>JAPFRF010000006.1:2007500-3381500 GCA_029282475.1 Phrynocephalus forsythii
AAGCTTTAAAAAGCCCCGGCTTTTAAAACCTCCCTCCCTCCCTCAAGCCCTTTCAGGGTACTGTGTTCCTGTGATATAGCGGGACCGCAATATATGAACTGCGAAAGGACGGAGGACCACTGTATTCCATCCCCACTCTCAGATTCCATATTCTGTATACATTTATCACTCATCTGCCAAAGTTGTCTTTGGCAACTTTGTCAAAGTCTTACTTCACAAGGTTTTATTTATTTATTTATTTATTTATTTTTACAACTTATATGCCGCCCACTACCCAAAGGTCTCTGGGCGGCTTACAATCAAGGAATTAAAACAGTTAAAAACATCAAACAACAATAAATAATTAAAACAACAATAAAAACCTTATACTAAAACATCACACTAAAATTGCCATCAGAAGACCCACAATCTAAATTGTATCAATTAAAAAACTTCTGGAACAGGAAGGTTTTTACCTGGCGCCGAAATGTCATCAGTGTTGGCGCCAGGCGGATCTCACTTGGGAGGGCATTCCATAGCTTGGGGGCAGCTGCCGAAAAGGCCCTGTTCCTACAAGCCATCCCTTTCACCTCCTTGAGGGATGGCTCTTTCAGGAGGGCCCCTGGCTTGATCTTAATTGCCGGGTAGGTTCATATGGAAGGAGGCGGTCCTTCAGGTATCCAGGTCCTAAGCCATTTAGGGCTTTATATGTCAAAACAAGCACTTTGAATTGGGCTCGGGCAGTAACTGGTAACCAATGTAGGCTACGTAGAATCGGCGTGATGTGATCCCTAGCGGCCCCACCACTTACTAGCCGCGCCGCACACGATTCTGAACCAGTTGCAATCGCCGAACCGTCTTCAAAGGCAGCCCCATGTAGAGCGCATTGCAGTAATCAATACGGGATGTTACCAGTGCATGCGTAACTGTTATGAGGCTCCGTTCATCCAGGTAGGGGCGTAGCTGATATATTTTCCGCAGCTGGAGAAAGGCACCCCTGGCCACCGTGTCCACCTGGGCTTCCAGAGTTAGACCGGGGTCCAGGAGCACCCCCAAGCTGCGGACCCTGTCCCTTAGGGGAGTGCAACCCCGTCCAGAACAGGGAAGTGTCCCCTAACCTGTCTGGCGAAGCACCCACTAACAGCACTTCCGTCTTGTCTGGATTGAGTTTCAATTTGTTAACCCTCATCCAGTCCATTATCTGGCCCAGACACGAGTTCAGCACAGAAACCGCCTCACCTGGATTGGTGGAAAAACGAGAGGTAGAGCTGAGTATCATCAGCATATTGCTGAGTCCTCAGCCCAAACCTCCTGATGACCTCTCCCAGTGGTTCCATGTAAATGTTGAACAGCATGGGAGACAGTATAGAGCCCTGAGGAACCCCATGACATAAATGCCACGGGGCAGAGCAACTGTCCCCAGCACCACCTTCTGGACACGGTCAGCCAGGAAGGAATGGAACCATCGCAAAGCGGTGCCTCCAACTCCCAACCTGGCCAGCCTATCCAGAAGGACACCATGGTCGATGGTGTCGAAAGCCGCTGAGAGGTCCAGGAGTATCAACAGGGTTGCACTCCCCCTGTCTCTCTCCCGGCAGAGGTCATCGTACAGGGCGACCAAGGCAGTTTCTGTACCAAAACCCGGCCTGAAACCAGATTGAAATGGATCCAGAAAATCCGTTTCATCCAGCAGTGCCTGGAGTTGCCCGGCCACCACCCGCTCCAACACCTTGCCCAAATAAGGGAGGTTCGCTACTGGACGGTAGTTAACCACCAGCCCTGGGTCCAGGTTAGGTTTTTTAAGGAGTGGTCTAATCACTGCCTCTTTCAAGATGGTGGGGACCACTCCCTCTCTTAATGAGGCGTTTACAGCTTCCTGGACCCAGGTGCGAACTCCCCTGGCAGATCTTTCAATTAGCCAAGAAGGGCAAGGGTCAAGTGGCGTAGTGGTAGCACGGACAGATCCAAGCACCCTGTCCACATCCTCGGGTCTCAATAATTGAAACTCATCCAATAATACTGGACCTAAGCACGGCACACTGGACACATCCCTTGATTCTGCACCAATAGTGGAGTCCAATTCCCTGCGAATCTGAGCGATTTTTTCCTCAAAGTGGACAGCAAACTCGTCACAGCGGGCTGCTGAGTGGTCCAGAACCTCCATCGTATTTCTCGGTTGAAGAAGGTCCTGGACCACCCGAAACAGCTCTGCTGGACGGCACTCTGAAGAAGCAATACGGTTTGTGAAATATTGCCTTTTCGCAAACTGTATCGCCACGGAATAGGCCCGATAATGGGCTCTAAGCCGTGTTCGATCGGACTCACAGTGATATTTTCTCCACTTGCGCTCCAGCCGTCTCCCCTCCTGCTTCATTGCCCGCAGCTCAGATGTATACCAAGGAGCTGTCTGGGCTCTGCGTAAGGGGAGAGGGCGCTTAGGTGCAATCGTGTCAACCGCCCGGGACATTTCCCTATTCCACAGGGTGACCTGAGCTTCGACAGGAGCGCCGACCATATCAGATGGATAATCCCCCAGAGCTTTCAGGAAACCATCTGGATCCATTAATCTCCGAGGGCGGATCATCTGAATAGATCCCCCACCGTTGCAGAGGGTAGAAGAAGCTAATAGCCTAAACTTGACCAGAAAGTGGTCTGACCATGACAATGGAATTAGAACCAACCCCTCCACATCCAGACCACCATCCTCCAATCCCGTTGAGAAGACCAGGTCTAAAGTATGGCCCTTCTCATGCGTTGGGCCGTTGACATATTGAGACAGCCCCATGGTTGTCATGGCGGCCATGAAGTCCTGAGCTGCCCCATTCAAGGCTGCCTCAGCATGGATGTTGAGGTCCCCCAGTACCAACAGCCTGGGGGTCCGCAACACCAGGTCCGAGACAACCTCCGTCAGCTCAGGCAGGGAGACTGTTGGTACGCAGCAGGGTGGGCGGTACACCAGCAGAATCCCCAATCTGTCTCGTGAGCCCAACACACAGTACAGGCCCTCCAGGCCTCCTCCCAAGGGGACAGGAAGTCTTGTCAAGGAGATAGAACTCCGATAGACTATAGCAACTCCCCCTCCCCGACCCTTCAAGCGACACTGGTGCTGGACCGAGTACCCAGGTGGGCATAGCTGGGAGAGGGGAACACCACACTCCTCTCCCACCCAGGTCTCGGTAATACATGCCAAGTCGGCACCCTCATCCAGAATAACATCGTGGATGAGGGCGGTCTTATTTTGTACCGACCTGGCATTCAACAACAGCACCGTGTGGCTTGTGGGCTCACTGATATGGTCACCTGATTCCTTCTGGCTAGGGGTGGAACCAGAAGAGGGGATAGATGTGAGGTATCTAAACTCTCTTCTCCTAGGCGGGCATGTTCCACTCCTACCACCATACCTTCCCCTACCCAGAACAATTCCAATGGCTGCCCCATCCATTGCCCTCCCCCCTTCCTGTTCCCTTAGTTCTATTGTGGGTCCTATCTCTTATACTTGATGGCAACAGCGACTCCAAGGCCAAACAGCACCCGCAAGGAAAAGCTGCAAGCAGCCCCTTCTGGCTCTCACCCAAAAGGCGTGGGGGTGGCAGATGTTGCTGGAGTCTCCCGGCACAGGAACGCTGGTCTGACAGTCCCTGGCAGCCCGGCCTTTTCAAGCCCTTTCCTCCCTGGGCCAGGTGGCTGGTGTTAAGCAGGGAGGTGTGGGGAGTCCAGGCAGCCAAGTCCCAGGGTCCTGGTCCTGAGGAGACGGCAGGGACTCCAAAGCCAAACAGCACCCACAGGGAAATGCTGCAAGCAGCCCCTTCTGGCTCTACATTCATTTGTTTATAGATCTGTTTCTGTTGTGCCTTCTACCTCTCCATCTGGAGAATTTTGTGCCAAGTAAGATGAGAGAATGCAGAGATCCCAGCTTTTGCATGGTTCTCAAGCCTTTTTCCTCTGGTCCTGTAGCATCAGTGTTGCTTCTCCTGGCAACCCCTCGCACCCCCTATTTAGAGGCTTGCAAGAATGGGTGGATCCATCAGATCCCCCCAGGCACTTTTCTGGGGGGTGCTGCTGACTTTACTGCACCAAAGCCCCACCTTCAATATTTCATTTTTTTTACTTCCTAAATTTTTTCCTTTCAGTTAGTCTTTGTATCTCCTCTTGTTCCATCTTTTTTCAGGACACTTTTCCCCCCACTAAAATTTCAATTTTTTTCCCCACCGTTCACTTTCATTCCTACCATTTCTCCATAATCTTTTATTGTATCAAGCAATTTCTTTACTTACTTGTTTGGTTCTTCCAATATAAATACTAGATTGTTAGCAGAGGACTACAATTCATATTCTTCACTTCTAGTTTTCAGTCCTTTTATTTCTTTATTACTCCTAACCTGTTCTGTAAGAAATTCCAGTGTCAAGATAAATTGAAGTAGAGATAGAGGACATTCTTGTCTTGTTCCTTTCTTGATTTGATTTTTTTTTGTACATTCTACATTAATTTTAATTTTTGCTTTTTGTTTTATGTATATAACTCTCATTAAGTTCCTAAACCTTTCTCCCTTTCCTAAAGCTTCTAGATGTTGCATCACAAAACTCCAATTCTGTTTGTCAGATGCTTTCTCTGTATCTAAAGTTTTGTTTCTCAGGGTAAGCATCATAATATTCCAGTATATTTAGAACCATTTGAACATTATTTCTCATCTGTCTTTTTGGAAAGAAACCCATCTTATCTGTGTATATTATCTATATAAAACCCCTTTTAAGCTTGTAGCAAGTATTGTGGCATATATTTTACAATCTACATTTAGCATTGATATTGGGTTGTAATTATTTATTTCATTTGGCTCTGTGTTTTCTTTGTGCAATTGTTGCTTCTGTTCAAGTTTTTCTTCAGTACTCTCCAGTCCTAGTAATATGTCTAAACATTTTTTATAAAACTTCACCAGGAAACAATCTGGACCAGGTGTTTTTCTGCTTTCATGTTTATTAACAGACCCTACAATTTTACTAAATGATATTGGTTCCTTCAATGTCAGTCATAGTATCTTTGTCAATTTTATTGTACTACCTTTTGTCAGATATTCTCTCTGCTTTTCTTTAGAAACCTCTTTTTCCAAATATAGGTCCTGGCAAAATTTCCTACAATCTTTTAAAATTCTTGTTTAAATTTAACTTCTTTTGCATCTCTTAGCCTTTGTATTAATGACTTTTCTTTCTCTTTCTTAATCTTGTATGCCAACCATCTTCCCAGTTTATCTGCATTTTCAAAAAAAATGTTGTCTAGCATATTTTATATTTTTTGCTGGTTCTTCCAAATTCCAAACTTTTAATTTATGTCATAATAATTTTATTTATGTTGTCAACTGACTATATGCTGAGTTATTCTTTAATTTAATTTAATACGCTAATGCCTCTGTCAGCTTTTTCTTTTCTTCTTTTTCTTTTGCTGCAAAACTTATTGGGTGGTGGAGTCTCCTTCTTTGGAGGTTTTTAAGCAGAGGCTGGATGACCATCTGTCGGAAATATTGTGAAGGGGTTCCTGCATGGCAGGGAGTTGGACTAGATGGCCCTTGAGGTCTCTTCCAACTCTATTATTCTATGATTCTATGATTCTATTATTGACTACTAATTTATGTCTTTTTGTCTTATCCTTTTCTTTTTCAAACATTCTGTCTAAGTATTTGTCCAAGACAGCATTGAAGTCCCTAACAATAAAATATTATTTGTACTTATTTCTTGTTGACTTTCTTTAAAAAAAAGATCCCTCTTGTTTTTCATTATATTTATAATAAAGGGTTTGTTTTCTTCTCTTCAAACTTCCATTAATGTTCTTGCATTTTCTGCTTCAAATACTAGTTTTTGTTCAACTTCTTTTAAAATATACATTGCTAATCCTTTCTTTTTCTTTTTCTTTTCAGATGCCACAAATAATTCTCCTAACCTAATCTCTGTACCTTTAACTACAATTTCATGATCTCTTGTAGCTCTTCAGGCTTTGTCACTAAATGTCTTGCTTGTGAATTTAACATGTGTTTCTGCCAGAAGCTTCTTTTTCCTTGTACAGAAGTTTCTAACTCTGAAAGCCATTTCAATATTTTGTTGTAGGTCTTCTGCTTCCACTTCCAAAGCTGGTGCTAGAATTATGCTCACTATCAGTGCTGGGTATTTATCTACTACTTCAATATTCTGAAGATGTAGCATGTAAGCTATTCTTTCTGTTTCCAAGGTTATGAAATAATCTTCAGTTGTTTTCTGCTTTGTCTTCCAGATTCCTGGTTCTTCATTAATTTTCTTGACTTCTACCTCTGTTTCGCTTCCCATTTTCTCCATGTTTGCAATTTTCTTTTATTTTCTATATGTTCTTGTTTCCATTTTGGTATCTGTACTCCTGTTTCTTTCATATTCTCTTCTAGCCATGCAACTTCCTCCGCAACCTGCTTAAGAGTTATAATAAAAACTAGCATAAACATATTTTGCAGATTCGATTGTAGTTCCTGTCTCAGAAATTAGAACCATCATCTGCTCACTAAAAGATAATAAGGCACCTGGGGAGGATTTTTTACCACCAGAGCTTTTTAAAACCCAAATTGACTGGTGGGCCCCTTTACTAGCGGGGCTGTTCACCCATATAAATAATACAGGTCATATCCCAGTTGGATGGGAAGTTGCCATCATAGTTCCCTTATATAAAAAAGGAAACAAAGAGGATCCTAAAAACTACCGACCAATAAGTCTTATTGGAGTAGTAGCTAAAATGTATGCAAAGCATTTATTGGGTAAAATAGAAGACTGGGTCACGGAAAATAATCTTCTAGTAGAAGAGCAGGCTGGTTTTAGACCCAATCACTCCACAACTGATAACTGTTTTATTCTACATCACATTCTTACAAAGCAGCTATCAAAAAAGCAAGAAATTGTATACAGCATTTATAGACCTTAGTGCAGCTTTTGACTCAATAAATAGAAATATTCTGTGGAGGAAATTGGCTAGTTTGAATATGGACGCTAGACTTCTAAGTCTGCTTAAGATCCTTTACTCAAATACGCAGTTGAAAGTTCTCACAGGAATAAATGGCTCCTTAACAAAGAGTATACCAACATTCACTGGAGTTAGACAGGGCTGCATTCTGGCCCCAATGCTCTTCAACTTATATGTAAATGACCTATCTGGTTTTCTGCATGATGCTGATTCCCATATGCCAAAGATACTCGATAAATTTATTAATATTTTATTGTATGCAGATGATATGGTTCTAATGGCCCTTACCCAAATAGGCCTAAGAAGACTTCTCCAAAGATTGTATATATACTGTGTCCAAAATTCCTTAACCATAAACAAAAGCAAGTCTAAAGTGATGGTGTTTTGCAAGAGGAGTGTGAAATATAATTGGTGGATAAATGGGGAACCCATTGAACAAGTACCTTCCTTTAACTACCTTGGAGTGGTTTTTACCAACACAGGCACATGGTTTAACCATTATAAAAGAAGTTTGAAAAAGGCTAGGTTAGGTACTAAAAGATTGTACAAGTTATTAAGTTACAACCACCCAGGTTCTTTGATCCCCATACTGAAGGTGTTTAAGGCTAAAATAGTCCCAATGACCTAAGCTGAACTGTGGGGTCTAAACAAAGCCACCATTCTTGAACAAGATCAGACCAGTTTTCTAAGAAGTATATTGGGAACTGATAAGAACACATCAGCTCCTGCTATTAGAGCAGAGCTAGGCATGCATTCCCTACAAAGTAACCTAATCATCAAAGTTTTCAATTACTGGCTGAAAATCCTTTTTATGGATACTAATAGTCTACCCAAAATATGTTTAATGGAACAAACAAACATGGCACAAACTAATTCGTGGATTAGCCATCTTCATGAAACTATTACACACCATGGGTTTTCTATTCAGTATTTGCTTTCAATAGCTCCACAGGCAAGAGATATTTTCAAACAGCGAGTCCTAGATATTAGTGCACAATCAGACCTGGAATTATTATCTAAAAATAGATCTTTAAGCTGGTTGGCTAAGAATAAAATTACCTTTTTGCCTGAAAAATACATTTCAATGCCCTTACCTCAAGTATTAAGAAGGGCCTTTACTAGAGCCAGATTTGAACTGCTGGATTCCATGGTCAAATATGGGCGTTTTCACCACCTCCCTTATCAGGAGAGAACCTGTATTTGTGGATCCCCTTCTGTTGAAAACATTTTTCATATTCTCTTTGACTGCCAATTATATGCACCCATCAGGCTTGAATATCTATCCCCTTTTTTAGAAAGAACAGTCCATAGGGACCCAATTCACATATTGTCTTATCTTCTTTCGGGCTCTAATGTGTACATTGTTCGCAAAGTTGCCAAGTTTGTAACTAAAGCTGCAGCTTTAAGAACGCAATATGTCGAACAAATTGGAGTATCCTGCAAAGGAGATCTACATATATGACCACTGAATATTCTGAATCTGTATTGTAGGGTACCCTATTGGATGGTGTTGCATGTACTTCGATGTATTTTATATTCTGTGTTGTTATTGGTTGATATGGTCATAGGACTAATCAATAAATTTATTTGTCTTTGTCTTAAAAGGAACACATTCCACCTGCAGTCCAGGTTTTTAAGGCCAAGACTATTTTGAAAATACTTTATTGCTCTCAACTATTTTCTAATTTATATTCTAATTTACAATCTCTAGAGAACATCCAGACTAAATTTGTAAGAGTCATTCTTGCTTTACCACCTTGTGCTTCCAACATGGCTCTTCAACTAGAAGTTGGGCTAGTTAGTATCCATGAAAGCATGTGCTAAACTTCTTAAGATTAAATTTTGGCTTGAACTTTTTTTTCCTTGGAAGGATTAGCACCAATTATTTTATTGGACTCTTTTCAGTCACAGTGGAAACACCATGTAATAGAAGAGATAATGAAAACCAGATATTCTCCCAGTACCTTTATAGCAATGAGCATAAAATATGCCATAAACGCAGTGAAGCAAAGGGTCTGGGGTATAGAATTACAGGAGCATGTTGGCCTGTTAGGAAAATATAATTTGTTTAAGAAATCTACTTTTCTTATCTCACTCTACTTAGCCAGCACCTTTTCATCTAAAGTGAGAAGGGCCTTTACTTTTGCCTGACTTAATGTATTACCATCACTGGAGGGAAGATGGGTCTTGCAAAAGAACAAAGTGAAACAACAACTGATGACCTCTTTTTACCGGTCCACAATAGAAAGTGTCCTCTTGTATTGTACTTTGGTATGCTGGCTTGACAACTGCTGACAGAAAGACACTACAGAGGGTGTTAAGCACAGCTCAAAACATCATGGGCTGTCCCCTGAGTGCACTGGACAACATTGCTAGGGGAATGTTGCCTTAGGAGAGTGAGGAAAGTTCTTAGGGATGATTTACACCCTGGTCAGCACTTCTTTACTCTCTTACCATTGGGCAGGAGGTATAGCAGTATAGCCAGCTGCACCAACAGTCTAAAGAATAGTTTTTCCCCATGGGTTGTCAGGCTGCTGAATGGAAAATAATTTCATGACAATTATAGAATGATTGACTTATGGTCTGGCATGTTGGGTGTTAAGTACACAGGGTGCAATAAGACTGAGTGGTTGTTAGTGGGATGGTGGTGAAGGTGGGATGGAGACTCAGCCAATTTCATTAAACACAAGTTGTAATTGACAATAAAGGTGTTGTTGTTGTTGTTGTTTGTCCCCCTCAGATTGTATTTGCCCCTGTAACACTGACAAAGTAAAAAAGGTAGACTTTTTTTTTACATTGTACCTCTTACTGTGATTTACACACCAAGATTTTACTCCCTATTATGCATAAATTCTGAGGAAGAACTGAGGAATGTTATATTCAGTTATTACTTTCTGATAAAATCCCTTATAATACAAGACAGGTGCCCAAATGGCCTGCATACACACAAACACAGAGTGTCATGGAGGCCACCTGCCCTTGCAACTTTTAACCCAAGGGATGCACTGCTAATTAGCTGATAAAACCTGTGAGATGAGAAGAGAGAAACTCCTAGTTCCCTGAGCTCCTTGCCCTCTGAAGATGCCGGCCACAGAATCTGGAAAAACGTCAGGAAGAAAAACTTCCAGAACACGGTCAAATATCCTGAAAAACTCACAACAGCTGCCAGATCCTAGCCCTGAATCCTTCAAGAATGCATCAAAAGCGGTTACATCCTGTTTCTTTTTACAGCAAAGAGAGAGAGAGATCTTATTCTATTCCAGAAAAAGAATGTTTAGCAATTGTTTGGTCTTTTAATAAGTTGAGGCCATACATATGGAATACTAACTTTGTTTTGCAAACTAATCATCAAGCATTAAAATGGTTTGCACACTTGAAAGCAAGCAGTCATCACCTATTAAGATGGAGTTTGTCAAGAATGCATTATGACATTAACCCTACAACTGAAGAAGATGCATTCACACCTGATTGAAATTCAAGTGAATTCAGTTTGATTTTATAGAGTTCTGCATAGAAAATGGTTGTATCTCAGTATTTGTACTAATTTTTCTTTTTATCTGTTTTTCAGAAGTTTTCAAATACTAAGTCATCATTAGTTCATATATTTTGCTATATTCATAGTATAAAGGTAAAGATAAAGGTTCCCCCCGCACATGTGTGCTAGTCGTGTCTGATTCTAGGGGCAATGGTCATCTCCGTATTCAGACTGAAGAGCCAGTGTTGCGCAAGTCCATGGCCTCATGGCAGGCATAGCTGCAAGGACGCACTGTTTTACCTTCCCGCTTTTTATGGCGGTACTTATTTATCTACTTGCATTTACATGCTTTCAGACTGCTAGGTTGGCAGGAGCTGGGGTTATCAGAAGGAGCTTGCTCTGCTGCATGGCACCCAGGATTCGAACCACCAAGCTGCTGACTTTGCAGTCAACAGTTTTTGGTGACTTAGTCCACTGAGCCACCACGGCCCTATATTCATAGTATACCTCATGATTAAATGCTTTTATTTCAATGTATACCTCTGTAGTATATATATGTACAGCAATGCCTCATAAGACGTTTTTAATTGGTTCCAGGGTTCCATTTGTCTTAAGGAAAAAAAATCTTATGAGGCAAGGTTTCCCATAGGAATGTTTTGAAAACCTATTAATCCATTCCGGATTAATAGGTCTTCAATGCATTCCTATGGGAAGCCTGTGACCATTTAACCTAGGCAGCTTGCCTTACACCTCCTCCCTCCCTCACTCACTCCCTCCCTTTCAGTTGCTTACCGAGCTACGAACAGGTGAGCGAATGAGCGGGTGGGCAAGCAGGAGGGTGGGGGCGAGCAAGTGGGTGTGCAGGCAATTGAGCAAGCGGATGAGCGAGTAGGCAAGCGAGCGGGCAAGTGGTTGGGTGGGTGGTTGGGCGAGCGAGTAAGCAGGTGGCCAAGCGTGCGTTTGGGTGGCCGATTGAGCGAGCAAATGGGTGAGCGAGCAGGCAAGCGGGCAGGTGGGTGGTTAGGCGAATGAGCGAGCGAGTGGGTGGGCAAGCGGGAGGGTGGGTGAGCAAGCGATTCGGCGGGTGAGTGAGCGAGCAAGTGGTCAAGTGGGTGGTTGGTTGGTTGGGCAAGCTGGTGGGTGAGTGGGCAGGTAGGCAGATGATTGAACGGGCAGCTGGGCACAAAAACAGGAAGTAAAAAACTCACCACCCACACTCTTCCCAACTCATGGCAGCACATTTTAAAATGAATCTTTGCTCAGCCTGCAAGGCTTCAAAGGAAAGCGGCAGCAGCAGATCGCCACTGCCACTTCCCTTCCAAGCCTCACAGACTGGGCGAAGATCAATGGTACCTCGTAAGATGAATGGAAACCAGGAGGGAAAAAAAGTCTTATGATTTTTTTTCCTATCCCCAGAAACTGCATTCATCTCATGAAGTTTTCATCCTAAGGGGCATTCGTCTTACGAGGTATTACTGTATCCATGTTTACATTTATAATATTGTACTTTCCTTTTTACTAAAAATGCTAGATTGACATCTAGACGATTTTAAGTCTTCAAAGGAGGGCATGTAAGGAAATTAGGGATGATAGAGTCATTTTCATAGTCTCATATTAGCAGCACAGATTTCACTCTGCAGTAGACTTTATCTATGGAATGCATTAGATAGTCAAAATACAGTTTTCTGGAAGCATGGACTCTGGTGCTAATTGGACATTTCAGGATCACATGGATGGTACAGCAAGGAATCCTTATCAAGACACAAAGAGAAGAATCAACATTTCTTTACTTCACATTACCTTGCTGCAGTGAACAGGATCCCTTCCAGGAATATGTGTGGACCTTTGAAAATAAGACTTTCTGAAAGATTCACAAGCCAGGATTTCTCCCACCAGGCCTCCTCCCTATATTATCTTCCTCAGCTTCACTTCTGGAGCCCCTTTCATATTAGGAAGAACTTCATGACAGTTAGAGTTGTCCAGCAGTAGAATATGCTGCCACGGAGGGTGGTGGAGTCTCCTTCTTTGGAGGTTTTCAAGCAGATGATGGATGGCCATATGTCAGGAGCATTGTGATAGGGGTTCCTGCGTGGCAGGAGGCTGGACTGGATGGACCTTGAGGTCTCTTCCAACTCTAGGATTCTATAATTACTTAGATAGTTTTCTGCAACCTTTTGTACCCTGATCCCTTGATACATCAAGGACACCACACATTACATTGAAAAATAGAATGTCAGAATATCCCTGAACAGTCAGTTTTATTAAACATGGATGTATATGAGTATTCCAGACATTAGACTCATGACCATACAAACTAACAAATAAAACTAGAGGAATCAAGGTACCAGAACAAAGAAACAGCTTCTCAGCAAACCATTCAAGGAAGAATTTTGTAACCTTCCCAAATAACATCATAATCAACAAGTCCCGTGATGCTACAAACAAAACTAAAACACAGAGTATCCAGGGGGGAACGCTCCTACGATCACAACCTCTCCCAAATGGCATTACATCTCCTAGAAACCGCAGAATACATCAACTATACAAAGAGAAGACATATTCATCCTGTACAACTGAAACTACTCTTGATCCCATCTCTGAGTGGCACATGGACAATAGATATTCCCTCTGGCAGCTTACCCCCAGAATTGACTATTGACAGGCAAGAGACAAAGCCAAGCCATGAAGCCTCTGCCCTGGAACATCACCTGGGGGGGAAATATGACAAAAGCCATGAACAAAGCCAAAAGCCTCCCACGTATTATAGAGACTCAAGGAAACCAAATTGTCAAAGACCGGGCTCATACAGACTATCCCCCAACTACATTAGCTGCTTCTTCCACCTTCAGAGACGCACCTCATTCTGCTCTGGAGAAGCAAATAACATCTAAGCAAGAGACCCCCCAACAAATCATTCTCTGCCACTGGAGTCGAAATGACTTTAAACTAGGCACATGAAATGGAAGATCACAAGCAAAACGGGGCACCAGACATACGAGCATGATGGTGTGCAACAAAAGACAGTCAAACAGCTGTCTCTCAAATGGAACTTTTATCATGGAATGTGGCAGGCTGGACCAGATGTATTTCCCATACCTATGACATCCCTTTCTTTCGCCATAAATATGATATTATTCTTTTGCAAGAAATCTGGTCTGACAAAGACATAATATTAGTTGGCTTCAGCTCTTTTATGGTAAGGGCAACACCAGGGTGTGGACCTGGGAGACTTAAGGGGGGTTTGGGTGTTCTAATATCTACTGCTCTAAATGTGATATCTAAGGAAAAACCCTCCCTGAAACAGTTGGCCATGGCGGTAATAATAACAGGGGGCATGAGGACTTTATTGATTGTAAATGCATACCTACCTCCCACTTCTAAAAAAACAGAAATAGAGGAGAATTGGTCAGCCCTTGAAAATTATATAAGAGAGCTTACTTTGGACCACCCAGATGCCCTAGTTCTGATTGGAGGGGATCTAAATGCTCGCATGGGCTCAGATGATGATTACCTGGTAAGCAAATTCAAGATGATAGCCAATACAGAAAATGAGAACCCAGAGATGCTGAACCAAGATAGGGTTTTTAAAGATCAACGTGCAAACTATGCTGGGGCCTGTATGTATAAATTTGCCTACAGACTGGGCCTCTCTGTCTTAAATGGCTCAACTATAGGTGATATTCCAGGCAAATTTACATTCATGGCAGCATCTAAAGCCAGCACAATAGACTATATTCTGGTATGTAGGGCTCTCCTCCATATGGTTGAAACTCTCCAAGTGCTCCCTTATCTAGAGGGGGACCATTTCCCCCTACTGCTGTGTCTTCACTTAAATATCAGAAACCTAGATACAGAGCCCAGATACCACACTGAAATTTCAGCATTAGAAAGAGTGGGTTGCCGAGTAAGATGGTCATCCAAACTGGCACAACATCTGAAGCAGTTTTTAACCTTGGAAAACCTGACTGGCTTATGCAATCCAATAGGAAGCCAGCCAATTTATCACAACCCCATAGACACTTAAGAAAATCTCCTACAACAGTTAAATCCCTATCTGGTCCACTCGTATAGCAGAAATCTCCAGAAATCATACAACCAATCTAAACCCTGGTTCAATCAAAACTGTAAGGCTGCAAAACAGTTATTAAACCAGATCTATCAGGAATACCTGAGAGCAGAAAATCATGCTAAAAAAGACACCCTCCTAAAACTATTATTACAAAAAAAAAAGAATATAAACAGCAGATATACCACAGTAAGAAAGAATATAATAGAGATCTATGGAGGAAGGTGATAGAAGCAGCAAAAGATAAAAATCAGTCTCTTTTCTGGAAATTAATCTCAGGCAGACTATCACAGACCAAATCCCCATTATCTACATGCATAGATCTACATGGATAGATCCTACAAGATGGCGGGCGGCAGCGGAAGCCGCGCGGGATGGCTGCGCTGGTGTGTTTTATTTTTCCATTTTTTGCTTGCTGCCATGTTTTAATTTTCTGTTTTGGGGGCTCGCCAGGACTGCGGAGGGGGATTTTGGGGGTGTTCGTCTGAGGCTGAGGATTGAGACCAAAGCTGTCCATTGAGGCGGTATGAGCGCTCCCCCCCACCTCCTTTCCCCGGACACATTGTCTCCTTCTCCGGACATGTTGGCCCCTCCCACCCCACCCCACCGAACTTGTTACCTGCCTGCTTGTCCCACGGCTGGCTCCCTTGGGGGCTTCCCCCCCGTGAGGGCTTGTCCATTGGAGCGATGGCTTGGTGCTGGCGCTGGGTCCTCTGCGGCCCAGGCGCGGCCTGGTCCGTCGTTGGGCGGCTCGCCGTGGGGCTCGCTGGGGCACGCCCCGTCATGGAGCTCGTTGTCCGCCGCCGCCGCGCTTCGTCCCTGCCGCCCCTCGCCTCCTCTGCGGCGTTCTCCGGCCGCAGCATGGCGGCCCCGCGGCATGGCGGCCCCGCGGCATGGCAGCCCCGCGTCTGAGCTGTTGCAGGCGGGTGCGGGACTCCTGCCCCGGAGGCCGCTGCCGCTGCTGCCACCGCCCTGCAGCCCGCCGCTTGCCGCCGCTTGGCGCGGGGGCCCTCCCCCGGAGGCCACTGTCGCCGCGGCCTTACGGCCCGCCGCTTTCCATCAGCGCCGATGCGGGGAGCCCGCCCCAGAGGCCGCGGCCGTCGTCACGGCCCTGCGGCCCGCCGCCTACCACCACCTCGGCGCGGGGATCTTGCCCCAGAGGCCGCTGCCGCCGCTACCGCCCTGCGGCCCGCTGCCTACCACCACCGTCGATCGCTGGTGACTGCCTGCGGGGGGACGCGGATGTTCCATCTTTCCGCGGCCCCCACCCCTCGCGGCCCTCGGAGATCGGGCGGCGGGTCAGCCGCCGGCGATAGCCCGTGGGGTGTGTGTGGACGCGGATGTTCCATCTCCCGCGGCCCCCACCCCTCGCGGCCCTCGGAGATCGGGCGGCGGGTCGGCCGCCGGCGATAGCCTGCGGGGGGGCGCGGATGTTCCATCTTTCCGCGGCCCCCACCCCTCGCGGCCCTCGGAGATTGGGCGGCGGGTCGGCCGCCGGCGATAGCCCGCGGGGGGGTGCGGACGTGGATGTTCCATCCCCCGCGGCCCCCACCCCTCGTGGCCCTTGGAGACCAGGCGGCGGGTCGGCCGCCGGCGATAGCCTGCGGGGGGGCACGGATGTTCCATCTCCCGCGGCCCCCACCCTTCGCGGCCCTCGGAGATCGGGCGGTGGGTCGGCCGCCGGCGATAGCCTGCAGGGGGGCGCGGATGTTCCATCTTTCCACGGCCCCCACCCCTCGCGGCCCTCGGAGATCGGGCGGCGGGTCGGCCGCCGGCGATAGCCCGCGGGGGGGTGCAGACGCGGATGTTCCATCCCCCGCGGCCCCCACCCCTCATGGCCCTCGGAGATCGGGCGGCGGGTCGGCCGCCGGCGATAGCCTGCGGGGGGGTCGCCGATGTTCCATCTTTCCGCGGCCCCCACCCCTCGCGGCCCTCGGAGATCAGGCGGCGGGTCGGCTGCCGGCGATAGCCTGCGGGGGGGCGCGGATGCTCCATCTCTCTGCGGCCCCCACCCCTCGTGGCCCTCGGAGATCGGGCGGCGGGTCGGCCGCCGGTGATAGCCTGCGGGGGGTGCAGATGCTCCATCTCTCCGCGGCCCCCACCCCTCATGGCCCTCGGAGATCGGGCGGCGGGTCGGCCGCCGGCGATAGCCTACGGGGGGCGGATGCTCCATCTCTCCGCGGCCCCCACCCCTCGTGGCCCTCGGAGATCGGGCGGCGGGTCAGCCGCCGGCGATAGCCTCCGGGGGGGCGCGGATGTTCCATCTTCCCGCGGCCCCCACCCCTCGTGGCCCTCGGAGATCGGGCGGCAGGTCGGCTGCCGGCGATAGCCTGCGGGGGGTGCGGATGCGGATGCTCCATCTCTCTGCGGCCCCCACCCCTCATGGCCCTTGGAGATCGGGCGGCGGGCTGGCTGCCGGCGATAGCCTGTGGGGGGGGGCGGATGTTCCATCTTCCCGCGGCCCCCACCCCTCGTGGCCCTCAGAGATCGGGCGGCGGGTCGGCCGCCGGCGATAGCCTGCGGGGGAGGGCGCGGATGCTCCATCTCTCCGCGGCCCCCACCCCGGATCTTGAGCAGAGGACTCGGACAGCTACGGCGGCTTCTGAGACTATCATTTGCGGAGGGCCGGGGTTTGGTCTGCTGCCGTTATGATTGGGCCCAATCTGGCCCCGAGGCCGTTGCTAGCCCTTCTAACGGCCGTCGGCCTGTTTCCCCTTTGTCCTCTGCTCTTGCATGTGTTTTAACATCAAATTAAAACAGTCCACCTTATGTACCATCTACCACCGCCCACTGATTGCCTTAGTGAAACATTCTGCGTCCTCCCCCCGCTCTTTTCCCCCAGCCCTGGTGTTGAACCCATCGTATGGTTTTTTTTCCTTTTTTTTTCTTTGTAATCTGTAATTTGTAATTTGTAATTGTTCTTGTTACATTGCTGTGTATTTTATTTATAGTGGTATTTTAGTGTTGTGTTAATTTTTTTTCTTCCTTTCCTTTTTTCCTTTTCACCCTCCATCATGCAGGCAGGGACCGCCATACCTGTCGTGTCGGGCCGTGGTCGGTACGCTAGGGGCTGGGGGGTTAGTCGGCTAAGAAGAACCCGGGCCAGACATCTCGCGCCTGTCCCCCATTCTGACCCTCCAGCTCACTGTCACGTGCCTCGGAGCCACTCCGCCAGCGCCTCCGATCTTTCTTGCCTTCTGATGAATGCCAGGTCGGTCCATAATAAGATCCCCATCATTCATGACACCATCGTTGATGGGAGGGCCGACCTGGCATGCATTACCGAGACCTGGGTGGGCGCAGAGGGGGGGGCTTCGCTCGCCCAGCTGTGCCCGCCTGGGTTTCTGGTGCAGGGGGCAGGAAGGTCGGAGGGTCGTAAGGGGGGTGGGGTGGCCATCGTGTACAGGGATACTATTCAAATCAGCAGGGCCTCAACGTTGGTGATCCCAGGGTTGGAATGTGTTCATCTGTTGGTTGGGCAGCGGGACAGGTTTGGTATTGTGCTCGGTTACCGTGCTCCCCGCAACCCAGCACAATCCCTATCAGAGCTCACCGAGTTCATCGCCGCTGCCCTGTTGAGAACCCCCCGCCTTTTGGTGGTGGGTGATCTCAACGTGCACGCTGGTGGTGACCTGTCTGGTGCTGCTCTGGAATTCATGCAGTCCATGGCCTCCATGAACCTGGCCCAGCATGTTTTATGCCCAACACACAGATCTGGACACACCCTGGATCTGGTATTTTCCTCCGTGTCTGAGGACTCGTGTCTGAGGGTGTGGGACCTTGTTCCCACGCCCGTGTCATGGTCAGACCACCACCTGCTGTCCTTCTCTGTATCGATCGCCGCCCCACCCCGCGGGGACCTCCGGCCCACTGTTTGGGCCCGCCCCCATAGACTCCTTGACCCTGATCGGTTTCGGGAAGTCCTCGGGGAGCCTCCTGGCGGACTGGCTGACGATCTGGTAGACTCCATGGTGGATCAATGGTTTGATGAAACATCCCGGGCTGTCGACCAAATCGCCCCTAGGCGCCTCATCCGCTGTAGAGGTCGTTCCTCGCCGTGGTTCACAGAAGAGCTTCGAGCGATGAAGCATGAACGGAGGAGGCTGGAGCACAGCTGGAGGAAGAACCGGACGGCTATTAAGAAGGCTGCAGTCATCACACAGTCCAGGCACTATGTTCATGCGATCAGGGCTGCTAGAAGATCTTATTGCACCCTGAGAATTAGTGAGGCCTCGAACCACCAAGCGGAATTGTTCCATGTGGTTCGCGACCTCACTAATCCTGGACTGACTAGGCCTCCTCCTACTGATTTCAGTAGTGAGAACTTTGCAGCCTTTTTTCGATCGAAAATAGAGGCCATCCGTTCCGGTTTCGAATCCTGTTGCCATAGCCCACTCTCGGCATCCCCAGCGGCTGTGCCCCCTCGGTCTCCTCGCATGGTTGAGTTTGGGCCTGTCACCTCCCTTGAGGCCTCCAGGGCTATTGCCCATTGCCGGCCCGCGTCCACCCCCTTCGACCCTTGCCCCTCATGGCTCATGAAAGCAGTTGCCACGAACATCTCAGGGTGGGCTTCGATCATCGCCACGGCCTCCTTCAGGGAAGGGATTTTCCCTTCCCATCTGAAGGAGACCGTGATAAAGCCCATCCTGAAGAAACCGAGCTTAGCGCCGGGTGAATTATCCAACTTTCGCCCGATCGCTAACGTTCCTTTTATGGGCAAGGTGATCGAGAGGGTGGCCGCGATCTGGCTTCAATCCTATCTGGAGGCCGAGCATGCCCTGGATCCGTTCCAGTCTGGGTTCAGGCCTGGTCGGGGGACCGAGACAGTCTTGGTCGCTCTGCAAGATGACCTCATCCGGAGGACCGACGGGAGGTGCTCCTCCCTGTTGGTCCTCCTGGATTTGTCAGCGGCCTTTGATACCGTCAACCACGGTATCCTGCTGGATCGGCTCTCCGAGGTTGGGATCGGAGGCACTGTTCACAGTTGGTTCCGGTCCTTCCTCGGGACCGCCCCAGCAGGTTCAGCATGGGGCGAGATGTCGGCCCCTGGATACTCCCTTGCGGGGTTCCACAGGGGTCGTCTCTCTCTCCCATGCTGTTCAACATTTACATCAGGCCGCTGGCTGAGGTCATTAGGAGGCATGGAGTCTGCTGCCATCAGTACGCTGATGACACGCAGCTCTATGTCTCCTTTTCTACCGCTGCAGATGAGGCTGTCCGGACCCTTGATCAGTGTCTGGGCGCAGTCATGGAATGGACCAGGGCTAACAGGCTCAAACTCAACCCCGATAAGACCGAGGTCATGTTCTTTGGGGCTTCCTCATCCAGCTACGGTGGCCCGTATCCCACCTTGGAGGGTGTTTCCCTCAGGCCATCGGACTGTGTCCGAAATCTGGGCGTTGTCCTGGACCCGGCGCTCACCCTGGAAGCCCAGGTGTCCGCCGTGTCCAGGGCTGCCTTTTTCCATCTTCGGCGTATTGCCCAGATTCGTCCGTACCTGGATGAGGACTCCCTCAGAACTGTGGTCCAGGCGCTGGTGATCTCTAGACTGGACTATTGCAATGCGCTCTACATGGGGTTGCCCTTGACTCTCATTCGGCGCTTGCAGCGGGTCCAAAATGCAGCAGCCAGACTGGTGGCTGGTGTGTGTCGATTCGAGCACATCACCCCAGTCTTGGCTCGTCTGCACTGGTTGCCCGTTGCAGCCCGAATTAGATTCAAGGTCCTGGTTTTGGTTTACAAAACCCTCCATGGCCTAGGACCTGGCTACCTGACGGAGCGGATCGACCAGCGGTCAACTTCGGCCCGTCCGACTAGGTTGTCGTGGGCGCACATGCTGCGTGTGGCCACGCCTAGGGAGGCTCGGAGAACTTCCACCCGTACCCGAGCCTTCTCTGTGGCTGGCCCAACCCTATGGAATCACCTACCAGCAGAAGTGCGCCTTGCAGAGTCCCTGCCTGCCTTCCGGAAGGCGCTGAAAACCCTTCTCTTCCGGGAGGCGTTTGGGTGACACAATTTTTTTTAATTTTTTTTAGTCCCGCCATCTGCTGCAGCCGTTTTGTTTTATTGTTTATTTCAGTTGTTGTTTTAATTTGTTGTCTGTACATTTATTGTAAACCGCCCGGAGTTCCTTTCAGGAAGACGGGTGGTATATAAGCTGTATAAATAAATAAATAAATAAATCCCACCAGAGGAGACCACTGCATCCTCCTCTCCACCAATACTTGGAAGGACACCCAGTTGGCCCCCTGTCACTGCAGGTGAAATTATAGCTCATATAGATCAGTTGAAAAATGGTAAAGCCCCTGGCCATGATGGCATACCATCAGAATTTTTAAAAGAAAACAAGACATGGTGGGGTTCTTTCCTAGCACCTCTTTTTACATATATCGATGAGACAGGCCACATACCAAATTCATGGAAAATAGCCAATGTGGTTCCATTCTACAAGAAGGGGAAAAGGGAAGATCCAGCCAATTATAGGCCAATAAGTTTGCTGAACATTATCAGTAAACTGTACGCGAGACACCTTCTTGATAAACTCTTAGATTGGCTCAAAACAGAAAATATTATTAGGGAAGAACAAGCAGGCTTTCAGCCAGGGAGATCCACAATAGACAACTGTCTAATTATCCAACACCTTATTGAGAAATACTCAGCCAAAGGAACAATCTCCCTTTATGCTGCCTTTGTGGACTTCAAATCAGCCTTTGACTCTATATCCAGAACACATCTTTGGGATAAATTAACAAACTCATCTATAGATAGAAGACTTTTATATCTAATTAGGGCCCTATATGAAGAAACATACTTGAGAGTCAGGTGTACCAGACAAGGACATCTCACTGAACCTATACAAACTCACAGAGGTGTTAGGCAAGGTTTCCTTCTGGCACCAGCACTATTCATCTTCTATATAAATGATTTATCAAGCTGGCTCAACACCCCTGACCTACATTCTCCTAAACTTGGAGATCGAGCAATGCCAGTATTGCTCTATGCTGATGACACAGTAATCCTTTCTAGAACCCCTATAGGGTTGAGAAGGGCTCTTAGGAAGCTCTCCTCATACTGTGAAGAAAAATCCCTAACGATCAACTATCAGAAGACCAAGATAGTAGCCTTTGGACACAGACCTAAAACCCGGTTGTGGCAAATAAATAGCCACAGTATTGAACAAGTGAGTTATTTTAAATATCTAGCGGTAATTTTACAGGCTTCTGGATCCAGGCTCCAGCATAGCAAATATGTGGCAGATCAAGGGGAAAAAATCTGCAAATAGCATTGTAAAATTACATCTCTCCCAAGGAGGGTCTTTTGTACCAGCAGCCCTCAAACTTTATAAAGCAAAGACTCTAGCCCAACTTTTGTATGGTTCATTACTCGGGCCTCCTAGCTCCAATCTAAATTCCTAAGAACTATACTCCAGGTCCCAAGATGTGTGTCAAATGCAAGGATAAGGCTAGAGACAGGATGCTTAAAAGTAGAAGCCTGGATCAGCATTCAATCTATATATGTGTGGTTAAAAGGACACTTAAACCCAAAAGGCCTACTTCCCCTGATATTTACTGACAATTATCAATGTAAGTGGGTCAAATCTGTACAGGGTTATCTAATGAAAATTGGCCTCTCCCCCCAGGCACTTCTGTCCTCAGGAATAGAGAAAGCAAAACAGATAGTCAAGCAAAGAATTGAGGACATTGAGTACCAAACAGACCTCACTAGTATCCAAAATATGGCAGTTAGGAGTTACATTAAAAACCTTATGGAACCAGCCAAATATTTAACAGCTCTGGAAGCTAAAGGATCTAGAAGAGCCTTTAAGCTGGCAAGGTGTTTGGCCCTCCCCTCTGCTGTACTGGAAGGGAAGTATAAAAATGCCCCTTTTGCAGAAAGGCTCTGTTCCTGCCCCCTGAGGGAGATTGAAACCATTGAGCATATGTTTTTCACCTGTCCATTGTATGAAGCAGCACGTAAAGAGATTATTATCCCATTATTGGAAAGAATCCATGGATGCTCAGAGGGAAAAAGACTTGAGTTCTTCCTTTCAGATGCAGACACAAAGATCTCCTGTCAAGTGGCTAGATTCTGTGTGAGGATACTTCAATTACAGAAGTTAAATGCCAACCAGCTGTATGTATGTTAACATGTTTTAACTGTATTTTTAATCCATGGTTTTATATTTATGTGTAACTGGTCTAGGGACTGTAAATAAATATTCTATTCTATTCTATTCTATTCTATGAACCTCAATGGATTTACTAGATATTATCATGGAGAATAATTATTTTCAATTTGACATTTTTTTATTCAGGTCTGTAGAGTGGCCATGGGCAGGACATTTGTCCCCTCAGTAGCCAATCTACAAAATGGGCAAATAACCTATTTTTAAAGAATGTGTTTCTGTATGAACCATACATTGATGATATCTTTATGATATACAGTGGTGGATCTACTGCTAGTCAGTTCTGCCAATGAATCAAAGCAAAAAGCAAAGTATGCTTCTTATATACCAACCCATAGCACTTAAAGCACTGTCTGGGTGGTTTACATGTAATTATGCAGGCTACACATTGCCACTCCCCCCCCAGCAAGCTGGGTACTTATTTTACTGTCCTTGGAAGGATGTAAGGTTGAGTGAACCTTGAGTCTGCTACCAGGAATTGAACCAGGTCATGAGCACCGTTATAACTGCAGTACAGCAGTTTAAGCACTGTGCCACAAGGCTCTGAGTCATATACTCCATGACACCATCAAATTCCCAATTTGATATGCAAAATATTTCATTTCTGGATATTTTGGTGGCAGTATGGCCATATAGGAAACCTATGGATCACAATTCTTCCTTACATTATGGGTCTGAAAGTTCCCATTTGACTTTTGAGAAGGTTTGTAGCTATGCCAAAATATTGAGAGCTGGGGTCATGTTTGATGGGCATACAAGTGAAGTCTTACTGCTATTTCTGGTTTTAGAAATTTGCATATTTGTGGGATGAGCTCATAAAGAAGTCATTTTCTTTGATTGATGGGCTTTGTAATCACCTCTTAAGTAAAATGGATCAGAGAAGCAATATTTTGTTACATCATTGCAATAATGGGTGTCTAACAGAGCAGGCTCAGCCAAGCACAGCATTCAAACCATTTTTATTCCCTAGTCCTCAGCTACAAACATCCTCCTCCCAACTCCTATGGGATAGGAGAAGAGGTTTACAGAGTTCTGATTTGCCTATTCTAATTTTTAAGCAATTAAAACTACACACCCCTGTCTATATTCCCCACCTACTCTTTATTCAGAGACCTATGACTAAGATTGTGATTTTCCTCTATCTGGTGTAATACCTTTGTTTAAATTTACTCATTCCTGGAATTCCTTCTTTTTTTGTATGGTCCATACCAGAGTCTGCCTATTTTCTCAAGTTGGCAAGTGTGCCTCAAGTTCAAAAGTTCACCTGTGCTCTTTTGTACATTAATTTAGCAAGCAAGATTTTCTGTCTTTGCATCAAGCATAAGCATTCTGTTTAACCTCAGAGTACATTTCGAAATCTGAAAATAACATCCTTCAATTTCTCACATTTATCACACAACAAGCTTGGTGGTTCTTTAATTTCTTGCTTGAGGCTCATTGAGGCATCATCCGGAATAGACTATCTCCATTTTGTCAAGAATTAAGGTTACTACAGACAAGTTGCAACCTGAAAGTTTTAACCTGAACTACTTTTTCAGCTTCAGCCAAATCAATTCATTAGCAGCATATGTTGCAGGATTACAGTACAACCCCCACATCCACTGATTCACCAACCACTGATTCAGTTATCTACGATTGGTGATCAGGGTGCAAGGGAGGTCCGAGCCCAGCAGCAAAGAGGGAAGGAAGGAAGGAAGAGAACTTACCACTGCCAATGCCAGCCAGCCACGCTCCTTGCTGCTGCTCTTGCACACCGACTGACCTCCAGAGGGGGGGAAATGCAATATTGCATTTTAATATCAAAGTATTGTGCTTACATAGCACCCTGTAATGCTTAAAGCACTCTATGGCAGTTTACAGTTTAATTATGCAGGCTATACATTGCCCAACCACCCAGCAAGCTGGGTACTCATTTTACCAACCTCAGAAGGAAAGAAGGCTGAGTGAACCATGAGCCAGCTACCTGGAACTGAATCCCAGGTCGTGAGCACAGTTATAGCTGCGGTACAGTAGTTTAACCACTGTGCCACGAGGTTCTTTTTAAATATCTAGTATCAGGTTCTGTGGGAAGTGGGCTGGGTATGTGCCACCAAGCTTAGAGGGGTTTTCCCTATTTCTCAGAGGGTTCAAGACAACGCCTTCCTTCCTGTTGCTTCCTTTATTAGCCACGTTTCTCATCTCCATTTTCTGCTCTCTGAAGATGAACATATGGAGTTATAGCTCCACACTATATTATACAATAAAGTCACAAACAGTAAGCAAATATTCTTCATTTCCTTTAATCAAGCAGCTTCCAGATTGATTTTTTTCCTTTTCCAAGGTAGTTGCTGAGTCTTGGCACATCTCCCTGCTATTTTCTGCACAAAAGGGAATTACACTAAACCCCATCTATCGCGGGGGTTAGGGCACCACCTGACCCGCAATCATTGAAAATTCACGATATGCGGATACAGGTTGGGTGTGGGGGGACAATTGTAAACTTTGTGCACCGCTCGCCAGCACCCGGGGGTGTGTGGGAGCGGCGCATGATCTTTTAAAAGGGCTTTTGGCCGCGGAGCCAAGCACTCGGCTCTGCAGCTGAAAGCCCTTTTTAAACATTGCCCGCCACTCTCCTGCACCTCCCCAGGGGTGCGGGCGAGTGGCGGGCAATGTTTAAAAAGGGCTCTCAGCTGCAGAGTCAAGGGCTCGGCTCTGCGACTGAGAGCCCCTTTTCAACACTGTGTGCCACTCACCAGCACCCCAGAGGGATGGGGGCGAGTGGCAGGCAATCTTTAAAAGGGACTTTCAGCCGCAGAGCCAAGCACTTGGCTTTGTGACCGAAAGCCTTTTAAACATTGTGTGCTGCCTGCCAGCACCCCAAGGGTGTGGGGAGAAGCGGCGTGAGATACCTCTGGAGGCAAGCCCTGGGCTCCAGCTGATTGGCACTGGGGGGAGAGAAACCTTTTGTTCCCCCACCCCAGTGCCAATCAGCTGGAGCCCAGATCTTGGGGAAAGGGGGGAAGTTTTTTAAAGCCCCCAAACCTTCCCCATCCCCCATCCCCAACCCATTTGGGGGTTACTGCAGTCCCACAGTATAGCTGGATCGCAGTATATGAACCGCGATAGGGCGGGGGAACACTGTACCAGATTCCAATCCATCCAACAATCAAAGTTCAAATTGAAGGAGAAGCTTGAGAAGTGGAGATGAGAAAGCAGCCAGGTGTTGGATAAATTGTTGGATGTCTAAGCTTGTTAGGCTGGTGATTTTTTTTAAATATGTACATTTGGAGTAAGAACATGTAAGGCATAGATTTGCTAGTATGGGTGTCATACATATTGAACTTCTTTGTTTAGTATAAGTATTTTATAATAATCCTGTTTTTGTATCTGTATAATGTGTGAAGTGACCCAGTCAGTACAATATTATTTAGTTATTTGAGTGTAAGTCCCACTGAAATCAGTCTGATTTAGCAAACATGGATAGGTTTGAAAGCATGCAGTTTTAATCATACTGTTGTGGGATTTATTCCTGAATCTCAAAATATTACATCAGTTGGTACATGAAATGTTTATGTGTAGAGGCATAATTAAACATTTTTTAAAAATAGTTAAAACCATAATGGTAGTAAGAAAAATGAAGGGGGAGGGAGAAGGGAACGAGAAGATGAGAATTATCCCAGCAGGCCAATTAACTGAAGTCCAGGCCACTGAATGTAGCCTTATTTCTGGTAGTCATATTTCGTTCCTACCTGTGTTCCAAAGTAAGCTAACTATGTAACCAGGGTTGAAATACACAATCCCCTTATGACTAGAAAGAGCAAAGCATTCTCCACTTGTGGTTTTCTTGAAATTATCCTGCACGGAATATGTGTTTAAAAACACTGAAACTCTTTATTAATGAAGTACTTCAGTTGCCAGTGTCAAAATGAGGTTTCAGTTATGATTCAAAAAAGAAAAGTTTAGAAAATGGCATAAGCTCACATTATTCTATACAAAAGCATATAGCAAAGCCATAGGGATGTGAATTTTATTTTATTTTATTTTATTTATTTATTTATTTATTTATTTATTTATTTATTTATTTATTTATTTATTATTGTACTGCCTCTGTGACCAAAAGCCACTCAGAGTGGTTTACAACTTATATAAACAATAAGTTTAAAATACAATTTAACAAAAAATAAGAAAAACAAAATACAAATAAACAGAACCATCAAAACTAGAGATGGGCAAGAAACGCCAAAATGGCATTTTCTTTCATTTTTTTATTAGTTTCGTTTGGAATGAAATGATATTTTTTTAAAAAAATATTCATTTTGTTCTTCATTTTGTTTTAATTTTTTACAGGCAACCAGCCCTGCCGGTGTTTTGTTTTGTTTTGTTTTGTTTTTTGCTTTTTGTTCCTACCGCTGACCAGCTGGCCTGTGCACTGGTTCGTCCCCTCCCCCCGCTGACCAGCTGGCCCATGAACTGTTTTTTTTTTTTTTTTTTGTTTGTTTTTGCTTTTTTGTCACTACCACCGACCACCTGACCTGCTTTCTCCCCTACCACTGACCAACTGGCCCATGGGCCGGGTTGATGTGGGGTTTTTTATTTGTTTGTTTTTTTTTTACTAGCGCTGACCAGCTGGCAGTATAACACTTTGAAAGGCCTATCTTAATAACAATATTTTTATTGATTTTTTAAAAGATTTCCAGCAAAGAGGCCAAATGAATTACAAAGGGAAATTCACTCCATAGCTCAGAAGTGGCTGCTGAGAAAGCCTGGCTTCTTAAATTCTCTGTCTCAACCTGTCTTTGGGTCAGCATCCTCAGAAGGCCTGCTTGAGATGTTATTTATTTATTTATTTATTGTTATATTTATATCCCGCTTATCTTCTAGACAGAACTCTAAGCGGCGTACAATCGGCAAACAAGCGCCAAACAAGACAATAATAATTTTACAATACAAAACAATTAACAACAAATAATGAACAGAACAATATAAAAAGAACATATTAATATATTAAAAACCCTATTGCATCCCAGATCGCCAATAAAGGCATAACCCCTAAACTTTAAATATCAGATGAACATTAGTAGACACCAATGATCACTAGAGACGGCGGGGGGGGGGACTAAATTAGGGCTCGCCAAAGGCCTCTCGAAATAAGAATGTTTTTAAAGCTTTCCGAAAGGCCTACAGGGACTCTGCAGAGTGCACTTCGCTGGGGATGGAATTCCACAAGGAGGGGGCTGCCAGTGAGAAAGCCCGGTTCCGGGTGACCGTCTTCCGGGCCTCTCGTGGAGTGGCAACCCGCAGCGAGTGCGCTCGCGACTGCCGAACAGGCCGGGCCGAGGAGGATCGCTGGACGATACGCTCTGTCAGGTAGTTCGGTCCCAAGCCATGGAGGGTTTTATAAACTAAAACCAGGACCTTGAATCTAATCCGTGCTGCAACGGGCAATTAATGCAGGCGGACGAGGACTGGGGTGATGTGGTCATGACAACGCACACCAGCCACCAGCCTGGCCGCCGCATTCTGTACCCGCTGCAGACGCCAGAGAAGAGTCAAGGGCAGCCCCATATAGAGGGCGTTGCAGTAGTCCAGCCTCGAGATCACCAGCGCTTGGACCACTGTTCTCAGAGTCAGCATCCAGGTACGGGCGGATCTGGGCAATCTGGCAGAGATGGTAATAGGCGGCTCTGGTTGCCGACGCCACCTGGGCCTCCATGGTCAGTGCCGGGTCCAGGACCATGCCCAGATTCTGCACCCTCTCCACTGGCCGAAGGGAACCCCCCCCAAACAGGGAAGAGGGCCACCGTACCCAGATGGCGAGCTCCCAAAGAACATAACCTCCGTCTTCTCGGGGTTGAGCCTAAGCCTGTTTGCCCCGGTCCAAGTCAGCACAGCGTCCAGGCACTCATCGAGGATCCTCACAGCTTCCACTGCAGAGGTGGAAAAGGAGAAATAGAGCTGCGTGTCATCAGCGTACTGGTGACAGCAGACTCCAAATCTCCTAATGACCCCAGCCAGCGGCCTTACATAGATGTTGAACAGCATGGGGGACAGAGACGACCCCTGTGGAACCCCACAAGGGAGTATCCAAGGGGCCGATAACTCCCCACCATGCTGAACGTACTGGCGATGGCCCTCCAGGAAGGAAAGGAGCCAACTGCAAGCAGTGCCACCAATTCCCACCTCAGAGAGCCGATCCAACAGGATACCGTGGTTGACAGTATCAAAGGCCGCTGACAAATCCAGGAGAACCAACAGGGTAGAGCAACCCCTGTCGGCCGCCCGGATTAGGTCATCTTGCAGCGCGACCAAAGCTGTTTCGGTCCCCCGACGAGGCCTGAACCCGGACTGGGATTGATCGAGGCACTGCCGATCCTCCAGGTATGAGTGCAGCCGGACCGCCGCCACCCTCTCGATCACCTTGCCCATAAACGGGACATTAGCGATCGGACGATAGTTTGCTAAATCGTCCGAGGCAAGGCTAGGTTTTTTAAGAATGGGCTTTACCACCGTCTCCTTCAGGCGGGAGGGAAAAACCCCCTCGCTGAAGGAGGCAGTGGCGATGACAGAAGCCCATTCGGCCATGGTCCTGCTGGCAGCTTTGATTAGCCAGGCAGGGCAGGGATCGAAGGGGGTAGACGCAGGCCGGCAATGCGCCATAGCCTTAGAGGCCTCGACAGCGGAAACAGGCCCAAGCGCATCCAACCGAGGCAACGAAGGTGGACCAGCAGCCGGTGATGCCGGGACAGTGCTACTGCAACCGGAGTCGAAGCCGGCCCGGATGGCCTCAATTTTAGATCGAAAAAAGGCTGCAAAATTCTCACTAATGAAATCAGTAGGAGGAGGCCTAGCCAGACTAGGATTGGTGAGGTCCTGAACCACCCGGAAGAGCTCTGCCTGGTGGTTAGAGGCCTCACCAATTCTCAGGGAGTAAAAGGATGTCTGAGCCTCCCTGATTGTGTTGGAATAGCGCCTAGTCTGGAGAACAACAGCAGCCTTATTTGTAACCGTCCGGGTTCTTCTCCAGCTGCGCTCTAGCCTTCTCCTCACCTGCGTCATTGCTCGAAGCTTGTTCTTGTAGGTTCAGCACATCCTGTTGGAAGTAGACTTCCTGCCAGATACTGAGGTCCCATACCAGTTTGGGCTTTATAGATTAAAACCATCATGCACCAACAGCTCACTGGTTTCTAGATATGTCAATAGATTTTTATTGTTAAAATAATCCAAGCCTTCAACAACAATATACTGTGCCATCTCATAGAATCATTGTAGGGTTGGAAGGGACCATGATGGTCTTCTAGTCCAACCCCCTGCCCAAGGCAGGAAACTTTATATCATCCTGGACATATGGCTGTCCAATCTCTTCTTCAAAACCTCCAGCAATGGGGCACCCACACCATCAGGAGGCAAGCTGTTTCACTGTTTAATGGCTCTCACTGTCAGGAAATTTCTCCTTTTTTCCAGGTTGGCTCTCCCTCTGATGAGTTTCCTAACTTTTGTCACCATGGAACTGCATCTTGTAGGACAGGGCCCAATATCCACGACTGTTAAGATCCTTCTGAATGTTGAGTCTATCTTCCAAAGTATTGGCAGTTCTCACCAGCTTTGTGTCATCTGCAAATATGATGAGTTCTCCTCCAATCCCCTCATCAAGGTCATTTATGAAGATGTAGAAGAGCACTGGGCCCAAGGCAGAACCTTGAAGGACCCCACTGCACACTTCCCTCCATGTAGATGTGATCCCACTGGGGAACCACATTTTGGAGGTGATTAGTCTATCAGCTGAAAATCCATCTGGTAGTTGCATTGCACTTATTCTCAGTTGCACCTGAGGGTATGGCAAGAACCAATAGGTGGAAACTCATCAGAGGGAGAGCCAACCTGGAAATAAGGAATAGCAGAAACTGTTCACAGAGGCTGAGAGTTTTGTACCTCAGTTTTCCCAGTTCCTTTACACAGTGGCAAGATGGAATTTATTCACTTATATGGCTGGTAACATTGATTGACTCACATGCAGGCTTGCCACAGGATATTTTGATTCACACTGATCTGGAAGACGAGCCATGGTAACTGGACTTCTTTTACTTGAGAGATAGAAAAGTTTCACTGCTCATACAAACAGCTTCATCAGTCTGAATACAGCTAGTGGGAGTCCTCCTTCTTATAGCCAGCTTTGACCTCTTGTCATCCTGGCCTGAAATAGGCTCATAAGATGAACAATGGCCTGAATAGGCTTGTTAAATAGACAATAGCATCCATAGCCTTAAGGTGAACAATGGCCTAAGGTGCTGAAACCTGTAAAGTATGGGTCATTAAGCTATTGCCTTGGTGGTGAAGGCTTTTATATTTGTCTGGGTATTGTGGAAAACACAACCTGTTGAAAGAGGGGGTGTCATTGCTCACATGAATGGCTTCCCTGACTCCTCTCTCAAACCACCTATCTTCTTGGTCTAATGTGTGTCCATCCTCATCTCTCAACAGAGGTGGGGGCCTCAGGCATAGTCTATCTGCTATTTATCAAAGGCCACTACCACACTTCAAACAGCAACTGCTTTTTGTTTTGAATAACCTTCTGCCCTCCCCCGGTCACGTGGTTGCTGAAGTGATTCAGTATTCTGCACTTCGTGTTTTCTCATGAACCAGTTTCCCCATCTGCACTTTGCTAAACTGCTTTTTGTTCTGATTTTTCCCGTCATTTTCCCATTATCTGCTTCTATTTCAGAAATGTATTTTTAGGGTAACATCATGCCGTTGTTCTTCCATTCTAAGTAATGTAGCTAATTTTCCACTTTTCCAATGGCAGGATAAGGCATACAGAGGGGGAAACCTGGAAAAAAAGAGTGCATTGTGTCCACAGTTTCAGCCAAATTGCTTCAAAAAGCGGTCTAGAAATTGGTTTTAAAAAACACCACCCCTGGTGGCTGTCGCAAGAAAAACTGACACAGTAGCTGAAAAGAGACGTGGCCAAGGGGTCTCCACTGAAAAAGCAATTGGAAATGCGGTAGGTGATTTTTAAGGTGATTTGACTTTAAGCAAAAGGCGATTCAAAACCTAAGTGCAGTAGGAAAGACAGCCCAGGTCAACAAGGGATGAAGAGCTACAGTGATGGCATGGTTTTATAAGCTGTTCTAGACCTGGACAACAAGCCCCTTACAGGGAATGTTGAAAGGCAGGCTGCAGAAAACAGCCCCCCCCAGCACAAGACAGCCATCGGGGAGGAAGGCGATATGGCTCAATGCATGGAGACCCTAACTGATATACAAGCAAGATTAGTGCAACAGCAGCAGAGGGTAGAAGATAGCGAGAAAGCAACGTTCCAATGGGAAAGCCAAATAGCATGGCAGCAGATGGAAATTCAGTGTCAGAAGAAAAGATGACAGGAAGAGATAGAAAAACAAAGAAAATTGGATGAATACCTAGCTATCCGAACCTATGTCAGAAGGGTATTGTCTAGGTACAAGCAAGGGGAAGACATCTTGATGTTTCTGAATAATTTCTAGTAGGCTTGCAATGACTTGGGCGATCCTATCAAATTATGGACCAAGTTACTGCGCAAACAGGTGTGTGGCTCATTAGAAAATTGTTATCAGCGTTGAAATATGAAACTTGGGACAATTTCATTGAGAAAGTCAAACATCATTTTGGTTATGTAACAGAAGGCCTAAGAGTCAAGTTCAGATCTCTGAAATATTACCAAATGCTACTATTTCTTCTTTTGAATCAGATTGTCATTTGGTAATGCAACAATGAGTAGAATCTGCAGGCAGTACCACATTTGAGAAACTGTTCAAGTCATTTCTCAGTGAGCATGTCATTGATGCTTTACCTGTTGATTTAAAGGAGGGACAGGACATTGTTATCTCTGGTTATTCTGATTCTGGAGCAAATATTTCATCCATGTCTTCTGAATTTGATTCTGAGGAGCAAATTTTACCTAACCATTGTTTTCCTGTGCATCCATATTCAGTGATGAAAATACATATAGCTTTTCTCAATGTTCTCATTGAAGAAGTCCTCTTTCTGCTCCATCTGTAACATTAGCAGCAACACAGTGTCCCATCAGCAGCATCTTCCAGTAAACAAATACTGAAAACAGCTGGATCCAAAAACTATTCAATAACTTCATTTGTATACAAGATGACATCTGAGGATCAGGAAAAAATCATAGAATCATAGAATCATAGTGTTGGAAGAGACCTCAGGGGCCATCTAGTCCAACCCCCTGCCATGCAGGAACCCCATCACAATATTTCCGACAGATGTCCATCCAGCCTCTGCTTAAAAACCTCCAAAGAAGGAGACTCAACCACCCTCTGTGGCAGCATATTCCACTGCTGAATAGCTCTAACTGTCATGAAGTTCTTCTTAATGTTCAAATGGAATCTCTTTTCCTGTAGCTTGAAACCATTGAAAAATTGATAAAGTTCTTACATGAGCAATATACTCTTCTTGAACACCATTTTCAATAAATGAAAATACATACTGGCAGGAAGCTTTGAAATTATTAAGATCATCATACAATTTGCCCAGCGGACATTCTTTGAGCAAGCCTCTTTTAGAGTTGGAATATGAACGTGTAATGGAACCTGTGCAAGGAAAAATTAATGAACCACTGTGTCTTGCACTACCTACAGATGGGTGGACAAATGTGAGAGGAGAAGGAATTATAATTTTTGTTATAACACCTCAACCAGTTGTTGTTGTTGTTTTTTTACAAAAGCATAGAAACTGGAGAGAACAGAGATACTGCAGAGTATATAAGCTCTAAAATATGTGAAGTCCTACACAATATTGGGAGTGGTAAAGTATTTGCTTTACTGACTGACAGTGCTGGCAATATGAAAGCAGCAGGGGAGATCATAATGGATAATTATCCACATATTACTGCAATAGGATGTGCTTCTCATGGGCTAAACTTGCTTCTTAATGATATTATGAAACTGGACACCCTTCAAATGATCTATAGGCGAGCAAAAGAGTGATAAAGCATGTAAAAGTTACTCACAATGTAGCTGCAGTTTTCAAGAAGAAGCAAGAAGAAAAACATTGCAAAGAATAAAATAGTGACACTGAAGCTCTGTAAAACTCAGTGGGCTGGAGTGGTGATCAACTTTGAAAGTTTACTAAAAAAAACAAAAACACCAAAGAAGCTCTTCAAGAAACAGTAATAGTTGAAGATCTTAAAGTACCCAGAAGTGTAAGAAACACTCTTCATGATCAGGATGTCTTCTGGGTTCAGCTGCAAAATTCCCTGAAGATTCTTAAGCCAATTGCTGCCGTAATCACTGCATCTGAATCAGATAGGGCACTTTTGTCAGAAATTCCTTATCTAATGACCAAGATAAAAACAAGTGTTTTTGAAAATCTCAGTAGATCTCCACTTACAACTACAGAAGAAAGTAAAGTGAAAGATATTGTTTAAAAAGGGGGGGGGGATTTTGTTGCCATCTACTTCATGCTGCTGTAAATCTGCTGGATCCAAGATTCAAAGGTGGAAATATAAGTGACCATAGCACTGTTACTGCATTTGACTGGATTACAAAAAAAGTAGTATATTAACCCCCCACCTATTGCGGGGGTTAGGGACCCAACCGACCCACGATGACTGAAAATCCATGATATGTGAATGCCCACAGATAGTTTGGTGGGGCCTGGGGCTTGGGAAATAGTGGGTGATCAGACCTCCTGCTGCCACCCTCCTGGTATACTGTCATTTTATTTACAATGACAGCCCATATTACTTCTTGTCAGAAGAAAGTAAAGCGGCTCCATGGAAATGCATTGGCTCAATGCATTTCAATGGAGAAAAATTTCCCCATTGGAATACATTGGCTCAATGCATTTCAAAGGGGAAAAATTTGTCCATTGAAATGCAGAGCCAATACATTTCAATGGAGATTGCGGGTCGGGTGGGGCCTGGGGGCGGTGGCACTCAATGCCCCCAGACTTCTTGTCCGGCTCCATGGAAATGCATTGGCTCAATGCATTTCAATGGAGAAAATTTTCCCAAGAAGCCTGGGGCAGCACGGGCAGGGGGCGGGGGTGATGCGATCAGGATGTCTTCTGGGTTCAGCTGCCTGCCACCCGTGCAGCTCCCAGGCTTCTTGGGGGAGATCGGGCTGGCTGTGTGGGGTGGGGTGATCACCCCCTGCCACCTGCCCGTGCATCCCGAGGCATCTTGGAGGAGCGCGGGCTGGCCGCGTGGGGTGGTGTGATCACCCCCTGCCACCTGCCCGTGCATCCCGAGGCATCTTGGAGGAGCATGGGCTGGCTGCGTGGGGTGGTGTGATTGCCCCTCGCTGCCCACCCACGCACCCCGAGGTGTCTCAGAGGGGCGTGGGCCAGCAGCAATGGGGGATCGGATCCAGGGCTTGGGGAAGGGGGGGATGGTTTTAAAAGCCTGGGGTTTTAAACCTTCCCCCTTCCCAAACCCCTGGCTCCAGCTCATTGCCACTGGGGTGGAGAAATAAAGGTTTTTCTCCCCCACCCCAGTGCTAATCAGCTGGAGCTAGGGCAGGTACTGCGATCCCGCGATATAATGGGACCGCAGTACCTGACGGGGTACTGGCGGGGGGTGACTGTACATTTAGGACTTGATGTCGGGAAGGTACCTTCAAATCTTGCAGAATATAGAACATCATGGATTTGCTCCAGGAATGCAATCTGGGATTCTGCCAAACATATTCCTCCTGCAACGTGGTGGCAAGGTCTTTGCGCAACACGGCCTCTCACTCCTCTTGCTTCTCGTGCCTTCTTCAGATTCCTCCATCTTCTGCAGCATGTAAAAGAATCTGGTCTATGTTTGGAAACACTCACACTAAATCTAGAAATAAACCCACATGTGAAAGGGTAGAGAAGCTTGTTTCAATTCAGGCAAACCTTCAGTTTTTAGAAGTCCAGAAACAGACAGAGACTGAATCTGATACTGATAATTACAGCTTAGAAAATGATTCTGATTAAATTTTATGCCCAATCATTAAAACTTTCTCCCTCTGCCTTCTATACATTTCCCCACTTCAATATTTTTATTAGAATGAGGTTTTTATTTTATTTCTATTTAACACTGTGGAGAGGATGCTTTACAATTAATAATTGTTAATTCTGAATTTTTAAACATTGTTTTGTAGAGATTTTTGTACTAGTAAACAGTTCAGGAGATTTTTTTGTACTAGTAAACAGTTAAGGAGATTGTTACTCCGTTTGTTACAATTACAAATAAATATTATTCAAAAAGTAAATTCTGTTTGTAATAATTATTAGGATACACTATATTTTAATATGCAAGTCAAATTGTCCATAGTCATATTTTATGTTTCTAATGTAACAGAATGACTTTCAAGCTGTAAAAGGGGGAGGGGAGTGCTAAAGTAGCATTTTTTTTCAATTTTTCTGTAAATGTCTGTTTGTTTCCTAGAACCCCTCCCCCCGGGAAAAATGTTTTTCCCCCAAGCTCACCAGAGTTTACTCACCTGGGCAATCTTATTCTATGAGAGGGTCCAGGAGTCAAACGATTCAGCATCTGTCCATTCCCTCTGCTTTCTCCACCCCTCCCTCGTTCACCTGTAACTGACCTACATTTGAATTTCACAGTTTCCATCTTGGAAAAAGTTTGTTTATATATGTGGTGTCAGAAACAGTGAACATGCCTGGAGCAAATTTCTTCAGGTTGATAAATAAATCAGGTAGACCAGGATAAATATTTAACAGACTAATTTCTTTGAGAACCAAAATGACAGCCACAGGAAAGGGGACATGGCTGGAAGAAGATGGAAAGGGAATCCTATAAGCCTCCCAGCTAAGAGAATACAGTGGTGCCCCAGTTTAAGAACACCTCAGTTAATAAAATTTACAGTTCAAGATAGGAAATCCCTTGAAAATAATGCCTGTTTATGATTTTTTTTCAAAAAAAAACACGAAACCCCCCCAGCTTACAATTATTTTCATAGAACTTCCTTCCCCAGGATTCATTGAGCCCCTATACATTTTCAGTTTACAAGATTTCTGCTTGACGAAGCGTACTGGAGGACACATTAATTTCATATACTGAGGTACCACTGTACTCCTTTCCTTTAATCTTAATGGGCCAATCATCAACTTCTGCAATCACAGGTCCATGAGAGGACTCCTAGATAGAGTGGATAGAGGAGGAGAGGCAAAGATAAGCAAGGCAAAATGCCAGAGCAACCAGCTCTTGTTGAGGAAGGAAGGAAGCTCTAGAAATGTTTTGTATGCATTGTATCCTGTTTTCAAGAATACCAGGCCTTTAACTTTTCTTTTTTAAAAAAAAGCAAGTCAGAAAACTCTACCCACCCACATAACTGCTTTATCATTCTTGCACACACATATAGCTTTCAACATGATTATTTATTTATTTATTTGTTTATTTATTTATTTATTTATTTGTTTATTTGTTTGTTTGTTTGTTTAAAATATTTAAAATATTTTACCCCACCTTTCTCCTTGGAAAAGGCCCAGGGTGCCTTAACATGCATGGAGAGTGGTGGTGGTGAAAAAGCTGAGTGGTGATGAAAGCCTCACCCAGGATTACCTTTGCCGCTATTACGGGAGCCGAGGGTTGAAAAGACATGCCAAGGATCAAAGGAACGGAGAAAAACTTTAATTTTGCTGCAGCAATGGCACCCAGCCGAATTGCAGTCGGAAAACTGGGACAAAGAACATGAAAACTTTTACAGTCTTTATAGGAAAACATTCGCCAACACCCCTTCTCTATCAGGAAAAAACAAGGATACATCTGGGCGCTGTAGAACGCCCACAAAGAACAAAGAAAACTTCAAAGGATACGTAGTTTGCACATTGTTAGCACCCCGTTAACACCCACTTATCAAGGGAAACACACAGCGGACGTCATTAATCTTGTTATCCAGCGCCCCCTGTCATGTAGTTCCCGGAAGACTTCGCTCCTTCCCAGAAAGCGTTTGACAGCCCCGTATCGATAAATCGATGCGCGGATGTCTGCTTATCTCGCGCAGGGGCCCCATTGTTCTGGAGACCTTCTCACAGATAAGTGTTGTCCGGTAGTTTTATGGCCTGTTTATCTCACAGGACAGGCTTTGGGGAAACAGTGTAGTGCTTTGTGCAACAGTTTTGTAAAGGGGAGAGGTGAATCAAAGGACATAGAGTGAATTAAGAAAGGGACAGAAACACTGCCATTTTATCTACAATGACAGCTTATAAAATATAAAGTATATTGAATAATCATCTCTATCATCCCCTCCTCTTCTGTAGGACACTCATTCAGAGTCGTCCCTTTGAAGAGCCTCATAATCCTGCAAGACTGCAATCAACCTAAGAGCAGTTGTCTTTTCCACTACCTTTGAAACAGTTGACTGCACGAATCACAACAAACAAGGAATACATATCAAGGCAAATAAAAGAAGACATAAGGGAGCAATCAATAAACTTGCTAATGTTTTCATCCAAGTTTGTGGCATGAAATAATTTAACCATTGCCATTGCATACCCTTCCACTCTTGCGTCGGATTGAAAGTTAACTGTTCGATTTCTGTGGCAAGCTGTGTCACAACCTTACCCACGGGGTCAATTTTCAAACAGCAGTTTGTCAAATTAAATTTTCCACATACTCCATTCTCAGAGGCCAATAAATAATCCAGAGTGAGCCTGTTTTGATAAACAGCTGTTCTTAATTGATCTGTTCTTAATTGATCTGTCAACTGCTATAGCAGTAAGCGCTGTAGTGATGCGCTGGCCCGCCAAATCCAAAACCACTTGCAACCGGATTATTCTATTAAGCATGTAAATAGGGGTTCTATATCCCCATGAACCATCTTGAGCCCAAGTGGCTGGACCATAAACACAAACAATTCTCTGTGAGTCCCATACGTCCCCTTCATAATCCTCTGGGTTTTTACATGAAAACCCTGCAAATGGAGTGTCATCACACTTTCTCCTCTTTAAAGGACCATAGACTGGGGCAGCCAAATATTGCTGTGTTTCTATTGGGACTAAAAAGAATGATGGTTTTATGAATCCCAGCACACATAAACCTGACCATGAATGAGGCAAATATTCATAAGCCATATTTCCACAGACCCAATACATATTCATAGGGGCTTTCCACTGCTCCAAAGATGCTGAATATAAATATGACAGAAAGGTGGTATTAAACTTCTCTGGTTGTGGAGCATGGGATGGTGAGGACCAGGTACCATTTTCCCAGGTCCCTATGCAGGTTAAGTAGCCCACAGGAATGGAACCATTTTGGGAAAAGCAGACCCGACCCACTAAATGAGATGTGATAGTCCATGTCATGTTCTGAGACTGGATTCTCTTGGTGACATTGCCAATTTTTGACATGTTATTATACAATTGTGGAGAAATCTCCATCGCTTCCCAAGGCCAGTCCTCACCAAAATTTGTCCCCCCACAAACAACAGTTTGTGACTCCCAATTCTGTAGCTATTGACTGGGCCATTTCCAAAAACAAATTTTTGGCCTGCTGAGAAATTTCATAAGGATTCTCCTTCAATTTTTCCACTGCATTTTCCACTGACCAGGAATGGCTTTTCTTTACTCCATCCCTTACTTCTGTACGTGTAATTGTCAAGTAGGTAACTGGATCTTTGCCAGGCCCATCAATTCCAAACCCATGCACTTGGACAGAGGGGTGTGTGTCACTAATTACCAGGCTAACATTGTTTCCTCCTATTCTCCTGAACTGTGAGAGATGAGGACAGCCTGGATAGCCTCCTGCTGTGTAGGCACACACACATCCCCATCCTGAACATAATTTGTTTGACCCACATGGTGCCCAAACTTCAGGATTGCCTGCCTTTGCACCTTCATGGGGGTAGTACAAATACTTATGTTCAGACCTATATGTGGCTGCCCATGTTTTAGATCCACAGCGAGTTCCCAGGCCTTTTCTTAGGGCATCACAGGCATTAAACCAAATTACTGCTCGTCTGCCGCTATGTTTTAGCACAACAGTGGAATTCACATAATATAAAAGTCCACCACCTTCTGGGTTGTCTCTCCTGGGCTCCTTAGTCTTGGCCATTCCAGCCCATATTGTATAATTAAATTTAACTGGAACCTCAGGCTTGTAACAAAGATAGCCTCCAGATTCACTTTTGCATATGTGATACATCTTGTCTTGATTCAGACATGTGGTTCCAGCTTGTTTGCACTCCACTGGCTTCTGAGTATAGTATACCAGAGTATTTACTACCCTATTGCCTTGACTAGCTGCTATAATGCATGGGGTACATTCTCCTATACCCTCAGGCTTGGCAGCTAAACAAATTGGCATTAGGAATAGAAGAACTACCATTTCTATTGATTTAAGCATTTCAAATAACTCTCACTTCTGAATATAACAAATTAATGAAGCTCCCAACACATATATTAACGAAATAATGAACCAAATCCGCTTGGGATGTCAACCCGCAAAAATGTCCAGGGCTTCTTTAAGAGTTTTGACAGCTGCGGAGCTTTTGACAGCTCTTAGAACGTTCGTTGACAACCCGTAGAACGCTCCTTGACAGCTGCTGCGCTACCGAAGCGCTGCCTCGCTTGCTGCAATTCTTCCCGGAAATTAATGAGAAAACACTGTTCAGCTCCAGGAAAAAGGAAAAAGGGCACTTTTAAAACATAGTCTCGCACAAAATGTTGCCCTAACTTTTCAGCTAAACCAAATCACCCGCTTTCTTGTTGTGGCTTCTCCCTCCTCTTCTTGTAAGAGGGACTAGTTTGGAGGGCGGGAAATTCAAAAGGCTGAAAAGGAAAGTCAGTTTTCTTGTTGAAAACACCTCTCACCATACACATAGGAAGCCAATAATTTACTTTGACTTCTCTATGTCTGAAGCAACCTTTTTGAAGGTCAGTTTCAGGCTGTCATCAGAGTTGGCGTGAACTGTCCACTCTTCTTCGTTTGTTGGGGCGGCTCGCTTCATGCGGGTGTGGTGAATCCAGGCGCTCACTTTGGAGATCTTGACAGCTGTTGGCGTTGATAGTAGCACCGTGAAAGGACCTTTCCACTTCGGGCATAGGGGTTGTTGGTTCCAGTCTTTGATCCAGACCGAATCTCCCGGTTCAAAGCGATGAAGAGGCTCCTGTAACACCACGGGCAGCCGTCCAAGGGTCCACCTGTGTAATGAAGAAAGAGATTGGCCAAGCATCTGAAGATATTTTGCATGTGTCATAGAAACTACACTCTCTGGGCGTAAGCCACATGAAATTGGAACTGGCCTGCCATAAACAAGTTCAAATGGAGAAATGCCTGTTTGGTGAGTGCTGTCATGATGACTCTGAACTACCTGACGAGATAGGCTCTCTGGAACCCACAATTGTCCATTTGGCAATTTGTACCAGCCCTCTGACGTCCTGTCAAACTCCTGTTCCTCTGCAAATTCATCCTCAGGTGGTCCTGGTGGCAAAATGTCTATCGGGATGAGACTAAGTTGCATTTCAACTGCACTCTGGGCTGCTTGTTTGGCAATGCAATCTGCCAACCTGTTCCCCCTTGCTTCAAGTCCTGGATCAATCTTATGCCCATGACAATGAATAACTGCCACCTCTTTAGGTTTCCAAACAGCATCTAAAAGTTGCAACAAAACTTCAGGGTGTGCTACTGATGTCCCCTCGGAAGTAAGAAGACCTCGTTCCCTCCAAAGTGCCCCATGTGCATGAAGTGTAAGAAATGCATACTTGGAATCCGTGTAAATATTAACGCTTTCTCCTTCTGACAATTCTAGTGCCCTGGTGAGAGCTATCAGTTCGGCTATTTGAGCTGATGTTCCTGGGGGCAATTGCTTGGCTTCGATCACAGTATCTTCTAATTCCACTATGGCATATCCTGCCTGTCTTTTTCCTTCAATCACCAAACTACTACCGTCCACAAACCATGTCCTCCACTGTGGATGAGGGGTATCACGAAGATCTGGTCGGGACGAATACACTTCATCTAATGTCTGTATACAGTCATGGGTGGCCGGTTGGTCACTTATTGGGAGGAGAGTCGCTGGGTTCAAACCCTCTGTTGTTTGAAACGTAAGACCAGCCCTTGAAAACAATTTTTGACACTTCATCATGGCAGTTTGGGACAAGTGATACCCTCCTTTGGCATCTAATAAAGGCAGAATTGCATGCTTCGTGATACATTTTGTGGCTTGTCTGAAAGTGAACTTATCTGCTTTCTTTAAAAGGGCTGCCAGTGCTACCACTCCTCGCATGCAAGACAGAAGTCTCTGACAGATAAGCTACTGGCTGCTGCCAACTCCCTAATTTCTGACACAGGACTCCTTTTGCCACTCCATTTTCTTCATCAACATACAAATTAAAAGGTTTATTTGGATTTGGGAGACCGAGAGCGGACACCTCTACTAAAGCCTGTTTAACTGCTTTGAAGCTCTCTCTTTGTTCCGGACCCCACAGGAATTCATCACTTTCCTTTCCTCTTATTGCCAAGTGCAAGGGTTTTGCTAGAAGGCTGAAATTTGGGATCCAAATTCGACAAAATCCTGCTGCTCCCAAAAAGCCTCTGAGTTCTCTCCTATTTCTCGGTTCGGGGATTTGAATAATTGAATGCTTCCTCTCATCACGAAGTTGGCACTTTTGCTGAGAGATGTCAAAACCCAAATACCTTACTGTTTTTTGACAAATTTTTGCTTTCTTCCTGGTTACTCTATAACCTGCTGCTGCCAAATGATTTAAAAGATCAATTGTGAGCTGCTCACAACCCTCTTTGGTCTCTGCTGCCGCCAAAATGTCATCTACATATTGCAGGACTATTTGGCCAGGTTTTCGGGGGAAATTGGCGAGGTCTGATGCCAGGGCACCCCAAAATAACGTACTCGAATTTCGGAACCCCTGTGGCAAACGTGTCCACCGGAATTGGGTTTTTGTGCCAGCTTGGGGGTCTTCCCATTGAAAGGCAAAGATATGCTGGCTCTGTGGTGCTAACCGGCAGCAGAAATATGCATCCTTCAAGTCTAGAACTGTAAAATAAGCTGCTTCTGGTGGTATCAAACTCAGAATTGTATAAGTGTTCGGGACATTCTGATGAAGAGGTTCGGTAGCCTCGTTCACTAAACGGAGGTCTTGCACTGGATGAAATGTCCCATCCGGTTTTCGAACCGGCAACAAAGGGGTGTTCCATTGTGACTGACATGGAACAAGGATGCCATGATCTATTAATCTCTTAAGGTGAACCCAATTTCCTTCTGCTGCAACTTTCCCAATGGGATACTGTGGCACTGAAACTGGTCCTGCAAATGGCTTGAGTTGAACAACTATGGGAGGAATATTCCGTGCCATGCCTGGGGGATTATCTTCTGCCCACACCTCAGGGTTAACTCTGTCCAGGAAATCTTGAGATAGCTGTACTGGCTCCTCTTCAACCACCATTAATCGCCATCTCTCTCTCAAGGGATATTCTAGGCACACTTCTCCCTCTGGTTCCTTGCTGTCAGTTGTCAAATGAATTTCTCCCTTGGGAGTGAAAGTGATTTGAGCCCCTAACTTAAACAGTAAATCTCGTCCCATTAAAGGAATAGGGCAATCTGGCATGTGTAGGAATTTGTGCTGGACGATCTGACCCCCTAATTTGCACTGCACAGGCTGCATGAAATAGGCACGCTGCGCCTTTCCCATAGCACCCATTACGCTAATTGAAAGAGTCCTGTCTATGGGTTTTACAAGCTGAGGAATCACTGAATGGCTGGCTCCCGTATCCACAAGAAATTTGACAGATTCGTTCCCGGTTTGAACACTGACCAAGGGCTCACGAGAACAAAAGCCCTATCCTTTTCAATAGGGGATGTCTTCTTCCAGAACCATCATGTTCTGGTATGGTGGGGTCCAGGCTGGACCCTGCCCTCTCTGGGGTGCTTGCTGAGCCTGAGCTGACTGTGCTTGATTTTGACCGGCAGGCTGAAACTGACTACCTTGTCCTTGATTAACCTGGGGATTCCTCTGTTGTTGGAAATTAAAGGGACCTGGTGCTGAATATCTTTCAAAAGCCGGTGGCTGCCAGGGACGGCGTGGACCTTGATTAAAGCCTCCTCGCCTCTGGTTTTCGGGGTTCCTGAAACAGTCCTTACGCCAATGCACAGTCTGACCACATAGTGCACATTGATTTTTTAACAGTGGCCCTCGCCGGTTCCCTGGGGCACTAAAGTTGCGAGGCTCAGGGACCTGATTTAAAGCCATCACTTTCTTGGCATGTCCTTTACTTTTTGGACAATTTTGATCTTCTTTCCTATTATTAAATTTTGTTTGCGCCAATTGGAGCATCCACTGCAATGTTTGGCTCATAAAACTGGCCTCCTTTTAAATTCTTTTTCGAATATCTGGAGCAGATTGAGCCACAAAAACAGTTTTCACAATATTTTCCATTCCAGGATCCTCAGGGTTAATGGGAGTGTATCTTCTAAATGCCTGATACAATCTATCCAGAAAAGCCCCTGGAGATTCATCTTGCCTTTGAACCACATCATTTACCTTTGACATATTAATTTTCTTCCTGCCAGCTGCCCTGATGCCCTGAAGTATTGCTGTGTGGTAATTTCTCAAAGCAGTGCATCCTGCATCTGCATTATAGTCCCAATCGGGTGCCGTAGTTGTCGGGACAGCTGCTTCTGCTTGGGCAGGGGTATCTCCTGCTGCTATACGAGATTTTCTAGCCTCCTCGAAAATCTTCCGTGTTTCCTCTGAATTAAATAACCCTCTCACTAGGTGCTGCACGTCTTCAAAAGTGGGCATGTACACGTTGAAAATACTAGACATAGTCTCGAAATTTTTATCAGGGTCTTCTTCTAAGCTTGGAAGTGTATTTTTCCAATTTATGATGTCACTTGAGGTAAACGGGACGTGTTGCATCGAATATGTACGGGGACCCTGCTGATTTTGGGGCAAAGGATCGTAGACTCGCCTTAGAGGCATGACCTTTGCCTGTTCCTCAATCTTCTTATTTTCAAGAAATTCCTCATGTCTCCTTGCTGCATCGTATGCCCTTAAGAGATATCGCTGTCTCTTTACCCAATTTCGCTCTCCTGCCGCTTCTAATGCAAAATTTCCTACTTCCATCACTGATTCCCGGTATTTCTTAATTAATTCGGCCACTCTTTGATGGTCCGCTTCTCCCCATTCAATATTTCCTTTTATCCTATGACAGAATTCCTCCTCACTCTCCTCTTCTTCCTCTTCCTCATCTCTCTTGGGGGTCCCTTTCCCTGTCTCTTGCTCATCTTTTGGAAGTTTGCCAGACAATCCTGGCTGTGGAAGATCTTTTGGTGTGGGGAGATTACCATCTTTTGGAGGGGAAGCGGGTGCTGGACCTGGAGGAGGTAATACTGCAGGGAGGACCGCTGGATTCCCTGGAGGGATGGCCGCAAGATAAGGAGGTGGTGGGGTGAAGACAACATAATCTTCAGGATGGCTTTCTAAGGCTGCCTCCTTTTTCTTCAAAGCCAACAATTTGGCCTGCAGTGGCAACTCTCTACAAAATTGGATCCATGAGGGATTTTTCTTCACATTTCCTTTCCAAACCTCAATATAGGGAATGTGTTCGGGGCAGTTCTTAAGAATTTTTAACCACAGTTGCCTGATGATGCTCTCATTGAAGGTCCCTTGAGCTGGCCAATCTACTTGCATTATCGGCCATTCAATTTGACATAAAGTCTCCATCCTTTCCCTCTTCATCTTGATCCCAAAATCATAGTTTTTGATGGCTGCATGCCAGTTCAAAAGGAAACACTATAATGGAGTTTTAGGTTTACTGGAGTTCTGCCCCATGATTTTTGATAATTTTATTTAAGCTGTTTTCCTATATTTCTCCCACACAAAGCCACTGGACCCACTCTTAAACTCTTCACACAATTTTCATACACACACCACTCGATTCTGGCTACGACCTGGACAGTCGCCTGTGACAGGAAATGCATAACCCGGACTTGCTCAGCCAAAGGGCATCTACACCCCAGCCTTCCACACTCTCACTCATTCACTGGGTCAGTGGCCACACAAATCACCCACATTTCAAAACCACCTCCCAACCTATTCTGGTTCCCCCTGCCTATTAAAAACCTTTTTTCCGCTAGTCTACTTTGACAGCCGAGAGCTCCTTCCCGCTGCCCACACCAAACAATATTCACTTATTTCACATGGGATGTTAGAGCATACACTGCCCTTCTCCTCCCCAAAAACCCAGAACCGTCGTTCTGTTACTCTTTAACACACTAGGGGCTCAACCCCGAAACTAGAAACAATTTCTGTTCCCACTCTGGACCAGTCCCATATCTTACCAAATTTCCCAAGAGGTTCGTCTGGCCAGAGTTTTTCTCCCCGAGCGAAACCGTCTCCGCCACAACGTTGAATGAAAAATTCCCCTTTTCAAGTGGAAAGGTGTGCACCGGAGCTCTTCGTCCACCGCTGGCTGTTCGGCGTCGCTTGGCTTGGCCCCTCGCCCCAAAAAGGGAGGGCAATCCCGGACGAGCCCCCAGATGAAAGCCTCACCCAGGATTACCTTTGCCGCTATTACGGGAGCCGAGGGTTGAAAAGACACACCAAGGATCAAAGGAACGGAGAAAAACTTTAATTTTGCTGCAGCAATGGCACCCAGCCAAATTGCAGTCGGAAAACTGGGGCAAAGAACATGAAAACTTTTACAGTCTTTATAGGAAAACATTCGCCAACACCCCTTCTCTATCAGGAAAAAACAAGGATACATCTGGGCGCTGTAGAACGCCCACAAAGAACAAAGAAAACTTCAAAGGATACGTAGTTTGCACATTGTTAGCACCCCGTTAACACCCACTTATCAAGGGAAACACACAGCGGTCGTCATTAATCTTGTTCTCCAGCGCCCCCTGTCATGTAGTTCCCGGAAGACTTCGCTCCTTCCCAGAAAGCGTTTGACAGCCCCGTATCGATAAATCGATGCACGGATGTCTGCTTATCTCGCGCAGGGGCCCCATTGTTCTGGAGACCTTCTCACAGATAAGTGTTGTCCGTAGTTTTATGGCCTGTTTATCTCACAGGACAGGCTTTGGGGAAACAGTGTAGTGCTTTGTGCAACAGTTTTGTGAAGGGGAGAGGTGAATCAAAGGACATAGATTGAATTAAGAAAGGGACAGAAAAACTGCCATTTTATCTACAATGACAGCTTATAAAATATAAAGTATATTGAATAATCATCTCTATCATCATAGGTACCTGAGCTCTGATGGCTAGCAAAATAACCAGGATGACCAACATGGAAGATAAGACTAAAAGGGGGAATGACCGATCAAACTATGGAGACAGAAGAAACAATGTTGTTCTTAAGGTTTTTTTATAAGAAAGAGACAGGAAAACAGATGGTGTTGCTCAAGGCAGAGCAAACAATGTGGGTCCAAGAGAAATGCCTTGAGGGTGATAGCAATAAACAAACTGATTGGAGGGCTGCAAAGAAAGAGCTTGGGGAGTGCCTACAGCCCATAAGTTGAAGGTTGGGGGACCTCCACTTTAAGACAACTGTTTAAAAAGGTTGGGGAATTCCACTTTTTTCACTGCTTAAAAAGAAGCTGTATTTTCAGTCTGCTTAATGACCTTTCTCTTTAAATGTCACCCTCTTCTGCACATGAATCTATAAAATGTTTCATTTTCCAAAACTCTTGCTGGCAAGCCTGTACTATGCATGCTTAATCTTACAACAATGTGATTGTTTTTTCCTTTTGAAAATTCTGTTTTGAGGATCAGTATTTCAGTCTCTGCAGCCTGGATTATTTTCAAAAAAAACAGGTGGGCCAACCACTCCCTTTCAAGATAAACAAGATTAAACATTTTGAACATTTTGTATTTGCAACAATTATGGTCACCTTTTTCTGAATGGGGGGACTTTTTGTTAAAACCATAACTTGAAAACCCTTTGCCCAACATCCTCCAAATTTAGCCTTATGAATGCTGATTTGCTCTGCCACCATAAGATCATTGCTGAATTCTTGTGCAATAATATGTGCTAGACAAATATATTCTAGTTCTAGCTAACAATGGTAGTGGTGTCATGGCTGGCCCTTCATTTCTTGAGATCAAAGGTAAATATGTGTTCTTGAAGGAAAACGACAGCCTGCAAAAGATCAATGATCCTCACCCAGCCAGAAGCACCAGTAATCGCTTCACACAATAGAACAGCTAACGACACCCATCAACCACAGAGACAGATCAACACTCCCTAATTACAGTGGAACTCTTAATCCCTCCACATCACAATCAATGATCAACACCTATTCTCCTGAACAGGACAAATCATTTCCTTTCCCACAACTATAAAAAAACCCCACAATTAGAGATGGGCACGATTTGGAAAATTTTTTTTCGAGTTGTCGTTAGTCGGGCCGGTTCCGTTTCGGGTCGTCTCCGTTTTTCGTGAAAATTCGCAAAAATTAGTCGGTTCATTTTTTCATTTTTCGTTTCCGTTTCTGCCGCGATTTCACGCATTTTGACGTCCGACCGAGACTTGCGGCTTGCGGGCGCAGCGCGGGCAGCGGTGGCGTGGGGGTACATGCGTGGGCAGCGGCAGCGGCAGCGGCAGGGGTAGTGGCTAGCGGGGGGCAGGCGGGCGGGCGGGCGGGCGTGGGCGGGTGGGCGCGGGTCCCACAAATGAGCAGGCGAAATACAGTTTAAACCTGCCTGGGTGATGGACTTGCTGTTGCACAACAAGGCTAGTGCATCCTAAGCAAACAAAGTGGGGCAGAAACAAAATTGCATTTCTTTTTTTTTCTCTTGGTCTGCTGTGCTGCATCTGCTGATGCTGAACCCGCAAGCCACCCCACTTGGTCTGGCTGACGTGCCTGTTTGTTGTACTTTTTTGTTGTTTGGTTTTGAATCCATCCCATCTCCCCTCCACCTCTCTCAGAGGTAGCAGGAGAAACAGACATTCCGTTCCTCCCCAAATCTGGATGAGGGGTCTACTCCTCTAGCAAATTGGCCCCCAACCCCCATCACATCCTTCTGCCTTCACTTCCCAAAAGTCATCTGGACAAGCAATAAAGCCAAAGCCAATGCAACCCTGCTTTTGGTCATGGTCAACAAAAACATTAGCAGTTAGAGCCTGAGGTGGTTTAAGCTACGTACCCCCAGGAATAGTTTTGGTAGGGATAGGAATGGGATAGGGCTCTAGGTTGCTCTGACTTAAGTTTTACAGCCCACAGCCCAGCCCACTAGGCTATACAAGGAGGAGGACTATCTCTGGTTGACGCGTCCATAAGGCCAGAGTAAGGGCCTCCCGGCCAGGCCACAAGGCAGAGTATGAGAGCACCACAGCACAGAGCCAGAGTGCGGCAGGCTCATTGCCAGCTCCAGTATAAAAAGGATGGAGCTGAATGGCATGACAGGAATTTTGGGTCACAGTGTCTTGCAGCCCAGAGGACTGAGTTGCGGAGGAGGCCAATCACCTTGAGTCTGGTCTGGCACCACATTGCCTGCGATGCACCACATGGCACTTTCTGACAAACTCTTGGGTGGTGCTGTACGTAGTACGAATGCTGTTCAAATCAGTAACCCCCTTCTGTGTGAAACACGGCGTCTTGCAGCCCAGAGGAAAGACTGGAGGAGGAGGCCAATCACCTTGAGTTTGGTCTGGCACCACACTGCCTGTGATGCACCACCGTCCACCACATGTCACTTTTTGACTAAGTCTTGGTGGTGCTGTACGTACGAACGCTGTTCAAATCAGGAACCCCCTTCCGTGTGAAACATGGCGTCTTGCAGCCCAGAGGAAAGACTGGCGGAGGAGGCCAATCACCTTGAGTTTGGTCTGGCACCACACAGGCTGCAAAAAGGACAGCAAGCCACATTCTGAGTCTGACTCTTCCTCCCCAAGTCCCCAGCTGTGTGCTGGTAGACTTGCTAACTGCCCGCCCGGCAGTCTACTACCATGCCCTTCTTTGCGAATCACAGTTGGTTCCCACACAACTCCAAGAGCCAAGCCTGCAACTTTGCAATAAACTAATGGAGTGCTGGCACCCAACTCCTCTTCCCTTCCTTGTGAGGCACAGTGTCTTGCAATCCCAGCTCCTACAACTCCAAAAGCCAAGCCTGGAACTGTCAGAGAAACTACTGGAGTGCTGGCACCCAACTACTCTTCCCTTCTTAGTGAGCCACAGTGTCTTGCATCCCAGAGGAAAGAGTGGTGGAGGCCACAAGCTGGAGTAATTGAATGCTGGGCCAGCAATCCACGGCCATGGCCTTCGTTGTGAATCCCAGCTCCTACAACTCCAACAGCCAAGCCTTGAACTTTTGGAAAACAGTTCTATTTATAAATGGTGGTGCCACCACCACGCAACTGGTACATTTTTCCCTTCTTTATGAGCCACAGCTGGCAGCCCACTGGAAAGAGTGGCGGAGGAGACAGAGCTAGGTCTGTGTGAATTACAAACTCCCTGCAAACTACTACCATGCCCTTCGTAGTGAATCCCAGGTCCAACACCACTCCAAGAACCAAGCCTGGAACTGTCAGAGAAACTACTGGAGTGCGTGCTGCACACAACTTCTCTTTCCTTCTTAGTGAGCCACAGTGTTTTGCATCCAAGAGGAAAGAGTGGCTGGAGGAGGCCACATAGCCTGAGTCTGAGGCCACAGGGCCTCCGTAGGGGAGGATCATTGCCAGGAAGCGCCAGCTCCCCAGCGTGGCTGAATGGCCTGAGGAGGACGCCAGGAAAATGCCCTTCTTCGTGAGCCACAGTTGGCAGCCCAGTGGAAAAGCAGAGTCCACATGGTGTCTGACTCTGAGGCCTGAGACCACTCTGACAAAAGGACTGCAAGCCAGAGGGTCTTCCTACACAGCTGTGTGCTGCTTTCCCCGTAAACTCCTAGCAGGCCAGCACAGCCCTGTTCCCTTCTCAGTGAGACATAGCTTTGCAGTCCATGGAAGACAGTAGGCCTGAGAACCACAGGCTCACTGTCTGTGTGAGTCAGAGAGAGTACCCACAAAGAACCCAAGCCTGGAGTGGAGGCTTCCTTGCTCCCTCCCTTCACTGAGAGCCACAGTCAGTGCATTGCATCCCAGTGGCATGCCCTTCATAGTGAATCACATTCCCCACAACTCTAAGAGCCAAGCCTTGAACTTTCTGATAAACTGTCCTATTTGTAACGGTGACAGAGGGCCACCAGCATGGCAGTAAGTTGTCCTTCTTTGTGAGCCACAGTGTATGGCAATGGCAGCCCACTGAAGACTAATTGGCGGTCCGGAGGCTGACAACACTCCCACACTGTGGCACTCCTTCCTGCAGAGTCCTGTCACTGTCCCAGGCAGAGTCCAAGGGTGCCTTCACATGAGTTCTGCCTAATCACGGGCCCACCCCACGGCTGTTTTCTAGCACACATGCACAATGCCCTTCTCTGTGAGGCACAGTGTGTGCAAACAAAATAGTTGATGAGTGAATGCACTGTTACAGTTGGTATTCAAGAGGTTTTCCACCAAGAGGCGGGCGCAGCCGTGGTTGCTGCATGGGCAAGTTGAGGGCAGTGGCGACAGGGCTGAACTTGAAGCACTAACTGGACCATGATGTTAGGGTGAAGGAGAAGTAGCTGGAAGGCCTCCTCTAAGCCGGAAGTGGGGGGAGCCTGACAGGCAGGCAGGGAGAAGACACAGAGCTAGAGTGAGTCTGAGTCTTTGACCACACAGGCTTCCAAAAGGACAGCAAGCCAAGCTTTCTGACTTTCTTTCCCAGCTGTGTGCTGGTAGACTGCTCCTAACTGCCGTGCCGGCATTCCATCTCCATGCCCTTCGTTGTGAATCACGGCAGTTCCACAACTCCAAGAGCCAAGCCTGGAACTTCCTCCTGAAAGGCTCTTCTATTTCTAATAAACAAACGATTATTGTGCAGAACTGTGGTACGCGCAAGTACATTCCACTCCAGCCCTTCTTAGTGAGACACAGTGTGGTGCAGCCCAGAGGACAGAGTAGCGGAGGCCTAAACATCCCCCTTAACCCTAACCCTAAGCCAACCACCAGCTGTTCATGAAGAGTGTTCCCATAACTCCATCATCATCATCAATCACAACCTAGATTTGCAACCAGTAACTTTTCTTGTCCGGCAGCCTTTGTTCCGGGGTTAGGGCAGAAATGATTATAAAATGTTTAAGCACTGAGTGTGTGCACAATGAGTCACACAGCACAGCACCAAGATCCACACAGGGGACTTTCGGACAGGAGTACGCACACACAACAAGGACGTTTCCCTTCTTTGTGAGCCACAGCTGGCAGTCCAGTGGAAAGAGTGGCGGAGGAGACAGAGCTAGGTCTGTGTGAATTACAGACTCACACAGTCAGTGTGCATCAGAGTATCCACCAAGCACCAAGCCTGGAGGCTTCCTTGTCCCTCCCTTCACAGTGCATTGCAGCTTAGAGTGAAAATTAGCGGTACCGGAGGCGGACAAAACTCCCACACAGCGCCGGCAACACTTCCTGCAGAGAGGCCTGCCTCTTCCCACTAGAAGCGGAGCTCCTGTCTTTCCCTTTCCACAGCCCTTCTTAGTGGTTCACAGACCAGCCCAGACGACAAAGTATGGGACTGGGAGGCCAGAAGGGCAGACTGGAGGAGGTTGAATGAGAAGCAACTTGAAGGCATGCTCAAAGCCGGGACTGGTGGAGTCTGACAGGCAGGCAGGTTGGCAGATGGACGGGCAGGCAGGGAAGCATCTAGTCTGGCTTACAGGTATGTGTGTGTAGCCTAGGCGCATGCTTAGAGGATACCATCCTCCAAGGCTAGGGATTGGGAAGGCACTAAGCCAAAGTGCCAGTAGGGAGGATTGTTTCCGCCTTGGCAGGCAGAGTTTCTATCGCCACCCCAGGAGACTGGGTTTTGGCAACCAAGGAGACAGAGTGGAAGCAGGAGAACTGGGTGGGTCTATTTCTTTAAGGCTGTAAGAAGGGGAGCTTGCCCCTGATACTCAGTCTTTGAGGTAGGTTGTTGTAAAGTGCTTCCTCACCACTTTGTTAGCAGATTGGCACCTAAACCCCAGGGAACGGTGTGAAGCACCAAGGAAGGCAGGTATTAGGGTCTCTCTCAGACCAGCCATGGCCAACGGGGAAACATTGGGCCAATACAGACCCTTTCCAAAGACACTTTGAGTGGCCCTGCCTGGTTTGGAGACAGGCCAGGGCTAGAAAAATTGGGCCAATACACACAGACCCTTTCCAATGACACTTTGAGTGCCCCTGCCTGGTTTGGAGACAGGCCAGGGCTAGAAAAATTGGGCCACTAATAGTACCCTTCAATTGTGTGTGAGAGAGAATACAGGTAGGCAGGCAGGCAGGCAGTCAAGCAGGCAGTTTTGCAGGCATTAGGCACTGGAGTCGGCAGGTAGTCACAGGGCCAGGCAGGCAGGCAGGCCGGCTCGTAGGGCCAAGGGGAGGCAGGCAGGCTTGCAGGCAGGCATGGAGGATTGCAGGCAGGAGGTTAGGTTACAGGCAGCAACTTAGTTCTTGGAGTGTTGAGGTAATCCCAAGGTGGAAAGGTTGAAGCAGATGAAAGTCAACCTTTCCACCGTCTCCGGGTCCAGGCGACAGCGGCGCGGCCTCAGGACATCTCCCATGTGGGAGAAGACACGCTCACTCTGGACACTGGTGGGTGGGATAGACAAGAGGTCCAACGCCAGAGTTGAAAGAGCGGGCCAGAGGTCTGCCTTTCTGGCCCAGTAGTGCAGTGGGTCCGAGCTGAGGGGTTGGAGGGGCTTGGCCATGTACTCCTTCACCATGGTCTGAGCGGGGTCTGCTACTTCTTCCTCCCTTGCCTCCACTGAGGAGAAAACTGCCATGGCTAGGGCAGAGGCCAGGTAGTTGGCTGCTGGAACGGAACCTGGTCTCTGGGTGAATGCTCCTGGAGTACAGAGGGATGTGGATCCTTGCGAGGACTCCTCCTCAGCATCGCTCTGGCTTCCGTGCGCCCTCTGAAACGCCTGGCCCTCATCGGAGACAGCCCTGACTTGACGGCATAGCTCCATCTTCCAGGATTTCAGTTCGGCAGTGCTGGCCGCCAGGGAACCCTTGACGCGAGGGTTGCACAGGCAGGCCATCTGGTACACCTTTTCCCTTCTTAGTGGGCCAAGGCGGGTATCCACGCCGGTCAACAGCCTGTCTGCCAATGCCCTGCTCTTAGGGAGAAGATTGCCTTCTTCCCGGATACTGGTCTCTAGGCATTGGCGAAGGGCATTGAGCAGGGGGAGAACGTGGCCCAGGCTGGCGTTGTAGCTGCTGAGGACGTGGGTGGTCTCCTCAAAAGGCTGCAGGATACCCGCCATCTGGGAGAGGGTGAGCCACTCGGTAGCACCAAGGTCCAATTCCCTCCCCTCATGCAGGACTGGGGTGGTTGACATGATGTATTCCACCACTTCCTTCTGCTCCATCAGACGCTTGACCATTTCATGGGTGGAGTTCCACCGGGTGGTCACGTCCTGGATCAGGACGTGCTCCGGTCGGCCCGTCTCCGCCTGCCTCTTACGCATCATCCTGGCTGCCTTGACGCTGCGAGCGAAGTGCCCCACGATCTTCCGACACTTGTCCAGCAAGGCCCTGGTCTCCCTGGTCCCCTCACTCCAGGAGTCCTTTGGTGCACCCAGGCCAATGGCAGATGCAGTTTGTGTGCTGCGCACACAATGCCCTGGAACCCTGCCCCAAGAACCGCGTTGGTCATGTTACGGCTGGCGTCTGTAACCATGACTCCACGATTGACCTGTCCCTCTGTCCCCAATCCCCACTCTCGCATTGCTGTCTTGAGAACGTCAGCAATGTTGATCCCTGTGGCGTTGTCCTCCATGCTTTGTGCCTGGAGAAGCACCACCCTATACCCTCTTGGGGTGCTGCCTTGTGCCTCCCCCTGCAGCTGCTCATGGGCTGACTGGGGCTCCAGGACCTCCTTGGGTTGCCACCAATGAGCCGTCAGTGAGAGGTATCCGTGGTGCCCACCGGTCCAGAGGTCGGAAGTGAAGTGGATCTTCCTCCCTCTGGCCGCCTACAGCAGGGCCCGGATCCTGTCCCTGACAGACTCATAAAGGGAGGGAATCACCCGCCTGCTGAAGGTACGCCGGGATGGAGTCTCGTACCATGGTGCCACGTGCTTCATCAGGTGCCTGAAACCTGATGACTCCACAAAGGAGAGGGGCAACCCGTTCATGGCCACCATTTCACCCACCACTCGAGTGGTGGTCTCCTGTGCTTTGGCCCTATTTCGCAGGCTGACAAAAGTCCCACCCAACAGCCCCACTTCCTGCAGAGTGGCCTGCCTCTTCCCACTCTCACTAGTGGAGCTGTGTTTTTCTTTCTCTAACCCTTCTTCCCCTCTCTTCCTCCCTGAAGAGCAAGGGCCTGACAGGGTTCCAGGCAGAGTCCCAGGGTGCTTCCTCATCAGGTGGCTGCGCAACCCACTTGAGGAGAGGTGTTTGGGGTCATTCCCCCTGCGCAAGACCACCCCGCATATCTTGCACACCGCCATCCTTGCGTCTTGGGGGCTGTTCTCAAAATGCTCCCAGAGACACCCTCGTGGCTTACTGAAAGTAACGCCCCCTCTGTTATTGCCTGCCGCTGCCGCTGCTGTGGTGCTGGTGTGGCCTCTGCCCTGCCGGGAAAGTAGACTAGTACTACTGCTCTCACTGGTGGTACTCTGGGTGGAAAGAGGGCTGCTCCTTCCGTCACTGCCTGGAGCCTGACTTAAGTCTGTCCCTGCCAACAGGTCCTCAGAATCTGGCAGGTTTAGATACAAGGAGCCCGATTCTGATTCTGATGCCATTTCAGAATCAGAGCCCTTGTCTTCTTGCTGATTAAGGGTGGGGCTGTCAGGTAACGAAGATGGGATTTGGTACGCCTCATCCATGCTTCCCTCGGTGACAGACGATGGCACAGTGCTGCTTGTGCCACTGGCACTGCTACTCGGGGAGGGAGTTGCACCAGTATCACTTTCTGCACTACTTCCTGTCCCTTCCCTCAGAAACGTGCCCCTATTTATCTTAGTAGGGGTCCCCCTCCCGTGCCCTCTAGCTGTGCGACCCCTCCTCATTTTTCTCACTTCTTGTGGCTCAGGCCAGGGAATGTATAATGTGATAGTAAAGAAAAGCACCAAGGAACTGTGCAAGTAAATGAGTGAGATGGACTCACAACAGCAGGACAACAAACAAGGTAATAGGAGCAAGGGGTTTGCCAATCCTGGCACCCAACTAAGTCTCTCAGTGCCCTGCACAGGGCAAGTGTAATTAGGAGGAGAACTGTAACTTCTTCCCAGTTGTAATTGGATTGTGTATGTAGACTGTGGTGACAAGTAAATGAGTGAGATGGACTCACAACAGCAGCACAACAAACAAGGTAATAGGAGCTAGGGGTTTGCCAATCCTGGCACCCAACTAAGTCTCTCTATGCCCTACACAAGGCAAGTATAACAAAGAGAACTGTAACTTCTTCCCAGTTGTAATTGGATTGTGTATGTAGACTGTGGTGGCAAGTAAATGAGTGAGATGGACTCACAACAGCAGCACAACAACAAGGTAATAGGAGCAACGGGTTTGCCAATCCTGGCACCCAACTAAGTTTCTCTATGCCCTACACAGGGCAAGTGTAATTAGGAGGAGAACTGTAACTTCTTCCCAGTTGTAATTGGATTGTGTATGTAGACTGTGGTGGCAAGTAAATGAGTGAGATGGACTCACAACAGCAGCACAACAACAAGGTAATAGGAGCAAGGGGTTTGCCAATCCTGGCACCCAACTAAGTTTCTCTATGCCCTACACAGGGCAAGTGTAATTAGGAGAAGAACTGTAACTTCTTCCCAGTTGTAATTGGATTGTGTATGTAGACTGTGGTGGCAAGTAAATGAGTGAGATGGACTCACAACAGCAGCACAACAACAAGGTAATAGGAGCAAGGGGTTTGCCAATCCTGGCACCCAACTAAGTCTCTCTATGCCCTACACAAGGCAAGTGTAATTAGGAGGAGAACTGTAATTTCTTCCCAGTTGTAATTGGATTGTGTATGTAGACTGTGGTGGCAAGTAAATGAGTGAGATGGACTCACAACAGCAGCACAACATACAAGATAATAGGAGCAAGGGGGTTGCCAATCCTGGCAAACAAGTTTCACAATCCACAGGGCAAGTGTAATGGGGAACTGTAACTTAACTTCTTCACAGATGTAAGTTACAACTGCACAAAAACCAAGCTAATAGAAGCAAGGGGTTTGCAAAATCTGGCAGCACCCAACTTTCACAAATAATGCACAGTAACTAAGATGAATGGAACTTCTTCAAAGATGTAATTGAAGAAAAAGTTCTATAGAGGTGGCTGGGTGCCTGCCCTTCAACAAATGTTTGTTTCTGTTTGAGTGCCTGACTGCAAAAAAATGAATGAGGTGTTGGACAAGTGAAAGAATATCTATAGTGTTAAGTAAAATGAAATTGTAAAATGTTCTATAGAGGTAGGTGCCTCTAGCCTTGTTGCCAAATGCCAACAAATGTGTTTGAGAAATTGGAGTGCACTCCGAGGGAGACTCTGTCTACTCAGTCTGTACTCTGTATAATATTTTTAAAATAATTTAATCCACAGCCTCCAACCTCCCCTTCTAAGCATTAGTACTACTGGACCTTGGCTGTTGCTTGCCACTTGCTAATAAACTGTAGAATAGAAAATAAATGGAATAAAACTATAAGCTGCTACTAGGGTAGGATAGGGTTGCTGGATTCCCTTCCAAAACCCCAATCGCAAGAGCAAGCAAAAAAGCTGTAGGCGCAGGGTAAAAGGACCTTGGCCAAGTAAATGAACTTGGTGGGAAATTGGGATACAAAAGAAATGGTATGGTAGTGTAAAATAATATATTTTCAAGATAAATCCGCAGCACCTCCCTCCCCTACCGCTCCCACTCAAATCTTCCTCCCCCTTGAAGCAAATATAAGCAAATAAAAAACGGAACTCTTCCTCAAAAATGCAGAAAACAAAAAAGAATAAACACTGCGTTGCTATTCCCCACAGGGAATAAAAGAAATTTTTATGTTTTGCGAATTAAAATCAATTCAATTCCCTCCCTGCCTAGCGAGACCGAGACCGCGACCGCGAAATCGAAACTAGACTGAGCGCAGCAATCCAGCCCTGACCACCCTCCACAAGATCCAAGCCCAGACTGTGATGGACTGGAACTGCCTCGGCTTTTTATGCCCTCTGGCACATGCAGAAGTGTCCGTCAAAACCTGTCCATGCGATTGGTGGAATGGCTCCGAAAATTTGCATGGTCCCGTCCCATGGCCAGCCCATCGTTGCGCAGGTGTAAAAAAATAAATTAAGAAAAAAATTAAATCAACGGAGACGTATTTTGGCAAGACAAACCCACTGCTGCTACTGTAAAAAATCAAGCATTTAAAATAGGTTACTTTCGCATGTTTCTGTGGTGCTTTGGTGGGGTTTTAGGCAAGGATTTCAAAAAAAATATTGCGGTCGCCATTTTGGACCGGGAAATGGTTTTTTTTAACTTTTAGAAACTTTTTTCTGTGCCGCTTGGCATTGCATGATCGCCGCGTGCAAGTAACGATCACGACAAATCAGACCAAATTGTTCGTTCGTCGGTTCGAGCTCGAAGTCTGGCGGAGTAATTCCCGTTTCCGTTTCCGTAGAGTAACGGATACGAGTAACGGAAACGGAAATGGGAATACCACTAAGTTGTGCCCATCTCTACCCACAATCTCATGCATTCTATACCCCAGAGCGCAGAGAGAACTCCTAGCTCTCCTGAGCTTCTTGCCCTCTTAAGATGCCAGCAACAGAGACTGGTGAAACATCAGGAAGAAAAACTTCCAGAATTTGGCCAAACAACCCGAAAAACCCAAAACAGTCAAAAGGAAAAATAACATGGAAACGTTCTTCACTCTCTAAGCATACAGAGCATCAAAAGTTTGAACAGTTATTTAAAACCCCCATCATAATTCATATGTTAGAATGATTCCATAAAACAGGGCTGTCCAACTTTGAACAACCGGCGGCCTACCTGACGTTTTCAAACGTCTGCCGTGGGCGACTCTTGGGATGTGTGCGGGCGCATATGCGCAATCGCGTATGTGTATGCCCAATCGCGGGTGCGCAAACAAATCTGGAGCTCAGGGTGGGGGCTCCAGGACCCCCCTGGAGGTCTTCCTTTTGCCTGAGTTAATTACACCCCAAATTCAAAAGGACCAAGGGAAGGCTTGGCCCTTTTGAATTTGGCACCATGTGAGCACCCTCCAGGCTGCTTCTTCGCCCCGTGCGGCCGCCATGGTGCTTATCTGGCTGGGGAGGGAGGGGAATGGGGGACTTCACCACCACCTCCCACCCTCCCACTGGCCTTCCTGCCGCTTCTCCACCCGGCTCTTGTCCCCACCCCTCCCCCCAAGGTCCCCGATGCACGCTGCCGGCAGCAGAGCCTAGGCTGCTCACTCGACCACCAAGGTTCCCCCTTGCATGCTGCCGCCACCGCCACCGCCGTTGCCAGCACAGGTACAGGGTGCTGCACACAGTCTCACCCCATCCATCCCTCCTAAGGTCCATGGCGTATGTTGCTGGTGGTGGTGGCAGCGGAGGTCCCTGGGGTTGCGGCGGCAGCGGAGGTCCCTGCACTGCACACGCATCTGTCCCGCCTCTCCACCCCCAAGGTCTATGGCACTCGCTGCTGGTGGGCAGCAGCGGACTTCCTGGCGTTGCACGCACACTTTCCCTGCCCTGTCCCTCCATCGCCCCCAAGGCACACAGTGTGTTGCTGGCGGAGGCAGTGGAGCCTCAGCCACACGCCCACCCACCCACAAAGTGATGGAAAAAATTCCCTCCCCCCAAAAAATGGCAACAGGTCAGGAGGCAGGCAGGGACCTGCCGGGCGACCTCCCAGGGCCCCACGGTCAACCAGTTGTCCGTGGTCGACGGGTTGGACAGGCCTGCCGTAAAAGATATTGCCATATTTTAACATACTACTAGAGATGGGCACGAAACGGAAAAATTGTGTTTTGCCCCGTTCTGTTTCATCCCTGCCTGCAATTCATTTCATTCTGTTTCATACAAATTTTTGAAAAATTCCTCAGCGAGGCTGCGCTGTGCCAGATTGGTGGCAGCAGTGGGCACCGAGAAGCCTCCCCACAGACTCATGAGGCTGCCCTATGCCGGATTGGCGATGGTGGCAGTGGCAGCAGGCGCCAGAAGGCCTCTCCGCAGCCTTGTGAGGGCACCCCACACTGGATTGGCAGTGATGGCAGCGGCAGCAGGTGCTGAGAGGCCTCAGGTAGGGACCTCTTTTACAGACAAACCCAATTGGGGGAAACAAAAAACAAAAGGAAACAAACAAAAAATTCCAGTTCATTTTGTTTCATTTTTCTTGAAAAATCAGCTTGATTTTTGTTTCATTCTGAAATGAAATGAAAAATGAAAAACATAACAAAAATTATTTCATGCCCATTTCTACATACTACTTGTACTGTGCAAACTGGCATTGGCACTAACAGGTATTACTGCTTTGGAGTAGGCCTTGGAGGATGAAAGAGTTTGATTCCTGGTAGCAGCAAGGAAAATAGAAAAGTGCCTGCAGCATCCAAGCCCATTTTACCAATTAGTCATAAAGATTCAAAACAAATTTGCCAAACAAATCTTTCTGCTCTAGGTGAAAGACACCCTAAACCATAAGTCTGTCAGCCTGCGGAAATGGCTTCTTTGCTCTTTAATTGGCAGACACAGACAACATTTCAGTTATAGAGTGAACCAAAACTAAGTGTGAAGGCAACTTCTATTTCAGTTAACATATTTTCTGGTTTTAAGTCCTCCAGGAGGTGAATAATAAGCTTCAGAAATCCAAGCTACTGACACTTCTGAAATAGGGAGCAGAAAAGATTTATGTGATCTCTTTAAATGAACTAGTGTGGCCTGACTGTCCACTAAGGCTGTCAATCTCAAAGAAGCAATGCATAAATGTTAGGCCCTCTCCTTCAGGGTATGAGAGGAAATGTTATCCAGGATGTTACTGTGATTGATGAGGTGAATGGCAGAGCAAACATTTAACTTTTCATTCCATCTCTTCTAGATTTCTGGCAAATATACCTTGAATATGGAATATTTATCAGACATACAATGGCAGTAATATTTTTCAGGGCAGAGAAAAATGGAAAAACCCATCATGTGTCTGATTTTTGTGCATACTTGACTTACAGTGGTTCTCAACTGCATTACTGTAGAAGAATGTGGCTTTTTGCTCCCCCAGTCCTGCAATAAACACACAACACAAGTATATATGGGTTAAACAGGGCCACAAATTTTATTTATTAAATCTGTTGTCAAATCATAACCTTATAAGCAAGAGGGGCTGGATGTAGTGCAGGGAGGCAAGGGTCTGGAATTACTTTAAACCAGCCTGAAACAGATTCATTAATATTATGATTAGGGAGTGCTGCCCACTTGTTCAGCAACCCCCAATCCCTATATTTATAATATAAGACAGCCCTCTATTCTAATTATATTCCTTAAAACTAACTTTCTAAACCTACCAATCTATTCAATATTAACTGAGGGCTGCCAATAGGCTAACGTATCCTGAAGCATGTTACCTCGTACACTACCTGCCACAGAAAGGGAGTCTACAGAGTATGCTCCCTTTCACCCACAGCTCAGCATGCAGACCCCCATACAAATCTCTCAAAAAGATGTTAAGCCCTAAATGTGACAGGTGGACACCATCCAGTCTATAAAGGTCAGGGCAACACACCCTAATGCCAGGCTGTTCGATTACAGACCCAAGACCTGCTTTCATGGCCCTAGCTGCTTCCCTTTTCACTCCTTTGCTTTCCTTGTCCACCTGTACCAGATCATGGGCCACCCTCCATACCAAGCATGGAATGATGGCCAACCAGACTAGTTTGGTATCAGGAAACTGGTTTTTAAACTGCCTTAAGTCAGCTATGACTTTAAGGACTAACTTGCCTGCCACTTGGGTGAAGGCATGTTCACCAAGGTAGATCACCAATATATCAGGGGGCAATTCTGGAGAACCCTGAGACATAAGTTTGAAAAACCTATTCCAAAGCATGCCTCTCCATCCCCTCCATTCATAGAATCATAAAATCATAGAGTTGGAAGAGACCTCAAGGGCCATCTAGTCCAACCCCCTGCCATGCAGGAACCACCATCACAGTGCTCCCGAGAGATTGCCATCCAGCCTCTGCTTAAAAAACTCCAAAGAAGGACACTCCACCACCATTCAATGGTGGCCTGCTCACCAAGGCCAAGATGGCAGCTCCAGACAGACTGTGCAGCATATTTGGCAGCCCATAATATAAAGCTGTGTCCATATATGGTCACTCAGACTTGCCTGGAAGGTAAGTTTCCTGTAAAGACAAAAAAAACAGCAGGCAGCCCTGGCATAGCAGTCTGGCAATGGCTGAACATAGTCCTGATATCGCTGTGAACTTCAATGTCCAATTTGCTGAATATTGGCAATGTTATAGCCCATGGCTGTGGCTGTAGATGCTGCCCCAATATGAAAATAATGGGTGCCAAATGCCAACCTTGAATCCTGGCCTTGCCAAGGGCCTGAGAAGTAACCCTCCAGAATTGGTGTTGGGTCAGAGACAGCCCACTGACCTGCTGGAACAAACACCCACTGCTGTCACCTTGCCGCTGAAGGTAAGACGTCAAAAAGGCTGTGAGCATAGCTGCTAGAAATAAACTGGCCTCAAACCCGTCCCTACAGACCATGCCCCATGTTTTCGCTAGCTGAACTAACATCTTCATAGTAATAGGCGTGCACCTGTCCCGTCTTTTGACCATCCTTCTCTCCTTTTCTGGACTCTAAATTCCCCAGCCGGATGAGCCAATTCTCTAGCCCTTGCATAGAATGACAGTGCTGGCATCTTACCCTGAATAGACCTTGGTGCTGAACCCTTTCTACTCAGGTAAACTGCAAACTGTATGAGTTGCTCTGAAGATGCTGGCCATACCTGTACAAAATACTCTATAGCACAAAAACGAACAAATTCTGCACCTGCAGCTGAATAACTCTGGTGTATGCTAAGTGCCACTGCTAAGCTCATGGCTCGGTTAGCCTCTACACTCCAATCCTCCATTCCTCATCCAGCAGAATTTCTGACTTGACCTGTACCATGGAGCAAGCACTCTGAACCGGTCCATCTGTAGAGGGTACAGGGCATCAGCTATCTCATTCTCCACACCTGAAACATTCTAGCTCTAAAGACTATGTTAAAATTCAAACATCTCAAAGTAAAAGCCCTAACCAATCTCATTACCTGATTGATTTTGATGACAGTGAGTTGACAATATGCACAAATGCCTGGTTGTCACATGAAAACACCATGTCAGAATTGGCCCAACTCTCAGCCCACATCCACAATGCTCCTACCAAAGGAAAATACTCCAAAAATTCCAATCCCTAGTGACAGACACCCTTTATGGGCCATTCAAGAGGCCAAGTACCTGCACATTACCTTCTGGTGAAATAAATACCACATCTTAATTTCTCCAGATGCATCAGTTTGTACCTGCAACGCGGCACCTGGAAGAATTTCAGATGTCCCAAATGATACAGTTATAACATTCCAAAAACTTCAAGCAAACTTTCAAATCCTCCTGCTTATCCTCAGACAGGGTGGTCAATGTTGTGGCTTACAGCCTTCACAGACTGAGATACCTCAGTTGATGGTATGGTTTCCTCAGTCCAACTGTGGCTTCACACAGCCTTCTCAAGAAAGGCCCTGCCCGGGGCTATCACTTTACACACAAAGCTCAGTTGCCCTATCAATTCTTGCAATTCCTTCAAGGTTACTTTATGTCAGCCAATCATCTTACATAATCTTAACTTTAAATCTCTCAACTTTTCAATAGGTAAGTAGCTAGCCTGACTAAGTGTATCTAACTTTATCCCTAGAAATATCAGCCCCTGAGCAGGCCCCTCAGTTTTTTCCTCTGCTAATGGTACTCCATGCTCTCTGGTTAATAACTAAAAATGATCCATCAGCCTTTCACACTGCCAGGAGGCCAACCTCCCAGAATTATTTTTTTAAAAATCATCTAAATAATGCATTACATGGTGTAAATCTGAACTAACCTTCACTGCCCACTCTAAAAAGGTGCTAAAACACTTAAAAGCAGGACAGGAAATGGCACAACCCATAGGCAGCACCCTATCTATACAAAACTTTCCTTCAATCGTAACATCTAAAAGCTCAAAATCATATGGATGCGCTGGCAACAGCTGAAAAGCAGACTTTATGTCACACTCATCAAGCTCTGCTCTTAAACCACATTTACGAATCATGCGTACAGCCTCATCAAAGGATGTATACTTAATGCTACATAACTCTGGTGAAATCATATCATTTACTGACTCCCCCTCTGGATAAGATAAATGATGAATACACCTAAATTCTCCTGGAGCCTTCTTAGGGATCACCCTTAATGGAAAAACCCTAAACGTTTCCATAGGTCCTAAAACCTTTCAAAAGGTCCTAAAAATTTTCACACCACATCTTCAAAACTTACAACTGACTTAGCCATCCTAGCTAACCTCACCCCTTCAGCTGGAATATGAAAGCCCAAGGCAAACAATATATGACATCAGCAGGGCATATTTATCTATTCTAAGAGTTACATAATTTTAAAAGCCTTCTTTTACTAGAGTTAGTGGTTGTGGGCATTTACTTCTTGGTCTATAGATTTTCTTTTAAGTATAAAAATTCCTGTCTATACCTAACTATAGCAGTTCTTTTAAAGATCTAACACATTAGCATATATTAACATTTCAGGCTGGTCTTCACATTTCCATTTTCCAATTAATAGCTCTAGGCAATCAAAATACAGGGAACAAGCTACTTTCTATGTAACTGATTTATTAAGCCAATAATTCTTTCTCTGAATTAACTGCCTTCATGAGACGTTTTTTCTGTCTTGTTTATTGCTTTTATGCTGGAAAGTTCCAGGGCTTTTTTCTCCTCTGTTTCCATATCCAGATACAGATGGCGGGGGGGTAGGCGGCGATGTGTGCGGGGGGCGGGGGCGGATGGCGATGAGCGGCGGGGGGACGGACGGCGGTGGCCAGCGGTGGGGGGGTGGGGGCAGCAGGCTGGCCAGTGCTCCCTCTCCATTTTGGTGCCCTAGGCAACTGCCTAGTTTGCCTTAATGGATGTGCCAGCCCTGTTGCCACCTCCAGTGTTTCTAGTATTTCCACAGCTTAAACATTTGTCACACTTCAGATTTTTGTTTGTGGGTTTCAGATGAGGGATATCACTAAGGAGAGCTGATAATACCTGGAGTTTCTGTTGGTGCCATTTGTTTCAACTTATTCCTTCATGCCCACATTTCCCTTCCTTTTTTGCTCTCTGCCTACCCATTGACCTCTATCGTTATCTTCCTTTTTTCGTTCCTACCAACCACATTGGCTCCATCCAATCTCTTGTTTCTCAGAACTTTATCCCTCAGCCTTTAGCCTTTTCATCACAATTCCATGCCTTTCTTAGTGCAACTTCTTCTGTGTCTTCTGATTAAGACTATAACTACACCCATACAGTAATACCTTGGTTTATGAGCATATTCCGTTCCAGAAACATGCTTGTAACCAGAAAATTCATATCAAAACTCATTATTTCTTTTGGGACCCCATAGACTACATCATATACACACAAAATGCCAAAACTCACAAGAGAAGTTGGCTATTATTTATTTATTTATTTATTTATTTATTTATTTATTTATTTATTTATTTATTTATTTAGCTTGTATGCCGCCCACTACCCAAAGGTCTCTGGGCAGCTCACAATCAGAATGAACAGTTAAAACATCAAAATACAATAAAATTAGAACAATAAAACATGTAGATGAGATAAATACGATACATTAAAAACAGACCACTAAAATTGCCATCAGGGCCCACAATCATTAGTTAAAAAACCACACCATGGTTTAGGGGCCTGGCTGCAGAATCTGCTCTGCTCGGGGATGACTGCTTTGCTTGGATTTTACTCTATGTTTATTAATGTGACAATAACAAAATGCAGTTTGTAGCCATATACACACTTGACTATCTGCCCCATGACTAGAAATGGTTTGAAAAATAAGAAAGGCCGCTATCTCACCTGGGGGAAGATTTAGATATTGTGAAAGTCCGGCTTTTCTTCTTTCTTGGTTACGTGACTGAAGATGTGATATCTCTGTTCCCACGTACAAGGATTTTTAAAAAAGTGCAGACCAGCCCCAGGGCCAGGAGGTGGTGCTAGAAAGAAATAAAAATTAAATTAAAAAAACAGTGCTGACAGCCCAAAGGCCAGCTGATCAGTGCTGGGGGGGAGGGAAATTAAAATAAAAATAAAAACAGGCAGTCAAGCCCCAGGATGAGCTGGCCGGGGCTAGGGGCGGGGGAAAGTAGAAAACCAGAACATATGGGAGCTCCCACGGACTTCTGGCTCACATTTTTTTACCAGAGCAAAAATTCCCAACTACTCTGGTAGGTCTTGGAAAACTCGTTAAAGGGGCATAACAATTTTTTTTTAAAAGCCCGGTAGCCATGGGGATAAGATTTTTGGAAATGCTTTATCTTGAAATTTAATCAGCATTTTAAAGGACATGTGATAGAGCCCAAAGAGTGTTGAAAACAAATTAAATAAAAATATAGATATAAAGAAAAATAAAATCCTAGCATGCACTCCCCTTTGAAAATGTTCCTGACTGGTGCAAGGGAGACCTGACTTCCTCTCTCCTCCCTCTGTTTGTGAGGCCTGCCTGAGATGGTCATGTGATCATGTGACCTGCTCCAGTTTATGTATTGTAAGACAATGCCCGTTAACCAAGGCATAATGTTTGCTTGTCATGAAAAACACTCTTAAAACAAGGTCCTTGTATAACAAGGTATTACTGCATAGGCTAAAGTGAAGCCCAGGCAATTCCTTCTATCAGAATCCATTATGACTGCTGATAACTGTCCCAATTATTTCTATCCTGAAATAATTCTTTCCAAGTGCCTCACAGTACATTTCAAGCAACAGACATATATGCAGTATATTTAAAATGTACAGCAGAGCACAGCACTTTCAGCTGTAGAGTGTGAATTGTCACATATTGTATAAAGTATTAGTTCCTTTGGTAGTGGGGACCACCCACAGTACTTTATCTTTGATACAGACCATATTTCCTATCATCATGGGATTCTTTCAGACAGGAGGCATCTGTACTGCTTATTTTTCACCCTCTTTCTTCTGTTTTTCCCCCTGAAAATTTTTCATATTCTCTGAAGACTGCCACTTAAGTTTTTAAAAGGAAGGAATGGAAAAACAGGTTACTGACACAGCACATGCCTTGTTCAATGCAGTGCCTCACATGCAATTTTTATGCTTTTTACACAAAGGCAGTACAGCATTCATTTCAAACTGCTGCTTACTGTCACCTCTTCCATCCACCCACTCGATTCCTGCCGAAACAGAAGAAGAAGCAGGGAATCCACAAGAAGCCTGCCCCCTCAATCTGTGACTGAACCAGGAAGGATGGCAGATGGTCAAAATGGCAGAGTGCGCTAACCCATTAGAAGGCAGGAGGGCAGTGCTGAAATCTTTCTAATGCTCCAACACTGAAGCCATTTTAAGAGGGCTGGAAACTGGCAAAAAGATCCAAGAAAAGAGGTAGAAAGTAGAAAGAGGTGAGATAAGGAAAATATCATATTGATCTGAGGAGAAATTCTAATATATTCAAGCCCAGAAGACAAATATTGTTGCTATTAGATACTGTCAAGACACATCTAACTTATGCTGGCCCTGGTAGAAGTTTCACTGTATTTGAAGTACTTACAGAGTGGATTTACTGTTGCCACATCCACCCCAATGAATTTCTATGGCTGAGCAGATATTTCAACCCAAGTTTCTTGAGTTGTAGTCCATCATTCTATCACTATACCTGAACTTAAAAGATAGATAGATATTTAGAAGATACCATGGAAAAGATTTCTCTTTCCTATTCATGATACCCATACTTGCAGAACATACAAAAGAACAAGGTGGCGAGCGAGCGAAGGAGAGGCAGAGCGAGGGAGAGAAAGACATTTTCTTTCCAATTCAATCGGTGAGTATAATAATTTTAATTAGTATAATAATGGTGCTCAGAACAAAAACTCATCAATAAAGAGTTTTTTTCCCTATCACTGATGGACCAGTACATTTTTTACATCTGCTATAGAGGAACAGTATGCAAGTTAATGAAAAATGTACATAATTATAAAGTGACACAAAATTTGGGGTTTGTGAAGCTCCCGCCACCTTCACAGGTGCATCTCAGAAGAAGACATGAAAGGGCCTTCTCTGTTGCTGCTCCCAGACTTTGGAACTCCCTCCCATTGGAGGCCAGGATTGCCCCATCTTTGCTGTCTTTCCAAAGACCTTTCTCTTCAGACAAGCTTTCCCTGAATGATGGACTACCTACTAGGTGACTTTTATATGGATTACCATACATGATTGCATTGATGGATTTCATAAGAACACCAGTGTTTTCCATGTTATTTTCCGTCCCTCATAATGGACTTGTTTCTTTTTGTATGTTCTTTGTAGCTTTATTGTTACCTTTTAATGTTCTAAGATGCCTCTTCTAATTATCTGTTCTTAATTTGAATATGTCTTAAATGTTCTGGGCTGTATATTGTCTCTCATTACTGTAAGCCAACCTGGGCCCTTTTCCAAAGGAGAAAGGTGGGTAAAAATATTCAAAATAAAATAAAAATATCATGTGCCATAAAACCTACAACATGTAAATAGGTATTAAGAATTACAGTTGTAACTTCTTTCTAATTTCCTTTTAAGAAAAAAACCAATTAGAGCATCAAACAAATGTGTGTGGTCATATTTCACTCATTTGTAATAAGAATGTATAAAATTATGGGAATAAATATTTTATTAACAGTACAATAGTTCCCTCTAGTGGCTGCCAAATGACAACTGTAGTCTGAAGTTTTACTGTCTTGGCCCAATTATGTGTAAATGCACTGTTTTATTTTCCAAAGATAATCTAAAGTTTTTGTTGTCCAGAGAGAATCAAACAATAACATAGTCAGTCACAAAATTTTTACTTTTAGTTATAAACATTTGCAAAATGTTTCAATATGTCTCCATATTTTGTACCTATTTGTATAACCATATTTTCTCTCTCTCTAAGTCTTCATATTGTGTACTTGCTTCTGTGTAAACATGTAGTGCCTGGTTTCCTTGCCAAATAATTGAGTCTATGACCACATAATAAAACTGATTAAAGTCCTAGGTGTAGGACTAGAGTTGTAAGCCCTTGAAGTGTATTTCTTTTGAAGCTAAATTAAGTTCAGTCTCCTTTTAATTTATCTTTATCAGTGCAGAATACCTACTTCTTACATATTATGGGAATGAAAAAACATCCTTTATTAAATGATCCATGAAGTGCTGAGTGATTCCTGGACTTCATGGATGCAAAACAGGTGGCCAAGGGGCCAGAAGATGTGTGCTGTTCAAAGCAGATGCTTATAATAACATTCCATCAATATCTAGAACTATTATGAATTAAACAAAGTATAGGAATAAGATCTGAAGTAGTATCTGCACTGCACATGATCAGTGATTCTTCTGTCTGTGCAATTAATATCTACAGACTGTCAGTAATTCAAATCAGGTGGGCAGGCAGAATCACAATCCATGGGCTACAAGCAGCGTGGAAGAAAATTCAGTGCTACAGCAAGAGGAAACCAATATGAAATAAACAATATTTAATGCATGAAACTACTCAGGATAATAATGATTAGCTTTGGGAGAAAGTCTTGTAGTCAGATGAACTTTGCATTTTTCTGGATGAGATACAAAATGGCTAATGATGCCCCAAGTAATGTTTAGATTGAAGTTTGCTCCAGCATTTTTGCAGTTAAAATACTGAAATTTGAGCAGAAATACTGATGCCAATTGCTATAACAAAGAAGGATGTACCAAAACAGCTGGAGATTCTGAGCTGAAGCCCAGTGGAACCCAAAACCTCTTTTTTGAATTGCCAGTTGCTGAGAAAGGTTCTGAGCAATCCCATCAGACTAATTTTTTTCTCCAACAAATAGCCATGCCACACGGAGAAATAACAAGAGGATGGTGAGGTGATAAATTATGTATTACACTAGTCACTAAAGATAGGCGTGAACGGTCAAAAATGGCATTTCATTTAGCTTAGTTTATTATGAATTTTTTTAAAAAATTCATTTTGTATTTCATTTCATTTCGTTTTGTTTCGTTTTTCTTTTTTCTTTTATTATTTTACACCGTTGCAGCCGGGCCAGCCAGTCAGCAGCTTTAAAAAAATTACTCCTGCTGAAAAGATGATGTGCGGGGAGGCTGGTTAGTGTTTTTTTTTTTTTTTTTAATTCTCCTGCCGACCAGCTGGCATGCAGGGAAAGCTCCCCCATTTCATTTCCTGAACCAAAAAAGGCAATTCAGTTGAGTTTGTGATGAAACAGTTTCTATCATTTTACTTTGTTAAATAACAAAATGACAAAACAGTGTTTACTATATTCTCCTCCCCATGATGCTTTGGCTTTTATAGGCTGCAGGGTCACTTTATATGATATTTTTATATACTCAGTCCTTAACTTATAATGCACCAGCAGCTTCCTTATCTCTTTATTGATAAAAGTAGGCTCTTCTCAGATTGTATGTGCCACAAAATACATGGAGTTAATTGGGAAGTCTTGGTGGTACCTGGGGAGGGTCCTGGATATACTGCTCTTTTAATAGGGATCATACTGCTGAAACATCAAACACAGCAGCAAAGAATAATACATGCAATAATGAGCAACACAATAAAAACCAAAACTTTTTATAAAATGGAGCGAATCTGAATCCACTTAGCTAACAACTGCCATCCAGTGGATGGATGGTGCAATTCACTGTTAACCAGATATTTTTAACTGCATCAATAAATATTTTATGACAAGATATTTAAAATACATGTATCCCCAATGTAATAACAAAGCCAACCCCTCTTTATCTTACCATAGTCAATTCCTATTTGGTTCAGTTGTAAAAAAAATTCTCAAAGGTTCAAAATGTGATGATATTGCTTTAAGCACTCTCATTGTGTGATTTCCCAGCATCATACTCTCACATCCCAAATAAGTTATACCTGTTTGTGCTTTAACCCTCCCCAAGTATTCAAGGGTTAACACATAAAAAATAGTTTCAGCTATTACTGGAGAGAGCTCATTTAGCTCAATAACTGGGGGAAACATTACTCAGGGCTTCATTGGGGCTTTTGTGTGAGAGAACTTGACCAAGGGAAACCCTTGAAATGAAATTGAGTTGAAATTGATAATAGAATCTCCATGGCAATACTGATAGATGAATGATGGTAATTCAAAAACATCCCCTCCTCTTTCAGGGACCAGAAGCTGGGGTCTGCATACAGGGGAAGGTCCCCATCATGCATTGTTTCAGCCAAAAGCTGAAATGAGGATACACTTGCTACAAGCCTCAAGTGTGGAAATGAAATAGTTCAGAGTACCTTGTGTGCTGTCTAGAGATGGGCACGACCAGAAAAAATGACTTTCGATTTTTCATTTGTTGGAATGGGTCCGTTTCGTTCCGTTTCCATTTGTCGTGAAATTTTTCGGAAATTTTTCAGTTCGACGTTTCATTTGTCGTTTGTTGTTTCTACCGCGATTTAGCAGGATTTGACTTCCCAGAGCATGGGGGCATCCCACAATGACCCAGAGCAGGCGGAAAACACTTTAAACTGGGTGATGAATAAGATATTTAATAAATATATCATAGTATAAGACTGCATCCTATGCAATAAAGCAAACAAAGTGGGCAAAATGCAATATTCTTTTTTTCTCTTGGTCAACGCTGACTGAACTGGTGGCCAGTGCCACCCTACTTGGTCTGGCTGCCTGTTATCCTTTTTATTTTGGGTTTGTTTTGAATTGAAGCCTTTAATCCATCCCATTTCCCCTCTCCACCTCTCAGAGGCAGCAGGAGACACAGTATTCCGTTCCTCCCCCAAATCTGGATGAGGGTCTACTCTACTCCTCTCAATGTCCCCTCTCCATGACACTCCTTGTAAAGCCAAGCAAATGCCACCCTGGTCAACTAGCAGTCAGAGATTCAGTCTGGTACTGGCATGAGAGTTCCCCCACACACTCATCTTGTTGAGTGCCCCTCAACCTCTTGGGGTATCATCGACAGCTTGAGTATCCAAAGGAGCTGACTGGCAGAATCCCCAAGGATCAAATTCAGAATCAGGACAGAGCAGAGGGAGCGCCTGGTGGGAGCACCCTGGAAACGCCATACTAGCGCGGCCCAGCCGAGCCGCCTGCCCAGCCTTTGCCTGGGAAGGTTTGTCCTTTGCCTCAGATTCTTGGCCCCAGCGCAACGACCGAGGAGCCCGGTTCGCTCATGGAGCAGAACTTCTCCCTCCTTGACCAGGTGGCGCAGTTCCATGACCATCTCCAGGGCAGAGACCCTCCGCTGCCCTCCACCCCATCCGGCTTCCCTGCCGTGTCGCCGGAAGTGGCCTAACCCTAACCCTAACCCTATCCCTAACCCTGTAATTTTTTTCATTTGGGCCCTAATTGCAAGAAGGGCCAGCTGGGAAGAAAAGGACCCCCCGGGACTGCCAGCTAAAGGGACCACTGCTTTTTCAAGAACTGATTGGCAATGGCAGCCATTCATAGAACAGGAAGGACGGGTGGTGGCGGGGTTGGACCTACTGCCTTGGACGTTTGGGGTGCAGGCAGCTGAGCCCGATTTGTGACAGTCCACCCAGGAAAGCCACGAAGCCAGAGTTTGAGAGGCCACGAAGCCAGAGTTTGAGAGGCCACAAAGCCAGAGTTTGGGAGGCCACAAAGCCAGAGTATGGGAGTCCACAAGGCCAGAGTATGGGCAGCCAGAAGGCCAGAGTATGGGTGGCCACAAGGCCACAGTATGGGCGGCCACGAAGCCAGAGTATGGGCGGCCACAAGGCCAGAGTATGGGCGGCCATGAAGCCAGAGTTTTGCCTACCCAGAGGAGACACAGTCCACCCAGGAAAGCCATGAAGCCAGAGTTTGAGAGGCCACAAAGCCAGAGTTTGGGAGGCCACAAGGCCAGGGTTTTGCCTGCCCAGTGGAGACACAGCCCACCCAGGAAAGCCACGAAGCCAGAGTGCAAATGTTAGGGAGGGATTGTTTCTTCCGCCTTTGGAAGCCGGAATGCTAGTTGGAAGGAATCTCCCCTCCTTCTGCAAAGGGATTTCCCAACCTGGACTGTAACTGGTGGGAGTGAACCACCCCATGTTGGAGGACAGAGTACCCCAAATTAAAAAAAAATGTTGATGATGACTGTCGTGAAGGAAGCCATGTGTTCCTTAAAGTTGGTCTCCTCAAATGATGTTCTGCCAAGAGGCGGGGGCAGCCAGGGTTGCTGCCTGGGGAAGTCGAGGAGAGTGGCCGACAGGGCGCATGTCGGCTCGGAGGCTGAACTTGAAGCACTGTACCGCTGATAGGCTGTAGGAGAAGCACCTGGAAGGCCTCCTCCAAGCCGGGATTCCTGGGAGCCTGACAGGCAGGCAGGTAGGCAGAGGGGCGGGCAGGAAGCCAGGCAGGCAGGGAAGCAGGCAGTCTGGCTTACAGGTAGGAAGGCAAGCTTGCAGGGTACCCACCCAGGCAAGTTCTGGCACAAAGCCAAAGTGCCAGAAGGGAGGATTGTTTCTGCCTTTGGAGGCAGAGTTTCTCCACCCCAGGAGACCAAGTTTTGTCAACCCAGGAGAGGATGCAGGAGAACAGGGCTATTCCTTTAAGGCTTTAAGGAGAGCTAGGCCCCTGCTAATCAGTCTTTGAGGTAGGTTGTTGTAAAGTGCATCCTGACCACTTAGTAAGCAGAGTGGCTCCAAAACCCCAGGGAAGGGAGGAACACATCGAGGAAGGCAGGTATTGGGGTGTACTACACTCAGACCAGCCATGGCCAACGGGGAAATATTGGGCCAACACTGACCCTAGAAAAAAATACTCCTGGGCTGCTACAAAGACCAGGGAAGCCCTAAAAAAACTGGGCTAATTAGGTAGCCCTTATTACATCCATATATGCCGTGGAATTACGTGCGTTTAGGCAGACAAAGGTGGAAGGCAGGCAGGTAGGCAAAGCATACAGGCAGGGCAGGCACTCATATAGACACAGAGCAGACAGCCAGGCATAACTGCATTGCGCTGGTGGAATGTTAGGATGGGAGGCATACAGGCATCGTTTAGAGTGGGTTAGGTTTAGGGGGTTAGGGGAAGTTGCACAGCTGCAACCCCAACAGTCTTGTGCAATTCAAAATAATATAAACATTGAGTGGTCCTCCCTGGTTCGGAGCCAGGCAAGGGCTAGAAATATTGGGCCTACACAGACCCTTCCAAATGACACATTGAGTGGTCCTCCCTGGTTTGGAGCCAGGCAAGGCCTATAAAAATTGGGCCTACAGATAGAGTAACCGGCATGGTTAACAAGTGGAGTTAGAGAGGCTCTAAAGCGCAAGGAGAGGTCCTTCTGTAAATGGAAATCCTTCCCAAATGAGGAAAATAAAAAGGATCACAAACTCTGGCAAAAGAAATGTAAGAAGATGATAAGGGAGGCAAAGAAAGACTTTGAGGAACGAATGGCTAGCAATATAAAGGGTAATAACTAATCAGGAAGTAGATCGTATTGCAGCTATTTTTTTACGACGTATCTTGGGTGTACCAAACTCAATCAACCTACCAACAATATGCTGTGAACTTGGGCTTCACCTGCCCTCAACACTAGCGTGGACAGCCACTATAAAGTATTGGTTACGCATCCATTTTCAAACGCGTCCCAATTCCCTGCTAAACGATCTACTAAGTGACACCTATAGATCCAAATGGTATCAGAACATCTGCATAAAGATAGCGTCTATTGGAGTTGATTTAGACTATTTATCCAACTGCAATGAACAATTCTTATACAACTTTATTCGTCAAAGACTTTGGGACATTGAGAGACAGAATATTGTTGGAAGAGTTAATCCAATCTGCTCCCCTTTATATTATGGCCTAACCCTCAACCCAGAATTTGGTTCAAATTATTTCAAGAATCTCTTGAATCCTCAAGAGAGACGGGCATTTATGTTGGCAAGACTGAACATCTTTCCTTCCACTGTCACTCTAGGAAGATAGTCTAAAATGCCTTACAAGAGCAGACTCTGTAAATTCTGCAGGTTGGAACCTGATTCTGTTCAACATATTCTGACTCGATGCACCGGCCATCATATTAATCGACAGCAAATAATTGGCTCCACAATTTCCAAATTTTCAACAACCCCTGAGACAATTACTGCTACTCTCTTGGCAGACAAAGATAAAAGTGTGACAGAGCTAGTAGCCAAATATTTATTACTAGTTTCTCAAAAGAGTAGCCCTGCTTCCTTTTAAGTTTGGTTTATGGTAACCCCAGATTAATATGGTTGCTATTCAGGCGCCGAGAGGTTTGCCTATTGTAACTATTTTAATGACTTTTTATGCCAATAAAGGTGACTGTGACTGTGTGACTATAAAGGGTAATAATAAAAGCTTCTTTAAATATGTTAGAAGTAGAAAACCTGCCAGAGAACCAGTTGGCCCTCTGGATGGTGAGGGAGGAAAAGGGGAGGTTGAGGAGGACTTAGAAATTGCAGAGAAATTAAATGAGTTCTTTCCATCTGTCTTCACAACAGAAGACCTTGAGCAGATTCTGTTGCCTGAACGGCTCCTCTTGACTAAAGAATTAAATCAAATACAGGTTAAAAGAGAGGATGTTTTAGGACTAATTGATAAATTGAAGATTAACAAGTCACCGGGCCCCGATGGCATCCACCCAAGGGTTATTAGGGAACTGAGAAATGAAATTGCAGATCTCTTAACAGTAATATGCAACTCTTCTCTTAAAACGGCCACAGTGCCGGAAGACTGGAGGATAGCGGATGTCACACCAATTTTTTAAAAAGGAAGGAGGGGGGGCCCAGGAAATTACAAGTCAGTTAGCCTTACATCTGTCCCAGGGAAGATGGTGGAAAGCCTCATCCAAGAGAAAATGTTAAAACACATAGAGGAATAAACCTTGCTGAGAGAAAATCAGCATGGCTTCTGTAAGGGTAAGTCTTATCTGACAAATCTTTTAGAATTTTTTGAAAAGCTCAACAGGCATATGGATTTGGTTGAACCGGTGGATATAGTCTATCTGGATTTTCAAAAGGCTTTTGACACAGTCCTTCACCAAAGGCTGCTGAGAAAATTGCACAGTCAGGGGATAAGAGGGCAGGTCCTCTTATGGATTGAGAACAGGTTGAGATCCAGGAAACAGAGTAGGTGTCAATGGGAAATTTTCACAATGGAGAGAGGTGAAAAGCGGTGTGCCCCAGGGCTCTGTCCTGGGACCGGTGCTTTTCAATCTGTTCATAAATGACCTGGAGACAGGGATAAACAGTGAGGTGGCCAAGTTTGCAGATGACACAAAACTTTTCCATGTGGTAAAAAACAGAGAAGATTGTGAAGAGCTCCAGAAGGATCTCTCCAAACTGGGGGAATGGGCTGAGAAATGGCAAATGCGTTTTAATGTAACCAAATGTAAAGCATATTGGGGCAAAAAAATCCAAACTTCATCTATCAACTCATGGGCTCTGAGTTATCCGTGACGGATAAGGAAAGAGATCTTGGTGTGTTGGTGGACAGCTCCATGAAGGTGTCTCCCCAATGTGTGGCAGCGGTGAAGAAGGCCAATTCCATGCTAGGGATTATCAAAAAGGGGATTGAAAATAAAACAGCCAACATTATAATGCCATTATACAAAACAATAGTAAGGCCCCACCTGGAGTATTGTGTACAATTCTGGTCACCGCATCTCAAGAAAGACATAGTGGAACTGGAAAAGGTGCAGAAGAGAGCGACTAAAATGATTACTGGGCTGGGGCACCTCCCTTATGAGGAAAGGCTAAAACATTTGGGCCTCTTTAGTCTGGAAAAAAGGCGATTGAGGGGGGATATGATTGAGACATACAAAATAATGCAGGGTATGAGTAAAGTGAATAGAGGGAAGCTCTTCTCCCTCTCCCAAAATACCAGAACTAGCGGACATACACTCAAATTGAGGGCTGGGAGAGTAAGAACTGACAAAAGAAAATATTTTTTCACCCAGCGCATTGTAAGTCTATGGAACTCCCTGCCACACAATGTGGTGATGGCATCTGACCTGGATGCCTTCAAAAGGGGATTGGACAGATTCCTGGAGGAAAAGTCCATCACAGGTTACAAACCATGATGGAGATGTGTAACCTCCAGGGTTTAAACCAGGGTACTTCAAGGGCCAGATGCAGGAGAGTGGTATCAGGAGACAGATATCTAGTCTCATGCGCTCCCAAACACATCTGGTGGGGCCGCTGTGAGATACAGGAAGCTGGACTAGATGGGCCTTTGGCCTGATCCAGCATGGCTCTTCTTATGTTCTTATGTTCTAAGATTCCCTTCAAATGACACATTGAGTGGTCCTCCCTGGTTCGGAGCCAGGCAAGGCCTATAAAAATTGGGCAGTAATCGAACCCTTCCAATTGAGTGGGAATGCAGGAAGGCAGTCAGGCAGGCCAGCAGGCAGGTAGGCAGGTAGGCACAGGGCTAGGCAGGCAGGTAGGCTGGTAGGCAAGCAGGAAGGCAGGCAGGCTGGCAGGAAGTTGGGCTTGCAGGGAGGAAGCCAAGCTGGGAGGCAGGCATAATTGCAGGCAGGCAGGCATAAGTGTTGCTCTGATAGTGCATGTTAGAGCAAGGGAGGCCTGTTTGGAAGGAACCGGTGGAAGAACAACTGTGGGCCTAGGTCTTGGAGTGTTGGGGTAATCCCAACGTGGAAAGGTTGAAGTGGATGAAAGTCAACCTTTCCATGGTCTCCAGGTCCAGACGAGAGCGGCGCGGCCTCAGGATATCTCCCATGTGGGAGAAGACACACTCACTCTGGACACTGGTGGATGGGATGGACAAGAGGTCCAATGCCAGAGTTGAAGGAGTGGGCCAGATGTCTGCCTTTCTGGCCCAGTAGTGGAGTGGGTCCAAGGTGAGGGGTTGGAGGGGCTCGGCCATGTACTCCCTCACCATGGTCAGAGCGGGGTCCAGTTCTTCTTCCTCCCTTGCCTCCACTGAGGAGGAGACTGCCATGGCTAGGGCAGAGGCCAGGTAGTTGGCTGCTGGTACGGAACCTGGTCACTGGGTGTATGCTCCTGCAGTAGAGGAGGAAGAGGACCCTTGCAAGGATTCCTCTTCTGCATCGCTCTGGCTTCCGTGCGCCCTTGGGAACGCCTGGGCCTGATTTGAGGAAGCCCTGCGGACTTGACGGCATAGCTCCGTCTTCCAAGAGTTTAGGACGGCAGCGCTGCCCGCCAGGGAACCCTTGACACGAGGGTCGCACAGGCATGCCATCTGGTACACCTTTTCCCTCCTCAGTGGGCTAAGGTGAGTATCCACACCAGTCAACAGCCTGTCTGCCAAGGCCCTGCACTTTGGGAGAAGATCGGCTTCCGGATACTGGCCTCTAGGCGTTGACGAAGGGCATTTACCAGGGGGAGTACGTGGCCCAGGCTGGCGTTGTAGTTGCTGAGGATGAGGGTGGTCTCCTCAAAAGGCTGCAGGATACCCACCATCTGGGAGAGGGCGAGCCGCTCAGTAGCACCAATGTCCAACACCCTTCCCTCATCCCAGGAGTCCTTTGGTGCTCCCAGCCCAATGGCATCGCCCACCATTAGGTGCAGTTTGTGTGCTGTGCACACGATGCCCTGGAACCCTGCCCTTTCAACCGCGTTGATCATGTTACGGCCTGCGTCAGTAACCATGAATCCGCGATTGACCTCCCCCTCGGGTGCCCACTCTCGCAGTGCCGTCTTGAGGACCTCAGCAATGTGGGTGCCTTTGGCACTGTCCTCCATGCTTTGTGCCTGGAGAAGCACCACCCTGTACCCTCTTGGGGTGCTCCCATGTGGCTCCCCCTGCAGCTGTTCTTGGGATGCCCTGGTGTCAAGGACCTCCTTGGGTTGCCACCAATGAGTCGTCAGACAGAGGTATCCATGGTGCCCACCGGTCCAGAGGTTGCAAGTGAAGTGGATCTTCCTTCCTCTGGCTGCCTGCAGCAGGGCCCAGACCATGTCCCTGACAGACTCAAAAAGGGAGGGAATCACCCGCCTGCTGCAGGTACGACAGGATGGAGGCTCGTACCATGGAACCACATGCTTCATCAGGTGCCTGAAGCCTGATGACTCCACAAAGGAGAAGGGCAACCTGTTCATGGCCACCATTTCACCAACCATGCAAGTGGTGGCCTCCTGTGCCTTGGCCCTATTTCGTTGGCTGACAAAACTCCCACACAGCAGCACCACTTCCTGCAGAGTGGCCTGCCTCTTCCCACTCTCAGCAGAGCTGTCTCTGGAGTCCGTCCCCATGCCTGCTTCCCCTCTCTTCTTCCCTGAGGAACCAGGGCCTGACACTGTCCCAGGCAGAGTCCCAGGGTGCCTTTGCATGAGGTGGCTATGCAAGGCACTTGAGGAGAGGTGTTTGGGGTCATTCCCCCTGTGCACGACCACCCCACATTTCTTGCACACCGCAAGCCTCGAGTTTTCCGGGCTATTATCAAAATGCTCCCAGAGAAAGCCGCAAGGCTTATGTAAAGTACTGCCCCCTCTGTTACTGCCTGCCGCTGCTGTGCTAGTGGTGGTGTGGCTTGTACCCTGCTGGAACAATTGACTGCTGCTGTCACTGGTGGTACTCTGGGTGGAAAGAGGGCTGCTCCTTCCATCACTGCCTGAAGTCTGCCTTTCGTCTGTTCCTGCCAACAGGTCCTCAGAATCCGGGATATGTAGATGCAAAGAGCCCGTTTCTGATTCCAAGTCCTCGTCTTCCTCCTGATAAACGGGGGGGGGGGTGTCCATCTCAAAGTCTGGTGGCATTGGGGCTCGCATGCAGTCTTCCATGCTTCCCTCAGTGACAGAAGATGGTACAGTCGTGCTGGTTGTGCAGCTGCTGCTTGGAGAGGGAGTGGCAGCAATATCACTATCTGCACTACTACTTCCTGTGCCTTCCTTCAGAAATGTGCCCCTATTTATTTTAGTGGGGGTACCCCTTCCCTTCCCTCTGGCTCTGCCTCCCCTCCTCATTTTTTTATATCTCAAAAAGTATTAGAAATATGTTTTCATTTTATATTTGTGTAGTATAAGTGACAAACTATTCTAATAAAGTTATCCTTTTGACCCACAAGCTTACTCTCACACTGTGTTCTTTTGTATTTGTACAATCATTCAATGTTGCCCTGCTGGCCCTTGGTATAAGTTTCTAATTGCTGATTTCAACTGGATGCACTGAAGTGCAATGTGCCTGCCTGCCTGTGTGTTCAATTGCACACCAAGCAGCAGCACAACAGGTGTATGTATATGTAAACCACAAACAAACAATGGACTAATGAATCAATATATATAATATTGTAAGGCTGATAGCAAGCAGCGGCCTCCCAAAAGAGATATTTGGGTGTAGTAAACAAGAACAATGAATATAGTTAAGTTGCAGTCACTCAGGGACTAAACTGAAAATAATTTCCTGACTTCAGCTGGATGCACTGAAGTGCAATGTGCCTGCCTGCCTGTGTGTTCAATTGCACACCCAGCAGCAGCACAACAGGTGTATGTATATGTAAACCACAAACAAACACTGGAGTAATGAATCAATATATATATATATATAATATTGTAAGTCTGATAGCAAGCAGCGGCCTCCCAAAAGAGATATTTGGGTGTAGTAAACAAAAACAATGAATATAAGTTTAGTTGCAGTCACTCAGGGACTAAACTGAAAATAATTTCCTGACTTCAGCTGGATGCACTGAAGTGCAATGTGCCTGCCTGCCTGTGTGTTCAATTGCACACCCAGCAGCAGCACAACAGGTGTATGTATATGTAAACCACAAACAAACACTGGAGTAATGAATCTATATATATATATATATAATATTGTAAGGCTGATAGCAAGCAGCGACCTCCCAAAAGAGATATTTGGGTGTAGTAAACAAAAACAATGAATATAGTTTAGTTGCAGTCACTCAGGGACTAAACTGAAAATAATTTCCTGACTTCAGCTGGATGCACTGAAGTGCAATGTGCCTGCCTGCCTGTGTGTTCAATTGCACACCCAGCAGGCAGCACAACAGGTGTATGTATATGCAAACCACAAACACTGGAGTAATGAATCAATATATATATATATAATATTGTAAGTCTGATAGCAAGCAGCGGCCTCCCAAAAGAGATATTTGGGTGTAGTAAACAAAAACAATGAATATAAGTTTAGTTGCAGTCACTCAGGGACTAAACTGAAAATAATTTCCTGACTTCAGCTGGATGCACTGAAGTGCAATGTGCCTGCCTGCCTGTGTGTTCAATTGCACACCCAGCAGCAGCACAACAGGTGTATGTATATGTAAACCACAAACAAACACTGGAGTAATGAATCTATATATATATATATAATATTGTAAGGCTGATAGCAAGCAGCGACCTCCCAAAAGAGATATTTGGGTGTAGTAAACAAAAACAATGAATATAGTTTAGTTGCAGTCACTCAGGGACTAAACTGAAAATAATTTCCTGACTTCAGCTGGATGCACTGAAGTGCAATGTGCCTGCCTGCCTGTGTGTTCAATTGCACACCCAGCAGGCAGCACAACAGGTGTATGTATATGCAAACCACAAACAAACACTGGAGTAATGAATCTAATCTATATATATATATATATATATATATATATATATATATATATATATATATATATATATATATATATATATATATATATATATATATAATATTGTAAGGCTGATAGCAAGCAGCGGCCTCCCAAAAGAGATATTTGGGTGTAGTAAACAAAAACAATGAATATAAGTTTAGTTGCAGTCACTCAGGGACTAAACTGAAAATAATTTCCTGACTTCAGCTGGATGCACTGAAGTGCAATGTGCCTGCCTGCCTGTGTGTTCAATTGCACACCCAGCAGCAGCACAACAGGTGTATGTATATGTAAACCACAAACAAACACTGGAGTAATGAATCAATAATATAATATTGTAAGTCTGATAGCAAGCAGCGGCCTCCCAAAAGAGATATTTGGGTGTAAATAAGAACAATGAATGTAGTTTACTTGCAGTCATTCAGGGAATAAAGTGAAAATAATTTCCTGAATTCAAGTTGGGAAAAATAGAAAATAAATGGTATGGTAACTATATATTTTAATATAAATCCACACCTCCCACTCCCAGTCGACCCTCCCCCTTTATCCAAGAAATATCCTCCTCTCCCCACAAACAGCCAGAGAAGAGGAAAAATAGAAAACCCTGCTTCCCTTCGCCAAAGCTGCAGGGAATCAAAGACATTTTTCTATTTCTTCTAATAAAAAATCAATTCCCTCCCTGCCTGCCTGCCTAAAGCCTAAAGCCTCCAGGCCTCCCCCCTCGAATCCAGTCTCCAGTCTCCACTAGCACAGCACAGTCCTCCCTCAACCACATACAAGATCCGACTGCGACTTCTGGAAGGTGCCTCAGCTTTTTATGCCCTCTGGCAAATCCAGAAGTGTCAGTCAAAACCTGCCCATGCCATTGGTGGAATTGTTCAAAAAATTGAATGGTCCCATCCCATGCCCAGCCCACATGGGCAGGTCTAAAAAAATAAAAAATAAAATAAAATAAAATAAAATCAATGAGACGTTTTATTGCTATAAAAAAACCACTGCTGCTACTATTAAAATTCAGGCATTTTAAAAAAATAAATTTCACATGTTTCTGTGGTGCTTTTGTGTGTTTTTTGACCATGATTTCAAAAGAAAAATTGTGGGTGCCATTTTGGATCCCCCCCCCACTGCATGGCATGGCATGGCGACGAGGATGATGCCCCCCCCAGCCTGGTGCCAGCAGCCCAGGACAGGAGAGGAGGGGGGGGAGGCCGTGGACCCCCCCCCCCAGAAACCACCCCTCTGGTAGGTGGCAATTGGCAAAGCCTCAGGCATGCATATTTTCGTTTGCTTTTTTGGCCGGGAGGGAGTCAGTTTTTTTAACTTTTAAAAACTTTTCCTGTGCTTGTTGTGGCATGGCGCCATCGCCTCGATGCCACAAACGGAAACGAAGAACCCGACCAGTTTTTTCTTTTTTCGGTTTGAGTTCGAATTGTAACGTCTTAAACTCCGTTACCGTTTCCGTTACCTATGGTAATGAAAAAACAGTAATGGAAACGAAAATGTCGACGCTCCGTGCCCATGTCTAGTGTTGTCTATCAGAGGAAAAATAAACCCTGTGCTTGTAACAACAGTCCCACAATGGTGCCCTGCCTTTATGACTAGAATAGGAATACAAAAACACATTATACATATGCTATTCATAATTGTTCCCATGAGATCTTAAATGTATGTGGAACAATAACAAATCTTCCCTTGCAGTAGTTTGTCTTTAAGGAATGAAAATGAAAACATCCTGGGTACCCAGGTTTAGGATTCATCCTGTCAACCAAAACTATTCAGGATTGATATCTCCCAAATGAATCTGAAATTTCTGGAAAGTTTTTTGGGCAATCCCTGGTGTAATGAAAAGATCCAACCAGGATTACCTGGAAAAATGAGGCAACTCACATAACTGGATAGTCTGTGTAACAAGCAAGGTTGCTGTTTTAAAGCAGGTACAGTGGTATCTCAACTTATGAATTTAATCTGTTCCAAACACATGCTCTTAAGTTGAACTACTCTTAAGTCAGGGTACCTATCTAAAAAACTGAAAAAATTGTTAAAAATAAAAAGTGAAACAAATATGTGTAAGTCGGGCAGACCATATCTAAAATTTGTAAGGCAGCAGTTAAAACACCAACAGTTTTCCACTCTTAAGTCGAGCTGCTCTTAAGTCGAGGTACCGCTGCATTATTTTTTTCCTCCATCCTGTCCTTGCACGTGGATAAAGAATATTGCTGTGCAAAGTAGTTTTGCTATGGTAATTGTTCTTTGTTTAGCAAGATTTCTGGTGAGCTGCTTCTGCCTCTATGGTTTTCCAGAACACCCTGATCTTGGGCTACCGGGCAGCAATGCTGTTTGGGTGTCTCTCACAGCCCCCGATCATCCTTGTTGCTGTCCTCTGAACTTGTTCCAGTTTGTCAGTATCTTTCTGAAGTGTGGTATCCAAAACTGGACACAATACTGAAAGTGATATTTTGGAATAATATACTATGGTTTTTCCACTCACTGTCCCATCTCTACACCAAAACTCCTGATGAAATTGTGTTGTTCTCATTCACATAAAGGTGATAAATCTTTCTTGGTTTAGAACTGGAGTTGTATCAGTTCTTAGTTTAAAGATAAGAATGGCTTTTGCATTTCCTTTTTGCATTCTCCTTTTCAAATGACTCATACAAGCACCTTGCTTTTCTTTAGAAATTTCTTTTTTCTTTTTTGTTAACTCTTTTAACAAGGTCATGGTACATAGTATACAGTCTTTTTCTATTTCACGTGCCAAGAAGAAATCATCTATATCTACTATAGTAGGGTGAATTCAGAGTTCTGGGCTCTCCATGCCTCTAAGTATTTTGCCAGGAAGCAGGAAAACATAGTCAGTGATACAGAAAATCCTTGTGGTAAGAACTCCCATATGACATGGGTTAGCATATTCTTGGAGTGTTCAGTAAAGGTCTTTTGTCTGCTTTCTCTGAATTCTGTTCTAACAATGATCTGACTATCAGCACCAAGAAATCTAAAATCTTGATATTTTCCAAATCTTGGAAACCTCTTTCATGGAAACCTGATGGGAAACCTGTTGAACAAGTGAGATCCTTCAGATACTTGGGTCTCCTCTTCCACCATCAACTCATTTGGTCTCACCATCGGAAGGCTGCTAGTTACTAAAAAAGAAACCATTTGCTGTCTCTCAGTTCTACTTGCACAGCAGGAACGAATATGTACCTGCTGCCATCCAGATCTTCCAGGCAAAGATTTTAAACCAGCTTTTATTTGGGATCCCGATCTGGATTGCAGCTGCCGACCCTGAAATTGACCTGACTGCTGCCATTTTCCTTTGTTGCATCTTAGGTGTTCCAAACATGATCAATCTTTATACAATCGCCAACAAACTGAGACTTCATTTGCCATTAACCTCTGCTTGGACAGTCACTATTACAGTGGTACCTTGTATAAAGTAATTAATTCATTCCAAATGAAATTCTGTTAAGCAAATTTTCCTTTATACAAGTTTCCCATAGGAATGCATTGAAAACAGAGTAATCTGATTTTTATGTTGTACGGATTGCCCCCATAGGCGATTATATTAACCAAATTTCCCCTATCTCCAGAATATTTTATGTTGTACAGATTTTATGTTATACAAACAGTTTGTTATACAAGGGTCCACTGTACGTAGAGATGGGCACCAAATGGTTTTTTTATTCATTTCATTATTTGTTTAGATAGGGAATGAAATGAATAACGAAGGGACCCATCAAAGAAAAACAAAACAAAATAAACCAGAAATTTCCGTTTCGTTCACTTCGTTTTTTGCTTTCCCATAGGAATGCATTGAAGCAATGCATTCCTATGGGGAAAAGCTGGTGGATCCCCCCCAACCGCCCCATCAGCACCAGGAAAGGACGGGTTTTTCCCCCCACCGAAGTCACCGCTGATCAGTTGGAGTGCGGGCTTCAGCAGGGGAGGAATTTTAAAACCCTGCTTTCCTGTCGCCTACCTGTCATCTGCTGGACTCCTTTTATCATGGTCCAGCCAGCACCAGGGGAACCCCCTGGCGCCAACTGGGCCATTTTTAAAGGGGTCTATCTGATGACAGGTCAGCAGGAGATATGTGAAAATGGCCCCGTTGCCAATGCAGGAGCTCCACGCTGGCAACGGGGCCATTTTCAGAGGGATCCTGCCAACCTTTCATCGGCTGGACCCCTTTAAAAATGGCCCAATCAGGGGGAACTCAGTTCCTTAGAACAGTCCCCATTGTGAGATGCAGGGTTTTGCTACTGCTTCTACAACCCCTTTGCATTAGTATGCCACTCAGTGGCTGAACAATTGTACCTCAGTGTTTTCACTTCCTCCATCAGATACTCAAAACGTCAAAGTTCTGGCATGTAGCACTTCCTGCACATTTCCCTTACTCCTCAACTTAATCAAGTAAGTAATCTTCTTTTTGAAAGGCTAAACATTCCCAGTTCCCTAAGCCATTCCTTGTAAGACATTTCCTCCAGACCCTCAACCATCCTAGTCTCCCTCCTCTCTACCCGCTCGAGGTTGTCAACATCCTTTTTAAATTGAGGTGCAAGAACTGGACACAACACTCCAGGTGGGCTCTGACCAGAGAAGAATAGAGTGGTACTATCACTTCCCTTGATCTAGACACTATGGTTCTGTTGATGCAACCAAGAATCGCATTGGCTTTCCTGGTCGCCGCGTCACACTGCTGACTCATGTTCAATTTGCGGTCGAACAAGACTCCCAGATCCCTTTCACATGTACTATTTTCCAGCCTGGTGTCTCCCATCAGGCTGTACAATTCATTCTTTTTACCTAGATGCACCATCCTACATTTCCCTCTGTTGAAATCCATTCCGTTAGCTTTGGCCCAGCACTCTAATCTGTCAAGGTCCTTTTGGATTTTCATCCTATCCTCTAGGGAATTAGCAACCGCTCCCAATTTGGTATCATCTGCAAATTTAATTAGCATACTCTCTATTCCTTCCTCCAAGTCATTAATAAAGATATTGAACACCACTGGAACAGAACAGAACCCTGGGCCACCCCACTGGTCACGTCTCTCCAAGCTGAAGAGAGGCCATTTATGATCACCCTTTGGGTACGATCAGTCAACCAATTACAAATCCATCTAACAGTATCTAACACATTTTCTACTAACTCCTTTGCAAGAATACCATGGGGAAACTTATTGAAGGCCTTACTTAAGTACAGATAAGCAATATCCACAACATTCCCCTCATCCACCAGGCCTGTAATTCTATCAAAGAAAGAGATCAAATTAATCTGGAATGACTTGTTTTTAAGAAACCTTTGTTGACTTCTTGTAATGACAGCATTGTTTGTTAAATAATTACAGACAGCCTGTTTGATAATCTGCTCTAGGATCTTTCCAGGAATTGAAATCAAGCTGACTGAGCAGTAATTATTTGGGTCCTCTTTTTCCCCCCTTTTTGAAGATGGGGACTGCCTTTTCCTTGCCTCCTGTTAGTAACTGGTTATCATCGCCACGCAGAGAGCCTATCATTTCCTTATTTTTCCTTTTGCTGCAGACATAACTAAATAAACCCTTTTTACTATCTTCAATCTTTCTGGCAAGTCTAAGTTCATTTTGTGCTTTATTGCCCTGCATATATTAGCTGTTTGCTTATATTCCTTTTTGGTGCATTCCTCATTTTTCCATTCCTTGTACTTGTTTTTCTTTAGCTGAGTTGAAAGTTCTTTAGTAAACCATTGTGGTTTCATTAGACATCTCCCATTTTTTCTTCTTGTTGGAACAGTTTTAGATTGTGCCTTTAATATCTCACTTTTAAGAAACTCCCATCCATCTTGAATGCCCTTCTTTTTCAATGTTTCGGTCCATGGAATTACAGCCAATTGTTCCCTATGTTTACAAAAATTGGCTTTCTTAAAGGAACACCAGTGGTAGTAAAATAGCCAAAAATAGGGATGCAGTCACAATGCATGGTAATGACAAAAAAAGACAGCTCACTTGAGGTCTATCTGTGTGGCAATGCAATCCAATGCAAAAGGAGTTTTGCTATGGATAGTCCCCATGTGCCATGTCAAGTGTGAGGGTTCAATGTGAGGCTACATCAGGATATACTGACAGTGTAGGTTTGGCTTTTCTATGTAATGTACTTTTTTAAAATTCAAAATCGTAATACTTGAGAGATCATTTTAAACTCAAAACTGGAAGAGCAAAGCATATTTCTCACCTCACTTGTTTAACTTTGTCTTCTTCTACGTGTCCAATGAATTGTTCATAAACTAAACCAGCTTGTGTCAGACCTGCATTTTGTTTCCTTGTTCACTAATATCTAGAGCTGAGAATATATCTGCATAAAACATAAAGGAGGAAAGTTCAAGAAACTATTTTCACTGGATATCAGTGCCTAATATTTTTCCCTCAGAGTGTTCCCAGAGTGTTTCCAAGGAAATTAGTTTTTAGATATAGCTATGTTAGTCCAACGTTTTGTCATCAGCTATAACATTTGAAGATGTACCAGACCTCCCAATACATTTGTTGCTGTACTTCTTGGATCACTGAAGTGCCTCCTGACAACATTTGGTATCAATAACTCCCTGATTACTGTCAGTGACCCATATAACCTGTGTTAAAGAAGACCACCAGTCTACTTGATGCCTCAGTGCTTAACATTTTTTCCTACTCTCATTACATGTATGGCAGTATCATCTATTTCATTTTCGTTACCAGCATAAACTATTTAATGCATCCTAGTTCCCTGAGTTCCTTGCCCTCTGAAGATGCCAGCCACAGAGTCTGGTGAAACATCAGGAAGAAAAACTTCCAGAACACGGCCAAACAGCCCAGAAAACTCACAAAAACTATCCAGGTCTATTTCCCATTGTAGAAAATGCAGCCATATATCATTTTTACTTATTGTCTGAATCCTGTTACAGTATGAAATATCTCAGTAGCTAACTATAGCAACTAAAGTTAAAGCTGGTATAATATACTGTAGAGGCTAAAGGCTAAACTGAAAAACCAAGAGGGAAGATCAATGGGGCAATTTCAGCCCTGACCACAATGCTGGGTCAAACTGTAGGAGGGGTGAATAGCTTTAATTATAAAAATACCAGAAAGTAGGAGAAAGAAAGAAAGAAAGAAAGAAAAAGAAAGAAAGAAAGAAAGAAAGAAAGAAAGAAAGAAAGAAAGAAAGAAAGAAAGTTTCCTGCCCTTGAAGTTTAACACTCCCTTCCCCTTGTTGTTGAATTCTTTGTGCAGGTGATTACCATTGAATCTGTAATCACAATAAATGTGCTTTGTTATCTGTTACTAAAAACCTAGTCTATTGTAATAGTGATGATCCTTGAAGATCTAAGTTTAAATTCATTAACCTCAATCCATTTGATAAATTTAAGTAGAATAATTGAAAAAGTGTTCTGCTTATATACAGCCCCATACCACTTCAAGTAGTCTCTGGGTAGTTTACAGTTTTAATTACAGTAATGCAGGCTACATGTTGCCTTCCCGAGCAAGCTGGGTACTCATTTTACCGACCTGGGAAGGATGGAAGGCTGAGTCAACCATGAGCCTGTTACCTGGGATTGAACCCCGGATTGTGAGCACAGTTTTACCTCCAATACAGGCATTTAACCACTGTGTCATAGTTAAATTTAAGTTATATTGTTTTATTTATTTGTTGTCTTTGTAAATTTGATATTGTTGTTTTGTCTCACTGTAAACTGCCCAGAGTGGCTTTGGTAGCCAGATGGGTGGTATATACATCAAATTAATAAAATTAATAAATAAATATGCTGCATGGGATTAACAACTGGATTCAGATCTCTGTTCTCACTGAATAGCCCTAAACAAGCTGAGTTCCCACTGTAAACAGAGATGACAGTTATGTACATGACAGAGTTGTTAGGGAAGGTAAGGAAATGAAGATAACATTACCTAAGAAAGATAAACTAGAAATACATTTATGTATTTAAGAGTAAAACACATGCTATTTTTTCCCAGCAGAAATTGATTGAGCATAAAAGAACTTTGTATAAATCTTGTATGAAACAAATAAATGTTTATATACTCCATCTTCTCTTGTAACATCTTCTTAAGCAAACAAACAATCTGCAACAATAAATGTCACACTGTCTCTGTATTTTAACTGATATGTTTGAAGAAGTGGGCAATATTCCATGGAATCTCATATTAAAATATAGCAATTATTTTTAGAGTATTATAATAGGAAATGGAGCCGTTGTTTTATTTTTGTTTTATTTTATATATCTATTTGAAATGCTTGCACAAAGTAATGCAGTTACAACTCTGAAAATTACAACAATCCTGTCAATCATGTGACTATTGCCAATACATATAATTGGAAATTGGGCTTGTTAAGGCCCTTCAAAATGAGCATGGGTTGGGTCTGTTGCCATGTAACATGAAAAAGTCGATGTTGTGTTTGAGTCTTCCTTAGCTATCACATGACCAAGGGAAATCCAGCAACCCCTTCCATACGCAGAAAACTCCATTTAAAAATATAGGATGATCTGTTTGCATAAATACAAGCCACAAATTGACAGGTGGAATGCTTTGCCCATAAAGCTATTCAACTCAATGAAAAAGATTCTACACAGAGAATATTAAGACCAAGTGGATTGTATGGAAAACATTTCAGCATGTGCATAATTCATTAAAATCCATAATATACAAAGATGCTTAGAGTTGGTTATCCTAGTTTTTCTTTTTGAAAATTAAAGTCTCCTTTGAAATTTAAAATTAAAAGCCCACAAAAAAATTCCTGAAATCCATAACATCAATACTACTGTATTCTTGAGTGACTCCAATCCAACCCACCATTTCCTGGCATTTTGAATCATGGATAGTACACTATTTGACATTCATAAACCAGATTTTTTAAAAAGAATTACATTTCCTGGCTTTTTAAATCAAATGTTTACATACACTATACATAAATTCCCACATAAACTTTTCTCTTGTAGTATTACCCAGTGCTAGAGAATCCAAGATGTCCACATGATCTGTACTATGATTGCTGGCAGACAATCGGGTCCTAATATATTCCAAATCTTGTAAGTCTAAGGGTGTCTTTAATGTGGTAAATTTGATGAGTTTAGAGTTAAAGAATGTAGACAACAATGCAACTGTCCAATGGAGAAGTAGTCTTTTTAATATATTATTTGAATAACAAGGTTCAAGATAAAATTCATCCATATAAGTTTTAAAATATAAAAATTACCAAGTTAGAACATGAGTAGGTATTTTATCAGTTAATCTTGAAAACTACTTCAAAGTGTTGCCTGAAATTTTGTGTCACATACTGTATTCACACAGAAGGGGAAAAATAACGAGCTATAGGGGTATTATTGTAAAACAGTGTTAGGAGAATATGTCTGTGAAGATTCTCAGTCATCCAGGTGAGTTTATCTGGAAGTTGAGTCATGGCTACTGGACTTCTTTTTTGAGAGATGAAGCTGTTTGGATGAACAGTGAAACGTTTCTATCTCTCAAAAAAGAAGTCCAGGAGCCATGACTCAACTTCCAGAGCGTTAGGAGAAGCATAGTGACCAGGGTATGACCAGGGTATCAAATTGGCAAGCAAAGGTATTCAGATAAGTCAAAGGCCAAATCTATGTGTGTGGTGGAGCTACCTAGCCACAGAGGACACTTCAAAGGAAAGAGGCAGCTGAGGTGTCAGGAGACTACAATCTGGCACCACCTGGACTTTTTTATGTGGTTGTCTGAAAGAAGGCCCCATACGGAAGTTCTTCAATTTATCCAAGGAGACGTGTCTGTTCTGTGCTCAAGTCCCAAGCTTTCTAACCTAGAGCCCTGGGCACCGCTAGTAACATCTGGAATAAACCAGAAACAAAACACCCGAGAACAAGGCTATAGGGATCGCCCAGCTATAGCTGCTGTTTTGGAAGCCCACCCACTCTGTTTCTGCATGATACTTTGTAGGCTATGTCTTGCCAACCCATCAGGTTCTGTGGACACATAATACTTACTTTTTGTGAAGGTACTTAAAGTGTTATTGTCTGCACAATGGAGTAGCATCCAATGAAGTGGAATGGGAGCATGAATTCCTTGCCTCACATCATGAATGTGAGTATGTTTGAAGTGGTTCTTCCTGCCAGAAATGATTTGTGTTTTTTTAATTTTCTTGTCTATTTATACATTTGTTGTATCCTCAGTTTTATTCATTATTTTGAAGCAATACTGTATGTATTTCTTTTAAAATTCATTTTCAATATAATATGCAAACAAGCACTGTGTGTGTGTGTGTGTGTGTGCGTGTGTTGTTATAATTGTGATCGACTCTTCGTGATCCCATGCCCATGGAGTTTTCTTGGCAGGAATACTGGAGCAGTTTGCCAGTCCCTACTCCAGGCGCCTACAGCACCTGGTATTCCCTGGTGGTTTCCCATCCAAGTACTAACCAGGGTCAAACCTGCTTAACTTCCAAAATCAGGCGAGATTGGATGTGCTTAGGGCATACGTAGCTTAATAACAGCAGCTTTAATATATGTGTGGGAATCCCAAATGGAGGAAGCCTCAAAACTACACTTGCACTATGGAATTTTATGTATTCTTGAGCCAGGAAGTAAGAGAAGTGGAAGTACCAAACTACATCAATATTGTCTTTATGAGATATTAGGTATTTAAAGTGACAGGCATAAACAGCTGTTTCATAATGCCTTGTGAGAAGTTTTGAAGTTAAGCATGCTTAGACAAAGATTTATTGTTCCAAAAATTCATAAGATCCTGGTTGCAATAAAGGTAATGGGGCTCATGTAATAGATTTTCCTAGCTCATCTTGAAGCGCTCTTCTAGCAAGATCTCTCTTGTTTTTCTCTGTTCAGGATCATTTCATTTGCCACTCATGGAAGCCTCAATGATTTAAAAATAATAGTAGTACAAATATAACATCTGACCTCTAACCTGATTCCCTTTGATTAAGGCTCATTTTATAACAAAACTATGACTAATGTCTCTTCCTTTCCCTTCAATAAGTCTCACATATAATCTTTCTATTATTCTTAATATCCTATTTCTCCAATACGTCTTTTGGTGTTTTGTTTGGATTCCTTAGAATGGGTTGAATATTATATCTATAACCTACTGGAGAGCCTTTCTTCGCAGCTATATTGGCAAGGCTAATTTTGTTTTCACAGGTGTTTATACTTGGACGGAGGCTAGTCAGAGTCTTGAAAAATCTACTGTATGGGTACATCACAGGAGAACAGTGTGCTGTGGGTCCTTGAGCTGTTAACAGTAGGTTGAGAGGGGAGAAGGAAGGGCAAATTAATCATTTATGATTTGTTTATATATTGTCTTACTTGTATAGGCCAGAAAAGTGGGTCCAAGTTTTTTTTTCAGCTGCCAGTGTGATATAAATTTTAATATCTGCAAAATACTATCTTGTTTTAAAACTCAAGAGTATAAGTACTTCCTAGTTTTTGCCCATTGCAATGTCTCAATTTTAAAAGCATATTTTGAATTAAACAAAAATAGGAATCAATATTACTTTTTTAATTAAGTTTATTCAGAATTCCATATTGTTTTCTTGGGAGTCCATGTAAATTTATTAGAGGTCATTATTATATCTTTGTGTGAATATGTAAAGGATTCAAGGCAGATTCTCTTGGCATCATTAATATTCATTTCTTTGTCCAGTATACCAGATGAAGGAGAACTAATTATGATGGGATTTGTGTTAGAGTGCAACATAGTCCTGATAGTTGTAGCTACAATTGGAGCTTTGTCACCTACCACCTTCTTTCTGTTCTACCTAAAATCTGGCTCTGTGGGGTGTCCCAGCACATCAGAACATATTTTGGGAATATGGGAGGATGGGAATTACCCAGAGAGAGAGAGAGAGAGAGAATTCTTACAAATCTGACAAATTTGCCACCAAGCACGACTCAGCTCTGTGCATGTATATTGAAAGGTAAGGTCCAGATGAATGTTTCAGACCTTCAAGTTACCTTTCATGTAGGCTTGTATAGCTCAGCATACAGATGTTCAAGTCATGGGTTGGAGCACCTGGCTGTACAGCTAGGGTCTGAGGTCATAATTCCCATTTTGATTACCAACTGAAGAATCAGCCAAAATCACTCATGACATGTGTGGATGGTTGGGTTAAGTGCGTCTTCTGGTAGCAAGCTGCCCTTCTTCTGTTGCTGCTCTGGGATCTGACCTGGACACAACGCTCAAGATCAGGCCTAATCAGTGCCAAATAGAGGGGGACAAGCTCCTCACAGGATTTGGAAATTATACTTAATGCAGCCTGAAATAGCATTTGCCTTTTATTGCAGCCACATCACACACTTTGCTCAAATTCAGATTGTAATCTATGATGATTCCAATATATTTCGTGCTCATAGTATTGCTGAGCCAGATATTTCCCATTTTGTACCATGTGTCTGGTTTCTTTTTCCTTTAGTTCAGTACTTTGCACTTATCCCTGTTGAACGTCATTCAGTTGTTTTCAGGCCAGTGCTCAAATCTGTCTAGATTAATTTGAATTTTGTTTCTGTCTTCCATGGAACACTATGGAAGACAAAATTCCACCCAATTTTGTTTCATCCACAAATCTGATTAAGGGTAGGGTAGTTGAAAAGGGGAAATGGGGATGAGGAGAGAGTTGACTCAAAAGTACATCCATGTCATAAAATTCGCTTTTTCTACCCTAAAATATAGTGATAGATGCTTTCCATGTACCGGTATATCCTTTGCAGCTTTTACATTTCAAGGTGGATTTTCAGGATTACCTTGAACCCATTTATATACCGGTCCCTTTCACTTTTGCATTGTTCGTTCTTTTAAAATCTCAGTTATAATGTTCATTTCTGCCATCTCAAGGATCTTTTCTAACAACTCTTCTTTCTTTGGAGTGTCTGTCATCTTCCAATCTCTTCCATATAATATTCTTGCTGCTAGAGATGGGCATGACTAGGAAAAATTACGTTTCGAGTTGTCGTGTGTCGGAGCCGGCCCGTTTCGGCTCGTTTCCGTTTGTCGCAAAATTTTTCAAAAATTTGTCATTTTGTTTGTTGTTTTTTCGTCTGTCGTTAGTACTGGTTTGTGGGGGTAGCGGGCTCCTGGAGGCACCTCTCTGGGGTGGGTGCCTCCTCTGGCCCGCTACAAAGGGAAAGCGGGCTTCTGGAGAACATAAGAACATAAGAACATAAGAACATAGAACATAGAACATATATAAGAAGAGCCATGCTGGATCAGGCCAAAGGCCCATCTAGTCCAGCTTCCTGTATCTCACAGCGGCCCCACCAGATGCGTTTGGGAGCGCATGAGACTAGATATCTATCTCCTGATACCACTCCCCTGCATCTGGCCCTTGAAGTACCCTGGTTTCTCCATCATGGTTTGTAACCTGTGATGGACTTTTCCTCCAGGAATCCGTCCAATCCGCTTTTGAAGGCATCCAGGCCAGATGCCATCACCACATCCTGTGGCAGGGAGTTCCATAGACTTACAACACACTGGGTGAAAAAATATTTTCTTTTCTCAGTTCTTACTCTCCCAGCCTTCAATTTGAGTGTATGTCCCCGAGTTCTGGTATTTTGGGAGAGAGAGAAGAGCTTCCCTCTATCCACTTTACTCATACCCTGCATTATTTTGTATGTCTCAATCATATCCCCCTCAAGCGCCTTTTTTCCAGACTAAAGAGGCCCAAATGTTTTAGCCTTTCTTCATAATGGAGGTGCCCCAGCCCAGTAATCATTTTAGTCGCTCTCTTCTGCACCTTTTCCAGTTCCACTATGTCTTTCTTGAGATGCGGTGACCAGAATTGTGCACAATACTCCAGGTGGGGCCTTACTATTGTTTTGTATAATGGCGTTATAATGTTGGCTGTTTTATTTTCAATCCCCTTTTTGATAATCCCTAGCATGGAATTGGCCTTCTTCACCGCTGCCACACACTGGGGAGACACCTTCATGGAGCTGTCCACCAACACACCAAGATCTCTTTCCTGATCCGTCACGGATAACTCAGAGCCCATGAGTTGATAGATAAAGTTTTGATTTTTTTTGCCCCAATATGCATTACTTTACATTTGGTTACATTAAAACACATTTGCCATTTCTCAGCCCATTCCCCCAGTTTGGAGAGATCCTTCTGGAGCTCTTCACAATCTTCTGTGGTTTTCACCACACGGAAAAGTTTTGTGTCATCTGCAAACTTGGCCACCTCACTGTTTATCCCTGTCTCCAGGTCATTTATGAACAGATTGAAAAGCACCGGTCCCAGGACAGAGCCCTGGGGCACACCGCTTTTCACTTCTCTCCATTGTGAAAATTTCCCATTGATACCTACTCTTTGTTTCTGGGATCTCAATCAGTTCTCAATCCATAAGAGGACCTGTCCTCTTATCCCCTGACTGTGCAATTTTCTCAGCAGCCTTTGGTGAGGGACTGTGTCAAAAGCCTTTTGAAAATCCAGATAGACTATATCCACCGGTTCACCCAAATCCACGTGCCTGTTGACCTTTCAAAAAATTCTAAAAGGTTTGTCAGACAAGATTTACCCTTACAGAAGCCATGCTGATTTTCTCTCAGCAAGGTTTGTTCTTTTATGTGTTTTAAGATTTTCTCTTGGATGAGGCTTTCCACCATCTTCCCTGGGACAGATGTAAGGCTAACTGGCCTGTAGTTTCCTGGGTCCCCCCTCCTTCCTTTTTAAAAATTGGTGTGACATCTGCCATCCTCCAGTCCTCCAGCAGTGTGGCAGTTTCTCTGGGGTGGGTGCCTCCTCTGGCCCCCTATGAAGGAAAAGCAGGCTCCTGGAGGCACCTCTCTGGGGTGGGTGCCTCCTCTGGCCTGCTACAAAAGGGTATGCATAGCCAATTGGATATGCATACCAAGTTGCAGTGGCAGGCAGAGCCACCTCTCTTTCTGGTGCCTCTGTGACTCACTGCCTGCGGTGCACTTGGGCTGGGGATGGGGAGGAGGAACAAAGTGAGAGAGGACCCCTATGGGTGCCCTCTGGCTCACTAAGAAGGGAAGTGTACTTGCTGTAGTGCAATGCGAGTACACAGATCTGGCTTAGGGTTAGTGTTAGTGCAAGGGCTAGGCTTAGGGTTACGGGTAAGGTTAGGGTGAGTTAGTGGGGTGCACCTCTGGGTGCCTCTCTGACCCACTAAGAAGGACAGTGTACTGGCGTATGGGTTAGGGTTAGGGTTAGGGTTCGGGTTCAGGCTAGGGTTAGTGGGCTTTTTATGCCCGACTGGCACATCCCAGAAGTCTCGGTCAAAACCTGGCCAAGTGGCCATGCAATTGGTGGAATGGCTCCAAAAATTTGCATGGTCCCCTCCCATGGCCAGCCCATCATTGCACAGGTGTAAAAAAAAATAAAAATAAAAATAAAATAAAATAAAATAAATGGAGATGTTTTGTTGCAAGAAAAACCCACTGCTGCTGCTGTAAAAATTCAGGCAGTTTTAAAATAGCTATTTTCGCATGTTTCTGTGGTGCTTTGGTGTGTTTTTGGACCACAATTTCAAAATAAATATTGCGGTCGCCCCATTTTGGATCCCCCGCCCGCACCGCATGGCATGGTGAGTTGGCGAGACGACGAGGATGCTCCCCACCAGAGCAGCCCAGGACAGGAGAGGGGGGAGGCCGGGGACCCCCCCCCCCAGAAACCAACCCTCTGGTAGGTGCCCTCATTCAGGCAGGCATATTTTCGCCTGCTTTTTTGGCTGGGAATCGGGGTTTTTTTTATTTTTAAAACTTTTTTTCTGTGCCGCCCGCTTGGCATCGCGCGATCGCTGCATGCAAAGATGCCAGGAACGACAACGACAAATCAGACCCAATTTTTCTTTTTTCGGTTCGAGTTCGAGTTCTGGTGGAGTAATTGTCATTACCGTTTCCGTTGCGTAACGGAAACGAGGAACGGAAATGGAAACGAGAATTTCGCCAAGTCTACTTGCTGCAGTAATTATACGTAGCCCTACATGTCTCATCTTTACATCTATCACGTCAGATATCATATTGAACAAAAACCCTTCTGGTTTAAAAATTATGAGAGCAGAGACTATTTTTGTAACTGCTCATTTACCATTTTCCAATAGCGTATGATTAAAAAAAAAACACTTCTCTCCTGCTTATTAGATTTCCGACATACAGTAATACCTCATAAGATGAATTCCCCTTAAGATGAAAAACTCATAAGATGAATGTAATATCCAGGGATAGGAAAAACATAAGATGAGTTTTTCCTCCCAGTTTGCATTCGTCTTATGTGGTACCATTGACCGTCACCCAGCCTGGGCTGTTCGCAAGGGAACAGCCCAGGCAAGATGAGGATCACAGGGTCCCTGGTTTGCCCACCAAATTGGTAAGCACGACAGGGTCTCATTTATCTTTGCCCAGCCCATGCTGCTTGGAAGGGAAGTGGGGGTGGTGATCCGCCACTGCTGCTTGCCCTGCAACTTCCTGGGTTGGGAGAAAATCCATGGGTCTGTGCTCTGCTCAGATCCCTACGATCCAAGGGACGTGTGCATGTTCAGGTGGCTCTGGCTGCGGGAACCCATCTCATCCTCCTCCTCTTCACCAGAGTCTTAGTGCCTGGGAGAAGAGGAGGAGGAGGAGACCTGGATCCTTTTGAATTTCCACCCAAACATCTTTTCAAAGGATCATCTTTCTCAGTCAGGCTCCAAAACAGATTAATTGGTTTTCAACCTGCATTCAGCTGTCTATTTGAAGCAGTGCCTCATAAGACAAATTTCCCTTTTAATCGGTTTTCAATGCATTCCTATTTGAAGCAGTGCCTCATAAGACAAATTTTTCGTACGATGAATTGACCTGAAAATGAATTAAATTCATCTTATAAGGTACCACTGTACATTTGACACATTTGGATACATTTTTGTTAATTTTCCCAAAGTCATATACTATCTATAAAAGATTTTATATATTTCTTAATAACTCACAGATTTTATCATTTTTATGTTACTTTTCCATGTGGTCAATATCAATGTTATGCTCTATACTTTGTGCTCATTTGATCATACAGTTTTCACCTTCCATCCTTATTTCTAATAAATACTCATACAATCTTTTTATTAGAATCATAGAATCATAGAATTGGAAGAAACCTTAAGGACCATCCAGTCCACACACCCCCCATGCAGGAACCCCCAGCACAGTACTCCTGACAAATGACCATCCAGCTTCTGCTTAAAAACCTCCAAAGAAGGAGACTCCACCACCCTCCATGGCAGCATATTCCACTGTCGAATAGCTCTAATCATCAGGAAATACTTCCTAATGTTTAAGTTGAATCTCTTTTTCTGTAGTTTGAAACCATTGCCCCAAAACCTAGTCTCTGAAGCCATGGAAAATAAATCCTCAATATGACATCCTTTCAAATATTTAAACATGGCTATCATATCCCCTCTCAGCCTTATTTTTGTAAAAAAAATTCCCAGCTTATCTTCTGTACTTAGAGATAGCTTAGCAAATGAAGTCGTCTCCTCATAAAAGCCTTCCATCTGATCCTTTCTGCATTTTGATACAGTAACCCCTATCCTTCGTGGTTCATATACTGCGGTCCTGCTATATTGCACGACTGCAGTATATTAAAAAAGCCCCCTGGGATAAGCACTTCCGGTTCACAGAAAAGCATTTCTGAGTCCCCCAACATGCCTAGAAAGGCCCTTGGGTGACCCCAAAAATGCTTTCAAGCAATCTGGAGGTCGCTTCCTGTTTTCTGGAAGTCGCATCGAATTCACAGGGAAGCCCTTTTGGAGCCTCCGACAGGCCCAGGAAGGCCCTCTCAGGCCGGTTCAAGGTAGCGCCAGGCTGGGGGTCAATTATCATTGGTTGGATTGGGTCCACGATAGGTGGGGGGTTAGCATACTAACTTTGTTCTAGAACCCCAGTTTATATCTATATTTTGTTCTTCAAGTTCTTCCTATATATTAAATTCCCCATTAGCTTTTAATAGACATGATACTTAAACATTTAGCCAGAGCTATTAGCTGATATCCATCTTGGAATCTTTTGGTAAATCTGGTAGAGTACCCCCACACACACACCTATCGTGGGGGTTAGGGACCCACCCGGCCCACAATGAATGATAATCCACGATATGCGGATGCAATTCAGAGGTGGGGGGCAGCGTGCGAAGTTTAAAAATGGAGCCTTTGTCTCCGTTGCTTAAAGGCATTTTAAACATTCCAGCAGCCCGTGCAAGCGGGGGTAGTGGATCTCACCCACCACCGCCACTTGCCTGGGCTGCTGGAGGTCTAAAAAGTCTTCCAGCATTCCATACAAGCAGCAGTGGGGGGGGGGGTTCAGATCCATCACCGCCCCTTTCACAGGCTGTTCTAAGACTTCTTCCAGCAGCCCGTGCAACCGGCGGTGGGGGTGTGTGTCAGATCCATCACCGCCGCTTGCACAGGTTGCTTGAAGAAGTCTTCGAGCAGCCATTGCAAGTGGCGGGGGTGGATCTGACCCACCACCGAGCTAGAGCCTGGGACCTGGGGAAGGAGAAAAAGTTTTTTCTCCTTTCCCCATGCTCCGGGCTGCAGTTCATTGGCACTGGGGTGGAAGGCATTTCAAATCGTGTGCACAGCTTCTCTCCCAGGGGGGTTGGGAGAAGCTGCAGGCGCGATTCCTCCCCCAGCCGGTGCCAATCAGCTGCTTGGTGCTGGCTTCGGGCCAGTGCTCCCTGGCCATCTCCATTGAAATGCATTGAGCCAATGCATTTCAATGGAGAAATTTTTCCATTGAAAAAAATTGCTCAATGCATTCCAATGGGGAAAAATTGTCCATCGAAATGCATTGAGCCTATGCATTTCAATGGAGATGGCCTGGGACTGGAAGGCATTTCAAAAGTGGCTTGCTGCTTCTTCCAAGCAGGGGGGTGGGGGGAAGTGGCGTGCCACTTTTAAAATCCCTTCCAGTCACTGAGGCAGCGTTTGCCTCGGTGAGTAGAAGGCATTTCAAAAGTGGTGCACCGCTTCCCCCCTGCGGGGGCTTGGGAGAAACAGTGTGCCACTTTTTAAACCCTTCCAGTCACTGAGGCAACTGCCAAGGCTTTTAAAACCTTTTCCCCCTTCCCCACGCCCAGAGCTCCAGATGATTGGCGCTGGGGTGGGGAAATAAAGGTTTTTTCCCCCCACCCCAGCGCTAATCAGCTGGAGCCCCAGCATGTACATGAGCCACAAAATGGTGGGGAGTTACTGTATTGCCTCTTATCCTAAACCTGTAGGAATTAGACATGGGCACGACTTGGCGAAATTGTCGTTTCTGTTTTCGGATATCGTTTCTGTTACGTAACGGAAACGGTAATGACAATTAAGCTGTCAGAACTCGAACTCGCACCGAAAAAAGAAAAATTGGGTCTGATTTATCGTTGTCGTTCCTGGCATCGCACGGCAATCGCGCAATGCCATGCGGCACAGAAAAATAGTTTTAAAAATTAAAAAAAAACTCGATTCCCAGCCAAAAAAGCAGGCGAAAATATGCCTGCCTGAGGGCACCTACCAGAGGGGTGGTTTCTGGGGGGGGGTCCCCAGCCTACCCCCCTCAAGTCCTGGGCTGCTGGTACTGGGCTGGGAGGGGGCATCCTCAGCGTCTCCATTTGCCATGCGGTGCGGGGGGATCCAAAATGGCGTCCGCAATATTTTTTTTGAAATTGTGGTCCAAAAAACCACCAAAGCACCACAGAAACATGCGAAAATTAGCTATTTTAAATGCTTTAATTTTTACAGTAGCAGCAGCAGGTTTTTATAGCAGTAAAAGGTCGCACTGATTTTATTTTATTTTTATTTTTATTTTTATTTTTATTTTTTTACACCTGCGCAATGATGGGCTGGCCATGGGATGGGACAATGCAAATTTTTGGACCCATTCTACCAATCGCATGGCCAGGTTTTGACTGACACTTCTGGATGTGCAAGAGGGCATAAAAAGCCGAGGCATTCCCAGAAGAGTCGCAGTCCGGGCTTGGATGTGGGTGGGAGAGGGCTGTGTGTAGCTGGCTGCTGTGCTAGACTAGTTTCGATTTCGCAGAGCCTTTAGATTTCAGTTAGGCAGGCAGGGAGGGAGTTGATTCAATTAAATTTTTAGGAAATAATAATAATTCATTTCATTCTCTGTCTGCTGTGGGGAATAGCAACACAGTTTATTCTTTTTTATTCTCCTGCAGTTTGTTAGGATTTCTTTTCTGATAGTGTTTCAAAGGGGGGGGAGGTTTGAGTGGGAGGGGAGGTGTGGATTTATTTTAAAAATTTCATTTGCTTGGTGACAAGCAAGCCAAGGTCCTTTCATACCCTGCCTGAGCTCTGCTGTGGGTGCACTGCCCACTTTGTTTGCAATAAAAATTGCAATTGCTTTATTTGATGCAGTCTTGTGCAGCAAGTCAGTTTAAAGTATTTTCCACCTGCTCTGGGTCATTGCGGGACCTGCACCCGCCACCCGCGCCCGCCCCCCCCCCTGCCGCTGCGCCTGCCCGCCCATGCCCCCCCACCACCCTGCCTGCCGCCTAGGGCACAAAAACACCTAGCACCGGCGGGACGCCACTCGCTGGGACGTCAAATCACGCGAAATCGCGGTGGCAGTAACGACAAATGACAAACGACATGACAAAATGACAAATTTTTAAAAATTTTTGCGAAAAACGGAAACGACCCGAAATGGACCCGTCCCGAAAAACGACAACTCAAAAAAAATTTTTTTCTGGTCGTGCTCATCTCTAGTAGGAATGTCTTTCTTGTACCATAGAAATGCATGCCACCACAACTTCAAATTGTGTCCTTCTAATGGATGGATTTGTGAAGTCTTTCACTGCACAAATCCATCCATTTTTAAAATCCACATTAATATGCATGTGTAGCAGGCAGCCTCACCTATGAATATGTATCACTTAGAAGAATGCAAATAAACTGATATTTGCATAGCTAGTAGTAGAGCTTGGGGGCCAAGACAGCGTGTTTAAATATCTGTGACTATATCTGTATTTGTTCCAATAGGCAATTGCCACTGTGGAGATAGGAATATGTAGATAGGGCCATGAAGAAGTAATTATATAGATAGACAGGTTCCGGTTGTTGTATAGTTGTATAGATAAGGATCTGATAGTATATAGAGTTATTGCTGAATGTATTTAATTTTGTTGTTTCAATAAACTTCTTTTGTTCATTTTAAAAATAATTTAACCCATGAGTCTCCAATTATTTCAGTTATAGAAATAAATTTTAAAGGTGACAGTGTTAAATCTCAAACATGTGACAGCATGCTTGATATAACACACAATCTGGTAGCCCACAGCCTGCTCTCTGGTTTGAATCTTGTACAGCCTTCATCTTAACTCTTGGATTTTCCCTTGCCATACAAATTCCCTAGGTTTCTTATTAATATCTTGACAGAAAGTTTCTTTTAATAACACTGGAATTGTTTGGAAGAGGTGGGGCAATCTAGGTAGTATATCTGGGTTTCAGCACCTTAGGTCATTGTTCACCTAAAGGCCTATTGAGGCTATTGTCAAGCCGTTACAATCATGACTGACTCTTCGTGACTCCATGTCCATGGAGTTTTCTTGGCAGGAATACTGGAGTACAGTGGAACCTTGACTTACGTCATTAATCCATTCTGGAGGTCTAGACTTAAGTCAAACATGACTTAAGTCAAACGAACGTTTCCCATAGAAAGTAATGGGAAAGTGGATTAATCCGTTCCAGACAATGAAAAATACCCCAAATTTAACACAAATTTTACTGTCCTCCCAACACACACACACACACACACACACACACACACACACACACACACACACACACACACACACACACACACACACACACACACACACACACACACACACACACACACACACACACACCAGTGGTTCTGGAAAGTCTCCCTCCAAAGGGGCAACACTCCCACCCTTCTGTATGTGTGCTGGCCAGGCTGGTAAGATCTCACCCGGGAGGGAGAAGGCTGGCCATGGCTCTTGGCTGACCCATCTGCCACAGGTCTCCATGCCCTGCAAAACACAGGCCCCTCCATGCTCAGCACCACTGCAACCCTCGGCCTCCTCCCAGCCCACTCCCCTCCATTGGCCAAGGGCCCGCAGGAGGGGGAAGGCGCTCAGCCTCCTCACTTAGACCCACTGGGTGCAAAATGGGGCAAGCCTTCCATCCTTCTTGTGCAGCCGCTGTTGAACCTCAAGGTGCATTCTGCTGTGCTTTATGAAGGCACTTTCCTGAAGATCCACTTTCCACCCATCTTTTTCACCCTGCCCCTGACCCTCCTTCACCCTGCTTGAAACTGAAACGGCCATGTAGGAAGAAGGAAGTGGGGGAAAGGGAAGTGGGAGCCACAAGGAAGCCAGAAAGAGGCCAAGAAGCAGCAAGGCTGAAAACAAAGTGCCCATGCTTGTTCTCCGGCCTGCACCCTTCAGTACACCCCCACCCAGAGCCATGGGTGAACCAAAGCCATGGGAACGACTAGCAGGAACTACGGCGGAAAGTGAGCAGGCAGGTGCACCGAGGAAAGAGAGCGAGCGAGCGAGAGACCAAATGAGTTACAAAGGTGCTGACAACAACATTTCAGGAAAAGGAGGGGAAGGGGCTAAAAGCCAAGAGCAAGGAATTAATGTCAGGACCACCCCACCCCACCCACCCACCCCCTCAAATTCATCGAGGGAGGACTCTGTCTTTCCCTCCCATTATTAGCCGGAGGGAGGGGGTTGTTGCCCGGCGGGTGGAGGTGGGGGCGACCCGGTCGGACGCAGGAAGAGATGTGTGGAAAAGTAAATCATCAAAGCTCCCGCTGGGAAAGGCAAAGGAGCAGGGGCTGGATGGGTGACTGCATTCCCTCCAGTCCACACATGATCCCGGTGCTGCCTGACACCTGTGCGCGTGTGGCTGAGACTGCAGCCCCGAAGCATTTAAGTCTCTCTCGCCAGGCTTTGAGAGCCGATGCACCCCCGCCCTCCGAGCGGCGCCACTGCCCGCTTCCTTGACGGCCACCTCCCTCAGCCAGACAGAGCAGGAGAGAGACGGGGACCCACCGGCCAACCCCACTAGGAAGGGCTCCAACCCTATAAAGCGTCCAGCCGGCAGGCGGGCGGGAAAAAACCCCAAAACACCCCACATAGAGAGAGAGAGAGAGAGAGAAGGTTTTGGTTTCTTTTTTCCGCCCGCCCACCAGCTGTGCACGGGGTGGGGGGGACGCAGAGGCGTCGGGGAGGAGGAGGAGGAGGAGGGAGCCAACCCGAAATTATTTTTTATTTGTTTCCTAGTCATGGGGAGGGTGGGAAGGGAAAAAAACCCAAAAAAGAGAGAGAGAGAGAAGGCAAGGACGGGTGCTCAGAGCTGGCCTTGCCCAAGCCACCGCAGCCATAGAAGAGGAAGAAACCAGGATGCTGGGTCCTAGCTGCCACCCGATTCCAGGGCCTTGCGCCGGGGCTCTGAGACGTAACTCGGAGCCCTGCAATGCAAGTCAAACAGATACTTACTGGACGTAAGTCAAATATGACGTAAGTTGGGCGCCCACTGTAGTTTGCCAGTTCCTACTATAGGCACCTACAGCACCTGGTATTCCTGGTGGTCTCCCATCCATTTATTAACCATGGTGAACCCTGCTTAGCTTCTGAAATCAGGTGAAATCGGATACGCGTAGGGCATCTAGGCAGCAATGGTGATAGAGGGCATCCTTATGTTGTTCCTTTTTGTATCTCTCTCTATCTTGTCAAGTCTTCATTTATTTTTACCTTCACTTTTTGTTCTGTATAAATAGCTTTCACTAAATTTACTAAATTATCTCCTATTCCCATAACTTCCAGATGTTGTATCCTAAAATTACAATTTAAGGTTATCAAAGACTTTTTCTGCATCCAGAAAGATTAGTGCAATTTGTTTCTCTCAGGATGCTTCATAGTATTCCAAAACACTTAAGATTGTTCTTACATTGTTCCTCATCTCTTTCTGTGGTAGGAAACCAATCTGATCCAAGTGTAGTATTTTAGAAATTATTCTTTTCATTCTGGTTGCCAGCACTGTAGCATATATTTTATAGTCCACGTTTAAAAGTGGTATTGGCCTGTATTTTTTTTTGCATCTGTATTTTCTTTATGTATAACTGTTATCATCATTTCTCCATAGTGGTGGGATTTCACCCTTTTCTTGTATATTCTCTACCACTTTCTTATATGCAATAATCAATTCATTTAAAAATTCTTTTTAAATCTCCACTGGTATCCAATTTGGCTCTGGTACTTTTCCATTTTTCTGTTTCTTAAAGGCTTCTACAATTTCATTTAATGTTATAGGTCAGTGCTGGTAAAACTATTGCAAGCGTGCCACAGGCATCACCCAAAGCCTTCACTGTGACCATGCATGCCATCGCCCCAACACAGATTTTGCCAGCTGGACTGTTCCCTTCCCTCTCTCCACATGGTTCCATCCATCTGTCCTTCCATCCCAGGCAGCATGATTGAGCTGTGGATCTATGAACCACAGGGTGGGGAAGCAGTCAGCAGGAGGGCGGGCACCACCATCCCCTCCCCCATCATCCTCATCTGCTTCTGCTACCCTACCAGGGCTTTCCATCATCATTGCTGCCACAGCTGATGACTCTGGACCCCCAGGGGTAATCCTCCCCCCCTTTCTTACCTTTCCCTAAGAGATTTAGATAAAGTTTATTTCTGGTATTTCATTTTCATCTTGGTGTCTCCAACTTTTCAACAAATAGTAGCAGAGGATGGTTTGGTTTTTCAAACTGCAGACTCATGCTGTTTGGAGAAGACACTGAAGGTTGCTGCTGCTTTTCTTTTGGAATTTTTTATTTTCCTTTTGAATGTTGGACAGTGTGAGGGTTCAATCTTCTCCAGAGTTGGTTCCGATCCATATATGATTTCAGAGTCATTTTTATTATAAACTTCAAACTGGTTTTTATTTAAATTAACATGAGAAGAACATGAACATACATTGTCTCCGGTTCTTTGTGATAACTTTAACAGCTTAGATATATCAATATTTTCTAATAAAGGCTCTTCAAATGTAAAAGCTGACTGTTATCTTTAGAGGTGTTGCCTAGAAACGGGGACGATACTGGGTGCCTTTCCCCAGACATTGACAGCCGCAGCATGGGTGTTTTACCCATTGGGCTACCGGATTCTCGTTCCTGCCCCTTCTCCATTCTGAATTGGGCTTACCAAATTGTCCCAGCCACTTCACTGGTCTCACTTGTACTGCTCGAGGAGGGTTCCCTTCCACCTCCCGGTAAGAGTTCAAGCATGGGGAAGAAGAAAAGACCCAGAGTAAGATCCAACTCAAACTCCCCGGTAAAACCAGGTAAACAACTCCGGATAGATGATCTTCTGCCACAGAAGGACTTGGTGAGTGATCTCTCTATGTTTAACAGCACAAACAGATATAGTGCTTTAGACTTGCAATTGGAAAATCAAGGCATCACAGATGAAACTCACAGGTCTAATAATAACAAAATTATATCTCCCATATCAACATCTGACAAAAAGTCCTCGCTTGAAGGTAATATAAACCAGGAGTTTCTGAAGAACATCTCTATGGATTTAATCTCTGAATACACCTTTCTTACTGCTGAAGGTATATTCCAGCATCTTACATCTCTCTCCGACAAACTGAACTCACTAAAGCAAGCATTTGATTCCAGTAGTCATGAAATCACAGATAGCTTGCTTTCATTAACTAATGCGATGAACCAGATGAACCTTGCTGCTCCCAACACTCCCCAGCTCATTCAAAAGGCACAACCTGAACAAAAACTGGGCTTCAGGAGGATTAATGACCGGAGAGACGAACAGGCAAGAAAGCCGTTGAAACCTCTGAATAATCAAATAGTGTTATGTATTGACAATACCCGGGTTAACCGAGGGCGATGGACAACAAAAACAATTCAACATTCAATTTGCCAATTGCTGCGTTCAGACATGAATCAAATTGATCTGTGTAAGATTGAAAAATTGCCAAGAGTATCATCAATGATGAGAATACTCCTGATTTTCAATCAATCTAGCATACCTTTAATGCTGTTAAAAATGGAACAATTCCTTTCCTTCTTTGGTATATTCGCCCTTAAAGTCTTCACTGATGAAGCTATTCGTCCCTTAATTGTAAATGGTGCTGGCAAATTGCCTCTATGCTCTGACCTTGGGAAGAGAAACTCCTCAGCCTCCTTGATTAAACAATCAAGTTTATCTCTAACTACTGGCAAAGGATCCACACAGCTGACTAAATTACTAGAAGATGGGGGCATTCAACCTATTAACCCTTCAGGAGCTCTTCTCCCTTATGTGCCGCAGAACCCCGAGGCTGAGCCAAATAAGCAACTTCAACTCCTACAAAATCCCCCAGCAACTATAAATCAGACTGAGATAACTTTTTCACCCAAATCTGCACCTGAGAACTCTGATCTGGCAATACCTAAAGGCATTGGTAGAGAAAATAACACCATTCAAACTACTCCATCTGAAGCTCGTACCTTAAATGGCAGTGGGTTACCTGATGACTGTGCAGAGACCCAAGCCCAGACACATGTCTGTTCCAACCAAAATTCTCTAGCCCCACCTGCTTGCCCATCTTCTAAGGGTTTGTTAAACCCCGAGCAGTCTTCACCTCTGCCTCTGACAATACAGCAAACTTTTTGCCCCCTTTCACTGTCTCTTATGGATTTATCCCACCATTCAGTGGCAAGTTCAATGCCTGACTTAGAATCTTCCTTGGATTACCCCACTTCAAATTGACAATCGGGGTCCCAGAGCAATCACCATCTAAAATGCATTTCATGGAATGTGACTGGCTGGCTGAGCAAATCTGAAGACCCATCCTTCCTGCTGTTTATGAAAAGTTTTGATATTATCTTTATTCAGGAGACTTGGCTACTATCTGAGTTACTATTAAATGGGTTTACTTCTCATACTCTTGCTGCCTCCCCTTCTACAACTAGAGGTCGACCAAGTGGAGGTCTGGCTTGTTTAATATCTACCTCAGTGGTCTGTGCTATTTTACCATTACCACCTTTAAGAAATATTGCTATGGCTGTTCTTTTGACCTTTAAAGATTGGGAAATTGTGGTTGTGAATGTTTATATTCCCCCCATTCATCTCCTTTTTATTACGAGCAGTATTGGCTTGACTTGGAAATGTATATATATAATCTTGAGATAAAATTCCCCAGAGCGCAAACAATATTACTTGGAGACTTTAATGCACGTTTGGGCAGTGGACACTATAGATCTGCTTATGCTGAGCATATTGGTGATTTTTACAATCAGTCAAGGAACACAAAAGATTGCATTTTGAACAATTCTTGAAAAAAATTTGGCAGTTGATTGACAAGTTAAATCTGGTAATACTAAATGATAATTTTCAAGGTGATGAACTGGGAGAATATACGTATTATAGTCACAATGGAGCTAGTTTGATCGACTATGTAGCCATTACTCCCCCACTACTAGATAACATCCTTTATTTCACAGTGGGTACACAGCCAGAAAGTGACCATCAGCCCCTTATATTCTATATCCTTACCCCTAAAGTTATACTAAACAATAGGGCGGCCAGTTCCTTCCCAATGGACCAAGCATTGGTAACACAAGACACTAGGCTTAAGTGGTGCCCTATACTCCAGGTAGAAATAGGAAAAATTCTGCACAGCGCCCCTGTGCTTGAACTGAAAGGAGAGATTGAGGCAGCTTCAAATATTAATATTGCTCTGGTAAATTATGGCAAACTAATCGACACTTTAAGACCTGCCCTAACAAAGAGAGTAAGATCCCTGCCCAGAAGCAGAACAACTAACAATAGTTGGTATGATAAAGAGTGTGAAACTATGAAGCATCAATTAAACAGAGCCCTCAGATTGCATAAACAAAAACATTCTAAAAGCTTGCCCAGTTCTTTCTTTGAGCTTCGTAACAATTATAAACGGCTCCTCGAGAGGAAAAAACAAGCTTTCGTAAAAGAATCCTATCAGAAACTTGCCCTGGCTTTGTCCCAGAAAAATATGGCATCCTTCTGGCACCTGCTGGCATCAGCAGAAGTAAGGTCTCACCATGACCTTGATTCCTATGTACCCATTAAGTGTTGGGAAGAGTATTACTTTAAACTATTCAATGATCTACCTTATATTAGTGCAACTGTTCCACCTCTAACATCATCTCCCTGCAGTCTGCCAAGGTGGCCCCCGGTCACATCCAAGGAAATAAAATCATTGATTTCATCAATTAGGAGCAATAAAGACCCTGGGGAAAATTTCATCCCCCCGGATATACTTAAATGTTTTCAGGACTGGTGGGCTCCAATTCTGGCCACTATATTTACTTATATAGACAGGGAGGGCAAAACTCCTAAAGAATGGTCTTCCTCGATTGTTGTGCCTATCTACAAGAAAGGTGAGCGCAAGGACCCTGCCAACTATAGACCTATAAGTTTGCTTGATGTTGTAGGCAAACTATATGCAAGACATCTCCTCTTAAAACTGGAAGACTGGGTAAGAGAAAATAACATTTTAGCTCCTGAACAGATTGGTTTTAGGGAAGGACATTCCACGCTGGACCATATTCTCTTGTTAAACCATCTAATCAATAAATATTCTATTAGACCTTCAAAGCAGCTATATGTAGCATTTATCGATCTTAAAGCTGCCTTTGACTCCATTCCAAGAGGTCGCATGTGGGAAAAACTTACAAACCTTAAAATAGACCCCAGATTGTTGGAAAGAATTAAAGATCTGCACACTGACTCTTCCCTTAAGATTAGAGTCGGCATCTCTGGCCAATTATCCAACACTGTTAAAACATCTAAAGGTGTTCGCCAAGGCTGTGTTCTTGCTCCTTTGTTTTTCAATCTATATGTTAATGATATGGTGGTTAGGTTAACAGGTTTACAATTCTTCCCTGTCAGAGTAGGTGGAAAGGCTATATCAATATTACTTTATGCAGATGACACTCTGCTAATATCCCACACACAAATAGGCCTCAGAAGGCTCCTGAAACAATTTAGTAACTATTGTAGAAAATTCTCTCAACATCAACTATGAGAAAACCAAAATTATGGTTTTCAGTAGAAGACCTCAAGTTCATAAATGGATGATGGATGGGAGAATACTGGAACAGGTAACCCATTTCAAATACTTAGGTGTGATGTTCCATCAGTCAGGCTCCTGGGCTTCACAGATTGACTTTGCAAAACAGAAATTTGAGAAGGCCATGTTTGGATTACTAAGATTCTGTAGGACCAAAGGAGGCCTCCTGATTCCTCCCATCTGCGAAATTTATAAAACCAAGCTACTTCCCCAGATTTTGTATGGTGCTGAAGTATGGGGAATGGGAAACTTATACCCCCTTGAAGTAACCCAAAATAAATTTGCCCGTTTATTGTTGGCAGTACCCCCATCAACTCCTTCTGCATTAGTCAGATTAGAATTGGCATTAATGTCATTAACAACACTAATTAACAAATCAATAATTAATTATTGGCTGAAAATCTTGTTTATTACCCGCTCTGAATTTTTAACATCATCCTATGGGGAGATGAACTCTGGATCATGGAAATTTTTGTACTGAATCTAGTAGCCAAACTTGGTTCTTCCCAAGAGCATGTGAGACACCTTGGATTGACAGCAGCTAAACGCTTACTAAAGCAAAGATTATCTGATCTCTGTGTTCAAACAGACATAGGTTCGCTCAGCACTCTAAAAACAGCCCTTTTTTATAAGAACATTACACCTAAGCCTCTAAATCACCCATCTTATTTTGCTGATTTGACAAACTTTGAACATAGAAAAGCATTTACTCGGGGTCGTCTTGATATGCTACCACTTGCCAATCTAAAGGGCCGTTATACACAATCCCCATACCATACGAGAGTCTGCTCTTGTGATAATAAATCCGTCGAGAACTTGGTACATGCTGTGCTTTATTGCCCACTATTTGGAATCCATCGTGAAAGACTTTTGAAATTCATCTTAGAAAAATATCCTGGTAGATCTGATGTAAGAAAAGCTCAAAATCTTACTCTGTGATAGAGATAAATTTGTTACGTTCCGAATGGCAAGGTTCTGTTCTTTACTTATTAAAATGAAAGTTGTTTTAACTACGTCTAATAGTCAAATTGATATCTAGGTCTCTGTACCCTCAGCCCCCTTTTTACCTATCTGTATTGTTATTTTATTGATATTTTTATTGTACTGTTTTTACTTGATGCACTTTGCAATGGCTCTGTGAGCCACGCAATAAAATTTATATGATGATGATGACTTGTACTGACCATTCAAACTCATCAGTCTCCTGGATTCTAGGTATAGGAATAGTGTCCTCCCATCTCGGCTTCCTCTCCTCAGTCTGAGTCCCAACCTCCTTTTCCGGTTTTTCCTCAACTGTCACTGGTCCCCTCGTGCGCTAGTTTAGCCTCTCCTGGGTCCTCGCGCTCAACCCATCCATCATCGTCATCGTTGGCTGCCCACAAACCTTCTTGAATATTCTCTTGCTTCTGTTCTGATAGCCCTAGAGATTCAGCACCCACAGTTTCCACCTTTAAATCCTCTACCTTCCCCACCAGTTCTACAGTCACATCTTTATTCTTCTTTATCACGTGGCTTTGTTTCAGATGGCTCACTTCTCACATCTCCTTCACACACACACCCCTTCAAGTATGCCGTCTGAGCAGCATTTTCTTGCGACCACGGGCCCTGTCGAGAAAAATAGTCTGCGTTACTATGATCTTACTTACGATATTTGACCTTGAATGAAAAAGGTTGTAAACTAAGGTATCATCTGATCAGACGAGGACTTACATCTTTCATTCTATTTAAAAATACTAATGATGTGTGATCAGTTATCAGAATAAATGGGGCTTCTAAAAGATAATATCTCAATGCATGCATTCCCCATTTAACCGCCAGCGCCTCCTTCTCAATTGTTGAATACCTTTGTTCCCGATTATTTAATTTCCTACTTAAATATAAAATAGGGTGTTCCTCACCATTCTTTTCCTGGGCTAATACTGCCCCAATTCCCCTCTCTGATGCATCCGTTTGCAATATGAAAAATCAGGTACTGACCTAACTGGATACGAACACAGCTTCTCCTTAAGTAGATCAAACACTCCTTGTTCTTTTATGCCCCATCTAACCACTCTAGGTCATTTCTTCTGAGTCAGATCAGTTAATGGCGCAGCTATTTCAGCAAAATTGGGAATAAACTGTCTGTAATATCCCAAAAATTGTTGGACTTCTCTTTTTGTACGTGGTCTCACCCATTTAGATACCCTATCAATTTTATCTTTCATTGGATGAATTTTTCCTTGTCCAACTTTGAATCCCAAAAAATTCACTTCTAATTGAGCTATTTTTCATTTGGCTGGGTTAACTTTTAAATTAGCTTTTCTTAACTCATTTAACACTGCCCGAAGATGTAATAGATGTTCGTCCCAATTTTTTCTAAAGATGATAACATCGTCAATATAAGCTACAGCAAAGTCTTTCATGGGTTGTAACACGAAGTCCATTAATCTTTGGAATGTGGCAGAAGCACCATGGAGGCCAAATGGCATCCTATTTGCGTTCCGAAAGCTGTTTTTTCCTTGTCCTACTCCCTTAACGGGATCTGCCAATATCCTTTAGTTAAGTGTAATGAACTTAGATATGCAGATTTGCCTAATTTGTCTAATAAATCATTTACTCTTGGCATTGGATAAGCATCAAATTTAGAAACTGAATTTAACTTACGAAAATCTATACAGAACCGTACTGTCCCGTCAGGTTTAGGGACAACCACTGGGTAACTCCTCCACAGACTGTTAGAGAGTTCTATCACTCCTAAATCTAGCATTATTTTTTTGACCTCTTCCTCGATTACCAGAATTAAATGCTGAGGCCATTTCCTTCCCTGGTCCCTCATCACCTTATCACCTTCCACTTGTATTTTATGTTCACAAACGTTAGTATGTCCCGGGATGATAGAAAAAGTATCTTCATATTCCTTTTCTAAATTAGCAACTTGTTGTTTTTGCACTTCAGATAATTCTTGACAAATTTTTACATGCTCAATCGGTTTACCATAAGCTTCTGTGTCTGGGCCTAAGTTATCTTCCTCTACATCTACAAAACATCCCTCCCTTTCCTGCCATTCCTTCAACAAATTTACATGATAAATTCCCTTTCCTTTTACTTTATCAGGCATTTCAATCTCATAGTCAACCTCATTTAACCTTTTCAACACTGTATAAGGTCCTTGCCACTTTGCCATTAACTTAGCATTTTCATCTGGTAATAATAATACCTTTTGACCTTCCACGAATTGCCTGTGCTTAATGTTCTTGTCATAATGTTTCTTTTGGGTGTGCTGAATATTCATCATATTCCGATCTCAAACCTGGCCACCAAAACCGTTGCTTAATCCTATTTAATGTTTTCTCAGATGCTAAATGCCCAGCTATAGGGATATCATGAGCTAAACTGATAATCTCCCTCCCCCATAATTTGGGCACAATTAATTTTTCCTCTTCATCTCAATCAATAAAATACATCAGACCATCTCGCATTACATATTCACCACTTCCCAATTTGTCTCTACAACTTTTTAGATCTATGTCATTTTGTTGAAAAAATCTCACCCTTTCACGCGAGGCTTGAAACATCTCTTCACGAATAGCATCAGTGGTAGCATCAACATCTCCCTGCATCCCTTCCTGTATTTGCACAAGATTATTAATATCTATTCAATCTCTTCCTATTAACATTTCTCGAGCTAAGGTAGGTACAATTCCAACATTCATTCTTTTCCTTATCCTGTTAATTTCAACATCAGCCCATGCAGTCATATAGGATTTCAAATCGCCGTGAATACATCTTACAGACACAGTATCCTTATTATTACTCTTAATATTCCCCAAAAGATCTTATCAAGGTCTTAGCACATCCTGTATCCACAAAAGCCCGTTTACACTCCCCATTAACATAAGCCAAAAATTCCCAACGTTTGCTTAAGTCTCTATTTTCACCGGTCCGCCTGCCATTTTCTCCACCCCAAATACATTCTAAATTCGTGCAGTCTTTTACAAAATGCTGAGTGGAACCGCAACCATAACATACTGGCTTCACGCTTCTGGGTTGATTATAAAGTCTCATTAGGCCTCTTCCGATTCAGGATTCTTTTCTTGGCTCCATAGCAGAATTAGTTTTCACGCCGCTCAGACTGGACGCCGCCATCTTGCCTGTAGTTCTCATCACGCCGGATGTTCTCTCGGAGCTTGAACTCTCGCGATGTGGGGACTTCTCATCGACGTAATCACAGCCTTCTAATATATGCACAACATCCTACAATGATGAAGGCTGGTTCCTCCTCACCCAGTTAGCTATGGATATGGGCATGTAATTTAAAATTTGTTCAATAACGATAGCCTCAATCATGAATTCTTTAGAATTTTCTTGAGGTCGAAGCCACTTGATGGCTGTAGCTTTTAAACTCTGAGCCAGGGTGCGGGGATGAACGCCGGTTTTGTAGATAATTGACCGAAACCGCTGTCTGTAAGCTTCGGGCGTTAAATTGAGAGTCAATAGAATAGCCTCTTTTACTTTGGCATAGCTAGTCGCATCGTTGGTATCCATGGCATCAACTATTTCTTGTAAAGCTCCTGTCAGACAGGGGGTTAAAATCAAAGCCCATTGTTCACTTCACTGCCTTGGCAACCCTTTCAAAAGTATTGAGGTAAGCTTCAACGTCATCCTCTTTATTCATTTTTTGCAACCTGACAGGGGCTGGATTGGAGACCCAAGTGTTTTGACTAGCTGTGCTTCTATTAATAATTCTATTAATAATTTCCGGAGAGTCGGTCGGGTCACCTCTCTTTAATAATTGAGACATGAGTATTTTGTTCTGTTCTGCAATCAGTTCCAGCAACCTTCCTGTTGTTTCTTGTGAATCAGAGCGAATCAATTTTTCTTCAATAATTGGACTCGGAACTGCCCCACGTTGGGCGCCATTTTGTGAGGGTTCAATCTTCTCCAGGGTTGGTTCCGATCCATACATGATTTCAGAGTCATTTTTATTATAAACTTCAAATGGGTTTTTATTTAAATTAACATGAGAAGAACATGAACATACATTGTCTCCATTTCTTTGTGATAACTTTAACAGCTTAGATATATCAATATTTTCTAATAAAGGCTCTTCAAATGTAAAAGCTAACTGACTGTTTTCGTTAGAGGTGTTGCCTAGAAATGGGGACGATACTGGGTGCCTTTCCCCAGACATTGACTGCCGCAGCACAGGTGTCTTGCCCATTGGGCTACTGGATTCTCATTCCTGCCCCTTCTCCATTCTGAATTGGGCTTATCAAATTGTCCCAGCCACTTCACTGGTCTCACTTGTACTGACCATTCAAACTCATCAGTCTCCTGGATTCTAGGTATAGGAATAGTGTCCTCCCATCTCGGCTTCCTCTCTTCAGTCTGAGTCCCAACCTCCTTTTCTGGTTTTTCCTAGCTGTCACTGGTCCCCTAGCGCGCTAGTTTAGCCTCTCCTGGGTCCTCGCGCTCAACCCATCCATCATCATCATCGTTGGCTGCCCACAAACCTTCTTGAATATTCTCTTCTTCTGTTCTGATAACCCTAGAGACTCAGCACTCACAGTTTCCACCTTTAAATCCTCTACCTTCCCCACCAGTTCTACATTCACATCTTTATTACATTCTTCTTTATCACGTGGCTTTGTTTCAGACGGCTCACTTCTCACATCTCCTTCACAGACAGTGAAACAGGGGGCTTTTGGCAAACATTCCTTTCATTCTAAATTGGGGAATGTGTTGCATTTGCCTCTGATAAGGCTAAAGGGCATAAAGGAAGCCCTATGGAACTTTGGAAAAAGAAATGGGAGGATAGAAAGCTTCCAGTTCATTTAAATTAAATATTATATGTGACAGATTATGATATCATCCAGCTCTATATGCCAATAGGATTTTGTTCTGTGTTATATAACTAAATAAATATATATAGTTACAGCCTTACAGATGTTGCAAAATTGGATTCAGTCTGGTTCTTAGCATCTATTCCAATCTAACTATTTCATGCATTTTGAGTTTCTTCACTCAACCCTTTTCATGGTTTTCTAAATATAGAGGACATAGAAGTCTTTTACTATTCACTTCTGAGGGTAGCCTGGGTCTCTATAACTCACCCAGGACAGTACACGATGGTTCCTCTCCTAAAAGGTACAGTGAAGATCCGAACTCTCAAATCTTGGATCCTCAGGCAAGTACTCCACCTCACTAAGTTCTCCAGCCAGCACAGACTGTGGCACTTTCCACAAAAGAAATAAGATTAGTTTGGCATGACTTGTTTATGAGAAACTCATTCTGGGTCTTAGAAAAAGAAAATATGCTTTGTTGCAGTAGCTTGTAGCATTCAAAACCAGTTTGTTAAAAGCACCCAAATAAAGTAGCACATCAAGTCATAGATCCAAAGACAAGGAAAGCAATTTCAACTAAGCATTTGGAAGAATCTTCTAACAGTAAGAGCTGTTCAACAGTAAAACAGATTGCCTTGGAAAGTGGTGGAATCTCTTTCACTGGAAGTTTTTAAGGAGAGATTGGATGGCCACCTATCAGGGAAGCATTAGCAGTGGATTTCCCGTTTTTGCAAGGAACTGAGATTAATGACTCTTGAAGCTCCTTCTAGTTCTCTAGTTCTAGTATTCCATAAATCAGTGATTCCAACCATGGATAATCAAAGTGTTCTTGGATTGCAACTCCTAGAAACTGCAGCCAGCATAGCTGGTGGTGAAGACTTCTAGGAATTGTAGTCCATGAACCCCTGGATTACACAAGGCTGGGATCCATTGCTATGGAGCAACAGTTCAAGTGAACACTGGCACCCAATGAATTTTGAGATACTCTTGTACTATTTAGATAAGTCACAGTTTCAAAAATTAAAGGTTAGGAGTGTAAAAGAAGTGAAATTGGCCAGAAACTTGTTATTTAGTTATGCTAGCATTTGTATTCCTTATTTAACATCAGCTCATGTTGCTGACGTATAGTGAGACAATACAAGCAGTGATTTGTTTGTAGGATTCTGGTCATTATCTCTTTTTAATGTTCAATAAATTAGTTATTTGTAACATCTACAAACTGTGACATATTTTTCAGTATTAATCCAATTAGCTAATTTGGAACTAAGGCTGGGATTTTTTGAAAGACTCCCAATATTTTATCCCCAAAGGTTCCTAAAGCTAGGTCTAGTCATTATGTAGACCCACCCCCTCAAAAAAAAACATGTGGGGATTCTTCAATAGGAAAAAATACAGGATGCCTCTTGTGCAGAAACCTCCCAATTTATGCCTTTTTTAAAAAATGTAAAACAATCAAATAGATTGATCAGTTTCTCAGACATATTTTGCTTTTGCTTCCTGGAATAAGTTCAGTTTTGTTTGGATGATAGGTTTAAATATCCTTTTAAGTTCAACAATTTAAATGCTCTGGAAATCAGCCGTTGATCTGAAACATGAGGCTGGGACAGAAAAAATAAATAATGTCAGCATGTCTGGTGCTAAGATGAAGAGCATCAGGCCTGCCCAGTTTGATTTTTAAAACCTTAGTAACCCTATTGCTGTAACCCTGGCATTTTAGTGGGCTTTAGTCTGGCCTCGAAAGGAAATAAGTATAGCTTGTTTGTACAGCTGAAAACAGGATGAAAAACTGCAGGCCTTCTCTCACACTCCATTAGAACATAAAGTCCATGGAGTACTGCACTTAACACATAAATATTCAGTGTGTGCAAATCTTTCTCAATGTATGAACAAAAGGAGCAAAGACCTGAATTTTAAAAAGTGAAATGAAATCGATGAATGGAGCAAATGATGCAAAATGACATTTGTTTGCTTAATTGCAATTGAAATCTGTTGTGATTTCTGACTGCGTAAAAATGTCCTTCCACTACAATAAGCAGTTCTTATATGATGTGGCCAGGAGGAACTGACTGAGTTTGTGGTATTCTTGTATGGCTGCAAAGCCAGAAGCTACCCTTTAGGGATCCAATTCTTCCTTAGCATGAAACCTCAAAGGGCAGGCTGAGGGATATGGTAATTAGCAGCACCTCTCCTGAGATTTCACTTTTCCTGGTCAATGTATATGCAACCTCACTGCAAAGCTTGAACAAACTGGTTATATTTAAGTAATTAACAAATTGATTAATTATCCCTCCCCCCAAAAAAAATCCTTTAATGTGTTAATTTGCTGATTAGAGGTACTCATTATTATTAGCTCAGAAATAGCTACATTTGCTAGTTCTACTAATTTGTTTCACAAGTTCTCCAAAAAACCCAACTCATTATTCTAGTTGTACAAGCAATAAGAGGTTTTACCTTTTATGTGTTGTATGGAGGAGGATCCCATGGTTCAGTGTTAACTTCTTGTGTCTAAAGAAAAAAATTCCATAGCCAAATTATTAGAAGGAACAGCCTGAAGAGCTAGAGGCAATATCTTGAGGAATTTAAGAAAGAGGTGTTCCACTGTGGTCAGAGTTCCTTAATAGAAGCAGCACACATTTCTCAGTCAGACATTGAGGAGCAAGCAGCCTATAGCAGCAGCCAAACACTCACAGGTGCACAGGATATGAGGGCCAGGGTAGGAATGGGAATGGTAGTGACTAGAGATGGGCACGACTTGAAAAAAAATTTTTTCGAGTTGTCGTTAGTCAGGCCGGTTCCGTTTCGGGTCGTCTCCGTTTTTCGCGAAAATACGCAAAAATTAGTCGGTTCGTTTTTTTGTTTTTTCGTTTCCGTTTCTGCCGCGATTTTGCGCATTTTGACGTCCGACCGAGACTTGCGGCTTGCGGGCGCAGCGCGGGCGGCGGTGGCGCGGGGGTACATGCGTGGGCAGCGGCAGCGGCAGCAGAAGGGGGAGTGGCTAGCGCGCGGGCGCGCGGGTGCGCGGACGGGTGGGCGCAGGTCCCGCAAATGAGCAGGCGAAATACAGTTTAAACCTGCTTGGGTGATGGACTTGCTGCTGCACAACAAGGCTAGTGCATCCTAAGCAAACAAAGTGGGGCAGGAACATTTCTTTTTTTTCTCTTGGTCTGCTGTGCTGAATCTGCTGATGCTGAACCAGCCAGCCACCCTACTTGGTCTGGCTGACGTGCCTGTTTGTTGTACTTTTTTGTTGTTTGGTTTTGAATCCATCCCATCTCCCCTCCACCTCTCTCAGAGGCAGCAGGAGAAACAGACATTCCGTTCCTCCCCAAATCTGGATGAGGGGTCTACTCCTCTACTCCTCTCAAATTGGCCCCCCATCACCAAGGTCCTTCTGCCTTCACTTCACATTCACAGTCAAAGTCACACACACTTAAAGGACAAGCAATAAAGCCAAAGCCAATGCAACCCTGCTTTTGGTCATGGTCAACAAAAACATTAGCAGTTAGAGCCTGAGGTGGTTTAAGCTACGTACCTAGCTAGTAGCTACAGCCAGGAATAGTTTTGGTAGGGATGGGAATGGGATAGGGCTTTGGGTTGCTGTGACTAAGTTTTAGAGCCCACAGCCCAGCCCACTAGGCTATACAAGGAGGAGGACTATCTCTGGTCAACGCGTCCATAAGGCCAGAGCAAGGGCGGCCACTCCGGCCAGGCCACAAGGCAGAGTATGAGAGCACCACAGCACAGAGCCAGAGTGTGGCAGGCTCATTGCCAGCTCCAGTATAAAAAGGATGGAGCTGAATGGCATGACAGGAATTTTGGGTCACAGTGTCTTGCAGCCCAGAGGACTGAGTTGCGGAGGAGGCCAATCACCTTGAGTCTGGTCTGGCACCACACTGCCTGCGATGCACCACATGGCACTTTCTGACAAACTCTTGGGTGGTGCTGTATGTAGTATGAACGCTGTTCAAATCAGTACCCCCTGGCACCACACTGTGTGAAACCACATGTCACTTTTTGACTAAGTCTTGGTGCTGTACAGCCCAGAGGAAAGACTGGAGGGAAAGAGGCAGAGGAGGCCAATCACCTTGAGTTTGGTCTGGCACCACACAGGCTGCAAAAAGGACAGCAAGCCACATTCTGAGTCTGACTCTTCCTCCCCAAGTCCCCAGCTGTGTGCTGGTAGACTTGCTAACTGCCGGCCCGGCAGTCTACTACCATACCCTTCTTTGTGAATCACAGTTGGTTCCCACACAACTCCAAGAGCCAAGCCTGCAACTTTGCAATAAACTAATGGAGTGCTGGCACCCAAGTCCTCTTCCCTTCCTTGTGAGGCACAGTGTCTTGCATCCCAGAGGAAAGAGTGGTGGAGGCCACAAGCTGGAGTAATTGAATGCTGGGCCAGAAATCCACGACCATGGCCTTCGTTGTGAATCCCAGCTCCTACAACTCCAACAGCCAAGCCTTGAACTTTCGGAAAACTGTTCTATTTATAAATGGTGGTGCCACCACCACGCAACTGGTAAATTTTTTCCCTTCTTTATGAGCCACAGCTGGCAGCCCAGTGGAAAGAGTGCCGGAGGAGACAGAGCTAGGTCTGTGTGAATTACAAACTCCCCGCAAACTACTACTATGCCCTTCGTAGTGAATCCCAGCTCCAACACAACTCCAAGAACCAAGCCTGGAACTGTCAGAGAAACTACTGGAGTGCGTGCTGCACACAACTACTCTTCCCTTCTTAGTGAGCCACAGTGTTTTGCATCCAAGAGGAAAGAGTGGCTGGAGGAGGCCACATAGCCTGAGTCTGAGGCCACAGGGCCTCCGTAGGGGACGATCATTGCCAGGAAGCTCCAGCTCCCCAGCGTGGCTGAATGGCCTGAGGAGGACGCCAGGAAAATGCCCTTCTTCGTGAGCCACAGTGGGTTGCAGCAAATGGAACACAGTCGCCCTTCCCTCACAGACTCACAGTCAGTGACTCCAAATATCCATCCACCAACAAGGGCCAGGCTGCACCTTTCCGACAATCTGTTATGTACGCCTACGCAGGCTTCCCTTCTTCGTGAGCCACAGTTGGCAGCCCAGTGGAAAAGCAGAGTCCACATGGTGTCTGACTCTGAGGCCTGAGACCACTCTGAAAAAAGGACTGCAAGCCAGAGGGTCTTCCTCCCCAGCTATGTGCTGGTTTCCTGGTAAACTCCCAGCCCATCCATGTTCCATTCTCAGTGAGTGACATAGCTTTTCAGCCCAGCCCACGGAAGACAGTAGGTCTGAGAACCACAGGCTCACTGTCTGTGTGAGTCAGAGTACCCACAAAGAACCAAGCCTGGAGGGTTCCTTGCTCCCTCCCTTCACTGAGAGCCACAGTCAGTGCATTGCATCCCAGTGGCATGCCCTTCGTAGTGAATCACATTCCCCACAACTCTCTAAGAGCCAAGCCTTGAACTTTCTGATAAACTGTCCTATTTATAACGGTGACAGAGGGCCACCAGCACGGCAGTAAGTTGTCCTTCTTTGTGAGCCACAGTGTATGGCAATGGCAGCCCACTGAAGACTAATTGGCGGTCCGGAGGCTGACAACACTCCCACACTGCGGCACTCCTTCCTGCAGAGTCCTGTCACTGTCCCAGGCAGAGTCCAAGGGTGCTTTCACATGAGGTGGCTGCGCAACCACCTTGAGGAGAGCAAGGCAGAGTTCTGCCTAATCACGGGCCCACCCCACGGCTGTTTTCTAGCACACAAGCACAATGCCCTTCTCTGTGAGGCACAGTGTGTGCAAACCAGAGTGAAGGGTAGGGGAGGCCAGAAGGCCAGACTAGAGGGGGTTGAAGGAGAACCACCGAATCGCCCCTCCCTCAGCCAAGGGATTTCCCAACCTAGACTGCGTGAAGAACCCCCCCCAATGTGGGATGACAGAGTCCACCAGTTCTTCTAAACAAAATAGTTGATGAGTGAATGCACTGTTACAGTTGGTCTTCAAGTGGTTTTCCGCCAAGAGGCGGGCGCAGCCGTGGTTGCTGCATGGGCAAGTTGAGGGCAGTGGCGACAGGGCTGAACTTGAAGCACTAACTGGACCATGCTGTTAGGGTGAAGGAGAAGCAGCTGGAAGGCCTCCTCTAAGCCGGAAGTGGGGGGAGCCTGACAGGCAGGCAGGGAGAAGACACAGAGCTAGAGTGAGTCTGAGTCTTTGACCACACAGGCTTCCAAAAGGACAGCAAGCCAAGCTTTCTGACTTTCTTTCCCAGCTGTGTGCTGGTAGACTGCTCCTAACTGCCGTGTCGGCATTCCATCTCCATGCCCTTCGTAGTGAATCACAGCAGTTCCAAAACTCCAAGAGCCAAGCCTGGAACTTCCTCCTGAAAGGCTCTTCTATTTCTAAGAAACAAACGATTATTGTGCAGAACTGTGTTACGCGCAAGTACATTCCACTCCAGCCCTTCTTAGTGAGACACAGTGTGGTGCAGCCCAGAGGACAGAGTAGCGGGGGCCTAAACATCCCCCCTAACCCTAACCCTAAGACCACCACCAGCTGTTCCTGAAGAGTGTTCCCATAACTCAATCATCATCATCATCAATCACAACCTAGATTTGCAACCAGTAACTTTTCTTGTCCGGCAGCCTTTGTTCCGGGGTTAGGGGAGAAATGATTATAAAATGTTTAAGCACTGAGTGCCTAGCTTGAACATCAGGTACAGTACTGTGTTCAGGTTAGTTGTCAAGCCAGATTAAGTCTGCTTTTCTGTATTTTCTTTAAAGGAAAAGCTATCATTACATAAATTAATGTAACATAGTTTATATGAGATTAAAAAGGCAGAGTAAGATCCATTAGCTTTAGCCAAGCCCAACAGTGTGTCACACAGCACAGCACCAAGATCCACACAGGGGACTTTCGGACAGGAGTATGCACACACAACAAGGACGTTTCCCTTCTTTGTGAGCCACAGCTGGCAGCCCAGTGGAAAGAGTGGCAGAGGAGACAGAGCTAGGTCTGTGTGAATTACAGACTCACACAGTCAGTGTGCGTCAGAGTATCCACCAAGAACCAAACATGGAGGCTTCCTTGTCCCTCCCTTCACAGTCCATTGCAGCTCAGAGTGAAAATTAGCGGTAGCGGAGGCAGACAAAACTCCCACACAGCGGCAACACTTCCTGCAGAGAGGCTTGCCTCTTCCCACTAGAAGTGGAGCTCCTGTCTTTCCCTTTCCACAGCCCTTCTTAGTGGTTCACAGACCAGCCCAGACGACAAAGTATGGGACTGGGAGGCCAGACGGGCAGACTGGAGGAGGTTGAATGAGAAGCAACTTGAAGGCATGCTCAAAGCCGGGACTGGGGGAATCTGACAGGCAGGCAGGTTGGAAGAGGGCCGGGCAGGCAGGGAAGCATCTAGTCTGGCTTACAGGTATGTGTGTGTAGCCTAGGCGCATGCTTAGAGGATACCATCCTCCAAGGCTAGGGATTGGGAAGGCACTAAGCCAAAGTGCCAGTAGGGAGGATTGTTTCCGCCTTGGCAGGCAGAGTTTCTATCGCCACCCCAGGAGACCGGGTTTTGGCAACCAAGGAGACAGAGTGGAAGCAGGAGAACTGGGTGGGTCTATTTCTTTAAGGCTGTAAGGAGGGGAGCTTGCCCCCTGATACTCAGTCTTTGAGGTAGGTTGTTGTAAAGTGCTTCCTCACCACTTTGTTAGCAGATTGCCGCCTAAACCCCAGGGAATGGTGGGTATTAGGGTCTCTCTCAGACCAGCCATGGCAAAAGGGGAATCATTGGGCGAATACAGACAGACCCTTTCCAATGACACTTTGAGTGGCCCTGCCTGGTTTGGAGACAGGCCAGGGCTAGAAAAATTGGGCCACTAATACTACCCTTCAATTGTGTGTGAGAGAGAATACAGGTAGGCAGGCAGGCAGGCAGGCAGTCAAGCAGGCAGTTTTGCAGGCATTAGGCACTGGAGTCGGCAGGTAGTCACAGGGCCAGGCAGGCAGGCAGGCAGGCTCGTAGGGCCAAGCGGAGGCAGGCAGGCTTGCAGGCAGGCATGGAGGATTGCAGGCAGGAGGTTAGGTTACAGGCAGCAACTTAGTTCTTGGAGTGTTGGGGTAATCCCAAGGTGGAAAGGTTGAAGCGGATGAAAGTCAAGCTTTCCACCGTCTCCGGGTCCAGGTGACAGCGTTGCGGCCTCAGGACATCTCCCATGTTGGAGAAGACACGCTCACTCTGGACACTGATGGGTGGGATAGACAAGAGGTCCAACGCCAGAGTTGAAAGAGTGGGCCAGAGGTCTGCCTTTCTGGCCCAGTAGTGCAGTGGGTCCGAGCTGAGGGGTTGGAGGGGCTTGGCCATGTACTCCTTCACCATGGTCTGAGCGGGGTCTGCTACTTCTTCCTCCCTTGCCTCCACTGAGGAGGAAACTGCCATGGCTAGGGCAGAGGCCAGGTAGTTGGCTGCTGGAACGGAACCTGGTCTCTGGGTGAACGCTCCTGGAGTACAGAGGGATGTGGATCCTTGCGAGGACTCCTCCTCAGCATCGCTCTGGCTTCCGTGCGCCCTCTAAAACGCCTGGCCCTCATCGGAGACAGCCCTGACTTGACGGCATAGCTCCGTCTTCCAGGATTTCAGTTCGGCAGTGCTGGCCGCCAGGGAACCCTTGACGCGAGGGTCGCACAGGCAGGCCATCTGGTACATGTTTTCCCTTCTTACTGGGCCAAGGCGGGTATCCACGCCGGTCAACAGCCTGTCTGCCAATGCCCTGCTCTTAGGGAGAAGATTGCCTTCTTCCCGGATACTGGTCTCTAGGCGTTGGCGAAGGGCATTGAGCAGGGGAAGAACGTGACCCAGGCTGGCGTTGTAGCTGCTGAGGACGTGGGTGGTCTCCTCAAAAGGCTGCAGGATACCCGCCATCTGGGAGAGGGCGAGCCACTCGGTAGCACCAAGGTCCAATTCCCTCCCCTCATGCAGAACTGGGGTGGTTGATATGATGTATTCCACCACTTCCTTCTGCTCCACCAGATGCTTGACCATTTCGTGGGTGGAGTTCCACCGGGTGGTCACGTCCTGGATCAGGACGTGCTCTGGTCGGCTTGTCTCCGCCTGCCTCTCACGCATCATCCTGGCTGCCTTGACGCTGCGAGCGAAGTGCCCCACGATCTTCCAACACTTGTCCAGCAAGGCCCTGGTCTCCCTGGTCCCCTCACTCCAGGAGTCCTTTGGTGCACCTAGCCAATGGCATCGCCCACCACTAGATGCAGTTTGTGTGCCTGCGCACACGATGCCCTGGAACCCTGCCCCAAGAACCCTGTTGGTCATGTGGAGTCTCGACCGGCATCTGTAACCATGACTCCACGATTGACCTGTCCCTCTGTCCCCAATCCCCACTCTGGTGGATTGCTGTCTTGAGAACGTCAGCAATGTTGATCCCCCACTGCCTGGAGAAGCACCATCCTATACCCTCTTGGGGTGCTGCCTTGTGCCTCCCCCTGCAGCTGCTCATGGGCTGCCCGGGGCTCCAGGACCTCCTTGGGTTGCCACCAATGAGCCGTCAGTGAGAGGTATCCGTGGTGCCCACCGGTCCAGAGGTCGGAAGTGAAGTGGATCTTCCTCCTCTGGCCGCCTGCAGCAGGGCCCGGATCCTGTCCCTGACAGACTCATAAAGGGAGGGAATCACCCGCCTGCTGAAGGTACGCCGGGATGGAGTCTCGTACCATGGTGCCACGTGCTTCATCAGGTGCCTGAAGCCTGATGACTCCACAAAGGAGAGGGGCAACCTGTTCATGGCCACCATTTCACCCACCACTCGAGTGGTGGTCTCCTGTGCTTTGGCCCTATTTCGCTCGGGCTGATAAAGTCCCACCCAACAGCCCCACTTCCTGCAGAGTGGCCTGCCTCTTCCCACTCTCACTAGCGGAGCTGTGTTTTCTTTCTCTAACCCTTCTTCCCCTCTCTTCCTCCCTGAAGAGCAAGGGCCTGACAGGGTTCAGGCAGAGTCCCAGGGTGCTTCCTCATCAGGTGGCTGCGCAACCCACTTGAGGAGAGGTGTTTGGGGTCATTCCCCTGCGCAAGACCACCCCGCATATCTTGCACACCGCCATCCTTGCGTCTTGGGGCTGTTCTCAAAATGCTCCCAGAGACACCCTCATGGCTTACTGAAAGTAACGCCCCCTCTGTTATTGCCTGCCGCTGCCGCTGCTGTGGTTCTGGTGTGGCCTCTGCCCTGCCGGGAAAGTAGAGTAGTACTACTGCTCTCACTGGTGGTACTCTGGGTGGAAAGAGGGCTGCTCCTTCCGTCACTGCCTGGAGCCTGCCTTAAATCTGTCCCTGCCAACAGGTCCTCAGAATCTGGCATGTTTAGATACAAGGAGCCCGATTCTGATTCTGATGCCATTTCAGAATCAGAGCCCTTGTCTTCTTGCTGATTAAGGGTGGGGCTGTCAGGTAACGGAGATGGGATTTGGTACGCCTCATCCATGCTTCCCTCGGTGACAGACGATGGCACAGTGCTGCTTGTGCCACTGGCACTGCTACTCGAGGAGGGAGTTGCACCAGTATCACTTTCTGCACTACTTCCTGTCCCTTCCCTCAGAAACGTGCCCCTATTTATCTTAGTAGGGGTCCCCCTCCCCTGCCCTCTAGCTGTGCGACCCCTCCTCATTTTTCTCACTTCTTGTGGCTCAGGCCAGGAAATGTATAATGTGATAGTAAAGAAAAGCACCAAGGAACTGTGCAAGTAAATGAGTGAGATGGACTCACACAACAGCAACACAACAAACAAGGTAATAGGAGCAAGGGGTTTGCCAATCCTTGCAAACAAGTCTCTCAATGCCCTGCACAGGGCAAGTGTAACAAAGAGAACTGTAACTTCTTCACACTTGTAATTGGATTGTGTATGTAGACTGTAAGTAAATGAGTGAGATGGACTCACAACAGCAACACAACAAAACAAGGTAATAGGAGCAAGGGGTTTGCCAATCCTGGCACCCAAGTCTCTCTATGCCCTACACAGGGCAAGTGTAACAAAGAGAACTGTAACTTCTTCACAGTTGTAATTGGATTGTGTATGTAGACTGTGGTGGCAAGTAAATGAGTGAGATGGACTCACACAACAGCAACACAACAAACAAGGTAATAGGAGAAAGGGGTTTGCCAATCCTGGCACCCAAGTCTCTCAATGCCCTGCACAGGGCAAGTGTAACAAAGAGAACTGTAACTTCTTCACACTTGTAATTGGATTGTGTATGTAGACTGTAAGTAAATGAGTGAGATGGACTCACAACAGCAGCACAACAAACAAGGAAATAGGAGCAAGGGGTTTGCCAATCCTGGCACCCAAGTCTCTCAATGCCCTGCACAGGGCAACTGTAATTAGGAGAACTGTAATTTCTTCACAGTTGTAATTGGATTGTGTATGTAGACTGTGGGGGGCAAGTAAATGAGTGAGATGGACTCACACAACAGCAACACAACAAACAAGGAAATAGGAGCAATTGTAAAATGTTCTATAGAGGTAGGTGCCCTAGCCTTGTTGCCAAATGCCAACAAATGTGTTTGAGAAATTGGAGTGCACTGGTTGGCGAGGGAGACTCTGCCTACTCAGTCTGTACTCTGTATAATATTTTTAAAATAATTTAATCCACAGCCTCCAACCTCCCCTTCTAAGCACTAGTACTACTGGACCTTGGCTGTTGCTTGCCACTTGCTAATAAACTGTAGAATAGAAAATAAATGGAATAAAACTATAAGCTGCTACTAGGGTAGGATAGGGTTGCTGAATTCCCTTCCAAAACCCCAATCGCAAGAGCAGCAAAAAAGCTGTAGGCGCAGGGTAAAAGGACCTTGGCCAAGTAAATGAACTTGGTGGGAAATTGGGATACAAAAGAAATGGTATGGTAGTGTAATATAAAATAATATATTTTCAAAATAAATCCGCAGCACCTCCCCTCCCCTACCGCTCCCACTCAAATCTTCCCTCCCCTTGAAGCAAATATAAGCAAATAAAAACGGAACTCTTCCTCAAAAATGCAGAAAACAAAAAAGAATAAACACTGCGTTGCTATTCCCCACAGGGAATAAAAGAAATTTTTATGTTTTGCGAATTAAAATCAATTCAATTCCCTCCCTGCCTAGCGAGACCGCGACCGCGACCGCGAAATCGAAACTAGACTGAGCGCAGCAATCCAGCCCTGACCACCCTCCACAAGATCCAAGCCCAGACTGTGATGGACTGGAACTGCCTCGGCTTTTTATGCCCTCTGGCACATCCAGAAGTGTCCGTCAAAACCTGTCCATGCGATTGGTGGAATGGCTCCGAAAATTTGCATGGTCCCGTCCCATGGCCAGCCCATCGTTGCGCAGGTGTAAAAAAATAAATTAAGAAAAAAATAAAATAAAATAAACGGAGACGTATTTTGGCAAGACAAACCCACTGCTGCTACTGTAAAAAATCAAGCATTTTTCGCATGTTTCTGTGGTGCTTTGGTGGGGTTTTGGGCAAGGATTTCAAAAAAAATATTGCGGTCGCCATTTTGGACCGGGAATCGGTTTTTTTAAACTTTTAAAAACTTTTTTTCTGTGCCGCTTGGCATTGCGCGATCGCCGCGTGCAAGTAACGAGCACGACAAATCAGACCAAATTGTTCGTTCGTCGGTTCGAGCTCGAAGTCTGGCGGAGTAATTCCCGTTACCGTTTCCGTAGAGTAACGGATACGAGTAACGGAAATGGAAACGGGAATACCGCTAAGTCGTGCCCATCTCTAGTAGTGACCATTCACTTTTCTCCTTCACGAAGAGAGTACAGAACTGGCTGCCAGTTAGGAAAATAGCATTCAAATCAGTTTGGCCATGAAAGTTCACTGAATGCCAAAACTGTTCCTTTTTTCCACTTTAAATAAATAAATAAATAAATAAATAAATAAATAAATAAATAAATAAACAACAACAACAACAACAACTTTATTTTTATGCCGCCTTTCTCCCCAAAAGGACAATACATAACATAAAACAATACAAAATATAAAGCAAAATGAAATGCATTGACAAAGGAGAGAAAAAGTTAATCATAACACTACAATACAAAACAAAATAAAATAAGACAAACCCCGTGCAACCCACCTCTCACTCTAGACTTAGATCAGGCTTACAAATCATAAGATGTTAACCTTTACTTTTTTGAAATACATATGCCAATAATTTATCCTGTATTCCATTAAAATCATTAGATTTTTTTCAGTCTCCTAATTTTAATTTCACATGTCAATTTATCATTAATAGCCATATTCCATAACTTCCTATAACAGGGCTGTCCAACTTTGAGTGGCCCGTGGTCTACCTGCAGCTGTAGGGCGCCCCTGTGAGCAACTTTCTGGGCCTCCATGTGTCCCTGTGAGATGCTTCCACTAGAGACAGAGTGTGTGTGTGCATGCCCCTCACCGGTGCTCCTGGGTGGGATTGTGGAGTCTCCTGCCTGGGGCTGGGCAGGAGGGTGTGCTGTGGTAGTGGAGGCCAGTGTTGGAAGGGTGGAAGTCTGGACGAAACATCCAGTTGGGGTGGCATGCCTGTCGGGTTTGCTCATTTGCTGCCTGGGGTGAGAGGATGGAGGCGGGGTGTGCATGCGCACGTGCCCCCTCTCTCTGCTTCTGGGGCCAGGGAGCCTGGGGGCTTCCCCTCTGTGGTACAAGACTTCCGGCAGCCTCCAGACTTGGACGGATGGGCCCCTGCTGCCACCACCACCACCACTGCCTCTTCCCTTGCGGGTGGGGTGGTGGTGGCAGCGGCAGCCTGGCAAGGGGGTAGCGGTGGGTGGGTGGTCCGCTTCTGGTCACCACTCTGATTGTCAGAGTTTGTGTTTGCCAAGCCCTGCCTCCCCCGCTGCCTCAGAGTGGGAACTGGCTTGGGGGCCACACAGAGGAGAGTGTGTCTGCCCCCCTGCCCTGTCTCTCCGGCCCTGAAGGTGGCAGGTGGGCAGGTGGAGGAGAAAGATGGCAGGAGGCCATGAGTGGGTGATGGGGATCGCTGCTGCCCTCCTATTTGCCATTGCCGCACCAACTCACACGGGACAAGCAGCTGAGGAGGTGAGATGTGGAGGGAGCCCACGCTCTCCTTAGGGTGGAAGTGCATCGCCTGCTCTTCCTTGGCTGTGGCCGCCTTCCTACCTCCTTTGGCCACAATTTTGAGTCCACTGGGCTAGTGCCAGCTGGCGACAACCGGGTGGCACTGCCCCACAGATCCCTCAGTGCCAGTCCCTGGGTGGTGGGGGTGTCTTTTTGAAAGATGTGGAACAGTGGAAAAGAGGAGCGGAGGGTGGGAGTTTCCTTGCCAGGGTGGGGCACTTGAGGTGGGTAAAAAGGGAATTTTCCCCCTCAAAGTGCGCCACCACTGGCAGCAGATTGGGAGGCTGGCAGGGACCTGGCAGGTGACTTCTGGCAGCCCTACAGGCTACCAGTCACCCGCAGTCGACGGATTGTTCAGGCCAGCCTTATACCATTCCTCCAATGTTATTTGATTAATTGATTTCCAAGTTTTAGCAAAAATTAACCTTGCCACTGTTATCATTATAATTACCTCCTCCACCTCTTCAACTGTGTGTTCACAACCATATTTAACAGTACCATTTGTGGGGACATTAGACTCCCTTTCTCTATTATTTTTTGAATTTCCTTAAAATCAATGTTCATTCCTTCTTTCTTATCTCACACAACAATCACATATGCAAATATGTCCCTTTTTCCTTTTTACACCACCAGCATACTGGAGCTATTTCTTTGTTTATTATACAGTAATACTTCATAAGATGTTTTTAATTAGTTTCAGGTGTCCATTCATCATAGGAAAAAAAGGCTTACGAGGCACAGTTTCCCATAGGAATGCATTGAAAACCAATTCATCCGTTCTGGAGAGAACGGATTACAGTAACCTCCTGGCATTTTGTGGTTCAGGTACTGCGGTCCCACTGATGCTGATTGGAGCTGCTTTTTCCTCTCCTCCTCCTCCTCCTCCTCCTCCTCAGGGCTCTTCTGGTGCCACTTTCAACTTGATGGAGGACCCGACTTGATGGAGGAGAAGTGTTTCTTGGCAGCGCAGAAGAGCACAAGGTGCTGCCTTCTTTTCCCCAGGCTCTGTGCATTCCACCTTTGGTGAAAGGAAGGGAGTGGCTTGCAGGCACACAAAGAGCTGTCGCTTTCCTCAGGGAAAGCAAGTCAGTGATTTGTGTGCTTGCAAGGAGCTGCCTTGCTTTCGCCAAGGGCTGCATGCATGTTGCGTTACCATCTGTTGTGTTACGAATCACACGGGACACAGAGTTTCGGGGTGCAATATATGGTGCTCAGGCAACATTCTCTATCTGGACTCCATGGACGTCTCTGTGTGTCTGCATGTGTGGAGGCATGCGTGCATGTGAGTATGGGCTGCATGTGTGGAAGTGTGTGATGATGATTCTTCTCCTGTGTGGTGATGATTCTCCTTCTGCCCTACTGCCTGAGCCCAGTCTTTATTGAGAGAGAGAGAGTAAGCACAACAGATACAGGGAGACATTCCTGGGGGGGGGGGAGGAGAATGCAAGCCTTATCTGCTCAGTAAACAGGTACACAACAGCCCAGGAAATAGAATCCATAGGTGGGGGGGAAATGCTCCCTAGCTAGTGAGGCATTACTGATAAGGACAGAAAGGGGCTCTTGGTCTGTATCCTGTTATCCTGTTTTCCTGGCCTCCTGACCTATGCTTAGATCAGCATCAGCTTAGCGGCACCTGGGTGCCTGCTCAGCCCTGGGGATTTCTGGGAAATCCAGGTCCTCAGCTTCCTCTAGGTGCGCTTTGTGCTCTGCCTATTTCTTGGGGTACAGAGCTATCAGGTATGAAATCCCTACATCTCTCCCTTTCCTTTTAATTAAGAGAGCGCGGGCAAGAGCTTTTGCATACCAGTCAGGAGGCACAGGTGTAAACCAACCAGAAATCAGGCACTCATCTGGTGCTCAACCCATGCAGGCCCTGAAAGTCTGGCAACCTAAGGTCATTTGCCCCAGGGGCCTCATTGCTTGGCCCAAGAGGAAACTCAACTCCTTATGTAGGAGGGAGTGACATGTCTCTGCAAGACAAGCTTCATATATCTGGGCTGAGGTGTGAGAATTGTGCCCTAAAATGTGAGATGTCTTATGGCTGTGCATGAGAGTTGCTGTGGTGACACTCCATGGCCATTTCCTCCCACTCCCATGCTCATTGTGAGAGCACTAAGCTAGGGCATGGCAGAAATCATTGGCTGTGATGTGTTATCTAATGTGGGGACCCCTCTGGAATGCATTTTTCTCCCACCGAATTACACAGCACCCAAGATTCATATGACATTCAGAGATAGAAACGAGCTCCTCATAACTTGCAATAAGAAATGAAATGGCATAATAAAGCATGATTGCCTCTCCCAAAACTTAAAAGATACATGGTACATAGGCATATCTAGCATACAGATATAGATGCATGCATTAACAATAATACTCCAGAAATAAGCGATAGCGTAAGCAATACATGAATACCTGAATACATTTTGTGGCTAAGAGGTAATGCATAGCAAGAAGTTGCATGACATGTGAATATTTTCTGAATACAATACATGGATACATGGGAACACATAAGTAAGAATGGTCTGTCTATGCTAGGGGCTTACATTTTTGTGGGGGAAAGGTGAAAGACTAGACTACCTAACTATATTTCTCTCTGCTTCAATGGATGGCTGTTTGCTGAAAAGTCCTTTTAAGAGTCCTTTTGCTAAAAGTTCATGGATCTGAGAAATGTCTTCTTCTTCTGGTGGTGAAATCTGGTTTAGCAAAATCTGGTTTGCATGAATGCCAAGTCCAGTCCTTAAGAGGACATCAGTCTTGCCTTCTGACCATAGTCCTTGCAATTGAGAAAATGAGGAATGTATGTTCTGGGATCATTCTGGTGGTAAACTTCAAACTGCCATGGAAGGCATACCTGTGAGAATATTTCTCTTTCTCTCAGGGTACATATTGTATAGTTAAAATCAAGCCTTGCTTGAAGAGCCTTGGAGAGGGGGGAGATTTCTCCCCCTTCTTTTTTTTAATTGTTTTTGTTTTAAATTTGAAATTCATACCCTGAGAGGAAGGTTTTTTCCTGCTCGATTTTTGGAGAGAAAGAACATGCATTAGTGATTTTTAATACATTTTAAAACCCTGTTGATTGCTTGTGCCCAAAAAATGTAAGGCATATAGGATTTGTAGTCAGTTTGCTTCCAACTCTGAAAGATGCCTCTGCTTGCTGACTTGTAATTACAACCAGCAGGAAGCTGATAAGGTAGCTTGTATATACAATGTCTCTGAAGATAACAGTCTACCCTTCCTAGCAAACTGAAACATTCCTAAAGGAATTACTGGCAAACTGATAATCATTCCATGCTTCCTGTTATCTGGCATGCTTTCTATGTTTGAGTGGGATAGATCAGACCCATATAATTCCTTTTTACCCCCGGAAAATAGTGGAAAGATGAGATCTTTGGGACATTTATTTTCTAAAACACTTGAAATCTCCAGAAATCTTCCTCACAATTCCTGACTGCTGATGCCTTTTGCTTTCCAGCAAACTTCCCGTTCTCCAGCAAACCCTTTCTTCTCCAGCAACCACCCCCCTCGCTCCCCCTGAGATGCTTCTAGACGATAGACAGAGAGAGAGGGAGGGAGAGAGAGGGGGAGAGAGAGAGAGAGAGGCATTTTTGATTCCTAAATTTTCCTGTAGCTTGCTAAAGAAAAAGTGAAGGGAATTCTGGCTGCTCATGATTTCTGAGAAAAGGAAATCTGCATTCTCCATGGCTTTGGAGGAAGGAAAATCTTAGGCAGGGAAAATAAGATACAGATTTTTTAAAAAAATTGCCCTTTCTCCTATACTTGTATTGAAGGTGTCCTGCATTTGCCAAAGCATACAAAAGGCTGTCCTTTAAGCTAATGGCCCATTTTGTCCTTTTGGAAAAGGGGTCTATCTTTGGAATTCCCTCTCTCGGCAAATCTGCTTTGGTCCAGCCCAAGGCTGAATTCTGCATATGCTCTAAAGCTGGCCGCTTCTGAACCCTGCGGAGCTTTCCCTGGGAAATGGAATCCTGAGCCTTAAATGATTCCAAGGCTTGTGTTACTGAGCTGTGGACAAAATTTTGGCCTCTCTGCATTTGTCTGGGAAATCCTGCCCCATGGCTTGGCTCTTTGCTACAAGAAAGTGACTGCCTTTGGGGCATCTCCTTGCCTTTTGGAGGTACAGTTTCTGGCAGGACAAAATTTTTCCCCTCCTGCTTTTGGGGTTTGATGAAATCTGCTTCTGGAGCCTCATTTTTCCCTTTTCTGGGACTATTCTTGATGGAAAAATTTGATTTTAACCCTTCCAGATGTTCTGTTGCTGAATTTCCTAAATCCCCTTGGGGTTCCCTTTTTTCCTCAACCAATTCCTGATCCTGGGACACTGTTCCTAACTACAGGTCACTAGGTGGAAAAATTATTGGTAGGGGCATCTGGAAATCTGGGGGGAGGTGTGAAATGGACATTTCCATTCGTCCCCATCTTTACCCTGCTTTATCACCTGCGTTCTGCTTGCCAACCCTGGAATTTTCAGCCTGAATCTCCTTTCCTGCCACTGGTTTCTGACCCAGGAATTGCCCAGACTCTGCTCTGACTTCTTGGCTGATGCAAATCTTTCCCTTGGAAATTTCTGCCTGTAGATTTCTTCCTACTGCTGGTTCCCAACCCAAAGGCTGTTGTGACTCCCAAGACTGTATCCGGAGCTCTTGGCTTTCACAAGGCATTCTTTTGCTCTGAAAATTAACTGGCCCTCTGAATTCATTTCGTTCTTCAACCGAGAAGAACGCTCCCATCTCACCTATTGGGATCCTGTTGGAGGATGTCTGGACGCGTCTCGAAGCCCTTTACGGGTGTAGGGAGATGAGGATGAACCGCATTCCGTGCCTTCTGGCCTGGAGCCTGGTCCTTGTGCCTAGTGGTTCCTCTGCATCTGCCTTGCTGCAGGAGATCGCATCCGTGTTGCCTTCTGGGAAGCACGTCTGGGTTGCCTTGGGGGAATCACGTTGAGGGGATCACGGCAGGGGGATCACGTCGGGGTCACCATCTGTTGCGTTACGAATCACACGGGACACAGAGTTTCGGGGTGCAATATCTGGTGCTCAGGCAACATTCTCTATCTGGACTCCATGGACGTCTCTGTGTGTCTGCATGTGTGGAGGCATGCGTGCATGTGAGTATGGGCTGCGTGTGTGGAAGTGTGTGATTATGATTCTTCTCCTGTGTGGTGATGATTCTCCTTCTGCCCTACTGCCTGAGCCCAGTCTTTATTGAGAGAGAGAGTAAGCACAACAGATACAGGGAGACATTCCTGGGGGGGAGGAGAATGCAAGCCTTATCTGCTCAGTAAACAGGTACACAACAGCCCAGGAAATAGAATCTATAGGGGGGGAAATGCTCCCTAGCTAGTGAGGCATTACTGATAAGGACAGAAAGGGGCTCTTGGTCTATATCCTGATATCCTGTTTTCCTGGCCTCCTGACCTATGCTTAGATCAGCATCAGCTTAGCTGCACCTGGGTGCCTGCTCAGCCCTGGGGATTTCTGGGAAATCCAGGTCCTCAGCTTCCTCTAGGTGCGCTTTGTGCTCTGCCCATTTCTTGCAGTACAGAGCTATCGGGTATGAAATCCCTACACATGCACAGAGCATGGGGAAAGAAAGTCAGTGCCTTGCAGGCACACACAGCGTTGCCTCTTCTTCACCAAGGGCTCAGCGCACAGAACCATTTAAGTGGGGGATGGTGGTGGCAGCGGCAGCTTCAAGGTGTCATTTGCTGCAACTCTTTGAAAACCAGTCCCCCAACAAAGCGAGCGGTTCACTGTGACAGGCGGGGGGGGAGGGATTTCAAAGGGTTGCAGCCAATGACACTTTGGCTGAAGCCTTTTGAAAACTAGCTACCCGACAGAACGAGCAGATCTCTGCCCACCCCGTGCGGCTTTGAAGGAAAGCCCACTTACCATTACTTCATTAGATGAAGGTAAACCAGAAGGGAAAAATAATCGTCTTATTATTTCCCCGGAAATTACATTCATCTTACGAGTTTTTGTCTTAAGGAGCATTCGTCTTACAAGGTACTACTGTATTCAACTTCACAGGTGTTATGCACCATCTCCAGTATAATTTGTAACAGTTTTATTTTGCCCTCAATGACATATTTTTCAGTATTCTTTTATTCCATATTTTCCCATTCTTCTTTTTTTACTTCTTTATTAGCGTCTTCTTCCCATCTGTTTTAACTTGTTCTCTTTATATTAATAATTTATATATCTCACTTACCATTCCTTTTTAAGTTCTTTATTCTCTATCTTACTTCTTTCTATAATTTCTTCAAATTTAGTGAATTTTCTGCAATCTCCTACTTGTTATCTATTCTTTAGTCCATTTTCCAGTTGTATAATGTTTAACCAAGAAATCTCTTCTAAATTCTCTTTTTTATATTTCTTCATTCCTTTCAGCCAGTCCTGTAAATTTATAACTTCTTTATCTTGCAAAACCTTATTTAGCTTACCTTTTAAATTTTTAAATTTTAATTGTTGCCCATCCTCCTGTGTTTTCAAACCCACAAACACACTAAGGCAAAAACTCATCCACCCAAAGGATCCAACACCAAAACACAAAAGGAGCAATATAGTATATGCAGTCCAATGCAGTGAGGAGTGTGCAGACCTCTACATTGGAGAAACTAAACAGCCATTAAACAGGAGGATGGCCCAACATAGGAGGGGCAACAGCTCAAGACCAGAATATGCAGTAGGCCTCCATTTGAAGGACAAAGGGCACTCATTCAAATATGAGGATGTACACATATTAGACAGAGAGGACATGTGAGTATTGAAAACCCCTCACTCAACAGAGGTGGGAGGGGGCTCAGGCACAATCTGTCTGCTATTTATCAAGTGGCCATTTCAACAACCCCCCAACAAATCAAGAATACTTCACATCTCCACCAACAAGGCCATGGTTAACAACTCATACTTTATGGGTGTTGGGAAGGTCTTAATGGTGGCCATTGTCCACCTAATGAGCCTACTGAGACTATTGTCCATCTAACAAGCCTATTCAGGCCATTGTTCATCTTATCAGCCTATTTCAGACCAGGGTGACATGAGGTCGAAATGAACTATAAAATTGAGGACTCACAACTAGCTTACCTCAGACTGACAAAGCTGTTTGGATGAGCAGTGAAATGTTTCAGTCTTTCAAGAAAAGAAGTCCAGTTGCCATGACTCAAATTCCAGATTCATGGGGGATGGGAATTGTTGTGCTCTGTGTGCTACTGATTTGGTTTTGGGATTTCTTTCCATTTTTTATCTGTATGGGGGAGGGGGTTGGTGTTTCATGTATGGCCTTGGAGTTTGTGGAGCTTTTGAAATTTTGGGGTGTATTTAGTGAACAGTACACAACACAGTCAAGTCATGGGACCGTAGGAAGATGAGCTTTTCCTTTTACATGATTCTCTTTTATTAATCTGCAAGTTGGGTGGGGTTATCCACACGTGTTCTTGTTGTGTTGGTTTTAATTTTTTTTATCCATGAGGGATGGGATTTGTTGTGCTAGAAGATGAGCTTTTCCTTTTGGATGATTCTCTTTTTTATCTGCATGGGGGGATTATCTGTATTTGTTTTTGGTGTGGGTTTGGGATTTGTTTGCATGATTTTCTTAATCTGCATGTGGGGGTGGGTTATCCATGCCAGCTTATGTCGACTGATTTTTATTGTTTTGTTGCTTGTCTAGCAATTGTAATGCCATGGCACCCAAGAACGCAGTAGAAGCAGGTAAGATGATGATGAAGAAGATCCTGCTGGAGGTGAGGAAAGAGATTATCCAGAAGCTCAAGGAAGGCATGCAGGTGATTTACATTCCCAGGGAGTACGGCAGGAATCCATCCACCATTGGCACCACCCTCAAGAACAAGGACAGAATCACTGGGCAAGATGTAGCAGAGGGAGTAACCAGAATCTCCAAGAATCAGCCACTAGTTCTGAACAAAGTTGAGAAGTTGCTTCTGCTGTGGATTCATGAGAAGGAGTGTGATGGGGACACAGTGAGTGAGGCAATGATCTGTACAAAAGCCAAGGCCTTGCATGCGGACCTCATCACCCAACAGCCAGGAACTTCAGACAAACCAGAGTTCAAGGCAAGCAGGAGCTGGTTTGAGAACTTTAAGGCCAGATCTAGCACCCATAGCATGGTCAGGCATGGCAAGACTGTTGATGAGTCATTATGGAAATATAAATATATATATATATAATTATTGAATTGGGCACTAAACTTTAACCCCCTTAAAAGCCAGCCAGGGAGCCCAGCCCCCCCTTTCCTTTCCACCCTTCTTGCCTGCTTTTTTTCCTGGCAATTTATTTCTATCATGCTCATGGCTTTCAGGGAATGTTTGTGAGCAATCGCTCTTGGGAACTAGGGACTCCAGCACCCCAAAAGGACTGTGTTCATGGGTTTTCCGCCTACCTGATTCTTAGCCTCCAACTACCAGTGCCCCACACATCTTTTTCTCTCTCTCTTCTCCCTCCTTCCTCCCACTCCATCTACACATTTTAAACATGTCTCTGCTCTACCTAATGGCCCCTATATCTACCAACTGGTGCAAGGGAGTTATGGCACGGAAGAACTGGTATCATGGCAGCACTACAAGACAAGCTGCATCTTCTGGAAAGAATCCATTCTCCCCAAAGCTTCTGGCAGGTCCACGGCAGAGATCACCAGAGCTCCAGACCCAGATGTTATCACCGCCTGGGGAAACATTCCATTATCACCTTCCTGCACTCACAAAAGACTGGAAAACTCCTTTGAATAATCCCATGGGTTTTCCTGCCTCACATTGACTCTGACAATAAACCTTCCTACCCCCTTCCCCCCGTCTTCCTTTCTCTCTCTCTCTCTCTCTCTCACCCCAATTCTGTCACCTAGCCCTTCTGCCTCCTTTGCCCATGTCCAACCTCACTATCTGCCATTGCCCTTGCTCATTCCCCAAACCTTGAACTAGGCAACTAGGGGCATGGCTTAGACTGGGCAAACTCTAAGTTGGTTGTTCCCTGCCCCAACCAGCCAAGGGAATGATTCTCAGCTATCAATCCCAAATGTTCCACGGTTCAGCCACATTACCTCCTCAGAACCAACTCCCTTTTCCTCTATCCTGCCAATCTCTCTCTCTCTCTCTCTTCCTTTCCAGACAAATCTCTTTCTCTCCTTCTTTCCTTTTGCCTCATTCCTTTCTGGCCTCTCCTATTCCTCTACATTCTATCTCACTAAACCTAGGTACTTGAAACATTTCTCTGCTTCCCGGACCTGAGCCACCTTTCTGGGCAGCAAGAGGGGTTGCCAGCTTAACTGAAGGAAAAAGGGATTTCCCCCCCCTTTCTCTCCCCCTTCACCCTCCCTTCTTCTATTCCTATCTTCCATCCACTCCCCTACCATCTCTCTCTCTCTCTCTTGGGCACGCTTACACGTGTGCCCACCCTGTCCCCTCCTCTCACACTCTCAAATTTGGGGCAAGGGAAGATCAGAAAAAGAAGAAAGAAAATGGCAACCTTGCAGGCTGGCAAGGGGTGTCCAGAAACTTCCATCCTCATCAGGGCCTCCACACTTACCCGGCAACTACTCTCCAGAGAATCAACATTTCTGTCTACCACTCCAGATTGTCATCAAAGCCTGAGGACACTCTCCATTGTTTCATTTACACCTGGGAAGGACTTGTATGCTCATGTTTACAGTTTCTGTAACCACCAAAACACTCATATGCAATTCCATAAGAGTTTACATCCTTGAGCTTTTACGCCTTTGTATCATTCCAGCATGCCTGAATATAATCCTATTATGACTTGTATCCCCATGTATCCAAACCATTGTGTCTCCCAAATGTTTGTGTGTAGACCCATCGACCCTTCCTGCCCCCCCCCACTGGTGTTGATACTTGCTTTCTGCCACCTCCTATTGACTCACTGATCTTTTCAGTTTACCAACACCCAAAAACAATGCCACACTTCCCTGTCCCCATTGTGACATTCTGTCTAACATTTGCATAAGCCCTGGCTGCTGCCAGGGACCACCCAGGACTGCCCCCAACCAACTCCTAACCCCTCTTGATTGGGCCATTTGAACTTCCCTCGACCAATCCCTCGTTTTGGCACCACTTGGGAAAGGCGGGGAAAGACAGTCAATAAAAGTTGGAACTCTTTGTGTGTTCTGGGTCGACATCTTAGCCCGGTTGGAAGGCGGATGTCCACCTACTGCTTTTATTGGTACCAAATAAAATCAGTATTCCTCGGATTTCTCGCGTTGGATCTTTATTGGCTTCTTGTGGGATTCAGCGGACTTCAGTGGGGCTAGCCCATCTGAAAATAATTTTTAAAACCCTATTTTGGGACTTAACACTGTGAGTTTGGATCTTCCAGCAGCTGAGGACTTTGCAATGGAGTTTCTGGAGGTCATGAATGCAGAGGGCCTGTTCTGGAAGAGGATGCTGAAGAGGACCATCATTATGCAGGGAGAGATTTCATTGCCTGGCCACAAACCCATGAAGGACTGTCTAAACCTGCTGTTCTGTGCCAACACCAGTGGAGACCTGAAGATCAAGCCCCTGCTTGTGTACCACTCTGAGAACCCACAGGCCTTCAAGAAGCACAAGGTAGACAAGGAACGGTTGGATACTTTTTGGCAATCCAACAACAAAATGTGGGTGATACACATCTTGTTTTTGGACTGGGTCAAATAGGTTTTTGGTCCTTCTGTGAAGCATTACCTGGTGTACAAGAACCTGCCGATTAAGGCCTTGCTGATGACGGACAACGCCCCTGCTCATCCTCCAGGCCTTGAGGATGACTTGCTGGAGGAATTCACCTTCATTAAAGTGCTGTTCCTCTCCCCATCACCACCCCACTCATGCAGCTGATGGACCAGCAGGTCATCTCCAATTTCAAGAAATTGTACACCAGAGAGCTTTTCTGGTGCTGCTTTGAGATGACTGATGGTTCAGGTATCAGCCTGCAGGACTGCTGGAGAAGGCACTTCGACATTGTGAGCTGCCTGCAGCTCATCAAGATTGCTTGGGATGGGGGTGAGCTAGCGGAACCTGAATTCTGGCGCAACCTGTGGCCAGACTGTGTTGTGGCCCCAGCCTCTGATGCTTCTGCACCTGCTGGAGAGTCAGCAGTGTTGCAGGAGATTGTTTCCTTGGGGAGGACAATGGGGCTGGAGGTCACTGTGGAGAACATCAGCAAACTGGTAGAGGGACAGGACATTGAACTGACTACTGAGGAACTGGTGGAGCTACAGAAGGAGACACTGGTGGAGCAGGTCTCCTCTGAGGTGGAGGAAACAAAAAAGGAAACTGTCTCCACCTGTGAACTAAAGGAGGTTTGCTAAATGTAGCAAGGGTCAATATTTTTGTGGGGTGGTACCATGATGACCCATCTTTCGCCCAGGACAGGACAAAGACTTTTGACACTGATGTCATGTCCCAATTCAAAGGGATTCTGAAAAGGCGCCAGAGGCAACAGACTATGGACAGCTTCCTTGTGAAAAGGACAGAGGTAGATACATCCAGTGCTGCTGCCCAGCCCGCCTTCTCCTTCTCCTCTTAAAAAATGTTTTTCTTAATTTGTTTGTCAAAGTTTGAATATGTTGTGTTCTGTAAATGTTGAACAGTTAAAGTTTGCCATGTTTTAAAAGTTGCTGTGTGGTGTTTTAAATCTTGCAGTTGTATGCTTGAAATGTCACTGAAGTGTACTGGACAGTACTGTACTGTAGCATGTTAGAAAAATTAATGTGTGATGTTCAAAACAGAGCATTGAGGGGTAAAGGCCTGCTCTATTCAGCCTTTCACCCCTCCCCCTGGCTCCAACCTGGGATGTTTTTGGCAGGTCAGGAAGTGGGGGGGTAGGGATGCCCCCCTCTCCAAACCCCAACCTATCAAAAAGCCCTAGCTGGAAGGGGGGATCGCAAGGAAGAAGGAAGAAGGAAGAAAGCAGTGGTAAATTGAAGTTTTGTTTGAATTTACCTCTGCCTCTTTCCTTCTCCCATGCTCCCCCTCCTCCCAGGGTAGTTTTATGGACAGAGAGGCTGTGGGCAGTGGTGGCTGCCCCCGCTACCCACATAAATCCCTGTCCAAAACACACCCCCGGGGTGGAGGGGGTGGCAGGGGAGAAAGGAGCAGTCAGGCAGGGAATTTACTTCTGCCTGGCTGCTCCTTTCCTCCTACTCCTGCCTCCCAGCTGAGATTGAGCTGTCAAAATCAGCTGGGAGATGGTGGGAATGAGGCTTTTGAATCCCCTACCACGCCAGCTAGAGCGCTGGTGACATGGTGCATTCATTTTGTTTTGTTTTGTTTCATAAGTAACAAAAAAATTCAAAAACTGTCATTACGCTACAAAATGAAATGCAGGGGGACAAAATGTAACAAAACAAAACACAGTTTTTCTGTTTCGTGCCCATCCCTAGTTGGAAGTGGTCAGATCCAATTGGTAAATCATCAGACAAGCAGCCTGATGATTTACCAAATGCTGGTTAAGTGACAGAGTGGTAAAAGACAGATCTGAAGCATTGGATCTGAAGCTGGGACACAGAGGCAACTTCTGGAACACAAAAGTGAGCTTGCTTCAGTGGGGTGGAAGCAAAGCTATGGCCATGTGTGTGGAGTTTCTGATGTTTCTGAGCTGAAGGAGCCCAGGTGGGGGCAAGATAAATTGAGGCAGGCTCTCAAAAATTGAGTGCAAGTCCAGCAAGTGTTTCGCCAACAAAATGTGAAAATAAGTTAACAAACATGCAAAAGAAGGAGGCTCTACTCTAGCAACACTCCAATGGCTGGGGAACAAAAGGAGAGTAATGGGGAAGGGGAAGGAGGAGGAGGAGAGGTGAGGAGAAGGAAAGAAAAGGCAAAGAAGGAGTAGAAGGCAAAGGGAGAAAAGGAGAGAGGAGTAAAGCATGGAGACATGGAGATAAAAAAATACCAAAAAGCAAAGCAAAGTGGTCTGCTTATATACTGCTCCATACCACTTCAAGTAGTGGTATCGTCTCCAGTTAAGGAGAGGATGGACAATAAAGTCAAAGTTTTTTCACTTTGGATTTCTCATACTCAGCGCTCTGACTTCCAAAAGGAAACCCACTCCCCACTCCCCACCCCAGTCACTTTCTGTACACGGTATTTGCGAACATTTCTTCCTCAGTCGAGAGAAGGAGTGGTTCTAACCTCAGGGAGGGCAAGGTTTGCATTTTGGCTCTTGCTAGAAAGAAGGTGGAGTGTCCTTTCAACATAATAGAGATAAGCTCTGTGGCACTGGAAGAGACTGTCTTCTCTAGAAATCCCATTACTGTACCTTGGAGAGGGGAAAAGGGAAATTGTGGCTAACTTGTGATACAGCCTAAAAGTCCAGTGAGGGAAGAAAAGCTTTCCTTCCAGCTACCTCTCATTGTCTGCACCATTGACAGGGGTTTCTACTTTTTGAATGTACAATTGGTCTATTTTGATGTCTTTCCAGTGCATGTGATAACTGAAAATGAATCAAAGCTAGTTTGTAGTGGTGAAGACTACTTCCACTGGGAAATTCCCATATCATGAAGTGGCTTTAAAGAGAACAGCCATTTCAAAACACTGGCAAATTAAACACTTCTTCTGCTCCATAGAAGAGGAGGGGAAAAGATTTTTAAAGGACTGTATTAGAACAGGACAGATGCCCTGCTTATAAAATATAGAAAACTTCCCCCCAGAAATGTCAAAAGACATGAGGGGACAGCAAGGGACTTTCCTCCCTGTTCTTTTGACTTGTCTTAAAGGTTGGGTTGAGAACCTGCCCACAGCCAAATCAAGTGATGGCCAGTATGATCACAGATAAAGCTGCATTTTATATACAGTGGTACCTTGTATAAAGGAATTAATTCATTCCAAATGAAATTATGTTAAGCAAATTTTCCTTTATACAAATTCCCATATGAATGCATTGAAAATGGAGTGATCCCATTTTATGTTGTACAGATTCTCCCCATAGGCGATTATGTTAAGCAAATTTCCCCTATCTCCAGAATTTTTTATGTTGTACAAATTTTATGTTATACAAGCTGTTTGTTATACAAGGGTCCACTGTATATTATATCTGTTTCTGAATATTTAGTTTCATTGGCTAGAAAACACACAAAAACAAATGAATTTGTTGGACACTATTTAAACATTTTTATTTATGCTTCCTTGTCATTCACTAAGGGTGTTCCTGTAAGTCTGCAACACAGAAAGCCTCACATTTTCCAGATGGTCACATAATTTTTTCAGCTCAAATGATATTAAAAATAGATGATAACCTAGAATTCATGAGTGCTTACAGAAAGACTAAACAGTCACAATGGGGAATAGCTATGTTTTCGTTTTCCTTATTAGGCTTTATGTACTCAGCTGTCTACATGCTTTGGGCGCACAGAGACCCTGCTCATTCTAAATTCCATTTCCACTTCACTTCCTATTCTTTATATGTTTTAAGCCGCATGCCACACAAGTCAAGAGAATCCTACCCACACAGCTGTACTATAAGCTCCTCCTGAGTTCTCCACTGACTGTGTTGTTATCCTTCACTTCAGAGCACTTATTATTGATTAATGGCTTTTTGACTAACCCCTACTTCAATACATTCTTTGAAAGACGCCTGGATTCTCCATCATTGTTAATGAATAGAATCCCAATGAAAAGTCATTAGTAAAATGCTTTAATAAATAGCTCTAAGGGAAGAAATGCTTTCATGAATGCAACAGCAAATTCAATCACAAATGCTAGCATATTTATTTATATATTTATTGGATTTTTTTACCACCCATCTGGCAGCAGGGCCACTCTGGGCAGTTAACAACAATTAATGAGTACAATACAGTGGAAAATAAACACAAATAATCCATGCAATATAATAATCATAAAATACAGTAATATAATCAAAATTAAATTAAAAATAAGCATATTATTACAGAAAATTTCTATCCATCTCCCTTTTTACATCAGTGTTTTCAAAACCTGATATATAAATGAAGATGTTAAACCTTTCTACTTCTACATAGTGCTTTGTTGGCTTTAGGCAACATATTAAAATTAAAATATCTGTGATATTGTCTCCAGTTTAATTGCTGAGTTCAGTCAACTTTTTATATCAGTGGGAAAATCCAAAATGGAATGCATTGGGCCAGAACAGGAACTTAAAATTGACTCATAAGCTAGAAGGATGTAATGACCATACAACAGAATAATATTTCAAATACCACGTGCATTAAATTACTCTTCATCTATTAATTACCCCCTCAAAAACATATGAGAAGCATAAACCAACAGAATTTTCATCACTATGCAATGGCACCTCTACTTCAGAATTTAATACATTCTAAGTGCATGCTCATAAGTAGAAAAATTCATAAGTAGAGCAGCGGTTTCCCATAGGAATGCACTGAAAATCAATTACGGTACTGTAATCAATTCCAGAGGGAACAGATTTCAGTGCATTCCTATGGGAAGGCTGAGCATGCACACACGTCCCTTGAACCTACTAGAGCCAGCGTGGCTCAAGCGGGTGCAAGAGAGGTGTGTGCATGCTACCGCAGATCGCCCCTTCCAAGGAGCAATCCATGTGAGCATGCACATACCTCCCTTCCACCGACTTGAGCCGCGCCAGCAAGCACCTGTCCCAACTTGACTTGGGCAGTTTGGAAGGGAGGTACGATAGCCACCTCTTCCTTCTTGGTTGCTTTGAACTCTTTTGCAGAAATCAAAGGAACCAAGGATGAGGTGGCGGTGGCAATACAGCTGACTTTGACCGGTCAGACCTGTCAACATCAGCTCTCATTCATAAGTTTCATTCTGAACCCCAAAATTATCTCCGTCTGAAAGTCTGGTTTGAAGAAGAAAGAAAATTCAAATATCAATTTTAAAGGCACGTTAGTGGCTTCATTAGAGGTTATTTTCAATGATAACCCCATCAACTTAATCCCTCCTTGATCTACAGCAACCTCAAAAGACTTCAAAGTCAGATTTAAGAGATCCTGGAAGTGGTACAAATGTTTCATTGTTACTAGCTAAACATAGTAGGACAAAGTTTGCCACACATTCATGACACTTGACGTTTAATAAGTGTGATGAAGGATACCCAAACTTTATAATAATAGTTCTGTATTAGTTCCATATGCAATGATAGCACAATTCAAAGTTTAGCTGAAAACTTTGTTTATCATAGCAAGACAGCTATGAAGCATGGACAGCTCCCGACTACAAATAGTTACGTGTTACTTCAATTGGAGATGAGCTAAATTCTTATGTCCCACTCTAAAACCAAAGACTGGTATTGGAAACATGCCAACTATGATATATGCATAGGGTGCAGGGTGTATTACTACTTTAAAATCTGCTTTCTATTTTGATATCACAGTCTTTGTTTTGACTCCAAGTTGGTAATTATAATGGACACATACAAATTTTATTTCTCCTGTCAACGCATATTGTTTTAACAGTAACTTGGCTTTAAATGAGGTGAAACCATTGTAGTATGTTTAAGAAGGGAATGTATAACTTAGTAATATACCATGAAAGACCACACAGCTTGGCTTTACCAGGCTCATCAGCTTTGCAAGGTATCACAAATACTTATGAGGCAGAAGGTAACAATTAATGTGAGCCCATGTGTTTGAGAATAGTACACTGAGGAGCATTTGGCAGAACCTGTTGAATAATATGCATGTGGCTCTTTTTCAAGGAATTGGAGTGGAAAGGAATAGAGATTGATATCTCACATGGATGAGGAGATATTGGATGAGCAGGGGCTCCCCTTGCATGACCGTTGCAAGACAACATCTTTCACAGTCATTGTCATTTCATTATACTTCATTTATGCCTTAATTCTATCATACAAGTGGGTATACCCATCCTGACTTTTTTACAATGCCATTCATTCCCCCTCCTAGTCCAATCAAAGCAACACAGCACCCCCAAACCCCTTTCATACTGCTCTGCCTCTCTCCCTGGTCACTATTTATTTTGTTAAAATCCATCAAGAGTTCAGAATCAACTGCTTTAATTTTTATAAGACCCATTGTTGCCATCCAGGTGAACCAGCAGGACATGCAGGTAGAGGTTTTCATGCTTTGCAGACATGTGGAGGAAGCCCCCGCCTACCTTGTGCCCCAATGCCCAAGCCCCTCAAATATGCCAATTGGTCATCAGAGTGAATGGACGCAGAAGGTGCTCCAGCCCCCTCTCTGATGTGCCCACCTGGATATTTCATCCAGCACCAGAGTAGAATGGAGGGAAGGTGAAGGGGGTAGCCATTGTATATAAGATATCTTTGAGGCCGTAAGGCTCTCAGCAACAACAATGCCCAGTCTTGTGGCCCTCCACATGCCGTTTGGGGCCAGGGAAGAATTTAGGATCATGCTGGTGTATGGCAATCCCCCCAACCCAGCACTTTCCCTTCTGGAGCTGTCAGCCTTTGTCTTGGCAAAGACAAAGACCACAGCTTCCTCCTGACTCATCTCTCTGAAATGGGATTCGGGGGCACTGTCTTGCCGTGGCTCCAGTCCTTCCTGCAGGAGAGAATGCAGAAAGTGGTGTTAGGTGACTCTTGTTCGACACCATGGCCGCTGACCTGTGGAGTCCCCTAGGGTTCTGTTCTGTCTCCTATGTTATTTACAGTCGTTACAGTCATGACTGACTCTTCGTGACTCTATGCCCATGGAGTTTTCTTGACAGGAATACTGGAGTGGTTTGCAAGTTCCTACTCCAGGTGCCTACAGCACCTGATATTCCCTGGTCATCGCCCATCCAAGTACTAACCAGGGCCGACCCTGCTTAGCTTCCGAAATTGGGCGAGATCGGATGTGCTTAGGGTATCTAGGCAGCTATGTAAATGTACTGAACTGTATATTGTTCCTCCTTACTGTAAGCCATCTTGGATCCTTTTCCAAAGAGAAAGGCAGGGTAAAAATACTCAAAAATGAATACTCAAAAATGAAAATAAATAAAAATTAAAATTGGCAGTATTGTTGAGGATCCTGGGACTTTTGGTGCTGGATGACCTCAGCATACACGCTGAGGCACAGGTTTCTGATCCAACTCTACAGTTCTTGGAAACCCATGGCTTCCTTGGGCATGTCCCAACTTGTCAACAGTCCCACACATTTGGTGGGTCACACATTAGATGTGGTTATTTACCAACACATAGAGGGAGAGTGGCCAGATGATAACCAGGCTTGTGTTGGTTCCTTTGACATGATTGGACCACCATTTGATCAAATTCAGCCTCCCAGTGACACCCTCCTTTCTCAGAGAGACTAGACCTATTTGAATTGTCTGCCCACACAGACTTCTGGATTAGTTTACAAGAAGTCATGCAGGGGTTTCCTGCTGAACTGGTTGGCGCTCCTGTCAACGTCCTGATGATTAGCTGGTATACTGCCTCTGTCAAGGCACTGACATGATCACAACTGAATGCCCCTTTCATTGCCAGCTTGAGAAGCTCTCATTTGGGGGAGTGACTTTCTCCACAAAGGATGAGGACTGCAGCCTGGGTGTCCGACTGAATCTGGCCCTCACCATGGAAACAGTTGGTTGTCCAGTCAGCACATTTCCACCTATGATGGATTGCCCAGTTATAGGCCTTCCTTGATGTTGGAGCCCTTACCATGCTTGCCCACACACTCATAATCGTGAGATTAGACTATTGCAGTGCACTCTTAGAGGGATTGCCTATGAGGTTAGTGTGGAGTCTGCATCCAGTACAAAATACAGTGGCCAGATTATTAACAGGGACTAAAAGACACCACCACATTAGCCTTGTTCTGGTCATTCTGCGCTGCCTGGCAATACACTTCCACATTGATTTTAAGGTTTTTGTGCTGACATACAAAGCCCTGAACAGTTTGGGACCTCGATATTTGTCAGAATTGTTATTTCCAAATAGAACTGCCCGGACCATTCATTCATCTCAATTGGGATATTTGAGGATGCCAATGCTGAGGGAGAAGAGTATAATTGAGAAACCAGGCCTTCTTGGTAGTTGCCCCTCATCTATGGAATAAACTGTCCCCAGATATATGTTTGGCCCCCACACTTAAAAATCTTTCAAACCCTGTTAAAAACCTAGCTCTTTTGGATAGCTTTTCCAGAACTATAATCTTTATCCTTATAGTGCTCAAAAATCTCTTCTCTGCCTCTTGTTATGTATAATTTGGTTTTAATTTATTTTCATAGTATAATCATACTTTGTTAATTCTGAAATCGACTACAGTATAGTTATTTTTATGGCTGTATATTTAATTTAAAGTTGATTAATTTGAACGTTGTTATTGTTTGTTGTTTATAATTTTCATTTTGTTAAATGGTAAACTGCCCAAAGTATGGTGGTATAAAAATCTAATAAATAAATTTATAAATAAATATATAAATTATTGGGGGGGGCTAAATGTCAGTGGTGTATACCTCTTTAAATTGCACAGATGTTTTCAGTGAATAAGGCAAATGGTATAAATAGAAGTGTGTCAAAAATAAGGTATCTATAACACTAACATACAGTATCACATTCAAAAATAATTGATTTGCCCTCAAATAGCTTCCAATTTGTGACAACAAATATATTGTACTCCAAGATGCTACAGCCAGATTGCTGATTTTTTAAAAGATTTATACTTATATACTGCCCGTTTTCCCAAAGGAACTTCGGGCGATTCACAACAAAATAACATAAACAAAATCAAACAATTAAATATAACAGTTAAGACAATTAAATAATCAGTGGAAACAAAAAGGTAGATGGCAGATGGCGGAAAGAGAGAAAAAAATCAGTCACCAAACGCCTCTCGGAAGAGCAAGGTTTTTAACGCCTTCCTAAAGGCTGGCAGGGACTGTGCAAGGCGCACTTCGCTGAGGAGATTGTTCCACAAAACTGGACCAGCCACAGAGAAAGCTCGAGTTCGGGTAGATGTTTTTTTAGCCTTCCTGGGCGCGGCCACCCGCCGCATGTGCGCCCGCGACAACCGTGTCGGTCGGGCCGATGTTGACCGCTGGTCGATCCGCTCTGCCAGGTAGTCAGGTCCCAGGCCATGGAGGGTTTTATAAACTAAAACCAAGACCTTGAATCTGATTCGGGAGGCAACGGGCAACCAATGCAGATGAGCCAGAACTGGGGTGATGTGGTCGAATCAGCGCACAGCTGCCACCAGTCTGGCCGCCGCATTTTGTACCCGCTGCAGTTGCCGAAGGAGAGTGAAGGGCAACCCCATGTAGAGCGCGTTGCAATAGTCTAGCCTCGAGATCACCAATGCCTGCACAAATGTCCTGAGGGAGTCCCCATCTAGGTAAGGACGAATTGGGGTATTTGTCGGAGATGCCAAAAGGCAGTTCTGGACACAGCAGCCACCTGGGCCTCCATAGTGAGCGCCAGGTCCAGAACTACGCCCAGATTCTGGACGGAGTCCAAAGGCCGGAGGGAAATGCCCTCCAAGGTGGGAAAAGGGCCTCCGTAGCTAGATGGGGACGTCCCAAAGAACATAACCTCAGTCTTCTCGGGGATGAGTTTGAGTCTGTTGTAGACATGGGCACGGAGCGGCGAAATTCTCATTTTCGTTTTCGGATATCGTTCTCGTTAGGTAACGGAAATGGTAACGAGAATTACGCCGCTCCAGCTTGAACCCGACCCGAAAAAAGAAAAATTGGGTCTGGTTTATCGTTATCGTTAATGGCATCGCTGCGATCGCGCAATGCCATTGCCAAGAGCACTCAGTCAGCACAGAAAAAAAGTTTTAAAATTAAAAAAAAAAAAGGACTCCTGGCCAAAAAAAGCAGGCGAAAATATGCCTGCCTGTGTGAGGACACCTACCAGAGGGGTGGTTTCTGGGTGGGGGGTCCCCGGCCTTCCCCCCTCTCCTGTCCTGGGCTGCTTGCACCAGGCTGGGGGGGGGGTCATCCTCGTTGTCTCCATGCCATGCGGTGGGGGGGGATCCAAAATGGTGACCACAATTTTTCTTTTGAAATCGTGGTAAAAAAACACACAAAATCACCACAGAAACATGTGAAATTTAGGTATTTTAAATGCCTGAATTTTTATAGTAGCAGCAGTGGGTTTTTTATAGCAGTAAAAGCTCGCACTGATTTTATTTTATTTTATTTTATTTCTTATTTTTTTAGACCTGCCCATGGGGGCTGGGCATGGGATGGGACCATGCAAATTTTTTGAACCATTCCACCAATGGCATGGCCAGGTTTTGACTGACACTTCTGGATGGGCCAGAGGGCATAAAAAGCCAAGGCACCTTCCAGAAGTTGCAGTCTGCTCTTGGATGTGGTTGAGGGTGGAGGGCTGTGTGGCTGGCTGCTGCTGGCTATTCGAATTTGGAGGGAGGCTGGGGGCTTTAGATTTAACTTAGGAAGGCAGGGAGGGAATTGAATTTAGAAAATAATTTCTTTGATTCCCTGCAGCTTTGTCTGCTGAATGGAATAGCAGTTTATTCTTTTTCCCCCCTCTGGCAGTTTGTGAGGAATTTTTTTCTGATATTGGGTAAAGGGGGAGGTTCGACTGGAAGTGGGAGGTGTGGATTTATTTTAAAAATATACAATATATATACTCTACCATTTATTTTCTATTTTCCCAACTTCAATTTACTTGCTTGCACACACACACATTTGGGGTGCAAGCCAAGAGCACCTCTATCTAGTGGAGAATATTTTACATTTACAATATTATTTATTTTAGTTTACTATTACTTACTTCATTGTTTGTTTTTTAAACTTGTTGTTGTGAGTGCCCTGTGCAGTTCAACAACACAGGCCCATTCCATTTAAGAGGATCAGAAGAATTTTGAATTTTATTGTCATTTTATTCCCTGAACAACTACTAGTAAACTATATTGTGCTTGTTGATTTATACCCCAGTATCTTTCTTGTTGGGAGGCTGCTGCTGCTGCTGCTGCTGCTGCTGCTGCGATATCAGCCTTAATATTTTTGATTCCATCATCATTATTATTCCATTCTTTGTTTGTTTATTACATACATAATTACATACATAGTTACATTTCATACACTTGCTTGTGTATTGCGTTGTGTGTGCAGTTGAACACACAGCCGCATTCCATTTAAGTGCATCAGAAGAATTCTGAATTTTATTGTCATTTTATTCCCTGAAAAACTCCAGTAATCTATATTGTGCTTGTTGATTTGCACCCAATATCTTTCCTGTAACTTGGGAGGCCGCTTGCTGAATCAGCTGCTGCTGATATCAGCCTTACAATATTTTTAATTCCATCATTTATTATTACTCCACTGTTTGTTTGTTTGATTGTTTATCATTGCATTCCCTGGCCTGAACACAACTGCCAGTAAACTATATTGTGCTTGGTGATTTGCACCCAATATCTTTCCTGTAACTTGGGAGGCCGCTTGCTGAATCAGCTGCTGCTGATATCAGCCTTACAATATTTTAGATTCCATCATTTATTATTACTCCACTGTTTGTTTTTTTGTTTATCATTACATTTCCTGGCCTGAACACAACTGCCAGTAAACTATATTGTGCTTGGTGATTTGCACCCAATATCTTTCCTGTAACTTGGGAGGCCGCTTGCTGAATCAGCTGCTGCTGATATCAGCCTTACAACATTTTAGATTCCATCATTTATTATTACTCCACTGTTTGTTTGTTTTTTATATACTTCTGTTGTTCTCTGTGTGTGTGAACTGAAGTTCAACACACAAAGGCCCATTGCATTCAAGTGGATCAGGAGAAGTGTGATATTCATCATTTTCATTTCATTCCCTGAAAAACTACTAGTAGACTACTAAACATTTAACAAAAATATCGGGTTTGTTTATTTGCATCCCAAATATCTTTCTTGGGAGGCATAGTACACTACCACTCGTGTGAAGCCACCTGTCCAGCTGCTGCTGCTGCGCTGACTGTCTTACAATATTATTTATTCATTACTGCAGCTTATTGTTTGTTTGTTGTGTTATGTTGTGTGCACTTGAACACACAGGCAGGGAGCCAGGCACATTCTATTTCAGTGCATCCATCAACTTTTGAATTCCGAATTTAGAAAATTATACCAAGGGCTAGCAGGGCAACAATTAAGCTTGTACAAAAGAACACAGTGTGTGAGAGTAAGCTTGTGGGTGAAAAGGATCAGTTGATTAGAATACTTTGGTACTTAACAAAGTAGAATCAGACAATCTATTTCTAATACTTTTGAGAAATGAAAAAAATGAGGAGGGGTGGCACAGCCAGAGGGAAGGGGAGGGGGACGCCCACTAAAATAAATAGGGGCACATTTCTGAAGAAAGGCACAGGAAATAGTGCAGATAGTGATATTGCTGTCACTCCCTCTCCAAGCAGCACCTCCACAACTAGCACGACCCTACCATCTTCTGTCACTGAGGGAAGCATGGATGACTGCATGTGAAACCCATCACCACCAGGCTTTGACATGGACACCTCCCCCCTTTATCATGAAGAAGACGAGGACTCGGAAATGGCATCAGAAACGGGCTCTTTGCATCTACAACTGCCAGATTCTGAGGACCTGTTGGTAGGAACAGACGAAAAGCAGGCTTCAGGCAGTGATGGAAGGAGCAGCCCTCTTTCCACTCAGAGTAGCACCAGTGACAGCAGTAGTCTATTTTCCAGGCAGGGCACAAGCCACACCATCACCAGCACAGCAGCAGCAGGCAGTACCAGAGGGTGCAGTACTTTCCATAAGCCTCGTGAGTCTCTCTGGGAGCATTTTGAGAACAGCCCGGAAGACTTGAGGCTGGCGGTGTGCAAGAAATGTGGGGTGGTGATGCGCAGGGGGAATGACCCCAAACACTTCTCCTCAAGTGGCTCGCGCAGCCACCTCATGCGAAAGCACCCTGGGACTCTGCCTGGAACACTGTCAGGCCCTGGTTCCTCAGGGAGGAAGAGAGTTGAAGAAGGCATGGGGAAGGACAGAGACAGCTCCGCTGAGAGTGGAAAGAGGCAGGCCACTCTGCAGGAAGTGGTGCCGCTGTGTGGGAGTTTTGTCAGCCAGCGAAATAAAGCCAAGGCACAGGAGACGACCACTCACGTGGTTGGTGAAATGGTGGCCATGAACGGGTTGCCCCTCTCCTTTGTGGAGTCATCAGGCTTCAGGCACCTGATGAAACACGTGGCACCATGGTACGAGCCTCCATCCTGGCGTACCTTCAGCAGGCGGGTGATTCCCTCCCTTTTTGAGTTCATCAGGGACATGGTTCGGGCCTTGCTGCTGGTGGCCAGAGGAAGGAAGATCCACTTCACTTCTGACCTCTGGACTGGTGGGAACCATGGATACCTCTCTCTGACGGCTCATTGGTGGCAACCCAAGGACGTCCTGGACCCCAGGGCATCCCAAGAACAGCTGCAGGGGGAGCCACAGGGGAGCACCCCAAGAGGGTACAGGGTGGTGCTTCTCCAGGCACAAAGCATGGAGGACAGTGCCAAAGGCACCCACATTGCTGAGGTCCTCAAGACGGCACTGCGAGAGTGGGCACCCGAGGGGGAGGTTACTGATGCAGGCCGTAACATGATCAACGTGGTTGAGAGGGCAGGGCTACATGGCATCATGTGTGCAGCACACAAACTGCACCTAGTGGTGGGTGATGCCATTGGCCTGGGAGCACCAAAGGACTCCTGGGATGAGGGGACCCTGGAGACCAAGGCCTTGCTGGACAAGTGCAGGAAAATTGTCGGGCACTTCTCATGCAGCGTCAAGGCATCCAGGATGATGCGTGAGAGGCAGGCGGAGACAGGCCGACCAGAGCACGTCCTGATCCAGGACATGACCACCCGCTGGAACTCCACCTACGAAATGGTCAAGCGCCTGGTGGAGCAGAGGCTAGTGGTGGAATACGTAATGTCAACCACCCCCGTCCTGCCTGAGGGAAGGGTGTTGGACATTGGTGCTACCGAGTGGCTCGTGTTGGCATAGCAAGGCCTACATCCAAACATATGGCAAAACTAATCTCAGTATGAGTCAGCAGTTTGTATATCTCTTTAAGACCTCACTACTTAAGTAATGGTTCTAGCCTCAAACACACACACTCCTCGGCCACGCCCTGACCTGCCTGATGTTGGTGTTGTTCCAGAGGCATAGAGAGAGTTGGAGAATTACTCCTGATTTATTGCTATGTAAGCTTGTATTTTACTCTTTTGTATTTATAATAAGCAAGGCAGTATATATGTGTATAGCTCCTTATATCTCCTTTTTATGAGCTTTAACACAACTGCTGTTGCCCTATTTTCTATTTTGTATATTTATCTGTACAGACATTCAATGAGTGTTTTATTATTTTCATAGATCATCCCGTCTACCTTTTCCCCTTAGAATATAGAGATAAAGTATATTTTTCATATACGTTTTGTGTCTACGACTCCTCCTTTAATCAGACTGCAGCACATAATATCAAATAATACACCAATCTCCCAGCAATCCATTAATATATCCCAACAAAATATGGTAGCAGAGGATGGTTGGGATTTTTTAAGTTTGGTGTTATTTTTGTAGGCTGCAGACTGATAAGTTGTTTTGGAGAAGACGCCCGAGATTGTTTTTGGATTTTGATTTTTTCCTTTTGAAGACGGAAGCCTTTTTCTCTGCAAACATTCTTTTCATTCTTTGAACTGGAGAATGCTTTTGCATTGCTTGCCTCTGATAAGCTTGACGGACAAAAGGGAGTCAATGTTTTGAGTTGGCTGAGAGACTGTAAGACTTTCTCTGATAAAGCCTTCTCATTTAATTCAAGTTGGAGTTTTTACTGAAGAGCTAAAAGGAATTTTTGCCATTACTTGAGGACAGCATTTGGCAGCATTTTAAGATGACTACGCCCAAAGCCACAGCTTCGGACCAGCCGCATGCTTCAAGCCAACCTCAGCTGCATGTAAAGAACGGTGCTGGCGTGTTCCCAATTCCCAAGCTGAGCTATCAGAATTTCCAAATGTGGGACGCTAGATTGAGAGTTTCCCTCCAAGTACAAGACTGCTTAGCTGCTATAGAACAAGAACACATGCCTGAAAGCCAGCAAGGACAGATTCAATTTAAAATGAGAGATGCCAAAGCTTTAATGTTGCTGTACTCCTGTATAGAAGATCATGAGACACCTTTGGTTACCAAGTATAGAACAGCTAAAGGACTCTATGATGCTTTAAGGAAGAAATATTTCACTAGGTCAAGTAAAAATGTTATATTCTTAAAGGAGAAATTGTATAGCATGAGAATGAAGGAAGGAGCTAGTATTGATGCACATTTAGATGAAATGTTAAAAATTGTATCTGAGCTTCAATCTGCAGGTGCAGAAATATCTGATTCAGAGTTTAATACTTGTATATTGCTAAGCCTACCACAATCTTTTGCAAACCAAAAGGCTATGCTAGAGTGCACTGCAAAGGTGGATGTGGAATACACAATAGCTTATTTAAGAGACTCTGGACTTAAAAGGGCAGTGAGTAACAATTCTGAAATGCCTGTATTAACTATGAGACCTGATTCAAGCGAAATAAGATGCTATTTGTATTCAAGAACTGGTCATGTAGCGAAATATTGTAGATTTTAGAGCACGGAAGCTCAAACACCTAGAAATGCTCCCAAAGTGACAATGTTACCTAGTAGGAAGGGACATTTTAACAACCATAGAAATTGTAACCTATCTCATGGTAAATTCAATGCAAGGTGTGATCAAAGTTTTAATGGTAATAGAGGTACTCAAAACAAAGGTAATCAATTGTTCCAGATATCTAATGATGAAAGTGCAAATGATAAGAGACATTTCCTCATTGATAGTGGTAGTTTCATACATGTTTGCAAATACAGAGAAAGCTTTAGTGAGCTTGACACTGAGAATAGACCAAATATATTGCAAGCAAACCAGCAGAGGTTAAATGTGCTTGGAACAGGGACAGTAGCTTTAAAAGTCCTTACATCTAGAAATGAAGTTGTGAATCTCACCTTGACAAATGTAGCCTATGTTCCTGAAGCATCAAATAATTTACTAAGTACTAAAAGGATTGTGAATAATTATTATACAGTTATACTTAAAGGTGATACAGGAAAGATTATTAACAACAGGACTGGCCTCATATTAAAGGTTGAAGAAGAGGATGGATTTCATTATATCATTGATGTAAGTGATAAGGAGCATACTGAACCACATCAAAGAAATCCTATATGTCAAACTAGGCAAGGCACTTGTGATCATAAAAACTGTATTTATTCCTGGCATGTAAAATTGGGACACAGAAATATGCAAAGCAATGAAAAACTGTTATTAGATTGTGGGATCAATGCTCCTAAATGTGATAAGATGAAAGAGAGATGTGAAATTTGTATAAAAGCAAAAGGAACTGCTCCTACTTATACAGGAAAAGCTAGTCTACAGGACAAAGAATTTTTAGAAGAGGTTTATTCAGACTTAGTGGGTCCTATGCCCTTATCCACAGGTAGAAATAGATATTTTCTTACCTTTACTGAATCCAAGAGCAAGTATAGTTACATATATATTCTTAAAAGTAAAGATGAGACTCTTGAGAAATTTAAAACTTATGTAGCTGCAATTAAGAACCGTTTTGGTCAGGCACCTTTGACATTACATACTGATGGTGGAGGAGAGTATTGTAATGTAGAGTTTAAGAGATTCTTAGAACAAGAAGGAATAGAGCATAAAGTAACTATATCCCATTCGCCACAACAGAATGGATGTTCTGAAAAATTAAATCGTACTTTGCAAGAAATGATTAGATCTATGCTGATGCAAGCAGAATTGCCCAACACCTTGTGGGCCAAAGCAGCTGTTACTGCAACTTATTTGCATAACAGAGTCCCTAGTAGAGTAACAGGTAAAACACCTTTTGAACTATGGTTTGGAAAGAAACCTGGCTTAAAACATATACGGGCTTTTGGAGCCAAAGCATATTCCTATATCCCAAAGGAAAAGAGAGGAAAGCTGGATCCCCGCACTGAAATTGGCGTTGTTATTGGGTATCCTATTGGAGGTAAAGGGTATAAAATCTTTAACCCAGAGACACTGGAAGTAAAATGTTGCAATGTGGTGTATATAGATAAGAGCAATTTAAAGAAACAGATGTCTCAGAGTACAGTGGCCATTGATCCCCTAAATAGAGAGGATGTTTCACAAGAAATGGTCAGTTGGTTACCTGTAGAGACTGCCAGTCAGATGGCAAGTCCACCTTCAAATGAATTTACCAGAACAGAAGGGGAAACAGGAACTGGACCATGTGAAACAGATGTAACAACCACTGTGAGACGATCTGAGAGGAGCAACAAAGGCAAACCTCCAGAGAGGTATGGTTTCTGTGAAAACCTTCAAACCATAACTGAACCAGCAAACTTTAAAGAAATCAGTAAGTTACCTGCATTAGAAAGGAATAAATGGATAGAAGCTATGGGGGAAGAATATCAATCTTTACGAGAGAAACAGGTTTGGACTCTTACTGATTTGCCCCCTGATAGACAAGCTATTGGAAATAAATGGGTTTATAAGATAAAATACAACCCAGACGGAAGTGTGGATAAATATAAGGCACGTCTGGTTGCTAAGGGGTTTTCTCAGAAATATGGAATTGATTACCTTGACACTTTTGCACCAGTAACTAACTATACAACACTTAGGATACTCCTTAGTGTGGCAAGTTCAAGGAATATGTTTGTAGAACATTTGGATGTTAAGACTGCTTTCTTAAATGGAGATCTTTCAGAAGAAATTTACATGGAACAGCCTGAAGGATTTCAAGTAAAGGGACAAGAAAATCTCATTTGCAAATTAAATAAAAGTGTCTATGGGCTCAAGCAATCGTCCAAAACTTGGTATGATAAATTAACAGATCTCCTTTATCGCCAAGGGTTCAAGCAAGGAAAGGCTGAACCATGTTTATACATGAGATTAAAGAACGGGCAGTATCAGTATATTCTGACTTATGTAGATGATTTATTGGTATGTTGCCAACATAAGGAGGATATTGATGAAATAGTTGATAAGTTGAAGGAAGAAATAGAAATTAAGCGATTAGGGGAGGTGAAACACTACCTTGGGATGGAAGTAGAAAGGCTTAATGATGGTAGTTTCCTCTTAAGTCAGAAACTTAAGATCACAAACTTTATTTAGAACCAGCCTATCTGAAGATGAGGGATGGACAGCCACTTAAGGACAACAGTGAATATCGAGAAGCAATAGGTAAACTCCTTTATCTGTGTAAGACTACGAGGCCTGATGTTACAGCGGCTGTTAATATCTTGAGCAGAAAAGTGAGTTCACCAAATCACTATGATTGGTGTGCCAAAAAGAGAGTAGCAAGGTATTTGAAAGGAACAGAAGGATTTAAATTAAAGATATCACCTTGCCAATACCCTAGAATAACAGGATACATGGATGCAAGTTGGGGAGAAGAATCCATAGATTACAAATCAACTAGTGGATATTTGTTCTACTATGGAGAAAATTTAGTTGATTGGAATTGCAAAAAACAGACTATTGTGGCCCAATCTTCAGCAGAAGCAGAATGCGTGTCAGCAGCAAATGCATGTAATGATTTAGAATGGATATTGAATTTGTTGAAGGATTTTGGGATTGGTGAACCCACACCTGTAATTATGTTTGAGGACAACCAAGCATGCATTACAATATGTAAGGGCCAAAGTACAAAGGCTAAAAGTAGAGTAATAGGGTTAAGATGCCAGTTGGTGAAGGATTTGTATCAAAAGGGTTTAATAGAGATCGAATATTGCCCTACAAATGAAATGGTTGCAGACATATTTACAAAGCCATTAACAAAGGATAGATTTGTGTACTTGCGAGATATATTAAATGTGTTGGACCTGGACTCAAATGGAATTGACCATAGATGAATTTTGATGCCATAATGTTTTGTATGTTAGACCTTGAGAAGGGATGTTGGCATAGCAAGGCCTACATCCAAACATATGGCAAAACTAATCTCAGTATGAGTCAGCAGTTTGTATATCTCTTTAAGACCTCACTACTTAAGTAATGGTTCTAGCCTCAAACACACACACTCCTCGGCCACACCCTGACCTGCCTGATGTTGGTGTTGTTCCAGAGGCATAGAGAGAGTTGGAGAATTACTCCTGATTTATTGCTATGTAAGCTTGTATTTTACTCTTTTGCATTTATAATAAGCAAGGCAGTATATATGTGTATAGCTCCTTATATCTCCTTTTTTATGAGCTTTAACACAACTGCTGTTGCCCTATTTTCTATTTTGTATATTTATCTGTACAGACATTCAATGAGTGTTTTATTATTTTCATAGATCATCCCGTCTACCTTTTCCCCTTAGAATATAAAGTATATTTTTCATATACGTTTTGTGTCTACGACTCCTCCTTTAATCAGACTGCAGCACATAATATCAAATAATACACCAATCTCCCAGCAATCCATTAATATATCCCAACAGCTCGCCCTCTCCCAGATGGTGGGTATCCTGCAGTCTTTTGAGGAGACCACCCACGTCCTCAGCAACTACAATGCCAGCCTGGGCCACGTACTCCCCCGATAAATGCCCTTCGCCAATGCCTAGAGGCCAGTATCCGGGAAGAAGCCGATCTTCTCCCAGAGAGCAGGGCCTTGGCAGACAGGCTGCTGAACGGCGTGGATACCCGCCTTAGCCCACTGCGGAGGGAAAAGGTGTGCCAGATGGCATGCCTGTGTGACCCTCACGTCAAGGGTTCCCTGGCGGGCAGCGCTGCTGACCCAAACTCCTGGAAGACAGAGCTATGCCGTCAAGTCCGCAGGGCTGACTCAAATCAGGCCCAGGCGTTCCCGAGGGCGCACGGAAGCCAGAGCGATCCAGAAGAGGAATCCTCGCAAGGATCCTCTTCCTCCTCTACTCCAGGAGCATTCACCCAGAGACCAGGTTCCGTACCAGCAGCCAACTTCCTGGCCTCTGCCCTAGCCATGGCAGTCTCCTCCTCAGTGGAGGCAAGGGAGGAAGAAGAACCGGACCCCGCTCTGACCATGGTGAGGGAGTACATGGCCGAGCCCCTCCAACCCCTCACCTTGGACCCACTCCACTACTGGGCCAGAAAGGCAGACATCTGGCCCGCTCTTTCGACTCTGGCGTTGGACCTCTTGTCCATCCCACCCACCAGTGTCCAGAGTGAGCGTGTCTTCTCCCACATGGGAGATGTCCTGAGGCCGCCCCGCTCTCGTCTGGACCCGGAGACCGTGGAAAGGTTGACTTTCATCCACTTCAACCTTTCCACGTTGGGATTACCCCAACACTCCAAGACCTAGGTCCAAAGTCATTCTGCCATGGGTTCCTTCAAAACGGGCCTCCCTTGCTCTAACATCTACTACCAGAGCAACACTTATGCCTGCCTGCCTGCAATTATGCCTGCCTCCCAGCTTGGCTTCCTCCCTGCAAGCCTAACTTCCTCCCTGTAAGCCTGCCTGCCTGCCTACAAGCCTACCTGCCTGGCTGGCCCTGTGCCTACCTGCCTGCTAACTTGACTGCCTGCCTGCCTTCCTGCATTCCCACTCAATTTGCATTCCCACCACCAGCACAGCAGGTTCGAGTACAGCCCAATTTTTCTAGGCCTTGCCTGGCTCAAAACCAGGGAGGACCACTCAATGTGTCACTTGGAAGGGTCTGTGTAGGCCCAATTTTTCTAGGCCTTGCCTGGATCCAAACCAGGGAGGACCACTCAATGTTTATAATTTTGAACCGGACAAGACTTTTGGGGTTGCAGCTGTGCAACTTCCCCTAACCCTAACCCTAACCCAATCTAAACAATGCCTGTATGCCTCCCATCCTAACATTCCACCAGCGCAACACAGTTATGCCTGGCTGTCTGCTCTGTCTATATGACTGCCTGCCCTGCCAGAATGCTTCGCCTGCCTGCCTGCCTTCCACCTTTGTCTGGCTGAATGCCTGTAATTCCGCTGAATGTATGGATGTAATATAAGGGCTACATAATTAGCTCAGGTTTTATAGGGCTTCCCTGTTCTTTGTAACAGCCCAGGAATATTTTTTTGGTGTTGGCCCAATATTTCCCCATTGGGCATGGCTGGTCTGAGTGTAGTACACCCCAATACCTGCCTTCCGAGATGCGTTTCTCCATTCTCTGGGGTTTTGGAGCCACTCTCTGCTTACAAAGTGGTCAGGATGCACTTTACAACAACCTACCTCAAAGACTGATTAGCAGGGGCCTAGCTCTCCTCCTTACAGCCTTAAAGAAATAGCCCTGTTCTCCTGCTTCCACTCTGTCTCCTGGGTTGACGAAACTCGGTCTCCGGGGGTGGAGAAACTCGGCCTCCGAAGGCAGAAACAATCCTCCCTTCTGGCACTTTGGCTTTGTGTCTTCCCTAGCCTGGGTGGGTACCCTGCAAGCCTTCCTTCCTACGTGTAAGCCAGACTGCCTGGTTCCCTGCCTGCCCGCCCCTCTGCCTACCTGCCTGCCTGTCAGGCTCCCGGGCAGGGACACCACGGCTTTGAGGATGCCTTCCAGGTGCTTCTCCTTCAGACTCCCCTACTCTGGCATTCTGGCCTCCCCTACTCTGGCCTTGTGCCCTCCCGTACTGTGGCCCTGTGGCCGCCCATACTCTGGCCCTGTGGCCGTCCATACTCTGGCCTTCTGGCCTCTCTGGCCTTGTGGCCGCCCATACTCTGGCTTCGTGGTCTCCTTTGGATACTCCAGCTGGCGATAACCCGAGCGATTGAGGGGAACTCATCAGGAATACTTGGAGGGGGGGTTAGGGTTAGTGTTAGTGTTAGGGTTAGGGGGGGTTGTTGTGGCCTCCCCTACTCTAGCCTCTGGGCTGCAAAACTCTCTGACCCACTAAGAAGGTCAGTTTACTGGCGTACTAGCACACAGCTTGGAAGAGGCAAAACTCTGCCTTGCTGGCCTGGTGGCCTCCTGTACTCAGGCCTTTTGCAGCCCGTACTCTGTCCTCTGGGCTGCAAAACACTGTGACCCACTAAAAAGGACATTTTACGTGCGTACTGGAAAACAGCCGTGATTAAACAAAACTCTGCCTTGCTGGCCTTGTGGCCTCCCGTACGCAGGCTCTGTGGTTTCACTCAGGCTCTGTGGCCGCCCATACTCTGGCCTCCTGGCCTCAGCAACTCTGGCCTTGTGGCCGCCCATACTCTGGCCTTGTGCCCGCCCATACTCTGGCCTTGTGGCCACCCATACTCTGGCCCTGTGGCCTCCTATACTCTGGCCTTGTGGCCTCCCTTATTCTGGCCTTGTGGCCTCAGCAACTCTGGCCTTGTGGCCTCAGCAACTCTGGCCTTGTGGCCGCCCATACTCTGGCCTTGTGGCCTCAGCAACTGTGGCCTTGTGGCCTCCCCTACTCTGGCCTTGTGGCCTCAGCAACTCTGGCCTTGTGGCCTCCCCTACTATGGCCTTGTGGCATCCCCTACTCTGGCCTTGTGGCCTCAGCAACTCTGGCCTTGTGGCCTCCTATACTTTGGCCTTGTGGCCTCCCGTACTCTGGCCTTGTGGCCTCCCCTACTCTGGCCCTGTAGCCTCCCCTATTCTGGCCTTGTTGCCTCCCGTACTCTGGCCCTGTGGCCGCCCCTACTCTGGCCCTGTGGCCTCCCCTACTCTGGCCTTGTGGCCGCCCATACTCCTTGTATGGCTTAGTGGGCTGTAAAACTCTGAGTTCTGCCTAATCCAAGCTGTGTGCCAGTACACCAGTAAGGTGTCCCTAGTGGGTCAGAGGCACCCAGAGGTGCAGCCCACTAACCCTAACCCTAACCCTAACCCTAACTCTAACCCTAACCCGTACGCCAGTAAGCTGTCCTTCTTAGTGGGTCAGAGGCACCCAGAGGTGCAGCCCACTAACCCTAACCCTAACCCTAACCCTAACTCTAACCCTAACCCGTACGCCAGTAAGCTGTCCTTCTTAGTGGGTCAGAGGCACCCAGAGGTGCAGCCCACTAACCCTAACCCTAATGTTGCGTTACGAATCACACGGGACACAGAGTTTCGGGGTGCAATATCTGGTGCTCAGGGCAGCATTCCTGTTTGTCTGTCTGTCAGGGTTCCATGGATGTCTGAGTGTCTGAATGTGTGGAGGCATGCGTGCATGTGAGTCTGTGATGATGATTCTCCCTTCTCTCTGGTGATTATTCTGCCTCTGAGCCTCCTGCTCCCTGAGCCTTCTCCCCCTGAGCCTTCTCCCGCTGCTGCCTGAGCCCCAGTGTTTATTATAGGAGAGCAACACAATAGATACAGGGAAACATTCCTCAGTGGGGGGAAAGAATGCAAGCCTTATGTGTGAGACCATAGTAAACACATAGACAATGGGCAGGGGAAATAGGTTCCACAGGTGGGGGGAAAATGCTCCCTAGCTAGTGAGGCATTACTGATAAGAGGCTTCCTTGGGCCTGAGCAGATGTATTCTGATATCCTGGTATCTGCCGTCCTGTTTGCTCTGGCCTTCTTCAGCACATTCTGGTATCTGCTTCGGTCCTGGGGCTGCCGGGAAATATATGTCAAGCAGCCCTCCTAGGCCTTCAGTTTCCTTTGTGCTTGACCAATCTTGGGGCTCAGAAATATGGGCAATGATATCTCTACATTTCCCCTTTTCTTTTCTTTTAAATATGAGCAAGCTGGCAAGAGCTGTGGACCTTTTGCATACCAGTCAGGAGGCACAGGTGTAAACCTACCAGAAATCAGGTACTCATCTGGTGCTCAACCCATGGAGGCCCTGAAAGCTGGCAACCTGAGGTCATTTGCCCCAGGGGCCTCATTGCTTGGCCCAAGAGGAAACTCAACTCCTTATGTAGGAGGGAGTGACCTGTCTCTGCAAGACAAGCTTCATATATCTGGGCTGAGATGTGAGAATTGTGCCCTAAAATGTGAGGTGTCTTATGGCTGTGCTTGAGAGTTGCTGTGCTGACACTCCATGACCATTTCCTCCCACTCCCATGTTCATCGTGAGAGCACTAAGCTAGTGCATGGCATAAATCATTGGCTGTGATGTGTTATCTAATGTGGGTACCCCTCTGGACTGTTGGCTGCATTCTTTCTTCCACCGAGTTACACAGCACCCGATATTCATATAACTTTCAGAGATATAAACTTGAGCTCCTCATAACTTGCAATAAGAAATGAACAGGCATAATAAGCATGACTGTCCCCCAAAACCCAAAAGGTACATGGTACATAGGCATATCTAGCATACAGATATAGATGCATTAACAATAATCAAGCAATAAGCTATAGCATTAGCAATACAGGAATAGATGATTTTGTGGCTAAGAGGTAACTTATAGCAAGAAGTTGCAGGTATAGACAGTGAATATTTTCAAACTACATGAATACATGAGAATACATAAGTAAGCATATCTGTCTGTGCTAGGGGCTTACATTTTTGTGGGGGAAGTTGAAAGACTACCTAACTATTTTCTTCTCTGCTTCCTTCCAATGGATGGCTGTTTGCTGAAAAGTCTTTTTAAGAGTTCTTTTGCTAAAAGTTCATGGGTCTGGGAAATGTCTTCTTCTTCTGGTGGTGAAACAATTCTGCTTGGCATGAATGGTAACAACAGCTCCCAGATTACCCATAGTCCATAAACCTTTGCAGTTGAGAAAATGAGGAATGTATGAGGAATGAGAATATTCCTTAAATGTCCTTCTGGGATCATTCTGCTGGTAAACTTTGAAGTGCCATGGAAGGCATACCTGTGAGAATATTTCTCTTTCTCTCAGGGTACATACTGTATAGTTAAAATCAAGCCTTGCTTGAAAAGCCTGGAGAGGGGGGAGATTCCTCCCCCTTCTTTTTTTTTCTAATTGTTTTGGCTTTCTGTTTTAAATTTGAAATTCATACCCTGAGAGGAAGTTTTTTTTTCCTTCCTGCTTGATTTTTGGAGGCAAAAGGAACACGATTAGTGATGATTTTTATACCCTTTTAAACCCTGTTGATCGCTTGTGCCCAAAAAATGTAAGGCATATGGGATTTGTAGTATTTGCTTCCAACTCTGAAAGATGCCTCTGCTTGCTGACTTGTAATTACAACCCACAGGAAGGTGATAAGCTAGCTTTGTTTATACAATGTCTCTAAAGATAACAGTCTACTCTTCCTAGCAAACTGATAACCATTCCATGTTTCCTGCTATCTTGCATGCTTGTGCGAGTGAGATGGATCAAACCCATATAATTCCTTTTTACCCCATGAGAATAGTGGACAGATTAGATCTTTGGGACATTTTCCTTCTAAAGGAGCTTGAAATCCTCAGGAATCTTTCTCACAATTCCTGACTGACAACTGATACCTGCCTGCTTTCCAGCAAACTTCGTTCTCCAGCAAACTTTCTTATCCAAAAACCTTTTTTCCTCCCCTGCTTGCTTGCTTTCCAGCCCCCTTCCCCCCCCCGCTCCCCCGAGCTGCTTCCAGTCGATAGACAGAGAGGGGGGAGAGAGAGAGAGAGAGAGAGAGAAGCATTTTTGATTCCTAAATTTTCCTGTAGCTTGCTAAAGAAGGTATGAGGGGAATTCTGGCTGCCTAAGCTTTCTGAGAGAGAAAATCTAAATTCTCCATGGCTTTGGAGAAAGATGAAAATCTCTTAGGGAAAAATAGGGTACAGATTTTTTGAAAAATTGGACTTTCTCCTATACTTGTACTGAGGGTGCCTGGCGTTTGCCAAAGCAGACGGAAGGCTGGCCTTTAACTTTGTCCTTTTGGAAAAGAGGTCTATCTTTGGGATTCCCTCTCTGGGCAAATCTGCTTTGGTCCAGCCCAAGGCTGAACTCTGCATTTGCTCTGAAGCTGGCTGCTTCTGAAGCCTGTGGAGCTTTCCCTGGGAAATGGAATCCTGAGCTTTAAATGGTTTCAAGGCTTGCGTTACTGAGCCATGGACAAATTTTTGGCCTCTCTGCATTTCTTTGGGAAATCTTGCCTCATGGCTTGGCTCTTTGCTGCAAGAAAGTGACTGCCTTTGGGGCATCTCCTTGCCTTTTGGAGATACATTTTCTGGCAGGACAAAATTTTTCCCCTCTTGCTTCTGGGGTTTGATGAACTCTTCCTGAGTGTCATTTTGCCCTGTGCTGAGACCGTTCTTGATGGAAATTTTTGATCTTAACCTTTCCAGATATTCTGTTGCTGAATTTCCTAAATCTTCTTGGGGTTTCCTTTTTTGCACCACCCATTCCTGATTGTGGGACACTGTTCCTAACTGCAGGTCACTAGGTGGAAAAATTATTGGTAGGGACATCTGAAAATCTGTGGGGAGAAGTGAAGCGGGCATTTCCATGCGTCCCCAGTGCTGCTCTGCTCTATCACCTGCATTCTGCTTGCCAATCCTGGAATTTTCTGCCTGAATCTCCGTTCCTGCTACTGGTTTCTGACCCAGGGGTTGCCCAGACTCTGCTCTAGCCTGTAGATTCCTTCCTACTGCTGGTTCCCAACCCAAAGGCTGTTGTGACTCCCAAAACTCTATCTGGGACTCTTGGCTTTCCCAAGGCATTCTTTCGCTCCGAAAATTAACTGACCCACTGAATTCATTTCGTTCTTCAACCGAGAAGAACGCTCCCATCTCACCTTTGGGATCCTCTTAGAGGATGTTTGGACGCGTCTCGAAGCCTTTTACAGGCGTAGGGAGATGAGGATGAGCCGCATTCGTGCCTTCCGACCTGGAGCCTGGTCCTTGTGCCTAGTGGTTCCTCTGCATCTGCCTTGCTGCAGGAGATTGCATCTGCGTTGCCTTCTGGGAATCACGTCTGCATTTGCCTTGGGGGAATCACGTCTGCCGTTGCCTTGGGGGAATCACGTCTGCCGTTGCGTTGGGGGGAATCACGTCGGGGTCACCATATGTTGCGTTACGAATCACACGGGACACAGAGTTTCGGGGTGCAATATCTGGTGCTCAGGGCAGCATTCCTGTTTGTCTGTCTGTCAGGGTTCCATGGATGTCTGAGTGTCTGAATGTGTGGAGGCATGCGTGCATGTGAGTCTGTGATGATGATTCTCCCTTCTCTCTGGTGATGATTCTGCCTCTGAGCCTTCTGCTCCCTGAGCCTTCTCCTCCCTGAGCCTTCTCCCGCTGCTGCCTGAGCCCCAGTGTTTATTATAGGAGAGCAACACAATAGATACAGGGAAACATTCCTCAGTGGGGGGAAAGAATGCAAGCCTTATGTGTGAGACCATAGTAAACACATAGACAATGGGCAGGGGAAATAGGTTCCACAGGTGGGGGGAAAATGCTCCCTAGCTAGTGAGGCATTACTGATAAGAGGCTTCCTTGGGCCTGAGCAGATGTATTCTGATATCCTGGTATCTGCCGTCCTGTTTGCTCTGGCCTTCTTCAGCACATTCTGGTATCTGCTTCGGTCCTGGGGCTGCCGGGAAATATATGTCAAGCAGCCCTCCTAGGCCTTCAGTTTCCTTTGTGCTTGACCAATCTTGGGGCTCAGAAATATGGGCAATGATATCTCTACACCCTAACCCTAACCCTAACCCGTACGCCAGTAAGTTGTCCTTCTTAGTGGGTCAGAGGCACCCAGAGGTGCAGCCCACTAATCCTAACCCTAACCCTAACCCTAACCCTAACCCTAACCCTAACCCTAACCCTAACCCGTACGCCAGTAAGCTGTCCTTAGTGGGTCAGAGGCACCCAGAGGTGCAGCCCACTAACCCTAACTCTAACCCTAACCCTTGCCCTAACCCTAACCTGTACGCCAGTAAGCTGTCCTTCTTAGTGGGTCAGAGGCACCCAGAGTTGCAGCCCACTAACCCTAACCCTAACCCTAACCCTAACCCTAACCCTAACCCTAACCCTAACCCTAACCCTAACCCATGCCACTACCAGACTGAATCTCTAACCACTAGTTGACCAGGGTTGCATTTGCTTAATTGCTTGGCTTTTCAAGGAGTGACATTGGAGATGGGGAGGACATTGAGAGGAGTAGACCCTCATCCAGATTTGGGGGAGGAATGGAATACTGTGTCTCCTGCGGCCTCTGAGAGGTGGAGGGGAGATGGGATGGATAAAGGCTTCAAAAAAAAGTATAACAGGCAGCCAGACCAAGTAGGGTCAGTGTGTTGACCAAGAGAAAAAAAGAATATTGCATTCTGCCCACTTTGTTTGCTTTATTGCATAGGATGCAGTCTTATGCAACGATAAATATACACCCAGTTTAAAGTGTTTTCCGCCTGCTCTGGGTCATTGCGGGATGTCCCCATGCTCTGGGACATCAAATCGCACTAAATCGCGGTAGAAACAACAAACGACAAATGACAATCGAGACGACAAATTTTTGAAAAATTTCGCAACAAACGGAAATGACCCGAAACGGACCCGTTCCGACAAACGAAAACTCGAAACGTTATTTTTTCTGGTCGTGCCCATCTCTAGTCTGTTGGCCCTGGTCCATTCCATGACCGCGTCCAGGCACTGGTTGAGGATCTGGACAGCCTCATCTGCAGAGGTGGAAAAGGAGAGATGGAGCTGCGTGTCATCAGCGTACTGATGAGAGCAGACTCTAAATCTCCTTATGACCTCTGCCAGCGGCTTTACATAGATGTTGAATAGCATGGGAGAGAGGGATGACCCCTGTGGATCCCCACAAGGGAGAATCCAAGGGGCAGACAGTTCCCCCCCATGCTGCACACGCTGGGGACGGCTCTCCAAGAAGGACTGGAACCATCTGTGAACAGTGCCTCTGATCCCAATCTCGGAGAGCCGATCCAGCAAGAGACCGTGGTTAACGGTATCGAAGGCCGCTGACAAATCCAGAAAGACCAACAGGGTAGAGCAACCCCTGTCAGCCCCCCGGATAAGGTCATCTTGCAGAGCGACCAAGACTGTCTCAGTCCCCTGACCCGGCCTAAACCCGGACTGGAATGGATCAAGGACCCGTTCTCCCTCCAGAAAAGATTGAAGCCAGACCGCGACCACCCTCTCAATTACCTTGCCCATAAACATTTGCAATCGGGTGGTAGTTGGTCAATTCGCCTGATGGCAGACCAGTTTTTTTTCAGAATGGGCTTCACCACCATCTCCTTCAGGCGGGAGGGAAAAATCCCTTCCCTGAAGGAGGCAGTGGCAATGATAGAAGCCCATTCGGGCATGCTTTCACTGGCAGCTTTTATAAGCCAGGATGGGCAAGGATCAAAGGGGGTGGACACAGGCCGGCAATGGGCGAGGGCCCTGGAGGTCTCAAGCGAGGAGACAGGCCCAAAATCAACCATGCGAGGAGACTGAGGGGGTGCGGTGTCAGGGGATGCCAAGGGTAGGCTAAAGCAACCGGAATCGAAACCGGTCCGGATGGCCTCTATTTTAGATCTAAAGAAGGCTGCAAAAGTCTCACTACTGAAATCAGTAGGAGGAGGCCTTACCAGACCAGGAATAGTGAGGTCGCGAACCACACGGAACAATTTCGCTTGGCGGTTTGAGGCCTCGCTAATTCTCAGGGAGTAAAATGATGTTTTAGCATCCCTGATCGCCCGCACATAGCGCCTGGACTGGGCAACAACTGCAGCCTTATTAATCGCTGTCCGGTTCTTCCTCCAGCTGCACTCCAGCCTCTTCTGTTCTCTGCCATATACCACAGCGAAGAGCGAGCTCTGCAATGGAGGAGGCGCCTAGGGGCGATCTGGTCAACAGCCTGGGAGGCTTCATCAAACCAGTGATTCACCATGGCTTCGACCGGGTCATCAGCCAGGCCACCAGGTAGCTCCCCGAAGGCCTCCCGGAACCGATCAGGAGCCAGGAGTCCTCCGGGGCGGGCCCAGACAAATGGCCGAGGGGCCCCGTGGGGCGGGGCAGCGATTGATAGAGAGAAAGACAGCAGGTGATGGTCTGACCATGACACAGGAGTGGAGACAATGTCCCGCACCCTCAGATTACAGTCCTCCGACGTGGAGGTAAATACCAGGTCCAGGGTATGTCCCGATCTATGAGTGGGACATAGAACATACTGGGTCAGGTTCATGGAGGTCATGGACTGCATGAACTCCAGAGCCGCCCCCAAAAGTCCATCGCCGACATGCACATTAAGGTCCCCTACCACCAAAAGGCAGGGGGAATTCAATAGTGCAGCCACAATGAACTCGGTGAGCTCTGGAAGGGATTGTGCTGGGTTGCGGGGAGCATGGTAACTGAGCACAATGGCAAATCTGTCCCGCTGTCCCACCAATAGATGAGGACATTCCAGCCCAGGACTCACCAACGTCGAGGGCCTGCTGACATGAATAGTGTCTCTGTATACAATGGCCGCCCCGCCCCCCTTATGACCCTCCAACCTGCCAACGCCCTGAACCAGAAACCCAGGGGGACACAGTTGGGCGAGCAAAGCTCCCCCCTCTGCTCCCACCCAGGTCTCGGTGATACAAGCCAGGCCGGCCCTCGCATCCTGGATGCCATCATAAATGATGGGGATGTTATTATGGACCGACCTGGCATTCATCAGGAGGCAAGACAGGTCGGAGGCGCTGGCGGGATGGCTCCGAGACACATGCCAGTCAGTTGAGGGGTCAGAACGGGGGACAGGCGCGAGATGCCTGGCCCGAGTTCTTATCCGACTAACCCCCAACTCCTAGGGTATCAACCATGGTCCGACACGACAGGTATGGCATTCCCTGCAAGCATGGTGACTGAAAAAAGAAAAAAGAAAGAAAAAAGAAAACAGCAACAACAACAACAAATAACAAAAAATAATAACAATTGGAGGTTGGTTACAGAGATCACACAAACCACACACACACCCCAACAGCAGCTCTGCTGGCTTCTGAATAATTTCTGGGCACAATTCAAAGTGCTCGTTTTAACTTTAAAAGCCCCAAACAAGACTGCTTTTCTCTCTTTGTCCCTGTCCAGACATTAAGGTAATCAGGGATGGCCTTTCTCTTAGTCCCACCACCCTTGCAGGTACACTTGGTGGGGCCAAAGGAGAGAGGCTTCTCTGTGGCTGCTCCCAGACTTTGGAACTCCCTCCCATGTGAAGCTAAGCTGGCCCCATCTTTTTTGTTTTTCTGCAAGCAAGCAAAGACCTTTCCAGGAAGCCTCTTCTTAATGACTGGTGGCTGGAGAGAGGTTTAAAATGGATTTTTGTGCTCTGCTGTTTTAAATGTGTTTTAATATTGATTTTGCTTATCATTTTAATATAATATTTTGTTTAATTCTTTTTATATATTTATATAACTTTTTTGCTTTTAGTGTAAGCTGCCTTGAGTCCTTTTAAGGGGGGAAAAGGTGGGATGAAATATTTTAAATAAATAATAATACTCAGATATTTTAAATTAAATGTTTTAAAAGATCAAGGAAAACTAGGAAAGCAAAATATTGCTTAAGATAATCTAAGCAAAGCAGAGTCTTTTGGTTTTAGGGTGAAACATTTATAGTCTTATAACTCTCCAAGCCTGTCCTGCCATCTACTGGTCTTTTCTTCAGTGTTCACAGAATATATCATACATCAACTTGTTAGAGGCATATGAATTAGAGGGATTTTGATGTATATTGTCAAAGTTATGTTCCTATCAGTTGACACTAACAATTAGATTCAACCCTGTAGACTGTAGATTCTCTTCTTGTCTTATTATCCAAATAATCAAAATAAACAATATGCACCATCAATATAAAATGGAATAAATCAGTAAAAGCAAAAGCAAAGCAGATCAAACAATACTTTTGTCTCTAGGTACACAATCTTTTGAAGCCTTCTTTGAAAATATTAACAAATTTAAAAAGCTTTTCATCTCTTTCTGAAAATTTATATTAGATGATGATGATAATTGCTGGTTGGTCCATAAATATGGAATACAAATAATGGTTCATCATTATGGAGAGAGGCCACAAACAGGGCACCAAAAGGTTTGGTCCTAGGGTCAGTGTTTTTAAAACATCATTGGGAGTAATTTGGATGAGTCTGTGGAGGGGATGCTTATCCAATATTTAGAAGACACCAATCTGAAAAGGAAAGGTAATAATGCAGAAGAAGACAGTACCATGATTTCAGAAGGCTTTAACAGATTGAAGAACTGGACCAAAACAAACAAAATGCATTTCAGCAGGCGAAAATGTTAACCTGAAGTCCAGTAAAACAGCCATGACAATTGCTTTGTGATTGGGTGAGAAGTGATTAATTGATGGAAAAAAGTAGTCAACTTCTGGGATGTTAACAAAAGTCCTTGGTATCACTTTGTGAATGGTAGTGAGCACATGAGGCTATCCAGTAGACCATCTTGACTGCCACCATTACTCTTGTCAATATTCTGGCTATCCTTTAATATTCATTTTTTTTTCCTGCTGGAAACATGGACCTGATATCTGGAAGTTGAGTCATGGCAACTGGGCTTCTTTTTCTTGAGAGATTGAAACATTTTGCTGCTCATCCAAACAGTTTCCTCAGTCAGAGGAAAGCTAGTTGCAAGTCCTCCATTTTATAGCTCACGTTGACCTCTTGTCACCCTGGTCTGAAATAGTCTCATAATATGGGCATGGCCTGAATAGGCTTTTTAGGTGGTTTGCTTAAATAATGTTCTCTATCCCAGGAAAGAGCATGAAGACAATAGTATACATATACTAGTTGTAGTCCAAGAACATCTGGGGACCCCAAGGTTGGGAACCACTGAATTAGGGACTTAATACCATAAACTCCCTGATTGCCTCCATGCTCCCAGCACACTTTGCCAATTAACTACCCCATCCCCTTTAGAGCTTTATAACTCAACCCCCTTGCCCCTAAATCTTTCCAAATTTCAGGAGGTTCTCTAAAATTGCTTTCTAAAGGTACCCCTGCTACTTTGGGGCCTCAAGGTAAGTAATTTTTGAGTGCATATGCTTTAAAAATATGCACTCAAAATTATTTTAAAATATATGCAATAAAAATTTACTTACTGTACTTCAGGGCTCCAAAGTAGCAGGAGTACCTTCACCAAGCAATTTTAGGGACCCCCCTAAAATCTGGAAAGATTTGTGGAAGGGAAGATCTAAAGGGGATGGGGTAGTCAATTGGCAAAGTGTGATGGCAGCATGGAGGCAATCAGGGAGTTTATGGTATTAGGTCCCTAATTCATTTGGCCCTCCAGATGTTTTGGACCACAACTCCCAGAATTCCAAGCCTGTATTGCCAGTAACAAAGAACTGTGGGAGTTGTGGTCCAAAACATCTAGAGGGCCAAAGTTTGGCCACCACTGCTCTATGGTATTAACTAATTCAATGGTTCCCAACCTTGGGGTCCCCAGATGTTCTTGGATACAACTCCCAGAAATCCTGGCCAGCACACTCATGGTGAAGGCATCTGGGTAGAGATGGGCACGAACTGAAAAAATATTTTGGTTCAGTTCATTTTAGGGTTTGGTTTGTTTTGTTTCGTCTTAAATGAATTTTTTTGAAAAAATTGTTTTGTTGGTTCATTAATTCATTTGTTTTCCCCGCTTTGCACACGGGTGGGAAAAAACATTCAAAAATTTAAAATTTTTAAAAAACACAGATCTTTACAACAACTGCACAACCTGGACTGGCAGCATCCTCATCATCATCCACATCCTCATCCTCATCATCAGTCATCTTTACTGGGCAGCAGCAGCAGCGGTAGCAGTGGCGGGGCAATCCTGGCCCCTGTGGTAGGGGCTTTTGAGTCGCTGGCTTGTGGCCAGCACCTCTCCCCCCCCCAAGCGCCGACCTTGCGGCCCCTGGGGCCAGGTCGGTGCTTCTTTCTTTATTTTAGGGCACCAACCTGGCCACCCCGGGCCCTTATTTTATTTTATTTTATTTTACTTTATTTATTTATTTATTTATTTATTTATTTATTTATTTATTTATTTTACTGCTGATCGTGTGGCCTGGTTGGCTTTTTTCTTTTTTGCCTGCTGATGGCGGTTCTGTGGCCCGTGGGCCGGGTCTGGTTCTTGCAGGCCGGTAAAGGGCCCGCTCGCCGGATTGGGTGTTTTTTTTTTCCAAAGCGCTAACCGCAAGCCCCTGGGGCCAGGTTGGTGCTGATTTTATTTTTTATAATTTTTTCTTTATTTTAGGGCACCAACCTGGCCACCCCTGGAGCTGGGTTGGCACTCCTTTTTATTTTTTTTATTTTGTTTTATTTATTATTATTATTTTTACTGCCGACCACATGGCCTGTGCTACAGCTGTAGCGCGGGTGGTAAGCTTTGTTTCCTGGTTGCCCCTCCCTGCAGCTAGGAAGACCGGACCTCCAGAACCAGCACAAGGTAGGAGACATCTCTGGTGCCACCATTAATGAACCAAACCGAACCTCTGTTTGTTTTGTTCTAAATCCACTCTGGAGTTCGTTATTCGTTTCATTACATAACAAAATGAATAACAAAGAACGAAGAACAAAACAAACTAAAAGTTCGCTTCGTGCCCATCTCTACTTCTGGGAGGTGTAACCCAAGAACCTCTGGGACCCAGAGTTGGGAACCACTGCCCTAATTGCTTCCATACTCCCAGCACAGGAGCAGCGAGGGAGGGGAACCACTCCTTTCTGTGTTTCTTCTCTCCCTCCCCTGCGCTTCCCAGCTGGGGCTTTTTGACAGGAGGGGCAAAAGGCAGAAAGGAACAGGGTTTCTACCCTCACCTCCCAGCTACGACTTTTGGACAGGAGGGGTACCCCTCTCCAAACCACCAACCTGTGAAAAGCTCCAGCTGGTAGGCAGGGGAGGGGCAAAAGGGAAAACGGAGCATTGCGGGGAATAAACCTGCTCCATTCAGCCTTTCACCCCTCCCCCACCTCCCAGCTGGGACTTTTTGACAGGTCGAGGTGTGCTTACTTTACATTATTTACTTTGTATAACATTTTACATTTATTCATTAATCTCATTTCATATCTTAACGTTTCTGAGTTCTACTTTTTCCAGTCCTCTTTCCCTCATAATATTCATTCATAACAATACATCCATATGTATATTTAAATTCCAACACTTTAACAGACACTTAAAATGTTACTTTTTATTACTTTTTATTAACTTAGTTAATATTATGTGTAACTTTATTTTACTTTTAATTAATTTTATTAACTTTTTCCAACTGGAATAATATATACAGCAAGAATGTCAATTTTTTCCTTACATGAAGACTTCTTCTCCTCCACGACCTTGTTGATATATCTCCAGCCTGCTAACAAACACCAGGTTGAGGAAATTGGGAACTCCTGATGTAAACTCTCCATGGTGGTTTTCTCTCTCCATGGTGGTTTTCTCTGTAACAATGATATTTCCTGGTTGAGCAAATTATTAAAATCTTGAACTCCTTGCTCCATGGTATGATAGGCACTTCCCAACTCTCTCAATCTCTCATTCTTGGGCATTTTTGAAATCATTTACTACTTTCACTAATTATACTTTTGCAAGGGTGTCATTAACCCATCTAAATTCAGAACCCCTGGACTGAATTGTGGAGGACCAATTTTCACCCAACATCTCAACCCATGTTTCTCCCAACTTCTCTTTCTTTTATAGCCTATAACACCCAATTCTTCCTGCTGTGAAAAGGCTTTAACATGTTTATAGGTACCACTCTTCTACGTCACTTTCTATTTTACATAGTTTCATTTGTTCATTTTAAAGATTATCTTCGTTGGTCCCATCCAGGCCATTTGTAACTTGTTTCCTTTTGCTGGTCTTAAGAACACAAGAACATAAGAACAAAAGAAGAGCTATGCTAGATCAGGCCAAAGGTCCATCTAGTCCAGCTTCCTGTATCTCACAGTGGCCCCACCAGGTGCCCCTGGGAGCGCATGAAACTAGATCTCTGTCTCCTGATACCACTCCCCTGCATCTGGCCCTCGAAGTACCCCGGTTTTAAGCCTGGAGATGACACATCTCCATCATGGTTTGTAACCTGTGATGGACTTTTCCTCCAAGAATCTGTCCAGTCCCCTTTTGAAGGCATCCAGGCCAGATGCCATCACCACATCCTGTGGCAGGGAGTTCCACAGACTAACAACGCGCTGGGTGAAAAAATATTTTCTTTTGTCTGTTCTGTTCTTACTCTCTCAGCCCACAATTTGAGTGTATGTCCCCTAGTTCTGGTATTTTGTGAGAGGGAGAAGAGCTTCCCTCTATCCACTTTATGCATGTCCTGCATTATTTTGTATGTCTCAATCATATTCCCCCTCAGGCGCCTTTTTTCCAGACTAAAGAGCCCCAAATGTTTTAGCCTTTCCTCATAAGGGAGGTGCCCCAGCCCAGTAATAATTTTAGTCACCCTCTTCTGCACCTTTTCCAGTTCCACTATGTCTTTCTTGAGATGTGGTGACCAGAATTGTACACAATACTCCAGGTGCGGCCTTACTATTGTTTTGTATAATGGCATTATAACGTTGGCTGTTTTATTTTCAATCCCCTTTTTGATAATCCCTAGCATGGAATTGGCCTTCTTCACCACTGCCATACATTGGGTAGACACCTTCATGGAGCTGTCCACCAACACACCAAGATCTCTTTCCTAATCCGTCACGGATAACTCAGAGCCCATGAGTTGATAGATAAAGTTTTGATTTTTTTTTTTGCCCCAATATGCATTACTTTACATTTGGCTACATTAAATCGCATTTGCCATTTTGCAGCCCATTCCCCTAGTTTGGACAGATCCTTCTGGAGTTCTTCACAATCTTCTCTGGTTTTTACCGCAGGGAAAAGTTTTGTGTCATCTGCAAACTTGGCCACCTCACTGTTTATCCCTGTCTCCAGGTCATTTATGAACAGATTGAAAAGCACCGGTCCCAGGACAGATCCCTGGAGCACCCCGCTTTTCACTTCTCTCCATTGTGAAAATTTCCTGTTGACACTTACTCTTTGTTTCCGGGATCTCAACCAGTTCTCAATCCATAAGAGGACCTGCCCTCTTATCCCCTGACTGTGCAATTTTCTCAGCAGTCTCTGGTGAGGGACTGTGTCAAAAGCCTTTTGAAAATCCAGATAGACTATATCCACCGGTTCACCCAAATCCACATGCCTGTTGACCTTTTCAAAAAATTCTAAAAGATTTGTCAGACAAGATTTACCCTTACAGAAGCCATGCTGATTTTCTCTCAGCAAGGTTTGTTCTTCTATGTGTTTTAAGATTTTCTCTTGGATGAGGCTTTCTACCATCTCCCCTGGGACAGATGTAAGGCTAACTGGCCTGTAGTTTCCCGGGTCCCCCCTCCTTCGTTTTTTAAAAATTGGTGTGACATCCGCTATCCTCCAGTCCTCCGGCACGGTGGCCGTTTGAAGAGACAAGTTGCATATTACCGTTAAGAGATCTGCAATTTCATTTCTCAGTTCCCTAATAACCCTTGGGTGGATGCCATCTGGGCCCGGTGACTTGTTAATCTTCAATTTATCAATTAGTCCTAAAACATCCTCTCTTTTAACCTGTATTTGATTTAATTCTTTAGTCAAGAGGGGCCATTCAGGCAGTGGAATCTGCTTAAGGTCTTCTGTCGTGAAAACAGATGCAAAGAACTCATTTAATTTCTCTGCAATTTCCAAGTCCTCCTTAACCTCCCCTTTTCCTCCATCACCATCGAGAGGGCCAACTGGTTCTCTGGCAGGTTTTCTGCTTCTAACATATTTAAAGAAGCTTTTATTATTACGCTTTATATTGCTAGCCATGCGTTCCTCAAAATCTTTCTTTGCCTCTCTTATCTTCTTACATTTCTTTTGCCAGAGTTTGTGTTCCTTTTTATTTTCCTCATTTGGGGAGGATTTCCATTTATAGAAAAACCTCTCCTTGTGCTTTAGAGCCTCTCTAACTCCACTCGTTAACCATGCCGGTGTCCTCTTGGACTTAAATGAGCTCTTCTTTCTTTGTGGTATGCACTTGTGCTGGGCCTCTATTATTGTTGTTTTAAACAGGCTCCATGCACTCTGAAGAGATTGGATTCTTCTAACTTTCCCCTTCAATTTCTCTCTAACTAGTTTCCTCATCTGAGGGAAGTTTGCTCTTCAAAAATTAAGGGTTTTTATGTCTGATTTGCTTGACACTCTTCCTCCGACATGCATGGCAAAGGAGATTGCAGCATGGTCCCAGTTCCCCAGAGGCTCAGTGACATTCACATCCCTGACCAGGTCCTGAGTATCACACAGTATTAGATCCAGAGTTGCCTGTTCTTGGGTGGGCTCCATGACAAGTTACTCTAAGGCACAGTCATTCAGCAAGTCGAGAAACCCGATTTCTCTTTCTTGCCCGGAGCTCACATTGGCCCAGTCAATGTGGGGATAGTTGAAGTCCCCCATGATTACTATCCTATCCCTCTTAGCCTCCTCCATGATTTCTCTCCTCATTTCAAGGTCCCCCTCAAGTTTTTGATCTGGTGGACGATAGCATACCCCAACTATCACATCACTCCTTGGACCTGGTAGTTTAACCCACAGGTCAGGTCAGGTTTTTATTGCGGTATAAAACCATAAAAGTCATTAAAAGTCATTAAAACATGATTGCAAAATTGTAGAGTTACAAAAACAGTGTAGATATAACAATATACATAGAAATATTAAAACGAAAAAAGAAACTAAACCAGTAAAAGAAAATAGATAATTTTCTAGTTAAAACTAGCCCGCCTTCTTAGAATGGAATTTAATCAGGTATAAGCAGAATTTGGCTATTTATTTGGTAATAAATGAGTTTTCATCACTTAAAAGTCTTTCCAGGCCCATCTTGTTTGGGTCTACTGTAAGTCTATCTAAGCATGGGTGAATGAATCTCTCTCTATAAAGATTGTGAAGAGGACAACAAAAAAACATATGTACCATAGATTCCACCTCCCTTTGGGAGCACATGCAGTGTCTATCTTCATAGGGAATTTTCTTATATCTCCCTTCTAAAACCATTGAAGGAATAACTGAACAGCGGGCTAAAGTGAAGGCTCTCCAATAAGAAGGCTCTTCCAGTTGTAAGAGATAGTTGGCCATTCTCATAACATATCTGGTCTCCATAGGAGCCCTAAACAAAGGAGATTGTGCTATATCTCATTGGCGCTCAATGTCTTGGATCCTTTGTTTAATAAGTGCTTTGGCCTGTGTAGTACTCTGAACCAATAGGTCATCTATTGAGAGCCCCATAGATTCTAATTTTCTTTTTAAAGTTTTTATCCACCTAGGTTGAAAAGGGTCTTGGTTTATTAAAGGGAGAAGGCCTTTTTGGTCTGAGAAGCTCTTAAGCCACTGACAAACAGAGGCAATTAGTATTCTGGCTTCTAGTTTCATTTGACCCAGTTCTAATCGTATCAAAGTGTTGGAAACACCTGGAGGGACTTGTAAGATAGAACGGAAGAACTTGGATTGTACCTTCTCTAACACAGCCAGATCAGCCAGAGATATTCCTGTATAGGTGCCATATAGGAGCTGAGCTACGACTTTGTGTTGGTACAGCCTTAATGCTGCTGGAACAAAGAGACCTCCCTTTGTTCGGAAGAATCTCACAATAGCATTAGCAGACTGCTCAGCCTTCTCAGCTCTCCAATTACAGTGTGCATTGTTAGCCCCAGATTCTTGCACAATCACCCCCAGATAGGTGAATTTATGCACTTGCTCAACTTTCTTCCCTTTTATTATCCAAGATCTTATTTTTGGCTGTCTGCCGAAGGCCATCACTTTTGTTTTATCACAATTAATAGTCAAGTGTTCTTTATCACGGTAGGCTGTGAAGCTATCCAAGGCCCCCATGATTACTATCCTATCCTTCTGAGACACCTCCATGATTTGTCTCCTCATTTCAAGGTCCCCCTCAAGTTTTTGATCTGGTGGGCGATAGCATACCCCAACTATCACATCACTCCTTGGACCTGGTAGTTTAACCCACAGAGATTCTATGGTGGAGTCAGACCCTCTGTCAATCTCCATTCTGCTGGATTTTGCCCCTTCTTTGATATAGATGGCCACTCTATGATACTAACACTTCATCACCAGGTTCGCATGCTGTCTCCCTAGCTTTTTTGTCATACCATAACTTTTGCTATCAATTGGATTATTGCAAGTTCTCACTAGCAATCTTTAATGCTGATCTTTACATGTTATTTAAATTATCCCTATAGGTTACAACTGTTTTGAATCATGCTCCCAACTTTGCTTTAATAAATCAAGGTGACCTCACATCCTTCTCTCAAAAAGTACTTTAAAAGGACTGGAACTTAGACTTTATTGTGACACATCACAATAGACATATAATAAAGGTTGTAATTTCAGATCCCAGTCATTAAAATTTTCTGCTACGAATGCCCTGATCATTCTGATTAAGGTTACATTAAAGTTTTCCACCAAATCAGTAATTTTTGTATGGTAAGATATCAATATTGGATGTTTGATTCCACATGCTTGGAACATTTTTGCATTGATATGGATGTGAAACTTGCCCTGACAATCTGATGCTATTCCAAATTCAAATCCTGTCCAATGCATAATGTTTATGAGTGCTTTTTTGTATTTTTCCATGTATAAGACTGTGTTTTTTGCTAGAATTGTTAGACCAAAACTTTAGGGTTATCTTATATGGAGGGGTGTGGTGGCTCAGCAGAGTAAGGCTCTGAAACTGTTGACTACAAAGTCAGCAGATCGGCGGTTTGAATCCCGGTTTCCACACAGTGGAGCGAGCTCCTGCTGTTAACCCCAGCTCCTGCCAACCTAACAGTTCAAAAGCATGTAAACGCAAGTAGATAAATAGGTAGTGCCTTAAAAAGCGGGAAGGTAAAACAGTGTTTCCTTGCAGCCATGCCAGCCACATGGACTTGCACAACACTGGCTCTTCGGCTTGAATACGGAGATGAGCACCGCCCCTAGAGTTGAACATGACTATCATACATGTGCGGGAGGAACCTTTACCTTTTTACCTACATGGATGATGCTGTGATTATGGCCCTACATACTGTCCTGTTCCATCTGGAGAAACAAGGGAACTATGTGAGGTTGCTTTTTGTGGACTTTTGTTCCACATTCAGTACTATTCTTCTACATAGATTGGTGCCCAAACTGTTGGATTTGGGGCTTCCACTGCATGTTCTATAAGAACATTCCCAATGGGTCAGGATCGGCTCTCACATCTCTGCAGATCTCAGTATAAATATGGGAACACCGCAGGGGTGTTTGTTAAGCCCACTTTTTTTCATGCTCTACACATATGATTGTGTTCCCAACTACCCCAGTAAAAAGAACATTAAGTTTGCGGACAACACAATTGGGGGTTGGTCTGATTACTGCTGGGGAGGGGGAGTCAGCTTATAGGAAGGAGGTGGAGATGCTGACGGAATGGTGTAAATAATTTAATCCTCAATTTTAAAAAAAGAGAGATCATTGTGGATTACAGAAAATGCAAATTAAACATCCAGCCACTTATTATTGATGAAATTGTGTGGAACAGGTTTTGGTGTTTTGTTTTTTCAGAATGGAGCTGAGAGAGGACTTGATATGGGGAGCAAACACCAAAGATCTGATGAAGAGAGCACAGCAGAGATTGTACTTCTTGATAATTCTCAGAAGGAATAATCTTTCAAAAGATCTGCTGCTGGCTTTCTACCACTGCACCATAGAGAGTGTGTTAACCTATGGTCTGTGTGTTTGGTTAGGAAGTTGTACAACTGGGGAAAGGGTAATTCTGTCCAACGTTGTAAAGACTGCGGAGAGGATAACTGGGTGTACTCTTTGTACTTTAGATCAAATTGTATGCCTCCAGGTGTTATAAGAAAGCTGTAGAGATTGTGCAGGATCCCACACACCCTGAAAAATGTTCTTTTTCAGCTTCTGCCTTCTAGAAGGAGGTATAGGGTCATTAAGACTAGAACCAGCCGCTTGAGGAATAGTTTTTATCCAAAAGTGGTTATGGCTTTGAATGCACTGAAATGTATGTTTTGAGGGAGTTTTCTGTATAAATGCAGGGTGAGGTATGTTTGTGGTATATTCTTCTGTATGGATGTTCCTGATGTAGATCTTTTAAATTCATTTTTCTTTTAATTTTGTTGTTCTGTATAGAACAATGACAATGAAGTTTCATCTATCTATCTATCTATCTATCTATCTATCTACACAGAAGTAAACACACAGTAGAGAAATTGTTATTTCAGGCTGAAAAAATTGGGGGCTGTATTATACATGGGGGCATCTTGTAGATGGAAAACTATGGCATTTATCTATCTAGCTATCATCTATCTATCTATCTATCTATCTATCTATCTATCTATCTGTCTGTCTGTCTGTCTGTCTGTCTGTCTGTCTGTTTGTTTGCCTAATTTTTTAGCCACCCCATTACCAAGTGATCTCTGGGTGGCATACAACAATATATTAAAAACTATAACAACATATTAAAACTATCAAAATAACAAACAGTTTAAACAATATACAAATAATAAAATCCTGCTGCTCATGTGCCCAGCTAAAAGAACATTATCTAATTAAAATGCTGGCTAAACAGGAATGTCTTTACCTGGTGCCAAAAGGCCAGACATGTCGGCACCAGGCAGATCAATTTCAATCAGTTTTAGGCCAGACTATGGAATAGAGAGTGCTTTGGTCATACTGTATGACGTCCTTTGCTGGGACAGAGACAGATGGAGTGTGTGATCCTCCTGGACTTCTCATTGGCTTTTGACACCACTAATCATGGTGTCCTTCTGGACAGATTGGCTGGGATAGAAGTGGGAGGCATTATGTTATGGTAGTTCCACAACTACCTGGCTGACTGTGTCCAGAAGGTGATGCTGGTGGATAGTTGCTGTGGCCCATGGGGTCTCCCAGGGATCTATACTGTCCCCCATGCTATTTAATATCTACATGGAACAGCTGGGGGAGGTCATGGGGGGGAGGTTTGGGGTGAGGAGTCAGCAATACTCAGCTCTACCTCTCATCCACCAATCTAGGTGTGGTGCTTTCTGTTCTGAACTTGTGCCTGCACTCGATAATGGACTGGATGAGGGTCAATAAACTGAATATTTATTTATATTTATTTATTTAAGTACTTATATCCCGCTCCATCTTCCCAACGGGAACTCTGGGCGGCTGACAACATAAAAAAAAACATAAAAAGCTAGAAGCTAAAAATAGCCGAGCCACCAGGCAAGGGCAGCGGGGGGCAAGATGGCGGCAAACAATAGGGCCAGGGAAATAAGAAGAGGGACTAAGTAACAAGGTCACTGTATGCGTCTTTAAAGAGGAAGGTCTTTAGAGCCCTCTTAAAGGCAGGCAGGGACTCCAGCAGGCGCAGCTCAGGAGGCAGATGGTTCCAGAGCGAGGGCCCCACCACAGAGAAGGCGCGGTTCCGCGTACGCGTTTTCCGCGCCTCCCTGGGTGTGGCCACTCTCAATGAGCGCGCCTGCGATGATCTCGTGGGTCTGGATCCGGATGCCCTCTGGGAGATGCGCTCCGCCAGGTATCCTGGTCCCAAGCCGTGGAGGGCCTTGAAAACCAAGACCAGGACCTTGAACCTGATCCGGAAGGCAACGGGGAGCCAATGCAGGCGGACCAGGGCTGGGGTGATGTGCTCGTATCTACGAGCACCCACCACCAGCCTGGCCGCCGCATTTTGCACCCGTTGTAACCTCCGGACCAGGGTCAAGGGCAACCCCACGTAGAGGGCATTGCAATAGTCGATCCTCGAGACCACCAGGGCCTGCACGACTGTCCTCAGGGAGGACTCATCAAGGTACTGACAGATCTGGGCGATCCTGCGGAGATGGAAAAAAGCGGCCCTGGAGACGGCCATCACCTGGGCTTCCAGGGAGAGGGCCGAATCCAGGACCATGCCCAGATTCCTGGCCCTGTCTGTAGGCTGGAGGGAAATACCCCCCGGACTAGGGAGGGGGCCATTGTACCGAGACGAGGGCATCCCGAAGAACAGAACCTCCGTCTTCTCCGGATTGAGCTTGAGCCGGTTATCTCTGGTCCATTCCAGTACGGCCTCCAGGCACAGATCGAGGGAGCGAACCGCCTCCTCTGCAGACGTAGAAAAGGAGATATAGAGCTGCGTGTCATCAGCGTACTGATGACAGTGAACTCCATATCTCCTGATGACCTCCCCCAGCGGCCTCATATAAACATTGAACAGCACGGGGGAGATTGCCGACCCCTGGGGCACCCCACAAGGGAGAGTCCAAGGAGCCGACAAAACATCCCCCAGCTGAACCCGCTGAGTCCGGCTGCGGAGGAAGGAACGGAGCCAGGCCAAGGCCTGACCACCAATTCCCACCTCAGCGAGCTGGGCCAGAAGGTTACCGTGGTCGACGGTATCAAAGGCTGCTGAGAGATCAAGGAGGACGAGCAGGGAGGAACTCCCCCTGTCGGCCTCCCTGAGGAGGTCATCCTGCAGAGCGACCAGGGCGGTCTCGGTCCCGCGAAGAGGCCTGAATCCAGACTGGAAGGGATCCAGGATATGGTTTATCTCCAGGTATGACTGGAGCCGGACAGCAGCCACCCCCTCGACAACCTTGCCCAGGAAGGGAACAATGGCGATCGGACGAAAGTTGGAAAGATCATCCGACTCCAAGCCAGGTTTCTTAAGTGTGGGTTTTACCACAGTCTCCTTCAAGCGGGAAGGGAAACAGCCCTCCCGAAAGGAGGCTGTGGCGATGGAGGAGACCCACTCTGGCATGTTCCCTTCGGCAGATTTGATAAGCCAGGCTGGACAAGGGTCAAAGGGAGTGGCCGCCGGCCGGCACCGAGCCATAGCTCTGGAGGCCTCCGCAGAAGAAACCGGCCCGAACTCATCCAGGAGTGGAGAACGGAGGGGTGAGGCACCAGAGGACCCAAAGGATGGACTAGAGCAACTGGGGGGCAAGTCGGAGCGGATGGCCTCAATTTTTGATCTAAAATGGGCTGCAAATTGCTCACTAGTGAAATCACTAGGAGGAGGCCTCAGCTGACTGGGATTGGAGAGGTCCCGAACCACCCGGAATAACTCCGCCTGGCGGTTCGAGGCCTCGCCAATTCTCAGGGAGGCATAAGTTCTTCTAGCGTCCCTGATCGCGCAAAGATAGCGGCCAGTCAGCTGTTTAAGAGCAGCCCTATTTACTTCCGTCCGGTTTGCCTTCCATATGACCTCCAGTCTCCTACGTTCTTGCTTCATTGACCGCAGCTCCTCCGTAAACCACGGGGAGGAGCGGCCTCGACATCGTAGGAGACGCTTAGGGGCGATCCGGTCTATCGCCCCGGCGGAACCCACATACCACCTTTCCACCAGGGCGTCAACCGGATCATCTGCCAGGCCGCCAGAAAGCTCCCCGAAGGCCTCCATAAACCTTGCAGGGTCCAGGAGCCTACGGGGGTGAGCCCAGATGTAAGAAGGGCGCTCCCCGTGGGGTGGGGGGGCGATCGACAGGGAAAATTTTAGCAGGTAATGGTCTGACCATGACACGGGCAGGGGCAAAATGCCCCCAACCCCCAGACACGAATCCGGCGACATGGAGGAAAAGACCAGGTCTAGGGTGTGGCCAGCTCTATGGGTGGGGCATAAAACATGCTGAGATAAGTTCATGGAAGTCATAGATTCCATGAATTCCAGAGTCGCACCAGAGAGTTCCCCCTCGGCGTGCAAGTTGAGGTCCCCAACCACCAAAAGGCGGGGGAATCTCAACAAAGCAGCCGAGATGAACTCAGCGATCTCTGGTAGGGATTGCGCTGGGTTGCGGGGAGCACGGTACACCAGCACAATGCCAAACTTATCTCGCTGACCCACAGATAGATGGAGGCATTCCACCCCAGAACACACCATCGTCGCGGACCTGCTAACGCAAAGGGATTCCCTGAAAACGATGGCCACCCCCCCACCCTCCGATCTGCCTGCCCACTGAACCTGAAACCCAGGTGGGCACAGGAGAGAGAGGGAAGCCCCGCCCTCCGCACCCATCCAAGTCTCGGTGATACACGCCAGGTCGGCGTGCTCATCCAAGATAGAATCGAGGATGAGCGGGGTCTTATTGTGCACCGACCTGGCGTTGATCAGCAGGCAGGTCAGATCGGAGGCGCTGGCGGGATGGCACCCAGGTAGATGGCGGTGGACGAGGGGATCAGAACGGGGGACAGGCATTAGATGCCGGACCCTAGTTCTTCTTACCCGACCGATCCCTCCGTCCAGAGCGTACCTCCCACGGCCAGACACCACTGAGATACGAGTCCCTGCCGACATGGTGGCCTGGGGGAGGAAAAAAAAAAAAAAAAAAAGGGAGGGGAACAAAGGAGCAAATAGAAAACAATCAAAAAACTAATACAAATAAGCAATAACAAAAGCACTGAGACAGTGCAAGGATACAACTGAATAAAAATACAACGCAAAAAAACTATTAAAAAAAAAGAGGAAGGGGTAAAAGCAAAGATAGGGCACAAACTAGGGCAGAGTGGAAATACCAGAAGGGGGGAGGAAGAAGAGGGAGAGCGGGACGGGGTCAGCTGGTAACGGTGGGCATTAAGGGCTAAGAACCACCCAGGGTCCCACAGAACCACCCAGACACCATCCAGGGGACCGTGTCGCATAGTCCTTGGCAACGGCAGCGTCAAACGGGTGGCGGCCACGGCGGCAGAGGAGAGCCGCCTCGTCCTCGGCGGGGATGGCGATGGAAGGGTCACGACACCCACAAGGAGCCAATATAAGTCTAAGCCTAAGATGGCTTCCCCGGGGTGGTGGAAGATGGTAAGGCTGCGGTGGCGGCAACGAAAAGGCCGCATCGCCCTCCGAGGCATGCCAGAGCAAGAGTCTCATCGTCCTCGTCCCCGGCGGCGGCAGCGGTGGAGAGGCCGCGACTTCCAACCGGGGGTGCGCCCGCCCGCCCACAACGTCCTCGGCGGCGGCGGCAACGGCGGTGGACTGTGGCGGCAACGGCGGCCACGGAGGAAGGAAGGCCGCCTCGTCCCCGGCGGCGGCGGCCGAGGTGGAAAGGTTGCAACTCCCACCGGGGCTGCGCCCGCCCGCCAGCAGCGTCCTCGTTCCCGCCGGCGGCGGTGGAGAGGCCGCGACCCCAAACCGGTGGTGCGCCCGCCCGCCCGCCCGCATCGTCCTCGGCGGCGGCGGCGGCGGCGGTGGACTGTGGTGGCGACGGCGGCGGAGGAGGAGGGAAGGCCGCCTCGTCCCGGCGGCGGCGGCCGAGGTGGAAAGGCCGCAACTCCCACCGGGGCTGCGCCCGCCCGCCAGCAGCATCCTTGTCCCCGGCAGCAGCGGCGGTGGAAAGGCCGCGACCCCCAACCGGGGGTGCGCCCCCTGCCCGCATCGTTCTCGGCGGCGGCGGCGGCGGCGGACTGTGGCGGCAACGGCGGCGGCGGAGGAGGGAAGGCCGCCTCGTCCGTGGCGGCGGCTGCGGTGGAAAGGACGCGACCCCCAACTGGGGGTGCGCCCGCCAGCCCGCATCGTTCTTGGCGGCGGCGGCGGCGGCGGTGGACTGCGGGGGCAACGGCGGCGGCTGCGGTGGAAAGGCCGCAACTCCCACCGGGGCTGCGCCCGCCCGCCAGCAGTGTCCTCGTCCCCGGCGGCGGTGGCGGCGGTGGAGAGGCCGCGACCCCCAACCGGGTGAGCGCCCGCCCGCATCGTTCTCGGCGGCGGCGGTGGCGGCAGTGGACTGTGGGGGCGACGGCAGCGGCGGAGGAGGGAAGGCCGCCTCGTCCCCAGCGGCGGCGGCTGCGGTGGAAAGGCTGCAACTCCCACCGGGGGTGCGCCTGGCCGCCAGCAGCGTCCTCGTCCCGGCGGCGGCGGCGGCGGTGGAGAGGCCGCGACCCCCAACCAGGGGTGCACCCGCCCGCCCGCACCATCCTCGGCGGCAGCGGCGGCGGCGAAGGAGGAGAGGCCGCATAGTTGGGCGACGACGACGGTGGCAAAGAAGGAAAGGCCGCCTCGCTCCCAGCGGCGGCGGCTGCGGAGGAGGAGCCGCAACTCCCACTGGGACTGCATCGTCCTGCACAATCCTCAGCAGCAGAAGGAACCGCGTCGTCCTCGGCGGCGGCGTCCTCGGCGGTAGCCGGCGGCCGCCGCAGCAATGGGAAAGGTGGCGTCCAGCCGGGCGGCAGGGAAAATGGCGGCGGAGAACAACCTCCAGGTAAGCTGCCGGCGTCTGGCCAGCGCCAGGGTGGAGGGTCTCAAGGACCCATAGCCCAGTACCCCCAAATCCCAAACCCCCCTCCAGGCCCTGGCAGACTCAAAGGGAAAGGGACTAGGCATAAAGGGGCAAGTCAGGCAGCAAAAAAGAAAAGAACAGATGCAGCAGACGCGGAGAGCTGCTGCTGCCGTCCGCCATCTTCCCTTTTACTCAGAAAAAGAAGTTCAATCCAGACAAGTTGGAAGTATTGTTGGTGGGTGTTCCACCTGAGAGGCTAGAGGGCCATTTCTCTCTCCTGGATGGGGTTGAACTCCCCCTAAGGGACATGGTCTGCAGCTTGGAGGTGCTTCTGGACCCAGGTCTTACTCTGGATGCCCAGATGGACTTGGTGGCCAGGGGTGCCTTTTTACAGCTGTGGAGATTATACCAACTTCACCCTTACATGGATGAGTGGAGCCTGGCCACAGTCATGCATATACTGGTAACAATCAGATTGGGCTATTTTAATGCACTTTAGGTGGGCTGCCTTTGAAAATGGTCCGGCGATTGCAACTGGTACAGAACTGCACTGCATGGCTGGTGAGTGGTGCGACCACTTGGACCCTATCACACCAGTTCTGAAAAATCTACACTGGCTGCCAGTTGCCAGGCCGAATTCAAAGTGCTTATGCTTACTTAAAAGCCCTAATGGCTTAGGACCTGGTTTCCAAAAGGAACACCTTCTTCCATATGAACCTGCCCATACCCTAAGATTAGGCCAGGAGGCCCTGCTGAAGGTGCCTTCCCTTAAAGAGATGAGCTGGTATGTCAAAACAGGGCCTTCTTCACCATTGCCCCCAACTTTGGAATGCCCCCCCAACAGAGAATCCTTTCATCGCAGAAAGTCTGGAGCTGCTCAGCCACCACATGCTCCAACACCTTGCCCAAATAAGGGAGGTTTGCCACTGAGCGGTAATTAACCACCAGCCCTGGGTCCAGATTAGGCTTTTTAAGGAGTGGCCGGATCACTGCCTCCTTTAACAGGGCAGGGAGCAGGATCTCTCTCAGGGAGGAGTTGATGACCCCCAGGACCCAGGTGCAACCCCCCCCCGGCAGATTCATTTATTAGCCATGATGGGCAAGGGTTGAGTTGTGTAGTGGGGGCATGGACAGATCCAAGCACCCTATCCACATCCTTGGGTCTCAACAACTGAAATTCCTCCAATAAATTGTGACATAAACCCGGAACATTGGACACAACCATGGACTCAGTATGAATGGTGGAGTTTAATTATCTGCGAATCTGAGCCATTTTTCCCTCAAAGTGGATGGCAAATTCACCACAGTGAGCCTTTGAGAGGTCTGGGACCTCTAATGTGTTACTCAGTTGAAAAAGATCCTGGGCCACTTGAAATAGTTATGCTGGTCAGCACTCTGGGGAAGCAATATGACTGGAGAAATACTGCCATTTTGTCAGCCGTTAACCCCCCTGCATAGGCTCGATAATGGGCTCTAAGCTGTGTTTAATCAGAATTGCAGTGATATCTCCTCCACCTGCAATCAAGCCATCTCCCCACACACTTCTTTGGCAGAAGCTCCTCTGTATACCAAGGAGCCATATAGGCTCTGTGGGCAGGTAGAGGGTGCTTGGGTGTGATCATGTCAACCGCCTGGGCCATCTCCTTGTTCTACAAGGCGACCTCGGCTTCAAAAGGAGTGCCAACCATATCAGGTGGGAATTCTCCCAGAGCATTCAGGAGTCCTTTAGGATCCATAAATCTCTGGGAGTGGATCATTTTAATTGATTCCCCCACCCCTGCAGAGGCAGCAGTGGCAGAGAGTCTAAGCTTTACCAGGAAATGGTCCAACCATGACAATGGGGTCATGGTTAATCCCTCCACATCTGGACCTCCCTGTCCCATTGAGAATACTAGGTTGAGAATATGGCTACATAATATCTCCTCCTCAACTGTTTCACTCATTCTCTTATGGGGAAGAAAACCTTTCATTCCACAACCCGGCGCCAATCAGCTGGCATGTGAGGCTGCGGAAGAGGTTTAAAAGCCCACCTAGGGCACCTAGGGTTAAGCTTAAAGATGGTGGACGGCAGCAGCAGCTGTTTACGACACTCGCTCTTCGGCGCATTTTTTGTTCTTCTTATGTCTGCTGTTTGCCTCGTTTTCTATTTTTAATTCATTCTGGGCCTGCCAGGGCCATGGGGGGGTGTTCCTGAAGGGGGGTTTATCGGGTGTTAAACCTCGAAGGAAGGCAGACCTGGAAGCTTTGCAGCGTTGGAATGCCGACACATCAGAGGTCCAGTAAACTAGCATCCCTCCCCCCTTGCCCGCCCAGTCGTTGGAGGACTTATTCTACTACCCGCCTGCACCCCGTGGGCCGTATTCCATTCAGGGCTGATGGTGAGGTGTCTTTTGCGCCGGAGGAGCTGTGGAGGTCTCTCCCTTCAACCATTGGGAGGAGTTGGCCGGTCTGTGGGGCGGCAGCTGGTTTCATCATGGCGGCTGTGGCTGTCTGTTGCCGCCTGCCTTGTGCGGCTGTCCATTGCTGCCTGCCTTCTGCTCACGATCTGACTGCTCTGTTCTGGCTGATTTGCGCGGCTGTCTCTGATTCTCCTGCCATCTTGCACCTTGTGTGGCCCCTTCGGATCCCCGTGATTTTTGCCTGGGTTCTCCGTGGACTGTTGCAGCCTGGATTCCATCGGCCGGCCACCGCCGTGATTTGTCCATCGATCTGGACGGGTTGCGGTGGGCTCCTGTTTCCACCCCCGGGTGAGCCTGTCGGCTTTCGAAGGCAATGGACTGGCCTGGTGTGGTGGCTGTCGTTGCTGGCCCTTGCCAGCTGTCATCAGTGCTTTGCCGCTCAGCCCTCCGCTGTGTTCTGAGATCGGGTTGCTTGGCCACCACGTTTTCAACTCCAATGCCTGGAGCCTGCTACTTCCAATGACAAGCCTGTCCGTGGCGGAGGGAGTGTCTGCCCGGAGATGATGGCCCCCTGATGGACAAACTTGCGGGCCTGGATGGTTCTGAGTACCCCCGGCTCCCTCAACTCGACTTGGAGACTCTGTTGAGGGGGCCATTTGGGAGGGCGGTGGGGCACCTGGGGAGCCACTGAACTTTGCTAGACTGGCTCTGGAGATCCCTGGCGGGCTGGCGATGGTGGATGCTGTTCTGCTTTGCGTCCATGGACCGGGGGGGCTGCATCGGATCTGGATTTTGGACTCCTTTGGTTGCCGGTGGTGGTTCTTTGTTTTGACTGGATCTGGTGGACTGGGTTGGAGGTGGATAACAACAATAGCAATAACAATAGCTTACTGGAGAGACGCCTTAGTATATTGCTAGTATCATCCAGCCAACTGCTGGAACCATCTGGGCCTGAAGCCCTGTAGTTGGCCTGTCCTCTGAAGAATGAACTCTATCATCTTGTTGTTACTGCACCTGCCATAGGTCGATCTTCCCTGATTCCGTTTACTCCCTCCTCCCCCACCCCTTATCCATCTACTGCCCTGGCTTATGTGCCCTTAATGTGTTATTTTATTGGTTTTATTTATTTTATTCTATTTTATTTTATTTGCTGTTATTTTTGGTTGTAATATTGTTTGTTGCTATATTGTTTCATTGCTTTATATTGTTTATTGTTTATATTGTTTATATTGTTTATTGATATATTGTTTTGAATTTTTTTTGTTACCATGCTTGCAGAGACTGCTATTCCGGTTGTGTCGAGCCATGGGTGTTACGCTAGCAGTTGGGGGGTTAGTCAGGTGAGAAGAACTTGGGTCAGGCAACTCATGCCTGTCCCCTGTTCTGACCCCCCAGCTCACTGCCACGTGTCTCAGAGCCACCCCACCAGGGCCTCCAGCCTATCCTGCCTTCTAATGAATGCCAGGTCCGTCCCCGTCCTGTATGATGCCATCACGGATGGGAGGGCCGACCTGGCTTGTATTACCGAGACCTGGGGGGGTCACTCTCCCAGCTGTGTCCACCTGGGTTTCAGGTTCAGGGCGTGGGCAGGTCAGAGGGTCACAAGGGGGGGGGCTGCCATCATATACAGGGAATCCATTCATGTCAGCAGGGCCTCGACGTTGGTTAGTCCAGGGTTAGAATGTCTTCATCTAGTGGTGGGACAGCGGGACAGATTTGGCATTGTGCTGGGTTACCGTGCTACTCGCAACCCAGTGCAATCCCTGCCAGAGCTCATGGAGTTCATCACGGTGGTGCTGTTGAAGTCCCCCCACCTTTTGGTGGTCGGTGCCAGCACCCTGCCTGTCATGGAACCCGAATGTGAAGGGTTAAATGCTGGAGAGCAGCAGGAGGAGCCTTGTAGTTCAACTCAGCAGGCAGCTGAGTCTGAGGACGCAGCTGAGGGCACATCTCCTCCTCCTATAAGGGCTAGGAGCAGGATCCTGCAAAGGAGAACTATCAGGAGAGCTAGGGAAAGGAACTTTAATGATAGGCGTAGAATTAGATCTGAAAGCCCTGAGTTCTAGCAGGAGCCTTGCCAGAGATATGGGTTTATCCTAAACTCCCTGGTTTAGGATAAAGCTAGCAAGTTTACCCTGAATTCTCTGTGGGAGCAACTCGTCACTTACCTTGCCACCACGTTCCTGTGTGTTATCCTGACTTTGTTTCCTGACCTTGGACCGGCTTTCTGACTACGGCGTTCTCTGTTTCCTGACCTTGGTCCGGCTTCCTGATTACGATGTTTCTCTGCTTCCCTTGAACTTGGCATTTGGCTCTGTAAATTATTCTGGATTGACTCGGACTGTACTTTGTACTTTATCTGGATTACAACTAAAGTTCCTGGCAAATAACTGAACTTGGCTTGCTGTGTGTTCTGTGTGCGGGGCTTGACAGTTTGCTCCCACCCACCAAACTTATTCAAGCAGAATAGAGAAGGAGGGGGCTGTTGGAATGACTCCACTGGAAGCTTTGCAAAACCAAGTACTGTTTTTGTCACAGGCAAATGTTCAATTGCAGCAAGCTCCAGCATCATTACAGCTTCGTTGCCCTTTGCTGCCTCCTGACCGGTTTGAAGGCAAATTAGAGGAATTCCCTGCATTCTTGGCTCAATGCAAGCTGTTCATTGAGGTACGGGCTCAAGAATTTCCTACTGAGAGGTCTAAGGTCTGTTTTATCATCAGTTTATTGAAGGGACAGGCAGGTAAATGGGCGACTCCTTTACTCCTCAGTGCTTCACCTTTGCTGGATAATTATCAGGCTTTCCTGAACCATATTTCTTCAGCCTTTCAGAATCCCATGCAGGCTGCTACCGCCAACAAGAGACTCAGAGCTTTGAAACAGGGCAAAGACTCGGTGTTTGATTATACCACTGCATTTTGTTTGATAGCTCAGGATTTGCAGTGGAACGATCCGGCACTGATTTCTCAGTATATGGAAGGTTTGGCAGATGAAGTGCTGGATGAACTCTGCAGGGTAGAACAACCAAACACATTGCAGGAACTCATTACCCTGTGTCTGAGAATAGATGGACGCCTGGAAAGCCGTCGTCTTTCTCGAGGCCAGAACTGCAAACAGCAACCTCTGCCAGCTGTGTCTCATCTGCAATCCCGGGAGGCCCGTGAAGTGGATCCAGAGCCTATGCAACTGGGAGCTGCTCGACCACACCTCACTCCAGAGGAAAAGGCAAGACGACGCTTTCATAATCTCTGCCTGTACTGTGGGGGAGGAGGACATTTCGCTTCTAATTGTCCTTTGAAGCGTTCCTCAATAAGTGCTGCTATCTCTCCAGCAGTAAAAGGGCAGCTCCATCCTTGAAGGAACCTCCTGGAATGGAGCATACCGAAGGGTTCCCAGGCAATACTATCACACCTCAAGGACCTTTTCTGATACCTGTGACTCTAGGGCTCCCTGATGGTCGGGAGATTCCGGTGTATGCTATGGTAGACTCTGGGGCGGCTCACTGTTTTGTGGATGCTGGGTTTGTGCGGTACCATCGGATTCCAGTACAAAATAAGGACACTCCTTTGTTAGTAGAATCCATTGAGGGTCGGTTACTTCATTCTGGGCCGGTAGCTCAGGAAATCTGTCCCCTTACTCTTCAGGTAATAGATCATAATGAGCAGATTAGCTTTAATGTAACCCGAATGCCCCGGTTTCCTCTTGTTTTGGGACTTTCCTGGTTGCGAGCTCATAATCCACTGGTGGATTGGGTGCAAGGGGAATTATATTTCAAGGTTCCTTGTTCAAAGCAACATTCCTCTACTGTACTGGCATCTGCCCATGATACATCTGACCCTGTCTTGCCTCAGGCATACCAAGACTTTGCAGATGTATTTGAGGAAAAGGGGGCTGACACGCTACCTCCACATCGACCCTATGACTGTGCCATTGATTTGATTCCTGGGGCACCTCTTCCTGTGGCGCGAGTTTATCCCATGTCCGAACCAGAATTAGAAGCGTTGAGGGCTTTTCTAGATAAAAATCTTTGACGTGGGTTCATACGGCCTTCCAAATCACCATTGTCCACACCAGTGATATTTGTCATGAAGAAGGGAGGGGAGCTTCGTCCTTGTAATGATTATAGAGCACTAAACAAGATCACTATTAGGGACCGGTACCCTTTACCCTTAATCTCTGAACTTTTGGACCGGTTGAAAGGGGCTAAGTGTTATACTAAGCTGGACCTTCGGGGGCGTATAATTTGGTACGTATCCGTAAGGGAGACGAGTGGAAAACTGCATTCCGGACCCGGTACGGTCAATATGAACATTTAGTAATGCCTTTTGGTCTGACCAATGCAGCCAATGTGTTTCAGAGGATGATGAATGACATTTTCCAGGATCTCCTAGATCGTTGTGTGATTGTGTATTTAGATGACATTCTGATTTACTCCGCTGATCCAGCTCAGCATGTTCAAGATGTTCGTCAGGTCTTACAGCGTCTTCGGGAGAACGGACTCTATGCTAAGCTGGAAAAATGTGAGTTTAACATTGAAGAAGGTGAATTCCTGGGGCATATCATTTCTCCCCAGGGAATCCGCATGGACCCCAAGAAAGTAGAGGCTGTGTTGTCATGGCAGCAACCATAAAATCGTAAGGACTTACAGCGGTTCCTTGGCTTCGCTAACTACTACCGTCAGTTTATTCCTGCTTACGCCGATATTGCTGCACCTTTAAACCGTCTCCTTCGTCCCAAAGAGCCTTTCCGGTGGACTCCAGAAGCAGAGAAGGCTTTCTCTACCTTGAAAACCTGCTTTACCTCGGAGCCTTTACTTCGCTACCCTGATCCACAACTGCTGTTCATAGTGGAGGCTGACGCATCTAGTGTTGCCCTGGGAGCAGTATTATCTCAACAAGAGGATCCCTCCCAACCCCCCCCCGTCCTGTGCCTACTATTCTCGGCAATTAAAACCCGCAGAGAAGAATTATACGATCTGGGAGCGTGAACTGTTGGCCATCAAAACAGCTTTTGATGTATGGAGGCATTACCTTGAGGGAGCTCGACACCCTGTGCAAGTGTTAACTGATCACAGAAACCTGGAACATTTACAAACAGCTCGGCGATTGTCTCAGCGACAAATCCGGTAGTCTTTATTCTTTTCCCGGTTCGATTTTCGTATCAAGTATATTCCTGAGGCTCAGAATAAGAAAGCTGATGCATTATCTAGAAAACCTGAATATGCGGCACCAGTGAAAGAGACCTTAGTGCAACCATCTTGCCTCCTTCTGTATTCGCAGCCACGAATCCGTGTCCCAGCTTGGCAGAAGAAATCCGGGAATCTCAAGCTCGAGATCCATGGACTCAGCAACATCTTCAAGAACTTCAGAATGGGGAGCATGGAGAGTTTTCTGCACAACAAGGGTTATTACTACATCGAGGGAGGTTATATGTTCCTGCTGGTCCCCTTCGTAACCAGGTATTGCATCTATCTCATGATTCTTTACCTGCTGGACACTTTGGACTTTACAAAACCCTGCATCTGCTCACAAGAGAGTTCTGGTGGCCACAGGTCCATGCTGATGTTGCCCAATATGTGGGTTCCTGTGAAGTTTGTCGGCGAGCAAAGGATGTGGTGGCTAAACCCTCAGGTCTGTTGTATCCTTTGCCAACACCCTCTGGTCCCTGGAATGCTGTCTCCCTAGATTTTATCACGGATCTTCCCCACTCAAAAGGGTTTACCTGCATCCTGGTCTTCGTAGATTTATTCACCAAAATGGCCCACTTCATTCCTTGTCCTAAATCTCCTACCGCAGCAGAAACAGCTCATCATTATTTACAACACCTCTTCAGGCTTCATGGTTTACCTGAACACCTTATTTCGGATCGTGGACCCCAATTCACCTCTCGTTTCTGGCAAGCAATGCACAAGGCACTAGGAACCCAAGTTCACTTGTCATCCGCTTATCACCCACAGTCAGATGGTCAGACTGAGCGCACCAATGCCACTTTAGAACAATATTTACATTGTTATACATGTTATCAACAGGACAATTGGGCAGATTTGTTGCCTTTAGCTGAGTTTGCATACAACAATGCTGTACATTCATCCACTCGTCAAACCCCATTCATGGCCAACTATGGGTATCATCCTCAGTACTTTCCCACCACCCTTCCTTCCACCTCTGTGCCAGCTACCAATGCTTATATCCAAGAACTTCATGGCATTCAAGAATTATTGAAAGAACAACTCAATCATGCCAAGGAAGCATATAAAAAAGCAGCGGATCAGAAAAGACAAGAAGGTCCACAGTTGAATCCAGGCATGAAAGTTTGGCTCTCTATCCGATATTTGAGACATCCTGGGCGATCCCGGAAACTAGATCCTCGATTCATCGGCCCTTACCCCATCCTAGAAAAAAATCAACCCAGTGGCGTTCCGTCTACAATTACCTGCATCCCTCCATATTCATCCCATGTTCCATCGTTCCCTCTTGGTCCCAGCCAAAGATCCTGACCCCAACCGACCACCAAATCCTGAACCTCCTCCACCAATCTTAGTAGAAAGAGAAGAGGAGTATGAGGTCCGCCAAATTTTGGATTCCCGGATACATCGGGGGGGGGGGGGTTGCAATACTTAGTGGACTGGGAAGGGTATGGACCAGAAGATCGATCTTGGGAACCGGTGTCTAACTTACATGCACCGGAATTGATTCAGCAATTTCATGATAATTATCCAGATAAACCTGGCCCATCAGAAGAGGGGGGCCATGGGGAGGGGGATAGTGCCAGGACCCTGCCTGTCATGGAATTCGAATGTGAAGGGTTAAATGCTGGAGAGCAGCAGGAGGAGCCTTGTAGTTCAAGTCAGCAGGCAGCTGAGTCTGAGGACGCAGCTGAGGGCACATCTCCTCCTCCTATAAGGGCTAGGAGCAGGATCCTGCAAAGGAGAACTAACAGGAGAGCTAGGGAAAGGATCTTTAATGATAGGCGTAGAATTAGATCTGAAAGCCCTGAGTTCTAGCAGGAGCCTTGCCAGAGATATGGGTGTGCTCCCTGGTTTAGGATAAAACTAGCAAGTTTACCCTGAACCCTCTGTGGGAGCAACGCGTAACTTACCTTGCCACCACGTTCCTGTGTGTTATCCTGACTTTGTTTCCTGACCTTGGACCGGCTTTCTGACTACGGCGTTCTCTGTTTCCTGACCTTGGACCGGCTTCCTGACTACGACATTTCTCTGCTTCCCTTGAACTTGGCATTTGGCTCTGTAAATTATTCTGGATTGACTCGGACTGTACTTAGTACTTTATCTGGATTACAACTAAAGTTCCTGGCAAAGAACTGAACTTGGCTTGCTGTGTGTTCTGTGTGCGGGGCTTGACAGTCGGGGACTTCAATGTGCATCCCGGCGATGGGCTTTCTGGGGCAGCTCTGGAATTCATGGAGTCCATGGCCTCCATGAGCCTGACCCAGCATATTTTATGCCGCACCCATAGATCAGGACATACCCTAGACTTGGTGTTTACCTCCACGTCGGAGGGCTTCAATCTGGAGGTGGGGAACATTGTTTCCCTACCAGTGTCATGGTCAGATCATCACCTGCTGTCCTTTTACCTGTCGATCACCCCCCCACGCGGGGACCCCAGCCCACTAGTTTGGGCTCGCCCCCGGAGGCTCCTGGACCCTGTTTGGTTCCGGGAGGCCTTCGGGGAGCTTCCTGGTGGCTTGGCTGACTATCCGGCCGAGGCAGCGGTGGAACAGTGGTTTCAAGAAACCTCCCACGCTGTTGACCGGATTGCCCCCAGGTGCCTCCTCCGATGCGAACTCGATCTTCGCCGTGGTACACGGCGGAGTTGAGAGCGATGAAGCAGGAGCGGAGAAGGCTAGAAGGCAGCTGGAGGAAGGACTGGACGGCATTTAATAAGGCTGCTGTTGTAATCCAGACTAGGCGCTACAACTGGACGATCAGGGAGGCCAAAACATCTTATTCCTCCCTGAGAATTGGTGAGGCCTCGAACCACCAGGCAGAACTTTTCGGGTGGTTCAAGACTTCACCAATCCTAGTCTGGTCAGCCCTCCTCCTACTGATTCCAGTAGTGAGAATTTTGCAGCCTTTTTAAGATCCAAAATAGAGGCCATCCAGGCTGGTCTTGACTCCGGTTGCTCTAGCCTATCCTCGGCATCCCCCGACGCTGCACCCCCCTGCTCTCCTCGATTGGATGAGTTTGGGTCTGTCTCCTCATCTGAGGCCTCCAGGGCTATTGCCCATTGCCGGCCTGCGTCCACCCCCTTCGATCCTTGCCCATCCTGGCTTATAAAAGCTGCCGGAGGGAGCATGCCTGAATGGGCTTCTACCATCGCCACGGCCTCCTTCAGGGAGGGGATCTTTCTGTCTCGCCTGAAGGAGATGGTGGTGAAGCCCATTCTTAAGAGACCTGGCCTGGCATCGGATGAATTGGCTAATTACCGTCTGACCGCCAATGTTCCCTTTATGGGCAAGATTATCAAGAGGGTGGCTGCGGTCCGGCTTCAGACTTTTTTGGAAGAACATCAGCTCCTTGACCCATTCCAGTCTGGGTTCAGGCCAGGTCGGGAGACTGAAACAGTCTTGGCCACACTGCAAGATGACCTCATCCCGGGGGGGGGGGGTGACAGGGGTAGATCTACCCTGTTGGTTCTCCTGGATCTGTCAGCGGCCTTCGATACCATCGACCACGGTATCCTGCTGGACTGGCTCTCCGAGATTGGGATCAGGGGGACTGTATACAGTTGGTTCCGATCCTTCTTGGAGGACCGCCCCCAGCGTGTGCAGCATGGGGGAGAGTTGTCGACCCTGTGGACACTCCCTTGTGGGGTTCCGCAGGGGTCGTCTCTCTCCCCTATGCTGTTCAACATCTATGTGAGGCCGCTTGCAGAGGTCATTAGGAGATTTGGAGTCCGCTGTCATCAGTATGCTGATGACACACAGCTCTATCTCTCCTTTTCCACCTCTGCAGTTGAGGCTGTCCAGACCCTCGACCAGTGCCTAGGCGCAGTCATGGCATGGACCAAGGTGAACAGACTCAAACTCAACCCCAAGAAGACTGAGGTAATGTTCTTCGGAAACTCCTCTTCCGGTTATGGGGGCCCTCTCCCTAGCTTGGAGGGAGTTTCCCTCCAACTAGTGAAGAGTGTTCAGAATCTGGGTGTGGTCCTGGACCCGGCTGTCACCATGGAGGCCGAGGTGGCTGCCGTGTCCAGGGCTGCTTTTTTCCATCTGCGTCAAATTGCCCAGATTCGCCCATACCTGGATCGGGATTCCCTGAGAACTGTGGTGCAAGCGTTGGTGATCTCGAGGATTGACTATTGCAACGCTCTCTCCATGGGGTTGTCCTTGACTCTCCTTCGGTGACTGCAGCGGGTGCAAAATGCGGCGGCCAGACTGATGGCGGGTGTGCGTCATTATGACCACATCACCCCAGTTCTTGCTTGCCTGCATTGGCTACCCATTGCGTCCCAAATCAGATTCAAGGTCCTGGTTTTAGTTTATAAAACCCTCCATGGCCTGGGACCTGACTACCTGGCAGAGCGGATCGCCCAGCGGTCAACCTCGGCCCATCCAATGAGGATGTCGCGGGCGCACTCGCTGCGGGTGGCCACGCCCGGAGAGGCCTGGAAAACCTCCACTCAGAGCCGGGCTTTCTCTGTGGCTGGCCCCACACTATGGAACCACCTTCCCAGCGAAGTGCGCCTTGCACAGTCCCTGCCAGCCTTTCGGAAGGCTTTAAAGACGATCCTCTTCCAAGAGGCATTTGGTGACTTAATTTAATTTTTTCCCTGTCATCTGCTTTTTGGGTTACTAGCACCAATTTTTATTTTTATTTTTATTTGTTGTTTAACTAATTTTGTTTCTTCTGTTGTCTGTGGTAGTTATCTCTGGTTGTATGATTTACTATGTTGTGAACTGCCCGGAGTTCCTTCGGGAAGATGGGTGGTATACAAGTCCTGAAATAAATAAATAAATAAATAAATAAATAAATAAATAAACCTTTTTCCCTCCCCCAAGCCCTGTGTGTGAGCTGATCGGCACTGGGGGGAAGGTTTTCCCCAACCCAGCACTGATCAGCTGGTGTGCGGGGCTGGGGAGGGAGTTTTAAAAGCCCAGGGCTTTTAAAACTTTTTCCCTCCCCCAAGCCCCACGCACCAGCAAATATCTTTAAAAACCCCGCACCTTTCCCTCCGATTGGGGCGTGTTGAGGGGGAAAGGTGCAGGTTCTTTAAAATGTCTTAGAGTCACCAAGACTGCCAAATGGGCCTCCGCTGAACTGGAAGTGACCTCCAGATCACTAGAAAGCACTTTTGAGGCCTCTGAGGGCCTTTCTGGGCCCTGGACTTCCAGTTCACAGAAAAGTATTTCTGAATCCTCCAACATGCCCAGAAAGGCCCTTGAACACACAAACATGCTTTCTAGGGACACAGAGGTCAGTTCCAGTTCAGTGAGAAGTACTTTTGGGGCCTTTGACGGCCTGGGAATGCCGTCGGAGGTCTGTTTGGGGTAGCACCAGGCCAGGGTTAAGTATCGGAGACCTGAAACAAGCCATTCCAGCTTTCCCCAGGGGGCTTTTAAAAATATACTGTGGTCCTGTCATATAAAGGGAGCACAGTATATGAACCACAAAAGAGCAGGGGGTTACTGTATTTATATTTATATTTATATTTATATTTATATTATTTAGAGATGGGCACAAAATGAACTTTTAATTCATTTTGTTATTTGTTTCATTAGCTAACGAAATGAATAATGAACCAACCCATCATCGCCACAATCCTCCTGGTCCTGGTAGGAACGTAGGCCTGTAGAGCCTACGTTCTTGGGGCCAGTGCCTCAAAAGCCCCTACTAGGGATTTTTAGGAGCCTAAATAAATAAATAAATAAATAAATAAATAAATAAATAAATAAATAAATAAATAAAATTTTGAAAAGGAGTGCCAACCCGGCCAAAAAAAGGCCAGCGCCTCAAAAAGCCCTTGCCACTGGGGCCAGGATGCCCCCCCATTGCTGCTGCCGCCGCCCAATAAGTACACCCAAACCGGTTCGGAACAGTTTGGGTTCGTATGAATTTTTTAAAAAATCGTACAAACCCAAAGTCGAAACGAACCAAGGGTGGGCCCGAAACAGACGAACCTGAACCATGGGTTTTCTGTTTCGTGCCTACCTCTATTTATATTTGTTTTATTTTTCTTTATACAGTGGTACCTCTTAAGATGAATTTTATTCATTATATGGGTCAATTCATTTTATGAAAAATTCACCCTACAAAATGCAGTTTAATGTAGTTCCCATAGGAATGCATTGAATTCATCTTGCAAGGCATCCCATAGGAAAAATTCATCCTAAGAGGTTTTCCTATTTCCGGAAATTTCATTTGTCTTAACCAGTTTTTTGTATTAAGGGATATTCATCTTATGAGGTACTACTGTATTTTGTATTTTCCTTATTATTTTAAATTGCATTGCAGCAATCATTTTATATGAATATTTTGGGCTATATAACAAATAATTTGAGTTTCCATTATTTCTTATGGGGAAATTTGCTTTGATAGACATGTGCTTTGGGTTACAAGCATGCTTCCAGAACGAATTATGCTTGTAAACCAAGGCTTGACTGTACTTTGTATGAACTGTAACCTTAGAATTTAAAAACATCTGATTAGTCTTATGTACTATTTGAGGCCACACACTTGTTGCATTATTATGAAACGGTGATGCTTTGTTAATAAACTTATTATTTGTGGTTCACTTACATCAGAGTGAGTTAATTAGGCTAAAAGTAAGCCTAAGGGGGAAAATATTTGGTGCCAGTGGGTTTTCTTGGTGATTATCAGGGGAGTGGTGACACTGACTTCATTTTTCATCAACTAACCACTTCGTGTTATGGCTGTTTTTCAACACGTTACCTAGGTATTTAATGCCTGGACCCACACATTAATGAGCATGCCTCGAAGAAATGTGAGGTGCAGATTACAGTGCATACCAGAACACGTCAGCGCAGCTGAAAGGTTTTGGGTTGTTAATCCCCAAGGAATTTACTTAAATTTTGAGTGCTTCTGTCCTGTGTAACCCAGTGCAGAGCACACCCAGCCCTCTGTATGAGAAAGAAGTCTCAGTCTTCAAGATCAATTTTCTTCTATTCTCAAGAGTGGAGGCACAACACATCCAGATTTTAAGAGAAGGATAAAGGAAATGTATGGATACATATTGCAAGTGCCTAATTATAAATTGCTCTTAGCCATATGCAATATGAGTCCTTTGCAAAATTATACTTACTATGGATTTACTTGAATCTTTGGGAGCAAAGTGAAATGGCTTACATTAGGGCAGCAGATTGTCTCTTTCTTTTGAACTGAAAAATGAATGTTAAATCAATTTCAACAACCCCACCATTGCATATTGGCTGTGTTGCTGCTCTGCATCAAAATTATTTGAGCAGCAAAGACCCAAAGAGTGAGTGTCTAGATAAAGGAGGGGAAATGGGATATATCTCGTTCTCAAGCCCTTATGTTTGGCCTTTTGCTGGTCACGGTTATATACTTAATAGCAACATACACTCTAATTTTTGTGCAAGGCTCTGTTCTGTGTATTGAATTGAATTGTCAATTCAAGAAACCTTTAATGGCATAATAAAATAAAATAAAATAAAATAAATAAAATAAATCAAGAACAAAATCATCAAATTGTGTGATAAAGGATTAAAAGAAAAATACAGGTGTACCTAAGTTGACAAACGCCTCAGTTTATTTAATTTTTGGTTCACAAAAGGAAATCCGGAGCTGTAAACACATCCGTTAATGCGTTTTTCCACAATACCTTGGTTTAGATCAGGCATTGCAAAAAAGTACCCAAGATGCATTGCGTCCCTGTGCATTTTCAGTTTATGAATTTTCTGGAATACAAAATGTCCCAGAGAACAGATTAACTTCATCAACCAAGAGAGGTTAGAAATGACTGGGGCCAGAATTTGTTGATGAACCTTGCGATGAGTGGGGTAGGAAAGAAGAATATGAGAGCTTGAGCCAACTTTCAGTACACAATGTTCTCAAATGGTTTTGATACCTCTCTGAGAGGACAGCTGAGGGAAAAAATGTTCAGTCTGACGAGCATAAAAGCCTGTCACTGGCGAGGATTAGTAAGATTTTTCATATAATTGGCTCCTACATAGCTGTCACGTTTTCCCTGGCGCTGGCCAGGATGAGAGGAGAGAGGTGCAATGCATGCACGCCAAAACAAGCCTCCACATGCATGCGTACACCTCTGCACCTGCACGCACTGCTCACCCCTCCCACCATACTGAGCCAAAGTCCCCTCTCTACCCAGTCACCGGGGTGCACAGAATTTAAAAGATGAAAGGTGTGCCTTGCTAAGCTAGGGAGAAGGCGCCTGGGCAACCTATGCAGGGCTCCTTTGCCTTGGTCGCTGCCTTACAGTTCAAGGGGCCCCTTCCATCTCCACCCCCTCTCCTTACAAGGGCTCTGGTCTTCGTGCAGTTGAAATGGAAGGGGTCAGGTTGGGAAGGAATGGGAAACGATCTCCCCACCCTGCAACCCAGAGATGCACTGTCATGAGCGAGCGAACAGAGTGAGACCAACCTGTAGGAGGAGCAGCCCGCGGAGCCACAGCGGGGAAGCCAGAGGTGGGGCTCCTACCTCCATCCCCCGCCCCCAGCATGCGCATGCCTCGGTGCAGATTGGGGCCTTCAGGTGCTGGCCAGGGCTGCTGGCCCACTGCTCCGCCTTTGCGACATCTGCTGCTGCTGCTGGGATAGTGGGGCAGGGACTCCCAAGGGGCTGCCTTTCTCAGGACCCCAGCAGCAGCAGCATACATCACGGAGGCAGAGCAGCAGGCCAGCAGCCCCAGCCAGAATCTGAAGGCTTGCCACTGGTCAGAGTAAAAATAGGGACATTTCCGGGGGAAAGGATCACCTGGGAAGACGGCGGGAAAGAGTGGTAAAAATGGGAAATCCCACCCATTATGGGACACTTGACAGCTATGGGCTCCTAGCCACCCTTGGAGTGCTCAGCAGACCATAAAAGCGGGAAGAACAGGTTTGGTTACGTCCTGCAGCAATGGTCTGGCTCCAATATCCCCCTCTCCCACCTATGTCCACCTGGGTACTCGGCCCAGCATCAGTGTCGCTTGGATGGTCAGGAAGGGGAAGTTGCTGCAGTCTATAGGATTTCAATATCCTTGACCAGGCTTCCAATCTCTTTGAGAGAAGGTCTAGAGCACTGGTTCCCAACCTTGGGTAAATCTAGTGTTACTGGACTGTTGGAATATGGCAAGATCTATATTCAAACATTATAGGGTTAAGGTCAGCTGAACCTCATTTGGAACTGTAAGCCTGTGACTTATATCTGTTTAATTAGTATGGCTTCTACAAAAGGAATAGCTTCACCTTGCTCAGGAGCATGCATTGTGCTACAGCTTTAGCTCTTGCGAGCTGCTGCAGCCTGTTGCTGACTCTATCCCTCTCTCGTCAGAGTGAGGCAGACTATGTGTGTTTGCCTAACGATCCTGGGCATTGCCTGAGCTGTCGTCACCTTATCTCTTGTTACTTCATTTGGTGTTTTTGTATGTACTGCTAGTGTTTTGTTATTTTATTAGGAATATCTCGTTAACCCTTTTCCTGAGAGAAATAGATAAAGTTTATTTTTATATACAGTACTTCACTTTCATCTCAGAGTCTTCAGTCTACAGTTTTTAACCCCAGAATATCTCCCAGAATATCTGATCAGCACAACTGGTGGTGAAGACTCCTGGGAACTATAGTCCAAGAACACCAGGGTTAACCAAGGTTGGAAACTACTGGTCTAGAGGGCCTGTATTGTGTGTTCGGCTTATAAGACAGATTGGGGATTCTGTTGGTGTACCACCTACCCTGTTGCATACCAACAGTCTCCCTGCCTAAGCTTATGGAGGTGGTCTTTGACCTGGTGTTGAGGACCCCCAAACTGTTGGTGCTGGGGGACCTCAACATCCATGCTGAGGCTGCCTTGAACGGGGTGGCCCAGGACTTCATGGCTGCCATGACAACCATAGGGCTGTCTCAATATATCATCGGCCTGACGCATGAAAAAAGCCATATTCTAGACCTGGTCTTCTCAACGGGACTGGGGTGGTTGTGGTTTGGATGTAGAAGGGTTGGTTTTTGACCCCATTGTCATGGTCAGACCATGTCCTGGTTAGTTTAGTCTATTAACTTCTTCAACCATCTGCAAGGGTTGGGGATAGTTTCCTGCAAGCTCTGGGGGATTATCCATCTGATATGGTTGGCACTCCTGTTGAAGCTCAGGTCACCCTATGAAATAGGTAAATGACCTGGGTAGTTGACATTATTGTGTGTAAGTGCCCCCTTCCTTTACAAAGAGCCCAAATAGCTGCTTGGTATACATCTGAGCTGTGGTGATGAATCAGGAGGGGAGACAGCTGGAGCCCAGGTGGAGAAAATACCATTGTGAGTATTAGAGCTCATTATCAGGCCTATTCCATGGTGATGTGGTTGGCACAACGGCAACATTTCACCAACTGTCTTGCTTACTCAGAGTGTCACCCAGCAGAGTTGTTTCAGATGGTCCAGGATCTTCTTCAACCGGGAGACATGATGGAGGCCCTGGAGCATTTGTTGGCTTGCTGTGAAGAGTTTGCCATCCACTTGGAGTGAAAAATTGCTCAGATTCACAGTGAATTGGTCTCCACCATGGGTACAGAATCAAGGAATGTGTCCAGTGCACTGTGCTGGTCAAGTGTTATTGGATGAGTTTCAATTGTTGAGACGAGAGGATGTGGACAGGGAGCTTGGATCTGTCCGTTCTACCACCACTCTGCTCGACCCTTGCCCTTCTTGGCTAATTGAAAGATTTGCGGGGGGGGGTCGCACCTGGGTCCAGGAGGCTATGGATGCCTCCTTGAGAGAGAGAGTGGTCCCCACTGCCTTGAAGGAGGTGGTAATTCGGCCACTCCTTTAAAAGCATAATTTGCACCAGGGGCTGGTGGTTAACTATTGACCAGCAGTGAACCTCCATTATTTGGCAAGGTGTCGGAATGGGTGATGGCAATCGGATGAAACGGATTTTCTGGATCCATTTCAATCCGGGTTTCAGGCCGGGTTTTGGTATGCATACTGCCTTGGTCGCCCTGTACTTTTTCTGGGAAAGAGATGGGGACTGCAACTCTGCAGATACTCCTGAACCTCTCGGCGGCTTTCAACACCATTGACCATGGTGTACTTCTGGATAGGCGGGCCAGGTTGGCAGTTGGAGGCACAATTTTGTAGTGGTTTTACTCCTTCCTGGCTGACCATGTCCAGAAGATGGTGCTGGGAGACTGTTCCTCTGCCACTGGAGTTTACACCACTGTGATCCACAGGGCTCAATACTGTCCCTCATGCTGTTTAGCATCTACATAGAACCACTGGGAGAGGTCATCGGGAGGTTTGGGCTGAGGAGTCAGCAATATGCTGATGATACTCAGCTCTACCTCTCATTTTCCACCAACCCAAATGAGGCAGTTTCTGTGCTGAAAGTTTGTTTGGACCAAATAATGGACTGGATGAGGATTAATAAATTGAAACCCAGTCCATACAAGACAGAAGTACTGTCAGTGGGTGCTTCCCCAGACAGGTTAGAGAGCCATCTCTATGTCCTGGATGGAGTTGCACTCCCCCTAAGGGACAGGGTCCACAGCTTGGGGGTGCTCCTGAATCCCAGTCTAACACTGGAAGCCCAGGATGGTGGACAGGGGTGCTTTTCTTCTGCTGTGGAAATTATACCAGGTGCCCCCTGTACCTGGACAAACAGAGCCTCATGACAGTTATGCATGCACTGGTAACATCCTGTATTGATTACTGCAATGTGCTGTATGTGGGGCACCCTTTGAAGATGGTCCAGCAATTGCAACTGGCTCAGAATTGTGCAGTGAAGCTGATAAGTGGTGGGGCCACCAGGGATTATATCACACCAAATCTGTATAACCTTCATTGGTTACCAGTTGCTGTCCAAGCCCAATTCAACATGTTTGTGTTAACATATAAAACCCTTAATGGTTTAGGCCCTGGATACATGAAGGACTACCTCCTTCCATATGAACTTACCCAGCAGTTAAGATCTAGCCAGGGGGTTGCTTTGAAACTTGAATGTTTAAAAGTGAGCCTAAGGAGGTGAGTGGAGCTTCTTATGAGGCCCATCTTCTCTTGCTGATGTCAGTTGGAGATATCTGTAACTGGACCTCTGAGGATTGGACTATCCTTGCTGGCTTGAAGTCCTTCTTGATGTCATAAACAGTGTTCCGTGCACAGAAATACATTCAGCCATGCCAGCTACATGGCCACTGACTTGCACAACACTGGCTCTTTGGCTTGGAAACGGAGATGAGAACTGCCCCTAGAGCCAGACACAGCTAGCACACAATTGCGGGGGGAACTTTTACCTTTTTATATGGCAAGTAACTGAAACGGGAACATCGTTTACTATTCTTTAAATATGCTGAAGGTTTAGTTTTATGTGGACTTTGCAAAAATTATGCAAACAAACCCAGATTGGTGTATGATGGTTATATAGCTAAAAGGAACTTTATATTTTTATTATATTTAGTTGTTGCAAAACACTTATTAGTTCTTTCTGATCAGTTTAATATACCTTATGAATGGATTCTCTGCAGGTATGGTGCAATTGCACAAGCACTATTTACACACATTCATGTGCTTTTAAATTCCATCCAGAATGTATAATCATTCTTCTGCAGCTTCTATAGCTGCCTACACATCCTTAAGTGAAAAACCCCTGTGGGGGGAGCTAACTTATTTAAATTTCTTCAACTTAAACTTTAGAACCTGTGAAAGGTCAGACTTCCAACTTCCACAGAGATTACTGTGTGATGAAAATCAAAACATGCCAAACTGGTCCTTAGTTACCATTTATGTTACAAACAAGAACTGTGAATTCACCCATGATAATTTATATGAAGTTTCTCCTAGACTAAAATTATTTCAAAAAAAATTTCCCTACAAAACTGACCAAGAATAAAATTATCCTGAGATAAATGTTCAGTATAGCACTTGCATCAATTTAAGCTTTGATATAGAAATTAAAATTAAAAAGCACATTTCCTTTAAATTTCTAAGTGTCCTTCACACAGCAGACTAACATGTCTCGGACATTCAATTTGTGACTTCATGCTTGAAGCATACTGATCTCATCAACATCAGACATTTCAGCAACACCAATCTGCTCGACAAGTGTCATTTGGATTTTTGGGTCCTGGCAGTGGTAAAAAGGTGGAATATAAATGTATTTATTAATTAAACCCTGAATGGCCTCTGAGACAGATGCTTTCCTGATAGGCCTATGCTAGCAGATAGATGGGACAAACGAGCCCCCATTGGTTGTCTTGGTGGTTTTTGATACACTGCTTTAAATCAAGTCCTTGTAGAAACTGGATTACAATGGTTCTGGTCATTTATTTCAGAACTGGTCTAGATTAGAAGATGACGGTAAGAGAATAATGTTAAGCCCAATGGCTATTGTCTTTTCACATCCCACATGGTTTGTTCTGTTCCCAATGTAATTTAATACATTTGGCTTACCCAGAGTTCTGGAATAAAATGTTACCAATATGCTAATGATCTTCAGCTGCATTACTTTTTATCTGACTCCAAGAAAAGTGTCAACCCCCTGGAACATTAATTATGGGCAACATGAAGGCAAATATACTAGTGAAGTTGGACAACTAAAAGTTTGGTTAAGGAAGTGGAATTCAAACAATTTTAATTTGGAAATGTTCTTTGATCCTATGCTGTCTCTGGATCTTCCAGGAGTAGGAACTAGGATTACGTTTGCACAATTAGATTTACTGCACTAACCGTAACCAATCATTTCAACTCTGCTTTTTTTCTTTCTTTCTCAGATCCTGTGCAGCGAGTACTATCCACGGCGCAGCTAATGAGAATGAGTACATCACAACCTAGCCTCATATTATCATTTGTTAATTTTTCAGAGGAGAGTTAGGGCTCAGACTATAAAAACAGCTTTGAGACGAAATGCCTCCAATCCATACCGAACACTTCTCAGGCTCCAGGATACAGCCAGATTCAGCCCCCACCCCACCCCCACCCCCACCAGGTCTCCCCCAAGGCCCTGCTCCTTGGCCGAATCTGACGCTCAGTCGCCTTCACCCAGGAACCCCGCGCGCCGCTATATTGCTAGGGTCCAATTACGCAATCATTATTCAATTAACTCGAGGAATGGGGCCAGTGTTGGGGGAAGGGGGAAGCAGGGAAGTCTGGCTTGGCTCCTGTTTTCTCTGCTTGTTTACCCCCACCACCACCGCCGCCGCCGCCGCCGCCGCCCAGCCCACGCCACCCACGGGCGAAGAGAGAGAGAGTCCTCTATTTCTCCTTCGATTTCCGCGTGCAAAGGATGCTTCCGCCCCGCAAGAGGGAAGTCCACTAGTCGTCCATGGACTCCGGAAATCTGGCGTGCGCGCCCCCTCGTTGTCCTCTACAGTCTTTTCTGGTTTCATCGCCTTTCCTCTCGGCCGGGCTGCGACGTGCCACGTACAAGCGCGCGATGACGTCAGAGGAGGAGGAGGGGGAGGAGGGGGGGTAGTCGAGGGGGCGGGGCTGGCTGGGGCTCCGCCCGCCGTCGTCTTTTTCTGTTGGCCGCGGCGTCTGTCCGGGAAAGGCGGAAGAGGCCGCTCCTTCTCCGCGCGCGGCTCGAGCAGAGTTTGATTACTATATATGGTCAAAGGCAGGCGGAGGGGCGGGGGGGGAGGGGGCGCGCGGGCGCTTCCTGGTTTGGTGCCGCTGGGAGTGGAGGCCGCTGCGGGCGCTGCCTCTGCCTCTGCCTCTGCCAGGGCATTGGGCTCCGGGGGACTGGATCCCTCTCTCCCGTGGTCCTCATTTGCCCCAGATCGTCGTCATCATCATCATCATCATCATCAGCAGCAGCAGCAGCAGCAGCAGCTACAAGTGTGTGTGTGTGTGTGTGTGTGGAGAAGATGCCTTACGAGCTGAGTAAGTATGGCGAGTGGCTCCTCCTCGAAGGACCGAAGGCGGAGGGCGCAGTCCTTGCGAGAATTGTTAGCGCTGCAGCCTCTCCCATGGGAAGGGAAAGGGGGGTGATGATGGTGATGATGATGATGGGGTGGTGGTGGTGGTGGTGCCACGCGGATCCCCTTCGTTGCCTGGGAGGGAAGGGAAGCCCCCGCGTCTGGCTGGGTCCGCCTTTTTTATTTTTTTTTTTTTATTTTCCGTGTCAGATTCGGGCGAGAGGAGCCAAAGAGACTTCCTTGGGAGGAGAGAAGGGACGCCGCTTAATTCATGCATTGCTTTAGGAAAGCCGAACTGCAGCGGTTTCCTCAGGCAAACGCCTTGGGAGGTAGAGGACATGGCAGGGTTCTTATTCCGCCTTTCCCGTTGGCACGACCGTCCTCAAGGGGGAAAGATGGGGCTGGTGAGCTTTTCAGTGTAAGCAACTGGGCATAGGGAGAACCAGAAACCTGGAGCCGCCTTCTATTCCTTTATTGAAGTTAAATGCATTTTGTAGCGATGGTTCCCCCACCTCCAGGGCTAAGATTGCTAATACTTCTGTCCACTTCTTGTGGTTTTTGTTTTCTTTTGTTCTTAGAAAAGGTGTTTGCAAGCCTCCCACAGGTTGAAAGAGGTGTCTCCAAAATCATTGGGGGAGATCCAAAAGGAAACAACTTTCTGTATACGAATGGGAAATGTGTCATCATTCGAAACATTGATGTAAAGTATACCCATTTTTTCCTTTCATTTTTCATAATGTTGAATTGTAAACTTATATAACAAGTAACAACTATTGCTTTTTCAAGCTATGGGGGTATGATAGTTGAAGATGAAGTTAATATGTAAGTAGAACATTTTCCACACAAGTCAAGAATCACTGATATTTGTTTTTGGGGATAGAGACTACAGTAGGACACCCTGTATCCACTGATTCATTAACCACTGATTCAGTTATCCACAGTTGACAGAGGAAAATAAATAAATAAATGAATGAATACAGCAGCTGCAAAGCAAGCTACTGTCATAAAACAGCAGCCACAAAGCAAGCTACTGTCACAAAACAGCAGTTCTGGAGGTTTTTTGAGCGTTTTCTCTTATCCATGGGAAGGCCTAGAACCAATCCCCAGCTGATACTGGGGTTCTACTGTACATGCTGACAACTAATATGATAATGGACTATATAAACTGAAATGAAAGTGAAGGATGGAGAATGTTTCAGTGGAAAAGAAGTGTGGGAGATATTTTACTAGTGTGAAAGCACAATTTAAAAAATACTGGTAGTTGTTTCTAACTGAATTGTACACAAATGAATGCCTAGGTACTCTGTTGTATAGTATAGTTGGAATCAAATGTGTGTATCCTTCCTTTTGATTATATGTGTATTGAGTCTATCTAATAGAAAGGTATTCTGAAGATGAGTTACTTGTTAATAATTTTCTTTTTATTCTGAAATAGCTAAGGGTTGCATTTCCCAGAGGCCCTCTGTTTATGCTGTCTTGGGTATGAGGACCTTGGGTGGCAGTTCTGAGTAACCTTGTTAAGTGCATGGAAATAACTGATGGCAAAGTGTACCCCATAGCACTTCAACCACTCTCTGGGGGGCTTACAGTTTAATTATGCAGGCCATACATTGTCCCTGCAGCAAGCAGGGTATTCCTTTTACCAACCTTGGAAGGATATAAGACTGAACCCACTTATAGTAACCTAATAGGGCTTTCAAGATAAGTAGGAGTTAAAGAGTAGTTCGACTAATTCCATATCCCCAGTGAGTTTCCATGGATGTGTAGGAATTTGAACCCAGACCTGCTGAGTTCTACTTCATCATTCTATCCACAACACCAAACTAGGTAGCTCTCTGGGTAAACTTAATTTATAAGAAGAAGAGAAGCTGTGTTGCAGTTTATGCACCTGTTTTATCTTCTGTTAGGAAATAGAGTGCATGACAAGCATTGGATTCCAAGGAGGCATGTTTGAAGCTCTTTTTAAAAATTTAATTTTGTGTTAGGGCACAATAATAAAGAGACACAAATTTACAAATTTGGCAATTAATAAATTAGTATACAATACCTAAGGTGCAAAATCTATGTCTGTATATAGTAAAAATACCAAAATAACAATTTATCTTCTTGATCCATAGCAAGTTAGCCATTAAAGAAATGACTAATTTTTGTAATGAAAACAACCAATCCTGTCAATCCCCACCTGCAATCAGAAGTAGTACAGTTCAGCCACAAGTTTACCATATCATGGAAAAGTGGGTTCTGTATCTGAACCCTATTTATGTGTTTTGTTTTGTTTTTTAAATGAACATTGGCTAGAATACTGTTGTCTCACATAAGGCCTATCATGTAAGCAGTTTATCTCTTCAGGTAGCTGCTGTCATTTAGTCCTACATCCATTGATATAATGAATAAATAATTATGAACCCGGCTATGGAAATCCAGATGGGAAAACTACATGCAAAATTTCCATTACACGAGCCAATAAAATTTTGGCATTAAAGTGAATGCAACTTGCTCCTACTTAGTACCCTTAATATTGCAGCCTTCAGCTGATATTTCTGTTTATTTGATTGGTCAGAATTAGCAACCGTTTATGTGAATCTGAAGGTAACATCTAGTTGTTCATAAATAGGTGGTTTCTAGGTCTTGGTGCTTCCATCATTCTCTTCTCTACACTACTCTCCCCAATGGTACAAGCCATGTGAATACAGGGTTTTTTTGGGGGGGGGGGTTTAAAGGGAGGAACTTGTAGTCTTTCAGTGTTTAATTTCAGACTGAATATAAGAAATAAATAAAAGGTAAAGTGCAAGATATCTTTGAATCCACACTATTGTTGGGAGCTTTATTTGGTGGTGGTGGTGGTGGTGGTGGTGGGGCTACAGCCTAGTACAGCAGAATTTGGATAATTATTAAGAAAAAAACAGTTCATGAAGCATCTGAAAAGGTGGGAAATGCTTATTATGTATGTCTGTATAATAAATTAGCTAAAGTGTTTCAAGAGCCAAAGCCGCTTCCTTGAGCGAGAAGCTGTCAGAGTAGGTTTAAAACAATTATACCTGATGAGCAATTTGTGTTTTTATTTTCTTAGTCCATGAATGCTTTATGATCATGAGAAGAAATCCCTTAAAAATATGTAACTTGCTTGATATCTAAATGTGTTGCACAAGTTCATCAATGTAGAACAGTGGTTTCCAGCCCTGGATCAGTAGAAAATTACTAAAATTCCTAGAAGCTGTCACCACTTGCTGTGCTGGCCAGGATATCTGGGGGATGTAGTCCAAGTATATCTGGTGACTGAAGGCTGGGAACTACTTAAGTAGAGCATTCAAAGGATAGTAGAATAGCATGTGAATACTAAGGTCTGCTTAGGTCTGTTTGTATTTAAGATTTAGTTAATCTGCTTCTGCATTTATGTTTTCTAGTATTTGGTTTCTTCCAAAGCTTTCCTGGTATCTACTCTGGTTTCAGTAACTTTAAAGTGAGTTTCTGTGCTTAACTGGAGAGAGGATGTGATATGTTACATGGAAATGACTATAGCTTTAATTTTTTTTCCCCTTTAAGACAGTATTTTGAATGATGCTTGACTTAAACCTCAATAAACTTTACCATTTGGTAGAAAAGATGGGATAACCAATTACATTAACATTTCCTTGAGAATGTTTGTAATACAGTGTTTGTCCATTGTATTATTCAAACCTGGGTTCTGTTGAGCCACACAAGTGGATTCATAGTTATTTATTTATTTATTTATTTATTTATTTATTTATTTATTGTCACCACTTTTTTACTAATCATCTGGCAGCAAGGCCACTCTTGGTGATTTATAACAATACTAACAACAAGACAATTAAAATAAGGGGAAAAGCTACATTAAAATACAAAATTATAATTTGTGTATACCAACCTCCTGACATTCATTGGATCTAGGACCTTGCAACTCTGTCATCGTAGAAATGCATAGCATATAGAATAGCCATTCTCAATCCTCAGCATGTGCAAATTTTGACCCATTATGTCGTACAGATTCTTATTATTTGGGTCCTTCTTTGAGTGTGAAATGGATATATCCAAAGTGATTGCTTGGAACATGGCAGGAAACAGGTGATCATTCTTGCCAGTATTACACCAAATGTCTGTGCTAGCTCTGTGCTATTTCAGGCCAGAAGCCCCTAGTGTTTTGGTGTATCTATAATGGAGATTTTATGAACATGCAAACATTTACCATTTTAATCTTCCAACATGAACCTTTTTGTTTCTGAACAGCTGTTAGTTGATAGAATGATACTGGGTAACATAAAACAGCACTTAAAATGTGTAAGACAAAAAATAATATATTTTCTTTATTAGAATTTTAAAGAAGATACACTTGAACCCATATCTGAGAATCCTTCATAAAATGAGCAACAGTATCAATATGTGAATAGAGACGGAAAGAATATGTTAGAAGACTAGAATATGTTGTAGCAGTTAGAATAAAAAGAGAAATGAAAACACCTCTGACCAACGTCCCCTCTTTCAGCCTCACTATACATGCCTACAGCTTCCACGGATTCCGTTGTGACTGGAACAAAAGTGGTCACGGCAGGTATATGGGGGAGAAAAACCATGCATGCACCTTAAAAGGAACCTTGTTTCTGATCTCAAGGTTGGGTGACGCCTTTATTAGACCGTTAAAAATTACTACATGATCTAGCTTTCAAGTCCATATAGTTCTTCATCAGGCTGGAGAAGGTGCAGAAGAAGCACAAATTTTTCCAGATGTGCAGGAATATCTCCCAATCACACATACAGTTTGCCATGTTTCTGTGTCTCTCTGTTCCTAGCCAGAAAGGGACCATGCTTTTCAGCATCCACAATGAAGATGCTGAATAGTGGGTGACCCTTTGCCTAACAAGATAGGGAGAGAGAGTCTAAGTCATGCTGCCAGAAGTGAAGTGGTTCCATACATGTGATGGGTCATAAACTCACCTGGTGTTTACAGTTGAGTTGACTTAGAGTAGTGACCACCACTGTTCTGGGTCCAGTGCTGTTAAATATCTTTATTAATGACTTGGAGGAAGGGATAGAGAGTATGCTAATTAAATTTGCAGATGATACCAAATTGGGAGGGGTTGTTTCCCTGGGTCCAGTGCTGTTAAATATTTGTTTGATTAATTTCCCGTGGCCCGACTTGGAGGGAGGAATAGGGGATGGGGGAGGGAGGAGGGGGAGGAGGAGGTGCGGGGGGCTTGCGTGTGTACCTTGGGGGCCATGGGAGCGGCGGCGCGGGCGGCGCGCTTGCCGGCTGGGGCGGCGAATGGGGAGCCCGGGGCTCCTGGGCGGGCGGGCCCCCGCCTCCTCCTCCTGTCGGCGGCCGGAGGCAAGCGGCGGCGCAGAGGTGCCCCAACTGAGGCGGGCGGCGGCGGCGGCCACGGCAGCCGCCCGGGTTTGGCTGTGGCTCCGCGGCCGGCGGCGGGGCGCCCCGCGGCCGCCGCCGCCGCCCGCCTCGGTGGGGCACCTCTGCGCCGCCCCTTGCCTCCGGCTGCGGCCTTGGGTGGGCGAGTGGGAGGGGAGGGGAGGAGGCGGTGGGGGTGGCGTCTCCGGCCCGAGGCGCGCCCGCCACCGGCCGCGGAGTCGTGGCTGAACCCGGGCGGCTCCGTGGCATTAGGAGGAGGAGGCGGGGCCCGCCCGCCAAGGAGCCCGGGCTCCCCACCCCCGCCCGTGCGCCGTGCCCGGCGGCGGCGCTTCCTCCGGCTGCCCGCGGGAGAAAGAGAGGAGGAGGAGGAGGCGGCAAAGGAAGGGGAGGAGCCTTCCCAGGCGGCCCGGTGCCAGGGGACCGGCACCGGTTGCTCCACTGCCCTAGAGGATAGGATGAAAATCCAAAAAGACCTTGACAGACTAGAGTGCTGGGCCAGAGCCAACAGAATGGATATCAACAGAGGGAAATGTAGGGTGCTACATCTAGGTAAAAAGAATAAATTGCACAGATATAGGATGGGGGATACTTGGCTGGAGGATAGTACCTGTGAAAGGGATCTGGGAGTCTTAGTGGACCACAAATTGAACATGAGTCAGCAGTGTGATGCAGCAGCCAGGAAAGCCAATGCAATTCTTGGTTGCATCAACGGAACCATAGTGTCTAGATCAAGGGAAGTGATAGTACCACACTATTCTGCTCTGGTCAGACCCCACCTGGAGTACTGTGTCCAGTTCTGTGCACCTCAGTTTAAAAAGGATGTTGACAACCTCGACCGGGTGCAGAGGAGGGCGACCAGGATGGTTGAGGGTCTGGAAGAAATGTCTTATGAGGAACGGCTTAGGGAAGTGGGAATGTTTAGCCTTTCAAAAAGAAGGCTGAGGGGGGATATGATAGCTATGTTTAAATATTTGAAAGGATGTCATATTGAAGAGGGAGCAGGTTTGTTTTCCATGGCTTCAGAGACTAGGAGTCGGGGCAGTGGTTTCAAACTACAGGAAAAGAGATCCCATTTGAACATTAGGAAGAACTTCATGACAGTTAGAGCTGTTCGGCAGTGGAATATGCTGCCATGGAGGGTGGTTGAGTCTCCTTCTTTGGAGGTTTTTAAGCAGAGGCTGGATGGCCATCTGTCGGAAATATTGTGATGGGTTTCCTGCATGGCAGGGGGTTGCACTAGATGGCCCTTGAGATCTCTTCCAACTCTATGATTCTATGATTCTAAGAGCTGTATGCCCTCTTGTTTAAAAGTGACAATTGTTCATCCCACTCTTAAGAAGTCTATGTTGGCGTAGGACCTGTCAGCTATGGACCTGTCAGTGATGTTCCATTTATAATAAACTGATTGAAAGAACAGTGGCAGACCAGTTACAGGGTGTGACTGCCACTACCGAAGCTAGCCACGTACCTAATCTAAAAACCTTTAAAACAGGCATGCCCAAACTTCAGCCCTTTAAATGTTTTGGACAGCAACTCCCACAGTCCTTTGCCATTGGCAATCTGCGCTTAGAATTCTGGGAGTTGTGGTCCAAAAACATCAGGAGGGCCGAAGTTTGGGCATGCCTGCTTTAAAATTTCCCTGGCTTTCCTTAAGCCTTTAAAAGAAAAAACAAGTGGAGTTTTCAAATGAAACAAATAGTAGGTTTATTAAAGATACTGTATAATGGTTTCATTTAGAAGTTTAACATTCATATTGTTAGTTTCTTTTCATCTTAGATTTTATAATTCAGTCAGGTGTTCTTAAAATAACTTGTTACAATAACCTAGCTCCCTATCTAATCCTCTGCTACAGTAAACTTTTCCAAATCATGTTGATCCATAATTATGTCCATATAGCATTCTTCATCAGGTTATTTTTATCTTACTCTCATATCTCAGACTCCTGTTGCTGGGTAAACCTTTGTGTTCCTGTTATGGAATCTGTCAAGCAGGCATTCGTGGACAACACTGGCAGTTCTGATCCATTTCAGTCAAGGTTTAGGCCATATCATAAGAACTGGGGCAGTTTTGATCACTGCCTGATGACTTGTTAAATGAGGTCAGTCAAGGGAATATAACCTTGTTGATTTTCCTAGATCTCTCTGTGGCCTTTGATACCATCTACCATGGTATTCTTCTGGACAGTCTTTTGAGTCCGAGGACCGAAGGCTTTGCGCAGTTTTGACTGGAGTTTGCGGTCATCATCATGCTGATAAAATGCAGCTCTTGGAAGCTGTACAAACCTTTGAGCATTATTTGACCTGGGTTATGGACTGGACAAGAACTAGAAGGCTGACATAGAATCCTGACAAGGAAATCTTTTTGGGAGGGGAACTTGACTGGTTCTGTGGCATCTTGCCCAGACTGGACAGAGTTACACCCCCCCCCTTGAAAGACCAGATTTGCCTAAGACCAAGCTTTCACCATGGAGAAACGCATTTCTATTTTAATGAGGACTCTCTCTCTCTCTCTCTCTCTCTCTCTCTCTCTCTCTCCCCCATGATATATTGCCTTAGCAATTGTTCATGTTCATATTAAAGACTACTGCAATGTTGTCTATGTGAGCTACCCTTGAAGGTGATATGAAACTGCATCAGATTAAAAATGTGGCAGCCATTTTAATTCTGTAGGCCTTGAGATACAATCACATCTCCCCATCCTGGCCTAAACTGCATTGTTTCCTGTCTGCTTCTATATCACATTAAAGGAATTAATGCTGACATAAGGCACTTAACCATTTGGGACCCTGTTACTTTTCTGGGCATCTTTCCCTAAGATCATCTGCCCTGTGCCACTTATTCTTCCCAGGCTCTGATCCTTCAAGTGGCTATGCTGAGACCAAGAAAACTGACTGAAAAATGGGCCTTCTTGGTGGTGGCTGCAAAACTGTGAAACTCCCTGCCTGTGGAGGAGCACCAGATCTCCTCATTTACAGCCTTCTAAAAACTTGTTAAAACAACTCTCAGTAGAAGGATTAAAGGGATGGGATCAACATGACCTCCCAAGGGAGAGCATTTCATCATCTGGTAGCAGCCACAGAGAAGACCCTCTCTCATGTCCCTATCAACTCTGCGTGTACTGGCAGTGGGACTGAGGAGGGCCTTCTCTCATGATCTTAAGTGTCAAGAAGGATAATATGGGCAGATATGACACATTCAGGCAGCCTGGATCCAGGTTGTATGTGGCTTTGTAGGTAATGAACAACACTTTGAACTGGGCCCAGAAATGGACTGTTAGCCATTGTAGTTGTTGTTACAGAGGCATTACGTGCTCCCTATAACTGACCTCAGTCAGTTGTCTGATAGCTGCATTCGCTGAAATTTCCCAGCGGTCTTCAAAGGGAAGTCCATGTAGAGCATGTTATTGTAATTTAAGTGAGATATAACTAAGGCAGACATTACTGTGGCCAAATCAAACATATTAATAAATGGGGGCAGCAGGCACTCTAGTTTTAACTGTGTAAATGCACTCCTGGCCACCACTGAAACTTGGGCTTTCATGATCAGGAATGAATCCAGCAGTACATCCAGCTGTAAACCTAGGTTTTTTTGAGGGAGCGTAATCCCATCAAGCACAGATTTTATCTCTATTCCCTGGACAACCTTCCTGTTGATCAGGAGCACCTCTGGCCTGTCTGAATTAGAAGTGGGCACTTTATGGGGGATTCTTAGATCATAGCATCATTGAATAGTGAAAGGGAGGGAAAGGGCCTTGCAAGATCATAAGATCCAACCCCCTGCTCCACATAAGGGTGCAGATCAAAAGCTACCTGCCAGTGGTTCTCAAAATTTCTCTTGAATGCCTCCAGTGTTGGAGTGCTCATCACCTCTCGAGGTAATTGGTTGTGTCCCCCCCCCATATTAGCTATGAACCCACATGTTGGGTATCCATTACACAGTTCTGTGTAGATGGGAATGGGGTTAAGAGTGATGATGTGCTTTGTGATATCTTTGCATAGAAAAAAATCCACTAGTTTAAATTAATTGGGAAGTTCACCTACATGCTTGCCTTCTAAAGAGGAGGAGGAAGATCAAAGGGGGATAAAAAAGCAAAATATAAAAACACTGATGGTTAGTTATTTTGTCCCAGGATTATCTCACTGAGGTCAGAGGTAATGTTTTAGGAGACTGAAGTATCCTGTACTGCCACAATTCTTGATTATTGCTATTTGTGATGTTGCATGCGTGTCTTTATCCATTCATGAAGAGAGTCCCATTTGTCACAGATAAAATACAAATGCTAGACATCTGTAATGTAAACATTATAGATACATTAGGCATGTATATGTCTATGTTCTGACTATCAATCTAGAACTTTTAGGATGTATACATAATTGCTTATCACCTGAAACCAATTATGACTAATTTAATCTTAGAAGCAATTACTAGGTTTTTCATTCTAGCAGTTCATTATCATTTGTATTGGGGTTTTTTTATGTTGCTAACTTCCCTGGAAAACATGATGAGCAGTCATCTCTGCTATGATGGGTTACATTTTGGAGGGGACATACTGTTTATGGCACTGTTTATGGTCTAATGTATGCATGGAGCCTGGTATGTAGAGTTCATTGCATAGGGCCTCTTCACTCACTATTCCTTCAATATACAGCATGTGCATTTGTGGTCTATGTGTGTTGAGGTATGAGTGCATATATTATGCAAGCAGGAGCTCAAATAAACTGGATTCAAAGAATCTGAATGCAGTATCTGTCTCAGTCCAGCCAGCCACCTCTGAAAGTTTCTGCCTGGTTAATTTAAAGTGCCAATTATGTAGTGAAATCGTAGTTTTATAAATCCCTTATACCCAGGTAAGACTAATCTTTAACACAGTGTTTCCCAACCTTGGAACCATAGATGTTCTGGGACTACAACTGCCAAAACTCTTGACCAACACGGCTGGTGGTGAAGGCTTTGGGGAGTTTTAGTCCAAGAACATCTGGGGACCCAAAGCTTGAAACCATTGGTTTAGTGGGCCAGGCTTGATCCTAGAATGTGTTTTCTGGAAGAAAAACATTTCCAACTAACTGTGAATAATACTTTGTAGTGCGCATTAAGATGTTCAGATTTCTTGGACTGTAAATCCTATACTTACCCATTCTGAAAGGTCTACCTGATTTATTCACATATATTACATACACTTAAATATGGCTGAATTGGGAGAAAATACCTTAACTGGAACACATGGGGACTTAGCTAGGCCTATCTCAGCCTAACTTCCTATTCAAAAAGATGAAGAAATGAAGAACAGGTTTTGATCATGTCAGTCAGTATCGACTTGCAGTACCTTTGCAATGCAGTCCTTTATGTAGGTATGTAAGCTTTACTAGTCAAGTTTGGTTGGTCTGAATTTGGGGAATAAAATCACATAGCATTTAGTGGCCTTGTAGGTAATCTCCCTTTAGAGAACTGAAGAACAGAGTTTGGTTCTTGTATTCACTCGACACTTCATCTTTTTCCTTTCAACTGAAGTTTCTTTTTTGGGATTGGACCTTCATTTCTTTTGGAGTGCACCTCCCAGAATTGGCCAGTAATTCCACCAGGCAGAATTCTGGGAGATGCAGCTGAAAAATCAAAGTTTCCAGAGTAGTGTAATGTCTCTGGTTGCCATTTTGCTCCTTTTAGGTAGAGGGAAGCTGCTCCATTGACCCTTGAGAGTCACGGTGCTTTTAATGGTAAGAGTCGTCTCACTGCCAATCAGGCTCTATGGCAGACTTCTCCCAAAGAATGGCTGTCCTTTGAGGCCCATGAAAAACTGTGACATCCAAGGACCACCACAACAGTTGTTTCTGTGTTGGAATGAGCAGAATGGTGACCAGAAAGGTATCTCTGTTTGTAAGTAGGGATATTGCTCTGGGGATTTGCATTTGTTGGCTGCATCTCCCAGAATTCTTCCTGGGGAAAAGTCTGACAAATTATGGGATGTATAGTCTAAAAATGACACTGGGAAAAATATTTTGGCTATATGGGCTATATGAATATTTATTTGAAAAATGAATGTGTAGCTGAACTGTATTTTGGTATTACAAATTTCTCATAGAATCCAGCAATAGCTGACATCTACACTGAACATGCCCATCAAGTTGTGGTGGCCAAGTATGCCCCCAGTGGTTTCTACATTGCATCTGGAGGTATGTTATGACACCAATGTACATGTTGTTTAAAAATAAGGGAAAATTTGACTATGTGAAGAATTGTTCTTGGTTAGCATTTGTCCATGCTACAAAGTCTTAAAATGTAAATACATGTTTGTAGATACAATCATTGTCAGCTACAGGCTTTTTCAACTCTGCTCCGGACATGAAGGATGAAATATAGATGACATTAATGTCTATGCAGGATCTTTATATCCACTTTCAGAAGTGACCATCTCATTAGTTTGATAATACAGTCTTCACAGGATGACAGGTGGTAAATCTAGTTTTTACAAGTTCCTTTGGTTTCCATTGAGTAAGTAGAAATCTAATAGATCATAAATCCAGGATGGCCATTAAAATGCTCCTTGACACCTGATAACTGGTCCTTATCCCTTTGAGGCCCACTCATATTCTTAAAGGCCTCTGTTGTGGCTCAGAGGAAGGCATTTAGCATTGTGTAACCTATTGTGTGGAACACGTTTCCTTTGAAAGTTGATTTTTAGTTTCAGAGACATATCATGTAGGCCTTACCTGTTTTGTGAACAATATAAACACTATAATTTTGTGCATTATATGTATTTCCATTACTTCTATGCACTGCTTTGAAACTATTAGATATATGCATTTATAAATATAGATAAAGAAATAATAATCTGATGGTCCTAAAGTAGCTTTCATGGTTTTTTTATTGATTCCTCAGGTTTTTGAAAATATGTGCATATAAGCAGGACTTTACAAATCACAGAAAAGCATGCATGCTAGATAAACACAACAAACTTAAATAAAACTATCATGTGAAATTAAATGGTCAAGTACAGTAGTACCTCGGATAACAAAATTAATTTGTTCTGCGGGTAATTTCACTAACCGCAAATTTTGTTATCTGAAACACAGTTTCCCATTGAAATAAATGAGAAACCAATTAATCCATTCTGGAGGTCAGATTAATTAAGTCACCTCCTTTCCCTTGCCCAGTGGGGGAAATGAACCACAGCGGGGAGCAAAGTTGGGTGGCTGTGGTAAAGGAGCTACTTGTTCCTGCCAGCCAGTTTCACTTCAGACGGCTAATACCACCCACCACTTGACTTTGCTTCCTGCTTTTTGGATGCCTTCTTTTCGGAAGTGGGTAAGGACCCGCCCGCCTCCCCCTAGCTATCACCATGGGAGGGATGAAAGACATGGGTGCCTTAGGCTTTCAGGTGCATCTTTCATCTCTCCCTCCTGCTTGTCCTTACCCACTCCCGAAAAGAAGGCACCTGCTTTTTTAGTGCATTTTCGGGAGTGGGTAAGACCCACCTGCCACTGTTCGCTACAAGCCCGGGTATGTGTGAAAGTGAGTAGTGGGGGCGGCGGCACCCAGGAAGTTCAAACGGCTAGGTGCAGCCATTCGAACTTCCCAGGTGGTGGGCCGAAGTGAAAATGAATGGGTGGGGCCAGACTAAGCCTTCCCTTGAGCTTGGGGGTGGAGTTACACTAAGTGTATTCCTCTGGGGGAGAAGGTCAGCCTCAGCATTTGAGCCTGTTGTGTGATACCAAAGAGACCTACCCCTGAGAGAGAGAAAGAAAAAGAAGTCAGCACTGGTAAGTTTCTGGGTTGGAGCAGTTCAACTAGGGCTCTTTTACCTCTGCCTCTGCTAACTTTAACTGCTCATTTAATTACAAAGAGCCATTAGTAGATAGGAAGCAGGGGTGGGGCCAGACTAAGCCTTCCCTTGAGCTTAGGGGTGGAGTTACACTAAGTGTATTCCACTGGGGGAGAAGGTCAGCCTCAGCATTTGAGCCTGGTGTGTGATAGCAAGCTTACCTACTCCTGAGAGAGCAAAAGAGAAAGAAGTGAGCAGAGAAAGAGAAAGAAGCCAGCACTGGTAAGTTTCTGGGTTGGAGCAGTTCAACTAGGGCTGTTTTACCAGCCCGCATGCCTCACTGCACGCGAAATTTTATTTTAACATAAAAGGAGGAACATTTGTACTAGATTATTGTTTCTAGATTAGTAGCTAGTAACACTAAAATTTTCAAGGCCCAGAATACTGCACTCATTAAAATGGAGTCTGAGAGAGCAGCTGTAGTTACCTGTAACACTTGTGCCATGTTTGTCATCTTGACAAAGCACACGGAGAACTACACTTGCTGCAAGTGCAAGCTGGTTGCACTATTAGAAGAGAAGGTGCAGGAGCTAGAGGACCGCATATTGAACCAGCAACATATTAAGGAGCTTGAGCGGTTCTTGGACAGAGTGGAACAGACTATCCAGGTCCAAGAAGAGACTGGGCACACTTCTGAGGATGAAGTAGATGTGTGGAGGAATGCGACTCAAAGGAGTAGAAGGCCAAGGGATCGCTCAGAGAGTCTCATATTGCACAATCAATTTGAGGCTCTTTCCCTCATTACATCTCATGAGGCACACACAGAGGAACAACTGGTTCCACCTGAGGATCTCCCCTCATCACAATTGATGAGATACAGCATCAGGTACATGTAGATGAACAGGCTGCAGGAGAGAAGCTCCTTCTGCTAGGGGATTCTATAATTAGAATTACAGAGGGATGGATTTGTGATGAGCATGATAACCGTATGGTCACTTGCCTGCCAGGTGCAAAGGTTGCAGACATCATGAGAAATCTAGATAGCTTGTTAGAGAGAACCAGGAAGGAGCTGGTGGTCATGGTACACGTTGGTACCAATGATGTCGGGAAGGCCAAGCAGTCAGTCTTGGAAGCCAAGTTCAGGTTGTTAGGAAGAAGATTGAAGTCCCGGACTTCCAAGGTAGCATTTTCAGAAGTGCTATCTATTCCTCGTGCAGGACCTGTCAGGCAGGCAGAGCTCAGAAGCCTCAAGGCATGGATGAGGCGATGGTGTTGAGAGGAGGGCTTTAGATTTGTCAGGAACTGGAGAACATTTTGGGACAAGCCAAACCTGTTCCGGAGGGATGGGTTGCACTTGAATGATGATGGGACCAGATTGTTGGCACTCAACATCAAAAAGGCTGCAGAGCAGCTTTTAAACTGATAACTGGGGGAAAGCCGACAGGAGCTGAGTGGCATCTGGTTCGGAACACCTCATCTGCGGGGAATGAGGTTGGAAAGGGTAGAAAATCACATAGAGATGACATAGCAGGTATTAGCACTGGGAGAATAATGGAATGTGATAGTTTGTCTACTGAAAATAAAAGCTGTGGAGGGGGAAGAATAAAGCAGCAGCTGTTTTGGGGGACCCACTGTACAGGTGCTTCTATGCCAATGCTCAAAGCCTCCAACCAAAAATGGGAGAACTTGAATATTTGGCAGCTAGGGATAACATAGATATAATAGCCATAACAGAAACCTGGTGGAATGTAGAGAACCAGTGGGATACAGCAATCCCAGGCTATAAACTCTATAGAAGGGATAGAGAGGGGCGGGTTGGAGGGGGAGTGGCCAAAGAAGGGGTAAAATCCAGCAGAATGGAGATTGACAGAGGGTCTGACTCCACCATAGAATCACTGTGGGTTAAACTACCAGCTCCAAGGAGTGATGTGATAGTTGGGGTATGCTATCGCCCACCAGATCAAAAACTTGAGGGGGACCTTGAAATGAGGTTTGTCTAATCATGGAGGTGTCTCAGAAGGATAGGATAGTAATCATGGGGGACTTCAATTATCCCCACATTGACTGGGCCAATGTGAGCTCCGGGCAAGAAAGAGAAACTGGGTTTCTCCACTTGCTGAATGACTGTGCCTTAGAGCAACTTGCCATGGAGCCCACCCGAGAACAGGCAACTCTGGATCTAATACTGTCTGATACTCAGGACCTGGTCAGGGATGTGAATGTCACTGAGCCTCTGGGGAACAGTGACCATGCTGCGATCTCCTTTCCATGCATGTTGGAGGAAGAGTGTCAAGCAAATCAGACATAAAAACTCTTGATTTTCAAAGGGCAAACTTCCCTCAGATGAGGAAACTAGTTAGAAAGAAATTGAAGGGAAAGGTTGGTCTTTCTGTAAATGGAAATCCTCCCCAAATGAGGAAAATAAAAAGGAACACAAACTCTGGCAAAAGAAATGTAAGAAGATAAGAGAGGCAAAGAAAGATTTTGAGGAACGCATGGCTAGCAATATAAAGCGTAATAATAAAAGCTTCTTTGAATATGTTAGGAGTAGAAAACCTGCCAGAGAACCAGTTGGCCCTCTGGATGGTGAGGAAGGAAAGGGGGAGATTAAGGAGGACTTGGAAATTGCAGAGAAATTAAATGAGTTCTTTGCATCTGTTTTCACGACAGAAGACATTGAGCAGATTCCTCTGCCTGAACTCTTGACTAAAGAATTAAATCAAATACAGGTTAAAAGAGAAGATGTGTCAGGACTAATTGATAAATTGAATATTAACAAGTCACTGGGCCCAGATGGCATCCACCCAAGGGTTATTAGGGAACTGAGAAATGAAATTGCAGATCTCTTAACAGTAATATGCAACATGTCTGTTCAAACTGCCACAGTGCCGGAGGACTGGAGGATAGCAGACAGAGTGGGAAGTTCAAGTCTTCCCCGGTAGCAGACCGGGCGGTGCAGCACCAGTCTGCCGCTCTGCTTAGTAGGAATGAAACCACTCTGTTGCCAGCCGGTGGTTTCATTCCCACCGGCCAGTTTCCAATGGGATGTGCCTGAAAGTATTAAACTGGGGCATCTCATTGGAATTTTTGATTAAGGGAAACATCCCTATTCTAGGAAATTCCATTTTGTTATCTGATTTTTTCATTAACAGAGGCATTTGTTATCTGAGGTTTCACTGTATTTCATAAGTTGCATATTATGCATGTTATTATTTATTGCATCTGTTCTATGCACTTTCAATAAAATGTCTCTCAAGGTAGTTATCATTTCTAATACTTCAGAGATAATAATTAGCAGCATAATCTGCAGCCCAAACTTTTGAGTAGTTTTGGAACACAATTTTATGGACAACAACCATCAAATACTATTTGTGTAACATTTTAGTATTTTTAATGTACACAGTAACAATTTCTTTAATTTATTTCAAGAATACTATAAATGAGAACGGGTGTTAAAATTTGTTAGTAGTACCAAAGTGTACTTTGTAACATTGATCTGCCTTACTGAAACAGTGACTTTATATATTGTTGTCTTATGACAGATATTTCTGGAAAACTTAAAATTTGGGATACTACTCAAAAGGAACATCTATTGAAGTATGAGTATCAGCCATTTGCAGGAAAAATAAAAGACATTGCATGGACCGAAGATAGCAAGAGACTTGCTGCTGTTGGGGAAGGAAGGGAAAAGTGAGTTGGGAAATAAAGTGCTATATTCCCACTTTTAGGAACATAGTTCTTTCTTATATTTTAATTTTCAGAACAGATGCTATTTTAACAGCCAGAGATCTTTCAAAGACACATATCTTTAGAAATGGATTGCAAAACACACATTCTTTTAGGTGACAAAATGACGGTTTTCTAGTATTTTGATCTCAGGCTTCCTAATGGACTCAGCAATTCAAACAGGGTTTTTTTTTTTTGAATTCCTGAAATGCTTCTTACAACTTTAAGCTTAACATGAAAGGGGAGATGGACTTGCAGTAATACCTCTTAAAATGAATGCCCCGCAAGATGAAAAATTCATAAGACGGGGGGGGGGGGATTCCGAGAATAGGGTTGCTTCACATAACAAAAATTTCCTATTGCAGTGATGGTAAACCTTCAACACTCCAGATGTTTTGGGCCACAACTCCCAGAATTCCAAGCCTGTATTGCCAATGACAAATGACAGTGGGAGTTGTGGTCTAAAACATCTGGAGTGCCAAAGGTTCATCATCACTGCCCTATGGGATTCCTTGCAAAATGAAAACTTTCCTGTGGGAAATCGCGTTTCACAAGATGGATTTTTCGTAAAATGAAACTACTCGTAAAACGAATTAAATTTGTCTTAAGAGGTATTACTGTATTTATTTTTAAAAAATATTTCGACTTCACATTTCCCCTCCAAAGGACCCAAGAACTTGACAGAACTACTTAGAACTGTTTCCAGGACTAGTTGTTACAGATTTTGAAATAGAAAATATTTCTATATTGAGCCACACTGTCTTTTTAAAAGTGTTTTTTCAAAGGTTGAGGAGGAGGCAGAACTTTTTTAAGGAACCTCACCAAATAAAATGGAATAAATGTATATTGTGTATGTGCTTTTTAGTTGTTCAAAATTTATTCAGATTTGCCACCTCATGTTAAGTTCAGTCTAAACTATAAAAAAATTCATAAATGAAAAAATAACATTGAAAAAGCACAATTAGTTATTTATAATTTATTTATTATTTATTTCAGAGTATTTTTACTCTGCCTTTCTCCTTGGAAAAGGACCCAAGGTGGCTTACAGTAATGAGGGATACTACACAGTCCAGTACAATTAAGACATGTTCAAGTGTTTGTGAACAAGGAATTGAGGGACATTAATAGACAACATTACATTAAAGCTACAAGAGAACGCAAGCAGTTAAAAGGAGAGTTGCAATTAAATTTGGTCTTGTTATTTCTAGAAACATCAGGGTTTGGTGAGATGCTCACACACACACACACACACACACACACACACACACACACACACACACACACACACACACACACACACACACACACACACACACACACACACACACACACACACACACAAAATTGATTCAGTGTGCATACTTGAGTTGTAACTTAATACACTAAGTCTGTGAAGATTCTCAGTCATCCAGGTTCGTTTAACAGGGAGTTGAGTCATGGCTACTGGACTTCTTTTTTGAGAGATAGAAACTTTTCGCTGTTCATCTACATTGGAGAGACCTCTACATTGGAGAAACTAAACAGCCATTAAACAGAAGAATGGCCCAACATAGGAGAGGTAACAGCTCAGGACCAGAATCAGCAGTACACCTCCATTTGAAGGACAAAGGCCACTCTTTCAAAGATGAGGATGTACACATATTAGACAAAGAAGAGAGGTGGTTTGAGAGAGGAGTAAGGGGAGCCATTCATGTTAGCATTGAAAACCCCTCCCTCAACAGAGGTGGTGGGCTCCGGCATAGTCTATCTGCTACTTATCAGGCTGTACTTTCCAAAGTACCCAGGCAAATCGAGGAGCCTTCACCACCAGGTCACAGCTAACGACCCATTCTTGATGGGTTTCAGCACCTTAGGCCATTGTTTACCTTAAGGCCATGGACACTAATGTCTCCCTAACGAGCCTATTCAGGCTATTGTTCATCTTATGAGCCAATCAGACCAGGGGACAAGAGGTCAAGCTGACTATAAGAAGGTCTCTTGCACTAGCTGTATTCAGACCGATGAAGCTGTTTGGATGAACAGCGAAACGTTTCTATCTCAAAAAAAGAAGTCCAGTAGCCATGACTCATCTCCCAGTTAATACACTAAGCCACCTTTTTAATGATACCACAGTTATTTGTCAGTATAAGCAAAGCAAAGCAAAGTGTTCTGCTTATATACCGCCCCATACCACTTGAAGTAGTCTCTGGGCAGTTTGCAGTTTAATTACAGTATGCAGGCTACACATTGCCCTCCCCCTGTACCTGGGATTGAACCCGAGGTCGTGAGCACAGTTTTAGCTGCAGTGCAGGCATTTATCCACTGCACCACAAGGCTCCTTAATGTGCAATTAATTCAGTTTTCCATTGTTCAAATTGAATTCATTTAGGAGGCATTAGCTTTTTGAGGATTAAATAATAATTTGGCTAAATTAAATTGTGTGCCATGAGATGCGCTTTGAAATGAGAGGAGCAATCTTTTTTTAAAAGCAGCTTCAGGTAGTTGATTTGTACTGTATTACAGAGTATTGTTCATTCACATCTTGAATTTATGAGGCAGGTATTAACTAGCCTCGTGCCTGTACTGCAGCTTAAACTGTGCTCACGACCTGGGGTTCAATCCCAGGTAGCAGGCTCATGGTTGACTCAGCCTTCCACCCTTCCGAGGTCGGTAAAATGAGTACCCAGCTAGCGGGGGGTAGGGGGCAATGTGTAGCCTGCACACTGTAATTAAAATTGTAAACCGCCCAGAGACTACTTGAAGTGGTATGGGGCGGTATATAAGCAAACCACTTTTATTAATTTACCCATAATGGAGAAAGCAGCTGAATGCCATGGAACAATGTTGCAATTGGGTATTATCTAATTTTTGTCAAGTATATTCAACACAATGGTTGTGTTCAAAATGTTAATGTTGTTATACAACTTTCTCTGTATCGTTTTCATTCTTACATGATTTGTTTCTCATTAGATTCGGAGCAGTGTTTCTATGGGATACTGGTTCTTCAGTAGGCGAGATCACTGGTCATAATAAAGTGATCAACAGTGTGGATATTAAGCAGACCAGACCCTATCGCCTTGCAACTGGCAGTGATGACAACTGCGCAGCTTTCTTTGAAGGGCCACCATTTAAATTCAAGTTTACAATAAGTGTAAGTTGGCATAATTTGCTTCCTGTGTGCAGGTTTATTACCAGGCTTCATACCGCCCCCTTTCCCCCCTCCCAGATACATGTAGCAAGTGCTTCTTACATAATTGAGAAGAGGCAGTGTTGACTTCCATTGGGAGTCTTTTGCACCAATAATGGCCGTGGGAGTGGAAGAGAAACTGAAATGTGCTCATGAACCCATGTCATTTTGGTACCTTTCCCTAGCACCCATCCATTTGCAGAATTGCATCAAACCTTGGTAGTTGCAAGTCTCATCTAGTGATGTTGTTTAAAAATGCAACCAGACAAAAGAAAATCAAATGACTAAGTAATAGGTAGCCAAATAAGATTACGTAGAGAGAACTTAAGCAGTATTTGATCCGTATCAGATGAGAAGATTACAATGCAAAAGAATGTTAATCAAGCATATTGTTCCATAGAAATGCCTCGGAGAATGGTATTTTTATGGCCATTTATGAAACTTGGAAAAGAAAATACAAAGCCATGAGTTTGATTATTGTATATTCATTTGATTGATTGTGTTAATTTTTCCATAAATGCTGTACTACAGAGCTGTGCCTGACATTTATTTAGTGACAGATTTTTGCCACTCTTCCAGTCAAGTGCTATTTCTTCACATGCTCTCACACACATAAACAAAATCAGCTCCCATCCCCCCAAAACGTGAAAGATCAAGGTAAGGGGAGAAATAGGTTTTCCAGTATTTTTCAATCTAGTAAATTCATTAAGGATTTTTGTTTTTGCAAGCAGTTCTGAAGTCCTCAAAATGTCAGCAGCTCTAGTCCCTGTCAAACAAAACAGACCTAAAGACTGAAATATTGGTCTGCTTCATTTGACCAAGGCAACAGAATTTCCTTCTTTAAAGATGGTTCCATTAGTCTTTGTCAGTAGTCATGCATGCTTTACCTGCAGTGAAGGAGGGCTTTTAATGATTGGTGGGAAATGAGGTTGTACTTCAGGCTCACAAAGTTATTTGGCTGATTCTGATACCCGTACATTAGGCATGAACAAATATAAATGAGAAAACCTATGTCGGTGAATCAACTTTCTTATAAGCTAGAAATATATATAATTAGGCTTTGAAATTCTAGGAAAGTTTATGCATGTGGGACTCTGTTCACACAGGATTTAACACTTCTGTGCTGACATCCATGTCTAGTGTATGGACATTGGGTATGAAGGAGGTTGTCCAGCCTTCCTACCTCAATTATTTGAGTGCGCCTCAATTACTTGGATTTCCTAGATTTATTTCATAAGAGTCCAGTTCTTTGACTAAACATGTGCTTTTCTTCATGTGTACCTCTAAAACCAGACTGGTATGAATTCTATAGAGGTAATGATCAAATGAACTGATGAGCTGTAACTTAGTGTATATACTGTGCCTGAGTCCCCCCACCTCTGTTGAGAGAGGGGTTTTCAATGCTCACATGAATGGCTTCCCTGACCCTTCTCTCAAACCACCTATCTTCTCTGTCTAATAGTCTGCTACAGTAACCCCCCCGCCTATCACGGGGGTTAGGGACCCACCCGACCAGCGATGACTGAAAATCTGTGATATGCAGATGCAGGTCGGGGGGGTTACCACCACTGCTTCCCAGGCTGCTGGAAGACTTTTGTAAAAGCCTTCCAGCAGCCCATGCAAGGGTGGTGGATGATCTGATCCACTGCGAGTGCTGCAGGGCTATTCCACCCCCAGCCAGTGCCAATCAGCTGTTTGGCGCTGGCTTGGGGCCAGCGCTCCCCAGCAATCTCCATTGAAATGCATTGGCTCAATGCATTTCAATGGAGAAATTTTTTCCCATTGGAATGCATTGCCTCAATGCATTCTAATGGGAAAAAATTCTCCATTGAAATGCATTGAGCCAATGCATTTCAATGGAGATCACCCTGGACTGGAAGGGATTTTAAAATGGACCTGCCATTTCTCCTGAGCCCCCGCGGGAGGGGGGGAGGGGGAAGCGGTGCCCCCATTTTATAATCCTTTCCAGTCACGGAGGGGGCTGCCCAAGCACGCCACCAGGAGACTTCTTGCAGCGGCGCACCCGGGCGGCCTTGGGGGGTCCAAGCCCCTGCCGCCGCCCAAGCGCGCCACAGTGAGGCTTCTCACAGCGGCGTGCCCAGGCAGCATTGGGGGATCAGATCCGCTGCCGCCACCCAAGCGTGCCGCAGGGAGGCTTCTCAGCGGTGCGCCCGGGCAGACCTGGGGATGGGATCCGCCACCGCCTCCCAAGCACGCCGCGGGGATACTTCTCATAGTGGTGCGCTCGGGCGGCTTTGGTGGATCCACGGGCTTGTCCCCTGTCGGAGAGCCCTTTAAAGATCACTCCCCACTCCTGCAACTCCCAGGGGAGGGTCCGCGCATGGGGGGGCGGGCGCATGGGGAGCGGTCTTTGGAAAGGGCTCCCGACTGCGGGGACAAGAGCTTGTCTCTGCTGCTGAGAGCCCTTTAAACATCACACACTGCTCGCCCACACCCCCAGGGGAGGGCAGGCGAGCTGTGTGCGATGGCTCCCCTTTCCCTCAAGCCCTTTCGGGTACTGCGGACCCGTGATATAGCAGGACCGCAGTATGTGAACTGCGAAAGGGCGGGGGACCACTGTACTTACCAGACAATGATTTCAACAATACCCAGACAAATCAAAAATACTTCATGCCTCCACCACCAAGACCATAGCTAACAACCCATACTTTATGGGTTTCAGCACCTTAGGCCATTCTTCACCTGAAGGCCTATTGAGACCATTGTCTACCTAACAAACCTATTCAGGCCATTGTTCATCTTATGAGCCTATTTCAGACCACAGGGACATGAGGTCAAAGTGAACTATAAAATGGAGGGCTCCCAATTAGCTTTCCTCAGACTGACGATGCTGTTTGGATGAGCAGTGAAACATTTTGGTCTCTCAAGAAAAGAAGTCCAGTTGCCATGACTCAATTTACAGATAATCTCACCTGGATGATTGAGAATCTTCACAGACATATTGGCGTATGGCAGTTATGCTGCCAAGAGCATTTTTCAGTAGAAGAATATTCTAGCATATTCTCATAGATAATATCTACTACTGGAGTGGAGTGCTACTCTTAGACCTTACTTTATGTATTTTTTTCCTAATCCAGCTAGTAAATGGCCTTCCATGTTTTCCAATTATGGCACTGTTGTGCAGGACCAACAATTATTCTTCATAAGGGCATTCTGTGTTTTGAAGTTCCCACCATTGGTGCATAAGGCAGGAACAATTTAAGATTCTAACACAATCTACTGTGCTAGATTCAAAAAGTGTTAAATTCAAAAAGATTCTAGCACAAAGAGCAATTTGCAGATCAGAATTAAATGGACTAGACCTTTGGAGATCCAATGTATTTTTCTTCTATAGGAACACAGCCGTTTCGTCAACTGTGTGAGGTTTTCTCCTGATGGAAATCGGCTTGCTACAGCCAGTGCAGATGGTCAGGTAAAAATTAGTCGTTTCTTACTAATTAAATGTAAGTAAGAGGAAGAAGGGAAGTGGTTGTCCACTGTAGCTTAGTGATGGAGATAAGGTTTTTTAGTGCCACAAGTCCAGATCCCCACTCTCCTCTAATAATCTCAGCTAGCATAGCTAGGAAATGTGTGAATCTGAAAGAGTTACTGTCTGTCGAGGAACAGATCCTGAGCATAACAGACAAGATGTCTCAAAAGACAGCTTTATAGTTGGAGAATTTTCCTTTTGTGTTAAGGGATTCTGTGTCTTGTTTACCTGATTCCCCTCAGTTTCCAGTAGGTTTTGGAAAACCTACTTGTCGGTGTAGCAATGGCAAAGCTCAAAGCGCTTAGATCTACTTAGTATGTTAATTTATCTGTGAGTGGTGGGTTTGTGAGGAATTTAAAAGGTACCTTGATCCAACTGCTCAGTGATGCTTGGAACACTCATATTTGTTGCAGACCAGGGATGGCATGGTTGATGTCCTTTGTTATGGTACTCAAGCCCTGACAGCGGCCACACAATGACATGTGTTAGTTTACAAGTGCTTTCCTACGTTAAGGGATCAGGACTGGCAGTGACTAAATTAACACAAGGGGAAACTCAGTGGGCAAGTAGCAGTTTCAATTGGAAATAGGAACTGCAGACTTAAAATCTTCCTGAATGTCAGATCTTGGAGTTCTTGGATAAAATTACTTTTTATTTAATGGCTTAGGTGATATTTAGATACTAAGAGTTTTACTGTATATCTGAAAATCTTGATTTAATATTTATTAAATAAATAGTATATATGTACACTTTTCATTCCTTTACTGCATATTGAAATGTTAGCAGTTTTTACAATGATATAATACAGTAGCTAAATGCTGCAAGAAACTTTCAGCTGACATGTTTCTTTTGTGTTTCGAAAAGATTTTTATTTATGATGGAAAAACTGGAGAGAAAATTGGTGCTCTAGGTGAAGATAAAGCCCACAATGGAGGTATTTATGCAGTAAGTATGCATAGCTTTCAATCTCCATCCCATCTTCAGCCAACTTTCATATTGTGTGTGTCAGTCTCATGAATCTGCCTTTTATCACAATAGTGGAAATATTGTTCTTAGCTACACTGTCAAATTAAATGTCATGATTTGGCAATATAAGTCATTGTTCCAGTGATGAACAAGTTTATTGTATGAAGATTGCTTTGTTTCTGGGATGGACACTTCAGAGGTCATCAAGACAGTGGGTTCCAATCTTAAACTAGATTCCATTGCCAGAAAAATACTTTGAGCTGATATGGAGGACTTGTTCTGATAGTCTCTATTAATGTAGATTTCTTCTTCATGGTCTTTTTGTGGTCACATGTACTCGTGTGCCTCTGCAGAACCAGCCATTTGCGATCTTCTACATAGGTGGTCATCCTGCCACGCTTATTTACACAACATGGATTGGCAGACTCAGTTCTATTTTTTCTACCACAGTAGCCACACCTATTAGGATGATTTTAGAGCAGTGTCAAACTGTTATATTTTTAGCAGGTTATTTTCTTTCTTTATTCTTCTTCAACTGCCATATCTTAGTAGAATGATGGCAATCAGTAGCATGATCTGGTTTTTACCTTCTAAGGCTATTTTAAATAGAGCAGCTGTACTCACTGTGAACCATTGGATTAAGTTCTTAAACCAGAATGTTCTCCCATCTATTTTCCTTAAACAAGAACCTTTAATAGATGGGATTGGTTACTGCATATTATGTGACCAAAATTTTTGTAATTTTATTCTCTTTATGGTATTGAGAACTTTTAGCTTTTTACTCATACGCTGCAATAGGGCCACGTGAGTGACTCTGGCTGTCCAATGTATCTTCAGAATTTGTCTGTACATACACGTCACAAATGTTTCCAGCCTGCTCTGTAAGGGTCCAGGTTTTAACACCATAGAGAAATATACTAAATACATAAGATCGAAGTATTTGTATACAAAGATGGATAGATAAGTCTCGGCTTGTCAAGACTTTTCTCATTATCTAGAATGAATTTCTAGCTGGTTCAATTCCATAACAAATTTTGCATGAAAATCCACTTATCCTTGACATGGCATACCAAGGATGATGCTGTCTCAATTATTATATCTCTGCCAATCTTCCAAGTTTCTGTGAGCTATTTTTTTTTTTAAACTGATAACCATCCATTTTGTCTTCCCATTAAGTCGCAATCTCATGGCATTGCATTCTGCAGCAACATAGTTCAGTAATCCTTGGAAATCTCCCAGACTAGTTGCAAGCAAGACAGTGTCCTCAGCATATCCAAGGTTACGAAGCACAACACAGTTTTTCCTTTTTGAACGCTATGGGTTGTTCCTTATAAATTTTTGGCTGCTGATCACCAAGATCACATCCAAATTTGCCTATCACCGTTTTATTGAAATCTTCAGTTTTGTCATGTTTTTTTCCCCTTATATTTGTGTCAAAAATGTTTTTAAAAGAGACTTATGAATAATGTTTTGTGCAGTCTGGGCATGTCCAGGCATGAGATCAGGCCAGGTTAAGGAAGTAAGCATCCCAGGCGTGCCTGGCCAGGCTGGAGCCAACGTGATGCTCTCTCAGCAGGGTATTAAAAGGGGCTTGCATACACACAGATTAGCCCTGTTACTGTTACCATAATGCTTATTAAATCTGTTTCTGCTTTATTTATTTGTTTCTTATCAACCATTTTCAACAAGGCTCTTAGCAGACATGTCCAGCTCCTTTCCCAACATATTCTGTATTTTCTGAAAGGCTTCAATCTACTTTTTTACGTTTTTCACAGAGCAACCACAGATGGGCCCCTTTTTCTTTTTTAGATTCACAGCAAGAAGATGGAATTGATGCATTTATTAAATTCATTCTCACTGGCATTAAAAAAAACCATCTCCATGCTATTTGATAAAAATTCTTTTTGACCCTTATTGACATGTTTTTCATAATCCATTTATTTCAAATAGAATTCCAATCTTCCTCTTTAAGTTCTGTTTCTAATTCGTCTCACCATATGTTCTTTAGAGCTGTTGTTTTAGTACTTGTCTGTGTCAACATCTTATATATAACAATTATGGTTACCTTTCTATTCTCATTGACATATTTTTCCTTTTTTCAATTAATTCTTCAAATCTAGTCAACATTCTTCCTAGTCCCTTCTTGGCCTTCCATTTTAGTGTCCAAATATCAAGTTATATTATATTTAGTGCAGGTAGCCTCTCTTCTCCGAGCTTGCCTCTTATCTGCTCTCTCTTGTACATTTTGTTAATTCAATCTTTTATTTTTATAATTCTCATCTCCATCAACCTATTCTTTATATTCTTTAAATTATCTGGGAAATCCTTTAATTCCACCACTGAAGTAATGGAGAGATCAGTGGGCTTATTGTTTTTCTATAGACCCTCTACATTTTAAGCATATTAACTGAGAAAGGGTTTTCCACTTCTTTATTACTAACTTTTTCTTTGTGGCAACTGTGTAACAATAATATCTCTCTTACAAGGGGTTCCCATTCTAACCATATTACATCACTGTTGTTTCATATAAGATCTGGAATATGCCTCAATTGATTTGCTGCATAACACTGTTTGATATTAGGTAATCCTAGAGCTACATATTTTTGAGAGAGATATATACCAATATTTTTAATTTATTCTTTTCTTGTTGCCATTGCAGAACTCATTAATCAGAGCTTCCCAGGATTTTAAATCTTTTTAGGAATTTTAAACAGTCCATCCAAAACAAAAAGTGTATATTGGGTAAAGTTTTCTTTTCACTTAAAGCTATTTTGCCAAACCACAAGCATCTTAAGCTTTGCTGTTCTTTTATAGAAAAAGGATACCTGCCTTTACATAGCAAAGGGCAGCTTAAATGTTAACAACACCAATGGCAGTAGTCAAGATGGGCTACAACAGGATGCCCTCTTCTTCTCACTGCCATTTACATTTTGGGAGTAGCTGTCCATAAGTTAGCATCAAACCTAGTAGCACTTAGACAGGCATGTCCAAACTTCGGCCCTCCAGAAGTTTTGGACCACAACTCCACAGTCCTTTGTCATTAGCAATCTAAGCTTAGAATTCTCGGAGTTGTGGTCAGGAGGGCCGAAGTTTGGACATGCCTGCACTAAGAAATTGTTGGCTAGAATTAGGGTGGAGGTGCCAAATAGATGCCTGGGTGGTTTGTAACTCATTAATGAAAGAGGCTGTGGATGCCACACACATGTGCTAAGATATAACTCTTCCGTCCCAACTCATCAAATAATCTTGTGTGCTTCTGGCACTCACAGGTGCTCTCCTTTGGCATTACCCAAACTGCTCCATTTAGATCTTCCAGCATCTCTTTTTGCACACTGAGACAAATAATCAAGGCTGCCCAGTCCTATCTCAAAAGCTGGCCACATGGATTTCCTCAACCATCTCACTGTGGTCCCATCTGGCAAGGCTCCCGGTTCCTGGGAGTTTTCAAGCCTACTCAGCCAGGGTAGTGTTCACTTCCACATCCTTCTTCTGTGGGAATACTGGACCACTGCTTTCTTAAGTGTGTTTAGTGACTATATGGGCCCAACTGTTTTCTTTCCTTTCTCAGTACAGATAGATACAAGACCATGTGTGTGATATGTCGTTACAGTCATGACCGACTCTTAGTGACTCCACGTTCATGGAGTTTTCTTGGCAGGAATACTGGAGTGGTTTGCCAGTTCCTACTCCAGGTGCCTACAACACCTGGTATTCCCTGGTGGTCTCCCATCCAAGCACTAACCAGGGCCGACCCTGCTTGGTTTCCGAAATCAGGCGAGATCGGATGTGCTTTTAGGGCATCTAGGCAGCTATACAAGACCATATCAGGGCTCAAATGTTGGTAGAGCTGTTCACTCATCAATCTTTTGGTGACATCCTATGCTCTTCCAAGATCAACATGCTAGTCTTCCATATGTGTGAATCTACAGAGAACACAAAAGACAGTTGCTAACCTGTAACTGCATCTTCAGGTGATCAACTCTGGCAGTCATACAACTCACTGTCCTCTGAGGACTTTGGAGGAAATACTAAGACTATGCACAGCAAGGATCCCTCTCCTAAAAAACTCAATGGCTACACTTTGGAGTGTTCCAGAAAGGACTGCACAGGCACAGCAAACCTCATATGCGTGAGCGTTCAGAGACGATCACGTGAAGAAACACAGGTCCACAATCTGCCCTTATTGTCTAGAACTCAGAACACCAGGCAATTGAATCCTAGGCTACCTAATGCATGTGATGATGCCATGGAAGTCTAACTCTCCTTTTCTGTCTTAACAGATTAGTTGGAGTCCTGATGGCAATCGTCTTCTTTCTGCTTCCGGAGATAAAACAGCTAAAATATGGGATGTTGCTGCTAATCATGTTGTGAACACATTTAACATGGGATCCAGTGTTTTGGACCAGCAGTTGGGTTGTCTCTGGCAAAAACACCACTTACTGACTGTCTCTCTTTCTGGCTATATCAACTATCTGGATGAGAACAACCCAGATAAACCCCTTCGTGTCATAAAGGTGTGTTGCTCACTAAGTAGGCTGCTTTGGTTAGCTGGTCATCTGTTTTAACCTTGTGAAGTACTAAATTGAGTAATAACAAAACCCAAGGACAATGTAAAGCTGAAAAATTAATGTCTTAAAGGCTTGGACATAGGGAAGGGAATTGTGAGTCAAAACCGGAAAGCGTTCTGTTTCATTGGGAGCAAGTTGATCCATACACTGCCTTCTCTTTTCTGAATATTTTAGGGCTATTTAAAACTGTTCCCAGAAGCCAAAGAACAAGAATCTAAGTGTGATAAACCCAAACAGTTTCTGACACACTTAGCCTGTGCTGTTTAGCCAGCATTCCTGTCTGCTTTCCATTCTTTTGCAAATCACCCTTAGGTAAATGTCTTCATGAAACTGATGATAATCAAAATTATTAAGCCCTTCATTACAAATCTGCTTTATTGTCAAAATTTGTTTGCTATGGATGAATCAAACAGAAGCAATAGCTCAGCACAGCAAATGCTTCAAGTGGCTTCCCCTAATTCAACTGAAAATGCAACTTCTAATGGATTCTGTCACTTCAAAATTATTCATCCCCTTCATGGCAAGCATCTTTAATTCTTAGTAGAACACCCTTCTCCTGCAAATGAGATACATAACCAGATACCAACTTCTGGTACCATTCTTGAGGAATTTTAGCCCATTCCCCAGGAGTAATAGCCTCCAATTTAGTGATATTTTTGGATTTGTGTGGTGTAACCACCTTCCAATCCCACCAGAGATTTTGTATGGAGTTCAAATCACATGACTATGATGATCGCTGCAGAATCTTCCAGGACTTCTTTTGCAACTGAGCCTTATTGGAATTCAAGTATGCTTGGGGTCATTGTCCTGTTTGAAGATCCAATGACACCCAAGCTTCAGCTTCCTCACAGAGGGCATGATGTTTTCTCCTAGGATTTCTGATATAGTACTAACCTGCTTATCACGGGGGTTATGTTTCTGACCCAACCTGTGATAAAGGAAAATCTGCATTATGCAGATACCTTTATCTCCAGGTTGGGTCAGGACTGGGGGGGGGTGCTATTTGGGGCCTCCTGCACTTACCCCAGGCATGGTACTGCCCCGAACTGGCCTTTGATGGGTTTCTGGGGCCTGTAACAGATCCAGGAAGCCCATCGGAGGCCCGTAAGGGGCAGCACCAGGCCTGGGGTAAGTACAGAAGGCCCCATAGAGGCCCACACAGCTTGCCTCAGAACCAGCGCCACCCACCCATGCCTTCATATACTGTGGTCCCACAGTATAGCAGGACCACAGTATATGAAGCGCACAGTATGGCGGGGGAATAGCGTACTTCATCTTGTCTTCCACACACTGCAGGTTTGTAGAGCCAGAGGATGCAAAGCAGCCCAGAGCATCACTAAACCACCACCACTGTGCTGAACTTTAAGCAGAGTGATCTTGTCAACAGATGCTTCCTCCTCCTTCCATACATACCGCTGATCCAGCAGGTCCAAATTTTCAATGTTGCTTCATTGCTCCACAGAATCCCAAACCTCTGTGGCTTATTTATATGATTTTGAGCTTATTGGAGCTGACTTTTCTTGTGCATTTGGTTCAGTAGTGGTGCATGTCATGGAGGTCTGGCATGCAGACCTTCTGTGTTTAGTATGCACCTTACTGTACAAACTGAAACCTCAGTGCCTGTTGCTACCAAGTCTGGGCGCACGTCTTCTGCAGTCACTTGGCGGTTTTGGCCACCTACCTTCTCAGAAATCTGCTTACAGCCATCAATCGCTTCATCTTTCTGCCCCATCCAGGTTGTGTAACCACAGTTGCTTTAACTTTGAACTTGCAAACTATGCTTTGAATGGTGTCCTTAGGAACATTTAGTGCCTCTGCTATGTTGTATCCTGTTCTTTGTTTGTGAAGGGCGATGCTTGCTCCTCTTATCTTGACCAGTTTTTTGACATAGCCATATTTCTAACATGCAGTAAAATGTAACACTCAACAAACCCCTAGCCAGTTCAGGTATTTCATGGGTTGTACCCAATGACAGCTCTCTTCCCTTGTGCATGTAACTTTATTTATTTATTGGATTTTTATACCACCCGTCCGACAGTGAGGCCTGTGTGCGAACCCCCTGCACAGGTCCCGTTTCACTTGGAACTAAAACGATTGCAGTGGGTGCTTGGGGGGGGGAGCATGTGTGAAGTGGGACAGACGTTCATGTGTGTGCTTGCCTACCTAGCTCAGGCACACCTTGTTCAACTGGTAAAGCCCTTGATTGGTTGCATCAGGTGTGATTGATACAACACCTCTTCTGCATATTTGTGCTACTGTGAAGGATTCTTTTGAGGGGTTGTATGTTTTGAGGCCGCATATTTTATTAAAAGTTGCATTTCCAGTTGAATTTGTGGAAACTTCTTGAAACATTTGTTGTGTTGAGCTATTTCAGCTGCTTTTTTGTTCATTGAAAACAGCTGAAAGTCTGTCAATTTTGACAAACCTGCTTTGCAGTGGTGTTGAATGATGTAAAAGAACAACGATGCACCATCAGGTTACATGGTTTTCAGGAAGTCCAACATCTCCCTAAGGCACAGAACTAATAACATGGGCTTTCAGATTGTGATTACTACCTTAAAAGAACCCTCCCCTCCCCATTTTCCAAGCTTCACATCTTAATGTACACTAGCTGCCCAATTCTGTATATTTAAGATGCCCCTGACGTGTGAATTAAGTATACCTTTTTCAGAAGAAGATTCATTCTTTGCAATAAATCAATATGTTCTCTTTCAGGGTCACAGTAAATCAATACAGTGTCTTACAGTGCATAAAAATGGGGGGAAATCCTATATTTACTCTGGAAGCCATGATGGACATATTAATATCCTTTGAGTGGTCAGAAGCATAGCCTTCTGTGGATAAAAATACAAATTACTATACAGCAGTTTATTATCTTGTGGGTGGGGGTAGTTTTTGCTGTTTGCTGAAACTCTTGTGCAAATGTCATATGCAGGTAAGCAATTTAGTATTAGAATAGTTCTCATGTAACTTGCTAAATGAAGCCAGTTGATTATCCTGTCATCCCCCGAGAGGCAGCTGTTTTTAGTATACAGTGGGGCCTCCAAAGACAAATTTAATTGGTTCCAGGGGTCAAATTGTTTTAGGAAAAATTCATCTTAAGAGGCATGGTTTCCCATAGGAATCCATTGAAAACCAATTAATCCATTCCAGAGGAACAGATTACATTGGTTTTCAGTGCATTCCTATGGGAAGGCTGTCCCAACCCCCCTCAATAAACGGCCAGCCTTCCGCTGCTGGTTTATTGAGGGAATTTACCCCTAACCCAGCAAAGGGGGAGAAAAGCTTTCCCCCCTTCTATGCTGTGTTGGGGCAGGGGAAAAGCTTCCCCCCTTTTGCTGGCTGCTCCACTCCGGGTGGGGGAGAAAGGGCAAGGGATGACTTGCCTGTTTGTCCCCTTCCTGCATTGGGGCAGCTACCCCTCCTTCACCCAGGTCCCTGCACTGAGCCGTTTCGGCGCAGAGACCCGGGCAAAGGGGGGAGAGCAGTGTTGGCTTGTGGGCTGGCTCAGCAGCCATGGCTGTGGAATAAACTGGGGCTGCGAACAAGCACACAAGGTGCTGCCTCCCCTTCCCCTTGGGCTCTGTGCATGGAGACCTTTAAATGGGGCGTGGGTGGGGTGGCAGCTTTGATGCTGGCTTTCCCAGCCACGTGTAGCACCTGCGGATTGGGTGCTGCATGGTGAGGAAAGCCAGGATGGAAGTCCAGGCTGTTTAATTTCGTATGCCCGTTACTCCCTCGGGTTGTGGACATGCAAAATTCAAACGCCTGCCCCATAAGACGGACTTTATTGCCAGATATCTGGTAGGCAAAACCATCATCTTGTGAAAAATGCCTATATGCAGAAATTTCATTTGTCTTACATTTGTCTTGTGAGCTACCACTGCATATTTTGTAATAGTATCGGCTTGTTTGATTTCAAATTCTGTGCTGGCATCCAAATTGTTTTGCACTGAATGCACTGAAATCTTTTTGCCATCATTACTTACGTGGCTGTTACAGTTAGCTTTAAGCATCTAGCAACAGCATTCCAGTATGTGCATTAGTTTCTGATGTTTTTTTTAATTCGTTGGCATACTGATCACAGATTTTCAGGTGTCTCAACCTCTGTATCTTAGATATGCTTGTCTTAAACTTATCTAGTAAAGCTTTGAAATGGAGTCATATTGACTGTTCTGTGAGAATACTGGAGCTTCCTGATTCTGCTTTTCTTGAAAATAAATTTCCTCAATATTTTGTTCACATTATTGGGATTCTGAGACTGGTGAAAATGATGACTTTTTAGGAAAAGGACATACAAACCAGGTTTCACGAATGGCAGTGGATGAAATGGAACAGTTAGTCACTTGCAGTATGGATGATACTGTACGCTACACCAGTCTTAACAAAAAAGATTACAGGTATGTATTTGAAGGACTGTTGTGTGAATGATGGGGCAAGTTTTGTTTTCTGTAGCTCCAGACAGTAGCATCCAAAGTTATACATTCAATTTGTAGTGAAAATTTTATCTAAAGGTTAGTAAACATTGATGAGAGCTATTTGGCAGTGCAATAGACTACATTTGCAGGGGATGGAAGTGGACTGTCCATCATTAACAGAGCTTAGAAGGCCAGCGGTCAAGGAAAACGGTTGACTTCCTGCTTCGACAGGGGATGGACGTAGTCGTCGCTGAGATCCCTTCCAGCTCTTTCTCTTTTTTGTATTCTGTAATTCTAAATTCCTGAACTGATATCTTGTTCTCAGATTCATGAATGCCTTATCCTTACTTTTGAAGGTCACTATTGCCTTTCCTTACTTCCTTAGTCTTAATATGGCTCAGTACATCTTGCCAGTGTCATGTGTTCCATTGATTTAAAAAATATATATAATTTTTATTTTCTTTTTAGTGGGCAAGATATTTTGAAAATGGATATTCAGCCCAAATGTATAGCTGTTGGACCTGGTGGATATGCTGTTGTTGTATGCATTGGAGAGGTCTGTATCCTAAAAAATTGATCATGATTCACAGTTCATTTTTTTATTTTTTTATTTTATATTTATGAGTATTCTAACCCTGCCTTTCTCCTTGGAAGAGGACCCAAGGCATTTATATTCTTTGAGTGTTTTATATTCTTTCATCTAATGAGGTCAGGGAATATCTCACCTGATTTGGGAAATTATAGGGAGGGAGATGGGTATGACAGATTCAGAGTTACCCAGTGAAGTACAGTTGAGTAGATACTTCTGTTAGTGTCTGCTTCATTGTCAGGTTTTTTAATCAGTATATTTTCAGTGAGGTTTATTGAAGTTCTATTTAAAAATAAGATTTTGCAACTATTTAGTAATTTGATAGGTCGGAGGGATTTCTCTTGCTAAATTATGAAGACGAAAGCTTGCTTGCTTTAGAACACAAAATGCCAGTTTTGAGGAGCAGCAAATGGAAACCAAACTATTCTTTGCTGTTATCTTTTTAAGTATTTTTGTCAAAAATACTCAAATGTCTGAACAATGTAAAATATTACAGTAGGACCCCCATATATATTGATTCAGTTATCCATGGTTGGCAGAAGAAAAAATTAAATAATTCAGTAGCTGCAAAGCAAGCTACTGTTGTAAAACAGCAGCTGTAAAGCAAACTATTGTGGCAAATCAGCAGCTGTAAAGCAAGCTACTGTCACAAAACAGCGGGTTTTTTTTTGGGGGGGGTGCCATTCTCTCTAATCCACAGTTTTCATTATCCACGGGAAGGCCTGGAACTGATCCCCAGCGGATACTAGGGTCCTACTGTATTTTTATTTTGTTATTTTAACTTTACTTATACACTTCCTGCAGTTTTTCTTTGAATTAAATCCAATAAATAAATAAAGAATAGGCATAGTGCAAAATGTACTGGCAGCTATAATTGGGGAAAAAACAGGGTTATGGCATATGTATCACACCTATTTGTGCCTTCCTTCTCTGTCTTCTTCTAATGTGGGACACCATCCCTAGGAGGATCTTCTGCACCATGTCTGATGAATGTAGTGACAGGTGCATTATAATTTTCTATACAGGCCTTATTTGTTACAAGAAGCTTAGATAAAACAATCTCCCAGTTTATCCTCTGTGCCAGATGGCTACCAATAGTTTGTGCTGCCTCTAGTTTTCTAGGACTGATCGATGCTAATGCAATGGCTAAGTGAAGGAAGCCTGAGTTGTGAACTTTTGGAGTAACAATATAAAATCTCTATTGAAGAAACCCTATTATAGCAAATTTCAGAGCTTCATTACGCCAGAGATATGAATGAACACATTTTTCTTTGAAATTTTAGATTGTCTTGATGAAGGACAAGAAGAAGTGCTTTGCAATTGATAATCTTGGTTTTGACCCAGAAGTTGTAGCAGTTCACCCAGGAGGTGGTATGGCAGCTGTTGGAGGAACAGTAAGTAACTTTTCTGATAAGTGAATCAACTATTTTAACCGGATGTTATTAAATGGAGTAACATTTATTGTTGTAGTGCAGTAGGTCTGCGAAGTCAGTATCCAGGGCTTCAGTTATCTGGAGTCACTGCTGCTGCAGCTCAGCCTACAATGCACATGCTCGCTTACTTCTTCTTTTAACCCTTTGCTTCTCCCCTCGCTCTTCCCCATTTTCCTTAACAGGTTCCATTGTATCCATGGTTTCAGATATCTGTGGTTGATCTTGTAAATTGTGGAGAGAGGGAGATGACTGTAAAATGTAAGGGCTATGACTGTTGTCTAAGCCTGAGTGTTTCTTCTCCTTGAGCCTGAAATTGTCCCTTCATTTTTGCCATTGAGTTTCATCTAAAACCAGCAAGATTGTAATAACCGAATCCCTCTCCTCATATTGAAAGGCATTGTTTCAGTCTTATGAAATAATGCAAACAGATTTTTAATTTTGTAGTTCTGTACAAATGCATATATATATGTGTATCATACTGTATTCAGCATGGTTGACTGTTGAATAACCCTGCACAGGATTCTACTATGCCTCTTCAATTTTCTACTTTTACCATCATTGATCTTTGCATTCGATAGCGTGGCTGAGTCCTTCAGCCCTCAAAATTCTCTTACTCTTGCCATAGTTGACAGTTTCCTTTCACCCTTCCGTCATGAGGATGGTGATGAGAAAACTGTCAGGCTTACTTACTATATAAGATGTATTCATTTAAAAAACCTGACCACTTCTTAACGGCAAACTTAAAATGAAACTTTGAACTTTCTAACTTCTTTCTTATCCCTAGCTTGTGGCAAAAAGGCTTTATTGAGGAAGCTCTGACTTATTCCATAATAATAACACTTTAAGTGATTCTTAAAATCACATTTTATATCTCAGCTTCTTCCTAAAAGGTGATTCTCATATCCCCGTACATACTCACAACAAACCAACTGTGTAGCAAATATTGGACGAATGTATGTGTTCATACATTACATTTAACACATGTACAGTGTGCTTACACAAGTATAATGTAATGAGGTTGCAGCGCTGGATGAATACGCTATTGATGGCTATTGTGCTCTCATTTTTAGTGTTTGCTATTCTGTCAGTTTCCTTTTGGTTTATTTCCGTTTCCCAGATTGTCTCCTTTCTCTCAGAATTGGCAAGAAATTCCACTCCTGCTATCCCACATATTATTGCCAAAGAGTAGTGCTGCAAGGAGCCTGCAGAGGGCAAAAATGCTCAGCATCAAGCCCTGTAACCTCCACTGGTCTACTGTAAATAGCCTCTTGAGTTCACCCTCACATACTATATAGAGCAGCCACAGCCAGGTGATAACCAGCCATTCCGCAGAAGTCCAGTTCCAGGTTGATGAGGATTAAAATCAAATCTTCTGTTACTTTCTGCGTTTGATCTCAATCACTGAAAACTCATCCTGCATATTCTTGATCCCAGAATCCTCTTCCATTTGGATCTTGCTCTCTATTCCAACATTATTCCTCCAGCCAAGAGTTTCCTCTCTTGTCATTGTCCTTTATTTATTTGCATTAGCCATGGCCTTAGCAAAAAAATGGTAACTTTTACATAGATATAAAATTGGCATTCTAAAATCAAGATAATAAATACATATATATGTAATATTCCTATATCAGATTTGGTCAAGCAATCCATAAATGATTATTATTTTAAAATCATAGTTGGCCTTGTTTTAATTGCTGCTGCTAAAAATTAGATGTCTGTAGTGTCACCTGTTTGTCTCAGTCTCTGAGGAGGAAAGATACATAGAAATCAGATTAATGACCTGGTTTCTTTACTGACATGGGGAGAAGTAATTCTTGCCACACCTCTCTATAAACAGAGCATAACAGTAGCACATGGGCAAGTGTTTCAGCACCTTAGTTTTCTATGCTGCCCAACTGACTGTGGGCACATTCTGGGCAGTTCACAAGACATGCAGAACAACAAAATCATAGCCTCCCCGACTTTGCTCATCCATCTGTGTAAAAACTCACCTGGTGTATCCTCACTATCTTAATTTAAACTCCTCTTCGGAATCATAGCCTGTACAAACAAACTGTATTCAAGGACATTGCACTGTCTTTCATCATTTCAAACTTCCCAGCCTTCAAATCAACTCCACTCACTCTACATAATTCCAACTCACACCTGTTCTGTCTTCTTCTCCTTCAGCATCATGGCTAATGATTCAATCACCTCTAGCCCCCGTTATTAGTCCTGGTTAAAACTGGACTGGTTTGACTGATACGTTCCTGTCGACATCACAGTGGTCTCATGGTGTTACAGCCAAATAGTAACATCTAGGTTGGTAGCCCTCACTTCCACTCCAAGTTGGTACCAGCAAGAGGCCGCTGATGGATATATTGACAAGGCCCCCAGCAGGCCTCCAGCGGCTGCTGTCTGTTCAGCAGGCAGCCACAGCCACCGAGCAGGACTGCTGCACCAGTAGCAGATCCAGCAAAATGAAGCAGATGGCAAGTGGGTGGTGGATGATAGTCAAGTCTCAAAAGCCATAAGGATTAAATGGGATATTTGAAGTTAAAGTACTAAAATTTGTTTAGAGTAAGAAACAGAGTCAGTATTAGTCACTCACTGCACTTGGTTCTATCTACAGCAGTAGGATTTTTTTGAGAAACACTTGGGAGATAACTCTCATAAACACCCACCCACGGCCCTAGAAGCCCTGCTTTTCTCATTTACTCAGTCTCTCTGCGCTTTGGTCATCATCTTCCCCAAGCCTCAGACCTCCTCACTCAAGCTCATGTTGCCTTCAGCACCCAGACCTGCAGTTTTTTCACCTTGCAGCTGGGTGCCCCCTCTAGAATCCATAAGTCCTTAAAGGGGACTCCAGCTGCGCTAAGTGGCAAAAATTCCTCATCTTTCTGGAGAACCATTCCATTTCCCTTCAGAGGATGTATTGTATGTGTTTTAAATTGATTTGTTCCATGTTCTCTGCCTGGCCTATCCCAAGTCATCCCTCTTAGCTGTCTCTGCTTACTTCTCTCAATTGTTTCCAACACATGCCTATTCCTTCTGCCACCACTTTTGTAAAGTCTTGTTTTCTCCAGACTCAAGAGCCAGCTTTTTGAGCGTCCTTTACCTTAAGGTGGTTTTCTTTGTGGTAATTATATTGGCTTCTCGACCTGTATGTTGTCATCCTCCCTTTCTGGAGTTTTTAAAAGAGAAAGTCAACCTTTTACTAGACATTCTTTGTCATGCTAATGTGGTGCCCCACTTCCACTTGGGACAGGATATAATTCTCTTCCTCAGAGGAGGCTTAAAATAGCAGAAAAGTTGTTTGTGACTCTTTAAGGAGAGAGTGGCAATTTCTAAGCACCCCTCCCTGTGTCTTTTGTGTTTTATCTTCTTGAGAGCAATAAAAGACAAACTGGTTACATGTTTTAGTGTGTTTTTCAATGTTGGCATTAACAGATAGGAAAGTTGTCAGTTCTTTTTTAGGTATTTGTATGCCCTTGGCTGGGCTTGACCTTGTAATATTTTGATTTCTAGGATGGAAAAGTATACTTGTATGCAATCCAGGGGGCTTCTTTAAAAAGAGATGAAAAAACACTGGAAGTTAAAGGTCCCGTGACTGATCTGGCTTATTCCCGTGATGGTTCCTTCCTTGCAGTGACGGACGCCAGCAAGGCGGTCACTGCGTTCAACGCTGGTGAGGACTACGCGGTGAGGACTCCTCCGTGGTTTCAGGAAATGTCTTGTCTTTCATAAGCATAAAAGGATACAGGTTTGCCAGCAATCAGTACAAAATATGTCATCTCTAGTAACATGACCATTTCTGAGAATGTTAAGCTTTTGAAAATAAAGCTTCATCGCACATCACAGAAGTCTTTTCATGCAGTAGTTGTGATGGCACTTCTCATAAAAAGTAAATCAAAGGCTTAAAGATTTCCATTAGATAACAAATCCATGTTAAGTGATTCAATTGTTCGTGTATTTATTTATTTATTTATTTAAGTACTTATATCCCGCTCCATCTTCCCCAACGGGAACTCTGGGCAGCTAACAACATAAAAAACATAAAAGGCTAGAAGCTAAAAATAGCCAAGCCACCAGGCAAGGGCAGCGGGGGGCAAGATGGCGGCAAACAATAGGGCCAGGGAAATAGGAAGAGGGACTAAATAATAAGGTCACCGTATGCGTCTTTAAAGAGGAAGGTCTTTAGAGCCCTCTTAAGGGCAGGCAGGGACTCCAGCAGGCGCAGCTCTGGAGGCAGATCGTTCCAGAGCGAGGGCCCCACCACAGAGAAGGTGCGGTCCCGCGTATGCGTTTTCCGCGCCTCCCTGGGTGTGGCCACTCTCAATGAGCGCGCCTGCGACGATCTCGTGGGTCTGGATCCGGATGCCCTCAGGGAGATGCGCTCCGCCAGGTATCCTGGTCCCAAGCCGTGGAGGGCCTTGAAAACCAAGACCAGGACCTTGAACTTGATCCGGAAGGCAACGGGGAGCCAATGCAGGCGGACCAGGACTGGGGTGATGTGCTCGTATCTACGAGCACCCACCACCAGCCTGGCCGCCGCATTTTGCACCCGTTGTAACCTCCGGACCAGGGTCAAGGGCAACCCCACGTAGAGGGCATTGCAATAGTCGATCCTTGAGACCACCAGGGCCTGCACGACTGTCCTCAGGGAGGACTCATCAAGGTACTGACGGATCTGGGCGATCCTGCGGAGATGGAAAAAAGCGGCCCTGGAGACGGCCATCACCTGGGCTTCCAGGGAGAGGGCCGAATCCAGGACCACGCCCAGATTCCTGGCCCTGTCTGTAGGCTGGAGGGAAATACCCCCCAGACTAGAGAGGGGGCCATTGTACCGAGATGAGGGCGCCCCGAAGAACAGAACCTCCGTCTTCTCCGGATTGAGCTTGAGCCGGTTATCTCTGGTCCATTCCAGTACGGCCTCCAGGCACAGATCGAGGGAATGGACCGCCTCCTCTGCAGAAGTAGAAAAGGAGATATAGAGCTGCGTGTCATCAGCGTACTGATGACAGCGAACTCCATATCTCCTGATGACCTCCCCCAGCGGCCTCATATAAACATTGAACAGCACGGGGGAGATTGCCGACCCCTGGGGCACCCCACAAGGGAGAGTCCAAGGAGCCGACAAGGCATCCCCCAGCTGAACCCGCTGAGTCCAGCCGCGGAGGAAGGAACGGAGCCAGGCCAAGGCCTGACCACCAATTCCCGCCTCAGCGAGCCGGGCCAGAAGGTTACCGTGGTCGACGGTATCAAAGGCTGCTGAGAGATCAAGGAGGACGAGCAGGGAGGAACTCCCCCTGTCGGCCTCCCTGAGGAGGTCATCCTGCAGAGCGACCAGGGCGGTCTCGGTCCCGCGAAGAGGCCTGAATCCAGACTGGAAGGGATCCAGGATATGGTTTATCTCCAGGTATGACTGGAGCCGGACAGCAGCCACCCCCTCGACAACCGTGCCCAGGAAGGGAACAATGGCGATCGGACGATAGCTGGACAAATCGTCCGATGCCATGCCAGGTTTTTTAAGAGTGGGTTTCACCACGGTCTCCTTCAAACGGGAAGGGAAACAACCCTCCCCAAAGGAGGCCGTGGCGATGGAGGAGACCCACTCTGGCATGTTCCCTTTGGCAGATGGATGGCCTCAATTTTAGATCTAAAATGGGCTGCAAATTGCTCACTAGTGAAATCACTAGGAGGAGGCCGCAGCTGACTGGGATTGGAGAGGTCCCGAACCACCCGGAATAACTCCGCCTGGCGGTTCGAGGCCTTGCCAATTCTCAGGGAGGCATAAGATCTTCTAGCGTCTCTGATGTAAAAGATTTGTGTGCATTTTTGTGTGTGTGTGTGTGTGTGTGTGTGTGTGTGTGTGTGCGTGTGTGTGTGCGTGTGTGTGTGCGTGTGTGCGGGGGCAGGCACGTGCATGTGGGTGCTGTTGATAATAGTACTACTAATGAAGGAAAGAGAGGCTTATTTCCAAACTAGAAAATGACAAGGCTAATGTTATCATGAAAACTACCAAATATCTGAACTGTGACAGTGAGATAGCTTGCCATTAAGTGACTGTATCTTAGTTGAGATGATAAATGCATGGCAAATGGTTCATTATTTAATTTCTGGGTCTTTTTTTAAAAAAAATCCCCTTTCTTAAAGAGTAATAGGAATTCTGTACAACTACAGGAAGTTCTGTTTAACATCCCTTCAAAGGGTACCTAGGTTCTGTTCCAAGATCTGAAGCCTATCCCATAATTCAAATTACGCTTCTAAGTAGGCTCTGCTCCTGTGAAGGAAAAGACAGGACAGGTGCAGGTAGGCAATAACAGCCATGATGTAGTCAAGTACTTTGGCCACCTCATGAGGAGAGAGGAAAAGTCCCTGATGTTGGGAAAGATTGAAGGCAAAAGGAAAAGTGGACGGCAGAGAATGAGGTGGTTGGACAGTGTCATCGATGCAACCAATATGGATTTGACCAAACTCCGGGAGGCAGTGGAAGATAGGAAGGCCTGGAGAGCTCTGGTCCATGGGGTCACGAAGAGTCGGATACGACTGAACGACTAAACAACAACAACAAATGTTAAACATTTTGACTGGAGACTTTACAATAATCTTAGAACTGCCAAGCTGGAAGGGAAAAACAAAAATATTTTAGAAAAAATGATTCAAACTTCATGACAATTTTATATAAAAATTAAAACAGAAATGTGTTGTGCAGCCTAATGTCTAAATTTATATGATAGACTCTATTATATTTTTTAATACAGCAATCTTATCTATATCTGTTTAGAGGTAAATCCCATTATATCTATATTACGAGCTTCCAGATATGTGGGTATAGGATTGTTTACACAGTCTCCCTTCCTCTACATAGAGATACGTATTTTACTGTGGAAAATTTCATGAACAGAAAAGCAAAATATTTAGAAAAAGGAAATATTCCATATGTAAATTAATTAATTAAACTTACATTTAAGAGTAAGAATACAGTGATACTTATTTCTGAGAAAATATTGCTGCTAACACTTTTCCTGGGAGTAATCAACATTCAAGGACATGCATAGAACTTAATTTAATGAGTGCAGACTTGCTAGCCTTCATTAGTCTTATACTACAATGCAAAAATATATTAAACCAAAGGCAAAAAGGGTGGCTTGAAATGGGCGATAGTCTTCTTAGCACTGTTAGTTGTCTTCTTGTGTTCAGTACTAGACAGCACATCAAAATGCCTTCTCTATCCCAGAAAATGAATTTTGATGGTCTCTGAATATTGTAGGGATCCAGTTTGAAATCAGTTAAATTAAAAAGAGAGAAGAAGGAAAGGCAATTAAAATGGAGAGGAAGGAGATAGCAAGTTTATAATTTTGATGGGAAAAGTAGAAATGAAATAAATGGGTGGGATTCCTTTTTATGTTGAATCTGATCACCTGCATGTAAATGCAAGTAGATAAATAGGTACCTCCATGAAAAGAAAAAGCGGGAAGGTAAAACAGTGTTTCCTTGCAGCCATGCCGGCCACGTGGCCATGGACTTGCACAACACTGGCTCTTCGGCTTGAAAAACGGAGATGGGCACCGCCCCTAGAGTCGGACATGACTACCACGCATGTGCAGGGGGGGGGGACCTTTACCTTTACCTTTACCTTTTAACATCAGTTTAAAGGCTAATATGTTTTCCCTCCAGTTTAATCTAAACTGAATTTGATTTTTTTCAGTGAACTAAATTGGTAAGCCTTTTTCTATTATCTTTTCCATTTCTAAACTGATCTGTTTTCTCTTTTCTTTCTGAATAGGAATATAATGTATTTTATGGACATCATGCAAAAATTGTCTGCATTGCCTGGTCCCCAGATAATGAACATTTTGCTTCTGGAGGTATGGATATGATGGTGTATATTTGGACAGTGAGTGACCCAGAGACCAGAGTCAAAATACAAGGTAATTGTATTTCATAATCATGTTAGTGAAGGTTTGGTTTGGTTTTAATAGAGATCATTTTAGTGTATGTTGACTTTTTAACAACTAATTACATGAATATAAAAACAGAGTTTGTAAAATATTTGTAGCACAAATTTTAGACATATGGCACATAGTAGAAAATGTGTAACTTTTTTCCTGCTCCAGCATACCCTATCATGCAACTAATCATGCAACCAGTTGTGTAACCAATTGTGGCCAGTCTTTGCATAATGCAGTAGGATGCTGGCCTGTAGATCTTGGTGGTTTCAGATGTATAACTTTCCCTCAAAACATATGCCAAGATTTTCCAATTATTTTCTTAGGATTTTATAGCGAAACTCACTTCCATAGTTAATAATCTATACTTAACATGCAAAAGCTAATATACATAGTCGATAATCCCAATGTCCAGCCTTGTCCTTTACACTCCAAACTGATGCTGAAGGTTTGCAGTGTTTTGCAGTAGCCCTCTCCAGTGATGAGACCAGCATGCCCAGCAGGGAGTAATACTGAGCCTCTCCAAACCCTTTCAGTTCAAACCTATACCAATATTGTTGCAGTTTTTCATAAGATGTACACATAGTCCACAGTGGCCCTAAGTGTGCTGAAAAATCCACCTAAAATGGGGGTGGGTTTAACAACAAATGTGTCCAGACCACTCCTTTTTATTTTGTGGAGAGAAGGCTGCCTTGTAGTAGACATTTAACCTTTATCATGCAAAAACTGCCATTGTTGCTAGGAGCAGCAAAACTCTTTTTTGTTTGCAAGTGAAGGAGAAGAATTGTCTCAGGGCAGTTTTGAGGCCACATAGGGCTAAGTTAGGGCTAAGTCAGTTTCACAGCCAGCCCACTGACCTGGATAATATGCAAAACAGAAACATTGAAATTGCATATAGGTTTCAGCATTTGTAAACAGAACTTGTTTAAAGTTTTACTCTTTGGACTAAGCAGAAATAGAAACAAAGTAAACACAAAAAGTTACAAAATACACTTTTCACACCCAAGAACAACACTGAATGCTGTATCACACTTAGTCCATTGTACATGTGGACATATATGACTGCAGAACTTTTTGACCTGGATATGGAGTGAAAAGGACAATGCTCATTTTTAGTTATTAATTACTTGAAGTTCTCAATCTTCCACAATGAATGATACATATAAGCTCACCATTTCCCAGCTTTATCCGTTCATATTTGTTGTTAAGATAGTCTAAGCTTTCAATGGCAATATCCTGCACCCTCTTCATCAGGGAAGGCAACTAACACAAAGCTAACCTTGAATACATCAAGGTTTGATCAAAATCAGCTTGGAAAACATTCAGCCTAGTTCAGGTAAGTTATCTTGAAACAGCCAATACTCCACAATGGGCAGTACTATGTAAAGGTAAAGTCTATACAGTTTATAAAACAAACATGATCATGTGGAATGGGCAGGTATAAATACAATCATTAGACTATGATGATCCTGAACTTTTAGAATAGTAAGACTGCTTGCAATCATTCACGTTTGTCTTTCACCTTCCCTCTGCCAGATGCCCACAGATTACATCATGTAAGCAGCTTGGCATGGCTGGATGAACACACTTTGGTAACAACATCTCATGATGCATCTGTCAAAGAATGGTCTATTTCCTACAAATAAAAATGCCTTCATTCAGGAAAATCTCATCAGGGACTAGAAGTATGGAGTGAAATGTAACATAGGATTTCTCTTCCTTAAAGTTAACTAATCTGTAATGACCTTGGGTTCTTATAGCATATATTTACAGAGGGTGTTTCTATCTGAAATTAAATAATTGTTGAAAAGCTTTAGCCAGTGATAGTTTGCACATGAGAAGCACTTAAATTATGTCTGGAGCTCATCAAAATTGTGTGCTGAACATTCCAGATTCTACAGCCTAGAAGGTGGGCAAAGAAGAGTTAAAATTTATTTGGTTCCTTGTTTTTTAAGTATCTTAAGTCACACAAACACTTGCACATGGTATTGTAAAGCATGAGAGAATTCTCATTTGTTTTTAATTACAGAACATTTCTGTACCAACCATCATGGTAAGAATGCTAATTGTGATCCAAAAAATATATCATGGTGTGCAGCTACTGTATATTGGCTTGTCTGTAATGCACCAAATTCTGTTGCCTCGAGTTTCTTTAATCAGATAACAAAGTGCATATTTCCATAATAAACTTTTTCTGTATTTGATGTCCAGATTGGTAGTGATTTCTAAGACAAATTGCAGGTGTGTGTATTGTACTTTGCCAGTCTATTAGAATTTAAAGTTTACAGATAAATGTCAATGCGTTTTTCCAGAAACAACCTTGTTAGCTTTTTGAACAAACATGAGTATTCATTTATGACGTGTTTGTCTGGAAAGGGATTATTCCAGATTTGCTTTAAATATAACTGATTTCATAAAGAAATTTATTGATGTAAGGAACTGTGCAGTAATTATAAGCATCTTTTTCGGTCCAGAAATTAAAGTGAAGTAAAGCATTATGATGTGTTGAGCTGATCATTATGAGGAGTTACTCCAAACCCCATAGAACCTGAAGAGGTTTATCTTGCCTGTCTCCACTTAAGATAGACTATTTCAGTTGTTGCACATGTATTTAGAACTGTGTAAACCTGCAACCTGCAGACATGTATATTTAAAAACACCTTTTTCACATACACTTCCTTAGGGTATGATAAAGATGCAAAATGGTTGGAAAGGGTATGCGCTTGTGACAGCAGTGTAGTGTGTTTATGCCTGCTTCCTTACGTTCCGTTTTCTGAATTGTGTAGAAACCTCCACAAGAAACTGCTACAACAACAAGGCACAGCCCTTTCTTTACTCCTGTTGCAACTTCAGGCCTATTATAAGAGCAAACAGACATTAGCTATTCTACTGCTTGGAAGACATGAGTATTTGAAGAAATCCTTTTCTCTCCTCACTTCTCCTTTAAAGCCTGGGAGGGAATAAAATGTATTTATTTATTAAATTTATACCCCACCCATCTGGCCGCCTGGCCACTCTGGGTGGCTTACAGCAAACAATACAGATTACATACCAAATAACAACCAAGACCACAAGAACATCACAAGAACAACCTATATATGGATAAGACCACATTAATAATATTAAATCATAATAAATAAGATTAAAATTGCAATTAAACTAAAAGGTAATAAAGAAAGATCAAATTAAGATGGCAGAAGCGACTCAGATTGCTGACCGCGGTGGGTTACAGAGATCACATTACACCCCTACTAAAGCAGCTCCACTGGCTGCCAATCAGTTATTGGGCACAATTCAAGGTACTGACCTTAACCTACAAAGCACAAAATGGCCTGGGTCTAAGCTACCTCAAAGATCAAATATCGTGGTATGAACCAGCTCGGATGCTAAGGTCATCAGGAGAGGCCTTTCACTCCATCCCACCACCGTCACAGATGTGTCTCATAAGAACACATGAAAGGGCCTTTTCTGTTGCTACTCCCAGACGTTGGAACTCCCTCTCACTGGAGGCCAGGACTGCCCCGTCTCTGCTGTCTTTCTGGAAGCAGGCAAATACCTTCCTCTTCAGGCAAGCTTTCCCTGAATGAGGGACTTCCTACTATGTACCTGTAACTATATGGATTACCATACATGATTGCATTGATTGATTTCATAACACTAGTGTTTTCCATGTTGCTTTTTACCCCTCATAATGGGTTTTTCTTCTTGCGTGCTCTTTGTAGCTCTAATGTTACCTTTTAATGTTCTAAGATGCCTCTTCTAATTCCCTGTTCTTAATTTGAATGTCTTAAATGTTCTGCACTGTATGTTGTCCCTCGTTATTGTAAGTCACCTTGGGTCCTTTTCCAAGGAGAAAGGTGGGGTAAAATATTCAAACATAAATAAATAAATACATTAAACAGGCAGGACAAGGTTGAACAGTAGTCCACAGCCGTCTGTATAGGTAAACATTATATATACCCCACGTGGTATGCATCGAATCCAGTGCCAGATGGAACCAGGAAGCCGTCCAGGAGCGACTCAACACAGCAACATAGCAATGCAGATTCCTTTGTTGGTAGCCTCTTCAGGGGCAGAAGGGTTCCCTGGACCTCCTGCAGATCCTCCAAGAGGAAGTGCCCAGCCCAGGTCCCCCTCCCCCTCAGACTCGTACTGCAGTGAGCAACCACCATCGTCCAAGCCCTCGGTGACATACAAAGTACATTACCAGTCTGGCACATCCCCAAACATGACAGCTTCAACCATGGCTCCCCTCCGCAACCAGCTGCCAGGCAAACTCCACATGAATAACTTTATCTACAGTGCTTCAGAATGATGAGAAGATCGTACTGGCCTGTCAAGAGACTCACTCCTGGTCTCAGTTCCATACTGAAGCAACCAGAATCAAATAAGCTGCCTAGGCTAGTTGCTGCCTCACAAATGGACACAAAAGAAGCAAAGAGGCTTTAGCTGTGACATCCCCGTTGACCCTCTAGGGCCTGTTGGCGAACCTATGGCATTGGTGCCAAAGGTGGCAGGCGGAGCCTTTTCTGTGGGCACGCAACATCACCCCCTCACAGCCACGGCATTTCCTCCTCTGCCCGGAGCATGACACTGCTTCGTGGAGAGTCAGGCAAATGGGAGGCAGCAGTTTTGGGGTTGTTTGTAGCCCCAGTTTACTCTTCAGGCACGCCACTCTGGGCATCCCCAAAGTGGCGTGGCTGGTAAGTAAATGGACTACGAAAGAGCCCACAAACCTCTGCCTCCCCTTCACCCAGCTCTGCATGGAGCCATTTTAGCAGTCTCGAAACAGCACTCTGCAGTTGCTGTTCAGTCGTTCAGTCGTGTCTGACTCTTCGCAACCCCATGGACCAGAGCTCGCCAGGCCTTCCTGTCTTCCACTGCCTCCCTGTGTTTGGTCAAATCCATATTGGTTGCATTGATGACACCATCCAAGCATCTCATTCTCTGCCGTCCTCTTTTCCTTTTGCCTTCAATCTTTCCCAACATCAGGGACTTTTCCAAGGACTCCTCTCTCTCTTCATGAGGTGGCCAAAGTACTGGAGCCTCAGCTTCAAAATATTTCCTTGCAGTGAACATTTGGGGTTGAATTCTTTCAGGATGGATAGGTTTGATCTCCTTGCAGTCCAGGGGACTCTCAAGACTTCAGCACCACAGCTCAAAATCATCGATTCTGCGGCGATCAGCCTTCTTTATAGTCCAGCTCTCACTTCCATACATCACTACTGGAAAAAACATAGCTTTGACTATCTGGACCTTAGTCGGCAAAGTGATGTCTCTGCTCTTTAAGATGTTGCTTAGGCTTGCCGTTGCTTTCCTCCCAAGAAGCAGGCGTCTTTTAATTTCATTGCTGCAGAGAGCCGGGCAAAGGAGAGGCAGTGGTTTGTGGGTTAGGGATGTCCTGAGTGACGTGGCTGGAGAGTAAATGGGGGCTACAAAGGAGCCCACAAGCCACTGCCTTCCCTTTGCCTGACTCTCTTCACAGAGCCTTTCAAGACCGGTTGAAACCCTTATTAGAAGAGACACACCCCGAGGTGGTTATCCCCGATTGAAGCATCGGCGATCAAGAGGAAAGATACAGAAGGAGTGGGGGTCACATATGGGGATGTGTTATTCTTCTCAGAAAAAGGTCCCAGACTGAAGTCTTATGAACTGTTAAAAGAGAGGTTAACTGGTTGGTTTCAGTACCATCAGCTACATGACATTTTTCAGAAAGACAGAAGGATGTTTGGGTTTGGAGAGAAGGAATCCAAGTTTCAATCCATAATCATGGGCCCAAAAAAGAAATTGTTGACTAGATTATATAATTTCTTGTTGGAGTTGAACTTAAAAGATGAACAAGTCAAAGAATGTATGATAAAATGGGCTATGGATTTGGGTCATAATATTGAGTTAGATGTGTGGGAAAGACTGTGGAAAAAGAACATGAAGTTTACCGCATGTACTTTGATAAAAGAAAATTTGTTGAAAATGATGTATAGATGGTATATTACTCCAACGAAATTAGCAAAGGTGTATAGGATGAAAGATGATTATTGTTGGAAATGTAAAGAGAAACAAGGTGACTTTTATCATATGTGGTGGACCTGTGAGAAAGTGAAAGAATATTGGGCATTGATATATGATGAACTCAAAAAGATGTTAAAGTGTACATTCCCAAAACGACCTGAACTTTTTTTGTTAGGGTTGGTGGATAATGAAATTAAAGGAGCAGACAAGACGCTATTTTTATATGCAAGAGCAGCGGCACGAATGCTCCTGGCACAGAACTGGAAGACAACGTATATACCGTCTTTGGATGAATGGAGGGCGAAATTACTGGACTTTGCAGAGATGGCCAGACTGACATGCAGACTGAGGGACCAAGACAACCAGAGGTTCCAAAAAGACTGGCAAAAATTTCAGAACTACATGGAGACTAATTGTAAGGAATTAAAGACTCTTACCGGATTAGGGTAGAACTCGAAGGACTATTTTCCATTTTTAGAACCTTTTTTATAAGTATATAAAAGGGGTTCATTTGAAAGGAAGGCTGGGAGATGAATAACGTTAAAACCGCGCGAAGAACAGAGGGAAGCCGAACCTTAGTGATTGATTCTGTATGGTTAATGTTTTGAATTTGTTTTTCTTTTGTATATTAAAATTTTCTAATAAAAAAAAAAAGAGAGAGCTGGGCAAAAGAGAGGCAGCGGTTTGTGGGCTCGTTTGTAGCCCCCGTTTAGTCTCTAGCCATACCGCTTTTGGGATGCCCAGAGCAGCAAGGCTGGAGAGTAAACTGGATCTACGAACGGGCCCCCAAGCTGACACCACTCTCCTCTGGCTCTCCCAACAGTGTGCTGTTGCTGTGGGAAATTCAAAAGCCTGCTTCCCCAAAGGGTAGCACCCCTGCGATCCTTGCTTTCCCAAAGGGTAGCACCCAAAGCATTTGTAACCTGGGGTACCACTGCCGTATTGGCACTTTTTAAAAAAAATGAGTTTTGAATCACAGTTTGGGCACTCAGTCTCTAAAAGGTTCACCATCACTGTGATAAGGTAAAACAATGCTCAGGGGTAGATTTCCCCTTCATAATACCTACTTGCTCCTGTCCAATTATTGATGTCTGCTCCTCCCAGGCAATAAGTTTATTTAAAAGATGCTTGGTATAAAGTTTTCCAATAATAGATAGCAGGCTGATTGGTAAAATAAAATTATTTTATGTTTATTATTTTTATTATTTTCATATTAGTACTATTATATTTATTCGTATTTTATCATTTATTTTTCAGTGATTGTATTGTGATTGGGTTTGTCTTGGGGTTGTAGTTTGGGCAGTTGCTATTTTTTGTAACGTGTTGTACACTGCCCAGAGTTCCTGCAGGAAAATCGGGCAGTCAATAAGTTAAATAAATAAATAAATAAATAAATAAATAAATAAATAAATAAATAAATAAATAAATAAATACCTGGGTTTAAGGGGTCACCTGCTTTATAAATTGGGACAAACTATTGCATTGGTCCAGGCATCCGGTATCAAGCCATTTTTGTCTACCATGGTAGAAAGGGCAGCCAAATGTACCAACCACCAGTCAGTATCAAACTTCAGTATCTCTGGGGATATTAAATCAGCTCCTGGTGATCTACCCAGTTTTAACTGGGACATTAATTCTTACATCTCCGAAAGAGTGACTGGAGCCCATTCTGGGAGACCCTTAGGCATGGATTCATCCCTGGCACTGGTGGAGTTACCTCCATTGTAAAACAGGGATGAAAAATGTCTGGACCACATATTTGGTTCAATCTAGGCTGGATCCAAAAATATTTCTATTTGTATTTTTTACTATGTCCCAAAATTGTTTGGATTTTAAAGGGCTATTGCTATGAGCAATTGAATCCATTGGTTATGGATAAAGACTTGTCTTTTGGCCTTATTTATTTTATTTATTTTAGAGTATTTTTATTCCTCCTTTCTCCTTGGAAAAGGACCCAAGGCGGCTTACAATAATGAGATTTACTTTTACAATAAGCTTAACTGATTATTTCATAGAATTCCACTGGCATATATGGTAGCTCCTGATCCTTATATTGTATGATTTTTCATTCTCTACACTCGCAATCAAACCAGTCTTATTTGGTGTGGTTTGCCCTGCATTGCTCTAGAGTTGGAGTATATCTTAGTGACTTAGATAAGAGTGCTGTCAGTCCTTCGTAAGCTGCAATTACATCAATAGGATCATTTGAAGTAATGATGGAAATTTAAGGTCTAGAAGTGTTTTAGATGTTATAGCTGGGCCAATTTTAAGTTTTGTTGTTACATTCCATCTATATACCTCCAAATTGTTGTTTAGTTTTGTCAGTGTTCATTTCATTTATTTATTTGCATTAGCCATGGCCTTAGCAAAAAAAAAAGATAACATGTACAGAGATATAAAATTGGCATAGTAAAATCAAGATAATAAATACATATACATGCAATATTCCTATATCAGATTTGGACAAGTAATCCATAAATGATTATAATTTTAAAATCATAGTTGGCCTCATTTTAATTGCTGCTGCTAAAAATTTAGCTGTCTGTAGTGTCACCTGTTTGTCTCGGTCTCCGAGGAGTAAAGATACGTAGAAATCAGATGAATGACCTGGTTTCTTTATTAACATGGGGGAAAGTAGTTCTTGTTGCACCTCTCTATAAAAGGAGCATAACAGTAGCACATGGGTAAGTGTTTCAACACCTTCACTACATGGACATGTGCGATTTTGTGGAAGGATTCCTTTAAAACAACCCTCAAGTATAGCTGAAGGCATGACATTAAATCGTGCACATGAAAAGGCCGTTCTGTACTTTGGAACTGTTAGCACGTTTAAGGTATTGTGCCATTGTTTCTGGATGACTTATCACTGAATAGTCATACCAGGACATAGTTTATTGGTGACTGACAAATTATTTTGATGTTCAATATCGTATATGCGCTGTTCTAATAAGTATCTCACCTTACTATACCCAGTGGTCAATAGAAGATCGGGTGATACTTTGGATTTGATATCTTTCATCCATCTACTCTCATGAGAATCCTTCACGACAAAGGGGAGCAAACCAGAGGGAGCTAGATTAAGTCTTAACCAGTAATTTAGTGTCCTGAGCCAAGCCTGTGTATGCACTGAGGGGAGGCCACTTTCCAACCTTAGTGAAGCATTTGGGACACAGCCAGGTATAGCAAATATTTGTCTAAGAAATTTAGACTGTACAATTTCTAATGATTTTAGATTTCTATTGGTGCATATTGAAATCCCATACAGCTTGCCTCTGTACACTTCCAGTGCTGCTGGTATGAAATTGTGACCTTTGGTATAGAAAAACTGTTTCAAGATTTTTATAGTTTGTGAGGCTTTTTCTACCACATGTTCTTGCTGAGCTGTCCAGGTTTCTGATGACTGAAAAATTATGCCTAGGTATTTAGATACTCTAACCTGTTCAATTGGTTGCCCGTCCAAGGACCACTTACAAAGTCTGAAGTGCTTTGAGAATACCATTATTTTTGTCTTACTGTAATTCACCTCTAAATGTTCCTTCTGACAATAGTTGGAAAATGCCGTCAGTTGTCTTTTCAGACCCACTTTAGTTTGAGGTAGCAGTACTGCATTGTCTGCATATAGTAGGACTGAAATGGGTTTAGTTGCTAGTTTAGGAGCATGGAGTGCTGGTGATGATAAATACTCAACAATATCATTCCCATATAAATTAAACAGGATTGGAGCTAAAACACACCCTTGCTTTACCCCCTTTTTAGGTAGCATTGGCTCTGTTAGATGCCCATCCATGGTGCAGCGTACCCTCAGCCAGGTATTATTATAAAGGCATTTGATTAGAAAAAGAAGTCTATTATCTATAGTTGTAGAGGCTAATTTTTCCCATAGTCATACTCGAGGTATGGAATCGAATGCTGCTTTGAGATCAATAAATGCTGCATACAACCTATCCCTTTTCTTTTTTGCATATTTATCAATGAGATGGGCTAGTACAAAACAATGGTCTATAGTGGATCGCCCCTGACTGAATCCTGCTTGCTCTACCACCATAATATTTTCATCTTTGATCCAATCAGTTAGCTTGTTGCAGAGATGTTTAGCATATAGCTTACTTATTACATATAATAGGCTAATTGGCCGATAATTGGCTGGATCAGTTTTAGCTCCTTTTTTATGTATGGTGATTATTACAGAAGTATTCCATCCCATGGGTAGCAATCCTGTTTGATCAATAAATGAGAATAAAGCTGCCAACAGGGGGGGCTCCAGGTGATGTTGGATTTTATAAGTTCTGGGGGCAAAAGGTCAATTCCAGGGGCTTTGTTTTTAAGTTGCTGGATTACACTTTCAACCTCATTTACTGAGACTGGTGACCAGTTTGGGAGATTTTCTGTTGCTACTGTTGATTGGGTGTCCTGAGAAATGGAGTCTGAGAATAATGCCTTATAGTGCTGCATCCATGCTTTGGGACCTATAACACACTTTGGAACTGACCAACCATTATTCATTAAGCCTGTTGTTGTGCACCAGAAGAGACTAGTATCTTTATCATTAGAGGCTGTTAGCAAAATTTGCCATGCCCTTGTGGCTGCTAGCTGTTTTTTGTCCTTGATCAAGGATTTGTATTCTTGTCTGAGTTTTTCTATACTTAGGATATATTTTTCTCATTTGGCTCTTGGCCTGCTTGCATTCATTATCAAACCAGCCGGCAGTTTTTAAAGCTCTTCCATAGCCTACATTGGTTACCATTGTTTTTAGATTTGCTCCTAATTTTTCGGTCAGAGCTTGAAAAATTTTTACTGCTTCAGTGTCACTGCTGGCAGTGATAATGGCATTTCAGTCATTCATATATTCCTCAGTTTTCAGTAGCTGAGTCAGAGCAATATGTCGGTGTTAATTTACCCTCAGTTTTTATTTTCAACATAAGTATCAATGGAAAGTGATCACTTCATATGTTATACCCCACCGTGAATTCAGCCACAAAGGGTTTTAAAGGTAGAGACACCATAATGTAATCTATAACACTCATTCCTCTAATAGAAGCAAAGGTGAATTCTCCTGAATTGGGATATTCAGTTAGGCCATTCAACCATATGCAATTATGATGGACACAGAATCTTGCCATATTATGCCCTGCTGCATTTGTGCTGTTATCTTAGAGCACCGCTTGTGATTGAATGGTAATAGCATCGAGCTGTCTAGATCTATTTCTGGTGTCATAGCAAATATTTCCATCCCACTGGCTATTCTGGCATTAAAATCTCCAATTATGAAATCCATATTGGGGGAATTGGTCCTCTAACTTGCCTAAAATTTTTAGATAGTGCTACTCTTAGGTGGATTTGTAATTGGTTGACGGATTGCACCCAAAGGGTGATCATAAATGGCTTCTCCTCAGCATGGAGAGAGGTGACCAGTGGGGAGCCCCAGGGCTTTGTTCTGGGTCTGGTGCTATTAAACCTTTTTTATTAATGTTTTGGAAGAAGGAATAGAGAGTATGCTGATTAAATTAGCAGATGATACCAAATTGGAAGGAGTGCTAATTCCCTAGAGCAGTAATGGCGAACCTTTTAGAGACCGAGTGCCCAAACTGTGATTCAAAACCCACTAATTTTTCACAAAGTGCCAATACAGTAATTTAAACTGAATACAGGTGGCTGTGAAGGAGTGATTCCGGGTGCCCACCTTTAGCACCCATGCCGTAGATTCACCAACACTGCCTTAGCACATCTGGTAAATAAATATGTAAATCAGGCTAAATCTAAACTGTATGTGGCCTTCTTAGACCTTAAAGGAGTTTTTGACTCAGTGGATCGTGAAAAAATGGGAAACAAATTAGCCAATCTCTCAATGGACAGAGGATTAATATTTCTTATTAGGAGATTGCATTCGGCAACCTGCTGCCAAATTAAATGCTATAACACAAGGATCCTAACTGAATGAATACCTACCAACAGAGGTGTCAAACAGGGTTTACTAGCCCCTTCCCTGTTCAACTTGTTTCTGTATGATTTCCACTATTGTTGGAAACTGAAGGCCACCCCCATAAATTTGGCTCCACTCTAATCCCTCTACTTCTGTATGCAGATGATGTTGTGATCCTGCACCAGGCCTGGTGTAAAACATTAATGTACAAATGTCATGAGTTCTTAGGTAGTAATACTTTACAACTCAATTATGTTAAGTCTAAAATTGTTCTATTTGCTAAATCATGGAAATTGTACAAGTGGATCTATGAGGGAAGAAAGATTGAACAGGTTAAACATTTTAAATATCTGGGTATTATGTTTCATTATAAACATTCCTGGGTGCTCCAATACAAAGTGGCAATACAACAGACCAATGGCACCCAGGCAGTTTACAGATTCTTTATAATGCAGGAAATAGATATGTACCCTCTGCACTATATGTGTTCAATTCAAATATTATTTCTCAGTTGTTGTATGGCATACAATTATGGATCAAGACGTGGAACCACTCTCTAGAGCAAATACAATCCATGTTCCTGTGGATAATCTTGGAAGTACCAACATGCATACCATATGCAACCCTGTGTTCAGAAACAGGCCAAAATATGGCAGCAACTCAGGGATAGTTGAGAGCAATCAAATACTGGCTGAGGATCCATTATAACTTTAAAGAGGGTAGTTTTATACCAAATTCCTCAAGAGTGGGCCAGGGCACAAGAGATCAACTACATTGAAAAGAAAAATTCACTAATAGGTCTATCTTTGGAATCAATTGGCTCTCTGCCCCAAAAGGAAGCGTTTCACATAATTAAATGCAGGTTATTAGATAATGAATTTTAGGGAGTCCTGAGGGCAGCAAATAAGACTTGTTCCTCCTAAATTACTTAATTCCGATTAGACAAGGCCAGAGGGCTATTTATCTTCATCTATTACAATCACTACAAAAATGCATAGCTTATTCACTAGCCAGATTTAATGTAATGCCTTCAGAATGATTAGCAGGCAAGTTCCAAAGTATTCCATATAACGAGAGGAATTGCTCATGTGATCAGGGAAGAATTGAGTCTCTTGCACACATATTTCTGTATTGCCCTCACTATTCTGAGCCCTGCACTCAATATCTGTGCCTAATATTGTCTAAGGTGAGAGGATGGCCAGATGTAGAAAAAATGTGTTTTCTGTTAAATGACCTAATTGAAGACAGGGTGAATAAAGTAGTGGGCTTTAAGGCATATATAGTGAACTATGCTGAAACACCACAGCCATCCTCAACACTCCCACTATGGCTAAGGACTGCCAGTTGAAACTATTGTGTTAGTTATTATTACGAAACCTAAATTGGGTGTTGCTGAATGTACTTTTCTTATGTATGTTTTATTTACTTATGCCATTAAAGGTTTTGATTTGAGATAATATTCTTGAGCATATAGAGAATAACATTAATGAAAAATATGAGGATGGAGATAGAATGGATAAATTTTCTGGGTTGGACCAAGTTTCTGGGTTGGAGCAGAATGGACCACGTTTCTGGGTTGGAGCAATTCAACTAGGGCTGTTTTACCGGCCCGCGCGCCTCACTGCACGAGATTTCATTTTAACATCAAAGGAAAAAATAGTATTAGATTATTATTTCTAGATTAGTAGCTAGTAAAACTGTAACTTTTTCAAGGCCCAGAATACCGCACTCATTAAAATGGAGTCTCTGGGAGCAGCTGTAGTTACCTGTAACACTTGTGCCATGTTTGTCATCTTGACAAAGCACACTGAGAACTACACTTGCTGCAAGTGCAAGCTGGTTGTACTATTGGAAGAGAAGGTCCAGCAGCTAGAGGCCCACATAGCAAACCAGCAACATATTAAGGAGCTTGAGCTGTTCTTGGACAGAATGGAACAGACTATCCAGATCAAAGAAGAGACCGGGCACACTTCTGAGGATGAAGTCACTTCCCTAACTCAGGAGGTAGATGTGTGGAGGAATGTGACTCAAAGGAGTAGAAGGCCAAGGGATCGCTCAGAGAGTCTCATATTGCACAATCAATTTGAGGCTCTTTCCCTCATCACACCTCATGAGGCATGCACAGAGGAACAACTGGTTCCACCTCAGGATCTCTCTCTCATCTCTCTCTACAGCTGCTCCCAGAGACTCCATTTTAATGAGTGCGGTATTCTGGGCCTTGAAAAAGTTACAGTTTTACTAGCTACTAATCTAGAAATAATAATCTAATACTATTTTTTCCTTTGATGTTAAAATGAAATCTCGTGCAGTGAGGCGCGCGGGCCGGTAAAACAGCCCTAGTTGAATTGCTCCAACCCAGAAACGTGGTCCATTCTGCTCCAACCCAGAAACTTGGTCCAACCCAGAAAATTTATCCATTCTATCTCCATCCTCATATTTTTCATTAATGTTATTCTCTATATGCTCAAGAATATTATCTCAAATCAAAACCTTTAATGGCATAAGTAAATAAAACATACATAAGAAAAGTACATTCAGCAACACCCAATTTAGGTTTCGTAATAATAACTAACACAATAGTTTCAACTGGCAGTCCTTAGCCATAGTGGGAGTGTTGAGGATGGCTGTGGTGTTTCAGCATAGTTCACTATATATGCCTTAAAGCCCACTACTTTAGCTGTAGTTACCTGTAACACTTGTGCCATGTTTGTCATCTTGACAAAGCACACTGAGAACTACACTTGCTGCAAGTGCAAGCTGGTTGTACTATTGGAAGAGAAGGTCCAGCAGCTAGAGGCCCACATAGCAAACCAGCAACATATTAAGGAGCTTGAGCTGTTCTTGGACAGAATGGAACAGACTATCCAGATCAAAGAAGAGACCGGGCACACTTCTGAGGATGAAGTCACTTCCCTAACTCAGGAGGTAGATGTGTGGAGGAATGTGACTCAAAGGAGTAGAAGGCCAAGGGATCGCTCAGAGAGTCTCATATTGCACAATCAATTTGAGGCTCTTTCCCTCATCACACCTCATGAGGCATGCACAGAGGAACAACTGGTTCCACCTCAGGATCTCTCTCTCATCACAATTGATGAGATACAGGATCAAGGGCATGTAGATGAACAGGCTGCAGGAGAGAAGCTTCTTGTACTAGGGGATTCTATAATTAGAAATACAGAGGGATGGATTTGTGATGAGCATGATAATCGTATGGTCACTAGCCTGCCAGGTGCAAAGGTTACAGATATCACAAGAAATCTAAATAGCTTGTTAGAGAGAACTGGGAAGGAGCTAGTGGTCATGGTACACGCTGGTACCAATGATGTCAGGAAGGCTAAGTGGTCAGTCTTGGAAGCCAAATTCAGGTTGTTAGGAAGAAAATTGAAGTCCCAGACTTCCAAGGTAGCATTTTCAGAAGTGCTACCTGTTCCTCATGCATAGAATCATAGAATCATAGAATGATAGAGTTGGAAGAGACCCCAAGGGCCATCTAGTCCAACCCCCTGCCATGCAGGAAGGCCATCACAATATTTTCGACAGATGGCCATCCAGCCTCTGCTTAAAAACCTCCAAGGAAGGAGACTCCACCACCCTTTGTGGCAGCATATTCCACTGCCGAACAACTCTGTCATGAAGTTCTTCCTAATGTTCAAATGGAATCTCTTTTCCTGCAGTTTGAAATGACTGCCTCGAGTCCTAGTCTCTGAAGCCATGGAAAACAAACCTGTTCCCTCTTCAATATGACATCCTTTCAAATGTTTAAACATAGCTATCATATCCCCTCTCAGTCTTCTTTTTGAAAGTCTAAACATTCCCAGTTCCCTAAGCCGTTCCTCATAAGACATTTCCTCCAGACCCTCAACTATCCTGGTCGCCCTCCTCTGCACCCGCTCGAGGTTGTCAACATCCTTTTTAAATTGAGGCACACAGAACTAGACACGGTACTCCAGGTGGGGTCTGACCAGAGCAGAATAGAGTGGTACCATTACTTCCCTTGATCTAGACACTATGGATCTGTTGATGCAACCAAGAATCACATTGGCTTTCCTGGCTGCCGCATCACACTGCGGACTCATGTTCAATTTGTGGTCCACCAAGACTCCCAGATCCCTTTCACAGGTACTATTCTCCAGCAGGATGTGCCAGGCAGGACCTGCCAGGCAGGCAGAGCTCAGAAGCCTTAATTTGTGGATGAGGTGATGGTGTCAAGAGGAGGGCTTCAGATTTGTCAGGAACTGGAGAACATTTTGAGATAAACCAAACCTGTTCATGGGGGATGGGTTGCACTTGAATCATGATGGAACCAGATTGCTGGCACTCAACCTCAAAAAGGCTGCACAGCAGCTTTTAAACTGATAACTGGGGGGGAAGCCGACAGGAGCTGAGTGGCATCCGGTTCGGAACACTTCGTCCCCATGGAATGAGGTTGGAGAGGGTAGAGAATCACATAGAGATGACATAGCAGGTATTAGCACTGGGAAAATAATTAAATGTGATAGTTTGTCTACTGAAAATAAAAGCTGTGGAGGGGGAAGAATAAAGCAGCAGCTGTTTTGGGGGGACCCACTGTACAGGTGCTTCTACGCCAATCCTTGGAGCCTCCGAGGAAAGATGGGAGAACTTGAACATTTGGCAGCTAGGGATAACGTTGATGTAATAGCCATACCAGAAACCTGGTGGAATGTGGAGAACCAGTGGGATACAACAATCCCAGACTATAAACTCTATAAAAAGGATAGAGAGGGGTGGGTTGGAGGGGGAGTGGCCATCAATGTCAAAGGAGGGGTGAAATCCGGCAGAATGAAGAGGGTCTGACTCCACCATAGAATCGCTGTGGGTTATACTACCAGGTCCAAGGAGTGATGTGATAGTTGGGGTATGCTATCGTCCACCAGATCAAAAAAAATGAGGGGGACCTTGAAATGAGGAGAGAAATCATGGAAGTGGCTAAGAGGGATAGGATAGTAATCCTGGGGGACTTCAACTATCCCCACATTGACTGGGCCAATGAGAGCTCCGGGCATGAAAGAGAAATCGGGTTTCTCGACTTGCTGAATGACTGTGCCTTAGAGTAACTTGTCATGGAGCCCACCCGAGAACAGGCAACTCTGGATCTAGTACTGTGTGATACTCAGGACCTGGTCAGGGATGTGAATGTCACTGAGCCTCTGGGGAACAGTGACCATGCTGCAATCTCCTTTGCCATGCATGTTGGAGGAAGAATGTCAAGCAAATCAGACATAAAAACTCTTGATTTCCGAAGGGCAAACTTCCCTCAGATGAGGAAACTAGTTAGAAAGAAATTGAAGGGGAAGGTTAAAAAAATCCAATCTCTTCAGAGCGCATGGAGCCTGTTTAAAACAACAGTAATAGAGGCCCAGCACAAGTGCATACTACAAAGATAGAAGAGCTCCTCTATGTCCAAGAAGCTGCCTGCATGGTTAACGGGTGGAGTTAGAGAGGCTCTAAAGCGCAAGGAGAGGTCTTTCTGTAAATGGAAATCCTCCCCAAATGAGGAAAATAAAAAGGAACACAAACTCTGGCAAAAGAAATGTAAGAAGATGATAAGAGAGGCAAAGAAAGATTTTGAGGAACGCATGGCTAGCAATATAAAGGGTAATAATAAAAGTTTCTTTAAATATGTTAGAAGTAGAAAACCTGCCAGAGAACCAGTTGGCCCTCTCGATGGTGAGGGAGGAAAAGGGGAGGTTAAGGAGGACTTGGAAATTGCAGAGAAATTAAATGAGTTCTTGCATCTGTTTTCACGACAGAAGACCTTAAGCGGATTCCACTGCCTGAACGGCCCCTCTTGACTAAAGAATTAAATCAAATACAGGTTAAAAGAGAAGATGTTTTAGGACTAATTGATAAATTGAAGATTAACAAGTCACCGGTCCCAGATGGCATTCACCCAAGGGTTATTAAGGAACTGAGAAATGAAATTGCAGATCTCTTAATTGTAATATGCAACTTGTCTCTTAAAACGGCCACAGTGCCAGAGGACTGGAGGATAGTGGATGTCACACCAATTTTTAAAAAAGGAAGGAGGGGGGACCCGGGAAACTATAGGCCAGTTAGCCTTACATCTGTCCCAGGGAAGATGGTGGAAAGCCTCATCCAAGAGAACATCTTAAAACACATAGAAGAACAAACCTTGGTGAGAGAAAATCAGCATGGCTTCTGTAAGGGTAAGTCTTGTCTGACAAATCTTTTAGATTTTTTTAAAAAAGGTCAACAGGCATGTGGATTTGGGTGAACTGGTGGATATAGTCTATCTGGATTTTCAGAAGGCTTTTGACACAGTCCCTCGCCAAAGGGTGCACAGTCAGCGGATAAGAGGGCAGGTCCTCTTATGGATTGAGAACTGGTTGAGATCCAGGAAACAAAGAGTAGGTGTCAATGGGAAATTTTCACAATGGACAGAGGTGAACAGCGGTGTGCCCCAGGGCTCTGTCCTGGGTCCGGTGCTTTTCAATATGTTCATAAATGACCTGGAGACAGGGATAAACAGTGAGGTGGCCAATTTTGCAGATGACACAAAACTTTTCCATGCGGTAAAAACCAGAGAAGCTCCAGAAGGATCTCTCCAAACTGGGGGAATGGGCTGCGAAATGGCAAATGCATTTTAAGGTAGCCAAATGTAAAGTAATGCATATTGGGACAAAAAAATTAAAACTTTATCTATCAACTCATGGGCTCTGAGTATCCGTGACGGATCAGGAAAGAGATCTTGGTGTGTTGGTGGACAGCTCCATGAAGGTGTCTCCCCAATGTGTGGCAGTGGTGAAGAAGACCAATTCCATGCTAGGGATTATCAAAAAGGGGATTGAAAATAAAACAGCCAACATTATAATGCCATTATACAAAACAATAGTAAGGCCGCACCTGGAGTATTGTGTACAATTCTGGTCACCGCATCTCAAGAAAGACATAGTGGAACTGGAAAAGGTGCAGAAGAGAGCAACTAAAATGATTACTGGGCTGGGGCACCTCCCTTATGAGGAAAGGCTAAAACATTTGGGGCTCTTTAGTCTGGAAAAAAGGCGCTTGAGGGGGGGATATGATTGAGACATACAAAATAATGCAGGGCATGAGTATAGTGGGTAGAGGGAAGCTCTTCTCCCTCTCACAAAATACCAGAACTAGGGGACATAAGCTCAAATTGTGGGCTGGGAGAGTAAGAACAGACAAAAGATAATATATTTTCACCCAGCGCGTTGTTAGTCTGTGGAACTCCCTGCCACAGGATGTGGTGATGGCATCTGGCCTGGATGCCTTCAAAAGGGGATTGGACAGATTCCTGGAGGAAAAGTCCATCACAGGTTACAAACCATGAGGGATATGTGTAATCCGTAGGCTTAAAACCAGGGTACTTCAAGGGCCAGATGCAGGAGAGTGCTATCAGGAGACAGATATCTAGTCTCATGTGCTCCCAAATGCATCTGGTGGGGCCACTGTGAGATACAGGAAGCTGGACTAGATGGGCCGTTGGCCTGATCCAGCATGACTCTTCTTATGTTCTTATGTTCTTAATTAATAATGGAATAAGAGATGGAGGGAATTATAGGTAAATTGAAAATAGGCAAAACACCAGGCTCTGATGGGTCGGTACCAGAGTTTTATAAAGTATTTAAGAAACTGCTTATTCCCAGAACTAAAAATTTATACAACAAGATTTTTAAAGGGGAAGAGTTCTGTCAGTCATGGAATGAATCAATAAAGATGTTAGTCTTGAAGCCAATTAAAGAACCAACTGTAACGGCTTTATTAGAGGTGGATAAATATTGTGGGATTCCTGGATCCAAATTGATAGACACCTTGAACATAAAACAATAGACATAGTAGTAAAAGAGTGAAGTAATTTCTGAATCCTTAGCATTGCAATTCAAGGGAATGCCAGAGTTGGAGCTAAAGAAATGGAAAAAAACTAACAAAATACAGAAACCTGGCAATAAAACATCTTGGTTCTGGATGAAACACACTTCAGTGGTCCCCATAGTCATTGGGGCTTTGGAAACAATGTCAAAAAATTTACATAATTACAAGCAGTTATTATTGCTCTGATATTTAACAGATAATAAGGTTTTGATTAAAACTTTCATCTGTTCTACAATACCAGTCAATGTTTTTAAATTTTGATTGACTGTGCCTGGTATTTTTTCATCATCATCATCATCATCATCATCATCATCATCATCATCATCATCATCATCATCATCATCATCATCATCTTTGAACTGCAGAACTAGAAGGAATCATCACATCCAGCCGTTCTCAAGGAGGCACAGTAGGGAATTGAACTCCCAACCTTTGGCTCCATAGCTAGAGACCTAAGTCAATGAGCTATCCAAACAGTCCAATCTTTACCTCTTTTCTACATTTTTCCTGTTGTTGTTTTTTCATGTTTTTCCAGTTTTTTGTTCATGTTCTTCAATTGCTGTTTAGAGATGGGTCTGGACAGCCACATCATCCTGGTACCCAGGGCAAATTTTATTAGTGTTTAGATCCTTCTTATAAAAGGGAGGGGGACATGACCCATAATGAGGATATCCTCCTTCCACTTCAAAGCCAAGTTTCTCCTCCTACCAGGGAAACAAAATAATTGATAAACATTTGGTAGAGAATGTTTATGTGTCCAAATGTAAGTTTTCACAAAGCTAGCTGCATGCACCAAAATAGCAGAGAATCATGTTGCATCTTTAAGGCTAACAGATTATACTTAGTATAATTTAGACTGGTAGTCAAATGGGAAATAATTCTTGGAAAAATTATTTGTGCCTCAGTTGCTTAACAGAATCACAGTAGGACCCCCGTATCCATGGGGGATTGGTTCCAGGCTGCCCTGTGGATATGGAAATCCATGGATAAGATCAAATGCTCTAATAGGGTTGTGAAGCCTATTGTTTCAGTTATCCACGATGGTGCAAGCACCCTGCAGGCAGCCCTGGCAGCACAAGGTGGTGGGAGTGCCCCTGCTGGTAGCAGAAGGCAGCAGGAGCATCCTGCTGGTAGCCGGGTGGCAGCTGCACAGCACCACCACTTTCACTTCCACCACTCCGACCACTGCTGTCGCAGCCGCCCTCTCGCCAACCTTGCTCCTCGCCACTCACAGATAACTGAATCTGCAGATGGCGAATCAGTGGATATGTGGATTCTACTATACTCCGAATGAAAAATAAGACTATTGTTTTGCCCCTACATAGATCTAAACCTCCTTAAAAATCAAGGTGGCTTACTTTTGAGTATAGGGTTGTGAAGCCTATTGTTTATAGTGATTGCAGAGGGTCAGGTTTTCCTCCCTTAGTGTTAACATAACTTGGGATCCTTCCAGAATGTGATTCAAATAAATCTTGCAAATAATCATTCATAGTGATGTTCTTTAAAATAAATGTTTCCACAGTTTTGTAGTAGCTTAGCTAACACAGCTTAAATATGAGGTTAAACTATAACCGTGTTTAAACAACAGACACAATAACATATTTATCAGTGGGATAAATATAAGCAAGCATAGAATTAATGCTATTAACAATTAATGCTATTACTATGATTTCAGCCATTGCCTTTATCCTCTTGCTGTCTTTTAAATGAAAAGAATTCTTGCCTTATGATCTTTTCCCACAAACAGCCTAGAATGACTTTGCTATAAAATTTTAGCAACTTGTCACTAGGCATATACCTTTTATTTGTTTACAGTTAATAATAAAATGATGTATGTGTCACGCTGAAATACCAAAGCCTTGCCAAATTCCATCCGAACTCTTTGTTTAGAGGTCAAAAAGAAACAATGATCCTTCTCATTTAAAAGGCATTTTATCAGATATACTTTTATCTTAATCTTAATGTAGTAACTGAGTTAAGGTAAAGGAACAAAGGCTATAATAACTTGAGAAAATTAATGAGAACTCAATTTTCAGGTGATTAAGATATTAGTTGGAATTAGTTTGACAAGCACTGAGAAACTATGACAAGAATCTGTGCACCTTAAGAATTATGCAGTCACTCTTTTGGATATTTCCAAATCCCCTGAGGTGCTCACCCCCCTCTATGCAGCACTGGTTAGACCTCACCTTGAATACTATGTCTAGTTCTGGGCACCACACTTCAAGAAAGATGCTGACAAATTGCAACCAATTCAAAGAAGGGCAACATGGATGATGAGGGGACTGGAAACCAAGCCCTACAAGGAAAACTGAAAGAACATAGCCTAGAGAAAAGAAGACTGAGGGGCAATATGATAGCACTTTCCAAAGATTTGAAGGGCTGTCGTGCAGAAGAGGGGCAGGATCTGTTCTCTATCATCCAAGAGTGCAGGATGTGCAACAATGGGCTCAAGTTAAGAGGGCCCAGCTTTCATCTAAATATCAGGAAAACAAAACAAAAATTCCAATACTCATTCTCAAACTTGCATATAGCCTCCTGAACAAGCTCTGTTATTAACAAGTGTACTTACTGTGATCACCTTGGGAGCATTTTTCATGGTGATGATAGCTACTTCTTTTTTTGCGGGGGGGGGGTTGTTGTTGTTGTTACATTTTTATAAATATAAAATACAAATAACAAAAAACCAGTGACTTTTTATAAATACTTTTTATTTTTTAAACTAACAAACTAAACTAATATCTCCTGCCGTGTTACATATATCAGAAGTTTTTCCCAATAAATTGGACTAGTTGTTTCCTAATTCTCATCTTAAACAAGATTATTTTCATATTTCCATATTTACTAAATATTTTTCCATTAATGTTGTTCTAATATTTTCCACCAATATTATATTTGTCTTTGCTTATCTCTGTCTTCATCTAGTAAAAAATTACAGATAATAGATTACAATATTGTATTAGCTAGCTTAGTTTTAGCAATATTCTCAATCCTAAAACTTAATTCTTAGTTTAACTGAAATCTTAGATTATATTTGACAAATTCAATATATAGTAGGTATATGCTTACATCTATTTTTGTCTAATACAAGAAGTGAGAGTTAAACTAGTCTGTCTAATCTACAATCTTAGATATATAATAATAATAGTAAATATACAGTGATTCCCCCGCCTATTGCTGGGGTTAGGGACCTGACTTCACCTGCGATAACTGAATATCTTTCAACCTGTATTTGATTTGATTCTTTAGTCAAGAGGGGCCGTTCGGGAAGCAGAATCTGCTCAAGGTCTTCTGTCGTGAAGACAGATGCAATTAAGTCATTTAATTTCTCTGCAATTTCCAAGTCCTCCTTAACCTCCCCCTTTCCTTCCTCACCATCCAGAGGGCCATTTGGTTCTCTGGCAGGTTTTCTACTTCTTACATATTTAAATAAGCTTTTATTATTTCCCTTTATATTGCTAGCCATACGTTCCTCAAATTCTTTCTTTGCCTCTCTTATCATCTTCTTACATTTCTTTTGCCAGAGTTTGTGTTTCTTTTTATTTTCCTCATTTAGGGAGGATTTCCATTTACGGAACAACCTCTCCTTGTGCTTTAGAGCCTCTATAACGCCACTCATTAACTATGCAGTGCCCTCTTGGACTTAGATGAGCTCTCCTTTCTTTGTGGTATACACTTGTGCTGGGACTCTACTACCATTATTTTAAACAGGCTCCATGAACTCTGGAGAGATTGGATTCTTTTTTTACCTTCCCTTTCAATTTCTTTCTTACTAGTTTCCTCATCTAAGGGAAGTCCGCCCTTTGGAAATCAAGAGTTTTTGTATCTGATTTGCTTGATACTCTTCTCCCGACATGCATGGCAAAGGAGATTGCAGCATGGTCACAATTTCCCAGAGGCTCGGTGACAGACAGTCACATCCCTGACCAGGTCCTGAGTATCACACAGTGTTAGATCCAGAGTTGCCTGTTCTCGGGTGGCTCCATGACAAGTTGCTCTAAAGCATAGTCATTTATCATGTTGAGAAACCGGGTTGCTCTTTCTTGCCCTGAGCTCGCATTGGCCCAGTCAATGTGGAGATAATTGAAGTCCCTCATGATTACTATTATGTTCCTCTTAGACACCTCCATGAGTTGTCTCCTCATTTCAAGGTTCCCCTCACGTTTTTGATCTGGTGGATGATAGCCCCCACAATCACATTGCCCCTTGGACCTGATAGTTTAACCCACAGTCTCCATTCTGCTCGGTTTTACCCCTTCTTTGACATAGATGGGCACTACACCTCCAATCCATCCCTCTCTATCCCTTCTATAGAGTTTATAGCCTGGAATTGCGGTATCCCACTGGTTCTCTGCATTCCACTGGGTTTCTGTTATGGCTATTATATCAATGTTATCCCTAGCTGCCAAATGTTCAAGTTCTCCCATCTTTGGTTGGAGGCTTTGAGCATTTGCTTAGAAGCACCTGTACAGTGGGTCCCCAAGAATGGCTGCTTCTGCATTCTTTTCCCTCCGCAGCTTTAAATTCCAGTAGACAAACTAACACATCCTATTATTATCACAGTGGTAATATCTACTATGTCACCACTTTGTGGTTCTCTACACTCTCCAACCTCGTTCCACAGGGATGTGGTGTTCCGAAATGGATGCCATTCAGCTCCTGTCGGCTTTCCCCCAGTTACCAGTTTAAAAGCTGCTCTGGAGCCTTTTTTATGTTGAGTGCCAGCAATCTGGTCCCATCATGATTCAAGTGCAACCCATCCCTCCTGAACAGGTTTGGCTTATCTCAAAATGTTCTCCAGTTCCTGACAAATCTGAAGCCCTCCTCTTGACACCATCACCTCATTCATGCATTGAGGCTTCTGAGCTCTGCCTGCCTGGTGGGTCCTGCACAAGGAACAAGCAGCACTTCTGAAAATGCTACCTTGGTACTCCAGGTCTTCATTCTTCTTTCTAAAAACCTGAATTTGGCTTCTAGGACTGACTGCTTTGCCTTCCTAACATCATTGGTACCAACATGAACCATGATCACTGGCTCCTTCCCAGTTATTTCTAACAAACTATCTAGATTTCTTGTGATGTCTGCAACCTTTGCACCTGGCAGGCAAGTCACCATATGGTTATATCATGTGCACCACAAATCCATCCCTCTGTATTTCTGATAACTGGATCACCTAGTACAAGGAGCCTCTTTCCTGCAGCCTGTTCATTTGGCTGTTCCTCAACTATATTAAGGGAGAGGTCTTCAGTTTGTTCCTGTTGTTCGTCTTCTTGTATCATCAAGAGTGATGAGGGACAGATCATCAGGTAGAACCAGTTGTTTCTCTGTGCATTCCTCATGAGGCTTGATGAGGATCATACCTTTCATAACTGCTTGTACTGTAATGTTGATAATCCTCACAATATGCTCAGTCAGGTCTTGACTGAGTGGTTTATAGTGAATATCCAAAAGGTTATGTTATGGGCAGATTTTGTGATACATCCAGGATAATTATAGCTCCTTCTTTATCAGTGGGTTTGATGACTATATTGCTTGATTTATCAAGCTGTGTCCTCTCGGCCCTAGAAAGTTTACAAAAAATAAAAACTTTACTTGTCTTCTCCAGTGATTAAGACATCTCAGTACAATTTCTCAAACATAGTTATCGGACACATGGTAGGAAATTCAACTTAAACCAAATTTTATTCAAGCTGTTCTGTTGAGTGATGCAAAAAAAAAAAAGCATAATTTCAATTGTCTAAGTGTCTTGGTCAGTCTTTGTATAGATGCTCTGATAGGAATCTGCTTTTCTGAATTAATATCCAAACCTGATGATTCCACCTCCAATTGTGATATAGTTAAATGAGTCCAAGACACCTATCTCCTGGGATTCTGGAGCACGTACATCCAATTATACACTCATTTCGATGAAAAATCCTTTGTATCTCTCTGAAATTTCTAGATCTTGATCTCCCTTAGGTCGGTTTCTGCTTTTTAAAGTTTCTGTTCTGCTGCAAGATTCTACTGTACGATTCCCCAATGGATTCAGAAGTTATCACTCCTCTATTTCCCCTATAGATGCATCTTGTTTGGATGTTTTTACAGTTAGTAACATCATAGCCATAGAACACTTGTTAAACGTAATGATTTTTTTTTCTAAAATCAATATAATTTAAGTATAATGCTGGTACTTTCTGAATACATAACCCCCTTGGTATCATGTTTGTTGTATAATAAGCAGATAATGAGGTTACATGCATGTTCTATTTCAGTCTCGTTTTCTTAAAAATACCAAATTCATCAAGCTTAGTGGCCAGACCTGAATCATTACCTTCACTAATCATAGAATCATAGAGTTGGAAGAGACCTCAAGGGCCATCTAGTCCAACCCCCTGCCATGCAGGAACCCCATCACAGTATTTCCAACAGATGGCCATTCAGCCCCTGCTTAGAAACCTCCAAAGAAGGAGACTCCACCACCATCAGTGATAGTGGAGGTTCCGATTGAGCACGGTAGCCGTGTTTCTTGCTGCTCCTCTATTTGTCTTTTATCTAACTCTTTTTACACAGCTTTTAAAGTTTTTTTTCTTTTGGATGGAAAACTTTTACCCAAGCGTATTTTATTCATGTTACATCTTCATCTGCCTTCCTTGAAAAACACCTGACCTTGGGCTTATCACTAGGGAGTTACAAGAGCAACTCCTGTGACTCTGGTTCTTTAGCAAGAATGTAAATGTATTAAATGATAAGGTAAAGAGACAACCACTGATGGCTGCTCTGGGCCTAACTAACCCAAGCAACCCAAGACATATGGGGAGGAGGAAATGACAGAGATGCTCTCATGGGCATAATACCCCAGCTAGACCTGCAAAACAACTTTGTCTAGAAGACATAACAGCGTGGCCAGACACTGTAAGTGATCTTATCAACTTTTCCCACCATATTAACAAAAATATGCAATCTTTGGATCTCCAGCTGCTGTTGTTGAGGCTGTTTCCATTATTAGTCCTCTGCAGCAATTAGACAACGCAGTATCTCAATTGACCTATAGAGATGGGCACGACTTAGCGGTATTCCCGTTTCCGTTTCCGTTACTCGTATCCATTACTCTACGGAAACGGAAACGGGAATTACTCCGCCAGATTTCGAGCTCGAACCGACGAACGAACAATTTGGTCTGATTTGTCGTGGTCGTTACTTGCACGCGGCGATCGCGCAATGCCAAGCGGCACAGAAAAAAAGTTTTTAAAAGTTAAAAAAAAACCCGATTCCCGGTCCAAAATGGCGACCGCAATATTTTTTTTGAAATCCTTGCCCAAAACCCCACCAAAGCACCACAGAAACATGCAAAAGTAACCTATTTTAAATGCTTGATTTTTTACAGTAGCAGCAGTGGGTTTGTATTGCCAAAATACGTCTCCGTTGATTTTATTTTAATTTTTTCTTAATTTATTTTTTGGGCTGGCCATGGGACAGGACCATGCAAATTTTCGGAGCCATTCCACCAATCGCATGGACAGGTTTTGACGGACACTTCTGGATGTGCCAGAGGGCATAAAAAGCTGAGGCAGTTCCAGTCCATCACAGTCTGGGCTTGGATCTTGTGGAGGGTGGTCAGGGCTGGATTGCTGCGCTCAGTCTAGTTTCGATTTCGCGGTCGCGGTCTCGGTCTCGCTAGGCAGGGAGGGAATTGAATTGATATTAATTCGCAAAACATAATAATTTCTTCTATTCCCTGTGGGGAATAGCAACACAGTGTTTATTCTTTTTTGTTTTCTGCATTTTTGAGGAAGAGTTCCATTTTTTTATTTGCTTATATTTGCTTCAAGGGGGAGGGAAGATTTGAGTGGGAGCGGTAGGGGAGGGGAGGTGCTGCGGATTTATCTTGAAAATATATTATTTTACACTACCATACCATTTCTTTTGTATCCCAATTTCCCACCAAGTTCATTTACTTGGCCAAGGTCCTTTTACCCTGCGCCTACAGCTTTTTTGCTGCTCTTGCGATTGGGGTTTTGGAAGGGAATCCAGCAACCCTATCCTACCCTAGTAGCAGCTTATAGTTTTATTCCATTTATTTTCTATTCTACAGTTTATTAGCAAGTGGCAAGCAACAGCCAAGGTCCAGTAGTACTAGTGCTTAGAAGGGGAGGTTGGAGGCTGTGGATTAAATTATTTTAAAAATATTATACAGAGTACAGACTGAGTAGGCAGAGTCTCCCTCGCCAACCAGTGCAGTCCAATTTCTCAAACACATTTGTTGGCATTTGGCAACAAGGCTAGGGCACCTACCTCTATAGAACATTTTACAATTTCATTTTACTTAACACTATAGATATTCTTTCACTTGTCCAACACCTCATTCATTTTTTTGCAGTCAGGCACTCAAACAGAAACAAACATTTGTTGAAGGGCAGGCACCCAGCCACCTCTATAGAACTTTTTCTTCAATTACATCTTTGAAGAAGTTCCATTCATCTTAGTTACTGTGCATTATTTGTGAAAGTTGGGTGCTGCCAGATTTTGCAAACCCCTTGCTTCTATTAGCTTGGTTTTTGTGCAGTTGTAACTTACATCTGTGAAGAAGTTAAGTTACAGTTCTCCATTACACTTGCCCTGTGGATTGTGAAACTTGTTTGCCAGGATTGGCAACCCCCTTGCTCCTATTACCTTGTATGTTGTGCTGCTGTTGTGAGTCCATCTCACTCATTTACTTGCCACCACAGTCTACATACACAATCCAATTACAACTGGGAAGAAGTTACAGTTCTCCTCCTAATTACACTTGCCTTGTGTAGGGCATAGAGAGACTTAGTTGGGTGCCAGGATTGGCAAACCCCTTGCTCCTATTACCTTGTTGTTGTGCTGCTGTTGTGAGTCCATCTCACTCATTTACTTACCACCACAGTCTACATACACAATCCAATTATAACTGGGAAGAAGTTACAGTTCTCCTCCTAATTACACTTGCCCTGTGTAGGGCATAGAGAAACTTAGTTGGGTGCCAGGATTGGCAAACCCCTTGCTCCTATTACCTTGTTGTTGTGCTGCTGTTGTGAGTCCATCTCACTCATTTACTTGCCACCACAGTCTACATACACAATCCAATTACAACTGGGAAGAAGTTACAGTTCTCTTTGTTATACTTGCCCTGTGCAGGGCACTGAGAGACTTAGTTGGGTGCCAGGGTTGGCAAACCCCTAGCTCCTATTACCTTGTTTGTTGTGCTGCTGTTGTGAGTCCATCTCACTCATTTACTTGCCACCACAGTCTACATACACAATCCAATTACAACTGGGAAGAAGTTACAGTTCTCCTCCTAATTCCACTTGCCCTGTGCAGGGCATTGAGAGACTTAGTTGGGTGCCAGGATTGGCAAACCCCTAGCTCCCATTACCTTGTTGTTGTGCTGCTGTTGTTGTGAGTCCATCTCACTCATTTACTTGCCACCACAGTCTACATACACAATCCAATTACAACTGGGAAGAAGTTACAGTTCTCTTTGTTATACTTGCCCTGTGCAGGGCACTGAGAGACTTAGTTGGGTGCCAGGATTGGCAAACCCCTAGCTCCTATTACCTTGTTTGTTGTGCTGCTGTTGTGAGTCCATCTCACTCATTTACTTGCCACCACAGTCTACATACACAATCCAATTACAACTGGGAAGAAGTTACAGTTCTCTTTGTTATACTTGCCCTGTGCAGGGCACTGAGAGACTTAGTTGGGTGCCAGGATTGGCAAACCCCTAGCTCCGATTACCTTGTTTGTTGTGCTGCTGTTGTGAGTCCATCTCACTCATTTACTTGCCCAGTTCCTTGGTGCTTTTCTTTACTATCACATTATACATTCCCTGGCCTGAGCCACAAGAAGTGAGAAAAATGAGGAGGGGTCGCACAGCTAGAGGGCAGGGGAGGGGGACCCCTACTAAGATAAATAGGGGCACGTTTCTGAGGGAAGGGACAGGAAGTCGTGCAGAAAGTGATACTGGTGCAACTCCCTCCTCGAGTAGCAGTGCCAGTGGCACAAGCAGCACTGTGCCATCGTCTGTCACCGAGGGAAGCATGGATGAGGCGTACCAAATCCCATCTTCGTTACCTGACAGCCCCACCCTTAATCAGCAAGAAGACAAGGGCTCTGATTCTGAAATGGTATCAGAATCAGAATCGGGCTCCTTGTATCTAAACCTGCCAGACTCTGAGGACCTGTTGGCAGGGACAGATTTAAGGCAGGCTCCAGGCAGTGACGGAAGGAGCAGCCCTCTTTCCACCCAGAGTACCACCAGTGAGAGCAGTAGTACTACTCTACTTTCCCGGCAGGGCAGAGGCCACACCAGCACCACAGCAGCGGCAGCGTCAGGCAATAACAGAGGGGGCGTTACTTTCAGTAAGCCACGAGGGTGTCTCTGGGAGCATTTTGACAACAGCCCCCAAGACGCAAGGATGGCGGTGTGCAAGATATGCGGGGTGGTCTTGCGCAGGGGGAATGACCCCAAACACCTCTCCTCAAGTGGGTTGCGCAGCCATCTGATGAGGAAGCACCCTGGGACTCTGCCTGGAACCCTGTCAGGCCCTTGCTCTTCAGGGAGGAAGAGAGGGGAAGAAGGGTTAAAGAAAGAAAAACACAGCTCCGCGAGTGAGAGTGGGAAGAGGCAGGCCACTCTGCAGGAAGTGGGGCTGTTGGGTGGGACTTTTGTCAGCCCGCGAAATAGGGCCAAAGCATAGGAGACCACCACTCAAGTGGTGGGTGAAATGGTGGCCATGAACGGGTTGCCCCTCTCCTTTGTGGAGTCATCAGGCTTCAGGCACCTGATGAAGCACGTGGCACCATGGTACGAGACTCCATCCCGGCGTACCTTCAGCAGGCAGGTGATTCCCTCCCTTTATGAGTCTGCCAGGGACAGGATCCGGGCCCTGCTGCAGGCGGCCAGAGGGAGGAAGATCCACTTCACTTCCGACCTCTGGACCGGTGGGCACCACGGATACCTCTCACTGACGGCTCATTGGTGGCAACCCAAGGAGGTCCTGGAGCCCCGGTCAGCCCATGGGCAGCTGCAGGGGGAGGCACAAGGCAGCACCCCAAGAGGGTATAGGGTGGTGCTTCTCCAGGCACAAAGCATGGAGGACAACGCCACAGGGATCAACATTGCTGACGTTCTCAAGACAGCAATGCGAGAGTGGGGATTGGGGACAGAGGGACAGGTCAATCGTGGAGTCATGGTTACAGACGCCGGCCGTAACATGACCAACGCGGTTCTTGGGGCAGGGTTCCAGGGCATCGTGTGCACAGCACACAAACTGCATCTAGTGGTGGGCGATGCCATTGGCCTGGGTGCACCAAAGGACTCCTGGAGTGAGGGGACCAGGGAGACCAGGGCCTCGCTGGACAAGTGTCGGAAGATCGTGGGGCACTTCGCTCGCAGCGTCAAGGCAGCCAGGATGATGCGTGAGAGGCAGGCGGAGACGGGCCGACCAGAGCACGTCCTGATCCAGGATGTGACCACCCGGTGGAACTCCACCCACGAAATGGTCAAGCGTCTGGTGGATCAGAAGGAAGTGGTGGAATACATCATGTCAACCACCCCAGTCCTGCATGAGGGGAGGGAATTGGACCTTGGTGCTACCGAGTGGCTCGCCCTCTCCCAGATGGCGGGTATCCTGCAGCCTTTTGAGGAGACCACCCATGTCCTCAGCAGCTACAATGCCAGCCTGGGCCACGTTCTCCCCCTGCTCAATGCCCTTCGCCAACGCCTAGAGACCAGTATCTGGGAAGAAGGCAATCTTCTCCCAAAGTGCAGGGCCTTGGCAGACAGGCTGTTGACTGGCGTGGATACCCGCCTTGGCCCACTAAGAAGGGAAAACATGTACCAGATGGCCTGCCTGTGCGACCCTCGCGTCAAGGGTTCCCTGGCGGCCAGCACTGCCAAACTGAAATCCTGGAAGACGGAGCTATGCCGTCAAGTCAGGGCTGTCTCCGATGAGGGCCAGGCGTTTCAGAGGGCGCACGGGAGCCAGAGCGATGCTGAGGAGGAGTCCTCGCAAGGATCCACATCCCTCTGTACTCCAGGAGCGTTCACCCAGAGACCAGGTTCCGTTCCAGCAGCCAACTACCTGGCCTCTGCCCTAGCCATGGCAGTTTCCTCCTCAGTGGAGGCAAGGGAGGAAGAAGTAGCAGACCCCGCTCAGACCATGGTGAAGGAGTACATGGCCGAGCCCCTCCAACCCCTCAGCTCAGACCCACTGCACTACTGGGCCAGAAAGGCAGACCTCTGGCATGCTCTTTCAACTCTGGCGTTGGACCTCTTGTCTATCCCACCCACCAGTGTCCAGAGTGAGCGTGTCTTCTCCCACATGGGAGATGTCCTGAGGCCGCGCCGCTGTCGCCTGGACCCGGAGACGGTGGAAAGGTTGACTTTCATCCGCTTCAACCTTTCCACCTTGGGATTACCCCAACACTCCAAGAACTAAGTTGCTGCCTGTAACCTAACCTTCTGCCTGCAATCCTCCATGCCCGCCTGCAAGCCTGCCTGCCTCCCCTTGGCCCTACGAGCCTGCCTGCCTGCCTGCCTGCCTGGCTGGCCCTGTGACTACCTGCCAACTCCAGTGCCTAATGCCTGCAAAACTGCCTGCTTGACTGCCTGCCTGCCTGCCTACCTGTATTCTCTCACACACATTAGTGGCCCAATTTTTCTAGCCCTGGCCTGTCTCCAAACCAGGCAGGGCCACTCAAAGTGTCATTGGAAAGAGTCTGTGTGTATTGGCCCAATTTTTCTAGCCCTGGCCTGTCTCCAAACCAGGCAGGGCCACTCAAAGTGTCATTGGAAAGGGTCTGTCTGTATTGGCCCAATGTTTCCCCTTTTGCCATGGCTGGTCTGAGAGAGACCCTAATACCTGCCTTCCTTGGTGCTTCACACCGTTCCCTGGGGTTTAGGCGCCAATCTGCTAACAAAGTGGTGAGGAAGCACTTTACAACAACCTACCTCAAAGACTGAGTATCAGGGGGCAAGCTCCCCTCCTTACAGCCTTAAAGAAATAGACCCACCCAGTTCTCCTGCTTCCACTCTGTCTCCTTGGTTGCCAAAACCCGGTCTCCTGGGGTGGTGATAGAAACTCTGCCTGCCAAGGCGGAAACAATCCTCCCTACTGGCACTTTGGCTTAGTGCCTTCCCAATCCCTAGCCTTGGAGGATGGTATCCTCTAAGCATGCGCCTAGGCTACACACACATACCTGTAAGCCAGACTAGATGCTTCCCTGCCTGCCCGGCCCTCTGCCAACCTGCCTGCCTGTCAGACTCCACCAGTCCCGGCTTTGAGCATGCCTTCAAGTTGCTTCTCATTCAACCTCCTCCAGTCTGCCCTTCTGGCCTCCCAGTCCCATACTTTGTCATCTGGTCTGGTCTGTGAACCACTAAGAAGGGCTGTGGAAAGGGAAAGACAGAAGCTCTGCTTCTAGTGGGAAGAGGCAGGCCTCTCTGCAGGAAGTGTTGCCGGCGCTGTGTGGGAGTTTTGTCCGCCTCCGCTACCGCTAATTTTCACCCTGAGCTGCAATGCACTGTGAAGGGAGGGACAAGGAAGCCTCCAGGCTTGGAGCTTGGTGGATACTCTGACGCACACTGACTGTGTGAGTCTGTAATTCACACAGACCTAGCTCTGTCTCCTCCGCCACTCTTTCCACTGGGCTGCCAGCTGTGGCTCACAAAGAAGGGAAACGTCCTTGTTGTGTGTGCGTACTCCTGTCCGAAAGTCCCCTGTGTGGATCTTGGTGCTGTGCTGTGTGACTCATTGTGCGCACACTCAGTGCTTAAACATTTTATAATCATTTCTGCCCTAACCCCGGAACAAAGGCTGCCGGACAAGAAAAGTTACTGGTTGCAAATCTAGGTTGTGATTGATGATGATGATGATTGAGTTATGGGAACACTCTTCAGGAACAGCTGGTGGTTGGCTTAGGGTTAGGGTTAAGGGGGATGTTTAGGCCTCCGCTACTCTGTTCTCTGGGCTGCACCACACTGTGTCTCACTAAGAAGGGCTGGAGTGGAATGTACTTGCGCGTAACATAGTTCTCCACAATAATCGTTTGTTTCTTAGAAATAGAAGAGCCTTTCAGGAGGAAGTTCCAGGCTTGGCTCTTGGAGTTGTGGAACTGCTGTGATTCACAACGAAGGGCATGGAGATGGAATGCCGGCACGGCAGTTAGGAGCAGTCTACCAGCACACAACTGGGAAAGAAAGTCAGAAAGCTTGGCTTGCTGTCCTTTTGGAAGCCTGTGTGGTCAAAGACTCAGACTCACTCTAGCTCTGTGTCTTCTCCCTGCCTGCCTGTCAGGCTACCCCCACTTCCGGCTTAGAGGAGGCCTTCCAGCCGCTTCTCCTTCACCCTAACATCATGGTCCAGTTAGTGCTTCAAGTTCAGCCCTGTCGCCACTGCCCTCAACTTGCCCATGCAGCAACCACGGCTGCGCCCGCCTCTTGGCGAAAAACCTCTTGAAGACCAACTGTAACAGTGCATTCACTCATCAACTATTTTGTTTGCATACACTGTGCCTCACAGAGAAGGGCATTGTGCATGTGTGCTAGAAAACAGCCGTGGGGTGGGCCCGTGATTAGGCAGAACTCATGCGAAGGCACCCTTGGACTCTGCCTGGGACAGTGACAGGACTCTGCAGAAAGGAGTGCCGCAGTGTGGGTGTGTTGTCAGCCTCCGGACCGCCAATTAGTCTTCAGTGGGCTGCCATTGCCATACACTGTGGCTCACAAAGAAGGACAACTTACTGCCGTGCTGGTGGCCCTCTGTCACCATTACAAATAGGACAGTTTATCAGAAAGTTCAAGGCTTGGCTCTTAGAGTTGTGGGGAATGTGATTCACTACGAAGGGCATGCCACTGGGATGCAATGCACTGACTGTGGCTCTCAGTGAAGGGAGGGAGCAAGGAAGCCTCCACTACAGGCTTGGTTCTTTGTGGGTACTCTCTCTGACTCACACAGACAGTGAGCCTATGGTTCTCAGGCCTACTGTCTTCCGTGGACTGCAAAGCTATGTCTCACTGAGAAGGGAACATGGCTGTGCTGGCCTGCTAGGAGTTTACGGGGAAAGCAGCACACAGCTGTGTAGGAAGACCCTCTGGCTTGCAGTTCTTTTGTCAGAGTGGTCTCAGGCCTCAGAGTCAGACACCATGTGGCCTCTGCTTTTCCACTGGGCTGCCAACTGTGGCTCACGAAGAAGGGCATTTTCCTGGCGTCCTCCTCAGGCCATTCAGCCATGCTGGGGAGCTGGAGCTTCCTGGAAATGATCCTCCCCTACGGAGGCCCTGTGGCCTCAAACTCAGGCTATGTGGCCTCCTCCGGCCAGTCTTTCCTCTTGGATGCAAAACACTGTGGCTCACTAAGAAGGAAAGAGAAGTTGTGTGCAGCACGCACTCCAGTAGTTTCTCTGACAGTTCCAGGCTTGGTTCTTGGAGTGGTGTTGGAGCTGGGATTCACTACGAAGGGCATGGTAGTAGTTTGCAGGGAGTTTGTAATTCACACAGACCTAGCTCTGTCTCCTCCGCCACTCTTTCCACTGGGCTGCCAGCTGTGGCTCATAAAGAAGGGAAAAATGTACCAGTTGCGTGGTGGTGGCACCACCATTTATAAATAGAACAGTTTTCCGAAAGTTCAAGGCTTGGCTGTTGGAGTTGTAGGAGCTGGGATTCACAACGAAGGCCATGGCCGTGGATTGCTGGCCCAGCATTCAATTACTCCAGCTTGTGGCCTCCGCCACTCTTTCCTCTGGGATGCAAGACACTGTGCCTCACAAGGAAGGGAAGAGGAGTTGGGTACCAGCACTCAATTAGTTTATTGCAAAGTTGCAGGCTTGGCTCTTGGAGTTGTGTGGGAACCAACTGTGATTCGCAAAGAAGGGCATGGTAGTAGACTGCCGGGCCGGCAGTTAGCAAGTCTACCAGCACACAGCTGGGGACTTGGGGAGGAAGAGTCAGACTCAGAATGTGGCTTGCTGTCCTTTTTGCAGCCTGTGTGGTGCCAGACCAAACTCAAGGTGATTGGCCTCCTCCGCCAGTCTTTCCTCTGGGCTGCAAGACGCCGTGTTTCACACGGAAGGGGGTCCCTGATTTGAATAGCGTTCGTACGTACAGCACCACCAAGACTTAGTCAAAAAGTGACATGTGGTGGACGGTGGTGCATCGCAGGCAGTGTGGTGCCAGACCAAACTCAAGGGGATTGGCCTCCTCCTCCAGTCTTTCCTCTGGGCTGCAAGACGCCGTGTTTCACACAGAAGAGGGGGGTACTGATTTGAACAGTGTTCATACTACGTACAGCACCACCCAAGAGTTTGTCAGAAAGTGCCATGTGGTGCATCGCAGGCAGTGTGGTGCCAGACCAGACTCAAGGTGATTGGCCTCCTCCGCAACTCAGTCCTTTGGGCTGCAAGACACTGTGACCCAAGGCCAGTGGCATTTAAATTCCTGTCATGCCATCCAGCTCCATCCTTTTTATACTGGAGCTGGCAATGAGCCTGCCACACTCTGGCTCTGTGCTGTGGTGCTCTCATACTCTGCCTTGTGGCCTGGATGGAGTGGCTGCCCTTACTCTGGCCTTATGGACGCATCGACCAGAGATAGTCCTCCTCCTTGTATAGCCTAGTGGGCTGGGCTGTGGGCTGTAAAACTTAAGTCAGAGCAACCCAGAGCCCTATCCCATTCCCATCCCTACCAAAACTATTCCTGGCTGTAGCTACTAGCTTAAACCACCTCAGGCTCTAACTGCTAATGTTTTTGTTGACCATGACCAAAAGCAGGGTTGCATTGGCTTTGGCTTTATTGCTTGTCCTTTAAGTGTGTGTGACTTTGACTGTGAATGTGAAGTGAAGGCAGAAGGACCTTGGTGATGGGGGTTGGGGGGCCAATTTGAGAGGAGTAGAGGAGTAGACCCCTCATCCAGATTTGGGGAGGAACGGAATGTCTGTTTCTCCTGCTGCCTCTGAGAGAGGTGGAGGGGAGATGGGATGGATTCAAAACCAAACAACAAAAAAGTACAACAAACAGGCACGTCAGCCAGACCAAGTGGGGTGGCTGGCTGGTTCAGCATCAGCAGATTCAGCACAGCAGACCAAGAGGAAAAAAAAGAAATGCAATTTTGTTTCTGCCCCACTTTGTTTGCTTAGGATGCACTAGCCTTGTTGTGCAGCAGCAAGTCCATCACCCAGGCAGGTTTAAACTGTATTTCGCCTGCTCATTTGCGGGACCCGCGCCCACCCGCCTGCGCGCCCGCACGCCCGCACGCCGCTGCCGCCGCCCACGCATGTACCCCCGCGCCACCGCCGCCCGCGCTGCGCCCCAAGCCGCAGGTCTCGGTCGGACGTCAAAATGCGCGAAATCGCGGCAGAAACGGAAACGAAAAAACGAACCGACTAATTTTTGCGAATTTTCACGAAAAACAGAGACGACCCGAAACGGAACCGGCCCGACTAACAACAACTCGAAAAAATTTTTTTCCAAGTCGTGCCCATCTCTATTGACCTACTTTGCTAAGGCTGAGGAAACAATAAGCCATTCATCAAAGGGTTCAAAAGTGAATACCCATCTCCCCCAGCTATGATTAAAGAAGACTGTGCCAATACTGGGATTGGAGTAAATCAGCTCCTAAGCCTAGTTGCAGACCATGGCATAACCACTTGTCAAACTGCCCTTCTGACCTTTCGGCAGCTGAGCACTATTCTTCAACATCTGGGCGTGATTTAGATACTCTCAATAATCAACCTAAGGTTTTGTCAAGGAAGCTGGGTGCCTAAGCTTGTCCAGCCCCTGAAAGACTAGGTAAGAGCTCTGCCCCACTACTAACTTACACCACCCTTCAGCCCAAGGTTGCTTAAAAATCCCAGAAAGATGTGTGTATGAGTGCCCAGATAACTCTTATACTCTTATATTCCTAGGTTCCACTTGTCTTAATTTCAAAGAAAGAAGTCAAACTTTGTGACTGTGCACCAACCCTGCTAGGTAGAACAAAACACCAAAAATGTCCCAAAGATATTAAAATTATTTCTCTGGCCAAGACACTGTATTAGCCACTCTCACCCTCTTTCCCAAAGGACCACACCTTGGTAAAATATTATTTTTATTAAAAAGTAGAAAAATGATAAAAGTCCAAAACCTCAAAAGTACAATAAAAAATAAGGAAAAGGCATACTGCTTGATGCCTAAGCAGCTTCAGAAAATCAATCCATTAAAAATAATAAAAGCTAGCTAAGTAACACTATTACTAAGAACTAGACATGGGCACGACTTGGCGAAATTGTCGTTTCCATTTTCGGATATCGTTTCCGTTACGTAACGGAAACGGTAACGACAATTAAGCTGTCAGAACTCGAACTTGATCCGAAAAAAGAAAAATTGGGTCTGATTTGTCGTTGTCGTTCCTGGCATCGCGCAGCGATCGCGCGATGCCAAGCGGCACAGAAAAAAGTTTTAAAAATAAAAAACCCTGATTCCTGGCCAAAAAAGCAGGCGAAAATATGCCTGCCTGAGGGCACCTACCAGAGGGGTGGTTTCTGGGGGGGGGTTTCCCCAGCCTTCCCGCCCCTCCTGTCCTGGGCTGCTGGTACCGGGCTGGGAGGGGGCATCCTCGGCGTCTCCATTTGCCATGCGGTGCGGGGGGATCCAAAATGGCGTCCACAATTTTTTTTTTTGAAATCGTGGTCCAAAAAACCACCAAAGCACCACAGAAACATGCGAAAATTAGCTATTTTAAATGCTTGAATTTTTACAGTAGCAGCAGTGGGTTTTTTATAGCAGTAAAAGGTCGCTCTGATTTTATTTTATTTTATTTTTATTTTTATTTTTTTACACCTGCGCAATAATGGGACCATGCAAATTTTTGGACCCATTCTACCAATCGCATGGCCAGGTTTTGACTGACACTTCTGGATGTGCAAGAGGGCATAAAAAGCCGAGGCACTCTCAGAAGAGTCGCAGTCCGGGCTTGGATGTGAGTGGGAGAGGGCTGTGTGTAGCTGGCTGCTGTGCTAGGCTAGTTTCGATTTTGCGGAGCCTTTAGATTTCAGTTAGGCAGGCAGGGAGGGAATTGATTCAATTGAATTTTTAGGAAATAATAATAATTCCTTTCAGTCTCTGTCTGCTGTGGGGAATAGCAACGCAGTTTATTCTTTTTTATTCTCCTGCAGTTTGTTAGGATTTCTTTTCTTATAGTGCTTCAAAGGGGGGGAGGTTTGAGTGGGAGGGGAGGTGTGGATTTATTTTAAAAATTTCATTTGCTTGGTGGCAAGCCAAGGTCCTTTCATACCCTGCCTGCAGCTCTACTGTGGGTGCACTGCCCACTTTGTTTGCAAAAATTGCAATTGCTTTATTCGATGCAGTCTTGTGCAGCAAGTCAGTTTAAAGTGTTTTCCGCCTGCTCTGGGTCATTGTGGGACCCGCGCCCGCCGCCCGGCCGCCCGCCCGCCCCTCCCCCCTGCCGCTGCCGCCGCCCGCCCATGCCCCACCACCACCCCACCTGCCGCCTAGGGTGCAAAAACACCTAGCGCCGGCGGGACACCACTAGCTGGGACGTCAAATCGCGCGAAATCGCGGCGGTGGTAATGACAAACAACAAACGACACGACGAAATGACAAATTTTTAAAAAATTTCGTGAAAAACGGAAACGACCCGAAACGGACCCGTCCCGAAAAACGACAACTCGAAAAAAAAATCTGGTCGTGTCCATCTCTACTAAGAACTACAAAACCCATCTTTGCTGAAATGCTGAAGTGGCAAAGTTCTCTAAAACGAAGTTCTCTTCCAATCCTCTCAACTCCTAACAACAACATACTAAGCATATATCATTAGTAACAACTCCTCCCTTCTCTCAGATGACAACCAATCACACTATTTCAAATTTCCATATTCATTAAGCTTCTTTCTCTGTTCTCCACCCAGAGTTCTCATGGGAGAATGTCCTTTGTTTAAGTGCTTAGGAATGTAGATGTTTTGTTTTCCTAGCAGCTTGCATCTCCCTGGTCTCAGGCAATAGCACTGTACCAGTGAAAGCTTAGAAGAGAACTTAGGGAAGTACTACACAAACCATTCCTTGAAAGGTAGCTCAGCTGCAAAGCACACTACAAGTCAGCAGGCAAATAAATACCAGAAGACAACCTAATAATACACATTCTATTGATGCAAAGGGAGCCCGTAACAAAGGAACTCTTATTGGCTACTGCGTAATCAAGTGCAGTTACAATTGAGAACAACCAGGTAAATAGATTACACTGGTAACATAAAGAAAAAACCACAGACTCAATAATCAAATTGCTGGGCATAACACAGAAGAAAATTGATCTGATTGGATACAAGCAACTCCCCAAACTTCCCTTTAAGACACGATTAATCCTGAATTTTCAAATTACAGACGTTCCAGCAGCTGTGTTTAAGAGGAAATTCTGCTTAAAGTCATTTAACATTTTTATTAGAATAATTTTTATGGTCCAACTATATACTCTTTAACATTTAAAAGACGCTCATCTACTATGGCACAAATAGAAACGATGACTTTAAGGCCAACCTATCAGGATGCACAGTGAGATTCCGACAGGCTTTCCAATCCTCCTATGAATGAGTGGAGTCTCCTACTTCTTTTCGAGATTGAACTATTTCACTATTCATCAAAGTAGTGAAATGTTTCAATCTCAGAAGAAAAGAACTCCAGTTGCCATGACTCATCTTCCAGATAACCTCATATGGATGACTGAGAATCTGCACAGACATGGTTTCATTAGATAATATTTTCAGTTTCATTAGCATGGTGTGAATCACAGCAAGGTCAAATGCTCCCTTGCATCATTAGCATTTCAAGTTCAAAATGCATCCGTAGGCTACAGTAAAATGTCTGTGAAGTTTCTGTCATCCGGGTGAGTTTTTTTCTGGAAGTTGAGTCATGGCAACTGGACTTCTTTTCTTAAGAGACTGAAGAAGTTAACTATTAATCCAAGTAATGTATTCAGTCTGAGGAAAGTTAGTGGCAAGACCTCCAATTTATAGTTCACCTTGATTTCACATCACCATGGTCTGACTAGGCTCATAAGTTGGACAATGGCCTGGGGTGCATGAAAGTCCCACTTATGCAACCCTTGCCAACACCTATTAAGTATGGGTCATTAGCTGTGGCCTTGCTGGTGGAGGTATGAAGTACAGTAATACCTTGGTTTAAGAGTGTTTTGCAAGACAAGCAAACATTTCTTCTAAATTTTGCCTTGATCAACAAGCAATGTCTTGATATACAAGCACTGGAGCAGGTTACATGATCACAAGTGAGCCAATGGTGGCTCTCTCCCTCCCTCTCCCTGCTGGATTGTGGGTGATTGTCTGGAATGTTCCATCTCAGGCAAATCTCCAAACAAAGCGTCTTCCTTGCACCAGCCATGAAGACTTTCAAAGGAGAGTGCAGGTTAGGGCTTTATTTTTCTTTATAATTATTTTGTTAATCTCAAGCAAAACAGATTACACAGCCAGGACCCTAAACCATCGTGTGGAGATTGACTTCTAGCCAAGTTCTTTTGTGAATTTTGGCATTTTGTGTTTACAGTATGTGGTCTATGGGGGCCCAGAACAAATAATCTGAGTTTCCATTATTAGTTATGGGGAAATATATTTTGATACAAGAGTGCTTCGGTTTACAAGCATGTTTCTGGAATGAATTATGCTTGTAAACCAAGGTATTACTGTACTTCTGATTGTTTGGGGATTGATGAAAGGGCAGCTTGATAAGTAGCAAACAGATTGTGCCAGAGCCCCCCACCTCTGTTGAGAGAGAAATTCTCAATACTCACATGAATGGCTTCCCTGACCCCTCTCTCGAACCACCTATCTTCTCTGTCTAATATGTGTACATTCTCATCTTTGAATGAGAGCCCTTTGTCCTTCAAGTGGAGGTGTACTGCTGATTCTAGTCCTGAGCTGTTACCCCTCGTATGTTGAGCCACCCTTCTTTTCAGTGGCTGTTTAGTTTCTCCAATGTAGAGGTCTGCACACTCCTCACTGCATGGGGTTGCATATACAGTACAATTGCTTCTCTGGTGTTTTGGTGTCAGGTCCTTTGGCCACAGCTAACAACCCATACTTAATGGGTGCTGGGAAGGATTGCATAGGTAGGACTTTCACACACTCCAGGCCATTGTCCAACTAACAAGCCTATTCAGGCCACTGTCCAACTTATGAGCCTATTCAGACCAGGGTGATGTGAAATCAAGGTAAACTATAAATAGGAGGACTCACCATTAACTTTCCTTAGAACAATGAAGCTGTTTAGATGAGTAGCGAAATGTTTCGATCTCTCAAGAAAAGAAGTCCAATTGCCACGACTCAGCTTCCAGCTGGGCTACAGTAAACCACGACCCGTAGGGGTTGTTGGTGAGATGGGATGCTGTTGTCACATCAGCAAATTGTCATGGCTATTTTTACACAGACTTCAGTTTATCTGTCTTCATATGTTGCATCACACGGTCATGTTCACTTGTTGCTCAAACTTTTTGGCAGCCAAAGTCCCTCCTTACCCCATTTCTGCCATGAATGCCTGGGTGGAAAGGTATATGGTCCACGCTTGCTGTCTAATAAACACTATTTGGCAGCCAACTGGTGTGAACGTGATAGGGTCTGTGGTTTCATATGCACTGTTTGAAAATATCCAATGGGTAAATATACAAGCACCCAGTCTTGTGCCGTTACTAGTTTTAAAAGTCACCAAGTGGAAAAGACTCCTCTGGACAAGGATGCCCAGCAAGAACCCAGATCACATGGATGTGCCAAAGGGGAGCAGTGCTTAGGGGCTGGGTCTGTGCAAGTGTCATTGCCTTGCAGAAAGCCTGCCTGAGGCTTTTGAACTTTTTGTTGATCTGCTTCTCTGTAGAGATGGGCACAAAACGAACGTTTGATTCATTTCATTATTCATTATTCCTTTCGTTATGTAACAAAATGAATAACAAACTTCCCCCTCTAAGAGAAATGAAATGAAATGAAATGGAAATTTCCATTTCGTTTTGCTTCGTTTCATTTGCTGGTGTCTCTCCTACCTGGCTCCTAGAGTTGTCCTCTTCCTGGTCCGGTCCTCATGGCTCCAAGGGAAAAAATATAGCCGAATGGCCCACGCTACAGCTGTAGCACAGGCCACATGGTCAGCAGTAAAATAAAATAAAATAAAAAGGAGCGCTGATCTGGCCCCAGGGGTTGCCAGGTCGGCTCTGACCCGCCCCCAGGGGCTGCACCGTCAGTGCTTGGAAAAAAAACACCAAAAAAACTGATCCGGCACGTGGGCCCACCCGTGAGCACCAGACCCAGCCCATAGTACATAATGTTTTGTTATGTTTATGTAACCACAGGGGGCATATTTGGACTCTTCCCTATAAGCCCCTGAAATTTGGAGAGGTTTAAGGTTCAGGGGGCTGAGTTATTAAACTCCAAATTGGGTCCCCCAGGAGAAAATCATTATATTTGAGTTGGGAAGCCATTAATCGTTCACCCGCGGGAGGGGGGCTATTAGCATCTTCCCAATTCAATTAGAATGATTTTATCCTAGGTGGCCCCTTTGGAGTTGAATAATTCAGCCCCCTGAACCCCAGACCTCTCCAAATTTGGGGTGCTTGCAGGGAAGAGCTTGAGGAAGCTCCCCCCCTGTGGTTTTGGTGCTTCTAGGCCCAAGGGGAGCCATTATATAGCATTTCATTTCATTCTGAAATTATTTTAAAGTTTCATTAGTAACAAAACAAAACAAAACTACTAAAGAAATAAAACAAAATGAAATGCTATATTTTCATTTCATGCTCATCTCTAGTATTATGATATTAACAGTCCAAAAATGTATCTTCTGGCCACTGCCTCAGCAATGGCTTCCAGTTCTGGCCTGGGTTCACCAGACCTACTAAATAGATACTTTTTGCATCCCTGAATTTGTCAGTTAAAAATGGCAACATTTGACATTTTCTCTACCTGATTACTTTTTAGACTAATAGATGACAATCTCATGTATTCATTTCTGCAGAGTTCAAGAAAGGGTCACTTCCAAAACCTGGTCAGAAAGTATAGTCAGCTATGCAAACTTTAGTTCTACAAGATTTCCATGGATTCAAATTACATATAGATTTTAAAAACAAATCCTCATGACATACATCAGACCTAACAAATAAACACAGACATGATTTACAAAGTGTTAACATTATTTAAATAATGTTTGGTTAGCAGTGTACTTCCAGCTCTAGGCACCCAATAGTTGAGACAGGCCACTGTATGTCAAAGACAAATTACCATTACATCCATATCTTTCAAACATGATTTTTTCCTGTTATGTAAAAAAAAATTGCTATGTAATCCATGGAATGGGTGATGTATGGAAATATCTCATGTGTGTTGGAAAACTTGATGAAGTTGTGTATATTGTGACTGTAAGAATATTACTGTAATTTATTAGCTCTTGTGAAAATTCAAAACATCCAGCAGATGTTTAATCAACATGCAACTGTCTTTTTTCCATAAATAACTTTTTGTGGGTATGCAGATACTTCACTATGCCTATTTAATGTTGTCAATGCATGCACAACGATTAGTGCGATTAGTACTCAGTGTAAGCCCTGTATAACTATGAGCAGCCTTTCTCTTTGAAACGTGTTGGAAAAGTCGTCAACTGTGCAGCTATGAGAATATTGGAGAAATTGTTGTAAGCCATCCCCAATAAAGAAATAAACAACTGAAAATTCCTGTCTTTTGAAGATGGAGGTGGTGCATTTGAATCTGAAATAGAGATGCCAGAAAATCTGGGGGGAAAGGAAACAGAAATTATGTAGCAGTAACTCTGGTTCTTCAAGTGGTCATTCTATGAATTCACGCAATTGGGTTTCTTCTGTGCCTGCAGAGTCACCTGGATGTTTCCAGAGTTTTATGCTCGCACCTTCAGTTCCATAGTCTTCTCTGCTGCTGTCAAAATCATAAGACAACATGACAGATAGCAGAGAAGGTTGGGAGGGATGTCTGAATTCACAGAATGATCACTTGAAGAACCAGAGTTTCAGGTAAGTAGCTTCTCTTTCTTCTTCATGGTCTTCTGTGAATAGACACACTTGGGTGACTAGCAAGCTCACGTACCAGGAGGTGGGACGTCACAGTAAAACTGAGGCCAAAACTGCCCTTCCAAATGCAGTATCAGCTGTGATCCTGACATCCAGCCTGTAAGGGGAGCAAACGTGTCTGGGATGTTGACCCCATGCAGAAGTGTCATGGAGGAAATCTCCCCTGGTGGAGTGTGCCCAAACCTCCATAGGTAATGGTACCTCAGGAAGCTAATAGGTTAGCTGGATAGGGAGAGGGGACTACCACACCCCTGGTTGTGCCATGGCACTGACAAAGAGTGTGGAAGAGTTCTGAAAGGATGAAGTCCCATCCACGTTGAAGGCCAATGCCCTGTGAACATCCAGGGAGAGCATGGTCCTTTTCAGGTTGTCTGAGGGTGCCTGAAAAAAGTTCAACAGCACAATGGGCTGGGAAACATGGAAGTCTGTGGCTACCTTGGGGGAGGAGATATCTGGATACAAAGTCACCTTGTTCGGGTAAAACTGCAAAAATGGAGGGTCTACTCAGAGGGATGAGAGCTCACTCATCTTGCAACCTGAGGTTATCGCTACAGAGTCAAAAGTTTGTACAATGCTTTAGCCAAAGGTTCAAAGGGGTGGCAAGTCAATCTCTGAAGGACTAGCTGCAATGACCACTGGGGTGTAATTCTGGGTCTGGGGAATGGATGTTATTTAGTCCTCTGAGAAATGCCTCTAAGGTCAGGTGTCAGAAGAACCATGATGCCTCCGACCAAGCTGGCTGGTGGGCCACTATGGTCACCATGTACACTTTGAGAGTGGCCACCTAGAGATCCTGCTTGAAGAGATGCAAGAGGAAGGAGTTGTCAATGTCCTATGGGCCTGCCAGATGGTGGGATGATCCTCCATGCTGTCTGATGGAGGAACCAAAGGTCCTAGTGCAAGATCCTGCCATTTTGCTGGGAGAGAAGGTCACAGTGGAAGGCTCATGAAGTCTATCACGAGGTTCCAGAGAGCGGTGAACCAGGGTTGACGTGGCCACTAAGGTGCTATCAAGATGGCATCCAAATTGTCTTGCCAAAGCTTGACAATAGTCCTATGTAGCATAGAATCATAGAATCATAGAGTTGGAAGAGACCTCAAGAGCCATCTAGTCCAACCCCCTGCCATGCAGGAACCCCCATCACAATATTTCCGACAGATGGCCATCCAGCCTCTGCTTAAAAACCGCCAAAGAAGGAGACTCAACCACCCTCCGCGGCAGCATATTCCACTGCTGAATAGCTCTAACTGTCATGAAGTTCTTCCTAATGTTCAAATGGAATCTCTTTTCCTGTAGTTTGAAAGCATTGCCCCGAGACCTAGTCTCTGAAGCCATGGAAAACAAACCTGTTCCCTCTTCAATATGACATCCTTTCAAATATTTAAACATAGCTATCATATCCCCTCTCAGTCTTCTTTTAGAGAGGCTAAACATTCCCAGTTCCCTAAGCCGTTCCTCAGAAGACATTTCCTCCAGACCCTCAACCATGCTGGTAGCCCTCCTCTGCACCTGCTCGAGGTTGTCAACATCCTTTTTAAATTGAGGTGCACAGAACTGGACACAGCAATCCAGGTGGGGTCTGACAAGAGCAGAATAGAGTGGTACTATCACTTCCATTGATCTACACACTATGGTTCTCTTGATACAACCAAGAATCGCATTGGCTTTCCTGGCCGCCGCATCACACTTTGTGATCACAATTTGTGGTCCACCAAGACTCCCAGATCCCTTTCACAGGTACTATCCTCCAGCCAAGTATCCCCCATCTTATATTTATGCAATTCATTTTTTTTACCTAAATGTAGTACCCTACATTTCCCTCAGTTGAAATCCATTTCGTTAGCTTTGGCCCAGCACTCTAGTCTGTCAAGGTCTTTTTGGATTTTCATCCTATCCTCCAGGGAATTTGCAGCCCCTCCCAATTTGGTATCATCTGCAAATTTAATTAGCATACTCTCTATTCCTTCTTCCAAGTCATTAATGAGATATTGAACAGCACTGGACCCAGAACAGAACCCTGGGGCACCCCACTGGTCACGTCTCTCCAAGATGAAGAGAGGCCATTTATGGTCATCCTTTGGGTGCAATTAGTAAACCAATTACAAATCCACCTAACAGTAGCACTATCTATCCCACTTTCTACTAACTTATCAGCAAGAATACCATGGGGAACCTTATCAAAGGCCTTACTAAAGTCCAGATAAACAATATCCACAGCATTCCCCTCATCCACTAGGCCTGTAATTCTATCAAAGAAAGAGATCAAATTAGTCTGGCATGACTTGTTTTTAAGAAACCCGTGTTGACTTCTTGTAATGACAGCATTGTTTGTTAAATATTTGCAGACTGACTGTTTAATAATCTTCTCTAGGATCTTTCCAGGAATTGAAGTCAAGCTGACTGGGCGGTAATTATTTGGGTCCTCTTTTTTTCCCTTTTTGAAGATGGGGACAACATTAGCCCTCCTCCAGTCAATGGGGACTTCCCCTGTTCTCCAGGACTTCTCAAATATTATTCCCAATGGTTCTGAAATTACTTCCGCCAGTTCTTTTAATATCCTTGGGTGTAATTCATCTGGCCCCGGAGACTTAAATTCATTTAATGTTTCCAGGTGTTCCTGTACCAGCTCTCTACCTATTCTATGCTGTAATTCCCATCCTACCTCATCTAGTCTTTGTCCCAGTGGATCTCTTTCTTCCTTTTTGGAGAAAACAGAGGCAAAGAAGGTATTGAATAGTTCTGCCTTTTCCTTGTCTCCTGTTAGTAACTGGTTATTATCGCCACACAGAGAGCCTATCATTTCCTTATTTTTCCTTTTGCTGCGGACATAACTAAAGAAACCCTTTTTATTATCTTTAATGTCTCTGGCCAGTCTAAGTTTGTTTTGCGCTTTAGCTTTTTTTACCATCCCCCTGCATATATTAGCTGTTTGCTTATATTCCTCCTTGGTGCATTTCCCATTTTTCCATTCCTTGTACTTGTTTTTCTTGATAGTTAGCTGAGTTGAAAGTTCTTTAGTAAACCATTGCGGTTTCTTTAGACCTCTCCTATATTTTCTTCTTGTTGGAACAGTTTTAAATTGTGCCTTTAATATCTCGCATTTAAGGAACTCCCATCCATCTTGGACTCCCTTCTCTTTCAGTGTGTCGGTCCATGGAATCACAGCCAATAATTCTCTAAGTTTACAAAAATTGGCTTTCTTAAAGTCCAAGATTCTTGTCTGACTATGCTTAACTTCAGCTTCCAACTGTATAACAAATTCCAATAGGGCATGGTCACTTTTACCTAATGATCCCACCACTTTGACCCCATTTACGAGTTCCTCCTTATTGGTTATGACCAGATCTAAAATGGTTTTGCCTCTTGTTGCCTCCTCTACCTTCTGGGCCATGAAATTGTATGCAAGGGCAGTAAGGAATTTGTTAGACCTTGCATTCTTAGCTGAGTTGGATTGCCAGCATATATCAGGATAGTTAAAATCTCCCATTAGTACTACATCTCTCCCTTTTGACTGTGTGGCCATCTGCTCAAAGAAGGCATCATCCCACTCCTCCGACTGGCTTGGGGGTCTATAATATACCCCCACAGTGACATCCCTCCTGGTTTTTTCACCCCTGATTTTCACCCAAATACTCTCAATATGGTTCCTCTGCTGTTTATTTTGTATTTCTTCAGCAGTATAAATGCCCTTAATATATAAAGCTACACCTCCTCCTTTCTTACTTGTCCTATTCCTTTGAAACAGGTTATACCCTCCAATGACTACATTCCAATCATACGTCTCATCCCACCATGTTTCAGTGATGCCAATTATGTCATATTTATTTTGCTGTATTAGGAGTTCCAGCTCCTCTTGTTTGATCCCCATGCTCTGTGCATTGGTGTAGAGACATTTGAGGCTGTGTGTGCTTCTTACATGTCCTTTGCTTAACCTGTTTTTCCTCGCACTGATGGTCTGCACTACTTTTTGTCCTGCTCCTATTGCAACATTTGGGCTAGTCTCCACAACCCCTTCTGGATCTCTACCATTAAGAGAATTTTCTCCCTCCCCCTGCAAACTCAGTTTAAAGCTCTCCTTATTAAATCTGCAATCCTCTTGGCAAAGAGATTCCTACCAGCATTGGTGAGGTGCACCCCATCCTGGCCCAATATCCCATCTGAATGAAAAAGCAAACCATGGTCTAAGAATCCGAATCGTTCTTGCCGGCACCATCTCCGAAGCCAATTGTTAACTTCTACTATTGTTCTTTGCCTTCGTGGGCCACATACTTCTACAGGGAGGAGAGATGAGATTACCACCTGCGCACCCAGGTCCTTCAGCTTCCTACCCATTTCTTTGTACGCTTCTGCGATATCCTGAAAGCTGCGTTTGGAAGTATCATTAGTTCCTACATGGACCAAGAGAAAGGGATTAGAATCAGAGGGCTTGATGAGTCTCGTCAGTCTCTCAGTTACATCCTGAATCTTGGCTCCAGGGAGACAGCAGACCTCCCTGTTCATTTTGTCTGGCCTGCAGATGACCGCTTCTGTTCCTCTAAGCAAGGAATCCCCAACCACCACCACCCGCCTCCTCCGAGGCTTGGTAGGTGTCTCCTGGTGCGCTGTAGGGTTCAGATTCCTTTGTGCAAGGTCTTGAGGCTGCTCTTGGTGCAAAACATGCCGCAGATGATACAAGTCACTACATCAGCCCCGTGACCCTCCATCTTGACTAAATAAGGTGAGTTACTTATAACCCAATATTGTTAATTTATTAAGGTATATGCCGTTCTCCTCTTCTCTTTTTATATAATTTTTTTAAAAAAAATCCTTGTTTCCTTTTTTAAATTTTTTTTATTTTTTAGTTGTGCACGCCCTCAGGCACGCACTGCTCACATGTTCCCAGAAATATGTAAAGGGCTCTGAAACCCCTCCTCCTAGCTCCTCCTTGCTTCTGAAAGGAAAAGATTTAAAGAGCACACAACTCTAGGCTTTAAAATTGAAGCAATAGCAAAAGCCTCTGCTCATGTGTTCCCAGAAATTTGTAAAGGGCTCTGAAACCCCTCTTCCTAGCTCCTCCTTGCTTCTGAAAGGAAAAGATTTAAAGAGCACACAACTCTAGGCTTTAAAATGGAAGCAATAGCAAAAGCCTCTGCTCAGTGGGAGCAGTGGAAACATATACAGGAGAACATGTTATTATGAGATCATGAACATGTTACCCAAGGAGTCCATGCTACAACCTGCCCATGAGCAGTAGAGGCTGCACTTTGTGTTGACTCTGGAAGCAATCATGCCCCAGCTGTGGCAGAGTTCAGTGAAGGCCTCTTGTTGAAGGCACCATTTGCGAGTGTGTTCCAAAAGCCTGCTGAGGATATTTTTTGGTAACCTGTGCATGTGGATGAAATTCCGCCACTAGGTCAGCAATCTTCTACTGCCTCTCCAGCAGCAGGGAGACTCTGGCCTTCACCAAGTCCAGTATGGCTCCTATGTAAGGGACTACTTGTGGCAGTTGCAACTTGGACTTGTTGAAATTTACCTTCAGACCATGGTCCTCCAGTAACATCATGAGCTGAACATTCATCTTTGCCTGGCTGCGGGAACAGGCTACCAGCAGCCAGTTGTCGAGGTAAGGAAAAACTCTATGTGGCCTTCCTTGAGTTAAAAGCAGCTTTTGATTCAGTGGACAGAGATCCTATCGGACAAATTGGAACATTTGGCAATAGACAAAAGACTTCTTTTTTTATATACTCTGGTACCACACACCTTTGTGGAAGGTCAAGTTAACGAACCAGTTTCCAACTAATAAGGGAGTGAAGCAAGATGGCATCCGAGCCCTCTCTTTGTTCAGTCTTTTTAGGAATGATTTAGCCCCTTTTCCAGCAAATGTGGACGACCACCTTCCAAAATTGGGGGCAGCCTCTCTTCCCTTATTGCTTCATGTAGATCAGCGGTTCCCAACCTGTGGGTTCCGAGATGTTCCTGAACTGCAACTCCCAGAAATCCCTTCCAGCACAGTGAGTGGTGGAGGCTTCTGGGAGTTGCTGTCCAGGAACATCTGGGGACCCACAGGTTGAGAACCACTGATGCAGATGATGCAATTTTCATTTCACGCACTAGTCCTGGTTTTTCTTAATCAAGGTTACACATCAAGTTCTTGTGGGTATAGTATTATTAATGTCCCAAATTCACATGGCTGTGTGCAAATTGTTTTCAAGGTTCTCCTCAGTTAGCAGTTAGGAATTTATGGTCCATCCCTTAATTTGAAAAAAAAAAAAAGACTGCTTCTGGGATTTTTCCCTGCTTAGTGTCTCTTCATGAATGACAGTGAGCCCAAGAGGGATTCCTCCACCCTCCTCCTCCACCACCAATGTCACATATTGATGTTCTCTGTCATGAGCTGGCCCACCGCAGCTGAGGGATCAGGGCCAGGAAGGTCCTAGTACTTGCAGACTTGGGCCACTCATGAGCTCCGCCTGGCATGCCTGATGGAAGGCCTATTTAAGGAGGTGGCTCTCCCATCTAGAACTTGACCCAGTAACAAAGCTCTTTGGCTGTGCTGTGGGTAATGTCTTGCCTTATTCCTTTGCTTGCCTTGTTTGGTTTCTTGCTTGGCCATGTTGTGCCTGCCTGCCTGCCTGACTCTGTGCTCCAGCCTCTGTGAGTAACTTTTGGACTTGGTACCCTGTGTATTGGACTGGCCCCAGTCCCCTTACTTACCTCTGAAGACTGCTTGGAGTAATCTGGACTGTGACATTCTCCTCATGCTTATGAGTGGTGGAAATTAGAAGCTGGCAGTTGTCTGCTACAGGGAAATTAAGGGCGGATGGGGTCATGTGCTGTCCCATAGCTACTGAGTTATCTCCATGAGAATTGCTAGTTTGAATTCATTTCTTCGGTTTCAGAGTCTAGTTACAGAGAGCAGCACAACAAGCTTAACATTCACAGCAGTGATTAAATGTAACATCCAAAAGCACTCTCTGGGCGGTTTACAGTTTAATTATGTTGGGTTACCAACCTCAGAAGGATAGAAGGCGGAGTCAACTATGAGCCGGCTACCTGGAATTGAACCCCAGGTCGTGAGCACAGTTTTAGCTGCAGTACAGGCATTTAACCACTGCGCTAGGAGGCTCCTGAACACTTCTGCAATGGTTCAGCCTGAACCAAACCAAACTACTCTTCCCTGGAAACTCCCCAAATTTGGAGCAGTTTGGTGTTCAGGGGGCTGAGTTATTAAGCTCCAAAGTGGACCCCCCAGGTAATTTTAAAAGTGTTTTTTTAAAGAGAGGTAAGGAAATGGGTGGTGGCAGAGGAAGCATTTACACATCTGCAATGTGTTAAGTTCTTGCTTTGCATAATACTTTGACTGAAGGTTAAATTCCTTTATAGATGCTACTACTGCTATTTAAGAAACTTTCGTTGGTAAGAAAACATTTACCTCCACTTACCAGAACTGGTTAGAGATTACAGCAAAGACATTTTCATAAAGGAAGTTCATTATTTCACAATGTAATTGAATATAAGGTCATGACATCAATTAGTACACTCTGAAAAGGTAAGTGATTAAGTCATGTTAAAGGAGAGAGGAAGTTGTTTTTGTAGACAAAGAATGAGACTCTTTATTTTGTTCATTGGTATTTATGAAGAAAATTAGATTTATTAGGCTGATGGAATCATGTGAGTCATGCAATCCTAAGCAAATGGTTTTACTCTGAAAAGTCTGCCACATTCTGTTTTCTGACCATAGCCACTTGCAATGTCCTTTACAAGGGAGAAAAATGCAAGAGATATTTATGCAGACATTGACACAGAAAATTGACAAGGTGCCCAATATTGACATACATTCACCTTGCACTTGGTCAGTTAGTCACATTTAGTTACAGTAACTTATTTTGTGCATATTTTGTGTAGTCAGATCAGAACGAGTCAAAATGATCCTGATAGGTAAGTAAAACATTTATGGACAGTTTTGCCAGTTCCACATACAGATCCAGTCAGTTTCTATGACTGAGCAGGAATTTGAACCCTGTTCCTTAGAGTCCTATTCCGTCACTCTATCTGCTGTTCTACAAGGGGAGTTTCATATTCTCCTTACATGCATACAAATATCCAATAGGATTTTCCTGCAATTTTGAAAACTGAGCCATAGGGCATAATTTCACTCAGTATTTAATCTTTCGGTTATATGGAAATGTAAGCCATAAATGACTATTTGGAAATATAAACCAGTTTCAGATTATGTTTTTCATAAAAATTAGGATAGTTTACAGCAATATTTAATCCCACTGAAATAAAATGACATAACCCATTTCCTAATCCTTTGCCCATTCTCTGTGACATCACAAGGGCCTACCCTTTATTTCAAATTTTGGCTCTGAATGTCAGTGGGATGATGCTCATCTGGCAGCTCTAATAACTGGGGCTGATGGAAGTTGAAGTCCAGCAATATCTAAAGACCAATATACTACCTAACCCTGCAGTATGACTTCATGCGTATATATTACCCTGTTGTTGGAATCATAGCAGATAGATCAATATATTGCATTAAATTTTATTTCTGTCTAGCTCAATATTGGCATCAATTGGTAGACAATTTTAAACTTGTTCTCACAGGAATTTTCAGAGTTATTTTAAGATTGTACCAAGAGAAAACTACTCTTTAAAATGCAATTTTTATTTATAACTATAAAATGCTTCAAGGTAAGATGATTTAAGATTATGCTTGTTTTAAAATTTCAGTATAATAAATTGGCAAATATGGAAACATTTAAGAATTAAAAAATACATAATCTATATGAAAACAGGACTTTCATTGTTGCATATTGGTCACTGAAGAATATTGTTCATAGAAGTGCCTGATAAAGAGGGTGAAAATGTATCAATGTGCAAAGTTTATTAGGGGAAACCATATGGAAAAGACTGAGTGTGAGGATTCTTTGAGCATTTGATTGATAGTGTTAATTTTTCCATCAGTGCTATATTCTAGAGCTGGCATCTCCATTTCTTTAGTTTCAGAAAAAGATGGCGTCTTTTTGAGTGATGATGACAAGTTGGTGCTTAGGGGGCAGAATGTGCTTCCTAGGCTTCTATTTCCTCACACCTCAGGAAACACAATCTTAAATTGGGGTATTGTTAATATTTAACAATGTAAAATTAGTCAAACCCACAATATTATAGAAGCAAAGTTCTGGAAATGCTGGTTGCCCTTGTTTACACCGTGATGGAGGAGGTGCCGCCCACTCATTTCCCCATGAGGCATAAAGATGGTCAAGATTGAAAGTATTGTGTATGCATGTCTTCCTTACACTTGGTTTTTTAAAATCTCTTTTAACCTCTTTTTTATATAGTCATTTAAAGCACAAACAGTTGATTCTGGTTATGTGCCTGGCAGCATGGTAGAGTCACAAAAATCAATGACTAAAGAAATAAGTTATAACCTTTTGACAACATTTGTGTTAAGAGGTCCTTGAGATTCTTTTCTCATTTCATTGTTGTTTGACTTTCTAGCATATTTCTTTATCGTGTATAAAGATAGTTTTAATCATCTTTGTAAAAAAAATATAAAAAATTATGAGCTTATCCCATCTCAGGATGAACAAGGACACTTACTGCAATAAAACAATTTAAAGAAAGAGGGTGGATGGTAACAGGGATGACATTGGCTTGGGTCCTAGGATGAGTTGACTTAAGGACTTGCATGAGAGGAACATTTTCTGCCCTTTCCTTTCCCTCCCACACATAGTTCATGAGGAACCCCACCCCCTCGGAAGAAGTTTTCAGGGAAGTTGCAGGTGCTACAAAGAGCCGAGGGGACAGGAAACTTGCCTTCTGTAAATTCCCTCCTGTTAATTTATGTGAGCCAAGACTTCATGCAAAATATCCAGAATCATTACAGCATTTAGATGCCAAAACCTTCCATCTATTTTCAGCACCAACACTTTAGCAACTTGTAGGGTGTTTCTAGTGAAGGTGAATAACAGTAAATAAAGCTTGTGTTGATAGGGGTAATTAAAAAATATATCTCATATTTTCTATAAGCTGTCATTGTAGATAAAATGGCAGTATTTCTGTTCCTTTATTAAGTCCCCTCTGTCCTTTGATTCACCTCTCCCTTCACAAACCGTTGCACAAAGCACTACACTGTTTTCCCCCTTTCCCAAGTGAGATAAACAGGACATAGACCCCACTGATAAGCACACATCCTGGGAAGGCAGCCCGAACAATGGGGCCCCTACCCAGAATAGCGAGCTTCCGCGTTTCGAAACGCCGATACGGAACTGTCAAAGCGCTTCCCAGAAGGAGCTAGCGGCTAGCTCCGAGAATTGCAATGACAGGGGGCGCTGGAGAATCTGATTAATTGCGTCCACCGTGTGTTACTCTTTGACAAGTGGGTGATAAGTGGGTGCAAATGGGGCGATAATGATGTGCACACGCCGTATCTTTTGAAGTTTCTTTTGTTCTTTGCGGGCGATCTAGAGCGCCCAGATGTATCCTGTTTTTTTTTGTTGTAAAGAAGGGGAGTTGGCGAATGTTTTACTATAAAGTCTGTGTGAATCTCTACGTTCTTTGCCCCAGTTTCCGACAGCAACTCGGCTGGGTGCCTTTGCTGCAGCAAATTAAAGTTTTTCTCCGATTCCTTCGATCCTTGGCATGTTCTTTCAACCCTCGACCCCCGTAATTGCGGCACAGGGAATCCTGGGTGAGGCTTTAAGTGTAATTTATAAAATGTAGTATTAGTCGACATCTTTGGGCTCTTTAATGCAAATCTCTATTGTATAGGATCAGTTCAGGACTTGGAAATGACAGCAGAATTCCTACTGAGTAACTACACAGGTGTAACTCAATGCCTGTGCTATAAGCAAAATACTAAAGTGGAAGTACTATTCACCACAGGTGCATCATGAAATGGGCAGCCAGGCTTTCCTGGCTAAAGCTAGCCAACCATTTACTATATAATGTATTCTTGAAGACTCGGGAGACAAATCCCTACCTACAAAAAAGAAAAGAAAAAAAGAAAAAAGACTGCTGTCATCCAAGTAGGACTTGCCTGGTGTAGAATCTGACAACGATGACTCAGACACACACTGCCTCTCCCTCCTTGATACTCTCTTCTTCTTCTTCATCATCCTGATTTGCCTGTCCCACCTATCTGGGTTTGAGTTATTGGCACTGCTGAGCAGGCTCAGCTCTCTCTCGGCTGTGGAGTGCCTGTAGTGAAGGGCCTGGTTTTGCCGCTTCCTCACCTCTGCCCTCCTTCTTACCTAGGGCCCCCTAGCTGATGGGTCAACTGTGCCAAAACCTGTGAGATGTTCCTAATAATCCCTTGCTGTGAATGTGATGTCTGCTAAACCTGTGCACCCAGCAACTGCCTGGTTTCACTTCCCTTGGGTGGGGCAACTGCGACATCAACGTGGGCCCCAGGTGAGTCTGGCTCCCATCCGTGACAGGAGCAAAGGGCCAGACTGATTCAATTTGAGCTTTTCATTATGTAATTGGTTTTTAAAAAGTGAATTCATCTGTTTTACACGGGAGCAAATCATGCACTATTTCATTGTGTAATCACGACTGTAGACATAGCGTAGAAAACAAGATTCTAGCCAGTATTTGAACTAATATCAGTACTATCACTGTTGTACTTTTTGACAGTAATAAGGCCATATTACCATTTCTTTTGCAAAAGAATGGGCATTGGGTGGCAATCGGACCTCTCAATGCAGCACAACCAGTCCTCTATGTCAGCCAGGGATTGCTGTTGTAACCAATAAAATTATGACCTTTCTTACAAAGAATGGTGTGATTTGTATTCATTTTGTGATTTATAGAGCACAGTGTGTGTGTGTGTGTGTGTGTGTGTGTGTGTGTGTGTGTGTGTGTGTGTGTGTGTGTGTGTGTGTGTGTTCGGCAAAAGGCCAGAAACCTATGACCTATTTTGTTGTTTACCGAAATGGGATGTGTATAAAAATAAAAATGTACAGTAATACCTTGGTTTATGAGCATAATCCATTCTAGAAACATGCTTGTAAACTCATATATCAAAGCAAATTTCCCCATAAGAAATAATTAAAACTTAGATGATTCATTCTTGGGCCCCATAGACCATGTACTGTACACACTAAATACCAAAACCCACAAAAGTTGGCTAGAAATCACACCATGGTTTAGGTACCTGGCTATAGGATCTGCTCTGCTTAGGGCTAATAACAGGATTTTACCATGTGTTTTAATGTGACAATGATAAAATGCAATTTGTAGCCAAATACACAATTGACTAGCTGGCCCGTGATTAGAAATTGTTTAAAAATAAGAAAGGGTGTTGAAATCTGTTTGGGAATACCCTGAAGGAAATGGTGAGCCACTGTGTGAGACAGAATGCTGGACTGGATGGGCTGTGGCCTGTTCCAGCAAGGCTGTTCTTATGAAAATAAATTATGGGTGGATAGATAGACAGACAGATAGGTAGAGATATTTAGATGGCTGACACTTAACACCGTGTCTAACTGCTCCTCCATTTCATTTTTCCTTTTCTTTTTTGAAAGTGCATTTAACATCTGAAGACATTTAACTCTATTTTCATCTATTGCATTTGTTTAACATCATCAACTGTTTGTCTGTTGTTGTCTCTTACAGCACTAGTGTTTTTGTTTACAACTGCCACCTAGCACTGACTGCTGCAGCGTTCTATTACAACTGCCATTGGGAGCTGACTACTGTTGAGTTTCATCACACCACCATTTTGCTTAACATAAAACTGCTAGTTTTACTTACTGCCTCATCAAAGTCAGTGTTGGGGGACTAATCCCTCCCGGCTGGTAGGGACCATTCCCAGGGTTACAGGAGAAGATGGTCAATAGTTTTGAAGGTAGAAGAGGGCTTTATGCCCCAATGGAAGGTAAAACAGAACAGCCATCTTCTAGGAGAAGGAAAACTATGATTTTAAACCTCCACTGCTTTGTGGCTACATCCATTTCTGGAAAAGGCTTCAGGAGTTAACCTCGAGGCAAGATCTGGAGCCGAAGTTCCTGAGGCAGTTTACGATTGTGTGAAATCATGTTCTGGTAACTTCTGTGACACAACTGGAACTAATGGTATCGGTTCTGCCATTCCATTAGACTATTCCAGCAATGTGGGGGCGGGTGCTGCTTGAGTAACAGTTTTAACCTCCATATTAATTACCCAGGCCTTGTGCTCTGAAGAGGCCACTTCAGCTTTGCATGCAGTGTTGAAACCACACAGCTTCTATACAGAGCATACAATCCAGCAGGTAGACAGAGAGAAAGCCACAATTGGCTCCCTTGTAATCATGTGACATGTTCATGTTTGCATTGCAAGACATTGCTCATTGATCAAGGCAAAGGTTAGAAGAAATGTTTGCTTGTGTGGCAAAACACTCTTAAACTAAGGTACTTGTAAACCAAGGTATTATTGTAATCAGTGATCTGTCTATCTCCAAACTCATATCATCTGGGTATTTCATTATAAGTGCCTTCATTGCTGCAGTAATTCCAGACAGTTTCAAAACTTGTTAAATCTGTACACATTCTAATTTATTTACATCATTTCCAGGTTTATTTTATGAAAAACATGAAATCAAAGTACAGTGGTCCCCCGCCCTTTTGCAGTTCATATACTGCGGTCCTGCTATATCGCGGAACCACAGTATATGAAAAAAGGCCCCCTGGGGTAAGGGGGGGAGGCCTGTTTCAGGACTCCTGTACTTACCCCAGGACTGGTGCTTCCCCAAAGGGGCCTGCGAGGGCCTTCCTGTGCCTTCTGGAGGCCCCAAAAGGGCCTCCATGCAAACCGGAAGTGACTTCCAGTAAACCGGAAGTGACTTCCGGAACACCAAAAATCATTTCTGAGGCTTCTAAGGGCCTTTCTAGGCCTGTCAGAGGCCTCAGAAATGATTTTAGGCAATCCGGAAGTCACTTCTGGTTCGCAGAAAGGTCCTTTTGGGGCCTCCAGAAGGGCCTTACAGGCCTGTTCAGGGCAGCGCCAGGCTGAGGGTAAGTACAAGAGCTCCCAGATAGCCCCCCCCAGGCCCGACCTGACCTGCATCCATATATCACGGATGTTCAATTATTACGGGTTGGGTTGGGTCCCTAACCCCCGCAATAGGTGGGGGATCACTGTATGTCATAGACAGTGTTATAGTTATGCTGTCTCCCATTCTGACTCCGTTGTCAACTGTCAAGTCTGAGGTAATCAGCTCAGCCAGACTTCTACTCTGTCCTTCTTGTTGCTGAATGCCAAGTCTGCCTTGAATAAAGTTCAGCTCATTCTGGACTTGATCATCAATGAGAAGGAAGACCTGGCATGTATAACTGAAACCTCGGTGGGTGCAGAGGGTGACCTATTCCTCTTGCTCATTTACCTGCCCAGATATTACATCCAATGCCAGGGCAGATTGTAAGTGGTGGGGAGTAGCCATTGTCTATAAAGATACAATCAAGGCTGTCAGGCTTTCTGCTCTGATGATCCTGGGTCTAGAGATCATGTTGGCCTACTGCACTTGTCACAACCAAGCGTTTATCCTTCCAGACCTTCTTCCTTTGTCTTGGTGGCACTATTGAGGTCCTCAGACTTTGTGTTCTGGATCACGGGTCACTGGACCAGTTCTAGAGTTCTTGGCAACCGTAGCTTCTTGGACTTGTCCCAGCTTGTTAACAGTCCCACACATGGGGCTGGTTATATACTGGGCTGGGGGTTTTCCTTGGAGAAGAGGGAAAGTGGGCCAATTGTGGACCATGACTGACTTGTAGACTTGCAGTCGTACCCCCTCCGTGCGGGGGGCAAGGCCCTATTAAAATGGTCCACCCTCACAGGCTACTAGGTTCCATTTGATTCCAGAATGCCATGCATGGAATATTGGCTGATCTGGTTGCCACTCCTGTCAATGCTTTTATGGAACCCTGGTGTACTGTGGCCAGCACGGTAGATGACATGATTGTGTTTGAAGACCCCTCTCCATTGCCAAGCCCCCTGGTTCAGTCAACAATTATGGGCAGCTAAGCAAATAAAAAAGTAGAAAGCAGCAAAAACAGTTCTAACATCTACTTAGCAAAATCTAAGACCACTAGAAGACTGCATTTTGCAGCCTGGATCAGTGTGGCCCACAACCACCATGCTGAACATTTTCATGTGTTTCACATGTTTTTTGCCCCTGGCATCCCACCACCCCCAGCTGCTGGGCAGAGTGGCAAACTAAGTGTTGCAAAAGGGGGCTGCTGCAACACCAAGGAAGCTTGAATGGACCAGCCTTGGGCGCTTCCCAGGCAACAAATTGGGTGGTGCAGCAGCAGGCCTTCATGACAACTGGTCCACCGCTCGGCGCAGTGGCAGGGGGGTGGTGGGGTGGGGTGTAAAAGCTTTCACCACTGGCACCCTTGAATAAGAACATTTGCTCTTATCTGTGGATTTCTGTATCTGTGGGGCGACCCAGAACCAATCCCCCAAGGATATGGGGGTCCTACTGTAACTTCATTTCATGTCTGATTTCTCAGAAAAGGATGTTAATCTGGAAGGAAAACACGGCAGGAAGAGGAAATATCCCTGCCCTTAATCTGTCATCTGATTCTGAATCTGCTAAACATCAAGAGCTTTTTGCGTGTTCATTTTGGCTCTAGGCAAAACTAAACTGATTTACTGTCCATATAATGTAAACAATTTTATCTTAAAAAGCAGTAGGTAATGAACTGTAAGAGACTTGTGTTATGTTGACATGGACAGAAAGTAAAACTATCTGGAAACAAAGAAGATAAAAGTAGAAAAGGGGAAGCCTGCCTCTTCGACACAGGGGGAAAAAACAAATTAAAAGTGGATTCCATTTTCTAGTTGAGATGAAAAGTAAGGTTGCCATAGTTCAGTTCTCTATATGTAGACTGCCTACATTTCATCTTGGGCAAATTAGATACTTTCATATCCATGCTATTCGAATATGCTTGATGTTTCTGTTATACAAATTAAGCATGTTAACTACAGTATTTTTCCATAGCAGTACATGGATATGGGGTCACAAAGAGTTGGTCACGACTGTTATGACACGACTACAATATCTGGTTGTGTAGCTATGAAGGTGTAGCATAGATTTCGGCTAATGAATGACTCCCTACTTAATGTGCATCATGCACATTAAAAAAAAGTTGTTCACACCATGAAATTATAGAGGGATCTTTTAAGCAGCAAACTGCTACTATTGATATCATTCCTAGTATGGCAGTATATGCAGGAAATACTGGTTCATGTATTTCAGCCCTAGAATCATTCATACAGTTTGTAACCACTGGTGAGAGAAAGACAGTCTATATTTTGGGTGTTAGAGCCGGGAAAGGAGCATGTTCAACTTGATATAGAAACCAAATTCTGAAAATAATGAAAATCATTTTAGATCACAAGGTGAATATGAGCCAACAATGTAAGGTGGCTACAAAAAAAGATAAATGCTATTTTAGGCTGCATTAATGGAACTAGAGACTCCAAATCCCATGAGGGATCTGTGCTGAATAAAGTTATTTGTTATTCGTTTCATTACCTAACAAAATGAATAATGAACCCCAGAATGAATTTAGAACGAAATGAACCAAACCGAAAAACATTGGTTCAGTTTGGTTCGGTTTGTTAATGGAGGCTATATCTCCTACCTGGTGCTGGTCTTCGGTCTTCTTGGCAGCAGGGAAAAAGCCCACTGGCCCGCGCTACAGCTGTAGCATGGCCCACGTGGTCGGAAGTAAAAAATATAAATATAAATATAAATATAAATAAAGGAGTGCCGACCGGGCCCCAGGGACTGTGCAGTCAGTGCTTGAAGAAAAAAACAACAACAACAACAAAAACAAAAGCCCCACACTACAGCTGGAACCTGAAAGTTAAATAAAAATAAGAATAAAAATAAAATAAAAGGATCTGCCCCACTGCTGCTGCCGCCACCTGGTAAGATTATGATGATGATGTGGATGATGAGGATGAGGATGCTGCCAGTCCAGTTTGTGCAGTTGCAATGTCTGTGTTTATTTTTATTTTTATTTTTTTGAATTTTCCCCTCCCATAAGCTGTCAAATTGATTAAGTTGTGCAATGTGGGAAAAAACGAATAAATCAATGAAACAATGAAACATTTTTTTCTTTAAAAAATCATTAAAAATGAAGCAAACCGAACCAAACCCTAAAATGAACCAAACCCGAATCACCATTTTTTCGGTTCATGCCCTTCTCTATTTGGTACAGATTAGACCTCCTCTTGAATGCTGTGTCTATTGCTTGACACTATACTTCAAGGTGTGTGGCGGTTCAGTGGACTAAGCCTTCCAAAAATTGTTGGCAGCAAAGTCAGCAACTTGGCAGTTCAAATCCCGGGTGCCACGCAGCAGAGCGAGCTCCCGCTGATGACCCCTGCTCCTGCCAACCTAGCAGTTCAAAAGCATGTAAATGTAAGTAGATCAATAGGTACTGTTGTAAAAAGCGGGAAGGTAAAACAGTGTTTCCTTGCAGCCATGCTGGCCACGTGTCCATGGACTTGCACAACACTGGCTCTTCCGGCTTGAATACGGAGATGAGCACTGCCCCTAGAGTCAGACAGGACTAGCACGCATGTACAGGGGAAGCTTTTACCTTTACCCTTTTTTATACTTCAAGAAGGATGCAACAAATGCTCTCACTCTCACCTTTGGTGTTATTACTCTCATTCTCTCATACTAGTCACTTGAAGTTCCATATAGCACCTCATGGTAATGAACTATCTGAGTATCTGAAAAAACAAATTGTTATTCTACATCAAGATTGTCTTTTAAAAAAAGATGGTTTAGGGAGCAGATTGCCAAGACCCTGAAACTGAACTGCAGCATGTTGGCCAAGACCATACAGCAATTTAACAGGACAAGTTCCACTCAGAACGGGCCTCGCCATGGTCGACCAAAGAGATTGACTGCTTGTGCTCAGTGTCCTATCCAGAGGTTGGCTTTGGGAAATAGCTGCATGAGTGCTGCCAGGATTGCTGCCTAGGTTGAAGGGATAGGGATCAGGCTGTCAGTGCTCAGACGATTCGTGGCACACTGCATCAAATAGGTCAGCATGGCTATCATCCCAGAAGGAAGTCTCTTCTAAAGATGATGCACAAGGAAGCCCACGTATGGTTTGCTGTAGACAAGCAAACTAATGACATGGATTTCTGGAAACATGTCCTGTGGTCCGATGAGACCAAGATAAAGTTATATGGTTCAGATGGTGTCAAGTGTGTGTGGTGGCAACCAGGTGAGGAGTACGAAGACAAATGTGTCGTGTCTACAGTCAAGCATGGTGGTGGGAGTGTCATGGTCTGGGGCTTCATGAGTGCTGCCGGCACTGGGGAGCTACAATTCATTGAAGGAACCATGAATGCCAACATGTACCGTGACATACTAAAGCAGACATGATCCCCTTTCTTTGGCGATTGGGCCGCAGGGTAGCATTCCAACATGAGAACGACCCCAAACACACCTCCAAAATGACTACTGCCTTGCTAAAGAAGCTGAGGGTAAAGGGGATGAACTGACCAAGCATATCCCCAGACCTAAACCCTATTCAGCATCTGTGGGACATCCTGAAATGGATGTTGGAGGTGTACAAGGTCTCTAACATCTGCCAGCTCTGTGGAGTGGAAGAGGACTCCAGTGACAACCTGTAAGGCTCTGGTGAACTCTATGCCCAAGAAGGTCAACGCAGAGGTGGAAAATAATGGTGGCCACACAAAATAATGACATTTTGTGCCTAATTTGGACATTGTCACTTAGGAGTGCACTCACTTTTACTGCCAGCAGTTTAGACATAAATGGCTGTGTGCTGTGTTATTTAGAGGGGACAGCACATTTACAAGCTGTATACTCACTGCTTTACATGGTAGCCAAGTGTCATTTCTTCAGTGTTGTCACATGAAAATATATACTAAAATATTTATGAAGTGTGAGGGGGTGTACTCACTTCTGTGATATACTGTACGTGCTGAAAACTTGATCTTTTAATTGTATTAAAGGTTTTCATTTTTTTTAACTTGGATGCTACACTTGTTAATTTTTTTGTAGATCTTTTCAGTCTGCTGGCTGATATTGGTCTACCTCTGTTTAAAATTCAGAATGCTCCAAGAAAGTAGGAAAGTTCTTGTAAATGGGAACAAGTTCAGAGGAGGGCAACAAGGATGATCAAAGGACTGGAAACTAAGTCCTGTGAGGAAACACTGAAAAAACTGGGCATGTTTAGCCTGGAGAAATGGAGAGGTAAGATGACACTTTTCAAATATTTGAAAAGCTGTCATATAGACAAGGGCATGATTCTATGAAAACCCTGATAGCATATTTTGATTAGTTGCAGCATGCTCTTGGAGAAATTGTATGCATGGGAGGGCAATTATGTTCCATGGTTCCCTCCTCAGCATGCTAGCTGTCATGTGACCAGTCACATAATAATTAAAAAATTAGACACATAACCACCCCCCTCAAGTGAATATATCAACCTAAAAAAGCAGTATAAGCTTGTAATAGCCCAAAAGAAGCAACGTATGATCAAGGAAAGATGGGACTTAATGATTCGCACTGTTCGGTCTAATAACAGCAAACAGTTCTGGCTGTTGGTCAGGGGTGCCTTAAAAAGCAGGACAGGTTCCCTGGATGTTCAGGTCCCTGCACATGTCTGGAAGGATCACTTTACAAACATATTCTTCGATCCTCAAACTTCTGATTTAACTCCTTCACAGCCAACCTCTTTAAACTTACCTAAATGGGACCCAGTAAATATTTCAGAAATCAAATCTCTAATTACGAACTAAAAACTGGGAAAAGCTGCTGGACCTGACGGAATTCCCCCGGAACTCTTAAAAAAGCATCTGGACTGGTGGGCCACATCTTTGGCCACTCTCTTCACATTAATAGATCAGACTGGAAGGGTACCCTCATCATGGACTAAAGCTATCATAGTACCCATCTTCAAAAAAGGAGACCCTCAAGTTCCAGGAAATTATCGCCCTGTTAGCCTGCTGTCAATCTTGGGGAAACTTTATGCTCGACACCTAGCAAACAAACTGACAGCCTGGATGGACAATCAAAAGATATTGGGCCCAGAACAGATCAGGTTTTGTAAAAACAGACATACATTAGATCACTGCATTGTATTGGCTCATCTTGCAGAAAAGTATAATTCTATGGGTGGGGGGAGACTGTTTGTAGCTTTTTTCGATCTAAAAGGGGCCTTTGATTCAATCTCAAGGAAACTACTATGGGCCAAATTGGAAAAGTCCCCAATTGACAGGAGATTGTTGTTTCTTATTCAAATGTTGTATCTTAATAGGAGCTGCCAGGTTCGGTATGGACCTACTGGTAAATTGTCTGATACGATCCTGAATAATAAGGGGGTTAAACAGGGATGTATCTTGGCACCCTATCTATTTAACCTTTTCATTAATGATTTGAGTGATTCTCTAAACCAAGACCAAGGCCATCCCCCCAAGCTTGGCCCTCAGCAAATCCCATTACTCCTGTATGCAGATGACGCGGCAGTTCTGTCTCTAACCCAATTGGGCCTAAAGAGGCTTATAACTGCCTTTGCAACTTACTGTGACAATAACTGTCTGTCCATCAATGCCCAAAAATCAAAGATCCTAGTGTTCTCAAAGAGGTGGAAAAGAATGCATTGGCCCCTACAAAATGACATTCTGGAGAAGGTTAAAGAATACAAGTATTTGGGGATCTCCTTTAGATATAATATGAGCTGGGTAGCCCATCGAAATTATGCCCTTAACCTTGCAAAATGTAGCTCGCTTGCAGTGGCCCAGTTTTTCTATAGGAGTGGAGGACGCTACATTCCTTCAGCCATACGGGTCTTTCACGCAAAAACAAGGGCACAATTATTATATGGCATCCCCATCTGGATTAATGCATATAACCCCGACGTTGAAAGAATTCAATCCATGTTCTTGCGTCGAATCCTAGGGGTCCCTAACTGTGTAGCGTATGCAGTCCTGTGCCTTGAAGTAGGAGTAGGTCACCTGGAAACTTCTGCTTGGACTCAGACTTTAAAGTTTTGGCTCAGATTACATTTCTGCGCAGACCAACTGGGGTTTGTGTATAACATGCTGGCTGATTCTTATCAAAGCCGGTGGCAATTCTCCATTAAACAAAAAATTAGGTCCATAGGTATCCCTCTTGAACATATCCTGATGCTAGGGCAGAAACAGGCCCTAAGAATTCTCACCCAGAGGTTATGTGACATAGAAAGGCAGGAACTCCTTTCGCAGGCACATAGAACCTTCTCCCCTCTGTCACAAGGTGTTTTCCCACCGTATAGGACCCCTGCAGCTTATCTAACCTCACTCTGTTCACCACAGGCCTGCAGGGCCTTTATGCTGGCCAGGACGAATGTGCTGTCTTCAGCACTTCTCCAGGGTAGGTTCCAGGGAATACCACGTCAAGAGAGATTTTGCCCATGTGGAAACGAGGCTCCTGAGTTTCTTCAGCTTGTGCTTTTATTTTGTCCACTCTATGAACAAATTAGGAACACCCTAATTTGTCCACTGTTGAAAAAATTCCAAGGCCACCCTTCCAAGTGGTTAGTTCAATACTGTGTAATAGACAAGAACTCACACGTTACAGCACAGGTTGCAAAGTTCTTTCTAGCTGCCATTTGAAAGAGAGCAGAGATCACTTCGGCCACCCATTCCCATGTTCCTATTTATTAGTACTTATCTTTGCTTTTCTTCTTGCCTTTACTGTATATTTGCAGATATGGGTCATATGACCGCAATAAACTTGACTTGACTTGACACATAACCACTAACCAGTCACATAAATAATTGCACAAGAGGCATCCAGTTGGAGGGCGCTGAAATCTCTTTATTAGGAGAAACGTGGCCAATAAACAAACAACCCCCCCACCTTCCCACCTCTGAAAATTTTTTCTACTGCTGTACAGGGTATTGCCCAGCACACAGCTGTTGTGCTGGATGGGTAGAACAGAGCTCATGATGATTTTTCATTTTCTTTCACATAGGACTAGTGTTATTTTCTGAACTACAAGCAACAGTGCTAAGCACCTGACCTTGCCAAATTAGGAATATGATGATTCTGCTGTATGGAGCCATGGCAAATTGGCAATTAAAATGGTCCCTAGTTGTTGTAACTGTAGAAAATTCATAACCACATTTGAAGACCCACAGTTACATAATTTAGATATACCTTAGCTAATCCCAGGAAGAGATTTTTATATATATATACCATTAGTAATATTTATTTGACATGTTCATATTCTGAGGGACTAACATGAATTTTCTCACAAACACACACACATTATTTTTTTCAAAAATCTAGCTGGATAACTCATCTGTCTGCAGATCCAGAGATCTGGGGTTCAATTCCCTACTGTGCATCCAAGACCTAGTCTGTGGAGCCTTGGACAAGGTGCACAGTCCCAGATTGCCCCCAGAACAAGGGAATGCAAAACCAGGTCTGAGTAATTGCTGCCTCAGAAACAAGGAAAAGAGCACCCACTTGCAAAAATACATAGATTATTTCTTTGTTCAATATATATACAGTATATTGCTTGTAGAGAAAATATACATGGTAATTGGTTGAACCAATTGGTTGAGCTAAATCTAATTGTTTTTCTCAACTAGCATAACTCAATTGAAGCAAATGGAATTACATAACTGATAAACCCAATTAATTCAAAAAGCAACAACTATGGATTAGCCTTTTGTTAACAACTGTGCAAGTGAGAATTTCATAGAATTCCTTGTTCTTTGTTGATTCTATAAACAATATGGATGCCAGTATCAACATTGACACTTGCAGAAATCCAGCCTTGGAAGACTGTATTAGTGTGTGGCTGGTTGTACATGACTTGCATCTGATCAGATCACTGCAGCAGTTTGTACAACTGAAGCTCCAGGTGACCATGAGCGTTAAAGAAATTTCAGCTCTAGAATTCATGCTATGATTTCTGTCAATAGCAGCAGCGTGTTATTTTATTTTGGTTCATTGGGTCTTTCATTTACAATTCATGGTAGACAGGTCCATGAAGGTGTTTACCCAATGTATGGCAGCGGTGAAGAAGGCCAATTCCATGCTAGGAATTATCAAAAAGGGGATTGAAAATAAAACAGCCAACATTATAATGCCATTATACAAAACCATAGTAAGGCCGCACCTGGAGTATTGTATACAATTCTGGTCACCGCATCTCAAGAAAGACATAGTGGAACTGGAAAAGGTGCAGAAGAGAGCAACTAAAATGATTACTGGGCTGGGGCACCTCCCTTATGAGGAAAGGCTAAAACATTTGGGGCTCTTTAGTCTGGAAAAAAGGTGCCTGAGGGGGGATATGATTGAGACGTACAAAATAATGCAGGGCATGAGTAAAGTGGATAGAGGGAAGCTCTTCTCCCTCTCACAAAATACCAGAACTAGGGGACATACACTCAAATTGTGGGCTGGGACAGTAAGAACAGACAAAAGAAAATATTTTTTCACCCAGCGCATTGTTAGTCTGTGGAACTCCCTGCGACAAGATGTGCTGATGGCATCTGGCCTGGATGCCTTCAAAAGGGGATTGGACAGATTCCTGAAGGAAAAGTCCATCACAGGTTACAAACCATGATGGAGATGTGTAATCGCCAGGCTTAAAACTGGGGTACTTCAAGGGCCAGATGCAGGGGAGTGGTATCAGGAGACAGATATCTAGTCTCGTGCGCTCCCAGATGCATCTGGTGGAGCCACTGTGAGATACAGGAAGCTGGACTAGATGGGCCATTGGCCTGATCCAGCATGGCTCTTCTTATGTTCTTATGTTCTTATGTTAATCATAGAATCATAGAGGTTGGATGGGTCCTATAAGACCATCAAGTCCAACCCCCTGCTCAAGGCAAGAATACAAATCGGATATATGCCAGGTGATAGTCTAAATCCCTCTTGAATGCATTGTGTTGGAGCAGTCATCACTTCTCGAGGTTCCATTGCCATTCTGTTATAACAGTCATTAAGTTTTTTCTGATATTAAACCCAATTTTGGCTTTCTGTAACTTCCTGTCCATTGCTGTATGTTCTGCATTCTGAGTTGATTCAGAACAGATCCTGTCCCTCCTCTCTATGACAGTCTTTCAAATATTTGAAAAGTACTGTCATACCTCCCCGCAGTCTTGTTCTTTCAGTCTTTCCTCATAGGACTTGGTTTCCAGTCCCCTGATCATCCTTATTGTCCATCTCTGAACTTGTTTCAATTTGTTGGCATCCTCCTTGAAATGTGGTGTCCAGAGCTTGACCCAATACTCAAGAAGAAGCCCAACCAATGCCAGTGACTATTCATTTAGTTATATCAGAAAGCACATTTGCACAATTAAGGCTAGTCCACAAGTTACGCCCCTTTCTTGAGAAACCTGCTCTGGCCACGGTGACACATGCCCTAGTGACGTCCCAGCTAGACTACTGTAATGCGCTCTATGTAGTAGACATGGGCACGACTTGGCGAAATTCTCGTTTCCATTTCCGTTTCTCGTTTCCGTTATGTAACGGAACGAAGAACGACAATTACTCTGCCAGAACTCAAACTCGAACCGACTAAAGAAAAATTGGGTCTGATTTGTTCTGGTCATTCCTGGCATCGCAGCGATTGCGCGATGCCAAGCGGCACAGGAAAAAAGTTTTAAAAATAAAAAAAACCGATTCCCAGCCAAAAAAGCAGGCGAAAATATGCCTGCCTGAGTGAGGGCACCTAAGAGGGGTGGTTTCTGGGGGGGGGTCCCCGGCCTCCCCCCCTCTCCTGGGCTGTGCAAAGTGCGCATCCTCGTCGAGTCACCAACTCGCCAAGCGGCGCGGCACAGAAAAAAAGTTTTAAAAATTAAAAAAAAACCTGATTCCCGGCCAAAAAAGCAGGCGAAAATATGGCTGCCTGAGTGAGGGCACCAACCAGAAGGGTGGTTTCCTGGGGGGGGGTCCCCGGCCTCCCCCCTCTCCTCTCCTGGGCTGCGCATCCTCGTCGTCTCGTCCACTCGCCAATGCCATGCGGTGCGGGCGGGGGATCCAAAATGGGGTGACCGCAATATTTATTTTGAAATCACGTGGTCCAAAAACACACCAAAGCACCACAGAAACATGCGAAAATAGCTATTTTAAAACTGCCTGAATTTTTACAGTAGCAGCAGTGGGTTTTTCTTGCAACAAAAAGTCTCCATTGATTTTATTTTATTTTATTTTATTTTTATTTTTTTACACCTGTGCAATGATGGGCTGGCCATGGGAGTGGACCATGCAAATTTTTGGAGCCATTCCACCAATTGCATGGCCACTTGGCCAGGTTTTGACCGAGACTTCTGGGATGTGCCAGTCGGGCATAAAAAGCCACTAACCCTAGCCCGAACCCGAACCCTAACCCTAACACATACACCAGTACACTGTCCTTCTTAGTGGTTCAGAGAGGCACCCAGAGGTGCACCCCAGTAACTCACCCTAACCTTAACCGTAACCCTAAGCCTAGCCCTTGTGCTAACCCCTAACCCCAAGCCAGATCTGTGTACTCGCATTGCACTACAGCAAGTACACTTCCCTTCTTAGTGAGTCACAGCGGGTGCCCGTAGGGGTCCTCTCTCACTTCGTTCCCCAGCCCAAGTGCAGGCAGTGAGTCACAGAGGCACCCGAAAGAGAGGTGCCTCTGCCTGCTACTGCAACTGCAACTTAATGGTATGCATATCCAATTGGCTATGCATGCCATTTTTTAGCGGGCCAGAGGAGGCACCCACCCCAGAGAGGTGCCTCCAGGAGCCCGCTTTCCCTTCATGGCGGGCCATAGGAGGCACCCACCCCAGAGAGGCGCCTCCAGGAGCCCGCTTTCCCTTCATAACGGGCCAGAGGAGGCACCCACCCCAGAGAGGTGCCTCCAAGAGCCCCCCCAAACCAGTACTAACGACAGACGAAAAACCGACAAACGAAATGACAAATTTTTGGAAAATTCCGCGAAAAACGGAAACGAGCCGAAACGGGCCAGCTCCGACACACGACAACTCGAAAACGTCATTTTTCCTGGTCGTGCCCATCTCTACTATGTAGGGCTACCGATGAAAAGTCTCAGGAAACTTCAATGGGTCCAAAATTCAGCAGCCAGACTGCTGACAGGGGTGGGGTACAGAGATCACATTACACCCCTATTAAAACAGCTCCACTGGCTGCCAGTCAGCTATCGGGCACAACTCAAGGTGCTGACCTTGACCTACAAAGCACTATATGACCTGGGTCCTAGCTACCTCAAAGATCAGATCTCACAGTATGAACCGACTCGGGTGTTAAGGTCATCAGGAGAGGCCCTACTCTCCATCCCGCCACCCTCACAGGTACGTCTTGTGGGAACCCATGAAAGGGCCTTCTCGACTGCTGCACCCAGACTATGGAACTCCCTCCCACTAGAAGCCAGGACTGCCACATCTCTGTTGTCCTTCCGGAAACAGGCAAAGACCTTTCTCTTCAGGCAAGCTTTCCCTGAATGATGGACTACCACGTGTATTTTATATGAATCTATGGGTTCACATAGACTTTGTGTTTATGACTACTTATAACTGTGTTGCTTTAATGTAATGTTGTCTATTAATGCTGTAAGATGTCCTTCAATTTCTTTTTTCTCAAATACTTGAACATGTCTTGATTGTACAGGACTGTGTATTATTCCTCATTGCTGTAAGCCGCCTTGGGTCCTTTTCCAAGGAGAAAGGCAGGGTAAAATACTCTAATAAATAAATAAATAAATAAATAAATAAATAAATAAATAAATAAATAAATTTTCTAGAAACCCATAAGTCTCCTCCTCCTCCTCCTCTTACTCCTCCTCCTCCTCTTCCTTGTGGTCTTAACTAAAATCAGTGTCTAGTCTAATACCTAAATTTGGAAACACTGTGTGCAGGAAGTACAGACTTCAAGAAGAAGGCAACTCAAGGATCAGAGCCAAAGCAAACAGCTGTAAAGCAGAGTGACATTTTTGTGGGATTTATGGGCTGTACAATACAAAGCATTTTTCTTATACTGTACATTGTTTCCTCATATACTAGTGATGATGCTTTACAAAATATTGATTGATCTTTCTCAAGATAAAACTGGAGTTAATGATTCACCATTCACAAGAGCGTACAAAACATAAAGTTGCAAATGGAAATAGGTGGGTTTAATGATTGCTTAGCCCTTTGAAATCACATCAGCTTTTCCTTCCATCTCCATGGCTTATATGAGTGATTTAATCTGAAGCATTCACTGAAGACAGACGTCTTTGAGAAGTGTAAGTATCATGTAGTGTTCAAATCTGTGCTCTCTGTTTTGTGTTCCTGCTTGATTCAGAACAAATGATTTATTGTGATGAAAATGCACTTTGTCAATAATACATAAAATATTCTCATTACTGTACTATAACCTTTAAATATTTATCTCTTGTATCCTTCTCATGCCATTGATCAGAACTGATAATATGCAAGTGGGAATTTTCCTTTGCACCACAAATATTTTGTAGGGTTTTCTATTTAGAAATTTATTCTTCCTCTATACCAAACAATGAAACAAACTGGTTTTGATCAGTTTAATAACTGTCCTGGGCAGTAAATGGTCACCTTTTTCTATGTATAATCACCTGCCTGTTATTAAATATGTAGGGCTATGAAAATCTCTCTCCTAGAAACTTGTAATGTAGGACTTCTCAGATCTAAATGGCAATGCAATGGTAAAATTGTTTCTGAGACAGATATGTTTTACTTTTTCTTCAAAAATTATATTTTGTTAGAAAGTAATCCTCTTTTCCTGTAATTAATTACATAAATAAAGAGTTCAGTTCACCTTTTTTAAGGTTTCATGACACGTTGTAAATCACATATTTACAGTTAAAGGCAGAGTATGACTAATGAGCTTCATTTAATGACATGTGCTGCATACCAATATATATCTATATATCTATATCTATATCTATATCTATATCTATCTATCTATCTATCTATCTATCTATCTATCTATCTATCTATCTATCTATCTATCTAGATAGATAGATAGATAGATAGATAGATAGATAGATAGATAGATAGATAGATAGATAGATAGATAGATAGATAGATAGATTGGTCTCATAAAAATACATCAACAGGCTAAATATGAAGACATTAGCCCATCATGAAGACCAACTATTGTCTGATGAAACTTCAGTTTTCCGACTCTTCACCCCACTATTGTATGCATGAATCAGTTTAAAACTTTATCATCATCTCTAGAATCAGAAGGAAAGGAGAAATATATTCAGATATACTGGTGACATGTACACAATACATCCCACATAACACAGGTAACAAGATCTTTGTGGAATACCATATGCTAAGGCATGAGGCAGTGTCACTTTATAAAACCAATACCCTACTTTGTAAGTTATCAGGTGGCATAAATGAGAGACACAAATGTAGCAAAAATAATATTCTAGAAAGCAGGAAGTCAATGTTAAACATTTTAAAGTTTCCTTTGTTTCAAAAACTTAAATGTATGCAAAAACATCACATTGAAATGAATTTTACATACATTGTGATTACACATTTTTTCTTAGCAGAGAAAAGCAAGGCTGGTGTTCTGAGGGAAGAGTTTAAGCTTGTGTTTGCAATTTAATTTCCAGTAAAATGCAATGAAAGATAAATATTTATTTCAGCTGAATCAGGAGTTACCAATTATTCATTTCCTTCCTAAAAAACAAAAAACAAAAAACCCACACACGAACAGTTACATGGGAAGTGATATCCTGAATATCTCATTCATTACAAACAAGGCAGAATGAATGAAAATTAAGTTGACCTTTTTATAATACTTCTGTACTGTACAGTTGTAGAGTTTTAACTCTTTCAAAGCATGATCCTTGTAAATGTCCTACTTACTGAAATAAGCTATACTTTATTAGTTACTGTATATGTAGCAAAATTTTAGTGTTATTGAAAGTTTAAACCACCAGATAGTAAGTAGCATAAATCAAAAAGACATCTGACCTGCCTATTTCAAGCACAGACATTCTTGACAGGCCTAAGGGGGTTGATATGTTAAGGACTCCACTTGGGAAAAAAATCAAGCATAAATTCTGCTTGGCTTATCTCTATAAAATGTTGAAATCTAAAATTTAGTCTGAAATCAAGTTAATTTTAATAAGATATGGGTTTTGATATAACTTTGTTTCTACTAATATAAATATATTATTAGCATTTTAAAAATGGAATAAAATCCTGATACAGTACTCAAAATACAAATATATATTTCTGGAATGAAAATAAACACTAGTTACATTTAACAAGAGGTGCCTACCTGAAGCACATATCATTTGTCACAACTTAGGTTGAAACATATAGTTTTGGGTCTCTGTGAAAACTTTGCAGAAGTCCTACTATTGTGTAGTCATGTACATGGCTGGAGCAGAGAAGAAAGAAAAGTTGAACCAAGATGTGGCAAAGTCAGAGAAACAAAATAGTGTAAACCCTATTTGTTTCACTGAAAGAGATTTAAGTAATAAGCGAATATTCAACAGATGTTTAAAACAAAACGAGTCTGGCTATTGATGGCATTGTTGAGAGAAGCATCGAGTGACCTAAAGAACTCAGAGGTATTAACAGGATGGAGCAGCATCCCCATGGATACCGTGGATCAAATTTGGCATTAGTGTATCACAATTAGAAGTGGGAGAAGAGATAGAAAAACTCTAAAGTCTATTAGGAATGAACATCTCATGCCTTTCCTGCTACAAGCTCAGGAATTTATTGAGTAACTGATTAAATCATCAGTCTTTGTGGCCACTGTAGGCAATTTTAATTTTTAGGGAACAGAAGAGATGGAAAGAAATCTATTGAACTGCAGTTTCTCTGTCTTGCCATTTCAAGAAGAAAAGGCAGAGTGCCCATTGCCCTTTCACTCGCTTCCCAGGCTGCCTTTTGAAACTGAGTGGGAATTTATCCTGACAGCTGGAAAACAAGGTAGAAAATAAAAGTAAAACAGAGGGCTCTGTTCTGTACTGCTGGTGGTGTTTTCTCTCCTGTCCACACTATTGAACTTGGCTTTGTTTACTATTCCCCTTCATTGCATGAATGAAGTCTTTGCAAAAACTGAAAGTACACAAATAGAATCATAGATCTGGACAAAAAAATGGGTCAGAGTGCTTCCAAAAGGGGAAAAGGAAAGATTGGCCGCAAACTTACCATAAAAGTGGTACCTTGTATAAAAGAATTAATTCGTTCCAAATGAAATTCTGTTAAGCAAATTTTCCTTTATACAAATTCCCATAGGAATACATTGAAAATGGAGTAATCCCATTTTTATGTTGTACGGATTCTCCCCATAGGCGATTATTTTAAGCAAATTTCATCTCTGGAATTTTTATGTTGTACAAATTTTATGTTATACAAGCTGTTTGTTATACAAGGGTCAACTGTATACTCGAGTATAAGTCAACCCGAATATAAGGTGAAGTGGTTTTTTACCACAAAAAAGCCTGATAAAACTTATTGACTCCAGTATAAGTTGAGGGGTTATATTTGGGTCATCTTATACAGTGGAACCTTGACTTACATACTGCTTGACTTGCATCATATTTGACTTGCAGCAAGAAGGGGCCTGTTTGACTTGAGTCGCAGGCTTTGACTTACATCTTGGAGCCCCGGCGCAAGGCACCGGAATTGGGTGGCAGCCACAACCCAGCATCGCGGCTGCTGCCTCCAAACTGCTCCTGCCTTCTTCCCCTCCTCCGGCATCGGTGGCTTCGGCGAGGCCAGCTCAGAGCACCTGGAGCTGGTCCTCGACCTCACTGAAGCCACCGCTGCTGCCGGAGGAGAAGAAGGGCCGGGAGCTCGGGGCTGGCCTCGCTGGTTAGACAGTCGGCTCAGTCTTGTAAAAAATCTGGCTGCCGAAGTCTGGTCCACAATGGAAGCATTTTAGTTAAGGAGCTGTAAAGTTGTGGGACTCTAATGGTAAGCATAGGGTTGTTCAGGACTTGGAACATCAGGTTAAAAATCAGTAAAACTTAAATGTTAGACATTGTTGCTATGAACATTAAAAAGTGGAGACATATAACTTGGGACTATAATTCCACTGCCTCCTCCTCTCTTTGAAGAGACATTTCATTTACATCCCCAGAAGGAATCTCCTATCCCAGTCAAATTTGTGTTAAATTGCTGTTTTCGGGGGTCTTTTTCATAATCTGGAACGGATTAATCCGCTTTCCCATTACTTTCTATGGGAAACGTTCGTTTGACTTAAGTCATGTTTGACTTAAGTCTAGACCACTGGGACGGATTAATGACATAAATCAAGGTTCCACTGTATTCCTAAAGCAAAGTGTTCTGCTTATATACTGCCCCATACCACTTCAATTAGTCTCTGGGCAGTTTACAGTTTAATTATGCAGGCTACACATTGCTCCCCCCCCCCAGCAAGCTGGGTACTCAATTTACCGACCTCGGAAGGATGGAAGGCTGAGTCAACCATGAGCCGGCTACCTGGGACTGAACTCCAGGTTGTGAGCACAGTTTTACCTGCAGTACAGGCATTTAACCACTGCGCCACGAGGCTCTTCCTCAACTGACACTGGGCTTGCGCAGCCAGCAACCTAACGGGTGGGCCAGGGTCATGGGCTGTATTCACCTCACCACTAAGGCAGCCTCCAGCGGGCGTGGCGCAGCCTGAGCCTCCCTGTCGAGCGCTTGGGAAGCAGTGTAAGCGGCTTCCAAGGCTGCAGGGAGGCCTCCCACCACCACCGCAGCCACCGACAAACCCCCGTGGAGGGGGCTTCCAAGTTTAAAAAACCCACTGCTTCTTCCTCCACACACCCGATGGGGGAGAGAAGCAGCAGTTTTTTAAAACTTTTTTCTCTCCCGAAGCAAGCGCCAATGTCTGCCATCAGTGTTTGCTTCAGGAGCGAAAAAAGCTTTTAAAAACCTGCCACTTCTTCCTCTATGCATCTGATGGGGGGGGGTAGTAGCTGTGGGGTTTTTTAAACTTTTTTTTCTGTCCTGAAGCATGTGCCGATGTCTGCCATTGGCACTAGCTTCGGGAGCGAAAGAATTTTTTTTATTACTCGCTGCTTCTCCCTCTGTGTGCCCAATGGGGAAGACAGAAGTGGCAGGTTTTAAAAACCTTTTTTCTCTCCCAAAGCAAGCACCGATGGCGGACATTGGCACTTGCTTTGGGAGAGAAAAAAGTTTTTTAAAAACCACTGCTTCTCTCCCCCCCCATTGAGCCAGGTGCCATTGCAGCCCCTCTGCTGCCCTCCCCAAGTCGGTGGAGTGCTCAGGAGGCAGCAGAACTGGCAGAACTGGCGGGACTAGCCCTCTGCTGCCTTCCCCAGTCTGGCTACTGTATTCACCCCAATATAAGTCGAGAGTTTTTTTTTCCAGCCAAAAATAAGGGCTGAAAAACTCATATTTGAATATATACGGTATGTGCCCTTTTTGAGGGAATCGAGCAAGTCGGTATTCTGTACATATCTGTAGTACTTATATTTTGCTATATAATTTTAAGGTATGTACAGGCACTATCTGTAGATAACTTGAAAGATGAAGTGTTTGTTGTAAGCAGAAGAGAGATGAAAACTTATTTGCCTTTGAGGCATGAAGGGTGTTTTTGAAAATACTATCTACTATGTCTGGAAGTTGAGTCATGGCAACTGGACTTCTTTTCTTGAGGGAGTGAAACATTTCGCTGCTCATCCAATCCAAACAGATCCATCAGTCGGTCTACTTACTATGAGTTAAGATCTAACTTCTGCAAGCTTCTCTCAAGTATGAAGGAGGCTGTGCTTTGAGGGTTTTATATTTGAAAGCTCAGAGAGCCATCCTTCCTAAGAATGGTTCACTGTCTGATCCTTAACTACTTTTAGATACCAAATTTTAGCAGTAAAATGTTTCATTATTAAGCAACTGCCACACTGAGGATTTTAATCCAGGAGTTCTACTGAGGATGTTTTCTCTGCTGTTTTTGTTGCTGCTCATGTTGCTTGACCACTGCCGTTGGTGTTGCCAAAGTTTAGGACGCACTGTGCTGGATGATGTGTGACATCCCTTTTCCTCCTGGCAATGTGGACAAAATAATGTGCAGCAACATCAAGCCAGTTCCTGGTGTTTTGAATCAGGAAGCAGACTATTCTTTTTTTTTCTCCCAGTGTTTTTAAAATTATTTTTATTGATAATTCAAAGGTTAACGAGAGAAAACAACATATATGCAAAATAAATAAACAAATATATTATACAGTCATGTATCATCAGTTTAGTCTTACCATCAATAATCTTACTTCTATCACTATTTCAATTCTGTCCCATAGTCCATCATATAAAAGTTGTAAAAGACAGCAGATCAGCAACTTCAGACTGTTCTTCTCACTGTTTAATTCAGTGCCTGAAAATAACAGAATGTCCAAACTTTATTACAGTTATTGACTTTTAGGAGTCTCAGCCAAACTTTATCAAAGTTTCTCTTCTAAGGAATCTCAGCCATGTAGTCAGTTTCTCTATTAATGCTATTGTCCATATCCTAGCTAGGTATCTTTGGAAGGAAAGTCCTTTTGTTTGTTTTTCCAAGTAAGAGTCGGGTCTTGCTGTGAGCCTCTCCACCAACTCCTTATAGAATAAATTCTCATTCCCTCCAATAAATAATGAGAATAATAAAGTTCCATAGGGAATTATTTCAGGTGCATTATTTGTTCTAGTCATTTTATTATCTAATGCCAAAAGAATAGCAATTCAAGCAGAAAATCCACATTTGTTCTAATGATCGTTTAGGCCTTACTTTCTCCATGTGGATTTAATGGAATACCATAGGGCCTATGAACTACTTTTTAATTTCCCTAGATTAAGTAAATATTGATCTATATAACTGGGTACTCCATATATTTGTCTAAGTCTTTTCTGGTATATTAATATTTAGGTTTGTTTCCCAAACTGTTTTTGTTCCCACGTGATTACCATTTTCTTCATTAACAATACTTCTATAAACTTTTGTTATTATTATTTCAATTAAAATCTTCAATGCAATATTTTTCTAATGCTACAATAGTTCCTGATGTAAAACACAAAAAAAATTCTTATCTGAACTATCTGACTAGTTTTTTTCTAGTCCAGCCATAGCTCACCACAGTAGAGGAGTGAACACCAGCTGGTCGGCACAATAATAAAAACTAAAATAAAATAAAAACTGTGCTGACCCGGCCCGTGAGCCAGTTGGTCAGTGTGATGATGATGATGATGATGATGATGATGATGATGATGATGATGATGATGATGATGATGATGATAAATGCACCAAACTGGCCTGTGGGCCAGCTGGTCAGCGTGATGAAAATATATATTTTTTAAAAATGCACCGACAGCCCATGGGTCAGCTGGTTGGCACTATAATAAAAATTAAATTTAATTAAATTTAAAAACTGCGCCGACCCGGCCTGCGGTCCAGCTGGTCAGAACGATAAATTTTTTTAAAGTGCTGATCCCAGCCATGGGCCAGCTGGTTGGTGCAATAATAATAATAAAACCAAAAATGAAACAAAGTTTAAAAATGATTTTTTTAAAAAAGTGTTTCATTTTTACGACCCCCCCCAAAAAAAATACAAAAACAAAAAGAGATAGGGTTTCGTGCCTATCTCTAATGATGACATCTGCTGAGAGTCAGTATTAATATCAACAATGAGATAACTTCCTTGGCTCTCAAATCAATTAAAATGGCGACAGCAGCTCAGAAATCAGAAGACATACAGAGTTTGGAATATCAGTAATAAACATTATGAATAAGGTCTGGAAGAATAAAGACATTAGCCTCCCAATCAAATGCAGATTAGTTAATTTGATCTTATTTTCAATAGCTTTGTATGGTTGTGAAATTTGGACTTTGAGGAAGACAGATAGGAAAAGATAGAGGCAATTGAATTATTGTGCTGGAGATTATGGACAGCAAGGGTGACCAATATTGGTCAGTGGCAAAAGAAGAAGGGGTTGTCCAAGGAGTCACTGGCTTAAGAAAGAATGACCCTTATGGAGCTAAAAGAAGCTGGAAGAGATAGAAAGGCACAGAGAGGATAAATCCACAAAGTGACCAAGAGTCAGACATCACTGAACAGACAGACAAGACAATTTTTCTAATTGTCCAATTAAAATAGTTTCCCCTGTATAAATAACTCTCTAATCCTATAAACTCCAATTTCCTCCCAATGTTTAAGCTGTGCATATTTGTCTTGAAATTTAAATTTACAATTTTCAAATAAGGGACATAATGGTGATACATGGGAAGCAGGGTTTTCATATATTTATGTCGTATTTGAGTTGCTTAGCTAGTAAAAGGATTCTGTATTTGGACCTTACTCCTTGGCAATTTTGATGTGTATATGTAAGAGTTGATCAGCTGTGCTTCTCCAAACCCTCCATTTGGACCCAATCAAGGCTCTTCTTTGCCTATTTAACAACAATACCAAAGGGTGACCAATTGTTGGCTTAGCTGTAATGGTTAAAATTTCCTTAAAGTAGGAGCATATGCAAGTGCCTTTCAATTTCATTTATTTTAAGTGCTGATTTTAGTTAACACATGCAGTATATGTCTCTGGGTCTTAATAATTTACAGCAGACTCAACAATGGAACTCCTAAACCTGGGTTCAAGTGTCACTTACTGATACTATCATGTGTGGCACATTTCACAGTGGGTGATCTCACTATCAGAGATCACTTCCTTTACTGGCAGAGATGGCCTTAGGAGTTAATAGGAGGGCTGCTACCCAGACCCCAGGGGAGGAGTTAGCAATTAAAATTAAATTAAAATTATTTAGAACAAGTCAACATTACAAAAGTTATAAAAAATTACAATCATGGAATAAGTGCAAGAACTGCTTAATCTTGCTAATGAATGTGGTAGAACATCTTGAAAAAATCAAAGTATTTACAATTTCTACAGCACTTGTGCTCTGAACTAGGACATACACTTACTCCTTTAAGGTGTAGCAATCCGACATATGAAAGATCCTGGTTTGACTCCAATTGTAGGAATCTGAATGAACACAGACATAATTCTTAAAAATACTGGTTTTTGTCAGAACATGGAAACAATTTCAGTGGAACTTAAATGATAATTGAATAGCATAGGTCAAACAGCATAAATACTCAGGTGTTCTTTTTATTATTAAAAAAATCCTGGGTTCCCCACAAAAAACTGTTTATAAATGTAGCTAGGATCACTGTTCAATATTTTCTGCATTTTTATCATAACTGGTTTATCCTGGCAGCATTAAGTTTTCTATTCCAAAATTATTCCACAAGCCTTTATTAAGAGTTCAGTTGAATAGCCACAATCCTCCTTGTTACTCAAAGTTTTAGGACTACCACATTGAGTGTCCTGCTCAGTGTTCTGCTTGTATTCTGAGGTAACCTTATTACAGACTGTGACTTGGGTTAGATTATTCAAATTTTGGTTGAGTTTTTATTACAATACAAACATGGATAGCTTACTATATCAACTTTTGTTGGTTTCTATTCCACGTATCGGATTAACAGTCCTTTAAAAAAATTGAAATCAATTGCTATAGATAGTGACTATCTTGGAACTCTAAGCTAAAAGCAAGCTTTCCAAATTATCAAAAGAAGAATCTTAGATATCACAGAATCATAGGGTTGGAAGAGACCTTAAGGCCATCCAGTCCAAACCCCCTGCCATGCAGGAACCCCCATCAAAGTACCCCCGACAGATGGCCATCCAGCCTCTGCTTAAAAACCTCCAAAGAAGGAGATTCCATCACCTTCCGTGGCAGCATATTCCACTGCCAAACAGCTGAATTCCAGGGCCTTTGTAGTATAGCCAATAAATACTGTTCAACATTGTCCTTCCATATTCTTTTAAAAATGGGTCAACCAGCTGCCTTCTTTTCTTTGTTCAAATTTCTGCATAAACATAGGGCCTTTTCTTTGGCTAGATGTTATGTCATATCTAATGCTTCAGGATCCTGAAAATTTTATACATAGCATGGTATCTGCTGCCCTCTCTTTGCCAGTTCTGGTAATGCATGTTAAAAAATTTGTCTTCCCCCTCCTGTATATTTAGTGTTCGCTATTATCCTTAGATTTCAGTATTAGCCTGGGGGACGGAACCAATCCCCAATGGATGTGGGTCCTACTGTATTATATGGCAGATTTAATGAAACTCCCTATTCTGAAAGGCACTGTTCATGTGAACAAGGTTTTGGAAACTTTTGTTCATATGTTTTTGTAGTGTTCACTCTACCCAAACTGTCATAGAATTATAGAGTTGGAACAGACCTCAAGAGCCATCCAGTTCAACCTCCTGCCATGCAGGAACACCCATCAAAGTACTCCCAACTCTGCTTAAAAACCTCAAAAGAAGGAGAATCCAGCACCCTCCAAGGCAGCATATCCCACTGCTGAACAGCACTAACTGTCATGAAGTTTTTCCTAATGTTCAAATGGAATCTTTTTTTTTTTTTTTCCCCATGTTTTATTATTTGTGATATAGACGGATTGGGGAAAGGGTATAGGGAAACATAAACAAGGGGGAGGTACAAAATACAGAGAGGTGTGAGTTGGTAGTCACCTATATCTAATTGCCACTAGTTTAAATATTTCTACACATCTAAACTGACTCATGTTTATCATGAAGTATGTACAATAATGCTTTTTCTTAGTTCTCTAGCTTTTGTTATTATTTTCTCTCTTCTTCACCCATACATAGTATTTTTCCCAGACTTTATGGTGATTATTCTTCCTGGAAACATCTAAGCATCCTGATAATTTATCCATCTCTGTTGTTTCTAAAATTTTAAACATTAATTCCTGTTCAGATGGTATTCCAGGTTCCTTCCAGTATCTTGCAAAGACTAATCTTGCTGTGGTTATCATATGAATAGCCACATATGTTTTTCCTTGTTCTAGTGATTCAGGCAACATATTCAATAAGAAAATCTCTGGTTTAAATTCAAGACATCTCTAGAACACCTTCTACCATTTGTTTAACACCCAAAATAATCTCATTTTTTTACATAACCACCACATATGATAAAATGAGCCCTCCTTCTGTTTACATTTCCAACATAAATTTGAGATTTATTTTCCTTGAAGGTAACCGACTTGGTTAACTTCAGGTTTCTTTTCCATATTTTTTCCCATTTTTCAAACTCAATATTGTGACCTATATTTTGTGCCCATTTAACCATACATTCCTTCACTGTCTCTTCCTGAGTATCAAAGTCGAGTAAAAAAATTATATAAGCATTTAATATGTTTTTCTTTTGTTTCTATAAGAATTCTGTCGAAGGGTGTATTTTCTAAATAAAAACCTTGTTGATTATCTTTTGCATATCTAGATATTAACTGAGATCTCGTCCACCAGTTCATCTCCACTCCCTGCATCTCCAATTCTTGTTGTGATTTTAAAGTTCCGTCCAATTTTAAAAGATCTCGATACCTCAAAATATTCTTGTCATCTCTGAAAGGTGGAAGAGTAAATGCTTCTATTGGTGTCACCTACCAGGGGAGTTTCATATACATCTGTTTCTTTATTTTACTCCATGACCATAACAAAGCTTTCCTTATTATGTGGTTATTGAATTGTTTAAAGTCCTCTACTCTGTTATGCCATAAGAAACCATGCCGTCCCCATTTCAGATCATGTCCTTCTAATTTTAACAATCTTGTATTTTCAAGTGTAATCCACTCTTTAATCCATGCCAGGGATGCTGCTCTATAGTATAATAATAGGTTTGGGAGCCCCATTCCTCCTCTTGATTTATGATCTTGTAAAGATTTCCGCTTTATCCTCAGTCTCTTGCCCTGCCATATAAACTTGGAGATGCATTTCTCTAAATCCTGGAATATTGATTGTTTTAGTACTATTGGAATTGTTTGGAACAGGAATAATAATATAGGGAGAATGTTCATTTTAATTGTTGCTATTCTTCCTAGCAGTGATAACTGAAGATGTTTCCACTTTTCCAAATCCTTTTTAATCTCTTCCTTTAGTCTTAAATAATTGTCTTTCATCAAATTACTAGTCTTTTTTGATATAATTATGCCTAAGTATTTTACTTTTTTCGCTTCTTGGAACTTTGTAATCTCTAACAGCTCTCCAATCTCCTGTTCTCTCATGTTTTTAGTTAGTATCATAGTTTTTTCTGATTAACTTTTAAACCAGCTACTTCTCCAAATTCTTTAAGTTCCTTCATCAAACTTTCTGAAGAAATTAGTGGGTTTTCTACAACTATAAGTAGGTCGTCTGCAAACACTTGAATCTTGTATGTTTCTCCTCTTACACTAAGACCTTTGATTTCCTCTGAAATCCTCACTTGATGAATCATCAATTCTATTACCATCAAGAAAAGAAGCGGGGAAAGTGGACACCCTTGCCTTGTGCCTTTCTGAATATCAATTTTGGATGTACACTCTCCATTGATTTTAATTTTTGCTGTTTGTCCTACATATATAGCTTTGACTGTTTCTACAAACCTCTGCCCCATCTCCATCTCTTCCATCTGTGCTATTAAAAAAGACCAGTTCACGTTATCAAAAGCTTTTTCTGCATCTATAAAAAATTAAAGCCGCTTGTCTTCCTGGATGTGCTTCATAATACTCTAAATAGTTAATAATATTTCTTACATTAGAGTAGATATCTCTTTGGAAGAAAACCCATGATTTCTGCATGTCTTGTTTAAGTTCTGTAAGTTCTTTTTCTATATCTTTCTTATATTCATGTAGATTCATACACTCAAGTTTCATATCATCCATTTTTTCCTCCAGCCTTTCTAGTCTAGCCTCCCATTTCTTGTTTTGTTGTTCCTGATGTTCAAAAAATTATTCTGTTGTGCTTGCATTACATTCTGTTGAGTTTGTATTGAAGCCAACATCTTTTCCACCATATTCTGCATGGAAATGACCTGGGATTCTTGGTTTACTAATTTCCCTATCGAGGATTCTAGAACTGGTGAGGATTTACAACTCCCAACCCCTCCTTTAGCCCTTGTTGCCATGACAACAATACAAACAGAAGATGGGTGGTATATAAGTATTAAACAATACTAACAACCATACACAATAAATATAAATTACCAACAGAGTTCAGATCAAATCCACCCAGCAAATATATGAATCAAGCCTCAAAACAAACAGTATCCAAAATTATATGGTAGGGAAGAAGTCAGAGTATTTCTTTAAGATATATACTTCTCAGCCTTCCCCTGACAGTTCTCTTAATCCAGCAGATGTCTTTGTCTCCTTTACTCTTCACTCCCAACTATGCACATCAGTTTATTATCCCTCAGTCAAACAGGTGAGCTGATAATGAGTATCCATTTTTCTCCATTCTTCTTCTCTTCCCTCCCACAAGGCCCGAGTGACTTGTAATCAGCCCCAAAGTAACAAAATAATAAAGGTTCCCCCTAAAGAAGAGAAACCTACCCCCACCCACAATAAAAAATGAGTCAAATTAAAGCTGGAAAAAAACTCCATTGTCGTCTCACATTCTCCTCATTCCTTTCTTCCATTAGCCGCAAAGCACTCCATCTGTTAACCATCTCCATAAATTTCTCCATAAATTACATTTCTTCTCTATCTTATTTTATGTCTGGGCTTTTGCTGTCCTTTTCTTTTTAACACATTCAAGCATATATAATCTTTCGCTTCAGATATATTTCTTTTCTCACTCTCCCTTTTTCACCTCCCTTCTCTTCCAGGCTTCGACACTCCCAAAGAGATTCATGTGACTCTTCACCTTCCTTTTTTATCTTAAGTTAATGAAGAGGAGGAGAGGAGATAATTTCCTTCCTTCCTTCCTTCCTTCCTTCCTTCCTTCCTTCCTTCCATGAAGCCAACTCTCATAGTATCACTCACTTTCCATTGAAGCAACTTGAGTCAAACTTTTCTTCTAAATCTTGTTGTGCCACCTCCTCCCTAGAGCTCAGCTTTCCACCATTATAAACTGGCTCCAGATGAATTTTGCCTGAGGAAGAAAACTCCAAACTGCAAGTGTCACACAGTGCTATCAACTCGACAGTTGTTCCTTTCCTTTCGGACCTGTTTTCCTCTCCTGGATAAGAGGTGAAGCCTCACAGGCCTCTGAAAATCTCTCCTGGAAACGGAGCTCTGTTTAGAGCTGCCCTTCGCTGCTAGAGCTCCTCCTCTCCCTCATGGAATCTGTTTTCCTGGAGTTTGAAACAATTTCTCTGAGTCCTGGTCTCTGAAGCCACGGAAACAAAATCTGTCCCCTCTTCAATATGACATCCTTTCAAATGGCTATCATATCTCCTCTCAACCTTCTTCTTGTAAGTCGAGATGGGCACAACTTGAAAAAAAATTTTTTCGACTTGTCGTTAGTCGGGCCGGTTCTGTTTCGAGTCGTTTCCGTTTTTCACAAAAATTCGCAAAAATTAGTCGGTTCGTTTTTTCGTTTTTCGTTTTCGTTAGTACTGGTTTTGGGGGGGAGCGGGCTCCTGGAGGCACCTCTGTGGGGTGGGTGCCTCCTCTGGCCCACTATAAAGGGAAAGTGGGCTCCTGGAGGCACCCGTGGGTGCCTCCTATCCTCACCCACTAGGAAGGGGAAGCAGGCTCCAAGAGAACCCTCAACATGGGGGTCTCCCCTCCTCACCTGCTGGTGCTGCAAAATGGTATACAATAGCCATATGGATATTGCATACCAGTTGTGCAGACAGTGACTGTGAAGACTTAGTGGATGGCACTGAACCCAGAGCCTTAGGTGAGATGCCTAACTAAGGCTCTCGCACCACCATGTCTCACACAGAAGGGAATTGTACTTGCGTGTAGTGCAATGCAAGTACATCTGGCTTAGGGTTAAGGTGGGTTAGGGCTAGGGCTAGGGTTAGGCTAGTGACGGGTAAGGTTACGGTGGGCTAGTGGGTTGCACCTCTGGGTGCCTCTCTGACCCACTAAGACAGTCTGTGACATATGGGTACGGAGTCAAGGGTTAGGGTTAGGGTTAGGGGGCTAGGGCAGGTTTTAGGGGGCTTTTTGGCACATCCCAGAAGTCTCCATGGCCAGGTGGCCATGCGATTGGTGGGATGGCTCCAAAAATTTGCATGGTCGTCCACTCCCACATGGCTGGCCACTCGGCCAGCCCATCATTGCGCAGGTGTAAATAAAATAAAATAAAATAAAATCAACGGAGGACAGAGGAGGAGAGGAGACTGGAGAGACATTTTGTTGCAAGAAAAAACCCACTGCTGCTGTGAAAAATCTGGCAGTTTATAAATTTTCGCGTGTTTCTGTTGTGCTTGTGTGTTTTTGGACCATGATTTCAAAAACAATATTGCGTTTGCCGCCCCATTTTGGATCCCCCGCCCGCACCGCATGGCATGGCGACTCGAGTCTGGCTGCCCAGGACGGGGGGGAGGTGGGACCCCCCCTCCAGAAACCACCCCTCCGATAGGTGCCCTGCGCCCTTAGTCAAGCAGGCATTTTTCCGCCTGCTTTTTTGGCCCGGGAATGGGTGGGGGGAGAGTTTAAAAGTTTTTTCCTGTGCCGTCCGTGCCGCTTGCTTGCATTTTAATTGCGGCGGCCGGCGGCCGGCGAGACTGGGCTTTTTGCTGGCTGCCTGCGAGCCTGCGGCGAGTCCCACCAGAGCAGCCCAGGACAGGGGATGGGGGGGAGGCCGGGGACCTCCAGAAACAACCCCTCTGGTAGGTGCCCTGAGGCACGGCAGGCATTTTTCCACCTGCTTTTCAGCCGGGAACCGGGTTTTTTTAACTTTAAAAAACTTTTTTTCTGGGCCGCGTGGCATCGCACAATCGCGCAATGCAAGGAACGAGCACGATAAATCAGACCAAAATTGTTCGTTTGTCGGTTCGAGCTCGAAGTCTGGCGGAGTAATTCCCGTCAACGTTTCCGTAGAGTAACGGATATGAGTAACGGAAACGGAAACGGGAATACCGCTAAGTCGTGCCCATCTCTACTTGTAAGGCAAAACATTCCCAGATCCCTAAGCTGCTCCTTGTAAGACATTTCTTCCGGACCTTTTACCATCCTGGTCACCCTCCTTTGGACCCGTTCGAGGTTGTCAACATCCTTTTTAAATTGAGGTGCGCAAAACTGAACACAGTACTCCAGGTGGGATCTGACCAGAACAGAATAGAGGGCCATTTACGGTTCATTACCTGAATATTATTAAAGTTGGAAGGGAGGTCAGATCTGGATCAAGTTCGTCATATGCTAGCAGCTAAGATGACTGACACAGTGGAAAGAATTGCTTACTTCCTGTTGCCTCTTCAAGAATGTGTAACATCTCTCTGACTTCTTGATTTACCTGATTAAGTATCATGCCCATGCTCTACTTTTACTTATGTCAATAAAGGTTCTATCTATCTATCTATCTATCTATCTATCTATCTATCTATCTAATCTGGGGAGTGTTATTTATTGTTTTCAGACAGTTGATAAGTGAATTGATGGATACTGGATGGGAGTTCTACTGTATTAATACATTTTTTCCTATTTCCTGATACATTTTTTTCTAAAATTGTTGCGCCAACATTTTATCTTTTTCATTTCTGATTGTACAGTGGTACCTTGTATAAAGGAATTAATTCGTTCCAAATGAAATTATGTTAAGCAAATTTTCCTTTATACAAATTTCCCGTAGGAATGCATTGAAAACAGAATACAGTGGTACCTCAAGTTACAAATTTAATCTGTTCTATATGCATGTTCTTAGGTTGAACTACTCTTAAGTCGGGATACCTATCTAAAAAATTGAAAAAATAAGTTAAAAAATTAAAATATTTAAAAATATATTTAAGTCGAGCAGACCATATCTAAAATTTGTAAGGCGGCAGTTAAAACGTCAACAATTTTCTGCTCTTAAGTTGAATTGCTCTTAAGTCGAGCTGCTCTTAAGTCGGGTTGTCACTGTAATCCCTGATCACAACCTTTGTAACGTTGTACCGATTTGCCCCATAGGCGATTCTGTTAAGTAAACTTCCCCTATCGCTGGAATTTTTTATGTTGTGCAGATTTTATGTTATACAAACTGTTTGTCATACGAGGGTCCCCTGTACTTTTAAGAGAATTCATTGCAAACATCTTTCCTTATCAACAGATAACAAAATGGATAATAATAGAATAGACTCTAAGGATAAAAATCCTCGTGAGTCTCAAGATAATCCTGTAGTCAAGAAGAGAGTGGTAAGTTACAAATGTTTTAAAAATTCTGAAATCTCAGTTGGGGGGGGTAAGCGATCTACTTATGGATGGGTCAATTTTCAGAGAGTGGTATTTAGTTTTACAAGTTTAAACAGATTAGGTTCTAATATTAGTTGAATATGCTTCAATCAGATGTAAAGTTCTATAATCAATTTGTAGCTGATTTTCAGTCAAAGATTGGAGCCATCCAACAGGACCTGGACTTTTTTTTAATGGTGTGGTTAATCATGATGAGAAGCTCTGTACATTTTTCTTTATAAATTTTAACTTGTAACACCTTATGCGAAAGTTGCAATAAACTCACCTGCCTAGCTTTATACGAGGCAATAATACCTTCTCTGCATATATCATCTAGCCAAGTACTTTACATCTTTCCTGGCAAAACACCTATTTTGCCATGTTTGGACTTTTAGTACATGCAGTGAAAAAGAGGGCATGCCCTTGAAAGCTCACAATGTTTTTTGTTATTTTACTAGTAGCCTATAAAGGAAACACCTAGCCAAGTCTTGCTTTTATATTTTGTAATGGCTACATGGCTCCCCCTTTTTTTTTTCTCTCTCTCTGCATACGTTACAGTTTACAGATGTTGCTTAAGTCTTCCTCTGAAATTAACTACATTCTTTTATGTCATGTACGTGCTTTGGCCACATGTTCCATCCCATATGGGGTAAACATTCCCCTTTATCTGAGAACTGCTATATCTTGTAAGTCTTTTAGATACCAATAAAGTGTATGTGTATTGTAATGCCTGATTACATGAACACGGTGCTTGTGCTCTGTTAGATCCTTGCCTAGCTTGACTTTTGAAATCTGCCAAAGAATGGGTCGCTCAGGTTTCAACCTCCTTCCTGCTTCCTTCGGCCATTACTTCACGAACCGCTCGCTTCGCGGCAAGCCCTCATTTCTGTGCGAATCGATCATTTCAGTCCGCACGCTCCTCCTTTTTGGGTACGATGCCACCCCGACCACGCCCCCTTTACCATGCTCCAAGCGGGGTGAGTGGTTCCCCTGCCAGCGGCCGGGAATCTTTTCGCTTCGCATCTCGCTTCGCTCCCAACGTGACGTGTGGTCTCGGTTTTTGGCTTTTATTTCAAGTTTTTTAAAAAAATATTCAAACAGGGATATCGATGCATCGCTATATCGTTTCATCGCTTTGTGCTGTTACTTCCTCGCGCGAGTGGCGGCGGCGGCGGCGGCGGGAGCAGGAGGAGCCGCTGCCGCCTTGCCCGGCCAGAGCAGGGCACCCGGGGCAGGCAGCGTGCAAGCGGCGGAGGGCGGGCGGCTGTGCCATGCGGGGCTCCCCCCGAGTAGCGGCGGCGGCGGCGGGGGGGCTGCCAATTATGCCAGGAAACAGTTGAAATCAGTAGAGCCATTGCAACTGACAGTCCAGCATCAGTGCATCGATACGCCGTCGGTAGGTATTTTTTTAAAGGACGGATGGGAAATAAGGAACGTTGAAAAGTGGCATGCGAATGTGAAGGGAGCACATGAGGTTGTGCTCGAATCGGTCCTAAAACTGCAGCTCGTGAGTACTGAGAAACAGGGGCGGGAGCGAAGCGAGAACACGTGACCGCCACGTGACCGCCTCCGAATTCACAGCGAAGGCAAGGTCGGTTCGAAGCGAGGCACTTTGTGAAGTAACGGCCTTCCTGGACCCAGCATTCACCTTAGAAGCCCAGGCGGCACATTTACAACTGTGTTAGACTACCCAAGTGCATGCCTTTCTGGACACTAGGGCCCTCAGCATTCTAGTCCATGCACTAACAATCTCAAGATTAGACTACTGCAGTGCTTTCTACATGTGGCTGCCCTTGAGGCTAATGTGGAAGCTTCAGCTAGTGCATAACACAATGACCAAACACTTCCAGCACATCACCCTCACTCTAGGAGCTCTGCACTGGCTGCCAATGTGGTTCCCCATTGATTTCAAGGTTCTATTGAAATCCCTAGGCAACCACCAGGGAATACCAGGTACTGTAGGCGCCTGGAGTAGGAACTGGCAAGCCACTCCAGTACTCCTGACAAGAAAACTCCATGGACATGGAGTCACGTAGAGTCGGTCACGATTGTAACGACACAACACACACAAACACTTTAGGACCTAGTTCTCCTCCCACAGAGAACTGCCCATGTCACTTGCTCTTCTCAGGCCTGAGGGTGCCGACCCTGAGAAAGTATCGGAGAACTACAACAAGGAACCAAGTCTTCTTGGTAGTTTCCCAACTCCTTGTCCAATCAACTTCCCCTTAGAGGTCAGTCTGGCTCCCTCATTAGGAGTTTTTAAGTGCCAGTTAAAAACCTGGTTATTCAAATAAGCTTTCACCAGTATATGATATTTTCCTGATGCCTTGCGTTATGCACTTGTATCTCTCTGTATTAACATCTTACTCTGCCTTGATTTCCTGTAATTGTTATTTGAAATGTTGTTTATTTTAGTCTAACTGTGATTTTTCATTGTTTGGTATTAATTGTGTAATTTATTTCTGTTCTTATGCTGGTTTTGGTCACAAATCCATGTTATAATTTTCTCACAAAATCTACACAGGTACAGATGAGTTCTGTGATTTCACAGCCATATTTTGGAGTTTTTATGAGTCTATGGTACTACACAAAGATAAAATTATAACAGATATAATACTGTAAAAGACATTAGGCTTAAAACTTAACTGTACAATATCATCAAGTGGGAAATCAAAGTAACAAGCTCAGAAAGCAGTAAATGTTGAGGTAGGAAAAAATTTCAATATGTACTGTAACTGCAACAGAGCTAACACATTTTTTTTTCAATAGGAGTTTTTTCAGTGAGAGTCTGCCAGCATGGGAAAGCCAGCTTTTCAGATCAATGTTGCTAAAAATTTGTAAAACTCATGCCTCCTTTGATATATATCCCATTTGTCCTTAATACCTACTTCCCACAGTACTTTTAAAAATTGAAATCCTGCAATTAAAGATGAACAGAAACATTTAGAAATTGATTAAAATGTGACTTCAAGTTAACACTAAACTATACATTTTCTTTAGTTTTTATAAATGAAACTCTTCAGACTGCTTGCTTCCCACAAACACTCTGCATTCTGAATAACGTCTATAAACTGGTACCAGGTTTTGTTGGAAGGATGTGTATTTTGGAACAGCAAGGAAAGGTAGATGGATGTTGCTCTCCTTTCACTAACATTGCCATTGGAAATAAGTAGTTCATATTTTGCTGCCAGTGAGCTATAGATCTGGTGGAAAGGACTTCATGACAGATTCATGTACAGTATGTGAAACCCTACATATTACTCTAAGAGGGGTAAGGATAATAGGAATATTATTATGCATTATAGAATAATGCAATAAGTTATTTATTTATTTATTTATTTCTTAAATTTATATACCGATCTGTCTAGCTGCACAGCTAGTATGAAAGTAATAATTACAATGTTCCTCCAGTTTACAAATGAAGAACTATGTTAAAATGTTGACTTTTCTCTAATCACACATACTTATTTTAAAATACAGATATGCCTTCCTTGAGAGGATGCATGCCTCTGGTTGAGGATCATAGTATTGGATGACTATAGCAAACCTTGGCATGAAGGTTGCCATTTTATGAATGAAAGCCATACTGGATCTTCCTTTATCCCCTAGGTCCAGTTCTCACTTTTTCTTAGAAAGCTGGATTCAGTGGCCAGTACCACTCTCTGTACGTCCATCACGGAAGACAAGTACTATAGGTATATTTGTGGGTCTCCATGTAAATAAGTTTGTCCTATAAAACATGGAACGGTTTTCTGGCTTACTGGGATTCTGCGTGGTTTCTTTTTATCAACACTGTTCTGAAAAACAGAAAAAGGAATGAATTACATGTGCCTTTGTAACTGCAGGACTGCGGTTTTTATAGAATAGCTATTTTTGCATCCTTGTGACATAAAAAGACTAAAGAAACTCAGTACATTTCGGCAGAGTAATTAAATTATTTGGTATATGAATCAAAACCAAAGGAACTACAGAGGAAGGAAAAAAGTATTAAGGAGAAGCAGAAACAGTAAAATACTACAAGAAGATTTAGTTTCAAAACTCATAACTCCTTGGCTTAACTATCATTCATTTTCACTCTCAGTGTAAAGGTACAGTATGACCCCCCCCACATCCCCTGATTCACTAACTGCTGATTCAGTTATCTGCGGTTGGTGATCAGTGGGTGCAGGGGAGGTCCAAGCCTGCTGACAAGTGAGGGGGGGGAACTTACCAATGCCGAGCCCTTCTCACCACTGCTGCCGCATGCTTTGAACTTCCCGCTCGGGTCCGAGAGGAGGATCAGCAGTTTTGAACTTCCCGCTTGAGCTCAAAATTCCAGTCCTCAACCCAGGACCCGAGTGGGAAGTTCAAAGGCCAGTTGGCCAGGGGGGGTCCTCTTAGGTCCCCACCCCACCCCTCCGGTGAGTATCCAGCATGCACGTACAGTGAGGAGGGCTCAGCATCAAATTTTTTTTTATTCCCCCTCCTCACTCGCGCTGGCCAGCGTTTGCGGGGTGTTGGGGGTGAAAGCTTTCACCCTGGCACACCACGACCCCTGCTGCCACTATTATCCTTGGATAAGAGAGTTTGCCCTTATCAGTGGATTTCGTTATTCCTGGGGGCGGAACTGATCCCCAGTAGTTATGGCGGTCCTACGACAGACCTGCAATTACAGGTGAATTGAGAACTGGTTAAACCCTGAAGTCAGAGCCAGAGAAACGACTGATGGACCAATCAGCTGGTTCAGTGAGCACAAGAGTGTACTGTACATATGGCTCCCTATCAACTGCTTTCAAAAATGATTAGAAACATGGAATACTAAGAACCAAAAAAGGGTGGTTACATACTGAAAAGGTATGAGGCAAACATGTATTGAATATATATTTCTTTCTAAATACAGTGGTACCTCGACTTACAAATTTAATCTGTTCTGAATTCATGCTCTTAAGTCGAACTACTCTTAAGTCAGGGTACCTATCTAAAAAATTGAAAAAAGAAGTTGAAAAAGAAAAAAAAGAAATTTGTAAGTCGAGCAGACCATATCTAAAATTTGTAAGGCGGCAGTTAAAATGCCAACAGTTTCCTGCTCTTAAGTTGAATTGCTCTTAAGTTGAGCTGCTCTTAAGTGGGGGTACCACTGTACAACAATCAGATAGTATCCCTTTAAAATCACCAGGTATTCAGTATAATTCTATTTCGTTCTTTCTCAAGTGCATGCATACACACACCAAAACCAGCATGTTTACGTAGACCTGAGAATCACAGAGGGGCTCTTTATATACCAGCGAGGAATGGACGGAACTGAAATGTACAACTTGGCTTAGATAACACAACAGGATTTTATCCAGTGTGTTAGAAATGCTAGAGAAATTCCAAGAGCATGTGAAAGTGGGAGTATGGATCAAAGTCTGTCTTTCCATTGGGCAGAGTGAGGCCCCTTTTAATCTCTGGGAATTATAAAAGGGCAAGAAATTGATTAGAACCATGTTAGGCAAAGTGGCAGTCTTCTAACTAAGAGTTTAAATAAACATTAATCATAGGCACAAATCTTTATTCCATCATGGTAAAAAAATCAGGACCCAGGAAGTACAGACCTCTCTCTCTCTCTCTCTCTCTCTCTCTCTCTCTCTCTCTCTCTCTCTCTCTGTGTGTGTGTGTGTGTGTGTGTGTGTGTGTGTGTGTGTGTGTGTGTGTGTGTGTGTTGTGTCATTACAGTCATGACCGACTCTTTGTGACTCCATGTCCATGGAGTTTTCTTGGCAGGAATACTGGAGGGGTTTACCAGTTCCAACTCCAGGCGCCTGCAAGCACCTGGTATTCCCTGGTAGTCTCCTATCCGAGTACTAACCAGGGCCAACCCTGCTTAGCTTCCGAAATCAGGTGAGATTGGGTGTGCTTAGGGCCTCTACAGAGCACATAAACTCAGTGGACCCAAATATCATCTTCACCAGGGAAGACACCAAAGACAACAGTCTGGATTTCCTGGAGTGCACAGTTGTCATAAGACCCAACCATACTGTTTGACTCCACCACCCATTACCACACAAATCAGGAGACATCAGGACTTTAAACCACAAAGCAGAGAGTACCCCCACCTCCACAGAAGCCACGAAGAAGGAAGACAGGCATCTGAAGACAGCATGTAAGGTCTGTGGATATTCAAAGTGGGCTTTTAACAAGGCAGTCCCATCTCAGAAAAGCAATGGATCAGTCTGAGACCCAGAACCAACAGAAGAAGCTAGTCATTCCTTATATTGCAGATGTGTCAGAAAAATTTAAAAGCAGGTTGGGAGAGTGAGAACAGATGAAAGAATTTCTTTTTACCCAGCATATTGTTAGTCTGTGGAACTCCCTGGATGTGGTGATGTCATGTGGCCTGGATGCCATCGAAAGGGGATTGGACAGATTCCTGGACGAAAAGTCAAACAATGTTCCTACTTCTTGAAACACTGCTGAACTTTGCTTCAAGGTAATATGTGGTACTTTGTGTTAAGCATAGCCCCTGAAGAAGGCTTCCTAAGCCGAAAGGCGTTGGGCTTCTTCTTCAATAAGAGGGTTTTTTTTTTTTTTTTTTTTTTGCTTAGTATCATGAGAGTGTGTCTCCTTTGACTTGTTGGTTCCTTTGGATGCTCCAGCTCTTTTGGCTCACTGTTATAAGTACAGTAGTTGTAAACACAAAATCTATGTGATCCTGTAGATTCATATAAAAGACACATAATAGGTACACCATCATTCAGGGAAAGCTTTGCCTGTTTCCAGAAAGACAACAGAGATGAGGCAGTCATTATTAGACAGTAATTTTGGCACACATTGGGAAAACTAGTTCTCCAACACTGGGTGGCAGGTAGGACAAGGAATTATGGAACTGAAGAGCATGGAGGGAGCAGAGGAGGGAGGAGGCTGGGGGATTCTTTGTAAAGCAAGCTCCTGCAGCCACCTGAAGTTGTTCTCTACTATTGCTATCTAGTGCTAACGGTTGGTCCTTCTTTCTAAGCAGTCTCACAGTCTGTGCACCAAGTAAGGTTGCCTGGCTATTCTCTGCTCAAACATGCAGTACAACAGACCTATTACATAGCAGACAGAAACCACAAGCGGAACACGTGCTCTAAAGAACAATCGGATTCTTTCACAGCAGGAAAGCAACGAATAACAAGGAAATCTTACCCAACAGGTTCTGGTGGAAGAAAAGTCCCTTTACTAATCCGCTCCCCCACCCCCTTTATTGCAACTACTGTCGTGTGAAAGCTCTATACGCTCAAGGATAAACGTACTGCTGCTCCTCCTGGTTTTGCCCGAAGCTCAGCTACAAAGGTTTGGGGGGAAAGTTATTTCAGCAACTCTTTAGACGAAGCGCTTAGTTTGCTTCCAGTATGGTTTTCAAGAAGTATGCTGTGTGGAACTCTTCTAACCGTGCCCAGACAGCGAGGAGGCATTTTCTCCCCCGCAAGCCCGGGCTCTGCCTTGTCCTGTTCCCGGGTGTTAGCAGTTAGATTCTGCCTCTTCCTGGCTCTGTGATCTGAGCAACTCCCCCGCGCTGCTACTTGTTCGTGCCCAGCGGCGATGCGTTGCTTTGGGCTCGACCTTCTAACGCTCCGCCCGCCGCCGGGCTCTCGAGTAGGAGAGGCGAACAGGTAGCGCAGCAGCACCTCGGTCGCCAGTGCCCACGGGCAGAGAGGCAGGCAGGGCTCGCCAGAGGCGAGAGGGCAGGCAGGCAGGCAGGCAGGCTTAAGGCTTAAGGCTTCTCCGAACATGGCAAACTTGGTGCCTTTGATCTCGACGGACAGTAAAAGGCCAAGAACCGTAAGTAACCCCACGAGGTTACAACTAGTGGAACTGGGAAAGGAAAAAGAGGTAGAGCCGCGCGGATCAACGTTTCCACGTGGCATTTCTGCAACATAACAGTGTGGTGTGGTGCTTGTTTGTTCTTTTACAAGGAAACTGTTATAGGACTTGTTGCCTTGTAAAGAACAAACAATGGGCAGGGCAAGACTGCATCTACAGGAATGCCTCTTACGTTTTTTTCAGGTGTAAAGTGTTGAAAGCTAGAGGCCGAGTTCCAGTTTCTTTTCTGGACACATCGTTTGAAACGGAATATTCACTCATTCCTAGAAGCGTCCCAGAATTCCCAATTCTGATCTGAACTTGTTCTCCTCCCTTATAATCTTTTATATGCTGTGGCCTTTGGATAGTGACTGAATAATACTAAGATATATACACTTTGCCCTGTCCAAAGATTCTTGCATCTTTTCTTCCTTCACAGCATTTGAACGTGATAAGATTAATGTATATTAGCTATGGGGGAAAACTTCCATGTTTAAGAATTCCTATGAAAATTATATGAAATGGGTGTTCATATCACTAGGACAGGAAAACATTCTGGGGTATTTTACCCAAGGACTACATTTATCTTTATTCTCCTTCCTATCAGAGGAGTGGCACCTTAGAAGAAAATGAACTCCTTCCCTTTTAAGAGAACTCTGGCCCAACAGCTGTTGGAGAGTAAAGCTAAAAATAAGGTCTAACACAGGCCATGGAGGACTTTAGAGAAATGAGTTGGGTTAATATTAGCTGAGCCAGAAGGGATAATGTATAAATGCAGAACGCAGAGAGAATTTTCTTTTTCTTCCCATTTAAACTCTGCTCATATCTTCACAAGGAATTTTATTTAATGCTTTAGTTTTTGTTTTTGTTTTTCCTCAAGCTTAAGTAAGGCAAAATACATTTAAACTGCAGTCATTGAGTCTTGACTGTTCCTGCCCTACTGCTGCTATGCCCGACTAGTGTAGCGGCAAACATGTTACCTATTGGCACCAAACCTACTGTTGGTAATGTATGCCTTCACACTGATGCAGTAATGCTTCATGAACAGGAATAGTGTGGTAAAGTAAAACCTTGTGTGATTTTTACAAAATTTTCTATTAAAGAAGCGCAGCAACTACCCAATTGTACCTTGTTTCACATTTCTTACAGTATCTCCAAACAGTCTTGAGGGGAAAAAGATTTATTTAAATGCATATATTTGATTAATTGTCAAGTTTAAAAGTCTAATAATTAAACAAGGTATCTCAATAAATACGATGGGAACTCTAAATAATATGCTTGAATATATATTTTCTCTTTGGATCTTTGCTGAACTGGATAAGTACCTTTAAATATGCTACAAAAGTTTCTCTTTCAGTTGTCTGTAGGTTACAAAATATCTTTATTCACTTTGATGTTACACATTTTAAAAATATTGATATTCGAAGTATTGTAGTCAGTTTGGCAGAATATGTTTCTAGTCTGTCTTTCTATAAGCAGCATTTAAAATATGTCATTTGTACTGATATTTTATAAAATATCTTTTAGTTTTAAAATTATAAAATTATATATGAGTGAACATCACTGCCCCAGAGGGAGACAGACAACATGCAATTTATTCTTCCAACAATAAGAATACATAGTAGGGGTCTCTGGCACCCTCTAGTGGCCAGTTCTAGTAAATACATCATGGGACATTATTTTGGGGGTTTGCTTTTAATATTTTTAGAACACAAATAAGTGAAGCCACAAATATTGGTCCCACAGATACAGGGAGCATATTGTACACTTGGAGAATACAGTTCTGTAAGAAGATTATCTGAAAGTTGCACAATTGATTGATTATGCATAACTGATAAATGGAGACCAAGTTTTTTTAAATAAGATGTTTACATGAGATTTTAATGTGTATTTGTACATTTTCTACTCAAAATTATAACTCATATTTTAGCCCAAATTTTTTGGTTAGCAGAAATTCCTAGATGGGCTACTATTTTTGGTCTTTAAATGATAATATGTAGGAGGATTGGTTCCAGGCCGCCCCGCAGATACAGAAATCTATGGATAAGAGTGAACACTCTTATCTGCAGGTGATGGCAGTGGTGGTGGTGAGGGGGCAGTGGTGACAGTGGTGGTAGAAGTGCTGGGACAAAAGCTGTGGCTATGCAGGGCACTCACACTACTGCAGCCGCTGGCAAGGCACTTGCACTGCTAGCAGGTCACTGGTGCCACCAGCAGGGCACTTGCATCACCAGGGCTGCTGGCAGGGTGTACCCATTGCCTCATACCACCAACAGGGTGCTCCCCCTGCCGTGCCATGACAGCCGCTGTCAGGACCCTTTCCCCTCACCATTTGGGGATAACTGATTCTGTGGATGGCACATTAGTGGTTACAGGGGTCATACTGTAGTATCCATCAAGTACAGTGGTATCTCAACTTACAGACACCACAACTTATGAAAAATTCAACTTACAAATAGAAATCTGTGGGTATATAAAATTTGACTTATGAAAAAAACCTGTTTTTTGAGTTACGAAAGGGAAAGGAAAGGAAAGATTCCTTTTCAAAATAGCTCCTCCTTGTTTGCAATAGTAATACTGTCATTTTATGGCCACCAAACTCCACTGCTGCAATTAGAAAGATGAAGGCACTATTTTGAACAGGAAAGCAGAGAATTGGGGCTTTTTTAAAATGGCCTTTTCAAACTGCCCGTTTTGGATATCTGGCACTGCGTAGGGGACTTTTTGGAACTTTTGGGAGGATTTCTCAAATGGTTGAAAGGTCGGGAGCTGAGCTTCTGTCTACTGCATGCCTTTTAATATGTTATTTTCATTTGGGGGAGGGGGTGATTTCCTACATGGAACAGATTAATCCATTTCCAGTGCATTTCTATGGGAAACTCTGCTTCATCTTATGAAAATTTCACCTTAAGAAAATGCATTGGGAACAGATTAATTTTGTAAGTGGAGGTACCACTGTATTTGGGTGTCTCTTTGGAGAGGGTCTGATCAATGCTTTTGTGTAAAATATTTGGTCTGCCTCTCTGTGTCCCTTATGCAACCCTATGCCTTGAAGCTGTTCAATACAGACTCAAGGCCCTGGCCTGCCTCAGATACTTCAAATTCTGGGTCAGAATCTGTTTCTTTTCAAGTGTTGCTTTCTGACAACGTACTCCCAAAGGGACTGGCCCTAATTATTAAGAAAATCAAGATTCTGGGGCTGTCATCAGATTTGTTGGGTTCGATACCTTTATCTCAGGCACTCCCCACAATCAAAAATAGAGTTTTGGATATTGAGGAGCAAGACCTGTCTAGTGTTGCATCAAAGGTTTGTTCCCCACTGTATTTCCATCTGCCACTTTCCCGTGGCAAAAGACCAGATTACTTTCATTTTTTGGATCTTCCATAGGATGGCTGGGCATTCACCCTTGCCAAGTATAATATTGTGCCCCTTAATTTGGTGCAGGGTGGATTTAGGCAATTACCTACAGATCTGAAAATGGGCCCCTGTGACCAGGGAGAGGTTGAATCATTGCAGCATATGATGTTTCATTTCATCTGGAACCAGGGTCTCCAGCAGCGTCACATGACACCTTTCTTTCCCCCCAGCCTGGTTGGGATGACCTAGGCAAAATCCGGCATCTGCTGGATGACACTAATATGGAATTTACTGTGACAATAGCCAGATAGATCCATCTCATCATCCAGAGGTGTTGCATTTTGTAACCATACACTGACACACTGGTAACAGTACATTTGACTGGATTGTAATATAGTAATTTCTAATTCTTGGAAGACCTCTAACCAGCCCTATTAAATCCATGGACAAGAAAACTTTAAATATTTTATTTAGTTAGAGCAGTTTATTTAAGAAATATATGTGGGGGGAAATCCCATCCCATAAAATATGTGTCATCATCTGACCTTTTCTTGGCCGTCATAAAAACTTGACCTGTAGGACCCAAGATTAGTGATGGGTACAAATTATAACATGAATTGCAAAGTTCATTCAAAAATGTCTAATTTGTCAGTTTGTGTTTGGATGAATCTATATACTACGACAAATGAATTGTTGATTTTTTTAGCAATTTTGGTTAATTGATGTCAGGCAATAAAATGGCTCCCAAGGCACCCAAAGACACCTTACAGAGTAGCTTTCCATGGCTCTCTTCCACAACCACTACTGGTATTGTGAATATTGGATTACTAATGTCTGAATTATAACCCCACAAAAAGCACACACACACATGGAAAGTTTCCTCTCGGAATCTAGAGACACCAAAACTACAAAGAAGCCTCCTCTGACTCACTGGCATAATCCCTCCAGTTCGGTTAAGATTGGACTTCTCCAAGCTAGCTTCTAAAGGGAACTTTCTTGGAGCGAACCCACTTCATGTGTATATAACTTACAGGGCTTGTTAGGGGAAACATCTCAGTAATTTTGGTCTCTCTTAAGTGCTTGGGAGCACTTTTGGGGGGGCTATTTGTGAGTGAATAACTCAGAGGTCTGAAACCCAAATTTCACCAATCTTGCAGGGCTTGTAGAGATAAGTCAGGGGACATGTCTTTGGAATTTTGGCATCTCTGTGTGCCTTGGGGAGCATTTTAAAGATTTTTATACTTTAAAAATGAATGTATAAATTGATTTGTCAATTCCTCAGAAAAAATGTCAATTTGTTATTTGTGTTACATCAGCCTTGCTGATCACAAATCAAAATTAATCGCCATTTTTCTGATATAGCCAAGATGTGATCTGTAAATAATTTTCAATGATTGTTTCCTTGATTCTGAGTTTTCTAAGTGGAGCAATTGTGCCAAACATTGCTTTGGTTTTATAAACACTCTTTCCTAGTAAAATTTCAATATATATATGTGTGTGTGTGTGTGTTTTAATTTCAGGATTGGTCTGCCAGTCTTATTGTTGCTTCTCTGGCTGGAGCCTTTGGCTCTTCCTTCCTCTATGGTTACAATCTGTCTGTAGTGAATGCTCCAGCAGTGGTAAGTGAAGGCTACATCTATGTTAGCTCAGTCTGGTCTAACCGCTTTTGTTATGAATTTTTCTTTCCTTAGTTTGCACAAGACTAAAAATTCCTAAATAAATGTTCACATTACAGATATCTTAAGGCGTTTATACACGACCCCTAAGCTCTGCCGCAAATGGCTGCAAGCTCCGGACCTTAAAAATGTTTACCCACCAGCTCCGGAGTTTGCAGACAATTAAGTGCGACCCCGCACACCTAAGCGCGACCCAACGCACTTTTCTTGTACCTGCTCTTTGATGGTGAAAAATATTTGATGCGGAGAGTGCCTGAGCTCTCCTCGCTTCTTTCTGTTGTTTTTCTTTTGCCTCCGCCCCTTAAAGAGGAACCAGGAAGTAAACGGAGGTCGGAGCAACTTCCCCCAGCACCGGAGGTAAGGCTTTAGGGTTCTTTTGTCCCTGTCTAAGGCTTTTTTTCCTCCCTCCCCTCACGCAGACAGAACAAAGAAGTGCGGAGCGGGTGGGGACGAACAGCAACGAACCCTCAAGATCTCTGGTCCGAATTTAAGGGACCAGCGGATCTTAGGGGTTGTGTAAAAAGGCCCTTAGACTATAGTGTCTGACGTTTTAAGATCCATAAGTATTTGGGCATTTAAAAACTGAGTCCAGTAGAGGGTGGTGTAAGGCCAACTCATCAAATGTTAAAAAACAATTGCAGTTGTAAAGTTCTAGTAGAATGGAAAATAATCACGCTCTAATATGCCATCTATCCCTTTAAAGTCCTTGAGAGGCACACTAAACTGTATGGGAGTTGTTTCTTTGCACAAATTGATGTCAGCTGTTAGTGCTTTCAGCATAGAATAGGGCTGCCTCTGGCTACTACTTTAAATGGTGGGGATGGAGGGTTTCCCATCGCAGCAGCTTATCCATTAGAAGTTTGGAATATTATTTTTGGAAGATGGCTTAAGCCACTTGAAAACTGAATGCAGATACACCATTTCCAGTTTGTATTCTCAAAGGCTTTCACGGTTGGGATCTGATAGCTGTTGTGAGTTTTTTCGGCTGTGTTCTGGAAGTTTTTCTTCCTGATGTTTTGCCAGTCTCTGTGGCTGGCATCTTCAGAGGGCAAGGAGCTCAGGGAACTAGGATTCTGTCTAGGCTCTGTTTGTTCATGCTACATGGCCACTATGCTTGCATCTTATTATTTTTTTAAATGTATATCAACAAATTGATATTAGGATCCATTGTTTTCACTGCCGCTGCTAGAAAACAACAACATTGATACATTGCCCAGAAGGAGACACACTCCCTTTCGGGTGAAAGAGGGTGTGAGATTTCCTGCTTTGAAATGTAATGAAAGGAGTGTTGCATGTTTTATCCCTGCTTGTCACAATACTTTGCAAGTCTTTCAAAACTGATTTCCACCTCCTGACCTTGTTCAAAAGGGAAAGGATATGCAGGGATAAGGGAATAGAAAAGGGGAGGAGGAGTGAGGTCTCATACCATACTGCTGAATTTCTACCACCAGCTTTGGTACTTAAGAAAAATAAAAGAATGGGAGCAATTGCCTAAGAAACAGTAGAGAAAATAAATCAATACAAAATTATACACCAATGTAGCTTGCTATAATGATTCAAATAAAAATAAATGAATTGATACAGTTAAAAACAATGAGCGTGCCGCCTCTCTGGAAAAAATGTGACTGCTAATGTATCAGTATAATACAGGTATAGAAAGAATCGGTTTCACTAGTATTCTTTTGGCATTTGTAATTGGGCCCTTAGAGTGTGTTGCAGTAATCCAGCTATGAAGTATTTACTTGAATTCATTTCTTCTTCTGAGTTTTGAATGCACAGTCTGTTCACTTTATTATTCCACTGCTTTGGAATAATACTAACCATTAGGAATCCAAGGCACACATGGTGCATTCATATATCAAGTGTCCTTGTTTAGTTCCTGACAAAGCTTGACGTAGGTGGTTTCAATGAGATAAAAGATTCTTATTCCTCATATACCACCTTACTCATGTTGTGGCCTTTATCAAGAGTATGCCTAGCATGCAGAAATAATCTCTAGAACCCCAAAACATCCACATTATGGAATCCTTCCTGTACCAAAGTGGTGCTCATCTGGGTTCTTGAGCGAGGTGGTATATGAGTAATAAACTTGGACCTCATTGAGATTGTTTAGAAGACAATTGGGAATGAAGCATGGACATTTGACATACAAATACATCATGTATAACTTGGATTTCTAATGTGGAGTATACAATAGTATATATGCATTGATTTGTATACCATATGTTATAGTTTATTATATTATTTTTATATATTTAAATATACAATTAAAATCTTCATGTCTTTATTTTTATTTAATATGTTTATTGTATTGAGTTTTATATTACTGGATATTCTGTTCAGTACACTATAAGGAGTTTCAACAGTTGTAGTATATTTATAACTGAACATTGGCAATCTCAGTGCCATTTCCCACACACACCAGTCTTTCTTTTACTTTGAATTGTCTGTGAACAGCTGTCATTTATGTTTTAGTAATTGGTAAGCTACTAATATCTGGGGCAATGAACATATTTTGTTTCACAGCAAACAAGCTCTGAAGTGTGGAGGTTTATCCCCCCTCCCCAAGCAAATAGCACTGACCATTTTAGCTTCTAAAAAAGAGGGGTACATACACTTCCCCAGCTTTTCATTGGATTGGTGCATATAGATTCTGACATCAGTGTATATATATTTGTAGTGGATACACATTTTCATATTTAAAATTCAGCCATATTAAAACTTCTATTTTAATATAAATATATCTAACATAATTGAAACATAACTGGTTTAAATATATTTTATAGTTTATCAAGAAGTTTTACAATGAAAGTTGGGAAAGACGATATAATCAGTCAGTAACTGAACAATCAGTTACCCTGCTCTGGACAATATCTGTTTCTATTTTTGCCATTGGAGGTCTTGTGGGGGCTTTAATTGTTACTCCAGCTGTCAGGTATTTGGGCCGGTAAGTGCACTATGCTTTATATTATATATATGATTGTTTCTTCTTGTCCAGTTAATTACAGTATTTTTAGTGCATAAGACTATATTTTTGTCTAAAATTATTAGACTAAAAATTGTGGGTCATCTTATACATGGAAGTAAGCTGAGGAGAGACCCATGTGCTTGTGAAACTGTATTTTTGGTTTGGAAAAGTGGGGGTTGTCTTATACATGGTGGTATCTTATAGATGGAAAATACAATATATGATCAACAGCAGCTTACTTGGCTCTATTGCCATTTAAAAACTTTAAGACTCCTACATTTAAAAGCCTAGACTGGTTACTCTCCATTGTTAAACAGCTGAAATCCCATTCACAAACTCATGCAATTTACCTTTGCTTTAGTTGTTTTTAAATCAAAGCAGCATTTCAGTTGTGTTTCTTTTATACTACTTATGGGCCAAATGGAGTTCTTACTTCCAGAAGACTTAGACCAGGCATATCCAAACTTTGGCCCTCCAGATGTTTTGGACCACAACTCCCATAGTCCTTTGCCATTGGCAATCTAGGGTTAGAATTCCGGGAGTTGTGGTCCAAAACATCAGGCGGGCCGAAGTTTGGACATGCCTGACTTAGACGGTTACTTCATGTCCTTCTCATCGTGGTTCACTGTCCCGCTTGGGACTGGTACGGAAAAAGGTTACTCCACATCCATTGCATGACGGCGGGAGTTCGTCCCAACCACGCCCCCTGAACCGGGAACAGAGCGTGATGAGACATACCTCTCCCTGGCCTCAGGAATTGTCTTGTCTCGGTTCCTGTTTCAAGACAAGTGCCCGTGAAGTAACGCTTGTCACGCAATGCATGCATTCTCCATCTAGTGGCAGGAGTGTGAAGTTGCATTCTCCAGTACAATCCCAATGGCATAAACAATGCATCGCAGAGAGGGAAGAAGGCATGAAACCCGGAGATTTGCCTCTTAACACATGAAAGGCAAAGTTGCAGAGATTTGAAATATCGAAAAACAGAAGCCCGGGCCAAAAAAAAGGGTAAATGAACCCAGGACAATTCAGTAACTGTCACGAAACAAGGACATGAAGTAACAGTTGTCACGATACCATCAATCATGCCCGTGGGTAAACGGAAACAGGAACAGAACCAGGACAAGACCACGTGACCATGAACAACATTATCACAAAACGAACGTAATCTCAGAACGAGGAAGGACGTGAAGTAACCATCCTACCAGTCAACATTGATGTTAATCCCATTGGTTCCGTAGGTCTGCTGTAATTATTATGTGTCATCCATTCCTAATTTCAGTCACTTTTTCAACAATATGATGCCTAATACAACCCATGGACATACCAATACAGTCACTTCTTCCTGACCATATATGTGGTTCAGTATTCTGAAATAAGGACCCCCCCCCCCCGGTCTGCCAAATTGCATTGAGAGTTTTTTTTTTTTTTAATAAACCTTCTGTTTGTGGCCACAGATTTCACTCATGCTAATGGAAACATTTGAAGTATGATTGTGTGTAGGGCATTTGTGGGTGGTTATCATTTTGGAGAGGAAAGTGTTGACCTCCTTCTCCACAATAATCACTGCAAATAGGCTTTTAAGACATAGGCTAGTTGCAGTAGAAATGACAGAGGATCTTGCTAGTGTTCCTTGTAACACACAATTCCTACCTCCCACTAATTTTTTCATCCAGTGACTCCATGCAAGATGTTTATACTGCATAATGCTCTTTTTGCAATGGGTTGTCAAAGCTTTCAGTCATTCTAATATATTATGTATAATAGTAAAGTAATAATACAGTGGTTGGTAAAAGCTGGTGTTCACCTGACACTATAAACATGTGATATGTATGTGAAACATACTCATATATATTTTCTCTTCCAGAAAATATGCACTTCTCCTAAACAATGTGTTTGCTGTTGTGGCTGCTTTATTGATGGCATTCTCTCATCTGGCTGGAATCTTTGAAATGATTATTCTGGGCCGATTCATAATGGGTATTGATGGAGGTATGATCTTGTCTTCTCTATGGGTGTCTGCAGATTGTATGCTGACCAAATTCCTGCTGCCTAGACCTCTGGACCAGAATCCTATTGAACAATGACAGAGTGAAAGTATTTGCCTCCATGCTTATATGGATATAGTGGTATCTCATGAGACAAATTTAATTCATTATACATGGCAATTTGTTCTATGAATAATTTGTCTTTCAAAGCGCCATTTCCCATATGAATGCATTGAAAACCAATTAATCTGTTTCAAAGGTTGTCAATGCATTCCTATGGGAAGGGTGTCCAAGCCCCCCCCCCTTTAATCAATGGATAGCCGAAGGCTGTTCCCCCTACAGCTGACAGACAGCTGATTTTGTCAGCTCCAAGCTGTCAGTCAGGGCTGTGTGGAGCAGCCTTGGGGCAGGGGAAAAGTTTTCCCCCTTTTGCTGGTTGTGGCTCCCTACCCCCTTCTCCTTTTCAGGCACCCAAAAGCTGAAAGGAAGAGGGGACAGGGAGCAGAAGCCACTCGGGGAAAGACACTCTGAGTGCCCCAAAGCATCTCAATGTGTCTTTTCCCCAGTGCCTTCAGCAGTGATCCTTGCCCAGCCTTGCCCCCTCCGCTACTCTTAGAAATAGCCCAGGCGATGGAGGCAAGGTGAGCCTTGGAAGCAGCTGCCCGGGAAGCACCTCCCGCCCAGCTTGCTTTCCATGGGGAATGCAAGGCTCACTTAGGGCCTTTTCACACGACCCCTAAGATCCGCTGGCCACTTAAATTCGGACCAGAGATCTTAGGGGTTCGTAGCTCTTCCTCTGTCCCCACCGCCCCTCCGCACTTCCTGGTTGCTGGCTGCCTGAGGGAGGGAGAAAAAGAGAAAGAAAAGCATGCCATTCACCTTGTTCTGCCTCTGGTCTCTGTAAGGCCATCAAGTCCAACACCCTCGTCTCTTTAAAAGTAGCTCTTAAAGGGGCGGGAGCAGAAAAGCAGCAAACAGAATCGAGGAGAGCCCCGCACTCACTATCGTTGCACCGCATCAAAGATTTTTCACCTCCAAAGAGAAGGTACAAGAAAAGTGCGCTGGGTCGCGCTAAAGTGGGCGGGGTCGCACTTAATTGTCTGCAAACTCCGGAGCTCGTGGGGAAACATTTTTAAGCTCCAGAGCTTGCAGCCATTTGCAGCGGAGCTTACGGGTCGTGTATAAACGCCCTTACTGCTGCCTCAGGTGCCATCCATCTACTGCTGCTGTTGTCACTTTGTGGGGATGGGAAGAACTGTGTTCACCCGTCTTGGAACTAGGAGGAGGGCTTGCTCGCTGGCTGCCTGGGCAAGAAGTGCCAGCCACGAGGAGCTGCAGCTGCTGCTGCTGTAGGGAGTCACACCTTGCCCAAGAAGGCAGCTCAGAGCAGGAAGGAGCCTCTCGCCCTCAGCTCTTCCTAGAACCCAAATGAAGCTTCAGAAGGTCCAATGCCATCCCTGAGCCCAAGGGGATCCTGGCTGCAACCTGGCACCCAAGACTGAAATTCCGATTAAATACCGCAGAGTAAGTTGGCACCTGAAAGATTAGCAGATTCTGAAGACTGTAGCCAATTTCATCAGATGATTTCACAGAGACCCAGGTGAAGGGGGGGAAGGGAAACAGTGGCAGCTTGTGAGCAAATTCATAGCCCCAGTTTATTCTGCAGCCATGCCGCTCTTGGGATGCCTAGAGTGGCATGGCAGCAGAGTAAATTGGAGCTACGAACAAGCCCACAAGCTGCCTCTGCCCCCCCCCCTTCGCCTGGGTCTCTGCACTGAATTGGCTTGGTGGAGAGACCCGGGCGGGAGGGGTGGCTGTCCCAATGCAGGAAGGAGGCATGCAGGCAAGTCACCCTTCACCCACTCCCCCCCCCAGATTGGAGCAGCCAGCAAAAAGGGGGAAAGCTTTTCCCCTGCCTCAGCCCAGCAAAGAGGGAGGAAAGCTCCCCCCCCCTTTTCTGGGTTGTGGGTAAACCCCCTCAATCAACTGACAGCGGAAGGCTGCTCCATGCAGTCCTCAACAGACAGCTGATTTTGACTGCTCTGGAAGTTGAGTCATAGCTACTGGACTTCTTTTTGAGAGATAGAAACGTTTCATTGCTCATCAAAACAGCTTCATCAGTCTGAATTCAGCTAGTACGAGTCCTCCATCTTGTAGTCAGTCAGCTTTGATCTCTTATCACTCTGGTCTGAAATAGGCTGGTAAGATGAACAATGGCCTGAATAGGCTCGTTAGGTATACAACAGTATCCATATCCTTAAGGTGAACAATGGCCTAAGGTGCTGAAACCTATCAAGAATGGGTCGTTAGCTATGGCCTTGGTGGTGAAGGCTTTTTGATTTGTCTGGGTACTTTGGAAAGCATACCCTGATAAGTAGCAGATAGACTATGCATCCAACCTCACCAGCCAAGAGAGAAGGGCTCTGACATCCCTCAGCAGGGATGAGAGCACCACAATTCTGCCTGAGGACTAAGGAAGGTGCACTCTAATCCTCAATACTGTGGACTACCACAAAAAGGTTATCACACTTTCAGATGACCAACACACATATGAAAAACTAAAAGGAGACCCCACCATCAATTACAGGAAGAAAATAATAGAATACTTAAAACTCTTGAAGAAGAATAACACAATTGACAGGGTGACCTACCACCAGTTATTTCCCGGAGAGACCGTCCCCTGCTTTTACGGACTTCCCAAGATCCACAAGCAAGGAATCCCCCTCAGACCTATCATCAGCAGTATAAATTCAGTGACTACCAACATCGCAAAATGCCTGGTGACTATCCTAGCCCCACTGCTTGGACTCACGGACCACCACGTACACAATTCAGAGGAGTTTGTTTCTAAAGTAAGGGAGCTGAAACTGGATACAGATGAAACCATGGTATCCTTTGATGTTACATCTCTCTTTACCAGCATCCCCACCACAGATGCCCTAACACCTGATACTATTGTCTCCCTAACGAGCCTATTCAGGCCATTGTTCATCTTATGAGCCTAATTCAGACCAGGGTGACAAGAGGTCAAAGCTGACTGACTACAAGATGGAGGACTCGTACTAGCTGTATTCAGACTGATGAAGCTGTTTGGATGAGCAATGAAACGTTTCTATCTCTCAAAAATAAGTCCAGTAGCCATGACTCAACTTCCAGATAAACTCACCTGGATGACTGAGAATCTTCACAGACAGATTTTTACTGCTGTCATAATCAGCTGTCTCTTGGTTGTGGGGAACAACCTTTAGCTGCGAGTTAATTGAGGGGGGGGTTAGGAGAGCCTTCCCATAGAATGCATTAAAAACCAATGTAATCCATTTATCCAGAATGGATTAATTGGTTTTCAATGCATTTCTCTGGGATCCCGTGCCTCTTAGGATGAATTTGACCAATATAATGAATTAAATTCATCTTAGGAGATATCACTGTACTAGCTTTTTGCCTGCAGGAAGGTGAGATATTTTGGTGCAATAAAGTTTTTTCTGTCCAAATAAAGTAAAAGTGCACAGAATAGCACCTTTGTGCAAGTAGCACATCTTGCACAATGATGGTCACAACTGTTTTCTTTAGTTGACTTTTAAAGAGTTGAAGCACTGGAAGGGTTGTCTGCTTTTTTAAAAAAAACTGACTAGCCACTTGTTTGGGGCTAGGGATTTTGCTTCTCAAAAACAAAGGGCAAATATGTTTTGTTCAAATATAGTTTACATAAATAATAAAGATCTTGAAAGAAAAATATCATTCGTCTCAAATGACAGTGAAGACTCTGAAAAGGCTTAGAAATTCTTCAATAAATGCCCTAAATTGGTAAAAACAAGGTTAGGAGATATTTTTACATGACTTTTCCATGGGCCTCAGCTCACACTCTTAACATCATGTGAATGCATAGATTCTGATAATCCCCAAAACAGTTCAGAGTGGCTCTACTTCTGAGCTTTAGATAATAATTTTATTTTATTAAAACAGGTATTTTCTCTCCCCCCCTTCTTTCACAGGTGTATCACTGACCGCACTTCCAATATATTTGAGTGAAATATCCCCCAAGGAGATACGTGGTTCACTAGGGCAAATTACAGCAATCTTCATCTGTATTGGTGTCTTCACTGGACAGGTTTTGGGACTACCTGAGATATTTGGGAAGGTTTGTAATGTCCTCAATTGTGCATTTTTACATTTAAAGAAAGCTTTGTTGTTGTAACACTGTTGGTTACATTATCTGATGCCCACCTGACATAAGTGCAAGTGGGACCAGATTCTAGCTGGATATTGATAAACAAATAGTCAAGGAATATCTTACCACCTTGAATGAGTTCAAATATCCAGGGCTGGGTTAACTCCATCTGAGTGTACTGAAGGAATTGGATAAAAAAACTCTCAGAATCATCACTGTTCATTATTTTCTAGAAATCATAGTGCCACTCTCTTCAAAAAGGGCAAATAAGAGGAACCTTGGAAGTACAGACCGGTCAGCCTGACATCAATTCCAGGAAATATCCTGAAACAGATTATCATGCACGCAAAATGCAAGCACCTAGAAAACAAGGCAACAATAACTAGAAGCCAACATGGATTTCGCAAGAACAAATCCTGCCAGACAAACTTGAACTCTCTCTCTCTTTTTTAATCATAGGACCTTCCTGGTTGACAGAGGGAATGTTGTAGACGTTATATACAGTATATCACAGAAGTGAGTACACCCCCTCACACTTCATAAATATTTTAGTACAGTGGTACCTCTACTTATGAGCTTAATCCATTCCAAATGCATGCTCATAAGTCAACTCATAAGCAGAACAGCTGTATCTAAAAAAATCTAAATAAATAAATAAATAGGGGGAAATTTAAGTAGAGCAGATCTCATCTAAAATGTGTAAGACAGCAGTTAAAACGCCAACGGTTTTCTGCTCTTAAGTCGAATTGCTCATAAGTAGAGATACCACTTTATATCTTTTCATGTGACAACACTGAAGAAATGACATTTGGCTACAATGTAAAACAGTGAGTATACAGCTTGTATAACAGTGTAAATGTGCTATCTCCTCAAAATAATGCAACACACAGCCATTTATGTCTAAACTGCTGGCAACAAAAGTGAATACATCACTAAGTAACAATGTCCAAAATGGGCACAAAGTGTCAATATTTTGTGTGGCCACCATTATTTTCCAGCACTAGCTTAACCCTCTTGGGCATGGAGTTCACTACAGTATCACAGATTGCCATTGGAGACTTATTCCACTCCATGATGACATCACAGAGCCGGTGAATGTTAGGGACCTTGCACACCTCCACCTTCCATTTCAGGATGCCCCACAGATGCTCAATAGGGTCTAGGTCTGGAGACATGCTTGGGGAGACACATTTACCTTCAGCTTCTTTAACAAGGCAGTGGTCTTTTGGGGTGGGGGGTGGGGGTGGGGTCATTCTCATGATGGAATAATGCCCTGTGGCCCAGTCTTCTAAGGGAAGGTATCATGCTCTGCTTCAGTGTGTCACAGTCACAGTACATGTTGGCATTCATGAAGTCTCTAGTGCTTCCAGACCATGACTCTTCCACCACCATGCTTGACTGTAGGCACCATCTGAACCATATAAGTTTATCTTGGTCTCATCGGACCACAGGACATGGTTCCAGAAATCCATGTCCTTAATCTGCTTCTCTGCAGCAAACTGTATGCAGCTTTCTTGTGCATCATCTTTAGAAGAAGCTTCCTTCTGGGATGACAGCCCTGCAGACCAGTTTGATGCAGGGTGTGGCATATGGTCTGAGTAGAGGTGGGCATGAACCAGAAAACCCATGGTTCGGGTTCATCTGGTTCGGGCCCACCCTTGGTTCGGTTTGGATTTGGGTTCGTACAATTTTTTTAAAAAAAATTTGTATGAACCCGAACCGGTTTGAGTTCTTACCGCCGGCGGCTCCTCAGCGGTGGTGGATCTTGGCCCCTGCGGCAGGGGCTTTTTGAGGTGCTGGCATGGGGCCATCGCCTCTCAGCTGAGAGGTGCTCTTTTTTTTTTAAGTGCCCACCACGCAGCCACTGCGGCCAGCTGGGCACTTCTTTTATATTTTTATTTTTTTCCCCTTTATTTTAGAGCACCAACCCGGCCACCCCTGGGGCCGGGTCGCTGCTCCTATATTTTATTTTATTTTATTTTTATTTTATTTATTTTTTTACATCCAGGTTCCGGCTGAGCTACAGCTGTAGCGCGGCCGATTTGTTTTGTTTTGTTTTGTTTTTAATTAAGCGCCGACCGCATGGCCCCTGGGGCCCAGTTAGTGCTGGGGGGGGTTATATATGTTTTTATATATGTTAGATAGATAGATAGATAGATAGATAGATATAGATAGATAGATAGATAGATAGATAGATAGATTTAAGATTTTAGGGTGCTGACCAGGCCACCCTTGGGGCCCAGTTGGTGCTTCTTTTATTTTTATTTTTCTAATTTTAGGGTGCCGACCAGGCCACCCCTGGGGCCCAGTCAGCGCTCCCTTTTTTAAAATTGTTTTTTTGTTTTTTTACTTCCGGGTTTGGCCGCTTTTTTGTTTTTGTTTTTTGTTTCTTTCAGCGTCGGCCATGCAGCCCCTAGGGTCCGGTCGGTGCTGGGTTTTTTAAATATATTTTAAAAAGATTTTAGGGTGCCGACCAGGCCACCTCTGGGGCCCGGTCGGTGCTCCTTTTTATTTTTATTTTTATTTTATTTTTATTGTTGTTTTTTACTGCTGATTACGTGGCTGTGCTACAGCTGTAGCACGGCCACTGGGTTTTTTTCTCCCCTGGTCGCTGTTCCTGAAGCCAGGAAGACTGGACCTCTGGACCAGCACCAGGTAGGAAATATCTCCCCCCCCCCATTAACGAACCAAACTGAACTGAACCAATTTTTTTTGTTTTGTTTTGTTTCGTTTTGTTTCATTTCATTTTAAACTTACCCCAGGTTCATTATTCGTTTTGGTGTATGTGTGTGTGTTGTGTCGTTACAGTTGTGACCGACTCTTCGTGACTCCATGTCCATGGAGTTTTCTTGGCAGGAATACTGGAGTAGTTTGCCAATTTCTACTCCAGGCACCTACAGCACCTGGTATTCCCTGGTGGTCTCCCATCCAAGTATTATTAAACAGGGCCGACCCTGCTTAGCTTCCGAAATCAGGCGAGATCAGATGTGCTTAGGGCATCTAGGCAGATATTCGTTTTGTTACATAACGAAATGAATAACGAATAATGAAATGAACTAAAAGTTTGTTTTGTGCCCATCTCTAGGTCTGAGCATTGACAGGCTGACTCCCCCCCCCCTTTTTTTTTTTTTACCTCTGCAGCAATGCCGGCAGCACTCATACATCTATTTCCCAAAGCCAACATCTGAATATGATGTGGAGCATGGGCAGTCAACTTCTTTGGTCAACTATGGCAAGGCTTGTTCTGAGTGGAACCTATGCTTTTAAACTGCTGTACGGTCTTGGCCACCATGCTGCAGCTCAGTTTCAGGGTCTTGGCAATCTGCTTATAGCCTAGGCCATCTTTATGAAGAGCAACAGTTTATTTTATTTTTTTAGATCCTCATATAGTTCATTACCATGAAGTGCCATGTGGAACTTCAAATGACTAGAAGGACAGAGTGAGAGTGCTAACACCCCTCCCCCTTCACACCTGATACTTTGTGACACTAACAGGTCTCATGACACCAGGGAGGGAAAATGGCTTCCTGGGCCAATGTGGACCTTGTCACTTAGGGGAGTACTCCCTTTTGTTGCCCGTGGTTGAGATATTAATGCCTGTGTGTTGCGTTATTTTGAGGGGACAGCACATTTACACTCTTATGCAAGCTGTATACTCACTGCTTTGCATTGTAGCCAAGTGTCATTTCTTCAGTGCTGTCACATGAAAAGATATACTAAATATTTATGAAATTTGAGGGAGTGTATTCACTTCTGTGATATACTGTACTGTATCTTGACTTCAGCAAAGCTTTTGACAATATTCCCCATGATATCCTGATTAGGAAGCTAACAAGGTGTGGGCTTGATAAATCAAGTGTAAGAAGATATACAATTGACTATAGAGATTTATGTTCTATGAGATTTAGAACTTATGTCTCTAAGGAGGGGAAGAAAAATTCAGAAGGAGGAAAGACTGAAGAAGTCCAGCCACAGGTCTATGTGACCCTTCGTAACTAGCTGTGTCTTTTCCATACCTCAAGCAGATCCTACCTGCATGCTTGATATCCCCACACACTTTTTTTTGTTTGAAAACAAGGTATGCAGGAATTGAACTTATGATCTTCTGTGCGCAAAACACATGCTTTGCCAAAGAATTCATTTTCATCAGGATTCTACTAGCATTGTCTTGACTTGTTTTACAGGAATCTCTGTGGCCCTATTTATTTGGAATAATCATTGTCCCATCAGTTCTCCAAATTGGAGTCTTGCCCTTTCTTCCTGAAAGTCCTCGGTTTCTCTTGCTTGAAAAGCATGATACAAAGGCTGCGGAAAAAGGTACAGAACTAGATTTTTTTTCCATCACTGTTCCCAGTGAGTTTTGTGGCATTCTTTTGTTTACTGTTATTTTAGTGTGGTATTCATTTGAACCATTGTAGCATTTGTATAGTTCCTGTTTGTAGTTTAAAATATTATCTCTTAATGCTGTCAGCCATATAGGGTACTTTAGAGGAGAAAGGTGGGATAAAAATAAACAAACACGCTTCTCTAATTCACAAGTAGGAACAGAGATGAATATGCAGTTGTCACTTGGTTTTATCTTTTTCCTTAATACCAAGAGTGACAATGAGGATGTAGGTCCAAGGTATGAAAACCCTTCATCTTTTTCAGTCTGCTTCAGTGTGCAGACTAATTGCTTGGATGTGAGAGGATAGAAATGCATTTGCTCAACCCGTGATTGAGGTTGTATGTCTCATTATCTCAGCAATAAGCGTTTGGCACAGCATTAAAAAGGTTATGTATGTACACTAAGACTTTCCATAAAGTCAAGGGATTCCCACAAGCATGTGAACAATATTATTTTCATATACTCTGCAGAAACATGGAGATGTGGGATCCATATACTATAGGCATGTTAGACACAATATACTTTATTGTACGTCATCAGTTTAGCCTTGATGGCTAGATTCAAAATTCACACAGGTATTGGTAACCAACAGCATACTTAGTATGTAATATTTGGCATGATTAAAAATGTAGGCCAGTAGGAGATTACCCAGAAAGGACACCGCCATTCATAGCTGGATCCATGGGGAGGGTCCCCCCAAGAAACCATGAATATGCAAATCAATGGGAAGGGGAGCAGAGATAGGAAAGGCAAAGGTGGGTTAAAGCCAACACCCTCTCCTACCTCTTCGCTCTTCTGTGAAGGCGTGAAAGGTTTATTATGAAGTTTTCATAGATCAGAGAACCAAGTTCAGTTTTCAAGCCAAAGGAACTCTGTCTGCATTTCACTGGATGCATTAAACAAATTGCATAGTAATTTGTTCATACAATACCCTGTTTATCAAATATGTTGTTCAGTACTCTACTGCCTGATATTGTATCTTATTGAAACACTGCCACTATTGAAGCAAATGATTGAGAGGTTTACACAAGGCAGAGGATATATTTTGTGCTTCTCCTCTCCTTCTCCAAAGGGTGATCCAGATGAAAATAAGGTGTGCATTATTATGAGTAGGAGTAGCCATAACAGTAACATTCTTAGCATGTGAGCAGTGAATCTGTAGGGCTGAAAGGATAAATGCCCCTGCCCATACAGGTATCATTTACCAAATACAGTTTATTACTCCTCAAACGGAGAGCGAGTAATACCTGAGTTCATTTTTGTAATAGTTGGTAGTACTAAGAAGCTTAACCAGTCCCACATTCTGCACTTCCATGCTCCCTTGGACTGGAGACAAATGTAGATTCCTCTCTGTGAGTTAATTCTAGTTTCTCTAAAGCCCTTGATGTGCTACCTTTTCTGTTACCCTGAAGGAGGGAAATGTTGATACAAACTGATTGGATGATGTCATTTAAACGATTTAAGTTTATTATGCACACAGTAAACATTTGTGTTGCTTATACAAACATATACATTATGACCTTATAGCGTTTCAGATCTTCCTTGGGAAATCTGATGTGACACGTGAAGTAGAAGAAGTTTTAGAAGAGAGTCGTGTGCAGAGAAACATCCAGCTGGCTTCAGTCTTTCAGCTTTTGTGTGACAGCAGTAAACGATGGCAGATCCTGACTGTCATTGTAACCATGGCATGCTACCAACTTTGTGGACTTAATGCTGTGAGTAACTGTTATTCATTATGGCAGTTTGCTTTTCAGCATTTATGGCAAATGTTTCTTGGATACAAGATCTCCAAACTTTTCTGACGTTTGAAGATCTTGAGAACATTTATCCTATCTTAATGATGATAATGTTTGTGAATATTTGAGTGCATGAGATATGTTAGACTATCAGACTCTTTTAACCTCTTATTTTTAATTTTACTTATATTTTGTATGTGTCCCTAATTTTAAATTGTGCAATGCTTTGGTATGAATAAAGAAAGAGCACCATGTGGAAACCTATTTTGTCTGCAGTACATGAAGTTTATTCTGATTTCCTTGTCAAAGCAACAATGGCAAAAATAATCGTTTCCTACAGATGAATTTATCTAAATATTAATTTCTTGTTCTCCACGTTTGATGACTTTCCAGATCCACTTTATAATGTAACTGATATATTGTTCCTGCTCACATTTTGCATCAGCTTCTTGAGATGGGCAGGAACAAGTAACCATCGCATGAGATTGCTTCACACTATTGGGATCTAACGATGTTCCCCCAGGTGGGCTAGAGGTCTCGGAATGAAAATGAAAATGTCTTATTACTTAAGATGAACCCGTATTCCCTGAGGTAGCAGAAGCATTAATGGAAATGATGAATGGCATCAGGGAGGCCCCGACTTTGCTTTCAATGAGCACCGCCACTAGAGCGGGGGAAATAGGGAGGATGGGTGGGTACCTCAGTACTTTCTGGAAAAGCCTGTCCAGAGCTGCACATCTTGTTGCCCTTCATTTCTTTTAAATTCGTTAGCATTGTATATTCATGCATTCCATTCTGTTTATATGGAAATTATTTTCAATAGAATCATTTGTACAAAAAAGGTAGTTGGTATTTTAATAACTGTTTTTAGATGATGTGCATGTTTCCAACTTGGTTTCCTAAGGCACTCTATCCACAAAATAATAGGACTGTGTTGTGTCACAGGCATCAATCAGGTGTAAGTGTGTGTTAGTCATGTACTAAATTGTGGCCCAGGAGCCAAATGAACAACACAACAATTCACATTTATTAGCCAGCTCATGGTCACTGAGATTTTAAGTATATGAAGACTTAACATCTCAATTAATCACCAGAAGACTTCTTTTTTAAAAAACAAATTACTGAGCAATGGTTTATTCTTACAGATTTGGTTCTACACAAATGACATTTTCCAGGGAGCAGGGCTGAGTCGAGAAATGATCCCATATGTTACATTAAGCACTGGGGCGGTTGAGATTTTGGCTGCTGTTTCCTCAGTAAGTACAGTGAGATTTGTATATATTACAGGACCGAAAAGGGGAGAAAATCTAAGATAAAATCATTTTCAGTTCCCTTTGAATTTTTCTCAGGCGGTCTTAGGTAATAAATGGGTTGAATGGTGACATTTTACAAATTATATTTGCTATCTTGGCCTTTTGAGATGCATATACAGCCCATTGTGCCTTGGTGGGCTTCAAGGGAAGACCTTGAGGAAGCTCCACTGGAATGCCTGGAATCGGTATTTTCAAATACTTTTAAATTACAAATGTATTTTTCTTATGGGCACCCCCTTTGGAGTTGAATAACTTGGTCCCATGTATCCCAAACCTCTCCAAATTGGGGGTGCTTTAAGGGAAGATCTTGAGGAAGCTCCACTGCAATTTCCATGCTGTTAGCTGCCTGGGATCACTGTTTTCAAGCACATAACATTGCAATCAGAAATGTTTTTTCTGGGGGCACTCCTTTTGAGGTTGAATAACTCAACCCCCTGAACCCCAAATCACTCCAAATTTGAAGGACTTAAAGCAGAGAGTCCAGGAAAGATACTCACCAAATTTGATGCCTCTAGGATCAAATTTGATGCCGTTTTACAGAGAAACAAATTGGTGTGTTTTAAATGAAAAAAAAAGCCAGTTCATTTTGTTAGTAACAAAATGCTGCTTCCCTGGTTTGTTTCGTTTCATTGCCTAACAAACTGACAAACCAGTGTTTTGTTTTTCATTTGCTACCCATCCCTAGTTCTGGCACCTCATGGTCACAGAAAGCACACCAGATCGATTGATGTGGGATATGGTCAGATGTTTTCTCCAGGTCTAGGAATGCCATATACAGATTGGGTGATAGAGCAGGATCACCTCTGTTCTTGAATATGGGGACTCTTATGCTTCTTGCCAATCAGTCTGTGCCCAGCTGTTTGTTATGCCATTGAAGAACCCAGTCAGGCAAGGTATCCCTGTCTTGGAGTTCCTGTAGTTTCCAGAGATCTGTGGGCAGATAATCAAATCCAGAGACCTTCATAGTCTCCATACTGTCTGCTGCATTGGTGACTTTTGTAGTACTGATAAGCAAGATTGGTTGGCATGCCTTCAGGGATTAGTGGGCATGGAAATTCAGTGTTGAACATCTCATTGAAATGATCTCACCATCATTGCAGGATTTTCTGTCTGCCTTGGAGTATTTTGCCATCCGTATCCTACAGCACTCAATATCTTGGGTGGCCTTCTTTTGTGCTTTGGCCAACCAGTAAATGTCCTTCTTCCTTTTTTGTATTTTCAAGTGATCGGATAAGTCTGCGTAGTGTTCCACCTTGTCTTTGACAATGGCCCTCTTGGTTGCCCCTTTGGCAGCCACATCGTTCAGTAGATTTTTATCCATATTCTCTGCTTGCCATTTCTTAAAGGCTCTCTTCTTTTCTTCACTTCCTCCTGCACTTGAGACAAATAAATAAAAAGGATGAACTTAGAAATGTCATGTTTCACTCCTATAATTCTCTGGGAGTGGTAGTTATGCTTTGAAATGGGATGCCTTTCCATCTCCCAAATGTTCTTTCTCTTTTTAAAAAGTAAATAGAATTGCAGAAACTAAGTCTGAAATCCCATTCATAGCTTAAGCCAAATGGGGACTTTTGGTCCATTTCCCCTGATAAACAAACTGTCTCCTGTGATTCTCTGGAGAGTGAGCACAAGCTATGTTGTTGGAATAGACAAAAACTTACAAAAGTGAAGCAAAAGGATTCCAGCCAAAAATGGCTTTATAAAAATAAATTCACATTTTGTTTATGGTGTATCCTGCAAATGGGACAGTCACAGGTGTGTGTGTTGTGTCTTTACAGTCGTGACCGACTCTACGTGACTCCATGTCCATGGAGTTTTCTTGGCAGGAATACTGGAGTGGCTTGCCAGTTCCTACTCCAGGCGCCTACAGCACCTGGTATTCCCTGGTGGTCTCCCATCCAAGTACTAACCAGGGCCAACCCTGCTTAGCTTCCGAAATCAACTTATCAAACTTATCAACTTATCAAATCAATACTTAGCTTCTCTCCAGAAGTTGAGTCATGGCAACTGGACTTCTTTTCTTATCAGATTGAACCATTTCACTATTCATCCCAAATAGCTTCATCAATATTTGTTCAGATTGGGAGGGGCAACCTCAGCATAAAGAGAAAATGAAAAATATCAGAAGTCATTGACAGACTTATTTGGAGAGCTGAAAGATGATTTGAAGCTTGAATTCTCAAAGATGAATCCAAGAATTTTTGATCTAGATTAAAAAATTGATTGAAATGGATTGCATGGTTTAAGAGGTTACTGACATGTAAAAGAAGTATGGAAAATTAAATGATAAGGTTGATAGCATGATGAAAGAAACCAAAACAAAAATGGATTCTCTATAAGAACAAGTGAAATGAATCTCAAGAAGAGTGTTTGATCAAGAAATACTAATCAGTGACCTAAGGACCCAGCTGATATTTAGTGAAGATCATATATGAAGTTCAAATGTTCATATCAAGGGTTTGAAAGATGATGGCCTTGTTAAGAAAGATTTGCCTAAAGCTGTTTTTAATTGGTTAAAAGAAATCTTTCCAGATTTGGACTGTAGAGCTTTTGATGTAGAAAGGGCCCATTACAAAGGAATAAAAAGGAGCAAGGTTGTCCCCAGGCATATTCTAGACAGTCTGGATTACTGTCTCTAATACCAACTTTTTGTTTAAAGCCCTTTTATATAGCCAACTAACATTCATATACATATACATATACATATACATATACATATACATATACATATACATATACATATACATATATAGGCATTAAGAATGAATGTTATTTTTATGATGTTGATTCAATAACACAGAGTATCACCTAGCAAATATAATTACGCACAGACATATAAAATAGAGGAATGGAGAAGAAAGATGCTGGGAGAGCCTATTGCCAAGGAATAAGACTCCCCACCCCCACCCCAGGTTTAGTAAATCAATAAGATCAGAAAAAGAAAAAATCAGTAGAATGAAAGGGGAGAGGAATGAATTTAATTTTAAGAAGAGTGATAAGTGGTGTGGTAAAGGTGACACTGGTTTTTCTGTACCCCTGTGATAAGTGGGGGATTACTGTAATTAAAATTGTTCAACCCCTATCATAAATCAGGTGCAGTTCTTAAAGAGCATGGATTATCATCACTTTTGGATTAATCCATTAGGAGTTTCAAGAGTTGACAGCATGAAAACATTTTGTGTGTGAGAGAGAAAATAAGTCATCTTTCTTTTTCAGGGCTTAGTCATAGAAAGGCTTGGTCGCAGACCTCTTCTGATAGGAGGATTTGGCTTAATGGTTCTTTTCTTCATCATACTTACTGTTTGTATGACTTTACAGGTATGCAGATATTTGTTGCTTTGTTTTTTTAAACACCAAACCATTATTGAGCTATATCTTAAAAATGTGTAAGTTTATTAACATAGTTTATATTTATGGATTCACTACACTATAAGATACTGTATATATATATATATCCAACAACTACACATTAAAATTATTCTTGCAACATGTAAAAGCTGTAGTTTTCATGCAAAATTGGATTTTTGTTTTGCCTGTGTGGGACAGCAGTTTTTCCATGCTGGGAGGTTTTGTTTGGGCTTCTACCCCTGCAGACATTGTTGTAAAGGGCATGTCTCTAGCACTAGCATTCAACTCTCCGCCCTCAAGCCACTTGGGATCCCCTTAGAGAATATTTGGCTGAGAGCCAGGGAAGTTGCTGAATTTTCCATGTATAAGACTATATTTTATCTAAAACCGTTACCCTAAAAATTGAGGGTTGTCTTATACATGGAAGTAAGGCAAGGAGAGAACCGTGCAGTTGCAAAACTATAATTTTGGGTTGGAAAATGGGGGTTGTATTATACATTGGGGCACCTTATAGACAGAAAAATACAGTATGCCTGGCTTGTCTGCAAACAACTGCCTGATATGTTTGCAATGGTGCATACTGCCTCTCTGGTTTCTTAATGAAGCATATAAGGTAACAGTTGAAACTCTTCTCCCTCCCCCATCCCCCCACGGCATCCTGATATCCAGCCAAAATATCCACTAACCACTTGTGTCTCTTTTATCAGTGCTCCCCAACCTTTTTGTCCTCACGGACCGGTAAATGTTTGATGATTTTTCTGTGGCCCGGGGCTGGGGCTGGGGGTGGGGAGGGGGCAGAGATGGGGGGTGCAGGGGGCCGGGTGGGGGGCAAGGATGGGGGTGGGGGATGGGGGAGGGAGGAGGGGAGCAACGGGAGCGGCGGCGGTGCTCGCCGGCTGGGGGCGTCGGGCGTGCCGCTCCCCCCATGGGGGAGCCCGGGGTCCTGGGTGGGCGGGCCCCGCCTCCTCCTCCTATCGGGCGGCCGTGGTGGGGCCGGTGGGGGTGGCATCTCTGCGCTGGACGGCTGGACGGCCAGCGCACGCACACTCCAGTTGGGGGGGAGGGGGGCCCGGCCTCTGTGTGTGTGGGGGGCAACAGCCCCGTGCCCCCCGGTGCATCCTCCTCCTCCTCCGCCCTCCTCCTCCTCCGCCCTCCGAGGGACAGAGAGCGTGGTCATGCGGCTGCTGCCCCGGGCGCCTCCGCCGCCTTCGCCTTCGCCCCCGCCGCCGCTGCTGCGCTTCGCCCTGTCCCTGACGGTGCTGCTCAGCGCCGCCGCTGCCTCCTCCTCGTCCCTGTCGTCCCCGTCAAGGTCGGTGCTGCTGCTGCTGCTGGCGGGAGCGCTGGAGGCGTAGTCGTCGTCGGGGCCTGGGCCGGGCGCCGAGGGCAAGCTGGAGGAGGAGTCGCCGCCGTGTCCTTTTATCCTGCCAAAATATCCACTAACCACTTGTGTCTCTTTTATGACTGCTAATATATTATCGCCCTCAAAGGAGGAGGAGGCGGCGGCGGCGCTGAGCAGAGGAGGGAGGCAAAGGCAAAGGCAAAGGCGGCGGCTCCTCCTGCGCTCCTCCAGCCTTCCTCCTCCACCGGCCGCCCGTGGGAGAGAAGAGGAGGAGGAGGAGGGCGGTGGAGGAAAAGGGGAGGAGCCTCCCCGGCCTCCCCAGGCGGCCCGGTGCTGACCGGTCCACGGCCCGGCACCGGTCCACGGCCCGGGGGTTGGGGACCACCGTCTTTTATGACTGCTAATATATTATCTTGAGGTTTTATGAAACAGTTCTGTTGGAGTCTCAATTTATTACACTTTCCAAGCTATAAACTCTTGGGTGAACCGCTTAATTGATGTTGGGTTTTGTGAATCTTTGTAAATTCAGGCTATTGTCTCTATGTTCATGCTAAATTCTTATAGGCATGTTTGACTGAAAGTAGTTTTTTTAGAGGTGGATGTTATTTAAGGGACAGGAAAAAGAAGCAAGTATGATAAAATGAAAAACGATGACATGGAATGTACGCATTTGAAAAACAAGCTGTTTTACAAGAAACTATAGAAGAAAATACTGCCTAGAGGAAGAAAGGAAGGAAAGAAGGGGTCTATGATCTGGAATATCAAATCACAATGTGTCCAGTGTGAATGCTTGTCCTGAATCCTTCCAATTTGGCATTCCAATGAAGTCATGGCCTAAGATTCATTGGAGACTTCATCTTAAGTACTGTGTCCAGTTCTGGAGGCTGTTAAGAAGGACAGAGATATACTAGAACAAGTTTAGAGGAAGGTAACAAGGATGATGAGGGAACTGGAAACCAAGCCCCATGAGAAAAGACTGAAATAACTGGGCATGTTTAGCCTTAGACGATTAAAGGGAGATGTGATATTATTCTTCAAATAGAGTAATACCTCAGATAACATAATTCATTCATTCTGTGGGCCGTTTCGCTGAGCGAAAATTCTGTTAACCAAAGTGTGGTTTCCCATAGGAATGAATGGGACACCGATTAATCTGTTCCTGAGCTTTTGGGTTTTTGTTGTTTGTTTGTTGTTTGTTGTTTGTATTCTCAAAGGCTTTCATGGCTGGGATTATTTATTTATATTATTATTTATTTATATACAGTATTTATATACCGTCCGTCTTCTGACTAGAACTCCGGCTGATTTACAATAATATAATAAAAATAAAAGTAAGGATTAAAACCACCAAATACAACAATACTAAATGCAATAATACTCAAAAACAACAATAAACATAATAGTAAAAGCACATTAATTACAAAACCCACAGGCAGTCTTATTGGTCCAAAAAAAAAAAAAAACCCTATTGCTGGTCGCCAAACGCCTCTCTAACTGCTTTCCTAAAAGCAGGCAGGGACTCACTCGGGACCTGGTTTCATAATGTTGGCGTGACCACTGAGAAGGCTCACCTCCTAGTAATCATTTTTCAGACTTTTCTATGTGGCCACCCAGAGTGAGAACACCTGTGATGCTCTGGTGGGTCAGCCTGCAGCTGATCTTACAGAGATAGCTGTTGTGAGTTTTTTGGGCTGTGAGTCTCACTCTATACCCCAGAGCACAGATTGAACTCCTAGTTCCCTGAGCTCCTTGCCCTCTGAAGATGCCGGCCACAGAGTCTGGCAAAACATCAGGAAGAAAAACTTCCAGAACAGCACAAACAGCCCCAAAAAACTCACAACAGCTAGTCTTTTTTTTGTGCTCAAAACTCTTTATAAAGTGCACTTTAAAGGCATAAATACTGTACAAAAACATTATTAATCAAGATTAAGAAATTTTACACCCACACAAAGGCTGCAAGAATACACATAGAACATACCCCACATACAGGGAGTGAAAAAGACCAGCCATTAAAACAAGCCCCAAACAACTGCAAGAACACACAGAACACACATGGAAATCCCCCCCATCCATGGGACACAGTAAAAGGCATGCAAATGACTCTGTTGTCTACCTTTCCTCTGAAATTCTCCAAGAAGTCCAAAAAAAATTGGGGGGAAAAGCCAAAACCACTCCAAAATTGCTGTAAAAACCACCACAATCCAAACACACCTCCACATTCAATGCCTCATGCTACCCAAAAAGTATGGAGATGTAATGCATCCTGGGTACACTTTTTTCACAAAGCATTATAAAAAAATTATCCGAGTCAACCCATAGGAAAATTACTGAAACATCCTATTCCGGGCAGTTTTGTTTCATTATCTGATTATTTGTTGTTGCTGTTAACAGGGATTCGTTATCAGAAATATAACTACTAGAAATAATGTCATCCAGAAAAAGGGTAGGATCTGTTTTCAATCATTCTAGAGGGCAGGACACACAAGTCACAGGAAGCCAGATTTCAGTTGAATATCAGGTAAAATTCCCTGTATTATTACAATGAAACCAGTTACCCTGGCAGCATTTCCACTGTGAATACATTGAAGCTTTCAAGAGAAAGTTAAACAAACATCTGTTAGATATACAGCAATACCTTGGTTTAAGAGTAGCTTGGTTTAAGAGCATTTTGCAAGACATTTCTTCTAAATTCTGCCTTGATCAACAAGCAATGTCTTGATATACAAGCACTGGAGCAGGTCACATGATCACAAGTGAGCCAGTAGTGGCTTTCTCTCCCTTTCTCCCTCTGCTGGAATGTGGGTGATTGTATGGAATGTTCCATTTCAGGCAGCCTCCAAAGCAGAGGGAGGAGAGAGGAATAGAATTCCCCTTGCACCAGTCGAGAATGTGTAAGCTAGGGTTTTATTTTTCTTTATATTTATATTTTTATTTCATTTGTTTTCAACATTATTTTTTATTTTTTGAACCATTTCTAGTCATGGGACAGCTAGTCAAGTGTGTATAGGGCTACACATTGCACTTTATTATTGTCACATTGAAAACACAGAGTAAAATCCAGTTGTTAGTCCCAAGTAGAGCAGATTCCGCAGCCAGGTACATAAACCATGGCGTGGACATGGACTTCTAGCCAACTTCTTTTGTGCATTTTGGTATTTTGTGTGTACAGTATGTGGTCTATGGGACTCCAGAACAAATCATCTGAGTTTCTCTTATTTCGTATGGGAAAATTTGCTTTGATATAAGATTGTTTTGGTTTATAAGCATGTTTCTGGAACCAATTATGCTCGTGAACCAAGGTATTACTGTCCTTTGCTTTGGACTTAAAAAGGGATCAGACACAATGGCCCGTCCAGTTCTGTTATTCTATGATTCTATGATAACATTACTTCTCAAACACTTTCCCCCATATACTATATTGAAGCAAAGTTTAAACAAATACTGTACTTGACTTGAAGACTTGTACGAAGATGGTTCAGTAGAAATTTTGTCCTAATGCAAATAGCCTTTTGGCATCTTGATGACTACCACAATTATTTGGCCTATACTTCTATTAGCCATTTTGAGCTGTGATATGAACATATTGCCTCATATTTGATATTCATAAGTGATACTGATATTTTGAAAATGCATTTGTTTGCAAATGAATTTCCTTAAAAGCCTCCTATCAATGCATTTTGGTAACCAAGTTAATATGTAAATAATAAATTTCTCTTTTTATGTAAACCTGTTGTGTATTGATCTGTATTCCTCTTGGTTTCTGTTCCTGTTCCAAAGGGAACAGGCCTATTGGTTTATTCCAGTTGCTGCATTTGGATCCTCAATCCTATTGGTCTCTGCCAAAAGGCAGCTTTGTGATTGGTTGTAATTGTTCCCTCCAAAATGTATCTTTTCCTAGCCAGTCCTGGCTCCTATAAAAGTAGCTCCCTCTCCCCAGTCCCCAGTCTTGTTCTCTCCCTGAATAAAGAGCTGTTACACTAGAAGCTGTCTCCAGCCTGCTATGTCTAAGAGCTGAAATCACTGCTGAAATCACTAAAACCCACGCTATTACAAAACCTTTTTCTATTATGGATATAGCTTACAAATGTCAGAATACAGAAACCTGTTATATATGTTTGCATTTACTGGGATGGGTTATCTAACATATTTCGTACATTACTGCAAGAATAACACTGCAATATGTTTCTTAGGAACAAGCAATCTGGCTTCGATACTTCAGTATAGTCTGCATTCTGGCAATAATTGCATCATTTTGCATTGGACCAGGTAATGTTTTCACAGTAATTCTTGTAGAGCTACCCTATTTCATGCTGCTTTCCTTTGCTTGTCTTTTGGTTGCTGATTGTGAAGGCACAAAATGAAAAATAAAACACTGTTTTGCCATTTCATTATGCTAATGGACTTTTGCAAGCAGGCAAAACTAATAGAGTTGAAGTCAATAAATGATTTTCTTCATAACTGGATATCCAAATATCTTTTACGTATTTTACATATTTCTGGGCATGTCTTGCATATTTTAGTGGCAAAAATTACAGACATGTTAATGTTAAGCTAAAATAGGAGTTTTTAAAAAATATTGGGAAAACATTTACTAAACATTTTATTTATTACTTCTTTACAGGTGGAATTCCATTTATCCTAACAGGAGAGTTCTTCCCACAGTCTCAAAAGCCAGCTGCATTTATGATTGCTGGGATAGTGAACTGGCTCTCCAACTTCGTAGTTGGACTTGTTTTCCCCTTTATTCAGGTACAATCTCTGAATTATATTAGCTTGATAAGTACTGAATGTTACAAGCGCAGAACTGTAAAGTAGTGTTTGAATGGAAATGATGAAAACTTGGTGTGTGAAGCATAATTCCAAATTAACCCTGTGCTAACAAGGAATTTCCATTTAAAGAGAATTATGATTTAAAATGTACAGTATTAAATAGAAATGAATTAGGGCTTCATGGCACGGTGGTTAAACTGCTATACTTCAGCCAAAACTGTGCTTATGACTCAGGGTTCAATTTCAAATACCTTGCTCAAAGCTGACCCAGACTTTGCCATGCTTCTGAGGTCAGTAAAATGAACTTGCCGGGGGGGGGGGGTACATAATCTGCATAATTAACTTGTAAGCTGCCCAGAGAGCACTATACTATGGTCAATATCTCAGAGTTCTCCATTTCTTTCCCCATGAATTTCTATTTATTTATTTATTTATTTATTTATTTATTTATTTATTTATTTATTTATTTGATGTTTAAACCACCCATCTGGCAGCCATGGCCACTCTGGGCAGTTTACAAAACAGTAGCAATGTAATAATTTAAAGCAATAAACAACAGTAGGCATAATAACTCAAAGTCAAATTAGTATCACACACATAGAAAATACATAATAAGACCTAAAATTAACTGAAATAATTAACATAGTTTAGAGCAGGGGTGTCTAAACTTTTTGTAAGGAGGGCCAAATTTGGTGGCTGAGAAATGTGTCAGGGGCCGGTTGCTCCCCGACCCTGCCACCCCACTGCAAGCCCCACCCACTGACCCCTTGCAACCCCACCCCACTGAAGGCAGGGACCAAGGGAGGGAGGGAGGGAGGTGGAAAACCAAGAGGGAAGGAAGGCAGGGACCAAGGGAGGGAGGGAGGAAGGAAGGAAGGAAGGAAGGAAGAGAGGAAAAGGAAGGAAAGAAGGAAGGTGGGGACCAAAGGAAGCACAGGGAGCCATGGCCACAGGTCACCCCTTGGAAGAGGTGATCTGTGCGACCTTGCACACACACCCCAAGCTCCCCAGCAGTGGCAACGGCTCACCCTCCAGCCCACACCAAAGCTCCTTGGCGGTGGCAGAGGCCCGCTGGCCTGCCCACCCCCACACATTCCCCTGCGGTGCCGGTGGCAGCAGACCGCCCAGCTGCCCAAGCTTCCCAGCAGTGCCGGTGGCGTGGCCTGCCCGATCACTGCCCTGTGCGTGCACCCAACCTCACAATGTTCCCGGCTATGCCGGTGGCGGCAGCCTGCCCGCACACCACTCCGCGCGCGCACCTAGCTTCACAAGGTTCCCGGTGATGCCAGTGGCGGTGGCCCGCCTGCGCGCTGCTCTGCCGCACGCCTAGCTTCACAAGGTTCCCAGTGGTGGCAACCCGCACAATGGCTGGCCAGCTGGCCCGCCTAGCCCCACAAGCTTCCTGGCGGTGCTGGTGGTGGTGGCCCTCCCCCTCGCCTGCCCGCCCGCCCAGCCCCTCAAGCTTCCCAGCGGTGTCAGAGTTGGTGGAAGATTTTTTTTTAAACCATGGGGCGAAGGAGGGGGAGAGAGGGGTGGGCCTGCCAGCCGCGAGCCACTTAGAATGGCCTGACAGGCCGGATTTGGCCCCCGGGCCGGACTTTGGGCAGGCCTGGTTTAGAGGCAACTTGAGCAACCACTGCATTATGAAGTTATGGGAAAGCTTTAAAGAGCCACATTTTAATGGCCATTTAAAGATTCCCAATGAGTGAGCCAGGTAAATTTTTACAGGAGAATGATCCAAGCAACAGCCAAGAAGGCCCAAGTCTTGGCCTTTTCTTTCTGGGCCTTTCTTGGGGTCAGTATTCTCAACTGTCCTGCCTGGAAAGAACAGGTAGGGTGGTCATATCTCATTAGAAGCAGGTGTTTTGCCAAGCATTGAGGTTCCGAACTGTTTAGGGCTTGATATGGTAACCACATCTCCTAAACTGGCATATAAACATACAGGTAACCAGTGTAAGGTAGCCAGAATGAAGAAAATATGCTGGTATTTCTTTCCTCCAATCAACAACCTGGCTGCCATGTTCTGGTCCTGCTGAAGTTTATGCACCAGCCTCATATTCAACCTCACATAGAGAGCAGTGTGTGTGTGTGTGTGTGTGTGTGTGTTGTGTCGTTACAGTCGTGACCGACTCTTCGTGACCCCCATGCCCATGGGGTTTTCTTGGCAGGAATACTAGAGTGGGTTGCCAGTTCCTACTCCAGGCGCCTACAACACCTGGTATTCCCTGGTGGTCTCCCATCCAAGTACTAACCAGGGCCGACCCTGCTTAGCTTCCGAAATCAGGCGAGATCGGATGTGCTCAGGGCATCTAGGCATTACAATAGTTGAAACTCAAAACTAACCAGTGCGTGGACTAGCACAGTGAGAGCCCCAGTGTCAAAATAGGAATGCAGCTGAGCAATCCATCAAAGAGGGGCCCCCCGGGCTAGATAGGTGGTATTTAGATCTAATAGCTAGGTACCTGCCAGGTGGTTGTCTGAATTCGTCTTGAATGCCTCCAGGATTGGAGCATTCACCATCTTCTGAGGCAATAGATTCCATTGCCGTGCTGCTTTAACAGTTTGGAAGTTTGTCCTGATATTCAGCTGAAAGCTGTCTTTCTGTAACCTGAGCCCATTGTTGCATGTTCTGCATTCTGGGTTGATGAAGAACAGATCCTGCTCTTCCTTTGTATGGTAGCCTTTCAAGTATTTGAAAAGTGCAGTCCTATCTTCCCCTAGTCTTTTTTTTTCTCCAAGGAAAACATGCCCAATTCTTTCAGGTTTTTCTCATAGGTTTCATAGGCTTGGTTTCCAGTCCCCTTATCATCCTTGTTGCCCTCCTCTGAACTTGTTCCAATTTGTCAGCATCCTTCTTGAAGTGCGGAATCCAGAACTTGACACAATACTCAAGATGAGGCCTAACCAGTGCCAAGTAGTATAGCCTGTGGAGACTACTAATGTTAATACAAATAAATTTTGCCCTTTTTGTAGCCATATTACACTGTTGGCTCATGTTCAGCTTGTGATCTGTGACGGTTCCAAGGTCCTTCTCACTCATAATATTGTTAATCCAGGTATCCCCCATCTTGTAACCCTAATCAACAACCTGTTGATTAACTCTAACCCACTGTCATGTTAGTTTTCTAATCAGAATGTCATTATTCTTCATCAAAAACTTTGCAGAATTCAAGATATACTATGTCTACAGCATTCCCTCTGTCAGGGAATTTACCTAATCAAAAATTGAGATCATTTCCCGTGATTTCCGGAAAATAACTCAGTGGTCATTTTTCCATCAGCACCGAGTAGCTAAGTCACTGTTTCTTTTCTTTGTTTTTTATTAGGAAACTACCTGAACATTTTTATTTTTTATTTTATTTTTATTTTGCATTTAGTGTCCCTAGCTAACTTTAGCTCATTCTTAGGTTTTTCCATCTCTGCAAATCCTTGCTAGTTCTCTGTACTATCCTTTTGTGGCCTGGCCTTCTTTCTACTCCCGATAGTAATGATGGTGAACCTATGGCACAGGTGCCAAAGTGGAACTTGGAGCCCTTTCTGTGGGCACTTGACATCACCCCTTCACAGCCACCTGTATCCAGATCAGATTATTGGGTTTGGAATCGCAGTTTGGGCACTCGGTCTCTAAAAGGTTCGCCATCACTGCCCTATATGTATCTTTTTTTTTCAGGTTGTCTCTGAGCTTTATATGAAGCCCCACACTGGCCTTCTTTTGCAGTCTTCTACCATTTTTCTTCTTGAATTGTTTGTTTTTGTGCCTTTAGAATTTGTTTTTAGACACTCCCACCCTTCTTGGACTCTTTTTATTGTCAAAAATTGCCTAAAATTGGCTTAAAATTGGCCTATATGTTTGGCTTCACTTGGCTTTAGATTCCTTTGAAATAAAGACTTCTAGTATAATGTGGTCACTCTCAGTCAGAATCCTTCTTACTGCCACTTCCTCCACCGTCATCTCTATTGGTTAGAGGCAGGTCAAGGGTAGCTAGCTCCCTGGTTTCTTTCTCCACTTTTTGGTGGATAAAATTATCAGCCACATATGCAAGGAATCTTGGAAGTCCCATATTTGGCAGAATTTGCCTCCCAACCAACGTTCCTTCTAAGGTGTGTACAAGCTTGGAAGTGCACGCCTCTGCACACCTCCGTGCAGGACTTTCCCACCTCCATCTTTGACTATCTTTGTTCCCGTGGTGATGGAACCCATGGGGATGCATGTATATTAACATTATCATTACAGATGGATTACTGTAGCAGACTCTATATTGGGCTGCTATGAAAGTGTCAGGAAACTGCAGTGGGTCCAAAACCCAGTAGCCAAATTTCTAATTGGGGTTGGTTACAGGGACCACATAACCCCATTACAGCAGCTCCACTGGCTGCTAATCTGCTTCTGAACAGGATTCAAAGTGTTTCTAATTTACAAAGCCCTAAACCACTTGGTCCAAAACTATCTGGTGGAAGAGTAACAAGGGAAGACAAGGCAGAAGAATGCCGATGAGAGAGCAAATGTTCTTGAGGAAGCACCTTGGAAAAGAGTCACAGTTAAGCAAAGATTATTCCTCGATTGCTGTATGGCATACCTTTATAAGGTGCTGCTGGAATTATTATATGAGAAATTATAGTTAATTATTAACCTATGTTTTTGCTTTATTTTCGAGCCTCCTAATTGCATGTGTCTTGCAGAAAATTATTTTGAATCCTTTTGGCCATTTTGGGAGTTTATAAACTTTTGAAAATGTTTAGATTGGAAAATGATGTTGCGCTACAGGGTTGGCTTGTTGGATGTAACAGAATAGACTTCATATTGTGTTTGCTTTAGTTTAGTTTTTTTTTAGTTAAAATGGCCACCTACCCTGGGAAGTAGACTGAAACTCCAGGGTAGACCTACAGATTTTATTTATGGCCAAAAAGTGTGGGAAAGCTAGGGGGTGAAGTCAGAAGACATAAGCCTGGGAAGGGGGGGGGTCATCTTGCAAAAGAGGCCAGGAGGCTTTTGCTGCAGATTTCCCACAAGCAGAGAGAAAGGCCTTGGGGGCCAGGGAAGACAGCAGTGGGAAGGGATCCTTGGAAGCATCCAGAACTACCTGTAGGAGGCCAGGGAGCAGGTTGGTAACTGAACCTCATCCCCCAAAAGAGTCCAAAAATGTGCAAGTGCCAGCTATCCGGGAGAAACCCAAAGTTAGGGGGTTTTATCTCTAAACTCTAGGAGTCAGCTAGAGGAGCCTCACTGCCCTTCTCAAGAAAGGTGTAGGGCAGGCAGTGAGTGGTGGCAGCTACTTAAACGTGACAGAAACCCACCAGGGAAGTAGGAAGGCAAAGTATGGCTCACGAGCCACAGACCGTCTGCTCAGTCCCCCAGGGCTGAGGGTGGCACCCATTTTGTCACAGTGGAAACCGAATTCTGTAACCATTTAGCAGCAACCATCTATTCCTTGTGCCAGTAGCCACTGATGGGCCTCTGATCCATGTGTTTATCCAGCTGAAGAAGTCTAGGGAAAAACAAACATTTTTAATCTTACTCTACTTGATGGTTGTAGTTTACTTCTTACCCCCCCCTTTTGGGGGTTTTCCCTTATCCATGGTTTTCATTATCTACTGGGAGGCCGGGAACCGATCCCCAGGGTTCTAATGTATGTATTTTAAAACTATTTAATAACTACATAAAGTAGATTCTAAATGTGCCAAACTGTCAGGCAGTCATGATGACCATAATATTACGCTTCCCAGGCAAAGTTTTTTTTTTTAAGAATAATATTATAACCTATTGTCCTATACATTAATGCTAATTTTACAAAGGGTTTACAAAGTTCAGTTATTGCAAAGGTTTTTCATTTTTAATTTCAACATTGATGCTTTTCTCAATCATTATGGTGTCTAACAATAATATTTATGTCCTTTGGAGGAGAAATTGTGAATTGCATAATGTTAAATGCCCATCATAATCCTTGGCTTCACTCACTTCCATTTTCTTCTAGCCATGGGGGGGGGATTGGGAGGGGGCTCACAAGTGGAGTAGCCGAGGGCCTCTCTTCATCTAAATCTTTGCAATCACTTGGCTTCCTGCCCCAAAAGGAAGCATTTCAGGTAGTTAAATGCAAGATTCCAGATACTGAATTTCAGGATCTCCCGAGTGCAGCAAATAAGACTTGTTATTGTGACTATTGGTTGTGCCAGTATAGTTGAAAAGAATAACTGGGCAACATCTGATTGGCTACATATCCCTGAAACATGATGGTCACATACTCTCAAATCTTTTTTCTTTTTTCTTAATGTTTTCAGGAAGGTTTGCAGACATATTGTTTCCTGGTGTTTGCTGCTGTCTGTCTTGCTGGAGGCACTTACCTTTTTATTGTCCTTCCTGAAACAAAAAACAAGTCTCTTGAAGAAATCAACCAGGCATTTGCCAAAAAGAAGAGGGTGACTTTAGAAATCAGTGAAATGGACCAGTTTGAAGGCGGGGAAAAATCTGGTGGAAAACAAGAATCAGAATTCAAGAATGGGGAAGTAAAAAACAGAATAGTTTAAAAGCCAGATATTATTGTTGCATTACATGCATTGGTGCCATAATCACTCCTTTAACATATTTAACCTTAGAGGAAACTGTTTAACAGTTCAAATTAGCTGATGCAAATGATGAAAAGCAGGATTGGTAGAGGGATTGAAATTGGTTGTTGCTTTTTAAAAATCTGTGCAGATTCAGAACTAATAATTGTTTAAGGAGGCAAACAAGGAGAAAACTCTACATCAGACCAGTGTCTTAGCAACTGCCACAGTTACTGTTAACTAGCCTACTAGTTTTGGAACAAGAAGCTGTTGGATGCTTCCTAACAATTTTCCTAACATTTTCCTAAACCTGAAACAGCAAAATTAGACTGCACATGAGGAGGAGGAGGTGCCTTTGCAACTGTCCCCTAGTTGTCTTGCTCATCTACTCAGTAGAAACGGAGGAGGAATTGCTGCTGCCACTAACTTTCTGCATGGCAAACTATCATGTGAAAGCATGCTTTTGGAACAGAGTCATTTAGCAGAAGTGGCTGCCCTTGGGCTATTACTCCCACAATACCTGCTCTGTGTTTGGGAAACTATAAATTAACATGCTTTCATTATAAGAAAGGATATGAATGCCATGCTAATGTTGCACACAGTCTGCTCACCTGCTTGTGATTTTTTAATATTCAGGAACTGCATAAGAGTAACTAAATGCAGCCTGCATCAAATGTGGTGGGAACCCTGTGTACTTTTTCAGATGTAGAATTAATGAAATATCAGGGTTTACCATCTTTTGTTCAGTCCAATTTAAATTAAATGAGGCTACTAGTATTTTCTCAGGGGTATTTTTTATTTAAATAAAATTATGTTTTAGTGTTTTGGCAGCTTTTGTGGAATGACTGCTGCTTTGTAATTAAAAATAATCAAATTGATGTATTATGCACACATTTTGTACTAATACTTTCAACTTATGCCCATCCATTTTTAACAATGTAACTACTTTATGGATTAATATAAATCTGTTTGAGCTAAGAGAATTTTGCAGGTTTAAAATAGAGAGTATGCTTTGCCCAGGTTTAGAAGCTATGCTCCCTTAAGTCAGCAATTTTTAACTTTTTAGTGGTCAGCACCCCATCGAATATCAAAATATGCTATCTCATGCCCTTGAAAAATGTTTTCCAATTTATTTGTTTTTAAAATTACATTTATGGGAAAACTATTTAATGAAAAATGGATGCACATACAGTGGACTCTTGTATAACAAGCAGTTTGTTTAACAGAAAAGCCGCTTAAAGGAAAAAATTTCCAGGGATAGAGGGAAATCGCTTAACAGAATCGCCTATGGGGCGAATTCGTACTACAGAAAAATGGTTGTGATGAGGGATTACTCTGTTTTCAAGGCATTCCTATGGGAAATTTGTACCAAGGAAAATGTGCTCAGCAGAATTCCATTTGGAACGAATCGATTCCTTGATACAAGGCCCCGCTGCGTATGTCTTGGGACATGTGAGGCAGCCACAGGCAATTGACCAGCTGGCACTGAGGACCTGAACCACCAGGGCCTCCTCCTGGCCGGCTTGGGAGGACCACCGTCTATATGAAACACCAGGACCTTGGAGGGGAGACACGGACCCCCACCCCCTGCTAGCACAGCTGCTGCAGCTGCCGCCTTGGCACGGGGGAGGGGGAGTGCTGATGCTGAGAGCAAAGCATGGAGACTTCAGAAGGGGCCACAAAGGGAAGCCTTCTGAAGCTGGCAAAGGGCGGGTCATCCTCCCTGCTGAAGACAGGAGACAAAAGCTGAGGAGGCGAGAAGCCCCCACCCTCTAGAGAGCACCCAAAAGCAAAGCAAAGTGTGCCACTGTATACCACCCCATAGTCTTTAAAGCACCTTCTGGGCAGTTTACAATACAATTATGCAAGCTACACATTGCCCCCCTTCTGCGAGCTGGGTACTCGTTTTACCAACCTCAGAGGGATGGAAGGCTGAGTAAACCTTGAGCTGGCTACCTGGGATTGAACCCTGGGTTGTCATAAGCACAGTTTTGGCTGTGGCACAGCAGTTTAACCACTGTACCACAAGGCCCAATTACCCACGTCTCTCTTTATGGGTGGGCACTGGGCCTGGACACCTGACTGTCTGAGGCGCCTGCTGCTGCCAGGACTCACAGTACAGTATCTCCCATTTCTTATGGGGGTTACATTCCCTGACCAACTGCGATAAATGAAAATCCATGATCTGCAGTGTGGCGTTTACCCCTTTGTGATGAATAATTTATGAGATGTGTCTATGTTTATTAGTTGTTTGTAGACCAATGAGAGAGTTTTGGGGAGGAGCCTGAGGGGATTTAAGGCTCAGCCCAGCACTGAATAGCTCAGATAGCGACTTACACTTACTGAGAAAGAGATAGATAGGGACTTACACAGACTCAGAGAGATGGATAGGGTCTGAGAGAGAGTCAGATAGGGTCTGACTGAAAGACAGTAAGGACTAGAGAGAGAAGACATAGGATTTTAGAACTTCTATGAGGAAAACTAAGTGTTGAGTGTCTGTAAACTTTAGAACTGGATTTGCATGTGATCAACTTTGTCTGTAACATAACCCTAGTGTGTTTGAGCTATATTATTCCTTTTGTTTGTGGCTAAACATGTTGCCCTTTATGTTTATGCTTTCAATTCTGCTTTGTAATAAATAAACTTCTTTTATCTTTATTCAATTTAAATCAGTCTGAAAGCATTAATTAATTTACTAGAGAAGCTAGTTGGTGGCTGTGGAGGAACAAAATTAGGGGCAGTGCTTCTCAATAGCCTGTGAAAGGGCTGGGGGCAAAGCTCGTCAATGCTCCATGTGGATGCCTTCTCCCCCTCTCTCCCACCACCACCACCACCACCCCTCCTCCTCTCCAACACCACTTCGGATGGTGACAGTGATGGCGGTGAGGGGTTCTTGCACTGTCAGGGGTGCATATACCCCTCGTTAGGAACCACTGCTCTAAGTGAAGAAAGGTGCTGTCTGTGCCTTTTTGCTTACTTCATTACCTTGCATTCCAAAGTACTGTACTTGGTTTGGTGATTGTCCATCAGCAAGAAAACACAAATTTAAGCCTGATTGCTCAAACACACACCTTTTTTACAAATCACAAAAATTTAATTAGCACATTCTTTTAAAATTTAGATCAGAACATAGAAAATCACATCAGCCTGAAGATCCAACAAAGCCATTGTCTTGCTAGCTGGGAGGCCCTGTACATTCTAGTCCATAACTTTAAAAAGTTGTTGCACGTCCCATTTTATACCACTATAATGCAGTACAAGCCTGAATGCTTAGTATGCTGATGTATAGGACAGCCCAAGGAGATGGATTATTAGAGGTATACAGGAATGCACCTCAGATATTGTGTGCTAGTCAAAACAGGATTCCATAAACCAGTGGTGTCCAGACTCTGGCCCTCCAGATGTTTTGGACCACAACTCCCACAACCCTTTGCCATTGGAAACACAGGCTTGGAATTCTGGAAGTTGTGGTCCAAAACATCAGGAGGGCTGAAGTTTGGACTTGCCTGCCATAAACTATTACTAATAGGAGGTGGCACTCCAAACAAAAGGTTAGTACAGTAATACCTCGGATAACACATGCCTCTGATAATGAATGTTTCAGAGAGCTAATGGAAATTTCCTGGTATAGGGATGCCTCGGATAATAAATGTTTCATCATGCCTTGCAAAAAATATACCCAGGATGCATTATACCCCCCATAGTTTGTGGAGGGGTAGGATGAGATAGAGCGGGTTTTTTCATGGTGTTTTGGAACCATTCCAGACATATTTTGCTGAGGAATTTGGACCTTTTCACCTTGGAAAGGTAGGGAGCTGAGGTTTCCTTGCTTTTTCCTGTCCGTTTCCATTTCTTTCCACTGCAATGCAGAGGAGATTGTAGATCATCGTCCTGGCTTTTTTCTGTCTTTTCATTGCTTTCCATTGCAAAATGGAGGGGTGAGCTGAGGAGGGGTTTGCTGAGAATCGTCCTGGCTTTTTTCTGTATGTTTGGTGGGAACAACCGTTTGTGGGTTTTTTGGAGCTTAGTTTTTCCATTGCATTTTTGGTGGGAAAAGGCTGGGGTAGTCTTGCTGGATTTTTTTTGTCCATGTTTGCATTGCACTGCAGGGGAGGTGCTTTGGGGGGGGGGGGATGTTCCAGCACTGCAAGCCTTTAAAGTGTACTTTATAAAGATATCTGAAAAAAACCCAGCTATTTTGCCTTTTTCAGACCTCCAGAACAGATTTATCAGTTTCCCATTCATTTCAATGGGAAACCACATTTTCGATAACAAATTGCCTCAGAAAATGAATTAAATTCATCATCTGAGGGGCCACTGTAGTAGGAATACCCAGCTTTGACCAAAATGATTTATTACTTTATTGCCCCTATCCCGACCCTCCAACCTTTTCCCCCAAAGTGACCCCCTCTTAACCTGGAAGTGAATGCCCTCTCCCCTTTGACCTGGAAGGGAAAACCCCACAGCCCCACACACCCCGCCCTATGGCTTGTCAGAGCATGCATGCCAATATGGACAAGGCCTGGTGTCAAGGGTCTGTAATAGGTTGCCCTATGGTTTGTCCAGGTATGCATGCCAATCGGGGCGCAGCCTGACATCAAGGGTCTGTAATAGGTGTCTGTTTGTGTTGCGCAGGCATGTCTTGTTTTGTGTGCGCATGTCTGAAACACTTTATAAGGGGCATGGGTTCTGCTGAGTCCTCTGCAGCAGTTTTCATGTTGTCTGAGGATGGCTGGACCTTTGGCAAGACCAAACCCACTCTGAGGAGAGAAGACAGAGGCTTCAAGCAGCTTGCAGAAGGACAGCCTGGACTCTCCACAGGCCAACACAAAATCTTTCAGGCACCATGTAAGCTCCAATGCTGACAGCGAAGTTCAAAGCTTCTGTAACATGAAGGATCCCTTTTATACAAAGAATAATTTAAATGTGGTAAGAACATGTTTTAAACTTACCCTCATATATTTGTTGTGTGCTTATGTCTTGCTAAATAGCTGCAGGGGTTACAAACGTTGCCTAATGTTAGATAACATTATAAACACCTAATAAATAAACCAAAATACAGTGGAACCTTGACTTACATCATTAATCCATTCCAGAGGTCTAGACATAAGTCAAACATGACTTAACTCAAATGAACGTTTCCCATAGAAAGTAATGGGAAAGTGGATTAATCCGTTCCAGATGATGAAAAAGACCCCCCGAAAACAGCAATTTAACACAAATTTGACTGGGATAGGAGATTCCTTCTGGGGATGTAAATGAAATGTCTCTTCAAAGAGAGGAGGAGGCAGTGGAATTATAGCCCACAAGTTATACGCCTTCACTTTTTAATGTTCATAGCAACAATGTCTAACATTTAAGTTTTACTGATTTTTAACCTGATGTTCCAAGTTCGGAACAACCCTATGCTTACCATTAGAGTCCCACAACTGTACAGCTCCCCAACTAAAATGCTTCCATTGTGGACCAGACTTCTGCAGCCAGATTTTTTACAAGACTGAGCCGACTGTCTAACCAGTGAGGCCAGCCCTGAGCTCCCAGCCCTTCTTCTCCTCCGGCGGCAGCGGCAGCTTCGGTGAGGCCAAGGACCAGCTCCAGGTGCTCGGAGCTGGCCTTGCCGAAGCCGCCGCTGCCAGAGGAGAGGAAGGAGGCAGGAGCAGTTTGGAGGCGGCAGCCGCGATGCTGGGTCGTGGCCGCCGCCCAATTCCGGGGCCTTGCGCCGCGGCTCCAAGCTGTAAGTCAAAGCCTACGACTCAAGTCAAACAGGCCCCTTCTTGCTGCAAGTCAAATATGCTGCAAGTCAAGCAGCATGTAAGTCAAGGTTCCACTGTAATCACATATTTATGCAGGAAAAAGATTTTACCCAAAATATATTCCTACCACAAGATAGACTAATCCCTGGATAAGTGGACCTGCAGGTATGTAATTATCTGTAGAAGGATGAGGCCATGACCAGCTAGATATAAACATTGTTAATGGCTCTTATCCAGTACTGTATGTTCTTCTCTCACTACAGTCCTAAGACATTGTTTGGTATCATTTAAAACATTGTCTTGTGAAAGTTGTCAGATGCAGGCTGAAAATCAAGAGGCACCCATATGTCTATATTGGACAGAAAAGTGCATTTCAAGCATGCTTCGTACACTGTGTGGAAAAATCTGTTTTAAAAGCATGATACACATTATCATTTTAATTGGGTACAGTAGCAACAGTTTAATAGATCAGATAGTGATAACAGTGACAAAAATAGGCCAGTCTCACAAAGCTTGCTCCTTATTGGAAAAAATGTTAAGGCAAGCTCACCCATTGTTGTTAGAGACTATATCTGTCATGATATCAGATAGATCATTCACATCTTTCCTTATAAATGAATGTATGTATGAATAAATGTCTCATTTAAAATTGTGGCTATTTGAATGTTTATATAAAGGGGTTGTGAAAGCATGACTCATAAAACTCAGGTATTTGAAAACTCTGGGGGTGACCTCAAAAATTGTCAGGATGTTCTGTTTGCAAGAGTGAATGTTATTTAAAATAGTAGGAAGAGTATGGGAACTCTCACACATTTGAGTTGGTCAACCATTTGGCAGTGACATCAAAAGATGACATGATGCCTTCTTCACAAGAGACCTATATAATTTTATCTGCCCCCTCCCTTTTGAAATGCAACGTCTATGCAGTATACAACATCAAAGGGTAAGAATGGTCTGGCTGTAGAGATTAGACCCATACCACCTCCCATTAACACCTGAAATACAGTAGTACCTCGTAAGATGAATTTAATTCATTCTACAAGTCGATTCATCTTACGAAAAAAATGTCTTAAGAGGCACAGTTTCCCATAGGAATGCATTAAAAACCAATTAATCAATTCCAGACAGAACAGATTAATACCAGTAGGTTTTCAATGCATTCCTATGGGAAGGCTTTCTAAACCCCCCAATCAAGGGACAGGGGAAGGCTGTTCCCCCCTTGCAGCTGACAGCTGATTTTGACAGCTCAGAGCCATGGAGGAGCCTTCTGCTGGCAGTGATTGAAGGGGTAGCCACCTCTTTGCCTGTGTCTGCACCGAGACTTAGGCCGTTACTTCACGAACCGCTCGCTTCGCGGCAAGCCCTCATTTCTGTGCGAATCGATCGTTTCAGTCCGCACGCTCCTCCTTTTTGGCTGCGATGCCACCCCGACCACGCCCCCTTTGCCGTGCTCCAAGCGGGGTGAGTGGTTCCCCTGCCAGCGGCTGGGAATCTTTTCGCTTCGCATCTCGCTTCGCTCCCAACATCACGTGTGGACTTGTGTGGTTTTTTTTTTATATAGTTACTTTTGCGCCGAAATATCGATGCATCGATATTTCGGTTAATTGATGCATCAATACGCCGAGTTAATATTTTTTTAAAAATAAAAGGAAGGTGGAACCGGACGTTGCAAAGCAGTTTTCTAATGCGAAGGGAGCACGTGAGGTAGTAATCGATTCGGTCCTAGAAATGTTCCGCGTGAGTACTGAGAAACAGGGGTGGGATCAAAGGGAGAGCACGTGACCGCCACCGAATTCAAAGCGAAGGCAATGCCGCTGCGAAGCAATGCACTTCGTGAAGTAACGGCCTTAGGTGAAGAGGAGGTGAAGAGGAGGAGGAGGAGGAGGAGGAGGCAGCTTCTATCCTGCCTTTCCTTCCCTGTAGCATCAGGTCCCTGCCTGCTACAGGGAAGGGAAGGCAGGATAGAAATCTCCACCACCTCTTCTTCCCCGGAATGAAGGTAAGCAGCAGTGGTGGATCACTGCCATGGCTGCTTACACCCGGGCCAGGTGAAGATCGATCATTCCCTGCTCAGCCCAACAAAGTATTGGGCAGAGCATAGACCCATGGATCTTCTCCCAGCCCCGTAGGGTTGCAAGGCAAGCAGTGGCATCAGATTGCTTGTTGTGTGAGCAGGAGGATGTGGGTCTGTCCGCTAACCAAGCTGAGAATAATGAAGAAAAGAATAAAGAAGAAGAAACAGGGACAGAGAGAAAGATGAAGGATGAACAAAAAGGAATGGACCCAGATGGAGAGGAAAGAAACATAAAGAGACAGCATGAGGGTTACAAAAGGGAGGATGTAGATATACCAACCATTGGGAGCTTCTTTGCGGTTGCACAAGAGGCATTGAATTGGAGGGCGTATATGAGGCGTAATAAGAAGGAGAAATCAGATAAGGGAATACAAGTGGAAGAATGGAAGAAGAGACAGGCAGATAAAGAGATACAAGTGAAGGAGTGGAAGGGATCAGGAAAGGATGTATCAATACAAGTGGAAATGATAACTAGAAGAATAATGTATAATGTGGGAATTCAAGCAGAAATAGAAAAGAAACGTTATATAGTAGGGAAAGCTTGGCACATTGGTGTACAGGTAGAAATGGACAGTGAAAAGGTAAAGAGAAGCCTAGGGGTGCAGACAGAATGGAATGGTCGCTCGAGGGTATGTAAAGATGCACAGACACAAACGGAGGGGGACGCGAGATGGAATGCAGGCGGGGCGCGTGACTGGGAGGAGGGGAGAGTGGAGCGTGCGACCCAGACGGTTAGGAAGGTAACGATTTTAACGGAAAGGGGCACTCAGACGGAGAAGGATGGATGGGGGAAGGAGGAGATTGGTTTACCTCTGCCCATACCTCCTAGTTATTTAGGGTTACCTCTGCCTGCTCCACCAGGACCTCCTAGGTTGAATATTCCCAGATCTCCTGTCCGACCCGAAGTCAATCGGAGGGGTCTGGAGTCAAGTGTTGTGAGATGGATTCCCGGATGGGGATGGAGTTTGGGGCCGGAGGTCGACCCTCAAGGATTTGGACTCCCTTTCATGGGTACGAGTCAGTCCCCCCATGTAGTACGCCCCAAATAAGTGTTCATAATCCGTTCAGAGAAGGACCTGTTATTTGTGAACCCCCAGTTAATCCAAGTTCAGAACCTCCTTTGTTATTCCCTTTCACCGACGGATGGAACCAAAGAGATGTAAGCCGGAAGTTAATGAACGTTGTTAATAAAAGTTTATTGGATTTTGAAGATAAACCAGTCTCGTCTTCTATTTCATCCGCCGAACCGTCAGTGAACCTGCTCGGTATCTCACAGTGGGACATTTTAAAATGGATCTGCTCCCAGCCTGTGCTGCTTGGAAGGCAAGCAGCAGCAGCAGATTGCCACTGCTGCTTCCCTTCCAAGCAGCGCAATCTGGGCGAAGATCCATGGGTCCATGCTCTGCTTGGGCAGAGCACACACCCATGGATCTTCTCCCAGCCCTGGAAGGTTGGGAGAAAATCTGCCACTGCCGGGCTGGGAGAAATTCTGCTGCTTCAGCTTGCCTTCACCATTTGCTTCAGGGTATTCCCAAGCAGATGTCTTCAGCTGCTTATGATTCTCTGCAAATGGCATTGAGAGATATCCTGCCTATCCAGAGGTTGTCCTTAGGCATCCATAATGATAGCCATTGATACCCTTGTTCTCCACATACTTGTCCAATCCTTTCTTAAAGCTGTCAAGACTGACAGGTGTCACCACTTCTTCTGGCAGGGAATTCCAGAGACCAGTGATCTTCTGGGTAAAAAAGTAATTTCTCTTATTTGTTTTGAGATTTTGCACTCAAAAGTTTAATGGAGTGTCCCCTAGTTCTAGTGTTGTGCGATAAGCAAAAGAGCTTTTCCTTATCTACTTTGTCCACACCATGTATGATTTTATAAACTTCAATCAGGTCACCTCTTAGGTGCCGTCATTCAAGAGTGAAGAAGCGCAGCCAATAAAGCCTCAGATGGTACGGAAAGTGTTCCAGTCCCCTAATCATTCTGGTTGCCCTCCTCTGCACTTTTTCCATTTCCATAATATCTTTCTGGAGATATGACCAGAACTGTACACAGTACTCCAGATGGGGCCTCACCATAGATTTATAAAGAGGCAAAATGACACTTGCTGACTTATTTTCTATACCCTTCCTAATGATCCCTAGCATTGAGTTTGCTTTTTTCACTGCTGTGGCACACTGGGTTGACACCTTCATTGGGCTGTCTACCAGGATACCAAGGTCCATTATCCCAATACTGCTTGAGACTGCAGATAACTATATGAATCGAGGGAAATGGGCAAACAGACAGAAGGTGGTATTTTCCTTAAGTACTCTCCTCAGAACGACACCATCACAAATTGATTTAAAAATTATTTAACCCTTACCCGGACTACATAACTCCACAAGGCTGCTTTTGGAATTTGATACATCAACAATACCACTTATGCTTTTTAAAATGAGGAACTTTTTAAATACTAGAAGAGTTCTAAATATATACACTGGACCCTCGTATAACAATCAGTTTGTATAACATAAAATCTGTAGAACATAAAATTTGCAGAGATAGGGGAAATTTGCTTAACAGAATCACCTATGGGGCAAATCTGTGCAACATAAAAACGGTCGTGATTAGGGATTACTCCATTTTCAATGCATTCCTATGGGAAATTTGTATAAAGGAAAATTTGCTTAACAGAATTTCATTTGGAATAAATTAATTCAATTAATTCCTTTATGCAAGGAACCACTTTATTAGATTATCATGAAAAAGAGGGAGTTTTATTATGTTTTTAAGAATAGCCGTCAATCCTGCAAAGAGGCAAATTGCCAACTGTTTTTAAACTCTGTTTTCCGGTGCTTTCACTGTCTTAATGTGTGAATTTCTTGATGACAGTGCAGTATGTGTATCCTGGAAACATGCAGAAGGCAGAATAACAACCTCTGGCAGAAAAAATGAGTTCATAGCCTGTTTTATCACAGCTTATCCATGCCTGGAACTTTACAAACTGCTGGACAAACTCCAGGATAGAATTTACTACCATGACATAGACTCTGCAATATGTGAGATACCCGAAGGGGAACACATCACACATTTTGTTTCAGTGGGTCCTAAGAGGAATGCTTACACATTATCGGGGGGGGGAGTGCATGTGTGAAACTCAAAGGGATCGCACTGAATATTGCAAATTGTGAGAAATTTAATTTTCATACTCTCCAAGATCTGGTGTTTGCCTATGTTTCAGACAGGAAGGATTGCCCACTTTGTGAATTAGTTGTGGAGCAACCGGGGATAGTAAAGGATAAATGCCAGTGGCTCATCCACACAAAAACTTTAAGAAAAACACAAAAAGTTGTGATTGACAAAAAAATGATTACTTAGGGGGGTTTAAAACTCTCCCTTATGGGTACTAAAATTAGCACTCGGTGGATCTGTCCTTTTCCATCCATTCTGGCTGGGCTAGTGGTTGCAGGAAAACTTTCTTTATAAACATGCTGGACAATGCTCATTACTTATTTTGAGAAATGCCTGAGAATATTGTGTGGTGTTAGACTTGTTGGCAGCCTATGTATAAGGATCTCATGTGTAAATACTCTATTTGTTTTGCAGAAGGGTTATCTGAGACTGAGGCATTTGCTGATGATGCCTTGTTAACCTTCAATAAAATAAACTTCTTGATTATAGACGATCTGATGCAGTATGCCTCTGATAATAGGTTGAAAAGCTTTTCACACAATATGTGCATCACAGAATTCTATCCATCCCACATCTAGTTCACTGTGAATTTGACAAGCATTCCCTGTGTTCCTTTGTCTGAGTCAGTAGTAAAAATGTCAAAGAGCAGCAGACCCAGGACCGAGACTCATTTGTTATCTCCTCCCACTTAGATAAGGAATCATTAATCATCACCCTTTGGGCATAATGTCATAGCCAATTGTGTATCCACCTTACACTTGATTTATCCAGCTCACACCTAGTTGGGATATCAACCTGCCCCAGCCAGGAACCTTGGGTGATGCTTCTTCAGATATTAGTGGAGGATGGTGGTACTGGACAGATGCCTGGGGTCTGAGCCCCTTGCAAACCATCAGGAGGCAGGTCTTGCATGTGCCAGCCTTAGGTCATCACTGACCATGAAAAAAATAGTCCCATAGGGACCCTTATTGGACAATATGATGATCCACTGCCTGTCTCTGCCTGCTGCTGGCCTGAGAAGACTGCACGCCAGTGGGGTTGGTTGGGAAGTACAGAAGATATGTGACTGGGGACAGGGTTGGTGTGGATGTTGGATGTTGGGGAAACCAACCATGCCACTAGTGGTTCAGAGGACTGGGACAATTGTGGGTCCCCTGAGATCAGAGACTCCTCAGATTCCTCAAGGAAGAGGGACAGCACTTCCCTGGGCCAAGGAGGAAGCTTTGCATCCATGCCCACCTGCCAGGCTATCAGAGGAGAAACAGCGTGCCCTTATCAGCTACACAGACTTCTTGGTCTTAGATACCCCACTGCCCTTCATTTCAACTACCTTCCCTATATATCCCACACCAAACAAATGGAAAAGGGAATGAAAAACTAAGTGGGATAATAGAAGAGAAGGTTTAAACAAGAAAAGACTAGTGGGGGGAGCAGGAAAACTAAATAGTAAACCCTAAAAGAACTAAATTGACATCCAGTCCCCATCACACTCACTTTGCTTGAACACAAGCCTAAGAAAATAAGCAATTTTTCAAATAAAATGTGTGACTGAAGCCCCTCCTAATGTCTCACTAATGAAAATAAAAAAGAACAAAAATAGTTTTTTAAATTAAAAAAGCCAAATATGTACCTTTTTAACACATAGAAATACTGGCTGGAGCACACAGGCAAGTAGCCAGTAGCCGCACAAAGACACACACACAATAACTCTGAAATAAATTTGGAGTAAAGGATAATCTGCACACACATAATCATCCCCCCCAAAGATCACCCAGCCTGCCTGAACAGAACTCTCAAAAATGAATAATTATTTAAATAAAAGGTGTGATTGAAGCTGAGTCTCATGAATGAAAATGATAAAGATTCCCCTGATATCAATAAAAATCTCAAAAAATAACTAGCCTCTGCAAGAACTAAAAGCTACCTGCCTAAAATAAGCCTTCCCTCCCCATATTCCCAATAATTTACATAATGAATAAAAAAGAATTAATTACATTTAAAATGAAGTGCTTGCTTTGCTGGTCTCTGTACACACAAAAAAATGAACTGATATTTGTCAAAAATTGCAATTCATTTTTCAATTCAACCCATCTTTAGTCCAGACACATGTTCAAAATACTTCACATACAAAAGAGCAGGATGTTGTGGGCAATATTTTGCAAAAGCCATGATTATGTAGGCACAATTAGGCAAGAGTTAGTTCCCCCTTTTTTTTAGAAGAGAAAATTCATCATGTATTCTAACTTCTTACATTTAAATAAATGGGATTTTGACATGTTTGACTTTGGCTGAATTGTATCTACCAAGAGCCAACAGCAAACCATTAGAGGTGGGCACGAAACAGAAAACTGATGGTTCGGTTCGTTCTGTTTCAGGCCCACCCTTGTTTCGGTTCAGTTTGTGTTCATACGAATTTGTTTTTAAAAAATTGTACGAACCCGAAACAAGCCAAGCTGGTTCGAGTCCGACTTACCAGCGATGGCGGTGGTGATCCTGGCGGCGGTGGCAGAGGCTTTTTGAGGGCCTGGCTTGGGGCCAGCGCCTTGTTTTTTGTTTGTTTGTTTGTTTGTTTGTTTTTTAGAGCGCCAACTGTGCAGCTCCTGGGGCTTGGTCAGTGCTTGTTTTATTTGTTTGTTTGTTTGTTTGTTTGTTTGTTTGTTTTAGAGCCCCAACCACACAGCCCCTGGGGCTGGGTCAGCACTCGTTTTATTCTTTTATTCTTTTTTTATTTTTCAGATTTTTATTTTATTTTTAAAAGTCCCCAGCTAGGGGCTTTTTGAGGTGCTGGCTTGGGGCTAGTGCCTCTACAGGTGGCAGCTTCCCCTGAGTTCCAGGACCAGGAGGACTTTCCAGCGGCAGCAGCGACAAGGTAGGAGGGGGAATAATGAAAAACAAAGCGAATAAAACAGAAATTTCCATTTCGTTGCATTGCGCTTTTCTTTGATGGGTTGGTTCATTATTCATTTCATTAGCTAATGAAACAAATAACAAATAACAAAACAAATTAAAAGTTCATTTCGTGCCCATCTCTACATACTATGGAGAAGAATGTTGGCCTGTAGATCCAACACTGCCACAGTTTTATTTATAAAATATTACTACTGCACTAAAGCTGAAATGAACATGTATTTATTTATTTAATCATTTCATTAACAAATATAAAAATACATATAAGTACCAAAATACAAATAAGTACCAAACAATCATGTTTTCAGTGTCGCGCTGGAGTACAATGCAGCGTGGATAAAGGAGGGGGAGGTAAAATTGATAATTGTAGGGTGGTTGGGTATGGTTGGGGATAGGTTTGGGTTACTTTATATTATTGTTTTTTTCATTGTGTTTTTCATTGAGCTTTTTTGTTACATGTAACACAACAGGATCAAAACAAACATGTGATTTAAAGGGGGCATGGGGACTAACATAAAAGTAGCTACTTTAAATGTGAAAGGCCTAGGATCTGTTATAAAGAGAAATAAATAGAAGCTCTATTGAAGAAGAGTAAAGTGGACATTATTTTCCTATAAGAGACTCATCAATCAAGAGATGGGATCAATGAACTCAAGCTGCAGAATATCAACATTTACAAGAAAGGGTATGGGACTTCAAAATCTAAAAGAGTTGCAATTTTAATTTCTAAATATTGTGAATTTGTAGTACAAGAATAAAGGATGACAATGGTAGATATTTAATAATCCAGGGTTTATTGGGAGAAGAAGACTATAGTAAATGTTTATGCACCTCATGTACAGCAAGGAGTTTTTTATGAATCTGTTCTAAAAGAATTGGAGAAGGTGAAAAAAGGGTATGTTATTATGGCAGGAGACTTTAATATGGTACTGGACAAAGTAAAGGATAAATCTGATATTAAAAAGGATATGACTAACAGAACTACTATTTTGAATAAAGTAATGAAAACCGCAGGTCTAAAGGATATTTGGAGAGAATTAAAGGGTGATGAGAGAAGATATACATATTATTCTTCGGTCTATAAAAGTTATTCTAGAATAGACTTTATATTTGTATCCCATAATTTGCTTTCTAAAATAATTGAAACAGAAATTAATACTATAAAAATAACGGACCATGCTCTAATGGAAATGAAAAAATTATAAAGAGGCAAGAAGATGGAGAATGAACTCTAGTATTTTTCAAAATGTAGATGTAATAGAAAGGGTAAAAAATGAATGGCTAGAAATATGGTCTATAAATGAAGCAGCTGGAAGTGAAATGGGATTGATATGGGACACTATGAAGTCAGTTATGAGGGGATTAACTATAAAGGAAATGTGTAAATTTAAAAGATCGAAAGAGGAGAATATTAAGAAATTGGAAGATGTAATTAAAAACCTGTAGCATAAGTATCTTGTAAATAGAGATAATAGAATGTTTTTAGAACGTCAAGCTAAAAGAAAAGAATTAGATAGCATAGAATTAGACAAAGTTCAGAGAGATTTAATGTATATGAACTGAATAAAATTATTTTGAATTTAGTAATAAAAACTCTAGATTTTTGGCACAGTTATGTCGAGCTAGAAGAGCAAAAAACGCAATAAGTGTGATTAGAGATAAATCAGGAAAGAAGTATAGCTGATGAAAGAAAAATTGCAAATATTTCAAGAATTTTATGAAGATTTATATAAGGGAGGTAATGTCTCAAAAGCAGACATAGAAGACATAGAATGTGTAGCCTGCACACTGTAATTAAAATTGTAAACCGCCCAGAGACTACTTGTAGTGGTATGGGGCGGTATATAAGCAGAACACTTTTTTTGCTTTTAAAGAAATTGTTAAAGAAAAGATACTAGAGACAGACGTGAGGGAACTAGAAAAACCAATTCAAGAGGAAGAGATTGGAGCAATTATCGATAAGCTAAAAAAATGGTAAAACCCCGGGTTGTGATGGACTAGATTCAGATTTTTATAAATTTTTAAATCAGTTTTAGTTCCAAGATTAAAAATACTCTTCAATAGAATCTTACAAGGAGACAAAATACCATTATCTTGGAAACATTCATTAACAATTCTCATTCCAAACCTAACAAGGATGTGATGGACCCTAGTTCATATAGACCTATCTCATTAATAAATCAAGATGCTAAGATTTTTACCACAATATTAGCGAATAGAATGAATGGGTTTATTACAAAATATATCAAGGAAGATCAAAATGGGTTTCTAAAGGGAAGACAAATGCCTAATTTAACTAGAAGAGTGCTGAATATTATATATCAGTGGTCCCCAACCCCCGGGCCGCGGACCGGTGCCGGTCCGTGGACCGGTCGGCACCGGGCCGCCTGGGGAGGCCGGGGAGGCTCCTCCCCTTTTCCTCCGCCGCCCTCCTCCTCCTCCTCTTCTCTCCTGCGGGCCGCCGGTGGAGGAGGAAGGCTGGAGGAGCGCAGGAGGAGCCGCCGCCGCCGCCTTTGCCTCCCTCCTCTGCCCGCCGGCGGCGGCGGCGCATCCTCCTCCTCCGCCCTCCTCCTCCTCACCCTCCACCAGCAGCAGCAGCAGGAAGCTGGGGGCCGGGCACGCGGGGCCGGGCGGGGAGGAGGGGGCGTGCGCGGGAGGCACTGGCGAGCCCCCCACGCACACGCACCGCCGCCGCAGCGTGGAAGAGGAGGTGGGTGCCCCTCCTCCTCCTCCTTCCCCCCAACCTGTGTTGGGGGCGGGCGGGGGCGCGCGGGCCGGCCTGGGTGTTTCGCCATTGGCCGCCCCTCGACCCCCGCGCCGCACAGCTGCTGCTGCTGCTCCTCCCGGCGGCGGCGGCGGCGGCGGGAGGAGGAGGAGGAGGAGGAGGAGGAGGCGCTACCGCCCTCGTTGAGCCCCTTCGGGCGGGGCGGCGGGTTCCGCCAGTCCCCAGCGGCCGCCTCGCTGCCTCCCGGGAGAGCAGACAAGTTCCAGCAGCAGGTGAGAGAGGCGGCGGCGGCGGCGGGAGGCGCTAGACCCGGCGGGAGGGGGGGCCAGTCTTGGTGGCGGGGGAGGGCGCAAGATGAGCTTTGCCCGCCTCCCTGAAGGTGGCCAGGTGTGTGTGTGTGTGTGTGTGTGTGTGTGTGTGTGTGCGTGTGCGTGTGTGTGTGTGTGTCGGGGAGGGCTGAATAAAGGACACTGGCCTCTCCGGGGCGCGCGGGGACGCCACCCCCCAGCCTCCCTCCCTCCCCCTCCGACTCGCCCGCCCGAAGGCCGAAAGGCGGCTGCCGTGGCCGCCGACAGGAGGAGGAGGCGGGGCCCGCCCGCCCAGGAGCCCCAGGCTCCCCCACCCTGATGCCCCCAGTCGGGCGCCTAATGCCGCGCCGCCGCTCCCGTGGCCCCCCGCAAGGCACACGCTCCAAGCCCCCCCCACCCCCTCCTCCCCTCCTCCCTCCCCCATCCCCCACCCCCACACCCTCCCCTTCCCCCGCCCGACCCCCCCGCACCCCCCATCTGCCCCCCTCCGCACCCCCAGCCCCGGGCCACGGAAAATCATCAAACATTTACCGGTCCGTGGGGACAAAAAGGTTGGGGAGCACTGTTATATATGATACAGAAATGAATAAACAGAAGGCTGGTATTCTATGATTGGATATATTTAAGGCTTTTTATTGTGTGGAATGGCCAACACTAAAAATAGTGATTGAAAATTGGGGGTTTGGAATGAAATTTAGAGGGGTGATAGATCAATTATATTCTGAAAATACATCTGAGATAATAATTAATGATGGGATTTCAGATCGGATATCTCTAGGCCGAGGTACTAGACAAGGTTGCCCCCTCTCCCCAATTCTATTTTGTTTAATGATTGAAATGTTTGCGGATAAAATAAGGAATGATGAGTTAATTAGCAGATTAGGTACTGATAAAGGAAAGGTAAAGGTAAAGATTAGGTAAAGATTAATTTATTTGCAGATGATTCCTTATTGACAATTAAAAACCCACTAGAGAGTATGGATAGAGTTAAATATCATTTGGAGAAATTTGGGTCAATATCTGGATTGAGGGTTAACTTGCAAAAATCTCAGGTGATGTTGTTTAATCATAACAAGGAAGAACAAGAAGTGTTTACCCATAACTACGGATGTAAGATAAGTAACTCAATTAAGTATTTAGGTATAGAATTAGTAAAGGACACACGGAAACTAAAGGAATTTAATTATAGTAAACTGAAGAAAGAAATTAAGAATAAAATGTTAGAATATTCAAGTCTAAAACTTTCTTGGTTTGGGAAGATGGCATTGATGAAAATGAAAATTTTACCAAAGTTAATTTTTTTCTTTATGATGCTTCCAATACAGCTAACTAAGGATGACCTTAAATTTTGGCAAGATTTAATTAATAACTATTGTAACAGTGGTAAAAAAGCTAGAATAAATAAAAAATATTGTTATATGGCCCAAAATAAAGGTGATATAGGTTTACCGAATGTTAAAAATTATTATTTAGCAAATCAAATAAGGTTTACTGGGGATATTGTGTTTAGTCCAGAAAGATTAATATGGTGGAAAATGGAATCATTGGAAATAAAGGAGGATATAGAAAAATACTTATTCGGCACTATTAAATGTTAAATGAGATTAATAACCCCTTTCTTAGATCTATCTTAAATGCATGGTACTTACATAAGAAAAAAAGTATGTCCCTCGGACTCACCATTGAGATCTGTAACTGAAATGGAGAATTTCCCTATAAATTTGAAAGTTTTCAAAAAAGTATTTAGGGATAAACAAGTGATTAGATTGAAAGACTGGATAGGCAAGATGAGAAGGAAAGTACAAATGAAGGAAATTCTCCAAGGTATGGATATATCTTGGTTTAATTTTATACAATTAAAGAAATGGACTGATACTTGGATAAGGAAAAATAATAAATGCAGAGAGTACACAAAATATGAATAACTCTTATTGTTGTATGAGGATACTCAGAAGGAAGTAGTAGTAAAAGGTATTGTTAGCAAACTATATAAAATTATTTCAGATTTAGATGAAAATAGGGGAGGATCTGGATCAAAATTATTGTGGGAACAAGATTTTTAAAAAGAAATAAGAGAAGAAGACTGGGCTAAAATGTGGAGAATGAGAATACTTAGATCTATGTCTGTTAGAATAAAGGAAAATTTCTTTAAAATAAGTTTAAGATGGTATTTGATGCCAGTGAAACTGAATAAAATGAATGTAATTTTTTCTAAGCTTTGCTGGAAATGTGATAATGAGATTGGTACCTTTTATCATTTGTGGTGGGAATGTAAAAAGATACAGAAATTTTGGAAATGTATTTTTAAAGAACTAAGTGAGATACTAGAAATGACTATAGAGCCCAAATCTGAAATTGCTTTGTTATCAATATTTGTGGATCATAGTTATGATGTTAAAACTAAAGAGTTGATTACAAATTTGCTGACAGCAGTTAGATTAATAATTGCTAGAAATTGGAAATCTAAATATGAACTATGTTTAGAAGAATGGTATAATGAAGTATCAAACATTGCTTTAAATGATAAATTGACTTGTTCTCTCATGGTTAAAAAAGGAGAGTTAAAAAGAGATATTTTCTATGATATATGGGGTAGATTCATTGAATATGTGCTTGTACGGGATAAGGGTAAGGTTTCCGCGCAACAATCAATTTTGTTCTGGAGGGGAGGATGACGAATGTAAATATGAAGAGTGATCCTGTTGGTGAAGGGGTGCACTGTTTTTGATGTTTGTCTTTTTTTTGTAATTTGTATATGTTTGTCTTTTTTGTAATTTGTATATGTTTTTAAATAAAAAAATAAAAAAATAGAAGAGCTTTAGATAGAAAAAAACAAAGCAAACAAAACAGAAATTTCCATTTCATTGCATTGCGCTTTTCTTTGATGGGTTGGTTCATTATTCATTTCGTTAGCTAATGAAACAAATAACAAATAACAAAACAAATTAAAAGTTCATTTCGTGCCCATCTCTACATACTATGGAGAAGAATGTTGGCCTGTAGATCCAACACTGCCACAGTTTTATTTATAAAATATTACTACTGCACTAAAGCTGAAATGAACATGTATTTATTTATTTAATCATTTCATTAACAAATATAAAAATACATATAAGTACCAAAATACATATAAGTACCAAACAATCATGTTTTCAGTGTTTAACATAGGTATCCTATAGTACCTTATTTGTAACTGTATTTTATCTTATGAAATGTTCATGTAACATTTCTTTACATATATCAAATATCAAATTAATTGTCTGTTCAACAGATACTTAGAAGTACAAACAGAACTTTAAAAACTTGCTGCATTATTTATATAAAGTTCCATATGTATTTCTTTTATTGTCCCCCATTGCAATCAATGGGACTTGTATAGATTGCACAATTAACATGAGTGGATTGTGCCTTAATTTTTTTATTATATATTATTAACTTCAAAGAGCACAAGGAAAAATACCACATAAATTCATATATTAGAATGTTCATTAGCTTAAGCTGCAATCTTATACACATCTACTTGGAAATAAACCCAACAGAACATATTGGGTTAAAGGTAAAAGTAAAAAAGGTAAACATTGCCCCCCTGCACATGTGTGCTAGTTGGGTCTGACTCTAGGGGTGGTGCTCATCTCAGCTTCCAAGCCAAGGAGCCAGTGTTGTGCAAGTCCATGCCATGTGGCTGGCATGGCTGAACACATTTCTGCGCACGGAACACAAATAACCCTCCCGCTTTTTACAGCAGTACCTATTTATCTACTTGCATTTACATGCTTTCGAACTGCTAGGTTGGCAGGAGCTGGGGTTAACAGCAGGAGCTCAATGGATTTGAACCTCCAAGCTGCTGACTTTGCAGCCAATAGTTTCAGTGCTCTAGCCCACTGAGTATATCTCTGTATAAATATGCTCAGAGTTGGGAACAAAATATTAATGTTTTCTTACTTTGTAGGGGGAAAAGACCCATGAGGTATGAACTACTCCACTTAGTGAATTACTCTACTTCATTTGCTAGCCATTCCAATCATTGCACATTCTGCTTTGGTCAAACATCTGAAGGTGTGTTAGCTTCTCAATCTGTTATTCATCCATAGCGATTAGGATTTATGAAGTTCATGTTTTGCAGCTGACCTCAAAGAGTGAGGCTGCTGAGTGCATCCGATAGAAAATGGAAAAGGGCATTGCAAGGTTAACAACAATGATCCAGGGTTCAAATCCAAACACCATTTCTTCCAATCCATTGTCATATTCAGGGCGGCAGCCAAAAGCCGGTGGAATCCAAAGCTATGAAACAGAATTAAATAATAGAAATGGAAATAAAGATGAATGCCTATGACTCTATAGATTGACCTATGGGCAGTCCTGGGATATTCTAAGAATTATTCTAATCTAATCATAATATATTTAAAATAATTTTATCCCACCTTTCCCCTTAAAAAGGACCCAATAATCTAAAATTCCAGTTGTAGAATGGTTACTTTGATTACATTTCATTAAAGGCTCATTCATAACTAAGGCTCTTGTAGCAACTTAAAGACTAACATGTTTTAGTGGGCTTAAACATTTGTAGATTGCACAGTACTGTACCTCATGTGTTGATAGAATTTCAGTGGCTGTATGTAGGACTGTTAGGCCTAACATGGCATCCAGTCATTCTGCTTGTTTCAAAAATGTGTTTCTGGGGATAGAACTAGATGTTTCCAGATACTATGCAGTAAGCTATTCACAGCAGGATACTTGCAAACAGGTGTGAAACTGTTGCAAATACAGGTGAAACTCAAAAATTAGAATATAGTGCAAATTTTCATTTATTTCAGTAAGTCAACTCAAAAGGTGAAATATATGAGACAGACTCATTACATGCAAAGCAATGTAACCCCAAATTCACAATCTCAAAAAATTAGAATATTACATGGCATCAATAACTCAAGAATTGGAAATAGAACAATATTGGGCCTCTGAAAAGTATAAGCATGCAGTACTCAGTACTTGGTTTGGGCATCAATTACTGCCTCAGTGTGCTGTAGGATGGATGCTATCAGCCTGTGGCAGCACTGATGATGTGTTATGGAAGACAAGGATGCTTCAATAGCAGTCTTCAGCATTCAGTTTCATGTCCCTCATCTTTCTCTTGGCAATGCCCCATAGATTCTCTATGGGGTTCAGGTCTGGTGAATTTACTGGCCAATCAAGCACAGTAATCCCATGGTCATTGAGCCAGGTTTTGGTACTTTTGACAGTGTGGGCAGATGCCAAATCCTGCTGGAAAATGAAGTCAGCATCCCCATAAAGCTCATCTGCATATGGAGAAGAAACACTGTCAAGAGACCACCAGCCATAGAATCATAGAATCATAGAGTTGGAAGAGACCTCAAGGGCCATCTAGTCCAACCCCCTGCCATGCAGGAACCCCCATCACAATGTTTCCGACAGATGGCCATCCAGCCTCTGCTTAAAAACCTCCAAAGGAGGAGACTCAACCACCCTCCGCGGCAGGATATTCCACTGCGGAATAGCTCTAACTGTCATGAAGTTCTTCCTAATGTTCAAATGGAATCTCTTTTCCTGTAGTTTGAAACCACTGCCCTGAGTCCTAGTCTCTGAAGCCATGGAAAACAAACCTGTTCCCTCTTCAATATGACATCATTTCAAATATTTAAACATAGCTATCATATCCCCTCTCATGAAGTGCTCCAAAATCTCCTGGTAGACAGCTGTCTTGACCGTGGACTTAATGAAGCACAGTGAACCAACACCAGCAGATGACACGGCTCCCCAAATCAACACAGACTGTGGAAATTTCACACTGGAGTTCAAGCATTGTGCATTGTGCACCTCTCCATTCTTCCTCCAGACTCTGGGTCCTTGGTTCTCAAATGAGATGCAAAAGTTGCTCTCATTAGAAAAGAGGACTTTGGACCACTGAGGAACAGTGTTCAGGAGCAGCTTGACAAGAGGAATACAACATTTGAAGCCCATGTCCAGGATCCGCCTGTGTGTGGTGGCTCTTGATGCACCAACTCCAGCCTCAGTCCACTCCTTGTGAAAGTCCCCAACACTTTTGAATGACATTTTCTTGACAATCCTCTCCAGGCTGTGGTGTACCTTTTTCTTCCACACTTTTCCCTGCCACATAACTTTTTATTGATGTGCTTTGATACAGCACTTTGGGAACCTCCAGCTTCTTTTGCAATCTGTACCTTTTGGGGCTTTCCTCCCTTATGGAGGGTGTCAATTATGGTTTTCTGCACAATTGTCAGGTCAGCAGTGTTTCCCATGATTGTGATTCCTACTGAACCAGCCTGAGAGAACATTTAAAGGCTCAGGAACCCTTTGCAGGTGTTATGGATTCTTTAGCTGATTAGAGTGGGACATGCAACACACACAAACTCTCTCTCTCTCACACACACACACACACACACACACACACACACACACACACACACACACACACACACACACACACACACACACACACACACACACACACACTTTGAGCCTAGAATATTGAACCTTTTCACACTATTCTAATTGTCTGAGATTGTGAATTTGGGGTTTTCATCAACTGTATGCCAGAATCATCACAATTAAACCAAAGTAAGGCTTGATATATCTCGCTTTGCACATAACGAGTCTATCTCATATATTAGTTTCACCCTTTGAGTTGACTTACTGAAATAAATGAACATTTGCACGATATTCTAATTTTTCAAGTTTCACCTGTACGTGCCCTGCTTTAATATGATTCCTTGCATTAAAGTAGGACATGGTGCAGCCACCAGCTTGCCAGTGCTGGGATTCCTGTCAGTTATTGACAGCACTGAGATTGGTGCAGGAGCTCACCCTCTTGACATGTGGCAAAAATGGAGCCACTGGAGCTCTCTCTCTCTCTCTCTCTCTCTCTCTCTCTCTCTCTCACACACACACACACACACACACACACACACACACACACACACACACACACACACCAGGCAAGGAGAACATCGCCAGCTGTTCAGTGTCCAGATAGTTGGGAAGCCTCTCAGAACTGGCCAGACAATGCTGCTCTTGCCAGGAAAGGAGTGGCAGGGGGTGGGGGTGGGGAGAGGGCAGCTCTATTTTAACTATAGGACATATTAGTGAGGACTCTGCTTCCCCGATTCCCGTGCTGTCCATAGACAGGAAACTTCTTAATACTAGTCAGTCAATGACAGAAGCTCTACAGTAGTTTTAAAATAGGCAGATTGGTGTAATGTTTAAACCACAGTAGGACTTGTGTCATGTATAGTGACAGAAGCTGCTGTATATTCAATTCTGTTTCTCCCCCACCCCCCCCCCCCAAGCATGTAGTTATGGCCTACTGTCTGTCTTTCCTCCATGGGTTTTACCTTCCCAGTTCATAATGAGAAACATAAATGTTTTTCTTACTTAAAGTATTTGGTAGCAGTGGTGGGTCTTCAGTAAAGAAAGGGTATTTGAATTGAATAAAAAATTAGCTTAAGTAATTTTATTATTTTATTTTTGAATGAGCATTTTGTTAGGTTTTTAGGTTTTTCTAACTATGCCAAATCAAAGAATCAGAGACAGTGCTTCTCACAATTAAAACTTTTACAGCAAGGTCTCTGTGCACTTTTAGAATTATTTTATAGTGAATTTTTGGATTACAGCCATTTATTCCAGATATTTCTAGTTTGGAAGCTGTTTAAAACAAATGCTGGTTTCCCACCCACATACAAATATGGATAAGTTACTTAGAAATTTTTCCAGCAATAATGACATGCTAAAGATCCCAAATGCATTCTGTACTATACCTACTCCCCATTAATATGCTACTTCTTTACAAGGGCAATACATTTTTCAGTCTGACCATTAATCCACAGTTTATTGTATAATTTAAAACACTGGTTATCCATGCACAATCCAGAGGCTGAAATACAGTTGCTTGCCATAGTATATTATACTAGAGTGAGCCAATTGAATCAATGGGGATTTAATGAGTCACCTTATCTTCAAGTTCTATTGGTTCAAAGAGTCCTAACTATAACTAACTTCAGCATAGGAAGTCACAATTAGAGTAGAGCCATTTGAATCAACAGAACCTCTGAAGGAGTTGACTTATTAAATATGCCTTGATTCAATGGGCCTACTCTATTTTACTGCAACCCCAACCAATACCCAATATCTGCATACTGAGAGTTTCAGCAGCCCCCTTTTAAACATTCCTTCTGTTCTTTTGCACACTAACAGGATGCTGGGGTATCAAAGTGGTCCATACGTGGAATTGGTACTTTCTACACAGCTCCATGATATCTTACAGAGCAGGACTACAGTATCATCAAGTCAGCTGAAAAGTCCACCTTGTTCCAACAAATCAATGAGGTGGTAAAGAGTTTTTCATAGTTTACTACTGCATGTAATATTAGCCTGCTAGAAAATCAGAAAATGCAGTTAGTTCTTTATTCTATGGTTGACATTTAAAGCGTTAGGTATTGTAATATGAACTGCTGCTATTTGAAATCTATCTGTGTATTTGGGTGCTGGGGGTGCTCCCTTGACTCCACTGTGAGTGAGGCTATGAAGGCTATCCAGGGCAGCTTTCAAAGTAGCATGGCTGTTCTTATGAGAGCTTCTTTTGTCAAAAAATTCAAATGCCAGATGAAAATACAATAAATGCATGGATAAATAAAGACAAAACTGTACACTGAGAAGGAAAGAATGCTAACAATGGGAAGTGATGCAGAGTAGTGTCACTGCATTGAAACACAGCCAAGTGCTGAACTAAAGGGTTAAAAATGTGTGCTGCTGCCATGGCATAGTCTCAGAATTTAAAAAGCTTTTGTGAGTTTTTCGGGCTGTTTCACTGTGTTCTGGAAGTTTCTGAAACTTTCAGAACACAGCCAACCATCCCGAAAAACTCACAACAGCAATTTTAAAAATTTACTTTATTTCTAGTCTGTCTTTCTCTCAAAAAGAGTCATTTGATAAATGTGCAGAGTTTCATACACTGATGATACAGATCAAACTGGTTCAAGGAGGGAAAGATGGACAGATTCTGTTGGATTTGTTTCTCTGGCAACCATGGATTGGCATTATTTTTGTACAATAACTTACCGACAGATTGCACAAGAACAAAAATGAAGCAATGTTCTTCAGGATTCTTCTTTTGTTGTTGATTGTCATGTTTCCATTATAAAGGGAGAAATCAGAGCTAGAGATATTGACTAGAGTGTTTGCTTGAATTTTGTTTTCATCCAGTGTACTGCTTCCACTGCTCTCAGGCAGACAACTACTTCCGCTGAACATGTGTGGCAACTCTCTACTTTCAATGTTACCGGTTCCATTATATATTTCCTTGTAGGATGGTGTGGTGGACAGAATGCTCCCATTGGATACAGTAAGTATGCGAAGTGTTTTAATGTCATCATTAATCCTCTCCTGTTCGTGATGTATGGATTCAATTATAAATAGGTTCTGAATATACTTCTCAATTATAACAAGGATGGAATAGGGCAGATTGTACCATGAATATGCAGGATGAGATTGAGCACAAATAATTGCAAGAATGGAGCCCCAAGAAAGGAGCCAGGATCCTGATGCAGTTCCAACCAATAAATCTGCATCAAGCTTCCTAGCTGGATTTTTTGAAACATCCAATGACTTATCTTCAAGCCTGTAAATCAGAAGTGCAACAATCCCAGCGCCGCACATGAGTGTCAGTACGATGATAGCATATAAATAAAACATAATGAGTGCTAATTCACTCTTTATTTTTGAACGGCCAATCTGAATCAAGTAGACAACCACTACTGCTATTGTTGTAGAAAACACAGCTAGTCCTAAAATGGTGCCCATAGTTTTGCCTTGAAACTTAAATGATGTCTTGTGTTGCTGAAAGTGTTCAACTTTGCGTCCAATATTCTTCCATAACACATATAGCATTGTGGATGCTAAAATGTGATATTCAATGTTAAAGGGATACAGATAATATATTCCTTGAGAAAATATGGAGCAGAGGGCTGGTATCGTACAATTACAGTGTGGCGCATGGTCATCCAATTCTAGAAAAAAAGATAACAAATATTGAGTGCTTGTTATACTATATTAGATCAAAAGACTCTGTAAAGATAAGCCATGCCATGACACCACTATGACTACATTAGAATGCATGGCAGGAACCATTTTAGCCATTATACTAATAAACATAAAAGGGGACACAGAAGGAGCCTTCTCAAAGAATATAAGGACTGTAAACACAACAGAAAGCCCCTGGCAATGATAGCAAGCTGTTGGCTGATCCTTCTACCCTGGGAGTGCCAATGGATTGCTTCTGACAGAAACAAAGATACAAAATAAATACTTTCTCTTAGAAGGTATTTAGGCCATTGTTTTGTCTGCTGCAGAGATTCACTCTTTTTTGCATTTCATCAGACAACATAATTGCTAGAATAAACCAGCCCACACCCAGAGCATTCTTACCCACACCTTTCTGGGTCCATGTAACTACTTTTTTGTGGGGTTAGAATTGTTCCATTTGTTTCAGTTCTGGTGCATGTGATCACTGGGATTAAAACCAAAGTGGCTTGCTGGTTGTACTTTTGGAGAAGCTATTTAATTGAAAACTTTAATTGTTGCTTGCTAAGCTATCAGTGATGCTTTGAAAGTTTTTTTTCAAATGCAGTCAAAATATTTGAAGGGGGAGGCGAAAAACTTTTTGTCTCCCTTCTCTTCCACAGGCAAGGAAGATTTAAATGGAAAGGTTCAAATTTCTCAACTGAGAAATACCTGAGATATTTAGTCAACAACACCAACAGACTTTCATAGAATCACAGAATGATGAAGTTGGAAGGGATATACAAGGCCATCAAGTCTTACCCCTGTGCTCAAGGCAGGAATACAAATCAAAGGATAACCTCCCAGTGGTAGTCTAAGTTATTCTTGAATGCCTCCAATGTTGGAGCACTCACCACCTCTTGAGGCAACTGGTCCCATTGCCATACTGCTCTAGCATTTAAGACATTTTTCTTGACATTCAGCCGAAGCCTAGCATCCTGTTACTTGAGCCCACTGTTATGCATTGTGAATTCTGGGTTTCTCTAGAACAGATCCTACCCGTCCTCTGTATGATTACCTCCAGCATATATGTGTAGCTGTATTCTGTTTCGGTTTCCTTTGAAAACAAGAATTCTACAAGAATGTGGTCGCTCTTGACCAGTGTTCCCATTACTACATCCCCCTCCAGCAAGTCCTCTCTTTTGTTTTTCACCCCAACTACATTGATCCAGATGCTTTCAGTGGACAGCCAGTCTCTTTTTCTTGTATTTCTGTGCAGGAATGTGTATTTTGACATGTAGTGCAACTCCTCCTCCCTTTTTAGCCTTTCTTTTCTTTTTAAACAATTTTATATATCAGTTTCTGTATTCTAGTCATGGGAGTCATCCCACCAAGTTTCAGTAATTCCAATTAAGGCTGATACTTCACGTCCATCTCATCACTGTTCGCGGTCCCGCGGGGGACCGGTATGAAGAAATCTAACCACACATCCATTGCGGGATGAAGAGAGTTCGTCCTGACCACGCCCCCTGAACTGCGATCTAAGCGGGATGAGAGATTCCCCTCCCTGGCCTCAGGAATCTCCTCATCTCGCTTCTCCTTCTGATACGAGAGCCCATGAGGTCAGTCCTCCTGCAACGTGCCATTCTCCATCTAGTGGCAGGAGTGTGAACTGCCATATGTCAGTACATTCCCTATGGAGTCAGCAACGCAGTGCAGAGAGATTAAAAGACAAATGCCTCAAACTCAGCTCTGTAACGCATTGAAGGCAAGGCTTCAGAGAATCGAAACATTAAAAAACGGAAGGTCGGGCCGGAAAAAAAAACAGAGAACAAAGGCATAGAATTTCACATCTCATCACGGAACAAGGACGTGCGGTAACAGTCATGCTGGTATCATCCCTCACGCCCGTGCGTACACGGGAACAGGGACAGAACCGCAAGAAGACCACGTGACTGCAACCGACATCAACATGCAACAAACTTCCTCCCGGGACGAGAGTGGACGTGAAGTAACCATCTAAGTCATATTTACCCTCCTGAACTAAGATTTTCAGTTCTTGTTTGTTTCCCATATTTCTGGTATTTGTACATAGACACCAGAGATTATGTGATTTGTGCCTTGATTTTCTTTGAATATTTCTATAAATATTATTATTAATATTAATGTTATTATTGACCCCCATTAGAACTCTTATTGTGCATAATCCTCCCTTCTCCAACTGCTGTGGCACCAACAGCATGTGCCAGCAGATTTATCAGACATTTGGAACAGTTCTTAGGGTGAATGGGAAGCTGCAGTAGTTTGGCATGAACAGTGACTTCCACTGGATGTACATGACTGGATCCTGCCTAGTGTACTTAATAGCAATGTGATAATTAATAGAGAAAAAATGATATAATTTACAGTGTGTCAGTGGATACCATTTCCTCTGATCGATGGCATTATGGTGCATCTGTCTATAATGAAGTCATACTATAACAGGGGATACCACTGTCTAGGACTAGGTCGTGTGATGTTGGGGGGGAAGAGATACACTATGCTGCTTGGGCTAATCATAGACTCATAGAATAATTGAGTTGGAAGGTGCCTATAAGGTGATTGAGTCCAACCCCTATTCAGTCCAGGAACCACCCTCCCTTGTCACAGTTCCTAGTTTACTGAATTTTTATAAGGAAAAGCACAGTAAAGGAAGATGTAAGAAATAAATGCAGAATTGAGAAGACCAAAAAAGGCTGTCTAACTCCTATATACCACTGAATTCAATAAGACATGCACATACTGTAAGACATATTAAACATCTCTATTGAAATAAATGGGGCTTTAGTTTGTACAAGCATATCTCTCTCTCTCACACACACACACACACACTCTCTCTCTCTCTCTCTCTAAACCAAACAAAAAATGGTCCAAAGACAAAAATGTTGTGGCACTATAAAGACTACTATATTTTAATGTGAATTTTCTTGGATAAAGTGCACTTCCTAGAGATTTGAGCCATAAAAACTAATGTTAAAATACAACAGTCTTTAATGTGCTACAGTGTATTTTGTTGAAGGGGTGCTGGGAGTTGGTTTGAGGTTGTTGTTGTTTGTTTATTTTGGTTGCACAAACTGACATGGGTACTTCCTCAAAAGCTTTGTATAAGCAATACATTGATGGTAAACAGTAGACCATTAAGGTACTGAATTAAAGTACTCAGCAATTCTGGAATGATACCTTGAACTGAAGTCTACAATTAGAGAAAGAAATAATTAATGAATATCTATAGTTGCTATTTAATGCCCACTAAGAGCTCTCAAGCAACTTCATAAGTGAGCAAGATAATTAAGACTTTTGAAGCATTTCCTATGTTGCACTAGGAAAACCATACAGTATTTATAGATTAAGGGCAAAGGAATGGTGCAGAACAGTTTTCATTTACACAGGAAATTGCATCCAATCCATCTCTTGTGTTACTACTTGCACAACAGATAAATCCATCACAACTATGGCACAGCTTTTCACTCCACTAAAAAGAATGCAAGAGAAAAGAAGAAGCTAAAGCAGAGACAACGGAGGAAGAGCAACAGAGGTTCTAGTGGAAGGGCAGAAGGAGCAGGTTAAGGCAAATGGAATAAGTCAAGCCACAGGAAAGAAATTTGATAGAACAAAAAATTGTTCTAATAGTCAATATTTTGGCTCTCTCCTGCAATATCTGCATACAAGATAATTATAAACAGAAATGACTACATCAAAAATGAACCAAGATTTTCTCTTACCTATTGATATGTTTCCAAAGCCAAGGGTTATTAATCTTTCTTTGTGTTCATTAAGTTGATGTTTTGATTCAGTTAATACACCATTTGTCCACAAAAGCAAATTTGTAAATACTGAGTGGATCACTCCAAATCTAGGAGACAATTCCATTACAAAGAACATTTTTGAATGTGGGTAAAAACCATACTTCTGGATAACATGTTTCCCCAGGTAAAATACATAGTACAGTATATACATACCTATAAAATACATACTAAGTTAACATCAGGTTTAAGGAACCAAAATTAATTACATCATTTAACAAGAAATATAGTATATGATAGATAGATAGATAGATAGATAGATAGATAGATAGATAGATAGATAGATAGATAGATATAGATAGATAGATAGATGCTGGAGAAATATAATTTATAACAAAGCTATTTTTCTTACAGTATAAAATTAATTTTTAAGATATACATCTGGTATGACATCTCTATATGAAATCCTTTTAAAATGCCAGAATTTTTTTAAAAGCCATTATGTAGGTTTTGAGGCTATTTTCTAATCCCAGTGAGAATTATGATATATGTGGGTTAGGGTTAGGATTCTGATTGGTGTTAGGGCTTAACACATACCTCACTCCTAGTGAGAATGTCAGTGTTGTCCAAATAGAGGGAAATAATATGTCAGAAAATATGAAAAACAAAACAACAGCCCATAGATTGGAATCTCCCAATATGCATTCCTATCCCAAAGAAAGGAGATGTCAAGGAGTGCAGCAACTTTATGACCATTACTTTAAATTCCCATGTGTACATAGTGATGCTCAAGGTGCTTGTTTGCCATATTTTTCCGTCTATAAGACTCCGCCATGTAGAAGGTGCCCCCAAACTTTCTGAACCCAAAATTAACAAAATGAACACATCCTACCAGAAAAGGAAGGGAAACAGGGGGGCACCCAAATTGATGGGAGTGAATGAGCTGAGCCAAGTCCCTGTCCCACTGAGGTTTCTTTTCCTTTCGGACAGCTCATTCACTGTCATCAGTTTGGGATTTCCTCCACCAACACTCTGCTTTTTCCCTTCCTTTCTGGCAGCCCTTTCACTGTCCTCCACTTTTCCAAAATGCCTCTCCACTTTGTTTTTTGTTTGTTTTTGTAGAAATCAGACCCAGCCTTTTGAGCGGGGAAAGGCTTTCTTCTGTGTATAAGATTGTGACATCACCCCTTTCACAAACTGGGTTTTTCAAGGGCACAACCGGGTTTATTTCGACATCCCACTGCTGTGCCACTAAATTGTGACGACATCTCCCTTTTACACACTGAATTCTGTGATGGAAATGATACCGCTGCCACCTTTTATTCACTTATTAATGCTGCCACCTTTTAAACCCATCGCCTCATGAATTGGGACAGACTCAGATGAATAATATAAAAATAATAACAAAGTTTATTGAGAAGATAATAAATATAACAATATCTGAGGATGGTATGCGTTGCCTTTAACATATACTGTAATAGATTTAATCAGCTCTACAAGCCTCCCTTGTCTTCAATAACTAGTAAACAGTATAGCCCTCACTGCCTGACAGAACTCTCAGAGAACAGTGCTCTCTCCCAGCAGTCACTCTCAACTGAACTGAACTCACTGAACTCACTGCCTAGGCTCCACCCTTTTTATATCATACCATTCCCCGCCCTCCTGCTGGGATTGGCTGATGAGTTGTATATTCATCACTCCTGTCTGCAGAGTTTGTCACAATACCTCCCCACTTATAAAGAAATTTTAAGGGAGTAAACTTACCTCGGTTTGCTCACTTAAAATTCTCTTCTGGAGCCTATTTAACTATTTCATACATTCTTCTGTTTATCAGCTTCAATTATGCATATCTATAAACTGTTTTATAACATGTTCAACCTTATTACCATATAATATCATTAAATACCTTATCGATCATCCTAGAATCAATCTATGTTAAGATGCAGAAATACATATATTTGGTTTACATATTAAGCTATTTTACTTATCAATATACATACAATTGTTATCCTTAACTTATATTTTAAATATCACATAAACATTTTGATTCATAATAAGCTCTAATTATACATTACCTTGCATTTTTCATTTACAGTTAACTTACATTAAGTTACGGTTTTCACATTTTATGACATTACATTTCCATACTTTTTTTAAAAAACACCTTCCTCTTACAACAGCAATAAAATAATATTACATTATTATTATTTAACCATGGTCCATGTAATCAATGTCTTCCGCCTCTTGCTGCAACGGCTGGACAATGCTACGCCACGGGTGATCACTTCCTCTGGCACATAAATCCAAAGTCCAGTTCACAGTAAATTGATGCCATTTTTTCTTGGGTTCTTGGAATGTGGGATTCAACTCTTTGACACCACTCCTGGTACAGTTCATTAGAGTCCCCTCAAATGCAGCTTGGTATTCAAGCGACCACTGCATGACATATGTGTGCTTCTTTTTTGTCAGTTCAGTCAGTGGTGTTGCAATGGTGCTCAGATGTGGACTAAACCTCCTATGATATCCCGCAAGACCCAAAAAAGATCTCACCTTCTCTTTGTTGGTCTGTCTTGGCCATGGGTCCATCGCGTTGATCTTCCTCTGCAGGGGGTCGGTCACGCCTCGTCCCACGTCGTGTCTCAGGTAGTTGACTTCTGGATGTCCTAGTCGCCACCTGGATTCTCCCTTCGTCTTCTCGGCCTCTCGGATCCGCTGAAGCATGATGTTCACAGGTTGTAGTTGTTTTTCCCAGGTGTCTTTTGCAACCACCGAATCAGGTCTGTCATTAGCATCCTTCACTTCCAAGTAGGGTTTCTGCTTTACACCGTTTTCTATTTGCTTTTCAGCTTCCTGCAGTGTTCTAAATTCTTCAGCGATCTTATTCCATTCTTGTTCCATGTCCAGTGACACTTTGTTCCAATCCAAATGAAGTTGTTCGTTATTTAATATTTCTTTTCCAAGCTCTGCTTCCATTGGTGTAAGGTGCTGTAAGCAATCTTCTTTACTTTCTGATGCACCAGACAATTGCATTTCCAAATTACATATATTCTTTTCTTTAATGTTTTCCACTGTGGTAATTACATCTAGTTCTGCTGATTTCTTCTGGAGTTTGAAAACAAATGTATCAGATTCATTCCTCCTTTCCTCCAGTCCCTTTTCCTTCATCTCTAAAAGTGCTTTCAAAGGTGAAATTTCATTCTGGAATTCACCAGTAACTGATGGCTGCATAATTTTAGCTTCTTTCAGCTCTTTTGCTATTGCTTCATTTTGTACCTTTTCAAGCTGTGCTAATTTTTCTTCGTCTTCTTTTAATTTAAAATATTTTTCTAGCCTGGAGTTCTCTACTGGTACATGAAGTTCCTCACAAGCTTGTATCATTTTCTCCTCTAGTATGAAATTTTCAGGGTGTTCGGGATTTAAGGGTTGTGTATTTGTTTCCATTAAGTCAAAACATCCCTTCATACTGTTGTCTTGCCTTTGTTCTAGGCTAAAGTCTACTGCTGGCCCTTTTAGACTGTCAGCTAAATTAGCTTCTTCTACCATTTCAGACTGCTGAGTTTCCCTCTCAAGTTCTCCTACTGACATTTGATTGGTAACTTTGTTGTTTTCACCATTTTGTTCAGCTTGGTGTGTCTGAGCCCGTGTTCCTACAAAAGCACTCTGCACGTGCTCTAAGACATCTATTCCAATTAAACCTGCTCTTGGGATTTGATCTGAAACTCCTATTCTATGACTGGAGTTCAAGCCATATGAGTTATTGCAGTCACCATTTGTAATGTCTGAAGAGACAACTGTTGTGGAGCAAGGGTTTGCTGTCAATTTTGAGGAGGTAGCTAGACTTCTGTTGATTGTACTGCCCAATTTTGTCACAGGAGACTGTCTGGGCCAAGTACCATCTTCATTCTTTACCTCTATTACCACCACCTGTCTCTGGTAGAGCCCTGAATCTTCTATAGTGCTGTCAAGTTTGCTTAACGGCTCATAAATACTGGTATTACTCATATATCTGCGCCACAACCTAATTTCCTTCCCATCAGGAATATTAAACAGCTTCCGCATCTCTTTTCCAATAGTATCAATGGTATCCACTTTGCTGAAATAACAGCTTATGAGATTATTAGGATCATTGTTTTGACAGAGCTTCAGTTCCCGAAGATATACTTCGACTTTATAATATTTCACAAATAATCCATATTCTACAACTTTCCTCACAATTGGCTTCTGCCCTTCTACACACCCATACCAATTTACTAATTTATTCCAGGCTTCAGTGGGAACTAAAACATAATCCACTTCATCAACAAGGTACTCTTAGAATATCTGAGTTTCTGAATTTGCAAAAAGTCCCGAGTTGTCAATTGGCCCTGGGAAGAGTTTGGGCTCTCCCACATTATACCGGTCCCAGCTGTCAAAGCCCACATATTTCTTCCACTGCTCGAACCACCGGCTATTAATCAAATACCAAAACTCCCCTGGCCGCAAAGGCATCCCCAACAGCGGCTTAAGTTCAGACCCCTCAGTATGGGCCATTTAAAAAAAAAAAAGGTTTTCTTGGTATCTCTCTGGCACTTTAGTGACTGACCTAAATTTTTCTCCTCGGTTGTTCTACTGAAATGTCAATTCTAGTAAACACTAACTCTTTTCCTGTTCTTAGTATTCAATTTTTGGAACTGACTTGAAATCAAATCTTTTTATTACTTTCTTAAGAAAAGGAAAGTTCAGACTGGGTCACAGCTGTTTAAATGGCAACTGTAAAAATTTCACCTCAGCTCCCAGCTCCTGACTCCTGTTAAGCAACTGTTGCCAAGGGCAAGATTGGTACAGTGCCCAGACTTCAAACTTTCTTTATTTAAAATATTGTTTCAGTGTTTAAAGCACACAGATTTAAATATATTTCTTTGGCTTTTAACCTATAACTTTTCTTCTGGCCCTTACAATTTCACTTTCCCTCCAAAAGGGATTCTAATTAGCCAACTCCTAATTAGGAGAGCTTCTGTCAGTTTTAAATCTCCTCAGACCACTTCAGTTTCTGAGGTAAATTTTTCTGAGGTAAATTTTCTGTCCCTACAGACTCTCACTTTGGAGATTTCTTTCTGTTAAAACCCAGGGTGATTTCCAACTTTTACCACAGCCACCCTCAATTCCAGGGCAAACACTTTGGGTCTTTCACCCTCAAAGGAAATTTGTCTCAGCACCTTTTAATTTTCAGGCTGCTGGACAGCACAGAGTTCCATGGTTCTCAGGCAGTTTCTCCCAAACAAACCACTGTAGAATTTTTAGTCTATCCTTACAGATTTTTCTCTTCCAGGTGTCCTATAATTTGTCAAGCCAGACTCCTTTTCCTTTTGGAGTCCTGGCCTCCAGACACTCTAACAGGCCCACCAAAGAAAAATCAGATAGTACTACAGGGTTTTAAGTCTGAATTCCTCTCTCACACACAGGGCTTCCAAGGAACTGAAATTAGCTTCACCTAATTCTCAGTCCTAACCCCTTTTTCAGAGGAACTTCCACAGACTACCAACAACACTTAAGGGCTAACTTTTACTAAAGGCTTCTTTTTAAACTTCCAGTTTCAATCTCTTCACAGGGTACAGGCTAAATATTTTGAGCTGGTGACTTTTTCCCTCAGGCAAACTGGATATATTCGAGATCCGACCGCTGCCCACCAAATTGTGACGTTACCCCTTTCACAAACTGGGTTTTTCAAGGGCACAACCGGGTTTATTTCAACATCCCACTGCTGTGCCACTAAATTGTGACGACACCTCCCTTTTACACACTGAATTCTGTGATGGAAATGGTACTGCTGCCACCTTTTATTCTCTTATTAATGCTGCCACCTTTTAAACCCGTCGCCTCATGAATTGGGACAGACTCAGATGAATAATATAAAAATAATAACAAAGTTTATTGAGAAGATAATAAATATAACAATATCTGAGGATGGTATGCGTTGCCTTTAACATATACTGTAATAGATTTAATCAGCTCTACAAGCCTCCCTTGTCTTCAATAACTAGTAAACAGTATAGCCCTCACTGCCTGACAGAACTCTCAGAGAACAGTTCTCTCTCCCAGCACTCACTCTCAACTTAACTGAACTCACTGAACTCCCCAACTGCCTAGGCTCCACCCTTTTTATATCATACCATTCCCCGCCCTCCTGCTGGGATTGGCTGATGAGTTGTATATTCATCACTCCTGTCTGCAGAGTTTGTCACAAAGATGACCCTCAATTTTTAGGCTAGCGAGGCCCTGCCCTTCTTACTATCTGAGTTAACACAGATTTTTTTTTTTAGCACTGATCATATGAATGTGTATTGTAAAAAAATGAATGCTGATTAACTCTAATAAACAAACAATAAAATGATATCATACAGTAGGGGGTCCTACAGTACTGGCAAACCTAATCTCTCTTACATGAAAATGCTAAAGCCATGCTCATGCTTGTTTATTAGAGTCAATCAGCAGAGTAGCATTCATTTTTACAGTATAAATTCACATGATCAGAGCTGAAAAAACATCTGCTTTAACTCTAGTAGCAAGATGGGCAGGACCTCGGAGGCTACTTTTGATCATAGGGCACTTCCCTTTGTGTGTGAGCATGAATTGCACTTTCAAGAGCATTTAATTTAAATGTGAGAAAGGCTCTAATAACTTGACATTTGAATGAATTAAGAATTGTGGGAAAACAAAACAATTAAATACAGGTTTTAAAAATAGTTTTATATATATATATAAAGAGAGAGAGAGAGAGAGAGAGAGAGAGAGAGAGAGAGGAGTTCACTATGGATGGTTTTCTGCATCCAAGGGGAGTTTAGAACCAATCCCCTCCAGATCCTTTGGTCCTACTGGATTTTGCAATTAAGCATTATCTCCATCCCTCTAGGATCATAAAGAGATTATTACAAAAGCATGCCATTCATTTTACCTTTCTAGTGTTTTAAAGGACTGGATTATGTCCTTCGCATAGCACCATAGGAAATACACCTGAAAAATGAAAATGAATAAAATTTCAGTTCAAAAATTGTAGTATACTTACTAATTTAGAAGAACATATACAAGTCTTTTCTTTATTTGTGTCAGAAGCACCAACATTTATATTCACCTATAGCCAAACATTACTAAGCAGAATATAAATAAGTGATAAAATTATTATGTATAAAAAGGTATATAAAAGGAACTTATGGGGGTCTTGAAAGGAACCTCCCTGAAGGTTGGATTCTTTTGAGCCATCAAGTGTTCCCTTGGCAACAGTGTTCATCACCGGCTAATCCTTTCAGTCCAGAAACCCCTTTTCAGTCAGAAATGACCATGACTGCTAGAAAGAACAACCTTAAACTATGGCCGTTTTCAGGGTCCAGACTTGCATGAGTTGCTGGCTAGGTTTATGCATGGTTGCAAGATCTCCCCTATTCACTGCAGCCTATAGTTATCCTGTCATTGCTGTAATCCATGATTATATATTTTTCTCCATCACTCCTGCCCCCAAAATTCACTTTCTAGGTCAGTAGTGGCCAAACTTCAGCCCTCTAGATGTTTTGGACCACAACTCCCAGAATTCCAAGCCTATATTGCCAATGACAAAGGACTCTGTTTCAAGTTCTTATGTTCTTATGACTGTGGGATTTGTGGCCCAAAACCTCTGGAGGGCAGAGGTTGGGCCAGCACTGTTCTAGGTTAAAGATGTACTGGGTGATAGTTCTGCTGATGTTATCTCTTCCCCCTCCCACTGGATAATGTTTGAATAGTATTGTTCTGCTCATTGACTAAATGTTCTTGGCACTCTTCACACTCCCTGCCCTCCAGATGTTTTAAACTTCTATTCTCATCTTCTCTGATAATTGATTGTGCTGGCTAGAACTGATGGTTTGTATCCCAACACACTTGAAGGGCACTATATTTATTTATTTATTTATTTATTTATTTATTTATTTATTTATTTATTTATATACCGCCCATCTTCTGGATGGAATTCTGGCCTATTGGGCAGTCCTGTACACAATCTATTACCATGACCTGCATATGTAAAGTAATCTCTAAATGGAAAGCTGCAGTTATTTTATGTGTATAACAACAGACTTCCACAAACAGATTTTTATAATTTACTGTAGAAATGTATAATTTTCAGTAATAAATGCATTCTACATAAATCCCACTATCAGACGCACATGTACAACATTTCAAAGGCACACATGCATGTTCAATCAAGTTGGGCGTAAACCAGAAAAATAATGGTTCATCTTGATACATGGCTGCAATTTCCCACAAACTTTCTGGCTTGTTTGTGTTTGTGGGTTTTGTTTTGTTTTTGGTTCATGCTTATGTGAAATGCACAATAATGCGTTTGCAGAAACATATACCAATCCTTTCTCATCCTCGATTAGGCAGGAAATTAAGCTGGTGATAATAACAGCCAATTACTCAGATTTTCCTGAATGTGGCTCTATTTGAGTAGAGGTAGCCAAGCTTTGTAGTAGGTGATTTATAGATAGATAAGGTCCTTTATGGATAAATTTGCTTGTAAAGGAAGGTCCAATTCTTATCATCATAGCAGTACAGCAGCTTTCCCTTTAAAATTTGCATATGTGTACACGTATAAACAATACACAGAAAGGCCTTCTCATGCATACAGAATACTGAGCAAGATACAGAAGAGCAATAGTTACTGCTCTTGATGGAGAAAAAAACTGTCACTAGCCAGCTGAACTCAATAAATATTATATTCCATGGTATTACATCCCAGCAGGTTCTGTGCATGGAGGATCTCTTTCTCTTGATGGAGCCTCAGCCTTAGTCCTGCTTCCTCTCTCTGTTAGTGACAGTGGCACACATCCTTTTGTACACATATATCATGGTGCTGCTTTTTTAATAGCACAGGGGAAGAGCAGAATCTTTCTTCTTGCTGATGCCAGAATGAGCGGCATCATTGCCCGTGATATGATGCTACAAAGGCACGGATCAGAAAATGTGTGGCTCGATCCTAATGCCAGTGCAATGACTCTTAGTATTGGGTTGAAAGACAGGATTGATATAACCATTAATTCAAACGCATCAAGTACAAGTACTGTAAGGGATGCAACTTATGTATTGCATACAACTACAACCTGAATATACTCATTATGTTTACTGTATAACCAGATGTCTACTCCATGATTCATTTTGTTTGCTCTTGTTAAAGCTGAGGAAAATAAACAACAAATAGCTGAGACTGAAAAAACTTTGGCAGGCAGTAGAATTACAGAAACCATTTGGAGGGGAAACAGAAAGTCTTTGCTTATTATTTCTATTTCAGACCCAACTCAATTAGAAGCATATAATTCTCTTTGCTGCAGGTTTTTGGATCACGCTCTTTACTGTGATGTTGAAGAGGTCACAGCATTTTTATGTTACTGTAGCTGCCCTTTCCTCTATACAAGTCCTCTACAGAAAGTACAGAGTGGTTAAGAAGGGTTACATCTCTGTTTCAAGGTTGGCTGCATAAGGAAGAACAGGATACTGTATTACTGGTATTCTCCACAAATTGCATATTCACAAGATCTGGAAACAAACTGGCTGTCTGTCTGTAACAAGTGACCTTATTTTAAACCTTTTCTTGGAAAATTTAGCCAGTTGCTATTTTTAAAAGATTAGTTTGTAACATTGCTATAATTTGATTTGGAAATTTAAAATGAATTGTGTATGCATGAGGTGTAAAATTAAAATGTACACAAATCGCTATCAAACTAATAAATGAAGAAAATGAAGAAAATAATCACATTTTATTGCTCTTGTTCTCAACAAGCACAACCCATTGGGAAAATATCCTATAGACACTAAAACTAGAACCAGCAGGCATTCATTGACGTATATAAATAAAAAATGAAAACACTCAGAATGTTGGTGATAATTTAAGGAACCCACAACAATTTTCATATGATGCAACATGTGGGGGCATAGTTAAAATGTCTAACAATCAGAATATGCTTCATTTTTATGTGAAAGTTATCACATATACCAGGATCACCCAAGTAAAATCCATCAAGTCCCATGCTCTGTCCAGGGCCCTCTCAAATTTTCCCTTGTCCCAAATTCTTTTCTTTGCACTGCACGGCTCTCTGCTTTATATTCACTCAGCTTGTAACAGATTAATAAGAAGAAACCTTTAATTGCCTATCATTAGGTACAATAGTTCTAAAAGCAACTGGGCATTGGGGGAAGTGGTTTTATGAATTATTTATGTTTGGAGATCTGTGGGATCTGTTCAAATGTGTCTTTACCAAATAAAGTTAGACTTTACCACTTCAAAAAACCATGACTATCACCCTTATACCAGTGGCCTCTCTGTTTTCTCCTGCCTTCAATTTTTTTTGTAACAGTCTTTTTATGTCCAAGGAGAAATACAGCTGAACATGAGATGGATGAAGTACATCAGATTTATTTAACTACCCCAGTGGTAAGACATATTTCAAGGTAGCAGGAGTTGTGAAATCAGTAGTATCCGTTAAATATTCATATCCTAGAAATTTTTTGTTTCAGGAAATGATATTTTGTTTCAATGAGAAAATGTTTACTCCCAAAATGCCCTATTACCCATTCAAAATGTGTGAACATGTTTCTATTTCTAACTATTTTGGAGATACTAAACATTAGGGTGACAGGACTCCAGCTCCCAAGAATCATGTACTCAGCATGACTGATAGAGATATAAACCAGCTACTTTATTTGGGAACTCAGCAGTAAACATGCAAAATGTGTGTAGCTCTTACCATTTCTGAGACCATTCAGAAAATGAAATTATGGTACTTGGTACAGCAAATGTTAGAGCTGAAACCCCCATAAAAAGGTAGGAAGCTGTTGGTGAGTGTAGGTAAGTATATGGGGAAGCAGGAGCTATTGAAAAGAAAGAGAAAACAGAGATCAACCAGGGACAGGCAAAAGGCAGTCAGCAACTGCTGCCCATGTGTTTTTTCTACTCTAACTTCCAGCCTTCTATGCCTGTGACCTTCTTGGATTTGAGGCCTACACCAACTGTTTTTCTGAACCTCCTCATTGCCCTCTAGTGAATAAAACAAGTTTTTCCAAATATATTGTGAGGAATAAGGTTCTACAGCTTGGGGGTGGGGGGCCATAATGCACAAAAGTGCCCCCTAGGACATGGGCATTTTCTCAGTCTCCACATATATTTCAAAAAACGTTTTACTTTGAGATGTGTGGGGGAGTGTTAGGAATCATCTTTGGATCGCCAGAGGATGCATGATGCTGCATGTTACCCACCTCTGGCCCGAGAGGTGTCAGAATTCACAATAATCATAACCTGATGTTGTGCTTGCTATATCATGCCTGTAATTTAGGAGTATGCCATTGCAGGGGATCATCTCCATCAGTTTCCCACCCATGGATGCCGGAAAAAGCAGAAGGAGTCAACAGAACACATTGGATGGGCTCTGTCTCTGTCCGGTGGCCAGTTCTAGTAAATACACCCTGAAAATACATATAAATTGGTGTTTCTTGGGCTATTTAGTATTTTCAGCAAGTGAATCAGAGGATATGAATTCCATGGATAGGGGGGTCCTACTGTAATATGTAACCATATTCTAAGATAGTATAACATAGTATGAAAAAAGAAACAAGTAAAGGTGCAAGACTAAACAAATTATTCACATGTAGCAATAATCGCAATTTGCTTTTACCTGCAAAAGTGTGTGTAGTGCGTGTGTCACAGGGAAAACGCCTTCTGTGACTGATAAGCAACTTGAAAATCCAACAAAGTATCCAATTTTGAAGGAGTCCATGATTAAAGTAATCACAGCAAACAAAGTAATCCCACCTGGAAGAAATGTCAAAAGAAAGATCTTTTTCTAAAGGCAATAATTTAGATGTTACATAAAATAAGGGGAAGATACTAATTGGAAAATTAAACACTGAAAATGGAAAGAAATAATATTGCTACAGAACTAAGAATTTCTTTTTCTAGTAATTCTTCAGTTTTTATAAATGCTGTAAAATATTCTTACTTGAACTCAGTATGATTGGGTTATTGGATGTGGATTATTTGAATTCTATCATTATGACTGAGCTACCTAATATTCAAAATGATTAATCACTCCAAAATCCTGGAATGTTTTGATGCTATATGATTTTTAATTTTATGTTTTATTCCAGCAAATAGGTTAAAACAACATAAAAACTGTAATGATATTCCATTGATTAAGGACACAGTGAATAATCTCTGTATTCGAGTGGGAATAGGTGAGAATAGCTTCTGGTGGGTCCTGGGCAAAAAAATATGATAGTCCCCCTGCCTTTCGTACTCCCTCCTTTACCTCCCACCTACTGTATTAGGTCACACAATACGAACAATGTAATATAACTAAATATGACTGGCTTGTAAGGCAATATTGGTAGCAGTAAATAAGATAAACTAACAAACAATATGACAATGGAAAGAAAGTCTAGTTTATGACTCTAGAACATCTTCAGTCCTGGCCTCATTTTTTTTAAAAAAGGTTTGTGCCTTCAAATACAGCTTTCATACTCAAAGCAGGATATAGTCGTCTTAGCTGTTCTTTCCATGCCCTGAAATTCAGTTCTGAAACTTTGAACATACACCCATAAATGACTTGAGCATGTTGGTTGCATGTTGGACACCTTCCGACCTGAGGGGCTCATCTTCCAGCGTCATATCTTTTAGCCTTTTGTTTCTGACCATGGGATGTTCTTGGCAGGGATACCGGGGTGGCTTGCCAGTTCCTACCCCAACTGGCTTGCCAGTTCCTACCCCTCTCTGGCTTTCTCCATAATCCATGCGCTGGATTATGGAGAAAGCCAGAGAGTTCCAGAAACATCTACTTCTGCTTCATTGACTATGCCAAAGCCTTCGACTGTGTAGACCACAACAAACTATGGCAAGTCCTTAAAGGAATGGGAGTGCCTGATCACCTTATCCGTCTCCTAAGAAATCTATATGTGGGACAAGCAGCAACCGTCAGAACTGGATATGGAACAACTGACTGTTTTGGAATTGGGAAAGGAGTACGACAAGGCTGTATACTGTCACCTTGCCTATTTAACTTATATGCAGAGTACATCATGAGAAAGGCCGGTCTGGATGAATCACAAGCCGGAATTAAGATTGCCGGACGAAATATCAACAACCTCAGATACGCAGATGATACTACTCTAATAGCAGAGAGTGAGGAAGAATTAAAGAACCTCTTAATGAGGGTGAAAGAGGAGAGTGGAAAAAATGGGCTGAAGCTCAACATAAAAAAAAACTAAGATCATGGCCACTGGTCCCATCACCTCCTGGCAAATAGAAGGGGAAGAAATGGAGGCAGTGACAGAGTTTATTTTCTTGGGCTCCTTGATCACTTCAGATGGCGACTTTGAAATAAAAAGACGCCTGCTTCTTGGGAGGAAAGCAATGGCAAACCTAGATAGCATACTAAAGAGCAGAGACATCAGTTTGCCAACTAAGGTCAGGATGGTTAAAGCTATGGTTTTTCCAGTAGTGATGTATGGAAGTGAGAGCTGGACTATAAAGAAGGCTGATCGCCGCAGAATTGATGCTTTTGAGCTGTGGTGCTGGAGGAGAGTCTTGAGAGTTCCCTGGACTGCAAAGAGATCAAACCTATCCATTCTGAAAGAAATCAACCCCGAATGTTCACTGGAAGGACAGATTTTGAAGCTGAGGCTCCAGTACTTTGGCCACCTCATGAGAAGAGAGGACTCCCTGGAAAAGTCCCTGATGCTGGGAAAAATCGAAGGCAAAAGGAAAAGGGGACGACAGAGAATGAGATGGTTGGACAGTGTCATCGATGCAACCAAAATGAATTTGACAAAACTCCGGGAGGCAGTGGAGGATAGGAAGGCCTGGCGAGCTCTGGTCCATGGGGTCACGAAGAGTCGGACACGACTGAACGACTGAACAACAACAACATGTTGGTTGCAGTGCCCAAGTGTAGCTTTCTTCGTTGTAAACAGATACAGTACTTGTAATAAACTGTTTTATTACACTGAGGGGTCAAAGAAGAAAAAGTAAATTGTGTCTAAACCATGGGAGAAAATGCAGCACAAAGGCAGACACTAGTCTCTTTGCTTCTCCTTATGGTCTCCTCCTCACAAGCCCTTTTAGGGTTTTCTAGGAAGGAAACACTCAGAAAGGGTTAGCCACTCCATTCTTTTTTATGTAGACTTAGGACTGTGGAGTTTGTCCAAGACTACACAGGTTAGCTTTTCTCCCAAGAGACAGAGCGCAGAAAGAGCCCCTATGTCTAACTCACTGACCTATTCAGCCAGCTTACAGTCTCCTTGAAAATGCACAAACTGTCTTTGTATACTGTATAAGGCTGCAATCCCCTGTACTCTTACTGAGGCCTGACACCTACACAATATAATATACTGTACAGTAAATCTAAGACTTAAATTCCTTGCATGCTTATAAATCCAAATTATAAGGCAAGGATGCATTAGATCAGACTGCAAAAAAGCAACATGGAGGATTGCAAGAATACAGTTGATTTGTCTTTACCATTTCCTCTCTAAAAGTATCACTAAAGCTTGCAAGGTCAACCCTATTATCTTTAGTATCACAGGTAACAGGCTTGAAATATAATCAATTCAGTACCAAAGTCACAGCATTTCTCAAAATAGACCCTAAACCATTTCATTCTGTATATACCTGCTTGTGTTATCACAAGTAACTTGGGAATAACTTCAGAATTGTTGGTCTCAACTTTATCATTCCATCATCATTTATTAGGGCATCTCTCTAGTGAGTGTTAAAAGCTGTACTAATCTTCCCTAATAATATATCTGGCTTCAATCAACAGTTCTTCTGGATCATAGTCACCTGGATTGAGTAACATAAATCTGTTATTTATGTTGACTTTAAATTGATCAGAAATATTTAAATGTTTAAACTCTGCCCCTATTGGAGTTCTTTTTCAACTTTAGCCTACAGTAGTTTTTGATATTAATGATTTGTGATCAGTACCACATTCTGCTCCTGATCTTCTTCTGGAAAACAAAATAATGCTTTTCTGTTTCCTACTTCAATTTATGTTCTCTATTTGATCTCTACATTGGCCACTCAATTATATCCACACGTACAATCATCTGCTCAGTTTTCTGAAGTTTGCATTTGGGGTTTCACATACATACACTGTTGGTTTCATAGAATTTTATGAGTCCTTGTCTTCTTTCATTTTTTGGCCTTTAGTCTAAATTCTAACAACATTTGGTTCTACTTTTCTACTTTTGTGTTCCATTTTACCTATGACAATATACATTTGACCCATATGCAGATGCTAAATTAATTGTGTGAAGCAATCCTGATTTGAAAATCACAAAGCAACCATTTTATAGGGGAAAATGGATTGACTGTGGGTTTCATCAGGAATTTGTTTTACCATTTCAACATTGCAAGCCATAAATGAGTTACTTCCTAAGTTGCCATAGTAATAACTAGACTTATAACATTATTTGTTTACATAAACATCCTCAAGTGCCTTGGTAAACACTGATACTTTAAAAGTATTAATTACATCTTCAAAAAAATAAAAAATAAAAAAATCAGACACTACTAAATGCAGTTTATAAATAAATACCTATTAGAAACACTCAGTTGGATGTTAAGGAAATAAGAACGAGATAGAACAAATAACTGGTCTCTCTAGTGTCAATTAATTTATGTAAATCTGCCATGGCTTTGATATTTAAGATTTCTTTACATCTAAAGCCAAGTGTGAGGACCACTGCTTCTTCCTCCACGGCCTCTTCATGCCAGCGGGCCCAACAGGCCAGCATGGCAACATGAGGAAAATGCTGTCTCCTCATCAGTAGTGGCAGCAGCTGCAGCATCAGTTGTGGCAGCAGAAGAGGTGCCCGTGTGGCCGACAGGAGCCCATCTGCAACATCAGTGGTGGCTTGCAGTTGACCATCTGCAACATCAGTGGTGGTGGTGGAAGAGGCACCCGCATGGCCATGCAGGTGCCTCTTCTGCTACCACCACCAATGTTACAGCTGTCACCACCACCACCACAACTACTGAGGAGACAGGCCTTACGTAACTCCATTTCCCTCATGTCACCATGCTAGCCTGGCGGTAAGGGCAGGTGTGGATGGGAGTTGCAGGGCAGGAGGGGAGATGCCCCTTTGCTGCTCTTTCATCCCCTCCCAGGCAGGAGGTTATTTGTATTCCCCCTCTCAAAACCATGGACCGCAGGTGCCCGCCTGCCTGTAACATCAGTGCCAGAGACAGAAGCAGTGGCCCCCTGGAACTCCACCACCACTGCAGCCCCCTCACCACTGCTGCCACCCCAATAGGAATGTTAGCTCTTATCCATGGATTTCTGTATCTACGGGGGGGGGTGATGTTCCAAAACCGATCCCCACAGATAAGAGGGTGTTACTGTATTATATTTTTTATTTTCTTTTATCCCTCTTGCACCATTTCTCCCTTTATTTTGATTTCTAATAAATAGGAAAGTTTAAAAAACATTTTAAAAGAAAATGTCCCTTTTCCCTAAGTGAGAAGAAGATTCATAATCTGATATACAGAACTATTATATTGATTTTTCTGCCACCTATACCAGGCCCTTGCCCAAGCAACATTTCCTCCTCTCCTTACTTTGGTCTCCAGAGACTGGAGTTTTAGGATCTCTCCAGTTCCACCTAACAAAATAGAAACATATAAGAAATATAATTTTTGAACCTCATGGAGAAAGAGACCTATAATCTAAGTGTAGAAACTGTGTTCTTCCCTAGAATACAAAGTAATCTCTCCCCTGATAGGGGATACTCTATACTGAGTTTACTCATTTTTGATTATTATACTCAATAGAGTAGTTGAGTAGTAGAACATCCTAATGCTAACACTGACCTTATATGTTGAATATAATGGTTATTATAAAGAAAAGGCTATACAATATTTAGCCTCCAACATATTTTGTGTTCAGTGACAGCCAACCTGGGTTCCCTTGATGACAGATGACTCTGGATGGCATTTTCTCCGAAATTAAATGAACTTTTATTAAACTCTTTAAAAATGACAGGCTCTTGTACTTCTCTCGGAGGTTCAATAACATTAGAGGCATTCAATGGGTGATAACTGACATTTGGCAACATTAAACTGTCTAACAAAATATCTTGCACAAACGGGTTGTTGCTTATTTGTGGAGTGGTGGCACCGGATTCACCATGGGACCCGCGCACTGGGTACCACAGCAATGGTGGCGAACCACACCCTGTGGTTCCCACCCCCAACCCGGGATCCATCCCGGAGGTCCTTTGGGCTGGGCTTTGCCAGGCAGTCTTACAGCTTTCCCAAATGGGGTGAAGATGAAGCGCTGAGTTCCCGATGTGGGTAAAGGCAACCCCGTTTCCCTCTTTTCCACCGACTCTCCTTCTGTCTGGGTTTCCCTGTCCTTCACTCTCTGGACTCCTCGCCTCAACTGCTGTTTTTCAACTGCCCTCTCCTCCTCCTCACCCCCCACCTGTCTCGCGCTCCCTCAACATTCCGTTCCCTTCCACCTGCGTCCCTATCTTAACTCTCACAAAGAAACATTCTGCCTGCCTGTCATCTACTCCATCTGCTCCCTTGTGACACTTCTCCACAACTTCCCCTTGATTGTTGACATCTGTCCCTCGAGATTTAACTTCTGTCCCTTTTCCTTCAATTTCAACAATTTCTGTCTTCTCTGCGGACGGTCCTATCTGTCCTCTGTCACAGAAAGAAACTAACAGAAAGAGAAACATTCAGGCCAGCCTTTTTATGTGTGCTCCAAATACTTGTGTTATGACAAAAGTCATATCAAAGGTCTTAAAATCTGAGATAACATGCTTATGTAATTCTTCTCTTCTATATTCATTGACGGCAAAAAGGCAAAAAGGAGTTGAACCGTGTGGCCATCACAATTTCTTTGTTTGAAGAACGGGGGTGTGACTTAAGAAACAGCCTTTTACAACTGCCCTTCTTGCCTCCAACAAGACTCCTGTCCTGGCTCCAACATCACCTAGCCATGGATTTTAAGAACATCATCTAACTAAGGACTTTAAAAGTAACCTCCTGGTGAAGAACATCTTTCACCATGTCTGAACTTCTGGGGCCTGCTTTGAAGAAGGGTGATTGACCGCATTCGAAAGCTCGCAATGTTCCTTTTTATTTTTAATACTGGCCTATGAAGGTATCACCTGTAACCTATATTCATTGATGCATCTCTAGTAGCCTTCCATTTATATTTCTAAAGGAAGAGATACAATAGATAAAACTTGTCTAACCACCTCAACTTCCTGAACCAATGCTTATCATCTTTCAAGACTCAAGGATGATTTGCAAAAGGGGAAAGAGTCTATGAAGAAAGAGGTAACCCTTCCCCACCACTGCAGCTCATAAGAACATAAGAAGAGCCATGCTGGATCAGGCCAAGGCCCATCTAGTCCAGCTTCCTGTATCTCACAGTGGCCCCACCAGATGATTTCGGAAGCGCATGAGACTAGATATCTGTCTCCTGATACCACTCCCCTGCATCTGGCCCTTGAAGTACCCTGGTTTTAAGCCTGGAGATTACACATATCCATCATGGTTTGTAACCTGTGATGGACTTTTCCTCCAGGAATCTGTCCAATCCCCTTTTGAAGGCATCCAAGCCAGATGCCATCACCACATCCTGTGGCAGGGAGTTCCATAGACTAACAACGCGCTGGGTGAAAAAATATTTTCTTTTGTCTGTTCTTACTCTCCCAGCCCTCAATTTGAGTGCATGTCCCCTAGTTCTGGTATTTTGTGAGAGGGAAAAGAGCTTCCCTCTATCCACTTTACTCATGCCCTGCATTATTTTGTACGTCTCAATCATATCCCCCCTCAGGTGCCTTTTTTCCAGACTAAAGAGCCCCAAACGTTTTAGCCTTTCCTCATAAGGGAGGTGCCCCAGCCCAGTAATCATTTTGGTCGCTCTCTTCTGCACCTTTTCCAGTTCCACTATGTCTTTCTTGAGATGCGGTGACCAGAATTGTATACAATACTCCAGGTGCGGCCTTACTATTGTTTTGTATAATGGCATTATAATGTTCGCTGTTTTATTTTCAATCCCCTTTTTGATAATCCCTAGCATGGAATTAGCCTTCTTCACCGCTGCCACACATTGGGTAGACACCTTCATGGAGCTGTCCACCAACACACCAAGATCTCTTTCCTGATCTGTCACGGATAACTCAGAGCCCATGAGTTGCTAGATAAAGTTTTGATTTTTCGCCCCAATATGCATTACTTTACATTTGGCTACATTAAAACGCATTTGCCATTTCGTAGCCCATTCCCCCAGCTTGGAGAGATCCTTCTGGAGCTCTTCACAATCTTCTCTGGTTTTTACCACATGGAAAAGTTTTGTGTCATCTGCAAACTTGGCCACCTCACTGCTTATCCCTGTCTCCAGGTCATTTATGAACAGATTGAAAAGCACCGGTCCCAGGACAGAGCCCTGGGGCACACCGCTTTTCACCTCTCTCCATTGTGAAAATTTCCCATTGACACCTACTCTTTGTTTCCTGGATCTCAACCAGTTCTCAATCCATAAGAGGACCTGCCCTCTTATCCCCTGACTGTGCAATTTTCTCAGCAGCCTCTGGTGAGGGACTGTGTCCAGATAGACTATATCCACCGGTTCACCCAAATCTACATGCCTGCTGACCTTTTCAAAAAATTCTACAAGATTTGTTAGACAAGACTTACCCTTGCAGAAGCCATGCTGATTTTCTCTCAGCAAAGTTTGTTCTTCTATGTGTTTTAAGATTTTCTCTTGGATGAGGCCTTCCACCATCTTCCCTGGGACAGATGTAAGGCTAACTGGCCTGTAGTTTCCCAGGTCCTCCCTCCTTCCTTTTTTAAAAATTGGTGTGACATCTGCTATCCTCCAGTCCCCCGGCACTGTGGCCGTTTTAAGAGACAAGTTGCATATAACCTTTAAGAGATCTGCAATTTCATTTCTCAGTTCCCTAATAACCCTTGGGTGGACGCCATCTGGGCCCGGGGACTTGTTAATCTTCAATTTATCAATTAGTCCTAAAACATCTTCTCTTTTAACCTGTATTTGATTTAATTCTTTAGTCAAGAGGGGCCGTTCAGGCAGCGGAATCTGCTCAAGGTCTTCTGTCGTGAAGACAGATGCAAAGAACTCATTTAATTTCTCTGCAATTTCCAAGTCCTCCTTAATCTCCCCTTTTCCTCCCTCACCATCCAGAGGGCCAACTGGTTCTCTGGCAGGTTTTCTACTTCTAACATATTTAAAGAAGCTTTTATTATTACCCTTTATATTGCTAGCCATGCGTTCCTCAAAATCTTTCTTTGCCTCTCTTATCATCTTCTTACATTTCTTTTGCCAGAGTTTGTGTTCCTTTTTATTTTCCTCATTTGGGGAGGATTTCCATTTACAGAAAGACCTCTCCTTGCGCTTTAGAGCCTCTCTAACTCCACTCGTTAACCATGCTGGTGCCCTCTTGGACTTAAATGAGCTCTTCTTTCTTTGTGGTATGCACTTGTGCTGGGCCTCTGTTACCGTTGTTTTAAACAGGTTCCATGCACTCTGAAGAGATCGGATTCTTCCAACCTTCCCCTTCAATTTCTTTCTAACTAGTTTCCTCATCTGAGGGAAGTTTGCCCTTCGAAAATCAAGGATTTTTATGTCTGATTTGCTTGACACTCTTCCTCCGACATGCATGGCAAAGGAGATTGCAGCATGGTCACTGTTCCCCAGAGACTCAGGGCATTTATACACGACCCCTAAGCTCTGCCGCAAATGGCTGCAAGGTCCGGACCTTAAAAATGTTTACCCACCAGCTCCGGACTTTGCAGACAATTAAGTGCGACCCCGCCCACTTTAGCACGACCAAACAGCAGTTTTCTTGTACCTGGTCTTTGATGGTGACAAATATTTGATCTGGTGTAAGGATAGTGAGTGCGGGGCTCTCCTGGCTTCTGTTTGTTCTTTTTTTGCGCCCCGACCCCTTTAAGAAATCGGAATGCTCTCCGGAACAAAACTGAGGTAAACCGGCAGTCTTTGCTTTCTTTTTTCTCCGTCCCTCAGGCAGCCAGCAACCAGGAAGTGCCGAGGGGGGTGGGGACAGAGGAAGACAGAGGAAGAGCGATGAACCCCTAAGATCTCTGGTCCGAATTTAAGTGGCCAGCGGATCTTAGGGGTCGTGTAAAAAGGCCCTTAGTGACATTCACATCCCTGACCAGATCCTGAGTATCAGACAGTATTAGATCCAGAGTTGCCTGTTCTCAGGTGGGCTCCATGACAAGTTGCTCTAAAGCATAGTCATTCAGCAATTCGAGAAACCCAGTTTCTCTTTCTTGCCCGGAACTCGCATTGGCCCAGTCGATGTGGGGATAATTGAAGTCCCCCATGATTACTATCCTGTGCTTCTCAGACACCTCCATGATTTGTCTCCTCATTTCAAGGTCCCCCTCAAGTTTTTGATCTGGTGGGCGATAGCATACCCCAACTATCACATCACTCCTTGGACCTGGTAGTTTAACCCACAGTGATTCTATGGTGGAGTCAGACCCTCTGTCAATCTCCATTCTGCTGGATTTTACCCCTTCTTTGACGTAGATAGCCACTCCCCCTCCAAACCGCTCCTCTCTATCCCTTCTATAGAGTTTATAGCCTGGAATTGCTGTATCCCACTGGTTCTCAGCATTCCACCAGGTTTCTGTTATGGCTATTATATCAATGTTATCCCTAGTTGCCAAATGTTCGAGTTCTCCCATTTTTGGTCGGAGGCTTCGAGCATTGGCGTAGAAGCACCTGTACAGTGGGTTCTGCAACAACAGCTGCTGCTTTGTTCTTTTCCCCCCACAGCTATTATTTTCAGTAGATGAACTATCACATTCTATTATTCTCCAAGTACTAATACCTGCTATGTCATCTCTATGTGATTCTCTACCCTTTCCAACCTCATTCCCTGTGGATGAGGTGTTCCGAACCAGATGCCACACAGCTCCTGTCGGCTTTCCCCCAGTTATCAGTTTAAAAGCTGCTCTGCAGCCTTTTTGAGGTTGGGTTCCAGCAATCTGGTCCCATCATGATTCAAGTGCAACCCATCCCTCCTGAACAGGTTTGGCTTGTCCCAAAATGTTCTCCAGTTCCTGACAAATCTAAAGCCCTCCTCTCGACACCATCGCCTCATCCGCGCATTGAGGCTTCTGAGCTCTGCCTGCCTGGCGGGTCCTGCACGAGGAACAGGTAGCACTTCTGAAAATGCTACCTTGGAAGTCTTAGACTTCAATCTTCTTCCTAACAACCTGAACTTGGCTTCCAAGACTAACCGCTTGGCCTTCCCGACATCATTGGTACCAACATGTACCATGACCACTGGCTCCTTCCCGGTTCTCTCTAACAAGCTATCTAGATTTCTCGTGATGTCTGCAAGCTTTGCACCTGGCAGGCAAGTGACTATACGGTTATCATGCTCATCACAAACCCATCCCTCCGTATTTCTAATTATAGAATCCCCTAGCAGAAGGAGCTTCTCTCCTGCAGCCTGTTCTTCTACATATACCTGATCCTGTATCTCATCAATTGTGATGAGGGAGAGATCCTCAGGTGGAACCAGTTGTTCCTCGGTGTGTGCCTCATGAGGTGTGATGAGGGAAAGAGCCTCAAATTGATTGTGCAGTATGAGACTCTCTGAGCGATCCCTTGGCCTTCTACTCCTTTGAGTCACATTCCTCCACACATCTACCTCCTGGGTTGGGGAACTGATTACATCCTCAAAAGTGTGCCCTGTCTCTTCTTGGACCTGGATAGTCTGTTCTGCTCTGTCCAAGAACCGCTCAAGCTCCTTAATATGTTGCTGGTCCGATATGCGAGCCTCTAGCTGCTGGACCTTCTCTTCCAATAGCGCAACCAGCTTGCACTTGCAGCAAATGTAGTTCTGCACACGCTCTGTCAAGATGACAAACATGGCACAAGTACTGCAGGTAACTATAGCTGCTCCCTCCAACTCCATTTTAACGAGTGCAATAAAATGTATTCAAGGTCTCAAAAATGTAAACTTACACTAATTTTTTTATCTAGTAAGACTATTTACTTCTTTTGTTGTTTATTCAAGATCTAACAGTGTAGGGGCCGCTAAAGCACTTGCTAATGTGCGTAGGATCTCCTCAGGAGTAGCTTGGCTTGGGAACTCAAAGATACCCAGAAGAATTTTTTTTTTTTAGTTTGCACGCGCCATCAGGCGCGTGCTGCTGGGAGCAACTATTTAAAGATAAAACTCTGCCCCTTACTTCCTGCAAGGACAGGAAGTAAGCTCTATGCTCTCTGGCCATGTGCTTCCTCTATAACCGTGTGCTTCCTCTCACAGCCATGTGCTTCCTCTGACAGCCTGCTTTTCTGCAAGAAAAGGACTGGGAGGCTGCTGGGAGCAGCTATTTAAAGATAAAACTCCACCCCTTACTTCCTGCAAGGACAGGAAGTAAGCTCTATGCCCTCTGGCTGTGTGCTTCCTTTCACAGCCGTGTGCTTCCTCTGACAGCCTGCTTCCTCTCTGCTTCTCTGCAAGAAAAGGACTGGGAGGCTGCTGGGAGCAGCTATTTAAAGATAAAACTCCGTCCCTTACTTCCTGCAAGGACAGGAAGTAAGCTCTATGCCCTCTGACCGTGTGCTTCCTCTATAGCCGTGTGCTTCCTCTCACAGCCGTGTGCTTCCTCTGACAGCCTGCTTCCTCTCTGCTTCTCTTTTCCTTCCTTTTTTGACAACTCCCTACTTTATTGTAATTTATATGTAATTTTCCTTTCATTTCCTTTTTTATTTTTTATTATTTTCCATATATCAGGGCTTCCCTACAGGGAATGGGGGAGGGATAGGGATTCTTAAGGTAAAAACAGGAGAGCTGAAATGGCATGCTTACAATGTTTATTTTAACTCTAAGCTATAATATCTACAATACTGTTGGAGTAATTTTTCTTAATTTATTTGTAGTTTTCATTGGTTTTCAGTTATATCCCTTGCAAAACATCACAGAGGGTTATAATCTTGACAAAGACTTTCTGAAAATAGCTGTGATGTCAATGCAGTAGGAGGAAACAAGAAATATGGAAAATGTGATTAAGATCTCCCACCATAATTAGCACTTTGAGTATTACGATACTTGAGTATTACGATACTGAAAAGCACTAAGTGTTTTCCCCCTGAAGAAGCATTTGAGCCTCAGCATTTGAGCCTGGGTGTGAATCCAAGCAGAGCTACTGCTGAGAGAGAGAAAAAGAAAACAGCACTGGTAAATTTCTGGGTTTGAACAGTTCAGCTAGGGCTGTTTGACCTCTGTTTTACCTCTGCCTCTGCTAACCTTAACTGCTCATTTAAATACAAAGAGCCATTAATCAGCTAAACAAAGGAAGCTGCTAGGAAGCAGGGCTGGTGCCAGACTAAGCCTTCCACTGAGCTTGGGGGTGGAGTTACACTAAGTGTTTTCCCCCTGAAGAAGCATTTGAGCCTCAGCATTTGAGCCTGGGTGTGAATCCAAGCAGAGCTACTGCTGAGAGAGAGAAAAAGAAGACAGCACTGGTAGGCGCGCGAGAATTTATTTTTCACTTAAAAAGAGGAACATTGGTACTAGATTATTATTTCTAGAGTAGTAGCTAGTAACACTAAAAATATTCAAGGCACAAAATAGTGCACTCATTAAAATGGAGTCTGAGGGAGCAGCTGTAGTTACCTGTAACACTTGTGCCATGTTTGTCATCTTGACAAATCGCACCGAGAACTACATTTGCTGCAAGTGCAAGCTGGTTGCACTATTAGAAGAGAAGGTCTGGGAGCTAGAGGCCCGCATATCGAACCAGCAACATATTAAGGAACTTGAGCGGTTCATGGACAGAGCAGAACAGACTATCCAGGTCCAAGAAGAGACAGAGCACACTTTTGAGGATGTAATCAGTAGATGGGTGGAGGAATGTGACTCAAAGGAGTAGAAGGCCAAGGGATCGCTCAGAAAGTCTCATATTGCACAATCAATTTGAGGCTCTTTCCCTCATCACACCATGAGGCACACACCGAGGAACAATTGGTTCCACCTGAGGATCTCTCCCTCATCACTATTGATGAGATACAAGATCAGGTACATGTAGATGAGCAGGCTGCAGGAGAGAAACTCCTTGTACTAGGAGATTCTATAATTAGAAATACAGAGGGATGGATTTGTGAGGAGCATGATAACCGTATGGTCACTTGCCTGCCAGGTGCAAAGCTTGCAGACATCACGAGAAATCTAGATAGCTTGTTAGAGAGAACCAGGAAGGAGCCGGTGGTCATGGTACACGTTGGTACCAATGATGTCGGGAAGGCCAAGCAGTCAGTCTTGGAAGCCAAGTTCAGGTTGTTAGGAAGAAGATTGAAGTCCCGGGCTTCCAAGGTAGCATTTTCAGAAGTGCTACCTGTTCCTCGTGCAGGACCCTCCAGGCAGGCAGAACTCAGAAGCCTCAATGCATGGATGAGGCGATGGTGTCGAGAGGAGGGCTTTAGATTTGTCAGGAACTGGAGAACATTTTGGGACAAGCCAAACCTGTTCAGGAGGGATGGGTTGCACTTGAATCATGATGGGACCAGATTGCTGGCACTCAACCTCAAAAAGGCAGCAGAGCAGCTTTTAAACTGATAACTGGGGGAAAGCCGACAGGAGCTGAGTGGCATCCGGTTCGGAACACCTCATCCTCGGGAACGAGGTTGGAGAGGGTAGAAAATCACATAGAGATGACATAGCAGGTATTAGCACTGGGAGAATAATGGACTGTGACAGTTTGTCTACTGAAAATAAAAGCTGTGAGGGGAAAAGAACAAGGCAGCAGCTGTTGTTGTGGAACCCACTGTAAAGGTGCTTCTACGCCAATGCTCGAAGCCTTCGAGCAAAGATGGGAGAATTTGAACATTTGGCAGCTAGGGATAACATAGATATAATAGCCAGAAACCTGGTGGAATGTGGAGAACCAGTGGGATACAGCAATCCCAGGCTTTAAACTCTATAGAAGGGATAGAGAGGGGCGGGTTGGAGGAGGAGTGGCCATCTACGTCAAAGAAGGGGTAAAATCCAGCAGAATGGAGATTGACAGAGGGTCTGACTCCACCATAGAATCACTGTGGGTTAAACTACCAGGTCCCAGGAGTGATGTGATAGTTGGAGTATTCTATCGTCCACCAGATCAAAAACTTGAGGGGGACCTTGAAATGAGGAGAGAAATCATGGAGGTGTCTAAGAGGGACAGGATAGTAATCATGGGGGACTTCAGTTATCCCCACATTGACTGGGCCAATGCGAGCTCCGGGCAAGAAAGAGAAGCCGGGTTTCTCGACTTGCTGAATGACTGTGCCTTAGAGCAACTTGTCATGGAGCCCACCTGAGAACAGGCAACTCTGGATCTAATACTGTCTGATACTCAGGACCTGGTCAGGGATGTGAATGTCACTGAGCCTCTGGGGAACAGTGACCATGCTGCAATTTCCTTTGCCATGCATGTCGGAGGAAGAGTGTCAACCAAATCAGACATAAAAACCCTTAAGTTTTGAAGAGCAAACTTCCCTCAGATGAGGAAACTAGTTAGAGAGAAATTGAAGGGGAAAGTTAGAAGAATCCAATCTCTTCAGAGTGCATGGAGACTGTTTAAAACAACAATAATAGAGGCCCAGCACAAGTGCATACCACAAAGAAAGAAGAGCTCATTTAATTCCAAGAGGACACCGGCATGGTTAACGAGTGGAGTTAGAGAGGCTCTAAAGCACAAGGAGAGGTCTTTCTGTAAATGGAAATCCTCCCCAAATGAGGAAAATAAAAAGGAACACAAACTCTGGCAAAAGAAATGTAAGAAGATGATAAGGGAGGCAAAGAAAGATTTTGAGGAACCCATGGCTAGCAATATAAAGGGTAATAATAAAAGCTTCTTTAAATATGTTAGAAGTAGAAAACCTGCCAGAGAACCAGTTGGGCCTCTGGATGGTGAGGGAGGAAAAGGGGAGGTTAAGGAGGACTTGGACATTGCAGAGAAATTGAAAGACTTCTTTGCGTCTGTCTTCATGACAGAGGACCTTGAGCGGATTCCGCTGCCTGAGCTGCCCCTCTTGACTAAAGAATTAAATCAAATACAGGTTAAAAGAGAGGAGGTTTTAGGACTAATCGATAAATTGAAGATTAACAAGTCACCGGGCCCAGATGACATTAGGGAACTGAGAAATGAAATTGCAGAGTAACGGTTATATGCAACTTGTCTCTTAAAACGGCCACAGTGCCTGAGGACTGGAGGATGGCAGATGTCACACCAATTTTTAAAAAAGGAAGGAGGGGGGACCTGGGAAACTACAGGCCAGTTAGCCTTACATCTGTCCCAGGGAAGATGGTGGAAAGCCTCATCCAAGAGAAAATCTTAAAACAAACCTTGCTGAGAGAAAATCAGCATGGCTTCTGTAAGGGTAAATTTTGTCTGACAAAGCTTTTACCATTTTTTGAAAAGGTCAACAGGCACGTGGATTTGGCTGAACCGGTGGATATAGTCTATCTGGATTTTCAAAAGGCTTTTGACACAGTCCCTCACCAAAGGCTGCTGAGAAAATTGCACAGTCAGGGGATAAGAGGACAGGTCCTCTTATGGATTGAGAACTGGTTGAGATCCCGGAAACAAAGAGTAGGTGTCAATGGGAAATTTTCAAAATGGAGAGAAGTGAAAAGCGGTGTGCCCCAGGGCTCTGTCCTGGGACCGGTGCTTTTCAATCTGTTCATAAATGACCTGGAGACAGGGATAAGCAGTGAGGTGGCCAAGTTTGCAGATGACACAAAACTTTTCCATGTGGTAAAAACCAGAGAAGATTGTGAAGAGCTCCAGAAGGATCTCTCCAAGCTGGGGGAATGGGCTGAGAAATGGCAAATGTGTTTTAATGTAACCAAATGTAAAGTAATGCATATTGGGGCGAAAAATCAAAACTTTATCTAGCAACTCATGGGCTCTGAGTTATCCGTGACAGATCAGGAAAGAGATCTTGGTGTGTTGGTGGACAGCTCCATGAAGGTGTCTCCCCAGTGTGTGGCAGCGGTGAAGAAGGCTAATTCCATGCTAGGGATTATCAAAAAGGGGATTGGAAATAAAACAGCCAACATTATAATGCCATTATAGAAAACAATAGTAAGGCCGCACCTGGAGTATTGTGTACAATTCTGGTCACCGCATCTCAAGAAAGACATAGTGGAACTGGAAAAGGTGCAGAAGAGAGCAACTAAAATGATTACTGGGCTGGGGCACCTCCCTTATGAAGAAAGGCTAAAACATTTGGGCCTCTTTAGTCTGGAAAAAAGGCGCTTGAGGGGGGATATGATTGAGATATACAAAATAATGCAGGGCATGAGTAAAGTGGATAGAGAGAAGCTCTTCTCTCTCTCCCAAAATACCAGAACTAGGGGACATACACTCAAATTGAAGGCTGGGAGAGTAAGAACAGACAAAAGAAAATGTTTTTTCACCCAGCGTGTTGTAAGTCTATGGAACTCCCTGCCACAGGATGTGGTGATGGCATCTGGCCTGGATGCCTTCAAAAGGGGATTGGACAGATTCCTGGAGGAAAAGTCCATCACAGGTTACAAACCATGATGGAGAAACCAGGGTACTTCAAGGGCCAGATGCAGGGGAGTGGTATCAGGAGACAGATATCTAGTCTCATGCGCTCCCAAACACATCTGGTGGGGCCGCTGTGAGATACAGGAAGCTGGACTAGATGGGTCTTTGGCCTGATCCAGCATGGCTCTTCTTAAGTTCTTATGTTCTTAAGAATCACTGGGACATAAATTACATGTACTGTGTATTGCTCTTTCTATTATTTAAAACAGAATTGTTGATGATTATTTTAATATTATATCTTGCATGCCATTTAGAAAAATATGTACATTGAAATTCAGTGGTGAAGCTTTTAAATAAACCACTAGGGAAACCATATCCATTCCTTTGATCATGAGTAAGTGTTGATAAACAGCAGTAACAGATCTAGAGAGACTGTCCTGATAGTCCCTGAAAATAAAAATGATTGAACTGACAGCTACTTTCTGGGCTTGGAACAATTTCATTTGATCTATTTGTTACATTTATTTCTCCCCTTTTCTCTGATGAACTGAAGACATTGTGCATGGCAATCATCCTCCATGCTTTATCCTCGTAACAATTCCATGAGGTAGGTCAGAGTGTGAGAGGACGGCTGACCTAAGGTCATCCGGTGAGATTTAGGACTCACTAAGGACTGGAATCAGGGTCACAGTTAGAGCTACACATTCCCATTGAATTCTTCCCGAATCTGCAGTTACTCTTGTTTTCTTATGTGTATATCTGGCCAAGAGCCATCATGGCTCTGGAATAACTGCAAGTTCAGGAAAGATGAGAAGGGATGTGTGCAGCTGGTCTAGCACTGTAACCAAGACAGAAGGGCTTTCCACTAGCTTTTATGATAGTTTCTGGGACCTTGTGCTTACATTATGTCATATACAGTATATGTTCTATAACTTACAGCATTGTGCCACTAAGAGAAGAAGAAGGTAGCAACAGCCATGCCTTTGGCCTCACCTTTGTACAGTAGATTTTAAAGAGAGAGGGTGATTTAAAGTAATCCTTAATTAAACTCTGCATGTCTGGAACTTTATTTCTTATATTCCTGCACACAATCTACTGGACAAACCCTAACAAACAAAACAGAATGGCAGTAGAAATAGTTTACACCTTGTTTTGGTCACATCCCTCTACTGTCCTGAAATACAATTATTCTCCCTTTATCTCTAAAATAAAACAATTAAGCCCTGTTGGGCTTAATGGCAGTATCACTCAAGTATCTAATTATGTGAGACAACCAGATCAGTAGTAACTATTATTCAGGAGCTGTTGAGAATTTGAGGATGCAGGAGCTTCCTTAAATAAAAGACATTTTAACAGCGAAGGGTCCGCATATTTCCATTAGAGAATCTGACTTTTATTGTTATGGATAGTTCCCCAAGAGAACATTTGTACTCTTGAAAAACAATGTCACTGCATCTGCTTTGCAAAAAGAAGCTGGTTTAAAAAAACACTCACACAATCAAGGCCCCTTAAGCACCCTACCCTCATGCACTGCCTTGATTTTCCTCTTCCATTTCCTCTTCTCTTTTATGATTACATGATTTAGATTTACTTCATGGGTATGAAATGCAGTCATACTTTGATTCAAACATTACCAGGACATCAAAAACACCAATAGCTCCGGTAAAAACTCACAAAGTGGTTTGAAGGCATGCATATTTCCTTATAGTCTGGGCTTATCTGAACTGACATTTATTTTCAATGGACACACATTTGTATAGCAGCTCCTTCTGCCAAACGGGCTGACAACAAGAAACCAATCCATACAAGAGGGACTAGGACTCTTTCCCGCCTCCCTCCCTCAAGTGAAGGCATCCAGTTAGTCTGGCTACTGTGCGAGATGTAGCTAGAGGAACTTGTGGATGGCTACTGGGTTGGATTTTGCGCTTCAGCCCCTCTGGAGCTCGCAGAATTAGCGGCCGCAAAAGCCTTGCCAATCCCGACCAGTGGTGCTCCTCCTCGGCCCGGCCAGCCCTTGGAGAGGCTCGCTCTCTCTCTCCCCGCTCCCCCCCCCGCCCGCCCCCGGCCCGGGGGAGGGGAGGGGAGGGGAAGGGGAACAGGGGGGGGTCTGCTGCGGCGGCGGCGGCACTCACACTTGAGCCACCGGGCGGCGGCGTGCGTGTCCTTCTCCTGGATGAGCCTCTTGTGGGCGCAGCGGCGGCCGGTGTACCAGCCCATCCAGAGGAGCTGCAGGGCCATGAGGGCGAGGAGGTAGGCGAGGAGGGCGCCCTGGCCGACCCCCGACGCGTGCACCGCCCAGGCGAACATCAGCAGCAGCCCCGCCAGGAAGAGGTGCAGGCCGTACTGGCTGCTCAGGATCTCGGCGTTCTTCTGCGCGTAGCTCGTCCGCCCGGCCACAGCAGGAGGAGGAGGAGGAGGAGGAAGAGGAGGAGGAAGAGGAGGGCGGCGGCGGGAAGGCGGCGGCGGCGGCGGCGGGGGTCTTCTTCTTCTTCTTCTTCTTCCGCAGCTCCCAGGCCCCGGCGCTGGGGCTTCTCGGGGGGCGCCCCTCCTGGCCCTCCGGGGCGCCTTGGGAGCGGCCGCCCGCCTTCCCTTCCAGGGCCATCTCCCTGCCTGCCCTCCGAGGAGCCCGTCGGTCGGTCGGTCGGTCGGTCGGTCGGGGGGGAGAAGCCCCAGGCAGGGGTGGGGGTGGAGGGGGGCACGACACGACACTCCGCTCGGGGTCCGGAGGGAAAGCGCCGCTCCAGGAGCCCTCTTCGCCCTCTCCCCGGCCGGCCGAGCGTTCGCGGGATCCCCTTCCTTTCCCGGTCCTCAACGCCCTCCTTCACATCCCCCTGCACGGTTTCCGATCAGAGACCAGCCTCTCGTGGAGTATTTATAGGTAGTCGTCCTCCGTCTCGGAAGGGGCTCCGGATGTCCCTGGGTGTGCCCACAGACAGGGTCGGATTTCAGTCCCGCTCACCTGTTAGCAGAGGTGCTCCCCCTCTTTTTTTGGAGGCCACTCCCGGGAGGAAAGCGCCCCCGGGCAAATCCTGCCCCTGCCCGGACTGATGAACGCGTCCGATAGGGACACCTGTGGCCCTTGGGGGGGGCGGGGGGGCAGGGGGAGCCCTGAAGGGAGCCTGGCTGCAAAATTACGGGAAATGTGACCGAAGAGCGTGCGAGGTGCGCGGGGGGGGGGAAATATAACTGAAAATAATTCAACAGACACTTGTTCAAGAAATCCAGGCGCCAGGCAAAAGGCTCGCTCGTGTGGTTCAAATGGAGAGAGAGCACCAAGGAACTAGAAGTTCTTCAAAAGAGCCCGCCCGCCCCTCCACTCCAGCTTTTAACGACCGAACGCCTATCTATCTATCTATCTATCTATCTATCACCTGTGGGAAGCACAGGAACCGGAGGAGCCGCTGCAGGACGTTATATCCGACCATCAGTTTCAGAGCAGCTGGTTTCCTTCTCCGCCCTTTCCCAATAGGAGACTGGTTCCCTCCATGAAGATAACATTCCATTTACAGCCAAGAACTTGGCTCTTTCCTCCCTGTACATACCCAGTACAGTGGAACCTTGACTTAAGTTACCTCATTAATCCGTTCCAGTGGTCTAGACTTAAGTCAAACATGACTTAAATCAAAGGAACGTTTCCCACAGGAAGTAATGGGAAAGCAGATTAATCTGTTCCAGATGATGAAAAAGACCCCCCAAAACAGCAATTTAACACAAATTTGACTGGGATAGGAGATTCCTTCTGGGGATGTAAATGAAATGTCTCTTCAAAGAGAGGAGGAGGCAGTGGAATTATAGTCCACAAGTTATACGCCTCCACTTTTTAATGGTCATAGCAACAATGTCTAACATTTAAGTTTTACTGATTTTTAACCTGACATTCCAAGTTCTGAACAACCCTATGCTTACCATTAGAGTCCCACAACTGTACAGCTCCCCAACTAAAATGCTTCCATTGTGGACCAGACTTCTGCAGCCAGATTTTTACAAGACGGAGCCGACTGTCTAACCAGCGAGGCCAGCCCCGAGCTCCCGGCCCTTCTTCTCCTCCGGCAGCAGCGGTGGATTCGGTGAGGCCGAGGACCAGCTCCAGGTGCTCTGAGCTGGCCTTGCCGAAGCCGCCGCTGACGGAGGAGGGGAAGAAGGCAGGAGCAGTTTGGAGGCGGCAGCCGCGATGCTGGGTTGTGGCTGCCGCCCGATTCCGGTGCCTTGCGCCAGGGCTCCGTGCTGTAAGTCAAAGCCTGCGACTCAAGTCAAACAGGCCCCTTCTTGCTGCAAGTCAAATATGATGCAAGTCAAGCAGTATGTAAGTCAAGGTTCCACTGTACTTGGATCTGGAGTGGCATTTAGAAGACTGCACAGATTACGTGCATAAGGGAATAATCCTTCAAAACTGGAATTTGACACCACTAACAGAGAAATCATGAGGAATTTCAGCAAAAGCAAATGTCAAGCAAGGAAAATTATTAAGAAATGAGGAAGGGGGCTAAAACTGTGGTTAGGAATGCTATATTGGGAATTTTCCAACATCACCACCTGTATAATATGATTCTGTACTCTTAAATGGTTTGCTGCATTTTTAAAACATTGGCAAAAAGTGACAGGGTTTTAGAGGACTATAAAAGTGACAGGGTTTTAGAGGACTATAACGGAAGAGAACAACAGGCTTAGGGTTTTCAGGTCTCAAGAGGAGGCAGGATTGTTAATTTTACTGTAAATTTTTCTCCACTCCCCCCCCCAATAGAATATTTTTTTGTACTGTTTGAATTTTGAATTGTACAAATGTCCTCTGGGAACAGAACTGGTAGCCAGGGGACCTGGTCTGATATCTGAAAAATCTATACAGAAGTAGATTTATTTGCTCAGTGTTGCTCAGTATAGTAGATGGGGAGTATGCTGACGGCAGAAACGGGGGTGCCACTGAAGCTGTCCCACCCAGGAAGGAGATGCTGGGCAAGCAGGTGGAGACGCTGGGCCACCTCCTCTCCTGGCTGGCTGGGCAGAGGAGTGGGGGGGGAAATGCTGGCCTGGTGCCCTCAGCCCTGAGGGGCCTCCAAGCCAGCCAGCCAGCCAGATTGCCCTGCATGCTGCACTCCCTTGCCTGCTTGTTTGGCTGGCCGGCCAGTGGGCAACAAACAAGGCTCCATTTGTGCTGTGCTTCACTTCCAGGGGCACCTCTCCCCACATTTCAAACTGAGGAGGCAACAGCTATTCTGAATGCAAAGCAGTGCTCATTCCTCTTAATGAGACCCTGTGGTCAGAGTCCATGGGAAGGGGGTTTCCCCAAGAGGCCTTTTTGCAAAGCGACGGACCACAGACCATGCGCGGCACCACCTGTTGCCATGTGGGGCTGGAGTTGCTGCTGCTGCCACCTGCTTACCCAGGTCAACAGCCCGAGCGGGGAGGCAGCAAAATCACGGGGTCCTGCTCAGAGGAACGGGCAGTGCTTTGTAGCCACATCCCTGAATCCAGAATAGCTGTTGCCCCCTCAGTTTGCCTCCTCGTTTTGAAATGCTGGAACAACCACCCGGCAGCAAAGCACAGCATGAATGGAAAAACAGACGTCTACATCTTGTATAGCTGTACAACTTAATCATTACCTATACCCAAATGAACAAAAAGGGAACTTTAAAAACTGAAGAGGCACAAAAGATCAGCTGTTTACTGATAAAATGATAATAAAGAATACTAAAATAACAGAATCATAGACTCTTAGAATAGTAAAATTCGAAAGGTTCTACAAAGCCATAAAGTCCAATACCCTGGTTTGACATAGGAATACAAATTAAAGGACAGCTGCCAGGTGGTTGTCCAAATCTCTCTTGAATGCCTCCAATGGTGGAGCAATCACCAACTCTTGAGGTAACTGGTTCCATTGCCATGCTGCTCTAACAGTTAGGAAACTTTTCCTGATATTTAGCCAAAAGCTGGGTTCTTGTAACTTGAGCCCACTGTTGCGCATCCTGCACTCAGAGATGATTGAGAATAGATCCTGCCTCTCCTCTATATGACAGCCCTTCAAATGTTTGGAAACTGCTATCATATCACACCTTGCTCTTCTTTTATCTAGGCTAAACATGCCCAGTTCTTTCAGTTTTTCCTTGCAGGGCTTGGTTCCTCTGAGCATCCTTGTTGCCCTCCTCTGAACTTGTTCAGATTTGTCAGCATCTTTCTTAATGTGTGGTGTCCAGAACTGCACACAATACTCATCATATTCAGATGATAATCTATAAAGACTGCTGAGCCAGGTGTCCACCCATCATGTAACTGTGCATTTGGTTTCTTCCTGGGTGCAGTACTTTGCACCTGTCCTTGTTAAATTTCATTCTGTTGGTTAAAGCCCAGTACTCCAGCCTATCAAGATTATATAATATAGACAGAGGGTCCTGATGGCAATTTAAGTGTACAGTATTGTATTGTATTTAAGGGTTTTAACTGTTTTAAATTTTCCATTGGTATTTTAATGGTTTTAACTGTTTTGTTTGTTGTAATTTTGTATTGTAAGCCGCCATGAGATCTTTGGGTAGTGGGCGGCATGTATGTTGTATATACAAACAAATACTTTTTGAATTTTGTTTCTGTCTTCCAGGGTACTACTTATTCCACTCTGTTCTGTGTAATCCATGAATCTGACAAGCATTCTCTGCATTCTTTTGTCCAAGTCATAAATAAAAATGTTAAAGAACACTGGAACCAGGATTTAGCCTTGGGGTATCCCATTTGTTCTCTCCTCCCACTTAGTGAAGGAGCCATTAATCATCATTCTCTGAACACAATTCTGTAGCCAACTGTGTATCCACTTTACATGTGATTTATCCATCCCACACCTGGTTTGTTTGCTAATCAGGCTATCATGGGAAACTTTATCAAAAGTTTTGGTGAGGTGAAGATATATTACATCTGCAGAATGCCGCACTGCTGTCTACTAGGGAGGTAACTGATCAAAAATAAGATCAGGTTGGTCTGCCAGGACGTTTTCTTGACAAATCCAGGTTGGCTTCTAGATATTATCTTATTTTTCCAGGTGCTTTCATAGAGACTGCTTAATAATCTGTTCCAGGATTCTTCCTGGGAATGATGCCAGGCTGACTAATGTGTAGTTCCAAGGTTCCTCTTTTCTGGCCTTTTTGGAGAAACAGACAACATTAGCACTCCTCCGATCATCTGGCACCTCACCCATTTCCCACGATTTCAAGAAAATAATGGACAGTGGTTCAGTGAGTTCTTCAGATAGTTCCTTCAGTACTCTTGGATGTAGTTCATCCAGCTCTGGAGATTTGACTATTTGTTTATTAACCTTGAGCTGCAATCCTGTCTCTTCCACCTGCACGTTCCTTATGTTTGGAGGTTCAAATTGTCTTTTAAGGAGACTTGTGGTGCAGTGGTTAAATGCCTATAGTGCAGCTAAAACTGTGCTCACAACCTGGGATTCAATCCCAGGTACAGTAGCTGGTTCATAGTTGACTCAGCCTTCTATTCTTCCGAGGTCAGTAAAATGGGTACCCAGCCTGCACGGGGTGGGGACGGGGGGGGCAATGTCTATCCTGCATGATTAAATTGTAAACCGCCCAGAAAGTGCTTAAAGTGCTATGAGGCAGTATGAAAGCAGAAGCTTTGCTTTGCTTTGCTTTATGGTAAAAGACTGAGGTTAAGTAGGAATTCGGCACCTCTGCCTTTTTTTTTTTGCCATTTATTACAATTTTCCCATCTTTATTGAGTAGCTGTGCCACTATTCTTCTTAATAGCCTTTGGTGAAGAAATCGGGCATGTTAGCATCAAAAATGGGAATTTCCAAGAGGAGTTTCTGTCATGACGACTGTTTAACATCTCATTCATCCCTAAGTTAACTACTATCTTGTGATAGTTTTCAGACAGTTAAGTTAATAATAATAATAATAATAATAATAATAATAATAATAATAATAATAATAATAATAATAATAATAATAATAATAATAATAATAATAATAATAATAATAGCTGTGGTAGTACATAATAAAAATCCATGATATCCTAGCAGAAATTTAATTTTTCTATATTTATAACCTAGGTACAAAGCAAAATATTCCATTTAACATAAGGAATTCACTTTAATCTCTTTTTAAAAACAAAAATGGCTTTCAGATCATCCTTCAAGACTTCTTTACAATACAGTAAATCCTAAGCATATACGGTATTTATTGGCGTATAACACGCACTCCCCCCCTAAAAATAGGGGGCAAATGATGTATGCGTGTTATACGCCGATATAATGTTAAGAAGCCTTGTAGAAGCCACGACCCCACCCCCACCATTGCTGCCGCCCCACCCCCGACCATTGCTGCCCCCTGCCCCGTCACCCCCCGACACAGCGCTGCTCCAGCGCTGCTCCCGCTACCATCGCCCTCCGTCCCGCTACGCCGCCATCACCCCAGCCACCGCCCGCTGAACCCATCACACACACACACACCCGACCCCGACACAGTCACAGTTTGGGCACTCGGCGTCAAAAAGGTACAACACCTGCCGGGTCCCTGCCAGCCTCCTGACGGTGGCCAAGCGGGAGGGCAGGCGAAGGAGGGGGGATGAGCGAGCGAATGAGTGAGCAAGTGGTGGGCGGGGTGGATGAGCAGGCGGCAGAGCCTCACTCCTTAACCAGCGCCGTTGAGTAGAACGGCGGCGGCGGCAGCGGCAGCGGCGATGCGTCTGAAGCGGGCAGCACACCAACGGAGCCTCCCTGCGCGATCAGTTACAAGGGCGCGAGTTGGTTCGTGCCTTTCCGGCCCTCCCATGTCATTGGTAGCCTGCTTCCCTGGCGCTTGTCAATCAGCGGCTTGTGCCTTTTGCGCTCGGCTCCAGGTTACAGAGGGGGCAGGCAGGAGTTCCAAATCCTCCGCCCTCCATCCCCTGCCCCTTTCCAGAGTAGCCTGCACACTGTAATTAAACTGTAAACCGCCCAGAGACTACTTGAAGGGGGTATGGGGTGGTATATATGGTAAGCAGAACACTTTCCTGCTTGTATACCAGCGTAGGGCTGGCCTCTTAAGCAAGGGCAAAGGGTGAGCGCCTGAGCCCAGGCCTGCCTCCCGCTTGCGCTCCCAGGCTCTGTGGTGGGGTTGCTTCTGAGTCCAAGAGAGGAGGAGGAGGAGGAGGAGGAGGAGGAGGAGGGCGAAGGCAAGGTGAGGGTGCTGGCAAGGGAAGCGAGGTTTGAAGTGCGGGGTGGTGGTGGTGGAGGAGGAGCAGAAGGGCGATGGGAGGGGGGTGCTCACAGCCCCCAGGCCGGGCACCATGATGGTGGCGGCAGCAACAGAAGCTAAAGGGCTCTTTCGTGCCTGCGGCAAGAGAGGCAGGCCGGCCGGCCGGTAGAGAAAGGGCAGCCGCCTGAGCCTCCTCCTGGCAGTGACAGCAACGGGCCAGAACAGAGCCACAGCTGTGCAACTTGGGAAACCTCCCTCAGGATCTGGAAGTGGAGTCATGCCTACTGAACTTCTTTTTCTTGAGAGAGAGAAACGTTTCGCTATCTTTTTCTTCTATCTCTCAAGAAAAAGAAGTCCAATAGCAATGACTCAACTTCCAGATAAACTCACCTGGATGTCTGAGAATCTTCACAGACATAGTCCCAGATAGCGATTTCTGAGTAAACTTTTGTAAAAACAGAATATCCAAGTTTCTTTGTTAAAACAGTTGCTTTTACTGTCCTTTTACATTATTTACCTTATACGTGGTAATAATATTAATAAAAAAAGTTCTGAGCTACCCTTATTTTGCTTCAAAGTTCTTTATTTGAAATTTAAATTTTTTTCCTAAAATTTCCCTCTTGAAATGAAGGTGTGTGTTAAAACCCTGTGCTGGTTATACGCCGATAAATACAGTATGTCAATTTCACCATTTATTAAGGCGAAAGATTTATACGATCTGAAGAGAAACCAGAGTCCTTGCCCAGAAAGGAATATACTAAAAACAATACAGAATTCCAAACTGTTCCTTTACACAGAGCGAGCATCTTGCATCTTACTGAACTGCAAAATCTTGACATACATGGCCAAGCATTCAGATGTTCAAGAGAAAGTCATGGTAGCAACATGTTCCCACATCATGGAGCAAATCAGATTTACCAGTTCTGCCAACTTGGAAACCTAAAATGTAAGAAAAAATTGTAAATCATTTATAGATTTCAACTGAAAGGAATTAAAAACTTTTCATATTACAAGAACAGCTTTTACAATATTTGAAGGGGTAAAAATTTAATTCAGCCCTTTCTCCTGACAAAAACAGCTTGCCCCTTTTTATCTTACTTCACAAACATAACATCAAGATTGGCTATCTTTTTCCTATGGGCAACCAGGGAACTTCTTGCAGATTTATCTTTATAGATTTAGCTTCATAAAGATCTACTTTTCCAACAATCCCTTATGTTTAACATATTGGGCAAAATCATATTATGTGCAACTACAAATGTGCATCCTGGGATTGTGTTCTGCACTAGTTGTGCTAAATCAAGGCCATCTTCAAAGCAACTCCACCTGTGCATTGTGCAACTAGTAGTGCCAAGATGTGTGACCTATTGTGCAATTTCTTGATGGCGGGCATAACACCTAGCACATTTAGAGCAGCATAACTTTATGTTACACTGGCATGAAAAGGATTTTAGGTCTATACAAAAATACAACACCAAATTCAACAGTACAGACACATCATTTTTAACAGTACAGAACTGATTGTTTTGTTCCTTAAACACCCGACAAAGCTCTAAAAAATGCTGTTTCACAGGATTCAGAAGTGCACTATTTAATTTAACACGCCTTGATTGCTTAGCTCAGAACTAAGGTAATCTTTTAACTGTACCCAGCCCAACTCCTTGGGAATTTCCTGTCACGTCTACTAATAGGCTAGTTCCCACCAGTGATGAAATATTACCCTCTTTCATTCGATCCCCTCTTCTATCTTAAATTAAATAGGTAATGAGTTAAGAAAGCAGCTATCACATAATTCAAACTATAATTTGGCACATGCAAGTATCTTACCAAAAGGTTTTAGCCCAAGAGTGACACAAGCATCACAATTCCCATGAACTGGACGAAGAGCACAAGAGGTGTGGCAAAAGACCATACAGGCCATAAGGAAATGTTAAAACTGGGAACAGAAGTTACACACATATAAATACACAAGTACATCATAAATCATATTGAAAAGAGCTATTATCTTTGACTATGACCAAAATCCAAGCTCGGTGTTAGCATGATACATTTATTTATTTATTTATTTATTTATTTATTTATTTATTTATTTATTTATTTATTTAAGTGCTTATATCCCGCTCCATCTTCCCAACGGGAACTCTGGGCGGCTAACAACGCAAAAGCTAAAAAAGGTAAAAGCTAAAAGATAGCAGGCCACCAGCAAGGGCAGCGGAGGGCAAGATGGCGGCAGACGTTTAGGGATAGGAAGAAAAAGAAAAACTAACTAATAAGGGCACCATAAGCTTCTTTGAAGAGGAAGGTCTTCAAAGCCCTCTTAAAGGCGGGCAGGGACTCCAGCAGGCGCAGCTCTGGGGGCAGATGGTTCCAGAGCGAGGGCCCCACCACAGAGAAGGCGCGGTTCCGCGTACGCGTTTTCCGCGCCTCTCTGGGTGTGGCCACTCTCAAAGAGCGCGCCTGCGACAATCTCGTGGGTCTGGATCCGGATGCCCTCAGGGAGATGCGCTCCGCCAGGTATCCTGGTCCCAAGCCGTGGAGGGCCTTGAAAACCAAGACCAGGACCTTGAACCTGATCCGGAAGACAACGGGAAGCCAATGCAGGCGGACCAGGACTGGGGTGATGTGCTCGAATCAACGAGCACCCACCACCAGCCTGGCCGCCGCATTCTGCACCCGCTGTAACCTCCGGACCAGGGTCAAGGGCAACCCCACGTAGAGGGCATTGCAATAGTCGATCCTCGAGATCACCAGGGCCTGCACTACTGTCCTCAGGGAGGACTCGTCAAGGTACTGACGGATCTGGGCGATCCTGCGGAGATGGAAAAAAGCGGCCCTGGAGACTGCCATCACCTGGGCTTCCAGGGAGAGGGCCGAATCCAGGACCACGCCCAGATTCCTGGCCCTGTCTGTAGGCTGGAGGGAGGTACCCCCCAGACTAGGGAGGGGGCCATTGTACCGAGACGAGGGCGCCCCGAAGAACAGAACCTCCGTCTTCTCCGGATTAAGCTTGAGCCGGTTATCTCTGGTCCATTCCAGAACGGCCTCCAGGCACAGATCGAGGGATCGAACCGCCTCCTCAGCAGACGTAGAAAAGGAGATATAGAGCTGCGTGTCATCAGCGTACTGATGACAGCGAACTCCATATCTCCTGATGACCTCCCCCAGCGGCCTCATATAAACATTGAACAGCACGGGGGAGATTGCCGACCCCTGGGGCACCCCACAAGGGAGAGTCCAAGGAGCCGACAAGACATCCTCCAGCTGTACCCTCTGAGTCCGGCCGCCAAGGAAGGAACGGAGCCAGGCCAAGGCCTGACCACCAATTCCCGCCTCAGCGAGCCGGGCCAGAAGGTTACCGTGGTCGACGGTATCAAAGGCTGCTGAGAGATCAAGGAGGACGAGCAGGGAGGAACTCCCCCTGTCGGCCTCCCTGAGGAGGTCATCCTGCAGAGCGACCAGGGCGGTCTCGGTCCCGCGAAGAGGCCTGAATCCAGACTGGAAGGGGTCCAGGATATGGTTTGTCTCCAGGTATGACTGGAGCCGGACAGCAGCCACCCCCTCGACAACCTTGCCCAGGAAGGGAACGATGGCGATCGGACGGAAGTTGGAAAGATCGTCCGTCGCCAAGCCAGGTTTCTTAAGAATGGGTTTTACCACGCTTAGGGGCGATCCGGTCTATCGCCCCGGCGGCACCAACATACCACCTTTCCACCAGGGCATCAACCGGATCGTCCGCCAGACTGCCAGAGAGCTCCCCGAAGGCCTCCATAAACCTTGAAGGGTCCAGGAGCCTACGGGGGCGAGCCCAGGTGTAAGAAGGGCACTCCCCGCGGGGTGGGGGGGGCGATTGACAGGGAAAATTTTAGCAGGTAATGGTCCGATCATGACATAATCTTTTTTAGGCCAATCTAAAAAAGATTTTCTGCAACCATGGAAGATGTGAATACTTCTCACTTCTTTGCTGCTAGCAAGAAGAATGGTTCCTTCTTACAGCAATTCAGCACCACCAGTAGGTCACCTGAGCAAGACATCTCTGAATGTCTCCTCTTTCTTCCTACTTCATTGCAACAGGATGGGGGCATAAATACTATAAATACATTGTGCTTTTCACTTTTACTTAGTTTGACTTGACTTTGTTAACTAACTCTTTACAATGATTCAAATACAATTAATACATTCTGACAAAGAAATTACTAAATGCTCAGATTTCAGCATCACTGTTTAAACAAAAATTACACATACATTTTAGTCAATTAATTTTAATAAAATAAACTTCTGTAACTTATTCCCACTAGGAATAATAGTGACTGCATTGCTCAGTAAGAGTTTGTCAAATATGGGAGGAAACTGGATCTTACAAATTTGATTCTGGGGGACTAGTTGCCTACGAAAAGGTACAGAATCTTGAAATCAATTTATCTCATTGGGATTATCAATGCTCTTTACAAACAAAAGATAAATAAAAAACCCACATAAAAGTACTAGCTCTAGCTCTTTCCCAAACTCTAAATATAATTAGAGCCTGAGGTCCATATTCATCAAAATACACTTTGAATGACAACATTCTTAAAACTAATTGTTCGTGGAAAAAGTACACAATAGAGATATTCATTCACTCATGCTGTGTTAAAAAAACCCCCACAGTGGTTTGGGATAATTAACTAAATCAGCTTTTGTGGGATCACTAAATTCCACATTTTTATTTATGTACAAAGAGGGACTCTAATTTGGGGAATACAGGTCCTGTCTTCATACTATCTACCTCTACCACATTCTCTGGGATCACTAGCAAGTCAGCTACGCAAATCATAGGCCTCATATGTTCTCCCCATCACTCCATTTTTCTTATTATTTTCTTATTCATATGCTGTAAAATGCCAATATTATTGAAATAACAAAAGATGAAACAGATCTGCTATCCAGCATTTTAAAGCAATCTCTCTAGATCCATGTTTTGACAGCACAGTGCTTTCTCTTTTTGTTTTTAATATTCAGTAATATCGGTGTTTTATGCTCCCCCTTTAAATCCCTTTCATTAACTCCTGAAGTATAAGCACTGAGGCTTTCTTTCTTCTGATCTCAGATTAAGCAGCACTTCTGCCTTGCCCTTTTGGCCTTTCTTCTCTTAAATTTATCATTTTCAACTAACTTTGTTAACATACTATTTATCATACAAAGTTTTAAACAAGGGCATCTTTTTTATACATCATAAATGATTTAATTTCCTCTGTTTGAGTAGAGACTGATTTACCAGTATATTTTGAGCTTAGCATATTACAAACATTGATATGGGCTATCTCAAAAATGTCTATCTGAAAACATATTTTATCATTTCTTCTTTGTCTGGTAGCTCCCCTTTATACAAATTAAAAAACAAACAATAATAATTCACTGGGTAGAAGCAAACTTACCACACTGCTGCACTAATAAAACTGGCAGTTGTGACTGGAATGAGGGCAGGGTAGCTAGCATCATAATCCTTAATTCCATGATACCACTCAAGATATATTATGCAATAAAAGGCCACAGAGAGGCTGAGAATTAATAAAAAACTGCCAAGTATAAACCACCAACTGCAAAAGAAAAACAATTGCCACTTTAATAATAAAATAGTTTTTTTTCACTTATGGTAGTTATTAGACTATATTGTCTGAATTAACTGAAATGATCCTCTAAGACAAACTGGAAGATGGTTCAAATGCTGACTAGTTCTATATAAGCACTTCACTTGTAGGGAATTCTTAAACGCAGACCTGTGATCAAGAGGTTTGGCAGCAGGGTTTGATGATTTGCAGTATAACAATGGAAGCAGAAATATCAGGAAATGGGAGGCAAGGAAGAACTGATTGAGCCTAGACAGAGTATCACAGTTCTACAAGTTTTAGTTTCACAAATAAACCTGGTTGGAACCTGGGCTTTAGTAGTTTGACTCAACATGTCTATGAAGAATCAGTCCTTCCAAGTTATGCTTTTCTATTTAGAAAAATGCCTTGTTTAGTAAGATTGGAATAATTAGTTCAGTATTCAATTTTTTAGAATAAATAAACTCCCAGTCCCATAATTTGGCAGGAATGGCCCCTCCAGCCAAATAATGGGAACAGGAACCCTCAAAGTAGCAGGAGGTAGAAAAGTGTTTATACCATCAACATGACACTTTTTGAAACCACTGGTGAAGTACACTGTGGGAGATGTGATGGAGGCAGCCTCCATTGGACCTCATCCCCTCAGGCACCTTTGTGAGTGACGGGGAATCCTTGCTTTTCCACTGTGCAGCAGGGCATTTTTCTAATGGTTGCAAGAAGCAGTGTGGGGATGGCGTAGAGATTAGAGGGCTACTCGATTTCCTGCATGCTCAAGGATTCTCAATCCCATTATTTGGCTTCAAGGGGGCTCCATAAATTGGGCACTGGGAGTTTGCTGATTCCAAAAATCTCATCCATTTTGTTTACAGGAACCAAACACTCCTAAAAGATAATTTGTCTACTTTTCTCTGAGACTAAGGCACAGATGTCTTGTTTAAGTAGAGATAAAGGCTGAGTAGGAATCTGAGGAGGTGTGAATGCTACAGACTGGTAATGACATATTATCACAAGGTAAAGTTCTGTTATGTAAAAAAGATGGCTAGTTTGGAGAAGCACGTACAGAACGAAATCTGTCCATATTTTATCTTAGCACACATTTCCACATATTTTTCATACTTTTTTCCATGACAAAATTGAATTTAGGGGTGTTTTTCAAGATAAGCAAACATCTCTGATCAATTTTGCCTTGATCAGTAAGCAATGTCTTACAATACCACTGTAGCAGGTCACGTGATCACAAATAAGCCAATGGTGGCTCTCTCTCTCCCCCCCCCTGCTGGATTGTGGGTGATTGTTTAGAGCAGTGGTGGTGAACCTTTGGCACTCCAGATGTTTTGGACCACAGCTCCCAGAATTCCAAGCCTGTATTGCCAATGACAAAGGACTGTGGGAGTTGTGGTCCAAAACATCTGGAGTGCCAAAGGTTCGCTACCACTGGTTTAGAGTGTTACATTTCAGGCAGGCACAAAAGCAGAGGGAGGAGAGAGGAATAGAGATCTTCCTTGCACCAGCCAGGAAAGTTTTCAAATGAGAGTGCAGATTAGGATTATATTTTTCTTTATATTTATTATTTTTCTTTAATTTGTTTTCAACATTTTTATTTTTCAAATCATTTCTAGTCATGGGTCAGCTAGTCAAGTGTGTATATGGCTACAAATGAAACACATTAAAGTATGTGATCTGGCATAGCTCCACTGAAATGTTGTAAAATGTTATACTTTGTGTAAAGGCCATATGTTTATACATGTTTCAAGAACCTTGCTCTGTAAGGTAATTTGGAAGAACCTGATATGTCCTATAACCTAAAAGCCCACCAGTTAATAATAAAACCATTCTCACAAACAAATTTCCATTTATACCAACTATCACTTCAAGAAGAGACCTACTACACAGAGCCAGCTCTTCTGTAGACTTCTCCCTACCCTGCAACAGACAGCATTGCCCCATTTGGGGGAGAGGGCAGAAGGCAAGGCCAAATGGCAGTGGAGGCATGCAAACACATTCCTGCTCTTTATCCGTCATGAACTGTCAGTCATGGATGGGAAAATACTTGTGTTCAGGTGTTGACAAAAAGCACGGCATTAACTTGTTAAAAGAAAGCTATTATACCCCCCCCCATTTTTGTTGCAGTAGGACTTTGTTTATTCCTGTTAAATCACCAAATATCCTAAGAGCTTCAAATAAACTTGCTACCCTGTGTTCTCATTCCCCAAACCATCAAATATTTTTCAAAATAAATAACAGGTACAATCCACACAATCCAATAAAGTCTAGCCTTAAAACAGTGCAGCAAAGCTACAAATGCTTTTTGCCAGATGGCAACTTAAGATAGTCACCTTTCTGCCTCAAAGATTTCTCAATACCTTACAGCTTACACTAATTCATATATTGTGATATCTATATGAATAAAAATAAGTTTCTGTCTGCTTGTTTCTATGTTTGTTGCCAATCTCATGAAGACAGCTGGATAAATTTTCACCATATCTGCAGGGTCTTTTCAGGTGTTATAAACATAAAAGATATCTAGTCTCGTGCGCTCCCGGATGCATCTGGTGGGGCCACTGTGAGATATAGGAAGCTGGACTAGATGGGACTTTGGCCTCATCCAGCAGGGCTCTTCTTATGTTCTTATGTAAAAGACAGGCTACTTTGGGTACACTCAGATGTACCCCAATTACTTTATCTAAAATGGCCAGATATATTTGCATCCAATTTTCAAGATATATATGTAGCATACAAAACATTGGGGGGGGAGGGAAGCCCAATCATTTTTGTTGCCTAGAGATTTGTGTGCCACGTCATATTAAATATTTGAGTAGAATTCAGTAATTGCACTGGGATAACAGTGACACTCATGGCATTTAAACCTGGTTGAATCCAGGTCCATTGGCTATTTATTACAAAAAGAAACAAACAAACAAAAAGGCCACTTGTTCAATTGAAATTCTCTATGCTAGTAAAGAAAAACCTACTTTTCTTGATGAATAATCTGGTTAATGTTCTTTAAAAAATCAGCGTAGTACGTAGTGGCTATTGATGCCAGTATCCAGAATGCAGAATGAATGTTTAGTCTGGAAGGAGGCTTCTCTTCATTTTCTGTACCTGTATCTCCAGCTGTAAATAAAGACACCATTATTATGTGTCAGTTACACTTTCATACTGTTAAACAGAACATCAGTCTTCTACTTCATTCTTTTTGGCAGAGCAGAGGTGCCTAACACTGATCTCAGAACTCATATTTATCTACTCTCAACATTCCATCCATTCATTTAAGTACAGGCATTTTGGGGAATGAAACTGGTATGCAGTTTAAGTTAATTGTTTCCCGAGAGGTTCCTCAATTGATACTGTATTTCCTAGAAAAAGAACTGTAAAAAAATACTGTCAGAATTTGTAGAACTGATACAGTAACCCCCTGTGGAGACCTGACGTGACCCGCAAAAAAGGAAAATCCTCTATATACGGATGCTGGGTTGGGTCAGGACTAGGTGGCCTGTCTGGGGCCTCTTACAGTTATCTTAGGCCTCCGACAGGCTTCCCGGGCCCATTGGAGGCTCCAAGAAGTGGTTTCGGATTATCCGGAAGGCACTTCCATTTTTTACGAAAGTCACTTCCAGTTCACCAGAAACCACGTCAGGTGCCTCTGACAGGCCTAGGAAGCCCGTAGGAGGCCCGCTTGGGGCAGCGGCAAGCCTGAGGTAGGTGCAGAAGGCCTCAAACAGGGTCACACAGCTTGCTACAAGGGCCCTTGCCTTTCATATACTGTACTGTGGTCCTGCAATATACTGGGACCATAGTATATGAACCGCAAAATGGCAGGGGACGGCTGTATTGTCAAAACGGTACAGCTAGAAGGAAGTGAGATTTTCTGAGAATCCAAACAATATATGTAAGGCTGAAGGCAACCAGAAGAAGCCAGTTATGTTTAATTAGAATCCTAGAACCATTGTAGGGTTGGAAGGGACCTTGGAGGTCTTCTAGTCCAACCCCTTGCCCAAGGCAGGAGACCTCATTCCATCCCAGACAGAGGGCCGTCCCATCTCTTCTAGAAAACCTCCAGCAATTGGGTGCTCATGACGTCAGGAGGCAAGCTGTACCACTGTTTAATGGCTCTCACTGTCAGGAAATATTTTCTTATTTCCAGGTTGCTACTTATACTGTCTGTTACGTATGCTGGCATAAAGCAATCTTGACATGCTGGATATCTCCTCATGTACTGGTCATCTGTTTTTCTCAATCAAAACAATTCATCTTTGTGACTCATCTTATTGATATTAATTCCACAGACCGCATGGTTTTGAAGCTGTAGCTGTATTAGTCTGTGCAGGCATTTCAACAAGAATAAAAAAACAAAAGGAAAGGGGGAAAAGGCACTATAGCACCTTGGAGATTGACTGCTATATTTTAATGTAAGTTTTTGTGACTTATATTAAATATGTTAACTTTGTCAGTCATAAGAGTCAGAATACAGAGACAACATGGTAAAACATTCATGCAAGATTCTAAAATAATGGGACAGTGGTATTTGGTTGCATTTCACACATAGTCATGATTTAAGACACCTGTTTGATATGCTGTTATTTTTGAAGCTTGAGTCTATAAATGGCAACAATGATTAAAGGAAACAACTAGAGAATGACATACTTTACCTTTCTCAGGTTCTGAAATGGAGGGTCTGGTTAGTTGGGGAAAGACAATAACAGCAGATAACAAAGAGTAATTATAATATTTGGTAATTGCTTAAGAAACCTTGGCTAATATTTCATCTGTTGAGATGGGTGCCCAGCATATGTACAGTATATATTTTATACAGTCGGGATTCTTGTTCTATAATCCTCTCTCCAGAACAGCAACTTCCATATCTTGTGAACAGTCCAGGCAAATTGAAGTGATTTCATATAGGTTTCTGATTGTTGATTCTGATTTATGTCCCTTAATTATTCTGCATTAATATTATTCTGTCTGTCCTATTTTGAGTACACAGGGACATTGTTGACAAAAGACACCACAGATCACATTAGTGGAGGAACAAGTAAAACTGCTCTTGATGCTGTGTGTGGCATTGTTGAGTCTTGTGATCATGTTGCCAGTGTAAATGTGGGGCTAGTGATAAAAACTGTAAATGAAAGTGCGTGGGTTTCTATATTATTATTATTTTAACTTAACCACAATCAGATAGTGCTCATGTATTACAATTAGAAACAGGTACACATATGTCAGTATGTATAAAGTAAGCCCAGTTCTTATAAAGAGGGTATAACACAGTCCTTTCTTTTGCTTATCTGTTTGTCAAAAGTGATTAGAGCCATTGCTTCCTTGAGTTTGGATACATTCCCAGAAGTCTGGATAACCTCCCAACAGTTTTGCTGGCTTGAGCCCCCGTTTCATTATCTTTATCCAGCGAAGTTGTGTTTTTCTTCTCTAAGGAGGATGTGTTGCTTTTTATAATTGTTATGGCTTCAGAGCTATTAAATGGAAAGCTTCATCTAAACATAAATATAGTTTAATACCAGGTTCTTGTATGGGGATATGCCTATATATGTGCACCTATTTGTAATTATAGTACATAAACAATATATGATTGTGGTAAATTTAAAATAGTATTATGATAGAAACTAATGCATTTCCATTCATGATTTTTGTCACTAGCCTATACAGTATCTCCATGAATCTCTCTAATGCAATGACAGGGTGTGAAGGGGTTTTCCCCTTTTTTCTGAGGAAGACAAGGAATGTATTTTGGAAGAATTATGATGGGAAAAACACAAGACACTGCTAATACTGATAGGAAACTGTAACACAGCACAGCTTTTGTAGGGTTACAGTTTCTGCTCATAAACCTATATAAGCAATAAAACTGTCTTAGTCCTTTTTAAATTTTAAAACAAAGAAACTTTTGATGGCTACATACTGATTAACTATTGTGCAGGGATCAAAAACAGATACTGATGGTTCACAATTCTTTACTTTGTTCATTTCTATTATATCCAGATATCTAGAAAAGCCTTTCCTAATCCCAAACACAAACCACCCTAACCTTTTATTCTTTTCCCTTTCTCTCTTCTGCTTGTTATATTCTCCCCCCCTCTCTTTTTCTACTCAATGATCCCCTTTTATATAGTCAGCTCCAACCTCTATGTGATTTGCTCTGCAACGATCAGCTCCTCCTTGCTGATGTCAGGTAGACCCAAGTGAGGATGCTTGTCTCATTCCTCCCTCATTTTAATTTGTTGGGAGAGAACTTAAACATGGTTTTTGTAAGGTAGCAGTTACTGAAGATATTCCAGCTCCATGTATAAAAGGGAATGACTTGGCTAGACATATTAAAACATGTGTCACCCACAAGAGTATATCTCAGTGACTACAGACCAATAGCCTTAACACCTGTTATTATGAAATGTTTTGAGAGACTTGTGTTAAATTACATTAAGGCCATCTACTTTAGACCTGTGTCAATTTGCATATAGGAGAAATCATAGAATCATAGAATCATAGAGTTGGAAGAGACCTCAAGGGCCATCTAGTCCAACCCCCTGCCATGCAGGAACCCCCATCACAATATTTCCGACAGATGGCCATCCAGCCTCTGCTTAAAAACCTCCAAAGAAGGAGACTCCACCACCATCCGCGGCAGCATATTCCACTGCCGAATAGCTCTAACTGTCATGAAGTTCTTCCTAATGTTCAAATGGAATCTCTTTTCCTGTAGTTTGAAACCATTGCCCCGGTCCTAGTCTCTAAAGCCATGGAAAACAAGCCTCTTCCCTCTTCAATATGACATCCTTTCAAATGTTTAAACATAGCTATCATATCCCCTCTCAGTCTTCTTTTAGAGAGGCTAAACATTCCCAGTTCCCTAAGCCGTTCCTCATAAGACATTTCCTCCAGACCTTCAACCATCCTGGTAGCCCTCCTCTGCACCCGCTCGAGGTTGTCAACATCCTTTTTAAACTGAGGCGCACTGAACTGGACACAGTACTCCAGGTGGGGTCTGATCAGAGCAGAATAGAGTGGCACTATCACTTCCCTTGATCTAGACACTATGGTTCTGTTGATACAACCAAGAATCGAATTGGCTTTCCTGGCCGCCGCATCACACTGCTGACTCATGTTCAATTTGTGGTCCACCAAGACTCCCATATCCCTTTCACAGGTACTATTCTCCAGCCAAGCGTCCCCCATCCTATATCTGTGCAATTCATTCTTTTTACCTAGATGTAGCACCCTACATTTCCCTCTGTTGAAATCCACTCCATTAGCTTTGGCCCAGCACTCTAATCTGTCAAGGTCCTTTGGAGCACCCCACTGGTCACATCTCTCCAAGCTGAAGAGAGGCCATTTAGGATCACCCTTTGGGTGCACTCAGTCAACCAATTACAAATCCACCTAACAGTAGCACTATCTATCCCACTTTCTATTAACTTCTTAGCAAGAATACCATGGGGAACCTTATCGAAGACCTTACTAAAGTCCAGATAAGCAATATCCACAGCATCCCCCTCATCTACTAGGCCTGTAATTCTATCAAAGAAAGAGATCAAATTAGTCCGGCATGACTTGTTTTTAAGAAACCCGTGTTGACTTCTTGTAATGACAGCATTGTTTGTTAAATATTTGCAGACTGCACATCTGGGAGCAACACTTCTCTGCTCTCTTTGGGGATATCAAAGACCATGCAGTAGATAGCTTCCCAGCCATAGACCTAAATGACACTCTTCCATGGAGAGCAGTCACAGTGATTGAAATAGAATCTTTAATTAGACGTATCAAATCAGGCAAGGCTCCAGGAACAGATGCCATCCTCCCAGAAATGCTGAAAGCTAATATAGGCTGGTGGACGCCTTTGTTGGCAAACTTGTTTACACATATTAACAACTCAGGCAAATTTCCCATTGCCTGGTCTGAGGCCATAATAATACCTATCTTTAAGAAAGGAGAAAGAGGAGATCCATCCAACTACAGGCCAATCAGCTTACTCTCAGTGTTGGGTAAGCTGGATGCTAGTTATCTAAATCAAAGTCAATTCTGACTTACTGGAGCCCTACAGAGAGTATTCTAGCTTCAGTTCATCATTCCCTTCACCTAAGGACATCTTAGGACTGTGCAACTTGCTGCACATCACACAAGCTGACTCTTTTCCTGAAAGGCACAGTGAGAAAGCGAATGGTCCCCCTCTGGCTCCAGTCACATATCCAATTAGCAAACAAAAATGTCTACAGAGACTTCTTAACTTAAGGAAATTTATATGTGGATTTCGGCCACTGGATCTTAATTTTGAGCAAGGATGCAATTCTAACTAGTGAAGAGGGCTAAATGCTAGCTGAACCGACAGTGAACCCCATGAAACTGTGGCGAACCTATACCCTTTCTAACCCATGGAGGCTAGAAATTACTTCCTGACCCTAATCTTTGGGTCAGCAGAGCGGCTGGGCCAAAAAAGGTTTAGATCTGGTATAACTCAGTTCCACCTCCACTCTGTTCTTCTGCCAGCCTCTCTCAGCCAATACAGCAGTTGTGGTGGCATATCCACTAATCCAGTCATGCCACAGAGCTGAGATCAGATGGCCCAAAGACCTTCACTGCAGCTGGGAGTGGGCTGCACTGTAACATTACGATTCAGTATTAGACTGAAAAATCTCACACCAGCAATATTTCTATTGGTAATGTTAGGCGTCTTGTCATTTACAACAGGGTGATAATGCTGGCAGCCGATTTTACTGCCAAGAAAATGTTAAAACTCCTGAAATGCATTAAAGAAATGGCTATTACACCTTTCCTCCAAAGACTCCAAACAATGGCCTCATCGCTTGAACCAAGGCTTTCCTGATTCAAATCTGACCAGAGCAAAATGCCAGTTCTCTTAAGGTTGTTTTGCAACGTGGGTAAGGCTACTGCCCGACCTCCAATTAGTAATACTGGTTTGCACGCGAGATCTACTGAGAAAAGCAGGTGAGAAACGTTGAAGAAAAGCCATGGCGAAAACGCGGCGGTTGCAAAGGCTCAGGCTGAATGCCGTCGGCGGCGGGGGGGGGCGGGCCTGGGGCGCCCGTGTGCCTCCCAGAGGGAGGAGGGGGCTTCAGGAATCCCACCACCAACCCCCCCCCTCCGCCTAGTAGGGGAAGCGGCCTCCCGGATTCGAACAGCCCCCCCCCAAAAAAAAATCTCCTCTCTCCTGCTTGGAGCTGGGAAAGAGGCAGCGATGCAAACCCCCCCCCTCCGCCGCCCCAAATGCCAACACAGGGAGGAAGAGCCTCCACAACAGAGGAAGCCCCCCCCTCGGTGGGTGGGTGGGGGGGGGGGGGGCGGAGGAGGACTACGTGTTACTCGACCAGGGCGCACCAGGAGCCCCCCCCCCCCACCCCCCCCAGGGTGCCAGGGGAGCCTCCCGTGTGGATGCCTCCCTCCCCGGCTGCCCCGGAACTTGCGGGCAAGAAAGAGAAAGGGCACCACGTACCCAGGAGGAGGGGGGCCGGAGGAGGAGATGATGATGATGATGATGGCGGCGGCGGCGGGGGGGGGGCGGGAGGCGGCGGAGCTCTCCCTCCCGCGCTGCCGGCGGCCTCCTCAGGCGTGGCGGCGGCGGCGGCGGCTCCACCACCATCACCACCCCCCACCCCCCCCACCCCACCCACCCCCGTGCGGGAATCCTCCAGGGGAGGGAACGACGGAAGTGACGTCGGGAGAACCAGGCTAATAATGGACGCCTGTGCCCGGCGGGGAGTCGGGGGGGGAGGGTGGCTCCCCGAGGTGGCTTTTTTTCTCTTGGGCTGCCGGAGGGCTGCGAAGCCTCTTGTCCCTTCCTTCCCCAGTTTCGTTGAGTATAGGGCCCAAGGCCGTTCCCTCCTCACGACGGGTCAGGTTACCATGCCCGTTTTATCACAAGGTTCAGGGAAGCTTGAAGGCGGGCGCCGGACCTTGCAAAGCTACCTGCCCTTAAATTCAGCCGCTCAGATTTTTCCAAGTTAGCTACATTTTATTTAGATCCCCTTTATCCCATTAAAGATGATGGTCCCAGTTGAGTAACTCGAGGTAAGAAAAAATGGACTCGTGCAATCTTGGTTAAGTGTATAGCTGAGCGAGAATTTGAATTCCAGCACTGACCTCTGATATTTAATCAGTGTTATTTTCCCTCGAAAGTTAAGAAAAATAGGTTTGTGGCACAATTATTTAAATTTAAAATTGGAAACTTGCCTTGGATTATAGGTTGACTATTGGGGGCAAAAATGGGCAATGAACTTTTAAAAGAAAAGTGAAGAGGGCCACCATTTTAAAACCAATGTCAAGGTTTCAGTGCAGCAACAATGGTGTGAAATGAAGTTTTCTGTAAGGCAAAACTATAGCCACACACATATAAGATAAATCAATTCCGATGAACTCAGAACAAAAGTAAGTAAGGTCCCAATTTCAGGAGATCCCAATACGAAAAGGGTGGAAGTTAGAAGGAAAAAAGGTCTGTGAAGATTCTCAGTCATCCAGGTGAGTTTATCTGGAAGTTGAGTCATGACAACGGGACTTCTTCTCTTGAGAGATTGAAACAATCACGGCAATAATCTGCCAGCAGCAGAAGTTGAACTACTCAGGCTAAAAGTCTCTGCCACACTCTCCAGTGCTCAACCATCACCATCCAACCTCACCAGCCTGGAAAGAACTGCTCTGACATCCCTCAGCAGGGATGATAACATCACCATTCTGTCTGCGGACAAAGAAGATGCACTGTCGACCTCAATACAGTGGACTACCACGAAAAGGTTATCTTACTTTTAGATGACCACACACATATGAAACACTAAAAAGAGACCCCATCAGCATTTAAAAGAAAAAAGTAATAGAATGCTCAAAATTCTTGGAGGAGGATAACACAATTGACAGGGTGACTTACCACTGGTTATATCCTGAAGAGACTGACCCCTGCTTTTATGGACTTCCCAAGATCCACAACCAAGGAATCCCCCTCAGACCCATTGTCAGTGGTATAAATTAAGTGACTTACAACATTGCAAAATGCCTGGTGACTATCCTAGCCCCACTGCTTGGACTCAAGGACCACCACATGTACAATTCAGAGGGGTTTGTTTCTAAAGTCAGGGAGCTGAAACTTGATACAGACGAAACCATGGTATCCTTTGATGTTACATCTCTCTTTATCAGCATTCCCACCCTGTAAAGAGAAGACTAAGAGAAGACAGCACCCGCACGTTCAGAAGCCGCCTCAACCCAGACCAGATAGGCCTGCTCCTGGACCTGTGTCTGGACACCACATATTTCATGTACAGAGGGGACTTCTACAGACAGAAGCATGGCTGTGCCATGGGGTCCCCAGTGACACCCATTGTTGCTAACCTATACATGGAAGAAGTGGAGAAGAAGGCACCCAGCACCTTCCCAGGGGCAACACCATCCCACTGGTTCAGGTATGTAGATCAGGCTTGACCAAAGTCAGGCCTGGGGGCCAAATGCGGCCCGTTTTCAAATTTCGAGTGGCCCGTGGCCTCTTCTCCCTACCAGATCAGCCTGTCACGGCTGACACCCCATACCGAATGGAGACGTCAGGTTGCAGTTTTACAGTTTGCCTGCCCTCCCTGCCTCTGTCCATCCCCCCAGCCACCTGCCCAGCCTACCCACCCCTGGCTCCATTGCTGCGGCATCCTCCCCGCCTCCTTGCATGTTATAGAGACTTGTCCAAAGTCATGCCCAGGGGCCCAATGCAGCTGAATCATCGTCGTCCCCACACACATTTTTACCTCACCAAATCTGGCCCTCCTTGCAAAAACTTTGGACACCCCTGATGTAGATGATACCTGGGAGAAAATCAAGACTCGGGAAGTACAGGCCTTTATAGATGACATCAATGCAGTGGACCCTAATATTAAGTTCACTAGGGAAGACACCCAAGGCAACAGGCTGGTTTTCCTGGATTGTGCAGTCATCATCAGACCAGACCGTGGCCTGGGAGTAGATGTTTACAGGAAACCCACCCACAAGATCAGTACTTGCTGTTTGACTCCCACCATCCATTACAACACAAATTAGGAGTCATCAGGACCCTAAAGCACAGAGCAGAGAGCATCCCCACCTCCATAGAAGCCAAGAAGAAGGAAGACAGCACTTAAGACCTGTGGATATCCAAAGTGGGCCTTCAACAAAGCAGTGTCATGACCCAGAAGAACAAGGGATCAGCCTGGGACCCAGACCCGATGGAAAAACCTGGTTATTTCCTACATGGCTGGAGTGTCAGAAAAGCTTAAAAGGATTTTTGGCAAACACCACATCCCTGACTATTTCAAACCCACAAACCCAATAAGGCAGAGACTCATCCACCCAAAGGACCTGAAACCAAAACACAAAAGGAGCAATATAGTATATGCTGTCCAATGAAGTGAGGAGTGTGCAGACATCTACATTGGAGAAACTAAACAGCCATTAAACAGGAGGATGGTCCAACATAGGAGGGGCAGCAGCTCAGGACCAGAATCAGCAGTACACCTCCACTTGAAGGACAAAGGGCACTCATTCAAAGACGAGGATGTACACATATTAGACAGAGAACATAGGTGGTTTGAGAGAGGGGTCAGGGAAGCCATGCATGTGAGCATTCAAAATCCTTCTCTCAACAGAGGTGGGGGGCTCAGGCACAGTCTATCTGCCACTTATCAGACAGTGATTTTAGCAATACCCAGACAAATCAAAAATACTTCACACCTCCACTACCAAGCCCATAGCTAATGACCCATACTTTATGGGTTTCAGCAGCTTAGGCCATTGTTCACCTGAAGGCCTATTGAGACTATTGTCTACCTAACAAGTCTATTCAGGCCATTGTTCATTTTATGAGCCTGTTTCAGGCCAGGGTGACATGAGGTCAAAGTGAACTATAAAATGGAGGGCTTGCAGCTAGCTTCCTTCAGACTGACGAAGCTGTTTGGATGAGCAGCGAAACGTTTCAATCTCCCAAGAAAAGAAGTCCACTTGCCATGACTAAACTTCCAGAAGAAGAAAAAAGGTGGGAAACAGCAGGAAAGGACAGTATGATAAAGCTCAGAGAAGACCTGAAAATAAAAAAGACACATATATGAAGTGGAAAGAAGGCCAGAAAGAGTACATACAAGTAGCAAGGAATTGCAGGGATAGCATTAGGAAGGCAAAAGCTGAGGATGAGCTGAGGTTAGCTAGAGAAACAAAATGTATCCTCAGGTATGTGACTAGTAAAAGACAAAAAGAAACAGTGGCTCACCTATTATGTGGAGTTGAAAAAAGATGACAAAGAAAAGGCAGAAATGCTCAGTTCCTATTTTAGCTCACTCTTTTCCCCAAGGACAAACTGACCCTCCAAATAAATGTGAAGACCAAGTGGAGGAAACAGAATTGAAGTTAGAGATTGATAAAATCAATGAAGGAATACCTTTTCAACTAGAATGAGTTCAAATCTCCCAGGTCGGATGGACTACCATCCAAGAGTCTTGAAGGAACGGGCTGAAAAACTCGCACAACCACTGCCCTTTCTTTTCTTGGAATCATGGGAAATAGTGAGTTACCAGATGCTTATTGGAGAGCCAATGTCCCTATTTATCCAAAATAGGTAAAGACCCAGTAAACACTCTTTTGCAGAGAAAAACAGACTACAAATACCTGAGAGTAATTTGTGTGAGAGTGACAAGATTGAGGTGGGCACGTCCACTGAAATAAGTGGAAGTGAAGGGAGTGACTTAGAACATAGGGAAGTGGTAGGAGAAGAAGAGCCAGGGAAGTTGTTCTTTGGGAAGGAAGAAGGGAAAGAGACAGACAACAAGGAAGATGTGAGTCAGAAGGAAATAGGAGGAAAGGTAGCAAGTGGTAGAGGGACTGACACTAGAGAGCTGAGGGGACTGACCAATCCTACTTTAGGGAGTGTCTTTGCTATAGTGCAGAATGCGATGAATTGGAGGGAATATGCAAAGAAGAAGAAAGAGGGAAAGCAAGATCAAGGTATACAGGTGGAGGAATGGAAGTCAGGTGGAAAGCATGTGTCATTGCAGACTGATTGGCTATGGATGCAGAGAGAGGGAAAGGAGTGCAGGTAGAGGAAGGGAAGGTCAGAGGAAAGCATGCATCGGTACAAGTAGAGATCGGGATGAAGAAAGTGATGTGGGATGTTGGAATACAGGTGGGAGATTGGAGAGAGAGACAGGTGGTTGGGAGGTTTTGGCACGTAGGTATGCAAGTCAAATTAGACAAAGAGAAAGTAGGAAGAGACAGCAGGAGGTGGAAGGAGGCTATTTCGGGAGGCGGAGACTCAGACAGGAGAGCTTGAGGGTGACAAGTTGTCTCGAGGGAAGATGGAAGAGAAGTCTGTTAAGGAGCACACGACCCAGACAGAGAGGCGAGTAATGCTATTAACGGAAAAGGGGACTCAGACGGAGAAGGAGGCACGAAAGAAGGTAGACGTGGGTCTACCACTGCCGATCCCAGCAAGTTATGTGGGGCTGCCTTTACCCACCCCGCCAGGCTTCCCTGTAGTAAACACGGAGGTGTCAACAGGGAGTCAAGATCTTCGGGTCAGAGGAATAAGCGCCAATCCGCCCGGATGGATCCCAGGCTGGGGATGGAGTTCCCAGGTGACAACCGAGCCTCACTGCTGTGGAGCCCAGTGTGCCGGTCTGTTTCTATGCCGCCATGCAGCTCACCGCAAGTGACTAATAACCCATTTATAAGTGACTTGCCATTTTATCATCCCCCTGTTTATCCAAGTTCAGAACCCCCCTGTTTTGATGCCTTATTCTGATGGTTTAAGAAGCAAAGAGCAAGAAAAGTCAATGTTGAATATGTTTAATAAAAATTTAATGGATTTTGATAACAACCTGGCACCTAATTCTTCTTCATTTGGGGAACTTCATCTGGCCAGACAAAATGAACAGGGAGGTCTGCTGTCTCCCTGGAGCCAAGATTCAGGATGTAACTGAGAGACTGACGAGACTCATCAAGCCCCCTGATTCTAACCCCTTTCTCTTGATCCATGTAGGAACTAATGACACTTCCAAATGCAGCTTTCAGGATATCGCAGAAGCGTACAAAGAAATGGGTAGGAAGCTGAAGGACCTGGGTGGGCAGGTGGTAATCTCATCTCTCCTCCCTGTAGAAGGACGTGGCCCACGAAGGCAAAGAACAATAGTGGAAGTTAACAATTTGCTTCGGAGATGGTGCCGGCAAGAACGATTCGGATTCTTGGACCATGGTTTGCTTTTTCATTCAGATGGGATATTGGGCCAGGATGGGGTGCACCTCACCAATGCTGGTAGGAATCTCTTTGCCAAGAGGATTGCAGATTTAATAAGGAGAGCTTTAAACTGAGTTTGCAGGGGGAGGGAGAAAATTCTCTTAATGGTAGAGATCCAGAAGGGGTTGTGGAGACTAGCCCAAATGTTGCAATAGGAGCAGGACAAGAAGTAGTGCAGACCATCAGTGTGAGGAAAAACAGGTTAAGCAAAGGACATGTAAGAAGCACACGCAGCCTCAAATGTCTCTACACCAATGCACAGAGCATGGGGAACAAACAAGAGGAGCTGGAACTCCTAATACAGCAAAATAAATATGACATAATTGGCATCACTGAAACATGGTGGGATGAGATGTATGATTGGAATGTAGTCATTGGAGGGTATAACCTGTTTCAAAGGAATAGGACAAGTAAGAAAGGAGGAGGTGTAGCTTTATATATTAAGGACATTTATACTGCTGAAGAAATACAAGATAAACAGCAGAGGAACCATGTTGAGAGTATTTGGGTGAAAATCAGGGGTGAAAAAACCAGGAGGGATGTCATGGTGGGGGTATATTATAGACCCCCAAGCCAGTCGGAGGAGTGGGATGATGCCTTCTTTGAGCAGATGGCCACACAGTCAAAAGGGAGAGATGTAGTACTAATGGGAGATTTTAACTATCCTGATATATGCTGGCAATCCAACTCAGCTAAGAATGCAAGGTCTAACAAATTCCTTACTGCCCTTGCAGACAATTTCATGGCCCAGAAGGTAGAGGAGGCAACAAGAGGCAAAACCATTTTAGATCTGGTCTTAACCAATAAGGTGGACCTCGTAAATGGGGTCAAAGTGGTGGGATCATTAGGTAAAAGTGACCATGCCCTCTTGGAATTTGTTATAGAATTGGAAGGTGAAGCTAAGCATAGTCAGACAAGAATCCTGGACTTTAAGAAAGCCAATTTTTGTAAACTTAGGGAATTATTGGCTGTGATTCCATGGACCGACACACTGAAAGAGAAGGGAGTCCAAAATGGATGGGAGTTCCTTAAAAGCAAGATATTAAAGGCACAATTTAAAACTGTTCCAACAAGAAGAAAATATAGGAGAGGTCTAAAGAAACCGCAATGGTTTACTAAAGAACTTTCAACTCAGCTAACTATAAAGAAAAACAAGTACAAGGAATGGAAAAATGGGAAATGCACCAAAGAGGAATATAAGCAAACAGCTAATATATCTAGGGGGGTGGTAAAAAAAGCTAAAGCGCAAAACGAACTTAGACTGGCCAGAGACATTAAAGATAATAAAAAGGGTTTCTTTAGTTATGTCCACAGCAAAAGGAAAAATAAGGAAATGATAGGCTCTGTGCGTGGCAATAATAACCAGTTACTAACAGGAGACAAGGAAAGGGCAGAACTATTCAACATCTTCTTTGCCTCTGTTTTCTCTAAAAAGGAAGAAAGAGATCCACTGGGACAAAGGCTAGATGAGGTAGGATGGGAATTACAACATAGAATAGGTAGAGAGCTGGTACAGGAACACCTGGAAACATTAAATGAATTTAAGTCTCCGGGGCCAGATGAATTACACCCAAGGATATTAAAAGAACTGGCGGAAGTAATTTCAGAACCATTGGGAATAATATTTGAGAAGTCCTGGAGAACAGGGGAACTCCCCATCGACTGGAAGAGGGCTAATGTTGTCCCCATCTTCAAAAAGGGGGAAAAAGAGGACCCAAATAATTACTGCCCAGTCAGCTTGACTTCAATTCCTGGAAAGATCCTAGAGAAGATTATTAAACAGGCAGTCTGCAAATATTTAACAAGCAATGCTGTCATTACAAGAAGTCAACACGGGTTTCTTAAAAACAAGTCATGCCGGACTAATTTGATCTCTTTCTTTGATAGAATTACAGGCCTAGTGTATGAGGGGAATGCTGTGGATATTGTTTATCTGGACTTTAGTAAGGCCTTTGATAAGGTTCCCCATGGTATTCTTGCTAAGAAGTTAGTAGAAAGTTGGATAGATAGTGCTACTGTTAGGTGGATTTGTAATTGGTTGACTAATCGCACCCAAAGGGTGACCATAAATTGCCTCTCTTCAGCTTGGAGAGACATGACCAGTGGGGTGCCCCAGGGTTCTGTTCTGGGTCCAGTGCTGTTCAATATCTTTATTAATGACTCAGAGGAAGGAATAGAGAGTATGCTAATTAAATTTGCAGATGATACCAAATTGGGATGGGCTGCAAATTCCCTAGAGGATAGGATGAAAATCCAAAAAGACCTTGACAGACTAGAGTGCTGGGCCAAAGCTAACAAAATGGATTTCAACAGAGGGAAATGTAGGGTACTACATTTAGGTAAAAAAAATGAATTGCACAAATATAAGATGGGGCATATTTGGCTGGAGGATAGTACCTGTGAAAGGGATCTGGGAGTCTTGGTGAACCACAAATTGAACATGAGCCAGCAGTGTGATGCGGCGGCCAGGAAAGCCAATGTGATTCTTGGTTGTATCAACAGAACCATAGTGTCTAGATCAAGGGAAGTGATAGTACCACTCTATTATGCTCTTGTCAGACCCCACCTGGAGTACTGTGTCCAGTTCAGTGCGCCTCAGTTTAAAAAGGATGTTGACAACCTTGAGCGGGTGCAGAGGAGGGCGACCAGGATGGTTGAGGGTCTGGAGGAAATGTCTTATCAGGAACAGCTTAGGGAACTGGGAATGTTTAGCCTCTCTAAAAGAAGACTGAGAGGGTATATAATAGCTATGTTTAAATATTTGAAAGGATGTCATATTGAAAAGGGAACAGGTTTGTTTTCCATGGCTTCAGAGACTAGGACTCGGGGCAATGGTTTCAAACTACAGGAAAAGAGATCCCATTTGAACATTAGGAAGAACTTCATGACAGTTAGAGCTGTTCGGCAGTGGAATATGCTGCCGCGGATAGTGGTGGAGTCTCCTTCTTTGGAGGTTTTTAAGCAGAGGCTGGATGGCCATCTGTCGGAAATATTGTGATGGGGGTTCCTGCATGGCAGGGGGTTGGACTAGCTGGCCCTTGAGGTCTCTTCCAACTCTATGATTCTATGATTCTATGAACCGCTAGTGGACCTACTGGGGATTTCACCATTTGAAACCTGAAGCTTTTGCAACAATTCCTTTAGTGCTGCCTATAAATTTGTATATGTGTGTGCCGCATTCTTGCAAATTCCTTAGGGAATAACAATCCAATACTTTCCAGTTCTAAAGAGACATACTGAAATGTACACAATCAATACAAAGGTATATTCCCCCCCCCAGCCATTTAGATAGCTTTGAGTCCCAAGTAAGGTTTTCTCTAGGATAGTAGTGGCAAACCTTCAGCACGCCAGATGTTTTGGACCACAACTCCCACAATCCTTTGTCATTGGCAGTACAGGCTCGGAATTCTGGGAGTTGTGGTCCAAAACATCTGGAGTGCCAAAGGTTCGGCACCACTGCTCTAGGATGTGCATGCCTGTCTCTGGGGGTCCCTGCACAGGGCTTTTGCACCCCCACACACCCATCACAAACTTTGTTTTGGTCATGACAGAACCTTCATGATGTGCATGTATGTGTGCATGCATGTGTCTCGTGTGCATACGTATACAGAACAGAGCCCCATACAGAGAGGACAAAAATTAGAAGATGCATAGATCCCAAGCAATCAACACCGTAAAATGGCTAAACACTAGCCTTGAGAATTGCTTACTTATGGAAAAAGTCAGGTTCTGGCATGTTTGTGTGCTTGGGAGCTTTTTGAAAAATAATGTAAGAACAAGATAGGTTCCTAGACCATATGGATTGCTGATAACAGTGCTGCAGTTTGCAGCATATCAGTTTTGTTGCTCAAAACTAGGCATCAATTTTCTTGCTGGAAATACAGGCAGAATGTTACAATATCAGGCAATTTTGTTATTGCCTGATAATGTTGATATTGTAACAATTTTGTTATTGCCTGATATTGCTTATGTATCTGCAATACCCTCACAGGTGTGTCTTGTGGGAACCCATGAAAGGGCCTTCTCGACGGCTGCGCCCAGACTCTGGAACTCCCTCCCACTAGAAGCCAGGATGGCCTCATCTCTGTTGTCCTTCCGCAAACAGGCAAAGACCTTTCTCTTCAGGCAAGCTTTCTCTGAATGATGGACTACCACGTGTATTTTATATGAATCTATGGGTTCACACAGACTTTGTGTTTATGACTACTTATAACCGTGTTGCTTTAATGTAATGTTATCTATTAATGCTTTAAGATGTCCCTCAATTCCTTTTTCTCAAATACTTGAACATGTCTTAATTGTACTGGACTGTGTATTATCCCTCATTACTGTAAGCCGCTTTGGGTCCTTTTCCAAGGAGAAAGGCAGGGTAAAAAATACTCTAAAATAAATAAATAAATAAATAAATATTCATACATACAATAGACGGTTTGTGGCGCAGTGGTTAAACTGCTGTACTGCAGCCAAAACTTCAATCCCAGATAGCCGCTCAAGATTCACTCAGGCTTTATCCTTCCAAGGTTGGTAAAATGAGTACCCATGGGGGGGAGGGACTATGTATAGCTTGCAGTCTTGCATAATTAAATTGTAAACCACTCAGGGAAGTGCTTTAAGCAATATGGGGCAGTATCGGCAACTTATCAAAGAGTCGTTCCGTAAGAACATACCCTATACCACCTGATAATTGCAGGTTGCTACATCAAGAGATGTCTTGGTGGCACCACCTCTGAGAAATAAGCTCTTAGTAGGCCTTTCATGGATCCCTTCCTCCCAAACTTTAAGAGGACGCACAAAACAAAGTTGTTCATAGATGCTTTTAAAAGCATTCTTTTTAAATGCCTCATTAATGTCCCCTATCTTGCCATCATTTGGTTTTGTTGGGTTTTGTTAGATGTATTGTTTATATTTGTTTACTTTCCCTTTTTGTTTTTATCTTATATTTTATCTTGGTTATATTATATATTAGAATTATTTTTGCCTCTTTATATATGCTTCTCTGTGCATTTTTCTTCTCTTTCCAAAATCACCCTGTAGGTGAATTAATAGAATCTGGAATGTATCAGTCCACCATCTGTTGAATTGCAACCAGATGCTTTAATCCAATCTATGTTTGACACTGAAGAATCTGTTGAGTTCAAGTGAGAATTCTCTTGTGTATATTCAATTACTTTGTAACCTTGAAATGACCTTTTAAGAAGGAGATGGTAGATAATGGCAGATTTGACTGAAAGAATGTACGTATAAACATGTGTGCATTTTGAACTGAAGAAATGAAGAAACAGAAAGAGAGAGAAAGCAAACAGAATACTTAAGAATCAGTATGAAAACCAAAAAGGAGCCATTGAGCCTTATTGATCAATTGGACCAACTCTAACTGTGATTCAGTCCAAAGGGATCTCAGCCTCTCTCTTCTCGGCACTGTTGGCATTTTGATAACATGGTGTTAAAACTATGAGTGACCCTAGGCATTTTGCTTGAAATACCAATACAGTGGAACCTTGACTTACATACTGCTTGACTTGCAGCATATTTGACTTGCAGCAAGAAGGGGCCTGTTTGACTTGAGTCGCAGGCTTTGACTTACATCTCGGAGCCCCGGCGCAAGGCACCGGAATCGGGCGGCAGCCACAACCCAGCATCGCGGATGCCACCTCCAAACTGCTCCTGCCTTCTTCCTCTCCTCCGGCAGCGGTGGTTTCGGCGAGGCCAGCTCAGAGCACCTGGAGCTGGTCCTCGTCCTCGCCGAAGCCGCCGCTGCTGCTGGAGGAGAAGAAGGGCCGGGAGCTCGGGGCTGGCCTCGCTGGTTAGACAGTCGGCTCAGTCTTGTAAAAAATCTGGCTGCAGAAGTCTGGTCCACAATGGAAGCATTTTAGTTGGGGAGCTGTACAGTTGTGGGACTCTAATGGTAAGCATAGAGTTGTTCAGAACTTGGAACGTCAGGTTAAAAATCAGTAAAACTTAAATGTTAGACATTGTTGCTATGAACATTAAAAAGTGGAGGCATATAACTTGCGGACTATAATTCCACTGCCTCCTCCTCTCTTTGAAGAGACATTTCATTTACATCCCCAGAAGGAATCTCCTATCCCAGTCAAATTTGTGTTAAATTGCTGTTTTCGCGGGTCTGTTTCATCATCTGGAACGGATTAATCCGCTTTACCATTACTTTCTATGGGAAACGTTCATTTGACTTAAGTCATGTTTGACTTAAGTCTAGACCACTGGAACTTATTAATGACGTAAGTCAAGGTTCCACTGTACTTCTTTTGGCTCTGGATATATTTGATATATTTCACATACTGTGTGCCTTCTCTGATGATCTGATTATGTAGTGACATAATGGAAAGGATGCCTAATGCCACTATAATATAACCCCTTCGCCACTACCCTGACCAGTGTAGATATGAAGGATGTGGATGTGCCACATGTTATGGGTTTGAACTTGAAGGACTGGAGAGCAGTCCTGTCAGATAAGGTAAACTACAGTAATGCCTGAATTCCCCTAAAGGGACTTTAGAATATATATACCTCCAAGGAATAAAAGAAGCCTCTATGTTCATAACTGGCATATACAGTATTTCAAAAATGGCAAATCTAGTGTGACCAGGAAGAATATTTTGCACTCTTCATTTCATTATGCCATTTATATACAGTATTTGCCCTATGCACAGCAGTGAAATTTGAAGCTCAAAAATTAGCTACTTTTCTTCTTTTTGTTGAACATGTTTATGCATGCTTATGCAACAGAAATAAATGAGCATGTAGTTGCTGTATGCCCAATGACTATTAATAGCATTAAAGATTTAAATCTAAATTCTTAGAATATGTACTTACTATATTGTAAAAGCATTCAGACTACAAAGAATTCAAAATCTCAGATCTAAATACGTCACCTTTAAATTGTAACTCAAACATAATTCAGCTATATGAATATTATGGTAGAGAGAGCTTGATCAGCTTGAAAATCAATCAACTGCTTTGAATGACTATAGAGATATCGCCTTGGAAGAGATTAAAAAGCACCCCAGCCGGCTTCCTGGGCGAGGTCACTTGAGAAGCATTGAACCCCATATGTGCTGGGAAACCCCAGATGAGAGGACAATGGATCCCATGGGGCCTGATGCAGAGGAAGCTGGGCTTGCTCTTATCTCCCCCCCACACACACACACACATTATCCAGCAAGGCCAGGAGATGGTACATAGGAAATACCAAGCTGTCTGGTAGTCATACATCAAGACCCCTGCTACCTGACACTGCTGCATCAGATAAGCCCTTCCCAGGAATTCATCAGCCTACACCATCCTGACACGTAGACCCTTGCTCCACCTCTGTTGCCCTGCCTTTGCAACTAATAAAAGAGCCTAGGACTCATGTTTGCGGAGGAAGCTGTTGCATGAGGCCTGGCTTGTTGAACCCAATGATGTGCCTATGTGGAATTATTCCTACAAATGACATGCAGTAAATAAGTCTAGTTCACTGTTGGCAAATCTATGGCACAGGTGCCAATGGTGGCATGCGGAGCCCTTTCTGTTGGCATGTGACATTGCCCCCTCACAGCCACGGCACTTCCCCCTCCTCTCGAAGCACATCACGGTTCTCCATGTAGAGAGCCAGGTGAAGAGGAGGCAGCGGCTTGTGGGCTTGTTTGTAGCCCCAGTTTACTTTCCAGCCACGCCACTCTGGGCATCCCAAAAGCAGCGCAGCTGCAGAGTAAACTGGGGCTATGAACGAGCCCACAAACCACTGCCTCCCCTTCACCCGGCTCTCTCCACAGAGGCATTTCGGTGGTCTCAAAACGGCTCTGTAAAGAAACCCACACAAAGGGGTGCTGTGGCTAGAGAGGAAACTGGAGCTAGGAAGAAGCCCAGAAGCTGCTGCCACTCCCCCCCCCCCTGGTTTTCCCAACAGTGTAGCACCCCATACGCCTCTCTGCCCAGGGCAGAGAGGCAGATGGGGTGCTATTCTTTGGGAAATTCAAAAGCCTGCTCTTTGATCTTCTTTTCCAAAGGGTAGCACCCGAAGCATTTGTAACCCAGAGTACCACTATATTCAGGTTAAATTGCTGTATTGGCACTTTGCAAAAGATAAGTGGGTTTTGAATCACAGTTTGGGCACTCGGTCTCTAAAAGGTTCACCGTCACTGGTTTAGTTCAAAGCAGCTTTTTCTTCGTAACTCGAAATGTTCCTATACCAGCACTTTTATGTTCGTAACTTGAGGTACCACTGTACAGGCATTTTGAACACTTCTCTCCCCATTGGAATATTAGTTTCAGAAACTGTGACATTCTGATTGTCAGCCTCATGTATTTCCATTTGGGTTTTATTTAATGCTGCTGTAGTATTCCCTGCATCCTCTGTGATGTGGGGGGCCTTTGTCTGAGTTATTACTAATGCCAGTTTTTGCAATGTTAATTTTACGTTTGAGAGTTCCTCAAATAAATTTTGTACTAATCTTCCTTGCAAAATACACTGTGAGCTTACCAGCTCCAAATCTGAGCAGTTATCAGGTCCGTTTTCATCTTTTGAAAAGGTAGGCTCTGGGAATAATGGTGATACAGGTCTCAAAAGCATTCAGATCGTTCAGATTTGGAGCATATTGATCACACATAGCCCCATTATCCCACCAGGGTGGTTGCGCGTCCTCTTGTACTTTCAACTCTGGTCTAGGTGCTGTATAAAGGGGAGTGGTGTGAAATTTTTATAGTTTCTTATTTATTTGTTTGTTTTATATATTTGTATACCGCCCATCTTCCCAGAATATATAAAACACATCATCCAAAATAATATACAACAAACAGAACAAAACAAGACACATACTAATAAAAACTGATTTTTTCCTTTTCATAGGAGTAAAGTAATCAGACAGCTTGCTCTGATCTACTAGTTTTTTTCAGTTTTCTAACCACGTTAAAGGCAGTTTTAAATCATATCAGAGTTACTGAAGCCACTTGTGTTTACGTCACTTTTCTCAAATCACTTGCGTTCCCTTAGACGGATGCCTTATTTAAATCTTAAGTATTTAGATTGCCAGCACAGGCACTTTGCTGTCAGGAACTGTATCACAGAGGCCTCCAGGCAGCCTGCCCATAACCAAAAGTCTTGTGCTCAAAACACGACTTTCTCTCACTTCCCTCCCTTCTTATTGCTGAAACGGCAAAGTTTCTATTCTCTTTTCTCTTGTCTAAGGACAGGCCTGTTTTGACTATGTTTACTTGCTTACATTTGTCTTATCACCATGGGTATGGACAATAATAACTGCAGTACCTTGCAAGTTGTTCATTTTGAATCTACAGTATTCCTGCTACCCTTTTCAACGTCAAACAACCGCTCACCCCCCCCCCCGCCAAAAGCAGGTGAAGTAACATTGTTGACACATAATGGAGCCTGAAGGAAAGATTCAACCTTGCTTTTCCTTTTACAGTCTTGCTTCCTTTTAAGTAATATTTATAGATAGCTTTCACTGTTTAGTATAACTTAAAAGGTTAGGCTAAAAGCACGGCACAAACAAATGGTGTTACCTCTCCAAACTGGAACCGGAACCTCACCTTTTACATGAATAGTGGATGATAACACAGAGGTATATCTGTGTTTATTGCTCTGTGTTACTTTCAGCCAAATTCCACTGCTCTGAATGAAAGACTACAGAAAAGTTACAGGCAAAAATCAAAGAAAAACAAATCAAAACAAAACAAAAGACACAAACATGTGGCACCTTAAAGACTAACTTTCATATTTTAATGTGGCATTTCGTGCACATGTGCACTTCTTCAGACATATATAGCAGCAGAATGAGGTGTGAGATACTGTATAATATGAGATACATATTTCATACCAGATATTGATAGGCTGTAGTCTATACAGCCATTGGCTGTAGCGTATAGAGTTGGAGGGGTGGATAGGGGAGGAGAGGGAGGAGGAGGGAGAAGAAGAGGATGGAGAGTTAATTAGTAGAAATGGTGAGAACATTAAATGGTGAGAAGACTGAGTTAGAGTGGTATAGTTTTATGGTTTTATGGCTCACGCCAGACCCTGTTTATGTTGAAGTATGGGAAGTAAATTCCTCAAGTGACAGAAACCAGATCAGATCAGAGAGGTAGTGGAAAAGAGGGGAGAGAGAGAATGGGAGTTTTTAAGTTAGAGTCCATGAAATAAAATGATAATGTAGAGTTTTTACCTTAGAGTCCATGAAAAAGTGGCAATATGGTAATATTACATTTGAAAATGACTCAAGAACCCCTGACTTATGTTCAGTCCCTTATTGTGTGTGTCCATCATGGACACATCACCTTATTTCAGCTGTTTCCCTTTGTATTCTTGATCTGTAATGATTCTGTTCCATACATTTATTCCCAAATTCACACTCATTCATATAAATGAAAGTTAGTCATAACTACTTTTAATTAGATTTTGACCAATAAGTTTTAGAGTTATAAAGGAAGAGATGAATTAATATAGCAAAGGCAAAATGCTTCCTATTAACAGCATACAGGGCATTCTGCTGCAGGATTTGGAAGGTGGACACACAGCATGCAGGGAATGTAAGAGTATCAATTATCATTATCATGACCAGGCCAGTCCTTAGCAAGATTGGCAGAGTGCTGAGGGTGGAGGGCAGGGCTAAGCTGGCAGCTGTCCCAGCAGTGTTGTTGTCCCTGGTAAAGGCAGTTTTTGACTACTCATTATGCACATATCTGGAAGTTGAGTCATGGCTACTGGATCCAGACCGATGAAGCTGTTTGGATGAACAGCGAAACATTTCTATCTCTCAAAAAGGAAGTCCAGTAGCCATGACTCAACTTCCAGATAAACTCACCTGGATGACTGAGAATCTTCACATACATTATGCACATAGTTATGTGAAAAGTAGTAGCTGCCCTGTGAAAATGGCCAGGTGTATAGAAGAAAGAAAGCTCCCTTATTCAGCCTCTGCTGCCACTACCATTCTTTTCTTTCTCCTTGGGAAGTGGCCTGGTGTGGCATGATAAAAAGGAAGGGCCAGAACCAGCAGTGTTTTATTTCTTATTCAAGTTGCTTATGTTTAGATTGATCCCTGTAATCATAATGATTTGTTCTACTGTATTTTCCATCTATAAGATGCTGCCACTCATCAGACACCCTCCATACATACTTTTTAGACCCCCAAATAAATAAAATTAATAAATCCTCCTTGAGTTCTCCCCCGAAAGGCTTTTCCAAGAGAGACAAGTAGATTTGATTCCACAGAAATTGGAAATGTCTTTGTATTATGACGGTCATGGGGTTATCGGAATCCCTCCAGGCTAATTTGTTTGAGTAACAAAGTGTTCTGCTTATATACCGCCCCATACCACTACAAGTAGTCTCTGGGTGGTTTACAATTTTTTAATTATAGTGTGCAGGCTACACATTGCCCCCCCAGCAAGCTGGGTACTCATTTTACCGACCTCAGAAGGATGGAAGGCTGAGTGAACCTTGAGCCTGCTACCAGGGATTGAACCCAGGTCGTGAGCACAGTTTTACCTGCAGTACAGGCATTTAACCACTGCGCCACGAGGCTCTTGTTAAGAAGAACTGAGCAAGTTGTGAAAAATATTTCAGAAGGAAGGAAGGTTCTATTTCACTGCAACAACCATTCACCTATTTTTGTGATGGTTATCTTGAATGTGCTGTTGTGTAGAACAGAAACACGTCAAGTCTGAAAAATAGGGATTTCCAAAGCCATTTAGTATAATGCCGAGTGACTCTAGACTAGAGCCCCATAGAGGATCACTGGCTAAAATTCTGTTGCTTAGTGTAGTAAATTACAACTATACCAGGGTGATTAAATCAACTGAATTTATGGAGGAGTTGACTTGCAAAATCCCACCTTATTCAATGGGCCTACTCTATTTGTGATTTACTATACTAAGCAACAGATTTCAGTCAGTGTTGTTGAAAGGAACTCAGGAATTATGTGTAGATTCTTCCCTTTTATCCTTGTAAACCATGTGATGGAATAGATTAGATTAGGATATAGTGACTGGTCCAGGGTCATCCCAGGGTGGGTGGACCCATGTTTCAATGTTCCATATTTAGAACATTTGGGATATGAATAAGTAATAGCCAGAAAAGATGGGGAAGATTGCTCAGTCAAAATTTTGCTGTTCCACAAGTCCATCATGAATAATGAATCCATACCTATAGAATGTTGCTAAGAGGCATATGTTCTTTTCAGGGGGATTTGGAAGTAATAAGCATACTGATAGAGTGAAGGTTAAAGATTTTATTAACAAACCATAAAGGAAGAGGATACTGTTTTGATCTTTCCTGCTGTGATGAGCCTTTCAAAAATTTCAAAATTGTGCTATACAAAGGAAGGTTGTTGCATGCATACAGTCCCCAAGCTTATTCTTGCAAGCTCTAGTCTTGTCCCCCCCCCTTTTCCCCATCTTCATTAGCTCACAAATCATTAGATTCACCATTCTCAGGAAGCTGTCACTTCTGGAGATGAATGTGTAGTCTCTAGTTTTAATTTGATTGTGGTAATGGAAACATCCTCACTGCTCTTGTCCAAATAGAGTACAAAATTCAGAATATGTCCTGCTACATGTGTTGGCCTCTTACTCAAATAGAACCATGAATCCTTGTGGCAGGCATGAAATCTTGCTCCAGACATTTAAGCATAAGATGTTGACATACATGAAAGCCAATACTTATTCTAGAATCTTCTACAGAAGCTTGATCAAGGAGAGTTTTGAATACCAAGATGCATAGTACATCAGAAACCAAGTCTACTTTCAAAAGCCTAACACTAGGTAAAGGTCATGCAAAGCTAGGAGACTGCAGGTTAGCAAAAGAATCTGGGAGTCTTGGTGGACCACAAATTGAACATGAGTCAGCAGTGTGATGTGGCCGCCAGGAAAGCCAATGTGATTTTTGGTTGCATCAACAGAACCATAGTGTCTGGTACAAGGGAAGTGATAGTGCCACTCTAATCTGCTCTGGTCAGACCCCACCTGGAGTACTGTGTCCAGTTCAGTGCACCTCAATTTAAAATTGTTTAAAGAGGCTTATGGTGATGGCTAATGTCTGTCTGTGCCCCTTGTGATTCATTTGCTTTCTGTTAGTATTTGTCTGTGTCTCTTGCCAGATTATTTTTCTCCCCCCCTTCTTCTTTTGATATGTTTTCTTTTGATTTGTATTGGGGTGTTTTTAATTGTTGTTTGCTTTGTTTGTATACCACCTAGAGTTCCCTTGGGAAAATCAGCATGGTTTAGAAATCTAAAAATAAATAAATAAATAAATAAATAAATAAATAAATAAATAAATAAATAAATAAATAAAAAGGATGTTGACAGTCTTGAACGGGTCCAGAGGAGGGCGACCAAGATGATTGAGGGTCTTGAAGAAGTGTCTTATGAAGAGCATCTTAGGGAGCTGGGAATGTTTAGCCTTACAAAAAGAAGGCTGAGAGGGGATATGATAGCTATGTTTAAATATTCGAAAGGATGTCATATTGAAGAGGGAACAGGTTTGTTTTTCATGTTTTCAGAGACTAGGACTCTGGGCAATGGTTTTAAAATACAGGAAAATAGATTCCTTTTGAACATTAGGAAGAACTTCATGACAGTTAGAGCTGTTTGGCAGTGGAATATGCTGCCCCAAAAGAGGGTGGTGGAGTCTCCTTCTTTGGAGGTTTTTAAGCAGAGGCTGGATGGCCATCTGCCGGGAGTCCTGTAATGAGGGTTCCTGCATGGCAGGGGGTTGGACTAGATGGCCCTTGAGGTCTCTTCCAACTCAATGATTCTATAAACTGCATCCATATGGTAAACTGCTGCATACACAGCAAAGTGCCAGGGGGGACACGCATTGCTACAAATCAAAATGAATTCTATTTGTGAGTTAAGTAAACTAAAATGCTACTTTTGAGAAATGCCACATGATTTTTTTTACTATCCCTTAAAAAAGCTACAGTATAATAGACTAATTGCTCCCCCTTTTTTCGTTCAGAGTGTGCGGGTTCGTTGTCTATTTCTATATGTGCTCTGGAAGTATTAGACTTAGACTTGACAGATTCTTGCAAAATAAATGGATCTTTATTTAAACCTTCAATTCTCGTCTTCTCAGTTTCTTTATTCAAACAACTATCTCCAACGGGAGATAAAACAGGAATATCAAAGTTTGGTTCAAACGAATTATCAAATAACAGGTTTCTTTGTTGGGATACATAACTTCTTATTTGGGGTGAGCTTTCGGAGGTGCTGCCACAAGATTCCCGCAGAGAACCCCGCAATACGGGTGTGTCCCTTCCGGACTTAGGCTCCAACCCCACCCTGGTATCCATCTCGGTGGGTTTATTGTTTGATTTCCTTTCTCATCCCTCACCTCAGGAATATTACTTTTCCAGGGAAAGCAGGGAGGAAACTCCGGTGTTGGCAATGGTAATCCCGTATCTACCCTCTGAAGTATATCCCTTCTCACCGGTACTCCCTCTCTAACGTCCTTAACGCTTCCTCTCCCCAACCGACATTTCCCCCCTCGTCTCGCATATCCCCCTCCCTTCACAAGACTCTTTCTCACTCTCGCGCCCCTCTGTTTGGACACTGACTTCTCTATATAATATTCGACTCACTCTATTCTCGGTTTGGGTCCTCGTCTGCCTAACTCCTCTTTCAAGATCTCTATTCACCTGGATCCCTGTATGCCAGTATAACCCCACTGACATATCTCCGTATCTCCCTCCTACTTGTACCATCTCATGAGTCTTGGATTACAGTCTTTCATGCGATTGAGCCAAACAAGCGGGGCATGATCAGTTATCAAAGTGAATGCGGACCCTAATAAATAGTATTTTAATGAATTTACAGCCCATTTTACTGTTAATGCCTCTTTCTCTATAGTCGAATATCTAAGTTCCTTGTCTTTAAGTTTTCTGCTAATGAATATGATTGGATGTTCCTCTCCCTTAATATTTTGTGCCAACACGGCACCAATTCCTCTGTCTGAGGCATCTGTTTGTACAATAAACGGGTATTTGAAGTCTGGTGCGTGCCTCACTGGATAAGAACATAATTTGTCTTTCAGAGTGTTAAACGCTTTTTGTTCTCGATCTCCCCATCTAATTCGTTTCAGTTTGTTCTTTCTTGTTAGGTCTGTTAGAGGCGCAGCCAATTTCGAGAATTTTTTTATGAATTGTCTGTAGTATCCCGCTAGTCCTAAAAATTGTTGGACTTCTTTTTTAGTTTTAGGAATTGGCCAATCAGTCATTTTATCTACCTTTTCCTCCTGTGGCATAATCTTTCCTCCCTCCACTGTGAATCCTAGGAATTGTATTGTACGTCTAGCAATTTTACACTTAGAGGGGTTGATTCTTAACCCAGCTTGTCTCAATCTTGTTAGTACTAGTCTGAGATGTTTTACATGTTCTGACCAAGATGGACTAAATATTATGATGTCATCTATGTATGCTGTAGCAAATTCTCGACAAGGGTTTAATACCTTGTCCATTAATCTTTGAAAAGTTGCTCCTGCCCCATGGAGGCCAAATGGCATATACCGGAACTGGTAGAGACCCCCTGGGGTGGCGAAAGCGGTCTTCTCTTTATCACATGACCTTAATGGGACCTGCCAGTAACCTTTAGTCAAGTCTAGTGAGGACAAGATGGCTGCCTCCCCTAATTTATCCAGCATGTCATCGATGCGTGGCATCGGGTAAGCATCAAACTTTGATACCTTATTAATCCTTCGGAAATCTATACAAAATCGAACCAAGCCATCTGGCTTGGGTACTACCACTGGGTGGCTTCTCCATGTACTAGTAGATGGTTCTATAATTCCTAACGAGAGCATCTTTTGTACTTCTTCTTCAATTATCGGTACAAGATGTCTAGGCCAAATCCTGCCTTGGTCTCTGACTACCACCCCTTCAGGTGTTACTATAGAATGTTCTGTCCAGGTGGTATGACCCGGTCTGTCTGAAAAAATGTCGGCAAAATCTCGTTCTATACCTTCTACATCCGTCAACTGGTGGGACGTTAATTCTTGACATATCTCTACTTTCCCTTTTTCTTTTGTTATCTCTGGCCCTAAATCTTCTTGCTCCACATCTGCCCAAAAGGTTTCTTTGTCTTCCCAAGCTTTTAACGTTAATATGATATATCCCTTTTTGTTTCTTTTTATCAGGCATTTCAATTTCATAATCTACGTTATTAATTTTTCTGAGAACTTTGTAAGGGCCTTGCCACCTGGTTAACAAATTTGAATGCTCGACTGGTAAGAGTAGTAATACTTTCTGTCCTGGTTCTAACTCTCTAGGTTTGACAGATCTATCATATCTCTGCTTCTGATATGCTTGTTGTTTCGCTAAATTATGTTGTGCTAATTCAGAAACGTTTCGCAACTTCTCTCTCATATCTATCACATACTTCACCACACATTCAGCTGTGTCTTCCCCTTCTTCCCACCTTTCTCTTATTAAATCTAATACATTGTGTGGGTTATGACCATACAGTAATTCAAAGGGTGAGTATCCAGTGGAAGCCTGGGGCACCTCTCTCACTGCAAACATTAGTGGCGCCACCATAAGGTGCCATTTTGGGGGGTTTTCTCCTACAATTTTTCTCAGCATCGATTTCAACGTCTTGTTAAATCGTTCCACGAGACCATTCGTTTGCAGGTGATAAACTGTTGTGCGGATTGGACGGACGTCTAATATTTTCCACATCTCCTTCATGGTCCAACTCATGAAATTTGCCCCTTGATCCGTTAATATTTCATCTGGGAATCCCATGCGTGAGAAAAATTGTAGTAATTCCCTTGCTAACACTTTTGCCGAGGTAGATCGTAGAGGTATCGCCTCTGGGTATCTTGTGGCATAATCCACTAATACTAAGATGTGTGTATGTCCCCCAGCAGATTTATATAAAGGTCCTACAATATCTAGGCCTATTCGCTTAAAGTGGTTTGTCGATTAATGGCATAGGTATCGTATGTGCCCCTTTCGCAGGTTTAGCTTGTGTCAACTGACATGGTTTACATGTTTTACAATATTGTTCTACATCTAAGTTCATTGTAGGCCACCAAAATCGATCCTTAATCCTGGCCAGCATCTTATCGGTTGCCAAATGTCCTGCTAGTGGTAAGTCGTGGGATAATGCTAAAATATTATTTCTCCAGGCCGAAGGCACTATGAGACTATCGCAGCCTTGTTTGTTTATGTAATATAGTAATCCTTTACGCATCTCAAACCCAGTCTGTCCTAATGGTATGGTTCCTTCTGCTTTTACATTTTCTATCACTTTTATCAGAGACGCATCATTTTGTTGCCAATGGCTCACCCGTTCTCTTTTGGCTTCCACCATCTCCATCCATTTTCGGTCGTCAGCCTGGTCAGATTCACAATAAATCGTGTCCTGTTTTAACATTAAATCATTAATACAATACCAATCCCGTCCTAACAACATTTCTTTTGCCAAAGTTGGAACAATGCCCACTTTCAGTCTTTGCGTTTTTCCCATTACCACCACATCCGCCCACATAGTGCCAAATCTTTTTGTGTCTCCATGAATACACTGTACATTAATAAAGTCTTTTGCTGGATTTCCTTTTAAGGATCTGGCGAGCGTTTGCCCGCACCCAGTGTCAATTAATGCTTTCTTTTCTTCTCCATTCACTATGGCAGTTATTTCCCATCCCGTTCCTGTTCGGTCAATATTAGATTCCGAGTCCTCTGACCTCGTCAAGCCCCATGCACAATCTCTGTAGGGACAGTCCCTACGGAAATGCGTAGTTGCCCCACATATAAAGCAAGATAATTGTTTAGGAGCAGTTACTTGTTGTTTTTCCGTCTGTGTTCTGTCCATTGGGCTCCAATATCCTGTCTTTTGGCCCTTCAGGTTTCCTCCTTGTTCTATTTTTACCGGTTGTTTGTCTCGCGATTCCTGTTGAGTCGTCCCTCGTGTTCTGTCTCTTTGTAATGATGTCATCACCTTGTCCCGGAAATTGTCTGTCATTCTTATCTCGCGTGATGTATTCGGTGCTCTCATATCGCGAGATGTATATGGCCGGTCATTGTTACTATTATAATTTTCTAATAGTTGTATTACCTCTTCCAAAGTGTTTGGGTTATTTCTCCTAACCCAATTATTCACAGAAACGCTAGCTGTATTGAGTAGGTGTTCAATCACGATGTCGTCTATTACATCGTCCATTGTTCGGCTCTCGGGACGCATCCATTTTACTACATTTGCCCGCATACGTTGTGCTAATGGTCTCGGGTGAATTCCTGACTGCATTCTAAGTTCACGGGATTTTTTCCGGTAAGCCTCTTCTGTTATGTTACAAGTTAATAAAATTGTTTTCTTTACTTTTTTGTAGTTGCAAGCATCTTCTGTGCTTAGTGAGTCTACAATGCTTTAGAGTTCTCCTGTTAATCCTGGCATTAAGATGAGAGCCCACTGTTCATTTGGCCATTTTGCAGCTTTTGCTATTCTTTCGAATGTATTTAAATAAGCTTCTATGTCGTCTGTATCTCGCATTTTTTGTATCTTTGTTGGGAAAATGGCTGTGGTGGTTTGTTGTCGGGTGTCTTCGGATTGTTGTTTAGTCATGTTGTTGTCGTGTAATGTTTTATCCCGTTGTTCTATTTGTTTCATCAGGTATCTTGTTTGTTCTGATAGTAACTCCATGACTTTGTCTTGTCGTTGTAAAGTCTGCTTTAGCCATACATTCTCTTCCAAAAATATGTTTGTCTCTCTATCAGCACGTTGGGCGACAGTTTGTGCGGGTTCGTTGTCTATTTCTATATGTGCTCTGGAAGGATTAGACTTAGACTTGACAGATTCTTGCAAAATAAATGGATCTTTATTTAAACCTTCAATTCTTATCTTCTCGGTTTCTTTATTCAAACAACTATCTCCAATGGGAGATAAAACAGGAATATCAAAGTTTGGTTCAAACGAATTATCAAATAACAGGTTTCTTTGTTGGGATACATAACTTCTTATTTGGGGTGAGCTTTCGGAGGTGCTGCCACAAGATTCCTGAAGAGAACCCCGCAATACGGGTGTGTCCCTTCCGGACTTAGGCTCCAACCCCACCCTGGTATCCATCTCGGTGGGTTTATTGTTTGATTTCCTTTCTCATCCCTCACCTCAGGAATATTACTTTCCCAGGGAAAGCGGGGAGGAAACTCCGGTGTTGGCAGTGGTAATCCCGTATCTACCCTCTGAAGTATATCCCTTCTCACCGGTACTCCCTCTCTAACGTCCTTAACGGTTCCTCTCCCCAACCGACATTTCCCCCCTCGTCTCGCATATCCCCCTCCCTTCACGAGACTCTTTCTCACTCTCGCGCCCCTCTGTTTGGACACTGACTTCTCTATATAATATTCGACTCACTTTATTCTCGGTTTGGGTCCTCGTCTGCCTAACTCCTCTTTCAAGATCTCTATTCACCTGGATCCCTGTATGCCAGTATAACCCCACTGACATATCTCCGTATCTCCCTCCTACTTGTATCTTTTTATCCCTTCCTCCAATCCTCCAATCATCTGTCTTGACGTCCTTTTCTTCTTTTATCCTTATTTCTTCTTCTCTCTTATCAGTCTGAACCTTCTTATCATCCATCTTCACACTGAGCCCCTCCATTTCTGCCTTCAACACATCCCACATCATTACCCTTTGAACTACCGCCATAAAGCCAGCGGTAATCCTTGCAGGGCTCCATCTCCCTTCATAATTCTCTCCAGGGCTATCCTCCACAGCCCTCTTTAAACTATCCAAAGGTTGTTCTCCTTCTTCTTCCCCGTGGATGCCACTCAACGCCTTCTTCTCCTCATCCTGTGTCACAGATGTCTGAGCGGACAACCCCACAACTGTTCCTTCCTTCTCCCTGTCACACAGAGCAATTAATTGTTTTTTAGAAGCAGGAACGAAACAAGTGTACAGCAGCACATTAAACAGTAACATTTATTTCAGTGTGAACTTGTGCAGAGGATAAGCTCAAATTATACTCAGAATCCTAATGTGTGTATACATATGTGACAGTGTGCATGTATATATTTCTGCATCCCATGTCAGAAAATCTTTCCTTTTTAAAATTGGCTCTTGAGGGGATAGAAGAGCATCAAATATAATTCCTCTTCACTCCTGACATTGCCTTTAGAGAAGAGGCCACCTCCACAGTGTTTTTGCTAAAATAATACAGAAGGAAGACTTTGTAGAATCACTTTATCAGAGAACTTTCAAGTTTTGACAGTTTTTCAAGTGACTTGGTTGAATCTGAGATTTCCAAAAAGGCCTTGATCTGCTGTTTATATTTACTGTAGATGCTTAAAATATAGTTTCTCCAAAATTACAATTATTTGATCATGTCCTCCTTAACAAGTGTAAGGAAAGCTTCTCAACAGATGTCTCAGCTTCCCCTGCCCTGAATGTTAACTTGAATATAAAGTAACATTTCCTGTTGAAGTACTAATAGGAAACTTAATAGGCTCCCCATCGCCAACAGAGCAGAAAAGAAACTTAGAAGACTTGTTCTGTGTGTGTAGATTTTTTTCCACCCTTGAAAGCTTAATTGGGAGAAGTAAGGGCCAAATGTTGAATATATTGATGGTGGATCTAGTAACCTCTCGCTGCAGCTCAATATGTAGAACAATATAGCCTTTTAAAACTTACCATGAATAAGTTTAATATATGCTCTCTGGTTTCCTTGTTAAAGAACAGTTGTACCTTAAAAGTATCTGGAGAGAAAAGTGTATTATTTGTTCTCTGTATCCAGTAATCATTACAGGTAAAATCCAATGGAAACCAGGGGTCCCGTACAGTTAGAAAGGAAGGTCTGTGGGATGATGGTTTTCAGTCAAGGAAAAATGGAAGGGAAACATGCTAATAATAAAACTGCCAGGGTACAATACTAATTTATGTATGTAACCAAGCACTTTATTTGAGATGTGAAGGTATTATAAATGCTAAATCATTCAATAAAAAACGTGGAAACCTGGGGTGTAGTGGAGCATTCTAAGGAAGTTAGAAGTGGTGGCAGAGAGTGCCTGTGTATTATGCACATGTCTTTCACATCTATATGTATTTGTTGCTGATTACCTTGCCTTGTATTACTATGTTTGCCATGTTAGTGTGTTCTTGCCTGGCTAGAATGGTTACTGTACTGCCTTTAAATTAGTGTGGGTGTTATGCCTTGGAGTAAGTATTTTCTGTTTCGCTTTACCACTTTGCCTTCTGTGTAAAAAATATTTTGCTGAGCTTTGTGAACTAATAGATCACTGAGCAGTGAAGCTCAGATGGCATCTGCTTTGTGCTTCTACAAATAAACATTATAGGAACTGTGTGGTGATTCCACTTTGAGTGTATTTAGGTATGTTTTGTTATGTACAATGAGTCTTTGTTTAGCAGTGGTAAGTTGGATGTGTGCCAGCTTGGGGGCAGAGGATGGAATGTGGGTAGATGAAACTGTGTTCTCATGGGCTAGTATGCTCTTTGGCTGTACTCTCTCGCTCGCTCGCTTTCTGCTGGAGAGAGATAAAGACTATCTCCACGCACTATTAAAATATAATAATAGTATAAAAACCTAAGAATTATTTTCTCCAAATAAACCCACACTGATAAACCAAATGAATCATGGAATCACAGAAGAGTGAAGTTGGAAGAGGCCTACAAGGCCATCAAGTCCAATCCCCTACTCCATGCAGAAGTACCAGTCAAAGGATATCTGCTAGGTCAGTGGTGGCGAACCTCTGGCACTCCAGATGTTTTGTACCACAACTCCCACAGTCCTTGGTCATTGGGCAATCTAGGCTCAGAATTCTCGAAGTTGTGGTCCAAAACATCTGGAGTGCCGAAGGTTCGCCACCACTGTGTAGGTGGTTGTTCACATTTCTTTTGAATGCCTCCAGTGTTGGAGCACTTGCCACCTTTCAAGGTAATTGGTTCCACTGTTGTACTGCTCTAACAGGATGCTTTTCCTGATATTCAGCAGAAAGGTGGTGTGGCATTTATCCTCTTCATAGTTAAACGTGTTTGTGCAGGAAGGCATAAAGGTTAATGCTGATGACCAATGAGGGAGCATGTTTAAAAGGCTCAGCCGGAGGGTTGTGAAGATTAGGTAAGGATGTGAAAAGAAGGGATAGGGAAGATGAGTTAAAGAGTAGAGAACGTCAGATGTAAGATTTGAGACAGATGAGATGAGGACAGAATTTGAGTGTGATCTGCTTAGAGGAACTTTTGATTAAGGGCTCGCAAGAAAATCTGAAACTGAAACAGCTTGTTGTATTCAATAAACATTATTTTACTTTATTATCATCACAGTTCGACTGGTACTTGGTTATGTCAACTGGGTAACCCTGAATGGTGGCAGCAAGAATAAAAAGTTGTGTACAGGCCAATGGTCCATGAAATGACTGGGGGCTCTGTATGGGTAACACCACAGTTGGGTTCTCTTAACTTGATCCCATTGTTGCACGTCCTAAACTCTGGGATGATCAAGAACAGATCCTACCCCTCCTCTATATGACAGTTCTTCAAATGTTTGAAAAGTGCTATCCTATCTCCCCCCTCAGTCTTTTTTTCTCTAGGCTAAACATGCCCAATTCATCCAATCTTTCCTAATTGGGCTTGGTTTTGAGCCTCCTGATCATCCTTGTTGCCCTCCTCTAAACCTTCCTGAAGTGTGGTGTCCATAACTGAACACAGTACTCAAGGTGGTGTCTAACCAGTGCTGAATAGAGAGAGTGATGAGCACCTCACGGGATTTGGAAATTATACTTCTGTTAATGTAGCCTAAAATAGCGTTTGCCTTTTTTCTGGCCATATAACACTATTTGCACATATTCAGCTTATGTCCTACCAGAATTCCAAGATCCTTCTCACACGTAGTATTCCTGAGCCAGGTGTCTCCCATCTTATAACTGTGCATTAGGTTCCTTCATCCTAGGTGCAGTACATTTGCAATTATCCTTGTTAAATTTCATTCTATTGGTTTCAGCCCAGTGCTTTGGCCTATTAAGATCATTTTGAAATTTGTTTCTTTCCTTCAGGGTATTAGCTATTCCATCCACTTTTGTGTCATCTGTGAATTTTGCAAACATTTCCTGCACTCTCTTGTCCAAGTCATTAATAAAAATGTTGAAGAACACCAGACCAAGGACCGAGTCTTGAGGTACCCTACTTGTTACCTCCCCCACTTAGAGAAGGACTCATTAATCATCACTCACTGAGTACAGTTCTGTAGCCAATTGCATATCTACCCTACACTTGATTTATCCAGCCCACACCTAGTTAAGCTTGCCAGTCGGGATATCATGGGGAATTTTATCAGAAGCTTTGCTGAATGTGAGATAAGTTACATCTACAGCAGGCATGTCCAAACTTCAGTCCTCCAGATGTTTTGGACCATTGGAAATACAGGCTTGGAATTCTGGGAGTTGTGGTTCAGAACATCAGGAGGGCCAACGTTTGACAATGCCTGATCTACAGCATTCCCTCTGTCTATCAGGGAGGGTAATTGATCAAAAATGAGATCAGATTAGTCTGGCAGGATTTGTTCTTGAAAGTTGACTTCTAGTTATAGTTGCCTTGTTTTTTAGGTGCTTGCATTTTGACTATTTAATCATCTATTCCAGGAGTTTTTCTGGGATAGATGTCAGGCTGACTCATCTGTAGTTCCCAGGTTCCTCCTTTTTTGCCTTTTTGAAGGCAGGGACAACATTAACCCCCCTCCAAACATCTGGTACCTCATGACACAGTAGGTCCATTGATTCAGTGGGGATTTGGTGAGTCAAGTTCTCCATAACTCCCATTGCTTCAAATAGGCCTAATCCAATTGCAACATACTTGATTAGAGTAAGTTGCAACTAGTCTAGGTCAATTTGAATCAAATGCATTTGTGGAGGTGTTGCTTTACCAAATCCCTGTCATGCCTGCTGTAATGTGACTTACTAATCTAAGCAGTAGGGCTTCAGCCAATATAATAAACAGTGGCAATAACTAAATGTTTTCAGTATTAATGAGTGGGAACATGCATGATTTATGATTATTGCATTATTTTTAAATGACATAATAGTCAAGGAAGACACTATTGAAAGACATGGGTGGGGATGGAACTGCATATTCCTGCCCTGACTGCCAGTACAATGTCCGGATATATGTTGAATGACTGAGAATGACATAAATTGTTCATAGGACTGTGGCATGGAGTTACCATCCTTTTGTGTAGTAAAATTGTTAACAAGGCAAGTGAGAAGTTTGCTGGACTCCAAACTCTTGATGGAGTTCAACTTAAAAAAGATAGGGGTTTGAGTCTCCTAGAAAGACTTTTTTTGATATTATGGGTTCTAAAGAAAAGAGCAAGCACCAGCAACTCGTAGTCTATCAGCTAAGACGTTATCAGCACCATCCACTTGTTCTGCCTAAAGTATAACAAAGCAAAAAAGCAAAGTGTTCTGCTTATATACCGCCCCACACCACTACAAGTAGTCTCTGGGCGGTTTACAATTTTAATTTACAGTGTGCAGGATTTGTAATTGGTTGACTAATCGCACCCAAAGGGTGACCATAAATTGCCTCTCTTCAGCTTGGAGAGACATGACCAGTGGGGTGCCCCAGGGTTCTGTTCTGGGTCCAGTGCTGTTCAATATCTTTATTAATGACTCAGAGGAAGGAATAGAGAGTATGCTAATTAAATTTGCAGATGATACCAAATTGGGATGGGCTGCAAATTCCCTAGAGGATAGGATGAAAATCCAAAAAGACCTTGACAGACTAGAGTGCTGGGCCAAAGCTAACAAAATGGATTTCAACAGAGGGAAATGTAGGGTACTACATTTAGGTAAAAAAATGAATTGCACAAATATAAGATGGGGCATATTTGGCTGGAGGATAGTACCTGTGAAAGGGATCTGGGAGTCTTGGTGAACCACAAATTGAACATGAGCCAGCAGTGTGATGCGGCGGCCAGGAAAGCCAATGTGATTCTTGGTTGTATCAACAGAACCATAGTGTCTAGATCAAGGGAAGTGATAGTACCACTCTATTATGCTCTTGTCAGACCCCACCTGGAGTACTGTGTCCAGTTCAGTGCGCCTCAGTTTAAAAAGGATGTTGACAACCTTGAGCGGGTGCAGAGGAGGGCGACCAGGATGGTTGAGGGTCTGGAGGAAATGTCTTATCAGGAACAGCTTAGGGAACTGGGAATGTTTAGCCTCTCTAAAAGAAGACTGAGAGGGTATATAATAGCTATGTTTAAATATTTGAAAGGATGTCATATTGAAAAGGGAACAGGTTTGTTTTCCATGGCTTCAGAGACTAGGACTCGGGGCAATGGTTTCAAACTACAGGAAAAGAGATCCCATTTGAACATTAGGAAGAACTTCATGACAGTTAGAGCTGTTCGGCAGTGGAATATGCTGCCGCGGATAGTGGTGGAGTCTCCTTCTTTGGAGGTTTTTAAGCAGAGGCTGGATGGCCATCTGTCGGAAATATTGTGATGGGGGTTCCTGCATGGCAGGGGTTGGACTAGCTGGCCCTTGAGGTCTCTTCCAACTCTATGATTCTATGATTCTATGAACCGCTAGTGGACCTACTGGGGATTTCACCATTTGAAACCTGAAGCTTTTGCAACAATTCCTTTAGTGCTGCCTATAAATTTGTATATGTGTGTGCCGCATTCTTGCAAATTCCTTAGGGAATAACAATCCAATACTTTCCAGTTCTAAAGAGACATACTGAAATGTACACAATCAATACAAAGGTATATTCCCCCCCCCAGCCATTTAGATAGCTTTGAGTCCCAAGTAAGGTTTTCTCTAGGATAGTAGTGGCAAACCTTCAGCACGCCAGATGTTTTGGACCACAACTCCCACAATCCTTTGTCATTGGCAGTACAGGCTCGGAATTCTGGGAGTTGTGGTCCAAAACATCTGGAGTGCCAAAGGTTCGGCACCACTGCTCTAGGATGTGCATGCCTGTCTCTGGGGGTCCCTGCACAGGGCTTTTGCACCCCCACACACCCATCACAAACTTTGTTTTGGTCATGACAGAACCTTCATGATGTGCATGTATGTGTGCATGCATGTGTCTCGTGTGCATACGTATACAGAACAGAGCCCCATACAGAGAGGACAAAAATTAGAAGATGCGTAGATCCCAAGCAATCAACACCGTAAAATGGCTAAACACTAGCCTTGAGAATTGCTTACTTATGGAAAAAGTCAGGTTCTGGCATGTTTGTGTGCTTGGGAGCTTTTTGAAAAATAATGTAAGAACAAGATAGGTTCCTAGACCATATGGATTGCTGATAACAGTGCTGCAGTTTGCAGCATATCAGTTTTGTTGCTCAAAACTAGGCATCAATTTTCTTGCTGGAAATACAGGCAGAATGTTACAATATCAGGCAATTTTGTTATTGCCTGATAATGTTGATATTGTAACAATTTTGTTATTGCCTGATATTGCTTATGTATCTGCAATACCCTCACAGGTTTGTCTTGTGGGAACCCATGAAAGGGCCTTCTCGACGGCTGCGCCCAGACTCTGGAACTCCCTCCCACTAGAAGCCAGGACTGCCTCATCTCTGTTGTCCTTCCGCAAACAGGCAAAGACCTTTCTCTTCAGGCAAGCTTTCCCTGAATGATGGACTACCATTATGTGTATTTTATATGAATCTATGGGTTCACACAGACTTTGTGTTTATGACTACTTATAACCGTGTTGCTTTAATGTAATGTTGTCTATTAATGCTTTAAGATGTCCCTCAATTCCTTTTTCTCAAATACTTGAACATGTCTTAATTGTACTGGACTGTGTATTATCCCTCATTACTGTAAGCCGCTTTGGGTCCTTTTCCAAGGAGAAAGGCAGGGTAAAAAATACTCTAAAATAAATAAATAAATAAATAAATATTCATACATACAACAGACGGTTTGTGGCGCAGTGGTTAAACTGCTGTACTGCAGCCAAAACTTCAATCCCAGATAGCCGCTCAAGATTCACTCAGGCTTTATCCTTCCAAGGTTGGTAAAATGAGTACCCATGGGGGGGAGGGACTATGTATAGCTTGCAGTCTTGCATAATTAAATTGTAAACCACTCAGGGAAGTGCTTTAAGCAATATGGGGCAGTATCGGCAACTTATCAAAGAGTCGTTCCGTAAGAACATACCCTATACCACCTGATAATTGCAGGTTGCTACATCAAGAGATGTCTTGGTGGCACCACCTCTGAGAAATAAGCTCTTAGTAGGCCTTTCATGGATCCCTTCCTCCCAAACTTTAAGAGGACGCACAAAACAAAGTTGTTCATAGATGCTTTTAAAAGCATTCTTTTAAATGCCTCATTAATGTCCCCTATCTTGCCATCATTTGGTTTTGTTGGGTTTTGTTAGATGTATTGTTTATATTTGTTTACTTTCCCTTTTTGTTTTTATCTTATATTTTATCTTGGTTATATTATATATTAGAATTATTTTTGCCTCTTTATATATGCTTCTCTGTGCATTTTTCTTCTCTTTCCAAAATCACCCTGTAGGTGAATTAATAGAATCTGGAATGTATCAGTCCACCATCTGTTGAATTGCAACCAGATGCTTTAATCAATCTATGTTTGACACTGAAGAATCTGTTGAGTTCAAGTGAGAATTCTCTTGTGTATATTCAATTACTTTGTAACCTTGAAATGACCTTTTAAGAAGGAGATGGTAGATAATGGCAGATTTGACTGAAAGAATGTACGTATAAACATGTGTGCATTTTGAACTGAAGAAATGAAGAAACAGAAAGAGAGAAAAGCAAACAGAATACTTAAGAATCAGTATGAAAACCAAAAAGGAGCCATTGAGCCTTATTGATCAATTGGACCAACTCTAACTGTGATTCAGTCCAAAGGGATCTCAGCCTCTCTCTTCTCGGCACTGTTGGCATTTTGATAACATGGTGTTAAAACTATGAGTGACCCTAGGCATTTTGCTTGAAATACCAATACAGTGGAACCTTGACTTACATACTGCTTGACTTGCAGCATATTTGACTTGCAGCAAGAAGGGGCCTGTTTGACTTGAGTCGCAGGCTTTGACTTACATCTCGGAGCCCCGGCGCAAGGCACCGGAATCGGGCGGCAGCCACAACCCAGCATCGCGGATGCCACCTCCAAACTGCTCCTGCCTTCTTCCTCTCCTCCGGCAGCGGTGGTTTCGGCGAGGCCAGCTCAGAGCACCTGGAGCTGGTCCTCGTCCTCGCCGAAGCCGCCGCTGCTGCTGGAGGAGAAGAAGGGCCGGGAGCTCGGGGCTGGCCTCGCTGGTTAGACAGTCGGCTCAGTCTTGTAAAAAATCTGGCTGCAGAAGTCTGGTCCACAATGGAAGCATTTTAGTTGGGGAGCTGTACAGTTGTGGGACTCTAATGGTAAGCATAGAGTTGTTCAGAACTTGGAACGTCAGGTTAAAAATCAGTAAAACTTAAATGTTAGACATTGTTGCTATGAACATTAAAAAGTGGAGGCATATAACTTTGACTATAATTCCACTGCCTCCTCCTCTCTTTGAAGAGACATTTCATTTACATCCCCAGAAGGAATCTCCTATCCCAGTCAAATTTGTGTTAAATTGCTGTTTTCATGGGTCTGTTTCATCATCTGGAACGGATTAATCCGCTTTACCATTACTTTCTATGGGAATATAATTCATTTGACTTAAGTCATGTTTGACTTAAGTCTAGACCACTGGAACTTATTAATGACGTAAGTCAAGGTTCCACTGTACTTCTTTTGGCTCTGGATATATTTGATATATTTCACATACTGTGTGCCTTCTCTGATGATCTGATTATGTAGTGACATAATGGAAAGGATGCCTAATGCCACTATAATATAACCCCTTCGCCACTACCCTGACCAGTGTAGATATGAAGGATGTGGATGTGCCACATGTTATGGGTTTGAACTTGAAGGACTGGAGAGCAGTCCTGTCAGATAAGGTAAACTACAGTAATGCCTGAATTCCCCTAAAGGGACTTTAGAATATATATACCTCCAAGGAATAAAAGAAGCCTCTATGTTCATAACGGGCATATACAGTATTTCAAAAATGGCAAATCTAGTGTGACCAGGAAGAATATTTTGCACTCTTCATTTCATTATGCCATTTATATACAGTATTTGCCCTATGCACAGCAGTGAAATTTGAAGCTCCAAAAATTAGCTACTTTTCTTCTTTTTGTTGAACATGTTTATGCATGCTTATGCAACAGAAATAAATGAGCATGTAGTTGCTGTATGCGCAATGACTATTAATAGCATTAAAGATTTAAATCTAAATTCTTAGAATATGTACTTACTATATTGTAAAAGCATTCAGACTACAAAGAATTCAAAATCTCAGATCTAAATACGTCACCTTTAAATTGTAACTCAAACATAATTCAGCTATATGAATATTATGGTAGAGAGAGCTTGATCAGCTTGAAAATCAATCAACTGCTTTGAATGACTATAGAGATATCGCCTTGGAAGAGATTAAAAAGCACCCCAGCCGGCTTCCTGGGCGAGGTCACTTGAGAAGCATTGAACCCCATATGTGCTGGGAAACCCCAGATGAGAGGACAATGGATCCCATGGGGCCTGATGCAGAGGAAGCTGGGCTTGCTCTTATCTCCCCCCCCCCCCCACACACACACATTATCCAGCAAGGCCAGGAGATGGTACATAGGAAATACCAAGCTGTCTGGTAGTCATACATCAAGACCCCTGCTACCTGACACTGCTGCATCAGATAAGCCCTTCCCAGGAATTCATCAGCCTACACCATCCTGACACGTAGACCCTTGCTCCACCTCTGTTGCCCTGCCTTTGCAACTAATAAAAGAGCCTAGGACTCATGTTTGCGGAGGAAGCTGTTGCATGAGGCCTGGCTTGTTGAACCCAATGATGTGCCTATGTGGAATTATTCCTACAAATGACATGCAGTAAATAAGTCTAGTTCACTGTTGGCAAATCTATGGCACAGGTGCCAATGGTGGCATGCGGAGCCCTTTCTGTTGGCATGTGACATTGCCCCCTCACAGCCACGGCACTTCCCCCTCCTCTCGAAGCACATCACGGTTCTCCATGTAGAGAGCCAGGTGAAGAGGAGGCAGCGGCTTGTGGGCTTGTTTGTAGCCCCAGTTTACTTTCCAGCCACGCCACTCTGGGCATCCCAAAAGCAGCGCAGCTGCAGAGTAAACTGGGGCTATGAACGAGGCCCACAAACCACTGCCTCCCCTTCACCCGGCTCTCTCCACAGAGGCATTTCGGTGGTCTCAAAACGGCTCTGTAAAGAAACCCACACAAAGGGGTGCTGTGGCTAGAGAGGAAACTGGAGCTAGGAAGAAGCCCAGAAGCTGCTGCCACTCCCCCTGGTTTTCCCAACAGTGTAGCACCCCATACGCCTCTCTGCCCAGGGCAGAGAGGCAGATGGGGTGCTATTCTTTGGGAAATTCAAAAGCCTGCTCTTTGATCTTCTTTTCCAAAGGGTAGCACCCGAAGCATTTGTAACCCAGAGTACCACTATATTCAGGTTAAATTGCTGTATTGGCACTTTGCAAAAGATAAGTGGGTTTTGAATCACAGTTTGGGCACTCGGTCTCTAAAAGGTTCACCGTCACTGGTTTAGTTCAAAGCAGCTTTTTCTTCGTAACTCGAAATGTTCCTATACCAGCACTTTTATGTTCGTAACTTGAGGTACCACTGTACAGGCATTTTGAACACTTCTCTCCCCATTGGAATATTAGTTTCAGAAACTGTGACATTCTGATTGTCAGCCTCATGTATTTCCATTTGGGTTTTATTTAATGCTGCTGTAGTATTCCCTGCATCCTCTGTGATGTGGGGGGCCTTTGTCTGAGTTATTACTAATGCCAGTTTTTGCAATGTTAATTTTACGTTTGAGAGTTCCTCAAATAAATTTTGTACTAATCTTCCTTGCAAAATACACTGTGAGCTTACCAGCTCCAAATCTGAGCAGTTATCAGGTCCGTTTTCATCTTTTGAAAAGGTAGGCTCTGGGAATAATGGTGATACAGGTCTCAAAAGCATTCAGATCGTTCAGATTTGGAGCATATTGATCACACATAGCCCCATTATCCCACCAGGGTGGTTGCGCGTCCTCTTGTACTTTCAACTCTGGTCTAGGTGCTGTATAAAGGGGAGTGGTGTGAAATTTTTATAGTTTCTTATTTATTTGTTTGTTTTATATATTTGTATACCGCCCATCTTCCCAGAATATATAAAACACATCATCCAAAATAATATACAACAAACAGAACAAAACAAGACACATACTAATAAAAACTGATTTTTTTCCTTTTCATAGGAGTAAAGTAATCAGACAGCTTGCTCTGATCTACTAGTTTTTTTCAGTTTTCTAACCACGTTAAAGGCAGTTTTAAATCATATCAGAGTTACTGAAGCCACTTGTGTTTACGTCACTTTTCTCAAATCACTTGCGTTCCCTTAGACGGATGCCTTATTTAAATCTTAAGTATTTAGATTGCCAGCACAGGCACTTTGCTGTCAGGAACTGTATCACAGAGGCCTCCAGGCAGCCTGCCCATAACCAAAAGTCTTGTGCTCAAAACACGACTTTCTCTCACTTCCCTCCCTTCTTATTGCTGAAACGGCAAAGTTTCTATTCTCTTTTCTCTTGTCTAAGGACAGGCCTGTTTTGACTATGTTTACTTGCTTACATTTGTCTTATCACCATGGGTATGGACAATAATAACTGCAGTACCTTGCAAGTTGTTCATTTTGAATCTACAGTATTCCTGCTACCCTTTTCAACGTCAAACAACCGCTCACCCCCCGCCAAAAGCAGGTGAAGTAACATTGTTGACACATAATGGAGCCTGAAGGAAAGATTCAACCTTGCTTTTCCTTTTACAGTCTTGCTTCCTTTTAATAATATTTATAGATAGCTTTCACTGTTTAGTATAACTTAAAAGGTTAGTCTAAAAGCACGGCACAAACAAATGGTGTTACCTCTCCACACTGGAACCGGAACCTCACCTTTTACATGAATAGTGGATGATAACACAGAGGTATATCTGTGTTTATTGCTCTGTGTTACTTTCAGCCAAATTCCACTGCTCTGAATGAAAGACTACAGAAAAGTTACAGGCAAAAATCAAAGAAAAACAAATCAAAACAAAACAAAAGACACAAACATGTGGCACCTTAAAGACTAACTTTCATATTTTAATGTGGCATTTCGTGCACATGTGCACTTCTTCAGACATATATAGCAGCAGAATGAGGTGTGAGATACTGTATAATATGAGATACATATTTCATACCAGATATTGATAGGCTGTAGTCTATACAGCCATTGGCTGTAGCGTATAGAGTTGGAGGGGTGGATAGGGGAGGAGAGGGAGGAGGAGGGAGAAGAAGAGGATGGAGAGTTAATTAGTAGAAATGGTGAGAACATTAAATGGTGAGAAGACTGAGTTAGAGTGGTATAGTTTTATGGTTTTATGGCTCACGCCAGACCCTGTTTATGTTGAAGTATGGGGAGTAAATTCCTCAAGTGACAGAAACCAGATCAGATCAGAGAGGTAGTGGAAAAGAGGGGGAGAGAGAGAATGGGAGTTTTTAAGTTAGAGTCCATGAAATAAAATGATAATGTAGAGTTTTTACCTTAGAGTCCATGAAAAAGTGGCAATATGGTAATATTACATTTGAAAATGACTCAAGAACCCCTGACTTATGTTCAGTCCCTTATTGTGTGTGTCCATCATGGACACATCACCTTATTTCAGCTGTTTCCCTTTGTATTCTTGATCTGTAATGATTCTGTTCCATACATTTATTCCCAAATTCACACTCATTCATATAAATGAAAGTTAGTCATAACTACTTTTAATTAGATTTTGACCAATAAGTTTTAGAGTTATAAAGGAAGAGATGAATTAATATAGCAAAGGCAAAATGCTTCCTATTAACAGCATACAGGGCATTCTGCTGCAGGATTTGGAAGGTGGACACACAGCCTGCAGGGAATGTAAGAGTATCATTATCATTATCATGACCAGGCCAGTCCTTAGCAAGATTGGCAGAGTGCTGAGGGTGGAGGGCAGGGCTAAGCTGGCAGCTGTCCCAGCAGTGTTGTTGTCCCTGGTAAAGGCAGTTTTTGACTACTCATTATGCACATATCTGGAAGTTGAGTCATGGCTACTGGATCCAGACCGATGAAGCTGTTTGGATGAACAGCGAAACATTTCTATCTCTCAAAAAGGAAGTCCAGTAGCCATGACTCAACTTCCAGATAAACTCACCTGGATGACTGAGAATCTTCACATACATTATGCACATAGTTATGTGAAAAGTAGTAGCTGCCCTGTGAAAATGGCCAGGTGTATAGAAGAAAGAAAGCTCCCTTATTCAGCCTCTGCTGCCACTACCATTCTTTTCTTTCTCCTTGGGAAGTGGCCTGGTGTGGCATGATAAAAAGGAAGGGCCAGAACCAGCAGTGTTTTATTTCTTATTCAAGTTGCTTATGTTTAGATTGATCCCTGTAATCATAATGATTTGTTCTACTGTATTTTCCATCTATAAGATGCTGCCACTCATCAGACACCCTCCATACATACTTTTTAGACCCCCAAATAAATAAAATTAATAAATCCTCCTTGAGTTCTCCCCCCCCCCGAAAGGCTTTTCCAAGAGAGACAAGTAGATTTGATTCCACAGAAATTGGAAATGTCTTTGTATTATGACGGTCATGGGGTTATCGGAATCCCTCCAGGCTAATTTGTTTGAGTAACAAAGTGTTCTGCTTATATACCGCCCCATACCACTACAAGTAGTCTCTGGGTGGTTTACAATTTTTTAATTATAGTGTGCAGGCTACACATTGCCCCCCCAGCAAGCTGGGTACTCATTTTACCGACCTCGGAAGGATGGAAGGCTGAGTGAACCTTGAGCCTGCTACCGGGGATTGAACCCAGGTCGTGAGCACAGTTTTACCTGCAGTACAGGCATTTAACCACTGCGCCACGAGGCTCAGACAGTAATATTTTGGAAACTCTTAGAGAGATGGTGAAGGAGATAAAATTGTTGAAACCGATTAAAGACTCTGTTGATCATCAGCAAGATTCCATTGAAAAGATAGCAATCCACGTTGGTAACGCTGAAGCCAGAATCTCTGAACTGGAGGATACTTCAACAAATAAAGCAACAATATCAGGATTATGAAAGTCTAATATTAAATTGAAGGATAAAATAGATGAGCTGGAGGGAAATAGCCATAGCTCAAACCTGAGAATTCTTGGTACCCTATCAAACATTGAGCAAAATCAATCAATAACATTTATTGAAAGATTTTTTCAAACAGGGTTAGAACTGCCTGATGGTTATAAAATTAAGATTGAGAGTTTGTGTGACAAATTCTCATTCACAAACATCTCAAAGACCATAGATTTCTGATATTGTTGAGTGTTTATATTTAAGAGTTTTTGTTAGCACATGTGAGGGAGAAGGAGGAACTATTTTGGGAGTCAGGACATCTGATTTTATTTCCAAACTACTTGAAGCAGATGGCTCAGTAACGGAAAACATTTGCAACTGCATATAAGTGGGTATATGAAAAATCTATTGCATACTTTCTGAGGATTCCTGGTATCTTCTGCATAACATTTGACTCTCATTTATTTCATTTTCACAACCCTGAGGAGGCAGGGAAATATATTCTTCAAATGAGCTACGTGTGTCAAAAGAGATCAGCACCGGGAGGAATCTCAAATTGGTAAGCTAAAATGCCATTACGTATCATATTTTTCAGTTTATAAGACACCCCCGTGTTTAAGCTGACCCCCACGTTATAAAGTACCAGTAATCAAAAGTGATCTTTCTCCTTTAGAGAATGTCTAAAGGCCTCCAAAAATGTATCCCTCCCTCCCTCCCTCTTTCTCCTTGTTGCCTCCACCTTATGTGCCCACAGGAATAGGAATAGGAATAGGTGCTTGCCTCTGTGACTAAAAGTCATTCCAAAACTTTGTGTGCTGCTTCTCCACACTGTTCACGTCCTGGGGGGATCAGTGCTGAGGTTTGAAAGGACTTTTATCCACCGATGCAAGCGCTTGCATGGTGGATACAAGTCCTTTCAAGCCTTGCACGCCGCTACTCCCCCCCCCCCATGAGGGGGAGAAGCAGCGCAGGAAGTTTGAAATGCCTTTTAGTCACGGAGGCAAGCGCTTGCCTCCGTGCCTAAAAGTCCTTTCAAACCTCGCATGCCTCTTCTCCCGACCCACCTGCAGTACGGGGGGGGGGGGGAAGGCGCACTACGATGTTTAGCCACCAAGGCAAGCACTTGCCTCAGTGGTTAAAAGTCATTTCAAGCATGGCGCGCCGCTTCTCCTCCCCAACGCACCGTTAGTCAGGCAAGTCCTCTCTTGCTCGTAAGGTGTGTGTGTGTGTGTGGGGGGGTTGGGATGTTGGAAGCCTGCTTGTATGTCGGGATTCTCGGATGTCAGGCGCATCGTAAGTCGGGGTACTACTGTATATTTTGTGCTTGTCAAAGATGAAAACCTGGTATCTTGTGCCTTGGCCTCAGCCCACAGTCTTTGACAGTTCATTGTCAGCAAAACAACAGGCAGCCATTCAAGTGAGGGGAAGAGACTCAGGCTTCACACTGGGCTGCCCAAGTCACTAGCAAGGCAACTGAGAACTCCTCTGCCAGCTTCTGTTTTTGCATATACTGGACAAAATAGTACCCAACTATTCAGGAATTTGGGAGAATCATGAGATTCCTTTCTTCTCTTGCCTACCTAACATTCCATTTTGCTGGCTGCATAATCTTCCATATATTTGCCTCTAGGATGAATCATTTCGTTTTTAGAGCAAAAAAATGGCAGTTTGTTTTGTCTCATTTTGCAATTAATTGATTCACTATGTAACAAAATGATGAAACAGTGTTTCATTTTTCGTTTGGTGCCCATTTCTAATGAAGAAATTCAAAAAATAGAGTTGCTAATGAGATCCTCCACAAATAGGCAATATCCCAACACACAATATCATTCCTATTTACTCTATGAAGTTCTGTTTACAGAATTCTTCCATTCAGAAACATATCCAATTATCCTTCCAGCATAACAAATTGTTATGCTGGTTTTACTATATTCAAGAGGTCCAGCCGAATAGAAGATAGCAATGATTATCCTACTTAATGGAACAAGTTAGTTGTTGGCTCCTGCCTTAGTTGTTTTGATTAATGTTAGCTGGGTGGGGGACTACATTCTGCTGGCATATAATGTATTAATAGTGAGATGGAGACAAGGAAAACGCAGAACTACTCAACACCTTCTTTGCCTCGCTTTTCTCCAAAAAGGAAAAAAGAGATCCGCTGGGACACAGATGAGGTAGGATGGGAATTGCAACATAGAATAGGTAGAGAGGTAGTACATAAACACCTGGAAACATTAAATGAATTTAAATATCTGGGCCAGATGAATTACACCCAAGGATATTAAAGGAACTGGCAGAAGTAATTTCCGAATCATTGGCAATAATCTTTGAGAAGTACTGGAGAACAGGGGAAGTCCCCATCGACTGGAGGAGGGCTAATGTTGTCCCCATCTTCAAAAAGGGGAAAAAAGAAGACCCAAATAATTACCGCCCAGTCAGCTTGACTTCAATTCCTGGAAAGATCGTAGAGCAGAACAGTCAGTCTGCAATTATTTAACAAACAATGCTGTCATTACAAGAAGTCAACATGGGTTTCTTAAAAACAAGTCATGCCAGACTAATTTGATCTCTTTCTTTTAAATAAATTACAGGCCTGGTGGATGAGGGGAATGCTGTGGATATTGCTTATCTGGACTTCATTAAGGCCTTCAATAAGGTTCCTCATGGTATTCTTGCTAAGAAGTTAGCAGAAAGTGGGATAGATAGTGCTACTGCTAGGTGGATTTGTAATTGGTTGACTGATTTTAAGCAGAAGCTGGATGGCCGTATGTCGGAAATACTGTGATACTCTATGATTCTATATGTTCCATGTATTAACTGATTTTGTTAACTGAATAGTTCCAATCATAAAAAGAAACTTAAGTCTTTATAAATAACATTAGAAATATTTTAATGTAACTTTTTGTAATTGAAATATGTTTTATCAATATAAATGGGAGATAAAACAAAAATACAAGCTGTCTTTTCCAGCTATATCATGAAATGATTTCTACATCCAATAACAACTGAATAAAATGTACAAATCATTCGACCACAGTGTTATTTTAAAAGTTTAACCTTTTCCTTTAAAACTCTGAATTTAGGATTGTTGCTGATTTTCTTGTTTAACAGGGCCAAAATTTCCTCTTCAGATTTATGATGGTCACCTGCTGTTGCATAATACTGGGCCAAAACCTATATTATAAAAAGAAAACAAAAGAAAACTTGTTTATATTCAAAACCTTTCATGCGATTACACTTTAAAATAGGAAGATTCTTTGGCCTCAAACCTCCCACAAGCATCCATTTTCAGTTTTCAGTCATGAACGTGCAAGCGCGGATGTTGGCTTTCATGTTATTATTGGGGATGCTCTGCAGATGCAACCCCACTATCAACATTACCACTTTAGACATACAGATTTGACCACATTTTGCAAATGCTGAAGTCTCTGCACTGATTTTAGGCACAAGATGAAAGTGCAGAGGTGATTTTCAAAGCAGCACTTACATATTAACTAGTCTACATATTGAGATCGTCTGCTGAAAATTAAATTCCCCTACTTTTACGGCTAGTGAAGATCTGGCTTTTTCCACAGTGTTATATAATTAGAAAAATATTTTCCCAAACTTTGGGTTGTTTTAAAGGTACAAACTATTCATACAAATGCACTCAACATTTAAAATACAATAAGACTGCAATAAATCACCATATTTGAACCCAAAGACTTTGTATGTTCGCATCAGAAGCAATCCATTGATGCTTCTGGAGCAGAAGCATGAGTCAACAGGGAGCTAGCAGTTCTCTGGAGACACCCAAATGTCTTCAGGGAGGCTCCTTCTTTGGTCTCCACCTTTCTCATCAAGAAGATCCAAGGCAGCTCCTTTCATTCCCTCAACATTTATGTTGTAGAAACACATATATTTGTTTTAAACAAAATGTTTTTAGTTGTTAAGTCCAGGAAGGACCCACAGAATGCAAGCCTGTGTAAACTGGCCCTACTGAAATAAGAATTAGAATAATTAGAATAGTAGAGGTTAATCTAAGTCTCAGTGGGCAAGATCATTTCTATATGAATTTATTTACTTGGCGACCAAGCTGTCACTTGGTGGTAGTGTCATTCTTGATGCTATGGCAGGCTGCAAAAACAAGTATTACCAGAGGGTCTCCTGTGTCTCTAGATCAACTTTCAGAAACCATAAAGGGCTAAAGCTGGGGGGTGGGGGAGGATGGAGAGAAAATCAGTGACTATCTCCATCATCTATGATTTAACAGAATTACTGTTAACTTGTACAAAGCGATGTTTAGCTCCTAAGGCATACATTTTATTTTCAAAGCTAAAGTCACAGCCAGTTCTTGAGGTTACTTTTCCTAGTTATAAAAAGACAAATGACACATCATGATTTATGAACAGGGTACACAGATGAAGGTGGGATTTATATTAAAATACAAATTCCAATTTTCTAAAACTTCTACAGCTATTGCTGCTAGACCTCAGCCTTCCATTGGAAAATACAGTTTTCCTAAACATTGATTTGGATGCTGTGTTATGGAACTTCTCAGAAATTTCAAAAAACTATCATGATATAAATAGTAGGAGTTACCGTAAGTCCTAGAACTTTTTACAATGACAGTTTTTTAAATTTGGTTTCTCTTCAAATAAGCACACATTATTAAGAAACAACCACAGAGGGAATAGCTGAATTAACCACAGTTATGTTTACACAGGAGAATGTGTATCTTACTCTACTCTGTGTTGCCCAAAGCACTTCAGCGTACCTTTTTCCTTAGTTTCTTAACTGATATTTCATTGTCAGGTGCTTGCTTCAGAATAGCTTTTATGGTTCCTTTCCAGCTGAATTTATCTTCATTATTGGATTAAAGAAAAGACAAAAAAGAAAATGAAAGAAATTATATGTATAAATGTTGGGCAAAAAACAACACTTGACGCTGTCTCAAAAATTACTCTCTACTTGCTAGAAAAGTTCTTCAGCTGAAACTGTTTAATTCTACCACTGAGTATTACTCTTCTGGGATATGATAAAAATAATCCTTACAGCACACATATATACACACACACACAATCAGCCATTTTCTGTTAGTGCTTATCTCCTAATAAATAACATTAGCTTTCCAACTCAAAGAAAATAGCCGCAAAGATGACAACCAAGGAAGATAAATATGTTGATCTATATATCTTGCAAGAAATATTATATTCCTGCCGGAATGGAGGCAAGAAGATGCCCTTCCATTCCACGTTTAGGCATCATACAAATAAATGAACACACAATACAAGAATCTGCAAATTTCACATTCAGTATAATATTTTAGAAGCAGGAGAGACTTTAAAATTTTGACAATACTTAGAAGTGTGCATTTTTCAAAAGACACATGCTTGCTTTTAAAAAGAAAACAAGTAGCTGCCCTACACTCTTGTGATAGGGCAAAACGCAGACTGCTCATGACTGGGAATATAAACAGTACTCTCTAAATTCATCAATTCAGCCAAACTCAACTCCACAAAAACCTTTCAATGAAGAATTTTAAAATCCCATACCATTCCTTGACCCCAGGTGATACTGCAGCTATTTTTGCTTGTCAGCATCTGTGTACTTTATGCAAACTGTCATGTGCCAATCTACTGGCTTTTCCCTTTGACAATACACACAGACAGAAAGAGAAGTACAAAATGGGGCAATTGTTGAAAAAAGAAGCTATCAACCCCCCATGACCTCCCATCCTTAAAATGTCCATGGAACAAGGGCACACATATTATTCACAATCTGTGTTTGAGCATCAATTGGCTAAACTATTGCTTGCCCAATTGCACAGATAAACCCTTATTGTTTCTTCTCCTCTTGTCCAAATCACAACACAGAATTTCACTCCTACAGCATGAGAAAAAACTATGTTGTGGTTTCTTGCCCTCTTCTAAAATGATAACATTGAAGATGTACATCTTCGGTCCTTAGTTACACAATTGAAATTCACCTGTGCAATACAGATATCACTCCCCTGCCCATTTTCAATCTCTGAAAATGGGTTTACTTCATGGCTAGCCAGGGACAGGAGCAGCCACAACTCCAAAACCCACTGAGCTACTGGATTTCTATTGTTGCAGGCATAATATGGCTCAACTTCAATCTTACAATTATCTCCATGTTCCTCTGCTGTTTCTTCTGTTTCTGAATGTTTGGGGTTTTTTTGCATAATGGAAGATCCACCTATATTTATGTACAGGTATAGGGGAGAGAAATAGAATGAGAGTAAGTGACATGAAATTCTGAAACAGAACCATTATCAAGTAAATATTAAAGACCAATAGTATGAGGCCCATGAAAACTAGTTCAAAGAGCACCCTGCATCCATGCATCATGTGAAGCAACAAGGCCCTGCACTCCCTAATGTTTATATAAGCTTCTTAAAAGAAATAAAGAACAGAACAGGATTTTGCTAGATATTCCTAGATCCTGCACATCTCAAATTATTCTGCAGCATTAAAACTGATCATGGCAATATTTCCTGCTCTCATTCCTGTTTTAAAAGGTCTCATCTCTCCCAAAATATATACTTCTCCAAAACAACAACATCCCATAGTTATAAGATGTTAAAGGGGGTTTCAGAATAGGAAAGAACATGAAATGTAAAATGTATAGTTTCTGAGAGATTATACTTGCATTTTTTCTTATTTGTTTTGGTCCTCTGTTCTTGAGTATTAAGACCATTTCCATTGACCTCCAGTACCGCTGGATCAACGCTCGGATGCTGCGTTGTCTTCCTCAGATTATTGCTTTTAGATTCTTTAGCATGCAGATCTTTTCTTTTAGACTTTTGCATTTTAAAATTCAGTGCTCTCTTGTTGAGGCTGCAAACTTAATTCTTTTTCCTTTTTCCTATTTTCCCTTTCCTCCTTTTGTTCTCTTTTTCTCTTTAGCTTTGTAATCCTCTCTGTTTTTACATCAGTATCTTCTGATAGCATTCCCGCAGCTTCACTTTCCACAGACTGGTTTTCAACTGGCTCCTGTCGGGAAGGTGTCATGGGGATTAAACTTCAGCATATTCAGACTTCTCATTCAAGGGGAAGGAAGAGCGTCTGCAGTTTAACCCCAGTGGCTAGACAGAGAGGCAATTCTATTTATAGAGTATCAAATACATTGACAGCAATCACAAAAATCCAATTATGAATTCCGAAGAACACAGTTTTGAACCCCAAATGCAGAAACTTGAAACTCAATTTCTCACATATTGGCTGAAATCCTCTTAATTGCAAATAAAGGTCACAACTATAGTGGGACAGACATTGCAACTACCAGATGGATTGATATAAGAACTGAGATCTTACAGGTTTAGGATGGGGCAAAGGCCATCATCCCCCTCGGGTACCATGAAGTAGCAGAGGAAAAACTGGTTGGTTACTAAATGGGGATGTTGCTTGCTGGCATCTCTAAGCAGAAAATCCATTACTTCTTCTCACAGCGCAACCAAAGGGGAGGGGTAACCTGTGGTAGACTGGAGAGATGTGATGGAGCTCGATTCAACAGCCAGACCCCACAAATAACAAGACTCATTTGTTGGTGGTGATGGATCCTCTGACCCTACTTACCAAACAAGTAGATAGGGTCAGAGGGTATACTGAGGTCGTGGGATGGCATGGAAATCTGAATCAGGCAGAAGATGGACTTGTTGGTGATGATGCTATGGTTTTTAGCATTGAGCATGAGACAGCTGTCAGGTGGTGTCAGATGGATATTTTAGAGCAGAATTGTTGCCTGAATATTGGCACCAAGGTTGGCATTGGTGTGTACACTAGTACGTTGGGTAGACAAGTGTGCCATCTGCCCAGTGTTTAGCACTAGAGTGTCTCTTTTGGACATTTTAAAGAAGATAATCTATTTCTGCATTAAACAGGCTCCTTCATCTAAGGGTAGCTCTTCAATATATCTGGTATCCTCAGACAAATCTACTGTGCACAGCCATGTTGTCAATGAGAGGGTTGTCCCTGTTTTGTGGTGTTAAGGCATGCCACTGACATTGTCAGGATTAAGAGACATCAACAACAATGGAACTATGCGCCCGATACTTCTGGAGAAACATGGCATTGTGATCATGGACCCTGTACAAGTTATCCACATGGCAGGCTATAGTGTCAGAGGACAAAGGTTTTGTCCAAGCTGTGCCCTGGCTCTTTCTACATTATGGAGGCCTTATCAGTCTGGCACAGCGAACTCCGGGTGAAGGGTGCACAGTGATGATTAATAAGCCTCACCATTCTAACTCACAATGGCAGAGTTTAATTAGGGTTATTTAAGGGTCTTGCGTATGGATTCATAAATGAACGTATGACTGTTTGTAGCAGTGGGGGGCTGATAATAGTAGGTTGGAGTTAAATGAGATTGTGGATAAGATATGGATTGATAATAGAAGTTGAAGATGGATTGTGAAGTAGGATAATTGAAAAAGGAGGTTTTGGTATGTTGTATGATGGTTACTGGATATATTTAATAAATGCAAAGGGGTTAAAATAACATGAATTAACTAACCTGCATATATTGAATGTCAGGTGATTCCTTGCACTAATTATGAATTAATTAATTAATTCCTTGTCCTAATAATGATTAATTTACATTTTAATTATTTATTGTAATTTAAGATCAATTTGTATTATTCATCATCATTCATAACTAGGACCTTAACTTATAGTTTAGTTAATTAAATTTAGGTAATTTGTTGTGTTGTATTTTTCCCTGTTTATTGTTTCTCCCCCCACCCCTTTTTTTAGCATTTTAAGTGTTTTCTTTTCTTTTCTTATTTTTGCCTCTTGCCGGATTTTTGCATGTATTATGTGTATTTGCTTATTTTACTTTTTATTCTACTGTTTATTTAATTTGCATTGTTGTTTGTTTCTTATTTGCATTTATGTAAACCACCCAGAGTCCTTTCTGGGAAATCAGTGCAGTATAAAAATGCAATCAATCAATCAATCAATCAATCAATAAATGTTACCTAACCCTATGTACTGCCTTCTCTCATGGTTTCTGTTCCTCATTAGGTTGTTTAGCAATTTAATCCCAAATCTAAGAAATCGATGGGATGAATTAGGACATTGTTGTAAAATATTTAATTAATTGGACTTTCATATTTGATTAGGTTTTCTTATTCCTCAGCTATCTTTGATTTATTTTTATTGTATTTCCAGCACTGACACTTTATGGCTCACGTGCAGGGAGCGAGGGAAAGCTACAGCCACAGTGTGGAGCAGTCTATCTGAGTGATTACGGGCAGTGGTAGGAATGCGGTCGTATCTGCACCTATGAGACCCAAGAGAATGGGCAGCAGATGTCTAAAGGCTGCCCCCCCCCCCCGTTCTGGTGCCACTGCCTCCTGCCAGATGCAAGCTAACCAGCTCAGTCGGCCCTTCACTCTATCCTTGGTGCTGCTGAATGCCAGGCCTACCTCAAATGAGTTCCAACTCATCCAGGAATTGATCTTGGATGAAAAGGCAGACCTGGCTGGCATTAGGGAGACCTGGGTGAGCGCGGAGGGAGGAAAAACTCTCTCCCTCTTCTGCCCACCTGGGTATTCCATCTGGCCCCAGGGGAGACAGGAGGGAAGGGGAGGGGATTTGCCATTGTGTATAAAAACACCTTGGAGGCTGCCAGGCTCTCATCATTCGCGATACCAGGTCTTGAGGCCCTCCACGTGTTGATAGGGGCCAGGGAAGGACCATGATTTAATATTGTCAGTTAGAAATGAAATGTTGGCTATAGCTGAGCCAAAATTTGAGGACTTGGGCAACAAAGCACTACTACAAAAGTATCTGATTTCTTACCTTTCTGGTAGCTTCTGAAAAAATATTCCACACCTCATCTTGTAGAACAGCATTATGTATTTTCAAGCTGTTGGTCATCCAATTCTATTTAGGCAAAAACAAAAACAAAAACACACATTTCTTTTTGAGCACATTGACACAAACCCACTGCTGATACATATAGTTAGGCCCAGAAATAATTGGACACTGAAACATTCTATGTTGCTTCAGCTGTTTACCACAATCAATCAAATTTGCTGTTAAATAATCAATACGGACTTCAAATGCAGTCTGTCAGCTTTAATGTAAGATTATTCACATCCAAATTGGAGGAAGGGTTTAGGAATTGTAGCTCTTTAAAATGTAGCTCCCTTTCTCAGGGGACCAAAAGTAATTGGACAATTGACTCCAAAGCTGTTTCATGGACAGGTTTGGGCTATTCCTTCATTATTTCATCATCATTTTAGCAGGTAAAAGGTCTGGGGTTGATTCTCGATGTGGCATTCACATTTGGAAGCTGTTGCGGTGAACCCACAACAAGCATTCAAAGGCACTCTCGATGTAAATGAAACAGGCTGTCCTTAGGCCAGGGGAAACTGAAATCTATCAGAAAGATGGCAGTAACATTAGGAGTGGCCAAATCAACTGTTTGATAGGCACTGGAGAGTTCTGCAACACAAAAAGCCCGGGATAGACATGGGCACAACCAGAAAAAATGATGTTTCGAGTTTTCATTTGTCGGAACAGGTCCGTTTCGGGTTGTTTCCGTTTGTCACGAAATTTTTCAAAAATTTGTCGTTTCCGTATGTCGTTTCCACGGCAATTTAGCGCGATTTGACTTCCCAGAGCATAGGAGCGTCCCGCAATCAGGGCCGGCGCTAGGTGTTTTTGTGCCCTAGGCGGCGGGCAGGGCAGGGTGGGTGGGTGGCGGGGGGGGGGAGGTGCGGGCAGGCGGCGGTGGCGGGGGGCCATGGGCGGGCGAGTGGGCGGACGGCGGCGCGGGCCACAGGCGGGTGGCGGCACGGGCGGACGGGCAGTTAGGATATCACTTAGGATAGAGGTTCTGTTCTTGGCTTGCACCCCAAATGTGTGTGTGTGCAAGCAAATTGAAGTTGGGAAAATAGAAATTAAATGGTAGTATATAATATATATTTAAAATAAATCCACACCTCCCACTCCCAGTCGAACCTCCCCCTTTATCCAATATCAGAAAAAAACCCTCAAACTGCCAGAGAAGAAATAAAGAATAAACTGCTATTCCCTTCAGCAGACAAAGCTGCAGGGAATCAAAGAAATTATTTTCTAAATGCAATTCCCTCCCTGCCTGCCTAACTTAAATCCTAAAACCTCCAGCCTCCCTCCTCAATCTCGATCGGATCACACCAGCACCAGCAGCCAGCCCTCCTCCCTCAACCACATCCATACACCCGACTGTGATTTCTGGAAGGTGCCTCGGCTTTTTATGCCCTCCGAGACATCCAGAAGTGTCAGTCAAAAACCTGGTGATGCCATTGGTGGAATGGTTCAAAAAAATTTCATGGTCCCATCCCATGCCCAACCCAAATGGGCAGGTCTAAAAATAAAATAAAATAAAATAAAATAAAATCAATACGACGTTTTATTGCTTTTAAAAACCCACTGCTGCTACTATAAAAATTCAGGCATTTAAAATAAATAAATTTCACATGTTTCTGTGGTTTGTTTTTTGACCACAATTTCAAAAGAAAAATTGCGGGCGCCATTTTGGATCCCCCCCCACCGCATGGCATGCAGCGAGACAGACGACAAGGATGACCCTCCCCCCAGCCTGGTGCAAGCAGCCCAGGACAGGAGAAAAGGGGGGGAAAGGCCGGGGACCCCCCAGAAACCACCCCTCTGGTAGGTGGCAAAGCCTCAGGCAGGGATATTTTCGCCTGCTTTTTTGGCCGGGAGTCAGTTTTTTAAAAAAAAAAAACTTTTAAAAACTTTTTCTGTGCTTCGCATTGCGCGATCGCCACGATGCCACAAACGGAAATGAAAAACCCGACGAAAGTTTTCTTTTTTCGGTTCGAGTTCGAGTTCTGACGGCTTAATTATCGTTACCGTTTCCATTACATAACGGAAACGATAACCGAAAACGGAAACGACAATTTCGCCGAGTCGTGCCCATGTCTAGCTCGGGATGTCAACAGAAGACAACAGTAGTAGATGATCATAGGAACCTTTCCATGGTAAAGAAAAACCTCTTCACAATATCCAGCCAAGTGACGAACACTCTCCGGGAGATAGACATAACATTATCCAAGTCTACCATAAAGAAAAAACTTTATGGGAACAAATACAGGGATCCTCCACAAGGTGCAAACCACTCATAAGCCTCAAGGCCAGATTAGACCTTGTAAAAAATATATCACTAAAAGCCACCCCAGTTCTGAAACAGCATTCCTTGGATAGATGAAACTTAGATCCAGCTCTAACAGATGATGGGAAGAAAAAACTATGGGGGTGTGGCCTGAAAAAATGGCCAAGTAGCACGGAAAATGAAATAGTCCAGTTGTGCAGCAGTTATCAGAGCTGAAATAGAAACTGAAATAGTCCAGTTGTGCAGCAGTTATCAGAGCTGAAATAAGCTGGAATTCTTCAGAGACTTGAAGGTGGATCTAAATTTTCTTGGTGTGTATAGAATGGAGAGTATGGACATAAAAGTGACAGATTTGCAAAAGGACTAGAAAAAGCTAACCGAAAGGGTGGAAAAGAAAATGGGAGTGGAGGTTGAAAATACACAAAGGCAATTCTAATATTGCTCAAAAAGATTACTGGACCAGGAGCAGGCAGGTATGGATCTGAGATCTCAAATGATACACCCACAAGATTTTGCAAGATGCCAAAACATCAGAATAAAAGGTGTCAGAAACAGGTTCAGACAAGAGAAGCCAACCCCAGAAAATTCTTGATTGGCTGATTGGCTTAAGCAAGTTGCTCCAAACACCCCTCTTGACTTTTATAATGTGGAAAGAATCCATAGAGTTGGTCTAAGAATTAGAAGAACTTTAAGACATTTTGGTGAGATTTGCAAATTTCAGGAAAAAAGCAGGAAGTAATGGATGCTTGGATAAATACTGGAGAATGTGAAATTTCAAGGTCAGAATATTTTGATCTTTTCTGATGATTGTAATGAAATGATGGCCTTTAGGAGAGAGATGAGGGAGATAACAGTAATACTGAGGACAAAGAAGACTGACTACAAATGGGGATATCAGGTTTCCCACATAATAATTTATAAAGGGAAGACATATAAAGCTAAATCAGTCAAAGAACCCTGGTACATGAGAGACTGTGAGATTGTTACAAAAGAGGAATGGGAGTCGTACATGAAGAAGTCGAGTGGAGAAGAAAGGGAACTGGTGTTAGAAAGGGAAGAAGAAGAATCACTGATGTGGGAGACAGCAGACGATGGAGATGGATGGGAGCAAGACCTAAACAAAGAGAGTCAACAAAACAACAAAGAAATCAAAACAAAAGGATGTAGAATTATGGAGTCTATATGTACGTGTGCATAACAGATGAGTGTGAATGTGTATGCATATGTGTGTGCATGCATATGTGTAAATATGTTTATACTGTATATGTACATGTGGGCATCTGCATACATATGTGTAGGTGTGTATGTATGTATGTGTATACACGCACGCACGCACACACACACACATACACATCCATATGTAACACCTGGTGGAGGCAGGGTGATGGCATGGGCCTGCATGGCTTCCAATGGCAGAGGGTCACGAGTACTCATTGATGATGTGACAGATGAATTCTGAAGTGCGTAAGGATATGTGGCCTACTCAGATCCAGGCAAATTCAGTGAAGTGGATTGGATGGCGTGTCACCTTACAGGTGGACAATGGCCAAAAACATATCATGAAAGCAACCCAGGAATTTTTTAAAGCAAGGAAGTGGAATCTCCTGCAATGGCCAAGTCAGTCACTGGATCTCAACCCAACTGAGCATGCATTTTGTTTGTGAAAAAATGTAAGGCAGAAAGACCCAGGAACAAACAGCAACTGAAGACAAGATGCAGTAAAGGCCTGGCCAAGCATCACAAAAGAAGGAACCCCAGCATTTGGTTCATACGTTCCAGACTTCAACCAGACATTGCCTGCAAAGGATTCTTGACAAAGTATGAAAAATGGATATTCTATGTATGATTGTGCTAATTTGTTCAATTACATTTGAGCCTCTAAAATAAGGGGTATGAAAATGGCTGCTATTCCTAAATGTTTTGTTCAATATTTTTCTTAATCCTCTTGAATTTAAGATGAAAGTTTGCACTCAGTTGCATCCCAGTTGTTTCATATCCATTATGGTGATATACAGAGCCAGAATTCTGAGAATTGTGTCAGTGTCCAATTATTTCCGGAGCTAGCTGTACTGTATATAATTATGCAAACAGAATATGTTAATGTGTGCCTGTATGTTTTAAATGTGTTTGCTATAATAGATTGTTGTATTAACATAGCATAAAATTCTAACCAATCAGAGTCTGTAATCTGCCAGGCTGCTATATAAGGCAGCTATCAGTCATGTCTCTTAGACAGGGACAAGGGCATAACTTCAGACAAGTATAACATGTAGTCAATAAGGACTCTTACGGACCCAGACACTGGAGATATTCAAGACAAATTTAGACAACCAGCTAGCAGATATCCTTTGATTTGTAGTCCTCCAATGAGTAAAGGGTAGGACTTGATGGCCTTATAGGCCACTTCCAACTTCGTTATTCTATGATTCTGTAATTCTATGAATATGAGACAAAGAGAGGGTTGACATGGTCCAACAGGAGAGAGAAGAACCAAATGTGCATCTCACACAACAATACATACTTTAGATAGCAATGAAGATGCACCCAAATATGTAAGAGGACTAAATAGGGCTTACAAATATAACAGTATAAGCATAATTATTTACCAGAAAAATATGTCTGCCATAACAAAGGTCTAAACACTGCATGTTATGTTATATTTTATAGATGTTTATGAATAGTAAGTTATTTGATTTTTAACCAAAATCACATGTGACTATTTTAATATCAATTGCTAGCACAAAACACGAAAGAACATATGAATACACTGTATAAAAGTATTTTTATCTGAATACTTCAAGCTACTATACACAAATTCTGCTAAGTTGTAGGTTATATGTTGTTATAACCAAAAGCCACTTCTAGATAAAAGTCACCAGTTAAATTTGCTGTGCTCTGTTAATCAGAAGGTCACATCCATCTATATCTCACACATCTTTTTTCCAAAATGTGGTAACAGCCAGAAAGTGAGAGGTGTAAGTGCCCTATATACTTTCCATAACATCTAGCAACAAACTGTATCTACTTGTTACCAAATATCTGAGAAAGGCAAGTGTTAACAAACATGTGTTTAACTACCATGTCAGAATGGGAGGACACAAAAGCAGTTATGTTGCTCAAATGCAGCTGAAGACACTATTTGTGTGTCTTCAAATGAATGGGATTGTGACCCTTGCCTGATACTACATTCAGTACCACTTGCCAGCTAAACTGTTTGGCAGACTGTATTATCTGAACAATTATTCACTAAGAGATGGCTATGCATGGACAGCTGATCACAAATTGACCTCTTTTGCAAATATAATGACTCTGTGCATGTTTATTCTTTTCAAGAAGAGTTATTTGCTGCAAGGAGCACTGGCCACATGTAGGTGGTGATAACCAATATGGTAATCTCTATGGCTTGTTAGGAAAACTTGAAAAGCAATTAAAAAACTTTTTGTCAAGAAGCAACATAAACCAACTGTTTCACAATACAAGACTGAAAATATCGATCAGAAGCAAGCCTGACTTTGTGTACAGTTAAACAAGTTTGTCCCTAAAAACATACCTGAAACTTCTGCTTTTTTCTTGGTATATTGTCATATGCATACATCTGTTCCAAAATATCTCTAACTTTGTGACTAATGCTCGTTTCCCGTATTGCTTCATGAATCTTCTGCAAAGAGAAATGCAGTTCTAAGACAATGATGACATGAGTACATTAGATACAAACAACAGGAGGCCCTTCTCTTGCTCTCATTGGTATCACAGGTGTGTTTGACAACAACAAAAGAATGTTGTAGAATGCTCTTCCTCAGGAGTTCAGGTGGCCTCTTCCTAGGATGTATCTGATTTAAATATAAAAAATCAGATTTTTCCCTGATAATTTACATTTTTAAAATTATTTCTTTAAAATCAAAATCATGATTTAAATCAATTTGCTTTTTTAAAAAATATATAGCTTTAATCCACTCTGCCCCTCTTATCATTCTACTGAGAACTGAAGACCTTTCTCTTTAAGCAGGCTTTTAATAATTGCAACTGAGTCCCTTGATGCTTACCCCCATCCAGTTTGTCTTTAAAGTTTTAAAAGTTTTTTGACATCATACGACATAGGATTGGAAGATTAGGCAGAATAGTAAGGAACCGCTTTTTATCTTCTGCACCTTGGGTGAGACCTGGCCTGGACAGCTCCAGGACCCATGGACTAACTGGTGAGTGGGTCAGCTTTGCTTCAGGTAGACTGCGTGGAGAGAGAGCCCTGATGGTGGCTTCACCTGGAGCCCCACAATGACTGCCCAGGAACCTAACCATGCCACAATCCAGAAGACCTATAATGGTGAGCCAGAAGAGGCACTACACGAAGAGAAGCTACTACCAGAAGCTGCAGCAGCTGGCCAGGGAATGGGACAAGCTTCTGGGACAAGGGAATCTCCATTGGCCCAGCAGTAGCTGACCTACTAAGCAGCACTAGCTGTCTGGGGTCAGTGGTATGAACTCACCCCCAGCCCTGGACTGGAGGCTCTCCTGAACATGCAACTCAAAAGAGCAGTGGACAGAATATAGGCCCACATGCTCATGCTTTATCAAACAATATTAAGATGTTACTGGCAAATGATGGAGTCCACTGAGGCTGTGTGTGGTATGTTCTGTATTCAGTCTACAAACATTTATTTGAGAAAAATGCAGCCTCTCCAATGCCCTACAAACCTGTATAATCTCAGTTGCTGGCCTTTTTAAAAAAGATCTTCCTTGGCCTAAAGTAGTGGATAGAAGTGTTTCATTTAAATGGCAAAACGTCTTCCTCAGTGGACTCAGGGATACAAATCGGAACTTTTGGGACTAATTTTTTTTTCATGAGTACAGCCTGTCAGTTAGGAAGGATAGCAAAAACTGTCCCCATGTCCCTGATATACTTCCCATTTTATGAATCTGGCTAATCAACTTGAGAGATGCTTTTAGATATAAATGGCCAAAATTATACTGGGAAGTTATGCCAGTCTTGAACAGCAAAGCCTTAAGTGAGGTAACATATCTGAAAGTATGTATCTCTGCAGGCACACCAGATACTAAAATAAGCTTGTCAACAAAGTCTCTGTTTTATGTAGCCTCAATTTTGAAGGCATCCATGAGTGGTTAGAAACATGACTCAGTCTCTTCCTCATTCTTGAAACATCTTCCATCGGGAACAACACTTGACACCTTCTTTGGGCACCCTCTTCAAGGTCTATATACAGAATGCAGAATACTTTGTTGTCCTAATGTTTTTTTCTGGAGATTTAAAAATATTTAGCATATTTCTGTATTGTTTCAATATAAGATGTAAGCTACTTTAAAGACCATATATGGAAAGATGGTAGAGAATAACCAGGAACACATTTTTTCAATTAAATGTAATATTGTTAAGTGTGCGTTTTACCTGAATCCATTCTTGCTGTTTCATATCTCCTTTGTGGGTTTTGGCTTCATGACCTTTCCCACCATACTTTTGATCTTCACTGAGGCACTTAACGTGTAACTTATAATCATCACCCCTAAGAGATTAAGAATAGCACATACTGTATAAACAATAAATATATAGAAGATTCTTCAATGTCTTTTAAAGAAATACCTTATGAACCAGCACCTTGAGAGTACAATTCTTCCAGCTTTGGACATATTAGAACATCTCTGTACATATCAAAAAATCTATTGGTCTGTCTAACCCAAAATTTCATTGATAGCAGCTCTCTACAGTCTAGGGAACACTTGGATCTGCACAAATTTGCCTGCATGTTTTGCAGCTTTCCCAGGGAAGCTTCCTTTCCCAATATTTTTCCTCTCTGGTGAGTTACACATTCCCCAGGGAACTGCAAAGAACCTCTCTAGAAGCTTCACCTTAAAGATCTAGCCACCTTTACATAATGTTACCAGGTTAGCCTTTAGACTGAAGGATAATTATCCCCAAACTTACCCAAAGTTTCTGAAGTTGCCCTTCTACTCTGTTAATATACCACCACCTTCAGTCCCCAACTGGGATTAATATTATCCAATTTTAAGTGAAAAGGTTTCTTAGGTAAGCCTTGTCTTTTTCTTCTTCAAGTCTTTGTATCACGTTGTCTGAGCTGATATGGATGTACACCTTGTCTTCCCTGGCTACAAATATATTTACACTCTTTAAATTGCATGGTTTTTGAGCTACTCAGTTTTGGTTATACACAATGTATCAATTGCTATTTCAATCAATATTTCAGTATAAATATATATTCAATAAATACTGAGTTACTATTTGTCTCAAGAAAGTGGCCTGAAAAAGGTGGGTCATAGACTTGAGATCTTTGTTGTTGATTAATGGCAGCAGCCCGTGTGTGTGTGTGTGTGTGTGTGTGTGTGTGTGTGTGTGTGTGTGTGTGTGTGTGTGTGTGTGTGTGTGTGTGTGTGTGTGTGTGTGTGTGTGTGAGAGAGAGAGAGAGAGAGAGAGAGAGAGAGAGAGAGAGAGAGAGAGAAAGCATTGTTGAAGGGAGAAGTATAACGTTATAGAGGTTTTTAAGCAAAAAGTATGGAAGGTAATTTATCACATAGTTGAAACTGAAGTGGAAAAACAATAGATATATAATCCTTTAGAAAACGTATTCTGACATATTCCTTATAATCATCTAGTCTTTCTATAGACTCCACACAGCATATTATTTCCTTAATTCCTTTCTCCTCACTAACTCAAGACAAACTAGACTCTCAAAATAGACTAACTAAAACTAATTCCAACATTCAGCCTATGTAATATATATTCAATTCTTCAAAAAACCTTTGTTGATATTGTGCTATTATCCATGATTAAGTGTCAGTATTCAGAGGAACTACAAATAATTTTATAATTCCGTATCTGTCTGTACTGATAGCTATAGCACCATTATCATCATATATACTTATAGCAAACATGGATTGGAGCTTAACAGCTTCAGTACAAATGAACTTCCTTAAGGATTCAGCTATTTAGCAATCGAATTCTACCTACCAGAAATCTCTGCCACAATCCATACAAGAAAGGCACTGGCAGTTCCAGCATATATTTACATGCTTTTCAACATGTGCTTTCTTCACAGATTCTCCACATGCATTACAGGTAAAAACTACCATCTTGCAAACTAACAATGTTCTTCAAGGGCTGTTAAATTTGATTGTCTTCCACAAAATTCTAGAAATAAAATTTGTAGTTATTATATAGTACCTTAAATAAATATTATACTTTTAAAAATATTTACCAAGAAATATCTGACAAAGACATTAACATAAGAACATAAGAAGAGCCATCATGCTGGATCAGGCCAAAGGCCCATCTAGTGCAGCTTCCTGTATCTCACAGTGGCCCCACCAGATGCATCTGGGAGTGGACGAAACTAGATACAGTAACCCCCCCGCCTATTGCGGGGGTTAGGGACCCACCCGACCCGCGGTGGCTGAAAATCTGCTATATGCAGATGAGGATCGGGTGGGGGTGGGGGCCGATCAGATCCCTCACGGCACTCACTCCGGTTGCTCCAAAACTTGATGGGGGATCTGATTCCCCATCGCCGGGAGACATCTTGCAGTGGTGTGGCCGGGCAGCAGTGTTGGGGGATCCGAGCCCCCGCTGCCGCCCAAGCGCGCTGCCGCAAGACTTCTGGCAACTAAAGACCCTTCAGAGCCCCACCACTTCTCTCCTGGCTCCCACTGGGCTCCCACATGGGCTCAGGAGAAGTCGTGCACCCTTTTAAAAATCCCTTCCATTCACGGAGGCAGACTTGCCTCCGTGAATGGAAAGGATTTAAACACTGGCGTCTGGCTTCCCTGACCCCCCCCCCCGAGACCATGTGCCAGTTCTGATATCCCTTCCATTCTTGCAGCCACGCAGTCGGGCGGCGTTGGGCAATCCGATCCCCCCAACACCGCCCGAGCGCGAGAGCGCGTTGCCAGGAGACTTCTGGCCCAGGCAGGTACTGCAGTCCCGCGATATGGTGGGGCTGCAGTACCTGAACCGTGAAATGGTGGGGGCTGACTGTATCTATCTCCTGATACCACTCCCCTGCATCTGGTCCTTGAGGTACCCTGGTTTTAAGCTTGGAGATGATACATCTCCATCATGGTTTGTAACCTGGGATGGACTTTTCCTCCAGGAATCTGTCCAATCCCCCTTTGAAGGCATCCAGGCCAGATGCCATCACCACATCCTGTGGCAGGGAGTTCCACAGACAAACAACGCACTAGGTGAAAAAATATTTACTTTTGTCTGTTCAGAGTGTCTATTAAAACAATACAAGTGTGGGGGAAGGGATTACTTTGAACAAGCAAATAACATATATTGAGAGATGGGGGAAGTTCTTTGAATGTTAGGGCACTCGTCTAGGCAGGGTACCATAATGTTCAAAGAACTTTAAACGCTGGCACTAACTCAAAAAACGTTTTGGGAAGAAAAATAATTCATACAGTGAGAAAAACAATTTCTTCTGCTCCTAATGTTACATCTCATGATAATTTAATTTAGAGGAGTGAGGTTACTGGCGATACTTCTGGTGAAAGGTATACTTCCAAGTACACTTCCCTCTCCTTCTATGCCACAAAGAGAAAGAAATCATATCTCGCTGGTTCGAGGCTCAAGGAGGACCCACCGGGGCCGAGGTGTCCCCCCAAGGCCACATCAGGGCCACCTGGGGGGGGGGAGGGAGAGAGAGCTCCTCTCGCCCTGGACTCTCCCGGTCCCTTTTTCCCGGGCCCTCCTCCTCCTCCGCCTGCCGTCGTTCCCTCTTGGGTCGGGGAGACACCCGGCCACACCCCCGAGGCGGGCAGAGGGTCCCCCCGGGACGCGGTCCAGGCAGGCGGCGGAGGCGAGGGAGTTGCGCTCCTTCTGCCAAAGGCCTCCAGGCATCCCGGCAAAAGAGGGGAGGCCGTCGGGAGGGAGGGAGGGGGGGGGGGAGCGGGTTCTCCCGGCAACGGCCCCGGCCCCGGCCCCGGCCCCGCCGCCCGCCCGGCCGTCTCTATGCGGGGGGGCGGGGGGAGAGAGAAAGGGGGCCGATAACGTGACGATAGGTGTGTGTGTGTGTGTGTGTGTGTGTGAAGGAGGGCAGCAATGGCCACGGGCAGGAATAGTTTGAAAGGCAAACCCCTCCTCCTCCCTCGAATCGTTAAATGAAGACCCCTGGAGACGGAAACGCAGGCCGTCCGTCGAGGTCGGGAAGCGGAAGGTAAGGAAGAGGCGTCCCCGGGGCGGCGGCGGCGGCTGGCGTCGTCGTGGGTCTTCCCAGGCCCCAAACCGGGACTCGCCGCCGCCGCCGCCGCGGATCCCTTTTGCGGAAAAAAATGGTTCCCGCTCCCGCCCCCCTGCGTCTCTCTCGCTCTCTCTGTGTGTGTGTGTGTCTCCTGCGGGGGGTCGCGCCCCCAGAGTCCCCGGTCCCAGACCCTCGGGGGTGGGGGGCGCTCGGGGTTCAAAGCGCCTCCCAGGGGCCGCGGCCCAAAGGGAAGGCGGGGGACCCGGCGACGTCCATCAAGGGGCGACGGAGAGGCCTGCCCCGCCCCGCCCTCCTCCCTCCTCTTCCTCTCTCTTCCTCCTCTCTGGCCATAGAGCTTTGGGCCCCCCCGACCCCCCCCCCGGAGAGAGGCGGAGGGAAGACGCGGCGCGCCTCTCTCGCCCACGGGCGGCCGTTGGTCTTTTTCCGGCGTCTCCTTCCTCCGGCTTTTTGCACGGCCGGGATTCCCGTGAGGGCGCCGTCTTTTTACCCTTCCCCCTTTCCCCCCTCCCCCGCCCCCTAGGACTTCCCTGGAACGGCGTCACCACTCGCTCGGGGCTCTCCCTCCCTACGAAGCGGCTTCCCTCCCGGGAGGCTCCCTCGAACCGGCTTTACCTCCTCGTTCGTCTCACGAGGCTCCAGCTTTCGCATGGCTTTGTGCAAGGGGGACGGAGGGCCTTTCCCTCTGCAGCTTTCCGTCCCTCGAGGTCACGGGGCCTCCCTTGCTCCGTCCAACAGATGACGAGCCGTGTCTGATGCTTCGGTGTCCTTCGGTATTTCCCTTTCAGGTCCCGCTTTCCCTTCTTTCTGCTCCTCTACGCCTCCTCTACGCCTCCTCTTCAGCGACGCGCGTCGATCTATGGTCACCGAGGGGGGGCTTCCTCTTCCTCCTCCTCACGTGACGCAGCCCCGCCCACTACGTAGGAAGTGCCCCCCTCCCCCCCCAGAGAACGGCCGCCGAGGAGGATCTGCCGGGGAAAACAGCAGCCGCCGCTGCAGCAGCCCGCCGCGGCGGCCTCCTCCTCCTCCTCCTCTCCTCGCCTCTGCCGGGGAAAGGAAACAGCAGCCGCAGCCGCGGCGGCCTCCTCCTCCTCCTCCTCCTCTTCCTCCTCCTCCAGTGCCGGCGGCGGAAGGGCGGTCTCGGAAGGCGCCCCCCGCTCGCCCCCCCGCCAGTCCTGCTTCTTCTTTCGAAGGGCCCGCCTGGAACCCCTTTTACTCCGACCTAAAATCCCGTGCGAAGAAGTTCAGGACGAAGGGCCTTCAGGTTTAACGGGGGAGCCTGTAAGTGGAAGAAACCCCCGACCCAGTTCCCTCCTGTGACTTAGGTTCCTCCACGGCCCCCAGGGGTGTATTAGCGGCAATAATGGAGGAGGAGAACACCACCACTTTCTATTTATTATTATTATTATTATTATTATTATTATTATTATTATTATTATTATTATTATTATTATTATTATTATTAAAGAAATAGGAACGCTGTATAATCAGGACCCGTCCATAGCAGCCTAAACCCTAAAATGTGCCCTCGAGAGGGGAAGAAACCCAACCAGAAGAATCCTGCCCGGGGCGGGGAGGCCAAAGAGCCCATCTTGGCAACAGGAAAGGAGCGAGGGGGAAACAGTGGCTGCTACTTTCGGCCAGGTGCCCTGCGATCCCATCCATCCATGCTAATTTGGAAATAAATCCATGTGTATACATAGGATTGCAACCTTTGATACTGTGTTTGTCTCTTCTCCCTCCTCCCCATCACCACCATTTCTGTCAATCAGCAATATGTACAATTGTGGTTTTGATGTGTATTTCTGTAAATATTGTGTAGGGCTGTCTACTTGCATGTAAAAATTTCTTGCCACCACAAGCTAGAGTTATCTCAAAGTATATACAGGATGACTAGGGTAAGAGCAGGCTCTCACTTGCATGGAAAGTGCCACCCAACAAACTAATGTGAACTTTCAAATTTATTTCCTTTGGGGTAAATAACTGCCTCTATTTTAAAAAAATTGGCTGAGGTTCACTATGGATGGACAAAGGGCAGACTTTTCGGAAGCAGAGTTACTTAATTCTGTATAATTGGTCTGAATTATGGATTTAAGTAAGACAACACTCATCAGTATCAATTTTAAAAATCAGTTTTAAAAACATAAAAATTATGTAGCTAAAATAATTTTTAAATACCTCCTCTTCTCCAAGCTATGTAGTTTTTGTTTATAGCATCTAAATAAAGCAATAAATCATAGGATAAATGAAAGTGAATTTGAATTTTGAAGACCATCTCTGTCTAATTGTGCCTTCCAGATGTGTTTAACTGCCATGCTGTTCATCTCCAGATATCATGGCCATTCTGTTTTAGGATGAAAAGAAATGTAGAGAATTTTAGGTTGGGAATGCAGCCACATTTTTGTTTACTATAACCACTGTAACAAATGCATTGTTACATGCTTTATGTAACATAGTGCAATATTCTTTCGGGCTTAGAGGTGCACAAGTGGCACTTGTACAGTAATTATGATCCAATTCCCAGCTTCAATGTTTAGCTCTTCGTATTTACAGAATATATGAGAAATACCTTCTGGGCCTAAATTCAGCTGCATTCCAAGTAGTGGGATTGAATAACTCAGACTCTAAGCAATCTTCATAAGTCTTTGTATTTCTTCTACAAGCAAATTCAGATTGGCAGTTTGGGAAGTTTCCTTCTGTTCAAAGTCTGATTCTTCTCAACGAAAAGGGAAGGGGTACTATTCCTGTTCTCATAAGATAAATCAGGGAAGACCTTCACACCTTTAACTGAAGTTAGATTTGATAGGGGTATCTCACCTTATGACCTGCTGAACCCTCTTCTGTTCCAGATACTCATCCACTGATTTTTCTCCAATTTACATACTTGTTTGGTGCCTTGGCAAGTGAAAAAAATTAAGGTTTTGCCATTTATCACCAATTATTTTGCAGATAGCGCACCGCTGTACAAGGTGCAAGTAGCCCCTGGAAATGTCATTTTCCTCAAGGTAACTGACAATACAATGAAGTTTTGTTTCCTGGAGACTAGTGGCAGCCTGTGTGCTGCATGGCAACATGATGGGTCACAAAGAGTGAATTGGCTTTGATCCCTCCTTCCATTTGCCGCTACTGATGTAACACGAACCCTGTGAAAAGTTAATATGAGAAAAATTAGTCCAGTTACATTTTTAACATGAGCTGGAGGAAGGTTTTGGGGTTTTAATACCAGATAACCACCATATGAAGCCAGTATTGCAAGTTATTTTGTCGTATAGTGGTACCCCGGTTTAAAAATTCCCCGGTTAATGGAAAACTCATTTTTTTCTCGTAAGGCGTTAAAAGTTGATATGTGATGTTCGCATGACGAAAGAATGGGAATGCCTCAGTTTCAGAAAATTTTAAATGGAATGCCTCGATTTGCCTTTTTTCTGACATCTGGAACAGATTGATTGGTTTTCAGTGCATGTTTCAGTTTAAGAATTTTTTGCAGTACAAAACGGCCCGGATAATGAATTAATTACTTAAACTGAGGTGCCACTGTATTCAGATACTCAATATATGAGGCTTAGTGTCATTGGAGAGTGGAAGGAAATGGAATTACTGTTTGAAACACCTAGTGATTTTTGTATATGACACCTTAAGACCTGTTTCTGGAACCTGCTATGTGTTCCAGTTCTGTTAGAAATATAAGGGTGGCCAGTGCAGTACTTTTATGTTGTGATTCCAGGAATTACACTTCCTGGGAGGCTGCATAAGGCTCCCTTTATGTTGCATTTAAATTGATATGTAAGAATACCTAAGAAGCATTTGATTTTAACTTTGTGGAGCAAACTGATTTTTTTTGTTGTTTATTTTATTTGTTTTGAATATTTTACCCCACCTTTCTCCTTGGAAAAGTACCCAAGGTGACTTACAATAACGAGGGACAATATACAGTCCAGAACATTTAAGACATATTCAAATTAAGAACAGGGAATTGGAAGAGGCATCTTGGAACATTAAAAGGTAACATTAGAGCTACAAAGAGCACGCAAGAAGAAAAACCCATTATGAGGGGTAAAAAGCAACATGGAAAACACTAGTGTTATGAAATCAATCAATGCCTTCATGTATGGTAATCCATATAGTTACAGGTACATAGTAGGAAGTCCCTCATTCAGGAAAAGCTTGCCTGAAGAGGAAGGTCTTTGCTTGCTTCCAGAAAGACAGCAGAGACGGGGCAGTCCTGGCCTCCAGCGAGAGGGAGTTCCAACGTCTGGGAGTAGCAACCGAGAAGGCCCTTTCATGTGTTCTTCTGAGACGTGGGATGGAGAGAAAGGCCTCTCCTGATGACCTTAGCATCCAAGCTGGTTCATACTGCGATAATTGATTTTTAACGTGGTTTGGACCCAGGCCGTTTTGTGCTTTGTAGGTTAAGGCCAGCACATTGAATTGTGCCCGATAGCTGTTTGGCAGCCAGTGGAACTGCTTTAGTAGGGGTGTAGTGTGACCTTGTAACCTGCCCCAGTCAGCAATCTGGCCGCTGCATTTTGGACCCATTGGAAGTTTTCTGAGACTTTCCATTGGTAACCCCATATGGAGCACATTACAGTAGACTAGCCGGGAGGTCACTAGGGCATGTGTCACTGTGGCCAGAGCAAGTTTCTCAAGAAATGGGCATAACTGGCATACTAGTTTTAATTTTGCAAATGCATTCCTGACTACACCTGGGACATGGGCTTCTAGGCTCAAGGATGAGTCCAGAAGCAGCCCCAAGCGATGTAGCTCTTTTTTCATTTGGGGGGGGGTAATCCCATCAGGTACGGGTAGCATCCCTATCCCTTGATGTTCTTTTTGACTAACCAGAAGCACCTCTGTCTTGTCTGGGTTTAGTTTCAGTTTATCCTTCCTCATCTGGTTCATTACCAAAGCTAAGCTCTGATCTAAAGGTGAAATAGCTTCCTTGCAATCTGGAGGTGACGAGAGGTAGAGTTGAGTGTAATGCTGCATACTGGTGAGTCTTTACCCCCAAACTCTGAATAAATAACATAGGAGACAGAACAGAACCCTGAGGGACCCCGCAGGTCAGTGGCCGTGGTGTTGAACATGAGTCCCCTAACACCACTTTCTGCATTCTCTTCTGCAGGAAGGACTGGAGCCACTGTAAGAGAGTGCCCCAAAATTCTATTTCAGTGAGACGAGTCAGGAGGATGCCGTGGCCAATAGTGTCAAAAGCAGCTGAGAGGTCCAGTAAGACCAAAAGGGACACAGATGCCTATCAATTTCCCTGTGTAAGTCATATACCAAGGCAACCAGTGCCATCTTAGTCCTATAACCAGACTTAAAGCCAGATTGAGCTGGATCCAGATAGTGTATTTATGGTTATATTTTAATTATGTGACCTGTTTAAAATATATTATGAAGCACCTAAAACCCAGGTCTCCCACATTTGACAGCTCTGTTAAAAGGCCAGATTCTTGGATTCAATCCCTACTGCTTCTGGTTGTTAAATTAGGAGGATACTTACAGAAGTACCAGTGAATTAACATACAGTATCATACAGTATTTTGTTCTGAGACAGCTGCTTAGATGCCCTAAGCACATCTGATCTCGCCTGATTTAGGAAGCTAAGCAGGGTCGGCCCTGGCTAGTACTTGGATGGGAGACCACCAGGGAATACCAGGTGCTGTAGGCGCCTGGAGTAGGAACTGGCAAACCACTCCAGTATTCCTGCCAAGAAAGCTCCATGGACATGGAGAGTATTCCTGCCAAGAAAGCTCCATGGACATGGAGTCACGAAGAGTCAGTCATGACTGTACACACACACACACACACACACACACACACATTTTGTTCTGTAGCACCAGCATGAAACCCTATTTCATTTCCTTCTTGACAGCATAACAAGGCTACTTGTCATCTATATTCTTGTTTCTTAATTCAGTTTATTGTTTCATACAATATTAGAAACAGAATATATAGTTCATTATACAGTATATAATGTGAAAGTAAACATCTAACATTAGTAATGTGTGACCAAAGCAAATTAGACTTTATGATAGATATAATAGGGAACATATGTCATCAGAATTTGGAGTAAAATTGTCTTATAAATTATGCAAATAAAAATTGTTTGGGGAAGAAAGGACTATATATGCTTTCAGGTTTTCATATAAAAAGATAGTATGGGCATATCTCTGTGATTTCTAAGTCTTCTGCACAAGATTTGAGGTTCACCCCCCTTTTTTGCAGCTGGTACTGAGGATAGGAACAAAGTCTTTTGCCAACATCTCAGCTTATTTTTATTGAGCATTGCCAACAGGTAAATACTAAAAGTATCAGCTTTTGGGCATTTGATCTGGATTGTGCCTAGTACCAAGATTTGGTAGGGTTGGTATTGAAGTAATTGTTTTCCCTTATTAGCATTGGGTAGAGGAAGAGTTCTGTTTGCTTCTTAATCTTCCTCTAATTACACACAAGGTGCATGTTCTCTGCATTATATTTGATATGTAATGAAATAGGCAGTGTTTTATAAGTTGGATACATCACTTAACAGTTTACATGTCTTTATTTTTTTTTAGAATTAATCTTTTGTATTAAACGATTTCTCCTGTGACTATATGCAGTGTATAAATAAAACTCTGCCTCCCTCAGATATTTTACTTTTATTGTTTTAGGTCATTTAGGCACATTCTAGCATGGATGCTTTTGCAAGCCATAGCTGCCACCTCCTTCAACAACTTCATGATCAGCGCATTCAAGGACTTCTCTGTGATTGCATGCTGGTGGTCAGAAGTGTTTGTTTCAAAGCACATAAAAATGTGTTAGCTGCTTTCAGCCAATATTTCAGGTATGTTACTAAAATGCTTTAGTCAAAGCACCAATTAGGACCTCAGTCTTTATTGTACATGCTTGGAAGTCTCAGTTAAATCGGTTGTTCTTACTCCCCAATGAGCCTATTAATGCTTGTGCCTCACAAATCATATAATCAAGTTAGGGTTCTAGACAGAAGTGTTCACTCTATAAAGTATGAAGACCTCTGGGTGGGAGAAAGGTGCCTGCCATCATTTTATGCTGATATGGACATTGGGTTAGCCATGGACACACAGTTCACACGGATCCTTTAGAAACGACGCTTTCACTTATTCCTCAAGAGATTTGTGTTTGGTGGTTTTATTTTATTTTAGGATTTTATTACATTGGAAACAACATTTGCATAACTTTAGATTAATTCATTTCTCTTATACTGTACATATTACTTCACTCATGCCACCTTCACCTGTGGGGCTAGATTCTACTTTTAAGGTTCTTACATTGCATTCTGCCCACTTTCTCTCTAGAAACACATTGGTTCTTCTCCAGATGTATATCCCTTCCTTCTCAGAAATGCACATTGCAGAAATAAACCTCAAGAGATTTGTGACATCTCTATAAACGTACTAAGAGCCTCCTGGTTCAGTTGTTGAACGGCTGTACTGCAGTCAAAACTCTGCCTCATGACCTGGGATTCAATCCCAGTTAGCTGGCTCAAGGTTCACCCATCCTTTCATCCTTCCAAGGTCGGTAAAATGAGTACCCAGATTGTTTGACAGGAGATGGGGGGCAATGGGTAGCCTTCATAATTATTCAAAAACTGACCAAAGAGTGTTTTAAGTGTTATGGGGCAGATTATAAACTGCGTGCTTTAATTTGATCATGTCTAAAACCCTCCAAAATGCATCCCTCCCTCCCTCTTTCTCTGTGCTGCCTCTGCCCCACACCTTATGTGCCTTCAGGAGCTGCCTCCCTTGTCTGCACTCCACCCCGTACATCCCATCCACGATGGATCCTCCCCAGCTTCTTGCCCTGGACCTGATGGGCAGTGGTGGCTCTTCTTTCTCAGCTTCAGATCCCAACTCTTCACAATGAAGATAAGAAAGAGGAGCCCATGCTCCCCACCCCCCACCCCGGTCCAGGGCACATTTCTCTAGATATTGTAGGAAGTCCAGAAACTGCTGCCTTTGCCCCCTCAGTATAGAGTCGTTTCCTATTACATTTCCCCTTCTCCTCAGGGAGGTGGCAGAACTCCTGTCCACAGAACACTCCATAACATTCCATATTCTCTGTTGCTGACCCGTTTATAGTAGCTCTGAATCACTGTTAGTCAGACAACCTTTATTTTATTAAAAATAGAGCCTGATTTCTGATAATGTTGTGTCTTGGGTGACATTTCAACCAAGGGCTTGAATCCTGCGCTTGGTTGTCTTCTTCCTTATCAAATCTTTCTTTCGTATCTGTTCCAGAAAGGTTTTGTCTGCCACATTCAGAAACACACAGTTGGTGAATTTTTAGCACATGTGTTGCAGGTCCCTACAGCAACTCTCTCATTATTTATTTATTCATTTATTAGATTTATATACCACTCATCTAGCTGCAGGGCCACTCTGGAATAGGAATAGGAATCTTTATTGTCATTGCCCCCTTGCAGGAACAACGAAATTTCTTGGCAGTTTACAAGAATTCAACATACAAAAATAATGTTTAATGCCATGTTCTACCTCTTCCCTTATGATATCTACACCATCATTTAACTTGACACCATAGTTGATACTTTTATTATCCTTAAAGAGATGTTCTATATTTTCCTTCCACTCATATAGTTTCTCCTCAGTACTTGTCAAGGTATTACCGTTCTTGCCAATAATAGATTCACTTCCTCTACTGTTACACACACCTGCTGCTTGCCTTATTTTCTTGTACATGTTAAATGAATCATGATTAGCTTTCAGTTTTTCAATTTCGCTACACTCCTTTGAAAGTTTTTCTTCCTTAGCCATTCTTATTTTCTGACGTACTGTATTTCTTTCTACAGTTGTTTATATATTACAGGATATCTATTTTTCATCTATGATCTATGAAGTCCAGTATTTCATCTGTCATCCAAGGTTTGATCTTCTTTCTCTTGACCATTTTTAATTTATCTTGGTACACCTCATTCACAGCAGTTTTAATTTGTCTCCAGGTGTTTTCAACTTCATTTACATCTGCTGTCTCATTGATGGCTTTGAATTTTGTACTCAGGTTTGATTGAACTTCAGTTCTTCCTGCTGGGTCCTGAAGCTTAGAAATTGCAGTTCGACTATTTGTCACCTTTGGCTGACATTTCTTCAACTTCAACTGTTGCTAACAAAAGATTATGATTTGAACTAATATCTGCACGGGTATATTTTCACACATTTAATTGAATTCCAAAAATATTTATTAATCAAGACGTAATCAATCTGATTCTTGATATTCCTGTCAGCATTTGAAGTCCATGTATATATAAAGGCAACGTGGTGGCATCTGGAAATACTTATTTGCTATTACAAGTTCCTCTTCTTGAAATAACTGAATTAGTTGGTCACCTTCCTCATTGCCAATTCCTAAGCCATTTTTACCTACTACTTGAGCCCGTTTGCCTTGTCCTGCCTTTGCATTGAAATCACCCATAACTACAATAACTTCCATTGATTTGGTAAATGAAAAGCAGATAAAGAATATAAAATTCTTCCATATCATCATCACATGCATCACATGTTGGTGCATACACCTGGATAAGATTTAACAAGACAGGTTGTGCATTAAGTTGGAGAAAAATGACTCTGTCTGACACTGGGACGAACTTTCTGACAGTCTTACTGATGTTTGGATGGACTATGAATACCATTTCGTTAAAGTGATGAGGTTTGTTGTTACCAGCATAGTACACATGATATTCATCCACTACACATGTTCCTGAATTAGGCCCATGCATCTCACCAGTGCCGGAATCTCAGGACCCTCCTCACTGAGATGAACTATTTAGTCTCTACCCAGGCAATAAATTGACCACAGCTAACTTATACCAAAGTCTGGAGACTGTCAAAGCTCCATGGATTCATGATAGGTGACTCCTCAGCCTGTTAAAATATGCTGTGAATTCACACTTACCAGAAATGCTTCCAAGGCACCAAGTATGTTAAAGACATTTATTTAGGCTATTGGAGTTTACACAAAAATGTGGCTTTAGCTAGAAAACAAGAAAAATGAATCCTTCCTTAACTTTAATGAGGCTATGAGGCAAAAGCCTCTCTCTAAGTTTCTAAACTACATTTCTAAGCTTGTGTTAAGATGCAGCCATAAAATCCTTCTCGAAAAAAGTCCTCCTCCTCCTCAGACTATTCACAAGCATGGGAATGGACAGTCACATATTGCTTAAAGACCAATCAGGTTTCACTTGCTTCTGGCTGGGATCTTCACTAGCCTTCATTTACACAGACACTGAGATAGTGTCATAGGTACTGAAATGAAACTGCACGTTAATCTTCTCCATGTTGACATGTGGCCTAAGCTAACAGGCTTCACTACTTCTAAAATCTATTACACCAAGGATACCAATATTAAGTCTTTCCATTTCCTTGATGGCATTGTGGGTTTTTCCACTTTGAAATAAGCTGTGAACAGCTTCTGGAGGGGAGGGTGCTGTCCTCTCTTAGTCTATTCTTTACTGTTGTTTAGGGCAGTGCTCCCCAACCTTTTTGTCCCCACGGACCGGTGAATGTTTGATGATTTTCCGTGGCCCGGGGCTGGGGGCGGAGGGGGAGATGGGGGCGGGGGACGGGCGGGGGGAAGGGGAGGGTGTGGGGGGCGGGGATGGGGGGAGGGAGGAGGGGAGGCGGGGTGCAGGGGGGCTTGGAGCGTGTGCCTTGCGACGGGAGCGGCGGCGGCGCTCGCTGGCTGGGGGCATCGGGCGTGCCGCTCACCCCGCGTTGGGGGAGCCTGGGGCTCCTGGGTAGGCGGGCCCCCGCCTCCTCCTGTCGGGCGGCGCGGCAGCCGCCTGGGTTCGGCCGCCGCCGCCGCGCCCACCTCCGGCTTCAGCCTTCGGGGCGGCGGGAGGGGGAGGGAGGGAGGCCGGTGGGGGTGGCATCCCCGCGTGCCCCCGGAGAGGCCAGTGTCCTTTCCTCAGCCCTCCCGACACACACACACACACACACACACACACACACACACACACACACACACACACACACCTGGCCACCTCTCAGGGAGGCGGGCAAAGCTCACCCCGCCGCGCGCACCCCTCCCCGCCACCAAGACTTGCCCCCTCCGCCGGGTCTCCGGGCCGAGAAGGGAGCCCGAGCGCCTCCGCCGCCGCCGCCGCCTCTCTCACCTGCTGCTGGAACTTGTCCACTCTCCCGGGAGGCGAGGAGGCGGCCGCTGGGGACTGGCGGAACCCGCCCTGCCCCGAAGGGGCTGCAACGGGCGGCGCCTCCTCCTCCTCCTCCTCCTCCCGCCGCCGCCGCCGGAGGAGCAGCAGCAGCAGCTGGGGCGATGCCGGGGGGTCGCAGGCGGTGGCGACCGCGGGGGTGTCGCGGCGGCGGCGAAAACACCCGGCCCGGCCGCGCCCCCGCCCGCCCCCCAACACAGGCGCAGTCCGGCGGCGGCAGCAGCGGGGGCTCCGCCCTGGAGCGCGGCCGCAGGGAAGGGCCAAAGGGCGCGCGGCCCAGGGGAGGAGGAGGAGGGGCACCCACCTCCTCTTCCGACCGAGGGGGCCCCCACGCTGCTGCGGCGGCGTTGCGCGCGCATGGGGGGGCTCGCCAGCGCCTCCCGCGCGCGCCCCCTCCCCCGCCGGCCCCCGCGCGCCCGGCCCCCAGCTTCCTGCTGCTGCTGCTGCTGCTGCTGCTGATGGAGTGTGAGGAGGAGGAGGGCGGCGGCGGCGGAGGAGGATGCGCCGCTGCCGCCGCCGGCGGCGGGCAGAGGAAGAAGGCAAAGGCGGCGGCGGCAGCTCCTCCTGCGCTCCTCCAGCCTTCCTCCTCCACTGGCCGCCCGCGGGAGAGAAGAGGAGGAGGAGGAGGGCGGCGGAGGAAAAGGGAGGAGCCTCCCCCGCCTCCGCAGGCGGCAGGCGGCTGTTGTTTAGGGCATCAGTGGTGGGAATGTTGGTAAACCCTAAGCCAAAGCTGCTTTTTTAACAAGGGGGGAATTTTAAGCTTGTTCAAAAGCAAAAATTCCATGTGTTACCAAGAAGATAACTCCAGCATTAAAAAGCAAGGAAAGGCACAGTCTTGCCCATGACAGCAAAGCCAGTACAGTAGACCTTCGTATAACAAGCGGTTTGTTTAAAAGAAAATATGCTTAAAGGAAAAAATTTCTGGAGATAGGGGAAAATCGCTTAACAGAATTGCCTATGGGGTGAATCTGTGCAACAGAAAAAAATTGTGATTAGGGATTATTCTGTTTTCAAGGCATTCCTATGGGAAATTTGTACAAAGGAAATTTTGCGTAACAGAATTTCATTTGGAACAAATTAATCCCTTTATACAAAGTACCACTGTATTTACAGCTGTTATGTCCGGACTTAGCAATTCACAGACGCCATTGGTGTATGTCGTCTGTCATTTCCCTGTGGGTGATTAGCGATTTCTGGGCTGAGGAATGGTTTCTTAAATTCATTTCAGTTAGAACCTGTGGCTACTACATATTTGGGATTTCTATCAGCTAAAACAGCCTTCCTAATGATGACCTGTGCCTGCCAAGCAAAAGCTCTGCACACTAAGATCAGCTGTAGTTTCACAGGAATCCCTAATAGGAGGTTTGGCTCTCCCGTTGGGCCTCTCCTCCCTGTCTCAAGTGTCACTGGAGTTCCACCTGGCTCTGGACATTGGGCAGCTGGCATTTGTTTCCATCTTCTTCAACTCTGACGGAGAGGACTTTTTACAGACTTGATGTGCAAAAGGGTTTTGGCATTTCCCATGCAAATAATAGGTGCATTTCGACAGACTTTAATATAGTGTTGCACTCCTTAGTATTCGTATGGTGTCAGCCATCAACATTTATATAATACTAATGTTTGGACATCAGAGTGCAGAGGAGTGCTTCCCTTGAGAAAGCTATTCTTTCTTTTGAGTTTGCACAATAATGGCTATCAGGTGGGACATGTCATGCCAGAGGTAAACAGTCTAGTCTTCACCCAGGCCTATGAATCCAAGGAGACCATGACAGAGAAAATCAGATTGCTGCTTAATGATGTTTCTTCTTTAAGTAGTCTTCTGGTCATTAATGTGACACCCACCTATCGGCATGAATGCATGGAGTGCCTCTCTAAAAACCAAAAAGAAATTGCAAGAAGCAACCTGTTTTTTTAATGCTATGCAAATTAAACACATTAATTGCTATATAATTTTCTACCACTATGTTATAGCCCCCATCATTTATGTAGTAACCTCTCAGAGAGCTAGCATAGTGTAAATGTTAGAGTGTTGCATTTGGCAAAGTATGGCCAGAATTTAAATCCCTGCTTATCCACAAAACCTGCCTCATGTCCTTGGACAAGTCAGTACTTCTCAATCAGTCCTACCTTGCAAAGTTGTTTTTTTTTTAAAAAAAAAAACCTGGGGAGTGGGAACCATGTAACATTACCATATACACATAAGTAAAGAGGTAATTACATTTTTTTCCATAAGTGTGCTTCTGGCAATATTCTCATTACTCTTTTTTACTACAGTATTTGTTTTATTCATGGCAAGAAACCCTCCACTACTTCTATGACAGTACCACAGGAATCCCTCATGAGTTACATGGTAACTAAAATTCTGTGGCTTAATGTAGTAGAAATGCACTAGAGTAGGTCCTTTGAATCAGTGGGGCTGTGGTGAGTCAACTCTTCCGTAAGGACATTTGATTCAAATGGGCCTAAGCTTGTTGCGACTTACTTTGCTGAATGTTACTTTTTTTTACTACACTATCCAGAATCCTTCAGCTTGAATATTTTGGCTGTGGGACGTGGAATCTGAGAAAGTTCATTTGCCTGTCTGTACATATTAATACAAACATCCATCTGCTTTTCCTGAAGGTATTACAATATTCATCTGAGTAATCCATTCAGTGACTCCTATGTGAAGTATGTATAGGCCAGTGATGGCGAACCTATGGCATGGGTGCCAAAGGTGGCACTCGGAGCCCTTTCTGTGGGCACCCGACATCACCCCTTCATAGCCACCTGTACACAGGTTAAATTACTGTATTGGCACTTTGCAAAAAAAAAATTAGTGGGTTTTGAATTGCAGTTTGGGCACTCGGTCTCTAAAAGGTTCGCCATCACTGGTATAGGCTGATACCCAATAGTAAGTCACAACTAGAGTAAGCCAACTGAGTGGGGGATTCAGTGAGTCATGTGATCTTTAAGCTGTGTTGACTGAATGGTCTTCCTCTAGTTGCAACTTACTAATTTAACTAATTTACTTGTTTCCAGTGAATTAGTTCTTCAAGAAAGACATTGCTTGATAAGTATAAATACTGTAACTGACTATTTCCAGAAATGTATTATTCATAGCAACAATAAACTCAACAGCAATGACAATAATAAGAAGCAGGTGCATATTATGTCAATGATTCCTTTCTTCAAGATAGCACTTAGTTAACCTTCCAGAAGCCTATTGAAGATAACATGGAATTTGAGATTTCTGAAAGGCCTTAGTATCACGGATGAAGAGAATTTTTGAGTTTCCGATTTCCAGGGTCCTTGAGTCAAACCCCCTGCCAAAGCAGAGATTGGCATATGTTGCATAATATCAAAGCTTTGGGAAGTTCCTTTTTTTTGGACTGCAACTCCCATAATTTCCCACATAGCATGGAATGCCATGACTTCATTGTTCTCTATAAACAAGGTGGAAGCAGCTCAGCAAACAGATTTCACAAACCAATTGGGAACTAAACATTACTACAACTGCAAAATCCAATTTGAGTTTATACAATCTCCATGAAAACATTCATTGACTAACCATATGGAAAAACTTGGTTTTTAGAAAAGAATTAGCTGTAACAGCTGCATTTTTTAGTTTATATTTCCAGTTTTATAATAGACAGACACTTTTTTTAAAAATGACATTTTAAAATCCAGATTAGCTGAACAGTCACCAGATGGCTTGTCTCAAATCCATCTGGTTTTCAAACCAACTGGACAATATAGCAACCTTTCTACAAAATGACAATTTTTGAAAATCCTTAGCATAATAGCTATTAGAGGAACTGATAAAGACACTCTCATGGTTGAAATAATACATTTTAGCTGGGATCCACCTCTACTTAAGAAAAACTTATCTATTATATATTCCCAATCTATGTTTAAATCATCATCACCACCACCATCATCATCTCTGAAGCAGAGCTGGAAGGAACCCTATGGAGTCCTGCCCCTATCAAGGAGCAAGAGTAGGGAAACGAACTCCCAGCCTCTGATTCTGAAGCAAGGAGCCTAAACCACTGAGCTATCCAGCAATTAGTGATTTGTACATTAATTAAAAAAATAAGATGGGCAATTGCACATGTTTTTAACCTTTCTAAAGAGGTGTGCTTTTCTTTTCTAGGTCCCTGTTTCAAAATTCCCCAAGCCGGAAAAATGATATATTTCATTTGGATATTAAAAATGTCAGTGGCATAGGTCAGATCTTGGACTACATGTACACATCTCATCTTGACCTCAACCAGGATAATGTACAAACTTTGTTGGATATTGCACAATGTCTGCAAGTACAGAATGTTTTGAATATGTGCCGCTCATTTTTGAAATCCTCAGGGGATCTAGAGCAGCAGGATATAATGCCTTGTAATGGTATCCCTTCATTGCAGAGTAGTTTAGCTACAAATGATAACTGTCCTGATGATGCTACTAATTTATTACGGGTATCTTCATCAAGTGAGGACCCCTGTCCAGTTTCAGATGACCATGGCCTACAAAGGTCACAACCTGCTGAATTTCACATTTCATCTGATACTTTAAACAGACTGAAACAGGATTCTTTGAGTGATAGTTCCACAGATCCAGATATTTCATTTAAACAGTCAGATTGCAATCATAGACGCCACAACTTTTATGGCAAGCACTTCTACAAGAAGGCAGCTTGCTCTAGCAGCAAAAGACTGCCAAAATTGTCCTCTGATTTCAGTGTCTCTGCAAAAGAAAACTCAATTAGCCAGTCTGGTTGTCTTTCGGAACCATCACATGGTTTAAAGCCAGCTGTTGTGGTTCAGCCCTTGAGTGAGTGTCCTGGGGATCAAGGTTTAGAAGATGAATCTTTACAGTCATCCAAGCAGCTGAGACTTAAAAAAACTGTACACCTTAAGAAACTGGATTTCCTACAATCTCAAAAATCTCTGGAACAGTCTACTGTGCATAAAATTGCTGATGGAGACATTACAAGAAAAATAGAGTTAGAAGTGCAAAAGAGCACAGAAAGAATAAATAATGGAACAAATGAACAAAAAGAAGTTAAAAATCTAGTTAGTTTGGAACGATTGGAACAAAATGTGGAACTTATGCCGTCTCAGAAATCTTCTGACCCAGCTAGCCAACTGCAGACACTTCTTCCAGAGAGGCAGTATCCTTGTGCAGTATGCGGTAAAGCTTTTAAACATCCAAGCAATCTGGAGCTCCACATAAGATCTCATACAGGTAAAATTGTTTAACATTTCCTCTGACAGTGCCTTCTTAGAAAATTACAGCCCTAACCCCTCATCATGAATTTCTGAATGAACTACAGAATGTACCATATTTTTTTTATTTCTGCCATCTATAGTTGTATAGGTAGCTTATAAAAGAATATTATTTTTATTCTTCAAGTGATAGTAATTCATCAAAGGTTTTTCAGGAAAATCGGGAAGCATAGGGAAGTAAAATTGGTTAGAGTTAAAGGATTTTCTTTTGGTTAATGGACAAATCATTATCCAAATAATTAATAATCAAATCTGGATATTTCCAACATCCCAATAAACATATTTCTTATTTTGGCATGTGAAGAATGTTAAACATAATTTACATTTATTCTGTGACACATACCAGCAGAGTGGATTTCATTTAAAGCACTGATTTAAATTTTTAAAATCTCTTTTATGACCATTTAAATTATTTTTAACATTTTATTGTGATTTAAATCAATTTGATTTTTTAAAAAAGTCATTGACTTTTATCCACCCTGCATACCAATTGTAATAGTTTCCTGTTCTTATACTGTCAGAACCAAAGTAGATGTGAACGGTACCGGTAAGTGTGTTGTGTACTTCCAGATTTCTCACAATCTGCCCTCATGGATTAAAATGGTCCCTAAATTGTCCTTTTATTAGGTTCCAAATTGCAATGACATATTATATTAGGGAGATTGATAAAGGCTCATATTTGAACCATCAGGTGCCTAAGACCATACTTGTTAGCAAGGTTATGCGGGATATTCATTGGAACACTGGCAGTTAGTTTAGGATTTCTTGGGCTAGTTTAGGATTTCTTGCATCTACCTATCCACCAGATAAAGTGCTGATGAAACATCCTTTTTAAAGAAAAGGATTATATACAAAATCTTTTCTGCTATTTTTTGTTTTTATTTGAATTTGAAAACTGTGAAGTAGATTTGATAAATACAAGCCTAAATCCAGTTTGTGCTCAGCTGTGCAGTGAAAGCTGATGATGCCATGAGCTGATACCAGTAACATTAATTAAAAGCAGCTATTTTAAAGGCTACCTCTCCCAGCAGTCCAAAAACTTGCTAAGGGCAGAAGAGAGGCCTAGGGAATCTCAGAAGGAAAACCAGAGGGGATAGGAAGCTTTTAATTAGTTTGAGTTAAATGTTACCTTTGCCAGGAGATGACATCATCAGCTTCCAAAGCGTAACTTTCCATGAACAGGATTTTGGCCACAAGATCAAATTTTCCCCAGCCTTTCACCAAAAAAACAAAAAACAACCCCACCCACCCCCAGGATAGGGAATATGTGTGACACATTATTCCTTCTTCTTTTAGGTGAGAAGCCATTTGAGTGTAATATTTGTGGGAAATGTTTCTCACAGGTAGGAATTTAAAATTATTCTTAGAAGTGTTACTTTTTTGTTTGGTCTTTTGTTTATATGCCATATTGGCCTCTAGGAACCATTCTTTTTCGGCCAAACAAAAAGTATTGAATATGTTGTGTGTCTATCTCCCCTCACCACCACCACCACCACAATACTGGTGTGTAGCCTTTCCTGTTAATCTTGGAGCCAGGATTTGTCCATGGGCATTAATTATCCAGAAAATTCAGGTTTGGAAAAATATTAGGTCCATGAAACATAACGAATTTCCCATTCATAAATATTGCCCTATCAATTGTTTTTATTTGCTGCTAAATATTGTACTTTTTCCTTTGTATACAGCATATGCTACATTGCAGTGGCTAGTTGTATCTATCATTTTTTACCTTCTGACAAAGGCTGTAAGAAACATAGCAATGAAGATGTTGAATCACTTCCCCATGCCTTCTTAGGTAATACTTCTGAGGATGCAGAGTTCAGTTTCCGTCTAGTGTGCGCTTGACAGAGGGAACCTTTACTGCCTTGTCCTGTCTTAGGCTCTGTCTTAGTTTTGGACAAAAATACAGCACTGCTCTAGGGAGGTGTTTTTTTCCCAATTTACTTTTTCAAGGGGTGGGGGACAAGTTTGCACATGATACTTAAGTTGTCAGTTACTTTTTAAAAATTATAGTATTCAGCCCCCTTTATCTGTCAAGTGCCACATTGTGAACTTTCAGAACCTAGAGCAAATATCTTCATTTCCAAACATCATCTCACAAACTCATGTTGCTATGGGATTGATTTGTTTTAATCTTGCTGTGTCAGAGCTTGTGCTTGTCTTTGTAGGCAGGAAATCTTCAGACTCATTTACGTCGGCATTCTGGCGAAAAACCTTATATTTGTGAAATCTGTGGGAAAAGGTGTGTATGGTTGTGCAATACTTGTGTCACTGTTTCAATCAGGCGCCCAAAGGTTTAACTGTTACCTGTGGCTTTCGACAAATGGCTTTAAACCTTTTTAACCTGTTTTGAGAAATTTCCAAAACAGATATACAAACTTGATCAAACTAGATTGAAATCCTGGTTTGGATGAATTGCCCACAGCACAAATTCTTCCTTGTGGTCTCTCTGAGTGACACACCTAGGTTGTTTTGTGCCTATGTAAAGCAGCTAAGAACCATCTGAGTATGAGATAGACCTCTTGGAGGTAATCCTCCCTTCTCCTAGAGTGCATGACCAGGCATGTCTCCTGTCCTGTTCATAATTTTGGCCACCACATTTTTGGGAACATTAAAGTCTTTTTGTTTTTTTAAAGTATTGTTTCACTCCATCTAATTTAATAACTTAAGCTCTTGGAACATTCATGTTTTTCCCCTTATGCTGCACCAATTGTAGTAGTGGTGGTGGTGGTGGTGTCTAAGTAGGCTTGAACTTAATTTATTTAAAATTTTATTTATTATTTATTTATTTTTAAATTTGTATACCGCAACTGATTTTCCTAAATGGGAACTCTGGGTGGTGTGCATGAAACAGCATACAAGAAAAACCAAGAAATAATAAAATATAAATAAATAGATAATATTACACCAACAACAAACAAATGCTTGGCAAGAGGCACAAACTAATAACAAAACGAACAACAGACACGGGGAGAACAAAGCACACCCTAGCTATTGCCAAAGGCATCCCTAAGCAGCCAGGTTTTTACAGCCTTTTTAAAGGGTGCCAGGGAAGGAGCCTGGCGTATCTTGCTTGGCAGTTTGTTCCAGAGAGCTGGGCCAGCCACCAAGTAGGCCTGATTGTGCGTTGCAACCTTGTAGGCCTCTGTCGGGGTGGCCACCTGGAGTGAGAGGGTGGGCTGGGTCAGCTCTGACCTTAGGGAGGTACTCTCTCTGCCAGGTAATCAGGACCCAGGCCATGGAGGGTTTTGTAAACACTGTGGTCTCCTTTAGAGATGTACTTGTTGCATTTTAAAATATGACTAAAATATTGTTGCTTGATTATAATTTTTTGCTTTTTGGCAAGGTAATTTTCATGTATATGAAAAATAGATGCAATGCAAAGGAATAAAAGCATGTAAATAGCATCAGCTTGGTTGATTTACTTTTCTACCTAGAGAGCACAATAAAATACAAGATGTCTGAAGAGAGAATTGCTGCACAATAAGGGAAACAATAATTTAGGAATGAACTGTTTATACAATGATAGGTGAATGCTTATATTTGAAAATGTTAAGAACTATCTATCTGAGTTCCATGCAAACAAATACTTTCTTTCTGAGAAAAGAATTGGAGGAACAGGATTTTTTTCTGATTCCCCAGAGATTACATGGCAGCAGCTGAGGTCGGAAAGCCTCATGACCCTTTGATCTTTTGAAAATTGTGGTGGCAAGATCCCGCACATAGATAATTACTTTGGTATTCTCTTTTGTCTTCATGAGGATTATATGATTGAGAGGTCTGAGATCTGTTAGCACCTGTCTAAGATGTCCGCTGTAATAGACCAAGCAACTCTAGTGAATTTGTACACTGAGTGATGTCTATTTAAGCATCCCTGTATTGATAGATTGTTAGCTCAGGGGATGTGTGACTCAGAAGACATGTAACATGTAGAAGCACCAGATGCTTTCCTCTTGGTGCCATCATTGGCTTCATTCTGTGAATCCACAGCAACCAAGGTTCTCTCCTTAACCTCCAACCTCTTTGCTTGACTCTGCTAAAAAGAAGAGGAATAAAGAGAGAAAGCAAGCCACTTCAGCTCCATCTGAGTAGTCCAGAGTCCACACAGAGTTGCCTGCAAGAATATTGAAGGGCTTGTCACTCAAAGTCCCAGAGCTGTTAGCATTGGCCTATCTGTGTGGTAGTTCCTTTCAAGCAAACTCCCTTGTTCTCACTCCCCCACACACACACACATATTGGATACTTTTGAACAAGAGGCCAGTGCCTCAGATGCAGGTTTTTATATCCAGTACCATGGTTCCTCAGATGCCAAGCTAACTGCTGATATCCAGAAAGAACACAGACTAAGCCATGTAGTCCCCAAGATTACATAAATGCAAGAATGATATCGCCACTCTTGCATTTGTGTGATGACACCCAGTTTCTAGCTGCCTTCTCAGAAGCAAATATGCTCCTCACTTCCTCGGCAACAAAAGATTGCCCCCTGGTGGGACAAATCCCGATGTCCTAGTAGGCGTGCAGCCCAGGACCCTTCTTCCAGAGGCTGCAGTCATTCATCAGGCCAGCCCAAAGTCAGAGCTGAGCCTTTCTCAAGAGCGTGCTCCTCTCAGGATTGCTCACCATCAGATTGCAACCTGATACAAGACCTCTGTTTGTCTCGCACTTGATCTTTACAGAAAGTTGTTTTGCAAGATTGTTTCTAATCATGTTCCAGGAACTACACTTTGTGTAGTCAGTTTTGACGAAAGTCAGGTTTACATGCCCTCACACACTGATGTGAACACGACTGTTATCACTTTTTCCTCCAGGTCAGTAGAACATTCCACTGAAAGTCTAACCATGGAAGGAGGAACAAATTCCAATATAGCAGCATGAAGTCAGTGATAATCCAACAAATTGAATATTTTCTGGATAAAAAACTCACAAAATAAGACTCGGCTCACTGTATTAACCATTTTTCATGCATGATGTGGTAGTGTTCGGATTTTTTTTTCAGAACTGCAACTGTAATGATGCTCAAGCATAGTACTGTATTTCCCAGCCATGGCTGGCATATTTAAAATCTCATGAATCTGCTTTGAAGAGTGTCAGCTTGTTTCCAGTGTATTGCTGGAACCATTATATCGCATTGGTATGAGACTTTGCATCATGTCCTTGCCTTCATATAGTCATTTATAAAATGGTACCTGTACAAAGAACTGAGGAGGTCCTTTGGACAGCCTTCATGGGGAAATGCTTATTCATAAATGGATGCATTTGGGCACGCCCATCAGGAATATAGTATATTTGACAGTAATATGTAGGGTTTTAGTGCAGAAAGTGAAGTTTAGTAGTGAAATCACTTACAAGAAAACATAAAATGATATTTTAATTTTTGGTTATAGATTTGCAGCATCTGGAGATGTCCAGCGCCACATTATTATCCATACTGGAGAAAAACCACATCTATGTGATATTTGTGGTCGAGGTATGTTGAAATTAGCACTTCCTAGAATTTAGGAATAGACTACATGCTCTACCTCATTATGCTGTTACTGTAAAGGCACCTCTGCCTGATCTGGCCCTCCAGAACCCAAAGAAACCCTGCCTGTGACTTGCTTTTGGCAATCCATACTATGATTTGCAGGACCAGATCATGCATCTGTGGTGAAGAGCTACAGGCCTGGTGAGCTGCAGACCTGCTCTCTACCTAAAAACTGCTGAACTAGCAGTTGGGCACAAGACATTTGGACCATTTGTGGCTTGTTTCATCTTCTTTCTGTTGCATCATTCTAGGATTTAGTAACTTCAGTAATTTAAAGGAACACAAGAAGAACCATATAGTAGAAAAAGTTTTTACCTGTGACCAATGTGGAAAGTCTTTTAACTTACTACGGAAGTTGGTAAAACACAGGATCAGACACACTGGAGAGAGACCATACAGTTGCTCAGCTTGTGGTAAGCCCATCCTTTAAAAAACAGCAACGCCATAACCCTTTCTTTGTTCATTTCTTGAATACCTAGATTTTTCTGGACAATGGAGTGAGTAATGATAATCAGATACAACAGCTACCCAGCATCTGTTTGAGACGTTAAACTTTGCCCTACTTACATAAGAACATAAGAAGAGCCATGCTGGATCAGGCCAACGGCCCATCTAGTCCAGCTTCCTGTATCTCACAGTGGCCCCACCAGATGCGTTTGGGAGCGCATGAGACTAGATACCTGTCTCCTGATACCACTCCCCTGCATCTGGCCCTTGAAGGACCCTGGTTTCTCCATCATGGTTTGTAACCTGTGATGGACTTTTCCTCCAGGAATCTGTCCAATCCCCTTTTGAAGGCATCCAGGCTACATTAAAATGCATTTGTCATTTTGCAGACCATTCCCCTAGTTTGGAGAGATCCTTCTGGAGCTCTTCACAATCTTCTCTGGTTTTTACCACACGGAAAAGTTTTGTGTCATCTGGAAACTTGGCCACGTCACTGCTTATCCCTGTCTCCAGGTCATTTATGAACAGATTGAAAAGCACCGGTCCCAGGACAGAGCCCTGGGGCACACCGCTTTTCACTTCTCTCCATTGTGAAAATTTCCCATTGACACCTACTCTTTGTTTCCGGGATCTCAACCTGTTCTCAGTCCATAAGAGGACCTGCCCTCTTATCCCCTGACTGTACAATTTTCTCAGCAGCCTTTGGTGAGGGACTGTGTCAAAGGCCTTTTGGAAATCCAGATAAACTATATCCACCGGTTCACCCAAATCCACGTCTGTTGACCTTTTCAAAAAATTCTAAAAGATTTGTCAGACAGGACTTACCTTTACAGAAGCCATGCTGGTTTTCTCTCAGCAAGGTTTGTTCTTCTATGTGTTTTAAGATTTTCTCTTGGATGAGGCTTTCCACCATTTTCCCTGGGACAGATGTAAGGCTAACCGGCCTGTAGTTTCCTGGGTCCCCCCTCCTTCCTTTTTTAAAAATTGGTGTTGTGGAATGTATCTAAAATAAGTTGTTAGAATGAATGTAGGTGATGATGATGATCCCATATTCAAAAAAAGATGTAGAAATAGTAGTAGTAGAAGAAGGAGTAATAGTAATTGTTCTTGTAAAATAGAACACATTATTCATCCAAATAACAATTCAGGTACAAAATAATATATAATTAATGAGCAAATACAGCCATAATAAGGAATTACATGGAAATTGTTTGATTAAACACAGTCTTACCTCAACTTACGGTTGTTTCAGAATCAAATAATTCAACTTACAAATGCTGCTCTCTACTCCTCATGACAGCTGACTTGGACAGGTCCGACCTATCAAAGTCACCTGTCATGAGGAGCGGAGAGCAATGTTTGCTGCCCATCGCCATCTCCTCCTCTCCCTTGGTTGCTTCCATCTCTGCAAAAGAGATCGAAACAACCAAGGAGGAGGAGGAGGTGGCCATCGTGTCTCTGTTCCCAACCACCCAGGTTGGGCAAATATGCATCCGCCCCAAGAGATCCCTGTGATGGATGCATCTTCACCCAGCCCAGGTGCCTTGGAAGGGAAGCACTTCTCTTGCAAGGCACCCGGGCTTCTTTCTCAACCAGGAGCAGCTGAAGGCTGCTCTCCTCAACCCCCAGCTAATCTTGACAGGTCCAGACTGTCTGTCAGAGTCAGCTGTCTGGCGGAATGCGGAAAGCAGCCTTCGGCTGCCCTTGATTGAGGGGGGTTGGGACAGCCTTCCCATGGGGATGCATTTTGAAGAAGACTTGGGCGGGAGAAACACTGGGGAAAAGACACATCAAGCTGTTTTGGGGCACTCAGAGTATTTCCCCCGCCCCAGCCTATTCTCTCTTCCTTTCAGCTTTCAGGTTCCTGAAAAGGAGGAAGGGACAGGGAGCCATAGCCAGCAAAAGGAGGAAAGGTTTTCCCCTGCCCCAACCCAGCATAGAAGGGGGAAAACTCCCCCCCCCTTGCTGAGTTGGAGATAAACCTCTTCAGTCACCAGCCACCAAAGGCTGCTCCACAGAACCACAACATACCACTTAGAGTTGTCAATATCATCTCTCTGTCAGTTGCAGAGGGAACAGCCTTTGGCTGTCCATTGATTAAGGGGTTTATTTTGACAGCCTTCCCATAGGAATGCATTGAAAACCCATTAATCTGTTCCCTCCAGCACTTTGCAAGATGAACTTTACATAGAACGAATTGCCCCATGGAACGAATTAAATTTGTCATGAGGTACCTCTCTCTCTCTCTCTCTCTCTCTCTATCTATCTATCTATCTATCTATCTATCTATCTATCTATCTATCTATCTATCTATCTATCTATCAACACACATACATATTGTATTTTTCACTCTATAAGAGGCACCTTTCCATAAGATGCACCTAGTGTTTAGAGGAGAAAAACAAGAAAAATATAGCAATATTGTTACTGTTTTGCAGAAACATAGATAAGAACAAACTCTAACAAATAAAAAATGCTAGTACTAGTTTGGAGGTGATAATTACCAATTAGAAGCTAATATACTGTCCATTTGAAACAGATTTACAGCAAGCTAAAGCAAAAATGGAATAAAAATATGCTTCTTTGTTCTGTAGGAAAATGCTTTGGAGGATCTGGTGACTTACGAAGACACATCCAAACTCATACTGGAGAAAAACCATATAACTGTGAGACTTGTAATAAATGCTTCAGTCGTTCCGCTGTCTTGCGTCGACACCAAAAGATCCACTGTAAAGCTGACAATGAAGCTAGAAATATACTAGGTGAGTTTAGTCAGTCAATGGGAATCGCTAATCTTGAGAAGTCCCAGAGTTCAGACTCATTTACCCAAGAAATACCAACAGTGAACTTGTTACCAATCTCAGCAAACTGTCCCATCTACACAGCTGGAAATTCATCTGATGAACTACAAAGCCCTGGGAGAACATTCCAAAAGGTGGAGCCCTCAGGGAAACATCGTAATTGTGTGAATCAACCAAAAATAAGTTTGGATCCAATTAAATGCTGCAAATCTCAGCAGACTTGCTCATACAAAGAAATGGACTTGACACTTGAGGAACAGCCTTTGCCTTCTGATGATATTCCCATGGCTCACAGCGGGTCCAATGGGGAATTAAGTTGCCATATATCTTCTGCTGAATGCAGAAATAATGAAGGACCATTCTTCTCCAGTGTGGGTCTCTGGGGTTTAGCTATGAAGACTTTACAGAATGAAGATGAATTGAACCAGTAAGAATTTGTGCTAGAGCTTTGTGAGCTTTTAAGAATAATTTACATCAATAGAGATGTTCCTGTCCTTTTATTTTTATTACTACAGTATTTTTCTTCACATTTGTCTTCTTATATATGTTTTGATAGTATTTTAGTGACCAAAGCATTTCACATACAGTATACAATATTATTTTTTAATCCTTACTGTTTTGCCTTGCAGACTTTACAGAGCACAGTAAAGTATTCATACTTCAGGTATCATACACAATTGGGAGGCTCACTTTAAAGCAACAAGTCAATTAATGAGAGATATGTTATTTAAAATGGGATCTTCATGATTAAGGCTGTATGACAGACGTAGGGTGCCTAAAATAAAATAATTTCTGAGTTAATTTGTACCTTGCCCCAGATCATCCCAAATCTGTAGCATTTGCAATTGTGTAAAAATATGTGATTTAGCTAATAGGTTTTTCTCATAACAATCTCTCTCCCTTACATGGACCCACCTATTTAAAATGGCAATGTTTGCATCAGAATGGAGTTTCAGAAAATCTGCCAGAGTGTTAATCCAGAAGAAAAGCATAGCAATATAAAAGGCGGTCACCTGAATTAATCCCATAATCCCCATCCAGATTCTGTTCCAAAATTTAAACCCTTTTTCCTTAAATTAATTTCCCCAGTCACCAAACATACGGTAATTCCTTCAAGAACTGGATTCAAAATGACATGTACAGTTTAATTGGGAGAATTCAGAATGGAGGGTGGAGGGTGGGAAATGCCAGGGCAGGAAGGAGAGGGAAAGAACGTTAGGGGAAAGTGGACAAGAAGATTGGGCAGGGAATCAGAAGGGATCCTCTGTGCATGTCAGGAGGTGCATTCAGGAAAAAATGCCATAGTATGAGTACTGCAGATGCTATTTTGCTGCTTCTTTTGTGGCCACACCTCCAAAGGGAGACTTGACTTGGGCTTAGAATTGTAGAATGTAGAGCTCAAGGGGACTCTCAGGGCCATCAAGCCCAACTCCCTGCAGAACAACAAAATCCATTTCCTGAGCCCATCTGTCCCACTATCAAACAGCTCTTCCTGTTTGGAGGTTCTTCCTAAGGTATAGTCAAAATCATTCTTATAATTTGCACCCATTACTTTGAGTCCTCTAGAGCCCAAACAACCTTGCTCCCTCTTTCACTTAATAGATCTTCAAATATTCAAAGATGGCTATCACATGACCTCTCAATATTCTCTTCAGGAGTAAGTAGACCCAATGAATGAGGGGAACTTATATGGGTGTTGGCTTACCAAATCCCCACTGAAACAGTGGACTCCCCACTCTGGTTGGCACTAAGTGCTGGATTTCAGACGATTTTTAGGTCATGTTTGATGAAATCAGAGCAGAGCAAGACTAGTACTTTCCCCATAATGAACACCAACATTGGCTTTTCTGTTTGTTTTGTTTAATTTTTGTTTTTGTTTTTTGCAGCCATCTCACCCTACTGACACATGTTTAGCTTGTGGTCTATTAAGGCCACTTTCAGAAGTATTAATGCCAAGCCAGCTGTGTTCCAGTCTCTATTTGTACAATTCCTCCCCCCACCCCTTACTTATTTTGTTTCTTCTTGTTGAGATTTTAGCAAGGCTAGTCGCGCTAAGTTCTGCTGGAACCCAAAATACCCAATAAGGAGTCCAACAGGAGAGTGATCCAAAGGAAAATACTGGTTTTATTGAGCCCAATAAAAGACAGCAGGCGAACACCCCACCAGGACAGTGCGAGAATGTTCCGCCCCGAAGACAAAGATGAAAGCCATTTTATACCTTCCCTTTCCCTCCCTCCAAGGTGTGCACCTCCCTGGGGGTGGGCAAAGGGGATGGTCTTTGGGGATGTCCAATGGGTGCAGTTCAGGGGCTGGTCCGAAGGAGGTCCTGGGCGTTCCTGATAACCTGGAACTGGACCCCTGCCCAGGTGTGGTTGGGTCAAATCTGTCCCTTAATGAGCCATCAGGGGTGTTACAATGGAAAGGAGGAAACTGGGTATTGTCTGGGGGTCTGGGTAAACTTGGGGAAATCAGTAAGTCAATGGAGGGACCAGAGAGTCAATAGGATTAGCCCTGAGGCTGTCAGACAGTTCCTGATGGGTGTGGAGTTGGAACAATGAGAAGCTTCTGGCTGGAGATAATCCAGGGTGCAGCTGTAGTGTGACGTGCTGGAATCTGGGATGACCAATGGAGTTCACTCTGGAAGATGCAGTCTTCTGATGGAGCTGCCATGATGTCCTCTTCCTCTGCCACGAGCCCCTGCCCAAGATCGTGTAGGTCCAGGAGACATAGAATAACGTAGGAACACGTTTGAAGCACACCCAGGGAAAGTGGGTTAAAGGGAGAGAGAGAAAGGGAAAGAGAGAGGGGGGGAAGGTTCAGGATGGCTGGGGTCAGAGGCTAGAGGCAGTATAGGCAGAGGGATATGATGGAGGTAAGCTTTTGGAGGCAAGGGACATCCCTGGGGTTTGGAGATGATCATTCTTGATCATCCCCTCATGAGCCAAGAGCATGGTGGAAATAAACCATCAGTTCAGGAAGATTTTCCTGGGCTGCATATCTGGCTGCCTTAAAGGTTTAAAGAACAGAATCCAATTCAGCCAAGAAGGGGTTAATCAAATTTGTTGGTGGTGGGGGCCTTGACTATGCTTCTTTGGAAACCTTTGGAATGGAGGAAATAAGTCTCCAAAGTTTTCCACAAAGGCAGGGAGCCCTATTTGTTAGATTTGGTAGTGCTGGGGTGGGGGTGGGGGTCTACCGTCATAGAAAGGCACTAGCGGTTGAAGGCAGGATTCCCCTGGAACTGAAACACAGCTAGGAATAGGGACCGGTGCTTATTCCTGACTCAAGCCGAGTGCCTGGAACTGTGAGGCAGGTAGAGGAAGGTGGATTCATGCCGCTGGCGTCGATAGACCTTAGCCGCCTCCCTGGAACTCAAGATCGGTTGGGGTTTCAAATTTCTGCGGTTCAGGATCTATGGAACTAATTCGTTGTAGTGGTCTACTCCCTAATCTATCGCAATCTTATCCGTTTTAAGCGCCCCCTTCCGGCTCGTAATTAACGAGACACTGATGGATGAGGGGGGCGCTGATTGGCTAAGGCCCACGGGCGGCTAAACCCTTAGCACCCCTGCTATTTTATGGACCCACGGAAATGAACTGCCATGGTTATCTTGTATCAGCGTAAACTGACAAATTAGATACAAAGTGGAGTTTTCCGGTCACCCAAGCTCTCAGTTTCGCTAGCAATACCAACAGCCTGCAAAACGGCAGTAGATGTATTCCTCCCGATATCTCAGGAACGGAATGGAATTTTTGGACCGGGTTTGAAGTGTAGTGCTTATGAAGGTGTGGGACGGGTGCGGGCGGTTCCAGGGAATCTTGGAACTGCTCCAATTATTATTTATTGTGATCTTTATTTCCATTACAACTCTTCATTCTGACTATCAGCCTATTAAAATCCCTTGACCTCTGATTCTGCATTCTGAAGCACTAGCTGCCCCTCCAGGTTTGCTGTCATCTGCAGATTTGATGAGCATCCTTTCCCTATCCTCATCTATTTATAAAAAGAACACAGGGTCTTTCGTCTATCCTGGGCAGCAACTTTTGTCTATCCTCGGCATGTGCCACTGGAGACCACGATCATCCCATTCCACACTCATATTTCTGATCACTATGGATGGGCATGAAAGGTGGACAGTGAGGAAAGCTAACAGGAAAAAAAGCAAGAGAGGTTCCTTTGAAATGTGATGTTGGAGGAGAGCTTTGCAGGAAGGTGGACAAATCAAATCAGGTTGGACTATCTCTGGAGGCAAAAAGGCTAATGTGGAGGTTGTCTTGCTGTGGACAAGGATTCCCCGGGTGGGGTGGGGTGGGCGAACAATAATGCTGGGAAAGGTTGAGATCTTTGAGATGAGATGGACTGACGACCTCAAGGAATCTACATGCCGTACTTTAAAGAGCTGAGCAGGGCAATTGTAGACAGTAGGTATCTGTCACCTACAGAACATAGAAATCAGGCACATTACATGGATGTTGCTCATTTGGTTTAATGCATCTCCAACTTCAATATTTCAAACACAACACAATACAATATAATGCATAACAGAAAATCTTTCTGGAAGTGCCAAACTGCACAGACTGGCCCTATAGAGAAATGGGAATAATCCTTTATTTCACACGTCTGTAGATGGTTTAATGTTTCTACCGTAGTAGTAGTGCCGATGAGCATTTTAAACGCGATGGAGGGATGTAAAAGCCACCGATACTGCGAAGGGGGCGCGGGGGCGCGGGGGGCTTTCTTCGGGCAAGCGGCTGCCAAGAGGGAAAGGAGCCTCCGTCCCGTCGCCGCTCAACACGCGCGGACGCTTCCCGGCGCGGCGGTGGCTGCAGCCCGAAGGGCCGCCCGTGTCGCCCGAAGTCGCCCGGGGCAAAAGGCAGGCTCGCCTTTCCGGGCCGACGAGACCCTCCTCCCGCGGGGACCTTCCCGGGCGGCCGGCTGGGGGGGAGGGGGGTTCACCGTCGCGCCGGCCGGGGCCAGACCCAAAGGACTTGCCGAAAGAGCCGGCCTGGGGTGGCCCCCGTCGGCTCCCCCCCCCGCCGAGCCAGAGCTCCAGCTGCCGCCCTCCCTCCTCCCTCCCTCCCTCCCTTCCACGCGCCTGCAGCAGGTGCCCCCCGCCGCCGCCGCCGCGACCCAGACGAGCCCCCCCTCCTCCTCCCCCCCCCCGTTCCGAGGCGTCGGCGGCGTCGGGACTCCCGCGGGGGCTCCAAGGCCAGCAGGGAGGGAGGGGGCGCCGCGCTTGCGTCACGCCCGGGGAGCCCTTCTGGGTCCTCGCCCACGTCTCTTCGCTCCATCTCTCTCTCTCTCTCCCCCCCGCCGCACCGCCTCCATCACCCCCCCCCCCCCCCCCCCCCCACCCCGCGCGCCGCAACAGCGGTTCCGTGGCGAGCGGGTGAGCGCTGGGCGGAGTCCCACGGGCGGCCCCGCCCTCCCCGCCCGACCTTCTCGAGAGAGCCTCCCCCCCCCAACCCCCCCCGCCCGCCAGTCCCTCTCTTGTTCTCCGCAGGAAGGGAAACCCCCCCCCGCCCGCTCCTCCCTTCCCCAGGCGAGGCGGCGGAGGAAGGTGGGCAGCAGCAGCAGGAGGAGGAGGAGGAGGAGGAGGGAGGCGCGGGAGGGAGGCCAGCCGAGGGGGCACGTGCGCGGGTCGGGGCTCGTCGGCCGCGGTGGGGGCGGGGGGGCGAGGGGGCGGCGCGGAAGGCTGCGCAGAGCGGACCCCTTTCCCGAAGAACAAAGAGGCAGGTGGGCCAGTCCGGGCGGGGGCGGAGGAAAAGGGAGGGCGAGGGAGGGGGCGAGGGGGCGGCACGGGGTGCCCAGGGCCTGGAGGACGAGGAGGAGGAGGAGGAGGGGGGGCAGCTGGCGTGGACCGCGCGGGGGGGGCGGCGGCGGCTTCGGAGCCCTTCCCGCCCTTGGCCGTTCCCGAACCAGCCTCCTGCGTGCTTCACTGCGGCAGGGCAGGTCGGAGGCGCCTCGGAGCTCCCCCCGTCCCGCGCCCGGGGCTCCTCTCGTCCGCCCCCCCCTCCATCCACCCCCCCACCCGCACGCAGGCACGCGCGCGCGGCTCAAGCCCCCGCAGGGCGGCACCGCGGGGCGGGACGGGACGGGGGGCGGCTGCCCTTCGGGTCAATCGGCCCGGCGCCCGTGCCTTTATCTTATGTTTTAGTTGGGTGCAATCAGAGAGTGTGCCTTTGATCCGTCCTTTGTGTTTCTACACGTGTGCATTTTTCAGGATTCCATTTCGTTCAGGGGGAAAAATGGTGAAGCTGGGAAATAATGTTAGCGAGAAGAGCACAAAGCAACCCCTCTTAGAGGATGGCTTTGACACCATCCCCTTGATCACGCCCCTGGATGTCAATCAGCTGCAGTTCCCGCCTCCGGACAAGGTACGGTAGACTGAAGATTTCACCCCAAACAATTGCATCCAGATATCAGGCAAGCAACCAAAATAATAGGGTAATGCCTGTCAGAAAGCTTCCAGGGCAGTATTTTAAAACATTTATTTCAGAATGTTGATACAGTTTAAAAAAATACATTGAAAACGTTTGTGTAGTTGATTCAGTCAATTTCCTTGAAAGTTAGTGAATGTAGCAGGTAACCACATGTTTGCCTTTTTCTTCAAAACTAGATACATTATTATTTGCTATGTGTGATTTAAACTACAGCCAATATACCTCAGTTGTCAGATTTGCCCCTCCCATTCCTAAATTCACTGTGGCTTGCGCTTGGTCTAATAATTTGCGGGAGCATGAAGGTTACTCTGAAGAATGAGGTTGCAATCTTTGCAGGGTGTATGTGACCTTTTGAGAACTGTTCTTGGACCAAAACAAAAATGTTTCAAGCATTTATTTAGGTTTCCCTAGGCTAGAGGGCTTCAAGCAGAGAACAACCCCAAAACAAGGTTCCTCAGCTCTTGCCAGGGATAGATTCAGAAGCTGCTTTTGTAAGACATAGAACACACCTGTAAAGGAGTTGAAATACAACATATGAAATCGGTTTGAGTAGTTCCTTACCAACATTGTGAACTAACTGGTTTTCTAGAGTCTAAAAATGGCATTTTTAGTGCATGGCTCTGGTTTGTTCCTTGTCCTCCTCACAACACTGTTTATTCAAAGGAAAAGGCAAGCAAGTTTGGGATGGGAGAGGAGAGCAGAGAATCTTCTGCACGAGGGCACCACACTTTTAGGATTTTGGCATTTATTTTGGTATAGAAGGAAATTATCCCTATGTATTTTTACGTATGGTATTCCATTCTCAGGAAGGTACTGTACTTAGCTTTTTAATGCTAGACAATACAGTGGACGCTTGTATAACAAACAGTTTGTATAACATAAAATTTGTACAACATAAAAAATTCCGGATATAGGGGAAATTTGCTTAACATAATCGGCTATGGGGAAAATCCATACAACATAAAAATGGGATCACTCCGTTTTCAATGCATTCCTATGGGAATTTGTATAAAGGAAAATTTGCTTAGCATAATTTCATTTGGGACAAATTAATTCCTTTATACAAGGTACCACTGTACATTTTCATTCGTTTGTTTTACTGCTCTTGTCCTCTCCTTTTATTAGTGTATGGATTATACGCTAAATATCTTTCATTTCTCTCTCAGCTATCTTGGAGCCATAATTATAGGACAGAAAATTAATAACTGAAAAATATTATTTGCAAGAAACCCTGGAGTCTGTATTGGCCCACTTTAAGTTTTTTGTAAAGGGAAATTGTGGATAGATTGAAAAATGACTTTGGGTCTGTAATATAAATGGGATTATAGCCTAGAGAATTTACAAAGGGCAGATTTGAAAGCTTCATGTATTGTAAAATAGGGCATTCCAAGTCTTTGTTGAAGCAGCTCCACATGCTTTTGTTCATGTATGGGTGTGGCTTTTTGCATAGATATTTTATACATACTTGCAAACTAAGCACAGCTCCTTAGTTGATGCAAAATGCAGAATGGCAAAGACTGTCAGAACTAATAAGGAATATGACAATGTATCTTAAAGCATATAGACATATTGAATGTGCACTCTCCCCCCAAATGCATTATTGAATCTAAATAGCTTGCAGTGGCTTTCTGAATGCTGCATGTGTTGATTAATGTTGCACTAAAATCACTAGAAATTATTAATCACAAAATGTAATGGATAAATGGACATTAACTATGTTTGGTAACTACTCTATTTATTAACATCATTTTAAAGACTTGGTTCTTCTATTTAATTTTAGTGTATTTTTCAATGTAAAAATCATGATTATTTTAGCCTAATAGCAAGTATGGAAGAGCAAAGTATTTTAATTGATTGTTACCTTCTACAAGGAATAAAAGACTGCCTCTCATGATTATCTTTTTTGGCATAATTCCAGTGTTCACCCTGAAACCACACAGAATGCAGCCATCCATGGCAGATGTGTTTGGGCTGCAAACTTTACAGTTCTCACTTCCGTCGGATTAACCAGTGCTTATTGTTAGCTTTAGAATTGGGATGTAGTAACTTAAAAGCACTTGTTTCTGTGATTCATGCTTACCAATAAATGCCTCTTCCACTGCTAATAAAGGTGTGTTTGGTTTCAGCCCTAGCCAGGAAGGAAACCAGCCCCCAACACCGATTGTGAGCTGTTCCCTGCCACCACATAGGGAGGCTAGTGGCATAGAACTGATCAGCTAAGCCAGGCATGCCCAAACTTCGGCCCTGCAGATGTTTTGGACCACAACTCCCACAGTCCTTTGCCATTGGAAATAAAGGCTTGGAATTCTGGGAGTTGTGGTCCAAAACATCTGCAGGGCTGAAGTTTGGGTATGCCTGAGCTAAGCTGCTTGCTCCAACAGTAACTTTGCTATGAGTCACCTTCCTGTTGCATCCATCCCACATGGTGGAGTGGGCATGGCAGCATTAGTTTAACTGAGAAGTGATAAAGGGTGTCTATGTTTCTCCACAGTATGTGTTGGAGCAACTCATACCTTTCCTTAACTATTTTATTTATTTATTTATTTATTTTTATTTTAGAGTATTTTATCCCACCTTTCTCCTTTTAAAAAGGACTCAAGGCAGTTCATAACAAGTCCCAAACAGTTCAAAATATTTTGGGCAGAGGGGTTACATCCATATTCAAGCTCTTAATGTTTCTGTTTCCCCTCAGTAGCCATAGTACAGATCATAGGCAATCTTCTGGAATCCTCTACTAGGTAATTCTGTATGAGGGAAATTTCTGGTTGAACTTGTGGATAGTGTATGTATATTTAAACTCCCATTTTAAAAAGCCAGGAAATTCTGTTCTTCAAAAACCCTCCAGTTTATTGTCCTTCAGTACCCACGATTCAAAAAGCCAGGAAATGGCCCAAAATTGCTCCACAATATTATGCCTGCATTGTCAGCAGGTGAAAGAATGCTAAGGACAGCTTGAATGTTTATAACACAAATGGCAGCTGTGACGTATTTGTGACATACACCACATCACATACTGGGTTTCCACTCACTGTCACCACCAGATTAACTGGATGCTTGTATGTATTTGAGAGAGAGTCACACCAGGTTATATAGTTTTAAAATAAAACACTGAAACATTTATTAGTTTACAAATAGAAGTTCAATATTATGATAGCTTTAGCTGATGTTATTGTATTGCAATCATGAATTCTTATAATAATGTACTGCATATCCTTTAGAAACCAGACCCTTTTCAGTGACAGGATCTCACACCTGACCAACTGACAATCCGAACTGACTCTCAGCTCTTTCAACTGAACTAAACTGAAGTGCTCTCAACTCTAACTAACTCTAACTCTAACTCTAACTGAACTCTCCAGCACCTATTAGATTTCCATATACAGTGGACCCTTGTATAACAAACGGTTTGTATAACATAAAATCTGTACAACATTAAAAGATCCAGAGATAGGGGAAATTTGCTTAACAAAATCGTCTATGGGGCAAATCCGTACAACATAAAAATGGTCGTGATTAGGGATTACTCTGTTTTCAATGCATTCCAATGGGAAATTTGTATAAAGGAACATTTTCTTAACATAATTTCATTTGGAATGAATCAATTCCTTTATACAAGGTACCAGTGTATAAAAATTCTTAACCACTCCCACCAGCTTAGAATCATAGAATCATAGAGTTGGAAGAGACATCAAGGGCCATCCAGTCCAACCCCCTGCCATGCAGGAACTCCCATCACAGTATTTCCGACAGGTGGCCATCCAGTCTCTGCTTAAAAACCTCCAAACAAGGAGACTCCACCACCCTCCGTGGCAGCATACAGTATTCCACTGTCAAACAGCTCTAACCATCACAAAGTTCTTCCGAATGTTCAAATGGAATCTCTTTTCCTGCACTTTGAAACCACTGCCCTGAGTCCTAGTCTCTGAAGCCATGGGAAACAAACCTGTTCCCTCTTCAGTTTGACATTCTTTCAAATATTTACACATAGCTATCATATCCCCTCTCAGCCTTCTTTTTGAAAGGCTGAACATTCCCAGTTCCTTAAACTGTTCCTTGTAAGACATTTCTTCAAGACATTACCCTCAACCATCCTGGTTGACCTCCTCTGTACCCGCTCAAGGTTGTCAACATCTTTTTTAAGTTGAGGCACACAGAACTGGACACAGGACTCCAGGTGGGGTCTGACCAGAGCAGAATAGAGTGGTACTATCACTTCCCTTGAACCAGACACTATGCTTCTGTTGATGCAACCAAGAATTGCATTGGGTTTCCTAGTCACCGCATCACACTGCTGACTCATGTTCAATTTGTGGTCTACCAAGACTCCCAGATCCTTTTCACAGGTACTATTTTCCAGCCAGCTATCTCCCATCCTATATCTGTGCAATTCATTCTTTTTACCTAGATGTAGCACCCTACATTTCCCTCTGTTGAAACCCGTTCCGTTAGCTTTGGCCCAGCACTCTAATCTTCAAGGTCATTTTGGATTTTCATCCTATCCTCTAGGGAATTAGCAACCCCTCCCAATTTGGTATCATCTGCAAATTTAATTCACATACTCTCTATTCCTTCCTCCAAGTCATTAATAAAGATATTGAACTGCACTGGACCCAAAACAGAACGCTAGGGCACCCCACTGGTCACATCTCTCCAAGCTGAAGAGAGGCCATTTCTGATCACCCTGTGGGTGCTTGGTGATTAGCTATTCAAAACTCAGGAATATTCATACTTGTTTTTCCTTTTTGCCACAAACCTCCCCCCTTAATTAACTAGTTTTAAGAGGGCAAACTTTCCAATCAATTTACCCACTTAAAATTAAATTCCTGGAGTTACACGTACCATTCAATATACCTGTACATATTCTGTAAACATACAATTCTACATACATTTTAAGTTATTTACTTACCAATACACATACCGTTTTAATCCTTAACTTACATTCTAAATATCACATATACATTTTGACTTACAGTTAACTTACATTACCTTACATTTTTCACATTTTATGATATTTCTACAGTTTTAAAAACAACTTCCTCATACATCAGCAATAAAATAACAACATTACATTATTATTATTTAACCACAGTCCATGTAATCAATGTCTTCTGCATCTTCCTGCAACCACTGCACAATAACACATGCCATGGGTGATTGCTTCCTCTGGCACAAAAACTCAAAGTCCAGTTCAAAATAAATTGATGCCATGTTTCCTTGAGTTCTCTGAATGTGGGACTCAACTCTCTGACCTAACTTCTGGTACAGTTCATTAGAGTCCTCTTTAGCGCTGCTGGTAAACCCTCTCCTGGTACGCAACAGGTTCTTGTTGATCTTCAAAGCAGTTTCAGTGGATCTATCATTGCAAACACCTTCACTAATTCTGCACAGCAACTAGTTCATATAATTATATCCGGGAACACCATCATTCTCCAAATCATCTCTCCTCTCCAATCTCCAATGTAGATCAATGCCTAAACTTTGTATGACACAAACAATAGCAAATATGTAGGGAAATAACCTACACGGACACGTAGGGTTGGGTTCAAGTGTCAGGCCACCATGCTCTTCTTCTTCCGAGCAGGCTGCAAGGCACACCTTTATTAGCTGTAAGAGGCGGAGTTACAGATATCATGTGGTGTCCTATGTGCCAGCCTGTCATTGGCTTGATGGACTCCCGGGGAGGGCTTTCTGTGAAGTGGACATGTCACCTAGCGAGGGATGGAAATGATAGATACCCCAGCAGCTTGCTATCCCATCCCATGACGTGAGGGTAATCATTAATGGTCTGTTTGTTCCTTGTGGCCAGAATGGAAGGACAAGATAGTCAGTTATCTGCTTCCTGCATCTTAATCTTAGGGACTCTATTTCCCCTCTCCCAGGGCTTTCCCGTGCAGGAGAAAGAGTCAAATATTGTCCCCAGGATGCTTTGCAGGAAGCTTGCTGGATGTGGTTATTAATACCTAATATCTCTCAGGGGAACATTCCTACATCTCCCCCTTTTTTGTTTAAGAACATGGAATAGGCCAATCTCTTGAGTGCTAGAGATGGGCTGCCGGGATAACAAGCTGCATGGCATATCTTGTGCATGGCAACTGCAGTATGGCTTGGCACTAAGAGTGAGTGGAGTTCCTATCTAAGGGAAGGAGTGGCACTGCTTGCATTGGGGGTTTGTGAGGTAATATTCCTTGTGGAGTTCCCCAATCCACCCACATGTTCCTTATGGTGTCACTAAGATTATGGTAGGCATCCTAGGCTGTGGGCAAAGAGTGAAGGCTTCTTGCATCTGGTTTGGGGGAGACTAGGGTGTACATCCTAATCTGTGGTGTGCTATCTAATTGTGGCCTAAAGTGTTTGGCTGAAGGTAAGAGCCCTATATATGTGTGTGTGTGCCATACCCTTCATGGGTGAAACTCTGAGGTACATCAGATAAAGGGTCCGTTATACACAGCATGACACATACCCATTATTATACATAAGCATATGAAACACACTTATACGCATAGCATGAAGCATAGAAATATAGCAAGCAAATACACAGCAAATACCATGATACATGAACCCATTGCATACTTGAATACATGAATACACAATCATTTTCTATCTAAGGATTACATTTGTGAGAGGTAAGGGAATAACTATCTGGCCATCGTCTCTTCTGCTCCAAATGTCCAGAAATGTTCGTGTGGTTGTACTGAAAAGTCTTTTTCAAAGTTCATTTGAGTTTGGGAAACGCATTGTCCTTTGTTGTTCTTCTAGAGCAAATCTGAATGCTTTACACCTGTGTGAAAAATGTTCCTTTGTATAAAGAATGTTCCTTGATTGTTTGGCAAGCAATCATGGTTGGTGCAGGAGACACTGCTGGCAAGCAAGCAATCATGCTTGGTGAATTGCACGATGGAAGGAAAGTCTGCATGACTCTGGCTTCTCTGGTCTCTCCACATGCTGCTGACTCTGCATCTGTGATATAGTCAGCGAAAGAGAAAGAGAGAGAGAGAGAGAGAGACTATCTATTTTTTCTCTCAGGGTAAATGAAACAAGCAAACTTTGCTTGCCATTTTCCAGGTATTTCCTCCCTTTTCTTTTTTCTTAAAATTGTACAAGTATTAATAATTGGCTTTACCCTAAGATAAAAATTGAATTATCTCTTAGCAGAGGGTTGGAAATAAAATAAAGTCATTAGTTTCATACATATATTTTTAAATCTCAAGCATTGTGGATTTCTGGGGTCCTGAAAATAAAGCTGTTTGCGCTTCAGTTTGCAGCTGGCTTCCTGTGTCTTGAAAACAGTCAGCAAAAAAGGCTTGCTAACAGAATGGCAAGAAAGTTGCTGTGTAGATTAAACAAAGGCTTTGGAATGTTGTTTGCTCTGTTGGTTAAAATTTCAACCCTTTGAATGGCCTTTTTCCTGTTGGTAAGGAGTGCTGGTAACTCTCCCCCCCCAATCCTGGTATGCAGGCATTGATAAGGGGAGGACTGTTTGCCAGAGGCTTATCTCTTAAGCAGGAACATCCTCCCCCCTCCCTCTGGTGTGGGGGGTGATGGAATGCCTATACCTTCTTGAGGTTTTTTTGCTATTGAGCTCTGCCTGTTTCCCTTATGGAATGAGTTTACGTTTTTGCTCTTGAAACTGCCTGGCAACACGTGACGTGATTCATTGCTCCACCATCCCCCCTCCCACTCTCTCTGAGCTGAGATCGTGAGGAGATGGTATTTTCTTGGACTAAGAAAGATCTGGGAACAATTCTGAAATATTTTCCTAGCTTCCTTGTTTTTCTATTCCTGTGAGCTGAGTTATCAGGACAAACTATCTCTTTCTAGCCTTGTGCTCTGTAGAATGCTAAATCCTAGCTCTCCTCCCCCCCCCACCCGTTGCTCTGGCAAAGCTGGACATTGAGGTGTGGGGGGTTTGAAGGAAAGATTGTCTTTTGCTCTGTGCAAACATTCAGAAAAGGAAAAAGCTTCCTGCCTTCTGCTTCTCAGAAAAAAGGAGGGGGGAGAGATGGGGAATTCCTAACCTTTCTACTTTTGCAGGGAGATGGGAGAGAAAAGACAATGCAGAAAGACAATCAGGATTTGTCTATCTATCCTTAATCTTCTTTTTCAAAGTATTCCCAATGCTTCCTCCTAAATTGTGCCTTGAATTTCCACCACTATCGGGACCTAACCTTTTCCTTAAGTTCAGCGCTGAGGGGAGTAAGCAGGAAGTTGAACTCTTTGCATGCTTTTGAAAAGCTTGCCGCTCCTGATCAACGTAAGGGAAGTCAGGACCCTGGAATTTTTCCAGGGATTTTTTTACACTAATTAATCTCTCCCTGGGAAACTGATTTCGCTGCTGGCTGTAAGATTCCACGAGAGGAACACTTCCTCTCTCGATGAATTTTAGAGACTGTTTCTCTAACCTCACACCCACGTGGTAGCTTTCTCTGGGCAATTCCTCCCTATGGGGTTTGACGAGATCTGCCTCTTGAACCTCATTTTTCCCTTTTCTGGGACTTTTCTTGGTGGAAAAATTTGATTCTAACCCTTCCAGATGTTCTATTGCTGATTTTCCTAAATCTCCTTGGGGTTCCCCTTTTTGCTCAAGCAATTCCTGATTCTGGGACACTGCTCCTAACTGCAGGTCACTAGGTGGAAAAATTATTGGTAGGGGGATCTTGAAATCTGGGGGAAGGAGTGAAATGGTCATCTCCATTTGCCCTGCTCTATCACCTGTGTTCTGCTTGCCAACCCTGGAATTTTCTGCCTGAATCTCCTTTCCTGCCACTGGTTTCTGACCCAGGGGCTGCCCAGACTCTGCTCTGACTTCTTGGCTGACGCAAATCTTTCCCTGCCCCCCTGATACCACCTTAGGGACTGTGGGAAAAGGCTGTACTCTTATTGGCATGGCTTCATTGGTTCCTAAAGGCCTTAAAAGTGAAGCCAATTCTCCTCCTGGCCTGCATTCCCACGCATTCTCCTCCTGAATGAAAGCTTCTGCCTGCAGATGCTCTCCTAGGGCTACCCATGTCTTGCAAAACCCTGATTTCTGAACTAAATCTCCCAGCTCATTTCCAATTCCGTTTTCTAACTCTGAGAAAACAGCTCCCATCCTTACCTTTGGGATCCAGTGGATGTTTTAGTGCACTCAGCCTCTTCACGGGCAAGTTGGATGGGGATTTGAGCCGGTTCCTTGCTTCTTGGGAGGGTCTGCATCTCGGTCGGTCTCAGGATTTTGCATGCCCTTAAGGAGCCCCACGTTGGGTGCCATATGTAGGGAAATAACCTACACGGACACGTAGGGTTGGGTTCAAGTGTCAGGCCACCATGCTCTTCTTCTTCCGAGCAGGCTGCAAGGCACACCTTTATTAGCTGTAAGAGGCGGAGTTACAGATATCATGTGGTGTCCTATGTGCCAGCCTGTCATTGGCTTGATGGACTCCCGGGGAGGACTTTCTGTGAAGTGGACATGTCACCTAGCGAGGGATGGAAATGATAGATACCCCAGCAGCTTGCTATCCCATCCCATGACGTGAGGGTAATCATTAATGGTCTGTTTGTTCCTTGTGGCCAGAATGGAAGGACAAGATAGTCAGTTATCTGCTTCCTGCATCTTAATCTTAGGGACTCTATTTCCCCTCTCCCAGGGCTTTCCCGTGCAGGAGAAAGAGTCAAATATTGTCCCCAGAATGCTTTGCAGGAAGCTTGCTGGATGTGGTTATTAATACCTAATATCTCTCAGGGGAACATTCCTACACAAATATAACGCTATTGTTTCTCTCAGACTTCCCCATATCAAGATGAATAACAATATCACAATTTTGGAAGTCTGCTTCAACCATTTAGCTTTAAATAAATTCCCATCTCGAAATAATTTTTTTCTGGAAATGACTTCTGTTAATAGTTTTCTGAGGTTTATTAAAAGCTTTGCTAAAGTTTTTAAAACTCCAACCAACATCTGTTGTAAATACTGGTTCTTGTGTTTCACCTTTGCCATATCTCTGTGTCCTTTAACTCTATTTCCATGGCTTCCCTTAAATGTCTGCTGTCTTGATTTCTTAGGCACTACCAACTCTTTAGGCCAGTGATGGCAAACCTTTTAGAGACCGAGTGCCCAAACTGCGATTCAAAAGCCACAAATTTTTAATCCCATATATAGTTTTCCATTAATATTTATAATTTAACCTGAATACAGGTGGCTGTGAAATAAAATAACAATGCCCAGATTTTAGGGCTTTGACTGCCACCTTTTGCGCCAATGCCATCTGGTTCGCCAACACTGCTCTGGTAAACTGTTGACTTTCTTCCTGTGGCATTCAATCTGTCTCTTTATTTATGACTGTTAAGCTTTCCATTTCAAATGATTTAGGTCTCACTGGTTTAAATGTCCACTTTCATCTAGAGCCCCCAAACATTCTTTTAGACTTTTCCTCCTCCTCCTGTTCTACTGCAAATGGCATATCATGGCAGTTATTGACAGTTAAACTGCCCATTTCTTTGACCTCCTCATTTGCTATCTTAATGACATTTAATACAATATTTGTGGTAAATATCTATTATTGATAATTTTCTTATTTTCTAGTTTTGGCACACCCCTCTCTTTACCATATACACACTCTGTACATGGTCTATGACAAGCATGTCCAAACTTCGGCCCTCCAGATGTTTTGGACCACAACTCCCACAGTCCTTTGTCATTGGCAATCTAAGCAAATTCTGGGAGTTGTTTTCCAAAAATCATCAGGATTTGCTCCAAGTCTGCCATGCCTGTTGTTTTTCCAGAGACCTATCAGGAACATAGTAGGAAATTGGTCTGAATCTGCGACCTCCCACTGGCCAGTCCATTCACTAAATTGAATATTGACTTTAGCCACTTGTAATTTAATTAGTTCAAAACCAGTCCCCTTAACCAACAACTTTTGTCCCTCTATTATGCTACTTGATTTCAAAATACAGTGGAACCTAAACTTCGTCATTAATCCATTCTGTGAGGTCTAGACATAAGTTTCTGACATGACTTCAAACACCAAACAAACTTTTCCAAAAGGAAGTAATGGTTCAATGCAATAATCTGTTCCAGATGATGAAAAAGACCCTTAAAACAGCAATTTAACACAGATTTGACTGGGATTGGAGATTCCTTCTGGGGATGTAAATGAAATGTCTCTTCAAGAGAGGAGGAGGCAGTGGAATTATAGTCCAAAAGTTATACGCCTTCTTTACTTTTTAATGTTCATAGCAACAATGTCTAACATTTAAGTTTTACTGATCTTAACCTGATGTTCCAAGTCCTGAACAACCCTATGCTTCCATCTGAGTCCCAAAATTTCAAAGCTCCCCAACTAAAATGCTTCCATTGTGGTTTAGACTTCTGCAGTTTCAGATTTTTTACAAGACTGAATCTGCTGTCTAACCAGCGAGGCCATTTTCCTCTTCACAGCCCTTCTTCTCTTGGTCAGCAGCGAGTTTTCCTTGAGGCTGAGGACCAGCTTTTTATGCTCTTTGCTGGCCTTAACTCTTTGCTTAAATTATAAAGAAGGCAGGAGCAGTTTGGAGAAAAAGCCTGCTTATTCAAGTTATTTTCTGCCGCCCAACCCTTTTGGTTATTTTGTATCTTGCTTCTAGCAGCTTGGCTCAAAGCCTGGATCTGTCAAACAGGCACTGTTCTCTGCAAGTCAAATATGTTGTAAGTCAAGCGGCATGTAAGTCAAGGTTCCACTGTAGCTGGATGTACAATAGAAATTTGGGAACATAAATCTATTAATCCCATATAATTTTTTCCATTAATATTTATAATTTCTTGAGATTTTGACAATTAATTCTTCCCTGAATTAATAAAATAACAATGTACTATTTTAGCCTCTTTGACTTCTGGCATTCGGTCAATTTCCCCTCTCTGGTTACATTGTTCTCCCTCTCTGCTGATGGCTGTTGACTTTTATCCTTTTCAATGTAAAACACCTTTTTCTGATGACTGTCAAGCTGTTTATTTTTTAAAATATAACAATCCCTTTTTTAAATGTCCAATTTCATTTCAATAGAAACAGACTGGACCCTTTTGACTAGTATTGCCAAATTTATTTACTTTTCCCTCCGTACCATATGTTTTTGGAGGCTCCTGTCCCTGCGCTTTAAAATTTTCTCCTTTCTCTAGTGCTTACTTAAATGGTTTGCATGCAAACTGCTCCATTTTATTTTTATTTTCACAATTTTTAAATTTAGTTTCTGTGGATCTGGGATGTTTCAATAGATTGATATGATCAGCAATCTCAGCCGCCTGTTCAACAGTTTTAGGGTACTTTTCCTGAACTAGAAACCTGAATTCTGGATTTAGCAAATTATAAAATTGTTTTAAACCAATCACATGCGCTTCATTTGCTCCAAGTCTGCCACCTGTTGTTTTTACAGCCATCTTTCCAGCAAATTTATTAACTTGTATCCTGTCTGGGAATAAGTGTCATCATTCCTTTTATTGACACTGCAATTTTTTTTCCTAAGCTGTTCAGCAGTTATCCCCACACACTTGTACACTAAATTTTAAAAATCTTGATAGCTTTATGCTTGTTCCAAAGGTAACTGAGAATAAATTTCTAACAAAACACCACTAATATGTGGATGTAAACAAGATATTTTCTGATCCTCCTACATGTCAAACACCAAACATGCTCTTTCAAAAGAAATTAGAAATGGTTCAATGCAATCATTTTTCCTATAAGCTGGAAATCTTTTAAGGTCCACTTTCAAATTTTCTCCCACTGAATTGTTGTTATTTGAATTGGACTGAGCTGGCAGCTCCGTGTTCTTTAACTCTAGCTAAAAATGTAATTCACATTCTTTACTTCTTTCATCTTGTTCTAACCCCTCTCTTTCCAACTGTAATTGTAATTGTTCTTTCTCTCTTTCCCTTTTCCAACTGTAATTGTAATTCCATCTGTTTAGATTTAATTTCAAATTCCCTTAATTTAAATTCCTGTTCAATTTTCCAGTTTAAAAGTTCAGGTGTTTCAGTATTTTTATCAGCATTATAGGGAATCTGCTCTCCTAATTCCTGCGGACCACCATTTTCCTCTTCACAGGCTAGGTTCTCTTGGTCAGCAAGGAGTTTTCCTTTAGTCTCCATCTTTTTATTTCTTTTTGCAGGCATTAACTCTTTGCTTAAATTATAACTAATATCGGTGTTAATTTTTTAAAAAAAACTGCTTATTCAAGTTATTTTCTCTAACCAACCCTTTTGGTTATTTTGTATCTTGCTTCTAGCAGCTTGGCTCAGCTAATGGCAGGAACTGTCAAGACGGACACTGTATCTCTTAAGTTGGCACACTTCCCAGACTTAATAAGTCTGTTTCACTGCTTATTTACAGTTTTTTTCCCCTTCATATAACTTTCCTTTTACTGAACAGTACCTCTGCCTTCTAAATTAATTATTGTCCAATTTCCTTTTCATCAGAAATGGCAATCAAACTGCAGCAGGTATCTAAAATTTCAAGTTAAAATACAGCTTTATGAAGCCCAACTACTGCTTCCACAAAGTTTTGGCTAACCAAACAGACTTTTTCAGTAAGTCTGCTTTAATTCTTCCTTTACTAAATTTTCAGCTGATTATCCAATACTTGTGCTTTACTCTACAATAACTTTTCCACCAGAGATCCAGTAGTCCAACACAAGTACTCATCTTCAAAGCACACACAGATATTAAATATCTGAATTTTCCACATCTGTAAGGTTTTTCTCAGACCAGCCAGAAGTCCTCCAAATAAAACCTCTCTTTGTTTTATTTGGACACCTGCTTCTCTATGCCAGATCCTAAACCCCAATCAACCAGGAAAATTCATTTAAAAAGTTTGGCTTTTACAGGGAACCTTTCTCTACTTAAAGGTCTCCCACCAAATAAACCACCAGGCTTGCCTATTAAAAGTCCATTTTAAAATCACTGTTTTTTTCCTTTATAAATATTTCATAAAGGTCTGGTTTTTCAAAGGCACAACTGGATTTCTTTCAACATCCCACCACTGTGCCACCAATTTGTGATGTATTTGTGACGTACACCACATCACACACTGGGTTTCCACTCACTGCCACCACCAGATTAACTGGACACTTGCATGTGTTTGAGAGAGAGTCACACCAGGTTATATAGTTTTAAAATAAAACATTGAAGCATTTATTAGTTTACAAATAGAAGTTCAATATTATGATATCTTTAGCCGATGTTATTGTATTGCAATCATGAGTTTTTATTATAATGTATTTCCTTTAGAAACTAGACCCTTTTCAGTGGCAGGATCTCACACCTGACCAACTGACAATCCGAACTGACTCTCAGTTCTTTCAACTGAACTGAACTGAACTGCTCTCAACTCTAACTGAACTCTCCAGCACCTGTTAGGTTTCCATATATAACATTCTTAACCACCCACCAGCTTGGTGATTGGCTATTCAAAACAGACTCATGAATACTTGCTTTTCCCTTTTCACCACAGCAGCATCTCTGTGTTCCTTTGTTTGAAGGACTAGGGTGTGAAACCCAGTCCTCAGCTTCAAATTCAACTTTGCAACAACTTTGCTGCTTCCTGCCTCATCTAACACAGATGTGTCTGGTGCAAATCATCTTGCCAAGAGCTTTACATCTCAGATGAATCTCCTGGCAAGCCACATCTTTTGCCATGTTTGGACTTTGCTACTTGCTTTGAAGAAGTAGATATTGTCCATGAAAGCTTGCAGTGATTTCAATTTTATATTAGTGGCCTATAAAGTCTATATAGTCTATATTGTCTAGTCCTGTATTTGTATTTTTACAGAGTGCAGGCTACCCATTTTTATTTTGAGCAAAAAAGGTCACTCATTTTCACCTGCATGATATCACTTTGGAAGGCTGAGTGAACAGAAGAAGGTGCTACTGTAGAACCAGTGTTTTTCAGCACAGTTTTACTTGCAGTACAGGCATTTAACCTGGTGCGCCGTTGGAAAAGCTCAAATATATCAGATATTGTCCATGAAAGCTTGCAGTGATTTCAATTTTATATTAGTGGCCTATAAAGTCTATATAGTCTATATTGTCTAGTCCTGTATTTGTATTTTTTACATGGCCACATGCTCCCCATTTTTATTTTGAATATAAAAACAGAGTTAATTTTTTTAACATTTTCACCTGGTGTTATGTCACTTTTTTCATGAAGAAGTAGTTGCCAGAAGAAGGTTGAAAAACACTGCTGACCATCTTGACTGCTGCCATTGCCCTTGGTGTTGTCAACATTCAGGCTGCCCTTTGCTATATAAATCTTTTTTCCTGTGACTATATTATTGTGCAGCAATATGGGGCAATTTCTTGAATTTTGAATCATGGGTACAGAAGCACAATATCCCACATTCATAAACCAGATGTTTTCTGAAGAATTGAGTTGAATCATGGGTTGAATACCACAATAGTATACTGACCAGAACTAGTTACAGCAGCTTCACTGGTGTTTGGGGGCCCATTTCAGTTATATGGCTTAAGTCCATGCTATCTGAGGCTGTATGTCTTCATATGAGCCCTTCTCAAGAGGTCATTTGTAGGCTTATTGGTGGGAATACAAAAGAGCACCTTCTCTGTGGTAGGTTCCATAAATGCAGAATACATTCCCTTGGGTGGATAAACTGCCCCCTTCCCACTTGTGACAGATAAAGACATTTAGGATGAACTCCTCAGTTGTTCACCTTAATTTTAAGGTGTGTTTTTAAAAGTTTAAGGAAAGTTTTTAAAATGTTCATGGATACTTGTTTTATACCTGTGTATGTAATATGCATGAAAAAGCTTTATACTGTATATTAATGTGAAGATACCTTACTTTTCCAAGTATCTTGTCACTCTGCTTGAAGGACTGAGGCTGTAAACACAACCCGTAACTTCAGATGCAGCTTTACAACATCCTGTTTCTTGTCTCAACTAAGAGGCTGCCTGGCATTTATTTTCATCTTGCCAAGAACTCTACATCTAAGAACTAACTCCTCACAAATCCATCTTTTGCCACCTTGCCCAAGCATATTGTTGAGAAGACTTTGGCATTAGTGTGCCTGACTGCTTTAAAGCTTTTGCATATATAGTATCTAACTTTCAGCTTGTTTCCCATTCCTATGGCTGTCCTGAGATCACTGAAGTGAAGGTAGAAATGCTGTTATCACTGTCATCATCAGTTGGGAACTCTGCTCTGTTGAAATGAAAAGGAACTCTTCTGTTGTTCATTTCCTATGTATTTTAGCAGGGTTTGTGGGCGAATATAGTGCAGATTATTCTTCTAGCTTTCTTTTCTCTGAATTACTTGTAGTGAGCTGAATAATCATTTCAGGGATCTCCTAGATACATATGGCATTTGAATACAGGAGCCATTATATGTTAATGAAATCTGTTTTGAGGTATTTGACTACACTGAAATCCATATCTAGGTCAGACTGGTGCATGTTATATGTTTAAAGTTGCAGCTTCATGAATCTACCTAGTAATTAATATCTTTCCTTGATAATGTTCCTTGAAAAGGTGGTGATCAAGACCAAAACAGAATATGAACCTGACCGTAAGAAAGGAAAATTTCGCACACCAAAAATAGCTGAGTTTACAGTCAACATTACTGAAGGTGTCTCAGAGCGGTTTAAGGTGAGTATTTGGTGAGTACAGGACAAGTACCTTAAGGTCTTGTCATGCCCCTACTAATTCAGGTTCAAGTGCCTCCAAAGAAGGATGAGCAAATGTGTGTGCAAAGATGGGGGAAGTTAATTCAAGCTCAGGGCATATAAGCTTTGTTTGAAATGCATCAAAATGTTGATGGATTTTGAGTGATCCTCTACTTATCTTATTCTTATTTTAGCCTAATGTAATTTCTTTTTGATGTTGGTACTGGATGGGTCTGTAAAGTGCTTTATTGATTTCATGAACCTGCTGATGCTATTTATGTTCTGTCTTCCAAACTGCACACAGTGCTATAGGTACAAAGATTGAGAAATTGGCTAAGCAATCATAGACTGGGAATTGTCCATCAGCCCCATGCCTCAGCAAGGAGTGTATGGATTGACCTTCATGTCTGTTGCACACAAAAGAAAAATGATAATAGACATAAAGAAAAACATTTAAAGCTTTAGTTAAGCACAGAACCCCCCCCTTTTTTTTTTTACTTAAATACCATTACAAAGACTTGCCTTTAAAGGAGTTACAGAGTTTGTTTGGGGAGATGCTCATAGAATCATAGAACCATAGAGTTGGAAGAGACCTCAAGGGCCATCCAGTCCAACTCCCTGCCATGCAGGAACCCCATCACAATATTTCCGACAGATGGCCATCCAGCCTCTGCTTAAAAACCTCCAAAGAAGGAGACTCCACCACCCTTTGTGGCAGCATATTCCACTGCTGAACAGCTCTAACTATCAGGAAATTCTACCTAATGTTCAAACGGAATCTCTTTTCCTGTAATTTGAAACCATTGCTCCAAGTTCTAGTCTCTGAAGCCATGGGAAATAAGCCAGCCCCCTCTTCACTATGACATCCTTTCAAATATTTAAACATGGCTTTAATATCCTCTCTCAACTTTCTCTTTGTAAGACTAAACATTCCCGGACCCCTAAGCCACTCCTTGTAAGACATATGTTCCAGACCTTTAACTATTCTGGTTGCCCTCCTCTGGACCTGCTTGAGGTTGTCAACATCCTTTTTTAAATTGAGGAGCGCAGAACTACATGGTACTCCATGTGAGGTCTGACCAGAGCAGAATAGAGTGCTACCATAACCTCCCTTGATCTAGACACTATGCTTCTGTTGATGCAACCAACAATTGCATTGGCTTTTCATTTTTTTCTTTCACACAGTTGAAACTTTATTTCAGTGTTGATGGAGTTGAAGAGCTGGAAGACACCTTAAGGCTCATGGAATCCTAATGAAGCTGGAAGTCCACAGCTCAAGCATTGTTGATAGATGGCCATCCAACTTTTGTGTAAAATCCCAATATTGACAGAGAATCTACTACCTTCTGGGATAGTCTGTTCAACTGCTGTGCAGCTCTTATTGCTAGGAGGTCTTCCCAATGCTTAGTTGAAATCACTATTCTTATGGTATGAATGCACAACTTTAAGTCAAATCCTCTTCTGCCAAGAAAACAAGCATTCTAGGCAACCTTACATACATTCAGACAGTGGCCATCATGTGATGTTTTAGCATACGGTAACCCTCTCTAGCCTAAACATACTCAGATCCTGGAAATGCTCCTTATAAAGTTTAGTTTTCAAACTTTTTACTATCTTTCTCAGTCCTGTATATGCAGGAATCCTAACTGCTTTCTTGTTATTTCTCTTGTTGCCTTAAAAATACCCTTTCCATTCTTTTAAATTCTTCTGTAACATAGATGTCATTTTGACTTTAGCTCTCCTAAGTTTCTTCCTATGACTTTCTCACCTTCAATTGCCTTTCTTCCCCCCTTTCTATATTAGCTTATCTGAAAGCTCACTGTGTATCCCCCACTTTTCTTTCTCATAGGAAAGTGAGATCCAACCTATCTTGTAGATAGCTTGGATCCAAGCCCTTTAAGGCTTTATAGGTTAAAACCATCACTTTGAATTGCTCCTGGAAACATTGGCAGCCTGTAGAGCTGCAGTGACAGAGGTGTTATATGTTCCCTGTAACCAGCTTCAGTTAACCATCTGGCTGTGGCATTTTGGACCCTTTGAAGTTTCTGAACAGTTTCCATAGGCAGCCCCACATAAAATGTGTTACAGTAATCCAGCCAATGTTTAACTAAGACATGTGTCACTGTGGCCAAGTCAGACCTCTTAAGAAGTGGGCACACTAGTTTTAACTGTGCAAAGGCACTTCTGGCTACTGCTGAAACTTGGACCTCCAGGTTCAGAAATGAATCCAGGAACACCCCCAAGCTGGCCCCTGTATGTCTAAAGGGAGTGTAACTCCATCCAGCACAAGGTGCAACCTTATTCCTTGATACGTTTTTTGACTGACCAGGAGTACGTCTGTCTTGTCTGGATCCTCATCCAGTCCAAATACTGACAGCAAACACTGATTTGGAATTCAAAACAACTTCCTTGGATTTAGGTGGAAAGGAGAGAGAGAGTTGGGTTTCATCTGCATACTGCTGATGCCAAACCTCAAAACTCCAGACAATATCTCCCAGCAATTTCATGTATATCTTAACATAGCATACAAAATGAAACCCTGAGAGACACCATAGGCCAGTGATGGTGAACCTTCTGCACTCCAGATGTTTTGGACCACAGATTCCCAGAATTCCAAGCCTGTATTGCCAATGACAAAAGACTGGGAGTTGTGGTCAAAACATCTGGAGTGCCAAAGGTTCACCACCGTTGCCAAAGGCTAATGGCCAGGACATAGAACAACAGGCCTGCTGACCGCTCGGAAAAGCTCTGCCGGGTGATTCTGTACAGAGGCAATGGTGGTAGCAAAGAAGGTACTGCTGCAGAATAAACCTTCCATTGGCCTTTAGCCTGTTTTTGGTTGGATTTACTCCCAGTTTTCCACCATCTTTGCTCTAGTCTCCATCCCATTAGTTTCATTACTACCGGGTCTCCTGTAAATCATGGATGAGTTTGGCTCTACTTCATGGGAGGGGATGCTTCGGAGCCATGGCCATTTCCCCATTCCAGAGATCATCCAGGGCTTCAGCGGAATCATGTGCCAAAGTAACAGGAAATTCCCCAAGAGCTGTCAAAAAATTATTTGGACCCATCAGCTTTCTGGGGCAGACCAGCAGATACGGACCAGCAGCTCTGCAGAGCTGAAAGGGACCCAAAGGATCAAGTCTAGCTTCTTTCAAGGAAGCACAATGATGAATCCCAGCACTTCAAAGCCTGATGTGATTTCTTGATAATTCTGATTGGGATGTGTCATTTCCCCCCAGATGGATGAGAAGAAAGGGATATGCATTTATGGGGTTGATGAGCGATGACAGTTCTTTTATCATGTCCAGAATCTGTCATGCAGGGAGACAGCATACATGGCAAGTCGAAGTCTTCTCAGCATACAGTATTTTAGTTTCAGTTCTACACAGTAGGGAGCCTTCTACTACAACTATACTGCTTCTTTTTGTAGAGTGTGGGTTCAGCCTCTCACACATTGTCCAACAGGTCTGTCTTTCATCTGTACAGACAGCTGCTGACTACTTGTGTTCTTATCCATTCTGCTTGGCCACAAGCTTCAACAAGACAGAGTGACTGAAAACAACTCAAAGGTCCTTTTCCACTGTACCTAGACCTTTATAGTCACTTAGAGAATTTGGAAGGCTGAGTCTGGCAGCATCACTGGTTCATCTCATTTGAGAAGTGAGAGATTATGGGCTTGATGAGTCCTGTAAGGCTCTTTTTTGAGTCTTCAATCTTTGCACCAGATAGCCATCACACTTCCAAAGGCATCCTATCCCGTCTGCAAACAGATGCCTTTCCACCCCTCAGGAAGAAGATACTTACCATCGATATACATTCCTCCTCCTTCTGAGGAGTGGCAGGAGTCCTTTTATTCTGGAGGTATCTCTGTCGGCTTCTGAGCTCTTTGCTGTGGCTGTCCCAGCTGCTTGGCAAAACTAACCATGTTGATGGCCTGTCTCCAGTTATGTAGTTCCAAGGACACAATGTGCTTCCTGAGAGTCCTGTTTTTGTGTGACTCATTCTTCCAAATCCTGTCTACTAAATATTCTTCTTCCTCTCTGATGGCATTGTGCCCTGTGTTACTCTTCAAGGAGGAAGCATCCCCTAATCCTTCATTTTCCCATTAAGCCAAAGTACAACTCAGTGTGCTAAAGAATTTTAAGTACCTGGGGCTAAATTTCAGGTCTAATTGTAGCTGGGCTGCCCACCTTAATAATGCACTTAGCAAGGCTGAATGCACTATGACAGGTATATTCTTCTGTCTCAACATATCGGTTAGGTATACTATACTTTATGCTAAACTATTCCTATACCAGGAAGTGGATATCCAGGATTCCACATAAAATCAAGTATCCATAGGCATGCCCCTTGATTCTGTTCTATTCCTGGAGTGACAACAGGCCCACCAAGCACTGAGCCAAAGACTTAATGATACTGAGAAACAAGAACTATTCTCCTTAGCAAACAGCGCCTGGTTTCCCCCCCCACTTGCATGGGGTATTTTTCCAGCTTATAGGACACTCACCACCTACTTAACTACACTCTGAGCACCACAGGCTTGTAGAGCATTTGTGCTTGTGAGATTAATGTCCTACCTTCAGCCTTACCCCAGGCAGGTATCATGGAACCCCATGCCAAGACAGACTCTGTCCATGTGGAGCTGGGATGCTGAATTTCTGTCACATACTCTCTTTTTGCTGCCCTTTTTATGAACAAATCAGAAGAGATCTGATCCATCCTCTGATCTGCAGATTTCAAGGATGTCCAAACAAGCTGCTGGTCTCATATTGCTTTTCAGGTCAGAACCCCTACGTAACAGCTCAGGTTCCTACCTTTCTTTCGGTCGCAATCCATAGAAGGACCGTGCTACTAACAGATGGTCGGTTGATCATTGCACATTCTCCATTTGAGCCCAGTTCTTATGTCTTTCTTTTGTAATGCTTTTAAGTGGGTCATATGACCGCAATAAAAAGATTTGATTTGACTTTCAATCAGTTGGCCTCTTCCTCAGACTTCACTGCTAAATGGAGAATGCCCCTGTTTACTCACCTATTAATGGGCTTCTGCACATATGCTGTTAAGCAGTTAGAGGCTTTAAGTGCAGCTGTAGACTTGGCAACTATTAAGTCCTCCTGCAAATAATTCAATTCTTGCCGTAAAATGGAGTCTGTAAAAGGTATTCCTTTTAGAAGGATTTCTGTACAGGCATCTTAAAAATAACTCATTGTGGCTATTTTATTTTAGGACATGTAGATAAGATATTGAAAGAATCGCTTCTGATTGTTTTTATATTTTAATGCATTTGCCAGGGTTTGAATGATTGGCACTTTTCCACCTCAGGGCTTGCACATGTGATATTGAGAAACTGGACTGGGTTTTGTCAACTTAGCTAAGACATATTGCTCCAAATCTTTAATGTCTGCCTAAGTTATTTTGGCCTATCTGCAACAAGATATGATCCTACAGAGCCCTACAGTTTAAGTGCAGTCTGATCAATATATGTTTACCCAGTGCTATCCTCTAGTTGCCATCAGTCAGAAGTGACTTGACTGCACATATCAAAAAAGTAGAATTACATAGATCACAATGGCAAATTGCTACTAACAGTTTATACTCCCATTTCTGGTTGTACGCTAAGATGCACAACTGGCATGTGACCAGGAATGCAAGAGGCAAGTTGTTAAATAGTGGCATTTTACCACTGCAATCTATGTATTTACAGTTATGCCAGTGTAAATCCAAGATATTATCTGGCCACTATCGCCCCAGTGTTCTCGTAGTCTGCCAGAATAATTAATCTTAATGAAAGATATATCATTATTTATTCATGACCAACTGGTAATGTTTATTAAGGACAAATATGTGTAGGCTTCTAGTAATCAATATATAGTAAGCACAAATGTTTTCTACAGGCTTTGCGTCAACATGGAAGAGGATTCTTATGTGGAGTGCTACAGACTCTGTCTTAGACCCTGTGTTGCTTAATATTTATATGTATTGACTTTTTAGATCCCGTTAGATTCCAGAATGCCATGTGTGGGATTTAGATGAACTGCCTGGCGTGCCTCTTGATGCCTTGATGGAAGGCTGGTATGCCTCTTCTTCCAGGGCAATTGACATGCTTACTCCTGAACCACAGGTCCGTGGGGTGCCTTGGTTTAACCAGGACCTACAGGCCCTAATGTGGAACAGAAGGAGGCTGGAGAGCATCTGCTGTCAAGATCGTGTTCACTATTTATTCAGCCAAGATCAAGGCTTCAAGAATATCTTACTTCACAAACCGGATAAGCGAAGCACAAAACCATCAGGCTGAACTGTTTCATATAGTCCATGATCTATCCAGGGTTGGTTTTGACAGGTCTCCACCTATCATCTCCTGCAACCAGTTTGCGGCGTTTTTTAAAACAAAAGTGGAGGCCATCCACTGAGATCTAGATTGCCAGTTATTAACAGTAGATCTAGCAGAGATGCCCAGTGCATCAACTTGTCCGGCTATTTTGACCGCCTTTCAACCTATGACGTCATCTGAAGTGGTCAGGGTACTTAATCACTGTCGCGCCACCACCTCTTCCCTTGATCCTTGCCCAGCCTGGCTTATAAAATGGGTCGCTGCAATAATTAATGGGTCTCTCAAAGAGGGCAGGGTTCTCCCTGACCTCTTGGAGACACTCATTAGACCCATTCTGAAGCAAATAAATTGGGTGGCAGATCAAATTGACAGCAGTAGGCCCTTTGCCAATGCTCCATTCATTAATAAGGTAGTCAAGAGGGTGGTGGTGGTGGACCAGCTCCAGGGGCTTCTGGATGAGATTGACGCCCTTGATCTGTTCCAGTCAGGGTTCAGGCCATGCCATGGTATGGAATCTGCATTGGTCGCCCTGCATGACGACCTCTTGAGGGAGGCCAGTGGTGGTTCCACTCCTTCTTGGAGGACCACCCTCAGAGAGTACAGCTGGAGGAGATTACCTCTACCCCTTGGTCCCTCAATTGTGGGGTGCCACAGGGGTCGGTCTTTTCCCCATGCTCTTTAATATCTATGTGAGTCTGCTGGGGGAGGTCATTAGGAAGTATAGTGTTTCATGTCATCATTATGCTGATGACTCTCAGCTCTATAGAGTGGTACCTTGTAAGACAAATTTAATTCCTTCTATAGGTCAATTTGTCCTACCAAAAAATCATCTTGAAAACGCGGTTTCCCATAGGAATGCATTGAAAACCAATTACTCCGTTCCGGAGGTCAGAAAAGTCAAAAACAGGGCTGCAGGGAGCAGCCTTTGGCTGCTGTTGTTTGAGGGGGTTTCCTCCCAGACCAGCAAAGGGGGGAAGCTTTTCCCCTGCTTTGCTTGGTTGGGGCAGGCACCTTGCTCAACTTTTTTTTCTCCCTCTTCCCTCCTTTTTCTCTCTTTTTCTTTTTGCCCTCACTGTCTTTCTCTCCCAAGCTTCCCCTCCTCCTTGTACCCCCCTGAAGTGTGTGTGTGGGGAGGGGAGGGCTGCGGCCCAGGACTGAAGCAATTCCTCCCCCGCCTGTTTCATCTTCTTGCCTGTTTTAACTCTTCCTGACAGAGAGGGATGGAATGGAGGGGGGGGGGAATTGCTTCCGTACCTGCTACCAACCCAAGGCTTCCAAGTCCAGCTCCTGCAGGGGGCCCCTGTGGTGCTTGGCACCCTGTGGGAATGGTCTTGGATCACAAAACGTCCTAGACGCTTTCACAGCTTTTTAAAAGAAAACCTGCATTTGGCTGTGACATTTTGTGACCCAAGCCCAGCTCCCACGCAAATGTGAGTGGTTGCCCTGTCGCCTCGCTGCCGCCCTCCTCTTTCTCCTTCTCCTTCCGACTGTTTGGATCTCTTCACTGGCAGCCACTGGGCATCGCAAAGATATCCAAGCAGCCAGGAGGAGGAAGAGGAAGAGGGGCAAGGCAATAGAGGCGGAAATAGCTGCCATCTCCATCTCTGTCACCTCAACCTCCTCCTAGACAGCTCTTCCTGACTGCCCTTAGCTGTCAAAATCACCTGGGGGACTGGCTACCAGGAGGAGCCTTCAGTCCCATGATTTTTATTTGTCTTGCAAGGCATTCATCTTACAAGGTACCACTGTATCTCCTTTTTTCTATCTGTAGTGGATGCCATTTCATCCCTGGATCACTGCCTGGATGCTGTGCTGGAATGGATGAAAGTGAATAGACTGAGGTAGAACCTGGGCAAGACAGAAGTCTTCCGGGTGGGGGTGCCGAGTGTTGGTGGCTGGAAACTCCCTCAGTTTTTTTTCTTTCTTTTTTTTGGGGGGAGACTCTTCACACAGGATAAGGCGTGCAGCCTCGGTGTAATATTGGACCTGGCAGTCACTATGGCAGCCCAGGTGGCATCAGTAGTCTGCTCTGCACATTACCACCTTGGGCAGATTGCACAGCTGCATGCCTTCCTGAAACTTGGCACTCTCACTATGCTGGTCCATCCACATGTATTCTCGAGACTAGACCACTGTAGTGCTCTTTATGTGGGGCTTCCTTAGAAGTTAATGCGGAGACTCCAGCTAATGCAGAATTCTGTGGCTAAATTAGTAATGGGGTTGAGAAGATATCAGCATATCACTCCTATGCTGGCCACGATGCACTGTCTGTCTGTCTGCTACTGCATGGACTTTAAGGTTTTAATGTTGACATAAAAAGCCCTAAATGCTACCTGTCAGAATGGCTCCCTCCACACAATACTGACCATATCCCTCGATCCTCTCAGGCAGGTCATTTGAGGGTGCCGACTCCCAAAGTAACAAGGAACAAGGCTTTCTAGATGGCAGCCCCTTGTTAATGGAACCAGCTTCCTCCTGAGATCTGCAAGGCCCCCAAACCACTGAAACCCTGGCTATATAGAAACACTTTCCCTGGTTATTAATCTCCTTTCCTTGATCCGCTGATATTTCAAGCTGCTCTGTTCTGTCTTTAGCCAATCATTGTTCTTTGATCTTTGATTTTATGATTTTTTTAATTGTTGATCTAGTTATGTCTATTGTTTATATTGTATTATTTACATATTGTATATTGTTTATGTCCTATGTTAAGCTCAGTTTCTGTAGCTTCGTTGCTAGATGGTGCAGCATATAAATAAAATAATAAAATAAATAATACCACTGCACCATGCCACAATGTAGATGAAGGGTTCCTTTGTTCCTGAAACATTTGAAGCAATACCTGATGCGGGTTTTCCATCCAGAGTCTCTAGTCAAGAGACCTACTCTTTCATCTCTTCCTTTGAAAGGGAGGAGTGCATAGGGCTGCCTACATTTTAAGGTTAGGTACATGATGAGAGATGTGTACATACTCTTTTTCATCACTTGTCTTCTTGGGAATTTTCTCCAGAAAAGCAGATGAGATAGCCTTCTTAAAATACTGATTTTTTTCACTAGACGACATAAAATTAATGGAAAATTACATCTTTCCCCCCGTTTGCAGGTAACTGTTTTGGTCCTTTTTGCCCTGGCTTTGCTCACCTGCATTGTCTTTCTGGTAGTCTACAAAGTTTACAAGTACGACCATACCTGTCCAGAAGGTTTTGTGTTCAAGGTAAAACATATAGTATCTTTAATAATGATAGTGGGGTGTTCATGTGTTGTTTTGTGAGGAAGATTGCGGCCAAGGTCCTATTTGTTTTTAACCACACACAGAAGCAATATTAGCTGTGACTAATGGGTAAGGTACTGGTTGCATGCCTGGCACACATTGGGCACCGTTTTAAGGTGGCTCCTGAAACTTTCCTTCCACATTACAGTGGACAGGATTCTAACCAGTAATTGATAAATAATAGAAAAACTAAGGGCAATATGGCAAACGTATAAAACAAAAACGTTGTGAAGACTGAAAAGTCGGATTAGAAATTAACCTTTCAGTTCTGGCTGTCTATTAAAATAATTGTTGTAAGATTTAAAACAAAACCGGTGCAGAAGTTCTGTGGGTTTGAGAACGTTTCAATAGTGTCCAATCATTTCAGTGAAAATTTTAGAGGGAGACTGCTATAGGTCAGTTAAAGTCTGTTCAACTGATTGAATTTAAAGATATCATGTAGATTTTTATCTACTGTACTCTGTAGAACAGGCCTCACATATTAATGGTAGTACTGTACTGCAGGTAAAACTGTGCTCACGACCTGGGGTTCAATCCCAGGTAGCAGGCTCAAGGTTCACTCAGCCTTTCATCCTTCCGAGGTCAGTAAAATGAGTACCCAGCTTGCTGGAGGGGGGGCAATGTGTAGCCTGCACACTGTAATTAAAAATTGTAAACCACCCAGAGACTACTTAAAGTGGTATTGGGCAGTATATAAGCAGAACACTTTGCTTTTTGCTTTAGTCTCTCCCTGCAGTAATAAATGCCATACTGGTATTGCCCCCTGTTAAGGAACATGAAAAGACACACGTTTCCAACAGTAGATTGATGTGCTCTTTCCTCCTTAGGCTTGGAAAGTTCCACTTCAATGGTTGGTTACTGGATATGGGTTAATAAACTAAAACCGAATCCCGGTAGATTATTATTCAGTTTTCCTTTTCAAACCCCCAAGGCTGGTAATGCCGAGAGCACAAGTGACAGGAAGTTCATATAATTAGGCTAAATTAATATCTGTTTTGAAAGGCATACGCTGGCCAGATATCTCAGAAGTAAAAAATCCTTGGGGTTTTATTTTCTTGGACATGTGTTGAAGTTATAATAGTACATGCTTACCTAAACTGCAAACAGTTTTATCTGCTGGCATTCATATATCATCTGAAAATGAAAACTAGAGTGATCATTCTTTGGTTTAAGTATACCCATAGCTTAGTCTTGCATTCTTTTGTTTGTTTTTAAATCCTAAATCCTGGGACATGTTCCAGTAATACCACTGCACCAGTTCTAGCATGTTCTAACATTCTGGCTGGGAAGCTGCCAAGTGTTGGGAAAGCAGGACATTCTACCCGTGTAGCAGTGCTGAATCCCAGGTTTGGCATTACAGAAGTGTAAATTGCCATTGTGGTAGGTTTACTTTCACATGCACAAGGTGTCGTGGATACTGCTCCTGCGAGTGAGAAAATCTTTTTTAAGATGCACTTTGTGGTACCTATGTGGACATCTATTTTTTTGGGGGGGGGGGCTAACTAGAATCATAGACTTGTGAAGTAGGCAGGGAGGGGCCAACAAGGCCATCGAGCCCAACCCCCTGCTCAAGGGGGGGGGATACAAATCATAGGAGATCTGCCATGCCCTGTCTTCACATACACCTGCTTTCTCATTTTATCATTTTGAGTCTGTGAACAACTTGAGTCTCTTTAGGATCTGGGGATTCTAAAATGGCAATTTTAATCTGAAATTCATCTAAGGATAGATTATTTTCGTAATTTCAAAAGATAAAAGTGCCGAAATAATTCTGAGGAGGGAAGGTGTTGGGAGGTCACACATTTATTATCAAGTTAAATTTCAAAGTAAGAAGACCTTTTAGCTGTCAGAGGTACAGTACTCGCCTGCCAGATCATGGTTCATAGACTGCAGTCCTGGTAGATCACGGGACCACAATATATCCAGCGGCCCAAAAGTCACTTCTGGTTTGCCAGAAGCCACTTCTGGGTCCTCCGACAGGCTCCTGGGGCCTGTTACAGGCCCAGAAAGCCCGCTGGAGGACTGTTTGGGGCAGCGCCAGGACTGGGGTAAGTGCAGGAGGCCCCAAACAGCCCCCCCATCCTAACCCAACCCAGAGATAAAGACATCTGCATAATGTGGATTTTCCTTTTAGCGTGGGTTGGGTTGGGAGCGTAACCCCTGTGATAAGCGGGGGAGTACTGTAGTGTAGAGGTGAGAAGCTCTATTTTTGCTTGTCTTATAGAGGAATGTACAAAAGGAAGAGGAATGAGAAGCTGATGCTTGAGGAGAGGGAAGGAAACACAGAAGTGCTACATACATGCGTTCGTGGACATGAGTGATATAGAATTCATATCCTTCAAGCCTTCATTTTTATTTCCCATTATAAATGATTTCTTTGTATGTCTAATTCTTTGACAACAACCCTGTTCATTAATTATCTGAATGTGTGTGAAAGCAACAATCGAAAGAAGGAAAGTCTACTTTATCCTTACAGGTTCCCACTGTGAGAAAGAACACACCAAGACCATATATCCACTTTAAGGTTCTGGCTCAAAACAGAGTGTTTACAATGATGAAGCAGTCTTTTCTACTCAGTCACATTTATCAGTTAATCCTTATTCAGGCATTACTTACCTGGCTTGCTCTAACATACTCAGTGAGGAGCACCGTCCTAGCTCTTCCCATCTCCATCCACCCCCACCCCCATTCATGGCTATTTCTCAGTTTAAATGTGATTTTTTTCCTGAAACTGTAAAGTGCCCAAGATGTTAATTATACTGAAATAATGGGTTGTCTTTCAGAACAATCAGTGCATTCCAGCTGGGTTAGAGAATTACTACTCTGAACAAGATTCTAATGCCAGAGGGAAATTTTATACAATTGTAAACCACTACAACCTGGCCAAACAGACCATCACACGATCTGTATCTCCATGGATGACGTTGCTTTCAGAAGAGAAACTGTCTGAACAGGAGACTGAAGCAGCTGAAAAATCAGTTTAGAATGACTAATCTTGTTTATTTGAAGGTATCATGGGGGCTTTCATGAAATGTCTTGTGGTTACAGATAATTTAGAGGGTACTTGTATTTATGGTACAAATTGCATAGTTTGCTGATAACTGCTTTGCAAAAAAGGAAAAATAAGAAAATGAAAGCTTAAGCCATTAATGGTCAAGTGTATATTGGCATTGCTTCTAGCTTTAATACTGTTTCTCTTTCAATGAAAACAAACAGATATATTCTTGCAATTTAGAAATTTCATTGAGCAATTTGGAGGGCTTTGGTATGGGAGATCTTTGCATTTTACAATGTGTTCTGCTGGTTTTAAAAACCAGTTCTACAGAAATAGTTGTGAGCTAGGAACTGTATCTAAAATTGAATACCAATAAATAAATGGTCTACTTTTGCTCACTGTACCAAACAAGTAAGACATAATTAAGTTTTTGCAAAAAGGAATGCTTAATAGTTAATTTGTTATAGCTGCAACTGTTTCACTGCATGACCACTATGCCTTGACAGACATGTGTATTTACTTGCAATGAAACCAAAATAGACACTAGGGAGCTGTACATTTTAATGATGATTAATAATGTTTAGAATATGTGCAAGAATGTTAAGTATGACTATGCTTTCAGAAGAGAAAATATACAAAAGAGTAATGCAGCCCGACAGAACAAATAGAGGAAAAACCTTTCACTGTAGATGTAACTTGCAGTGTAATGTTTCCAATAACAGCAGGAATAATTTTCTTAGAATTTTCTCTTTTTTTATAAAATTAAATTATTTCCCTTTTTAAATATTGTGAAATGCATACCTTGACATTTTCTAATGTCTAAATATTAAGAATGCAGTCTTAAGCATACATACTTGGGAGTATGCTCCAATGAACTCAACAAGACTTTTACATATACTACATATCTGTAGAACTGGGTTAGAGAAAATGGGAATTATCTGCATTAAATTTTCCCACTTTACACCCCTTGCTGTTTGATATGGCATGTGAGGAATAAGGGTAGAATGAGAAACAGGCGGTCTTCTCAAGGTAAAAAGAGCACAGAGGGAATGTTATAGGCCAGCTTAAAATGATAGCTGAACTTTTATTGTGTTGACAGATTCCTAAACTATTACATTTATTTAAAAAAAATCTTTCAAAATACATTTCATTAACTTTATACATGTGTCTAGTGGCTTAAGCCTTGATGTCCATCTGTAACATTAGTAGTAGAACAATGCAACATGCCTGGACTGAAAACAGGTTTGAGTTGGCTTTGGACTTTTCCTCACTTTTCCAGTGTTGCGCTATGGATGAAATGTAGTGACACCAAAGTAGTGTTTCCAACCAGTGGTGGTCATGTTGTAAAAGCATCACCATTTAAAAATACTATATTAGAATGACTTTACTGTAATTAAACCATTTAGTTAACTATAGCTGTCATTTTAGTTATGTTTTAAATATACTCTATTCTAGTGGATGTGTCAAAATGTCATTATTTTCATAGAAATTTGTTTTGCAAAAATGAATACTGTATGTCTTTCCCCTGCATATTTAGTAGAACGAACATGGTTATTTCCACTTCAAGGTTTTGTTTCTTTCCACAGTACATTTAAAAATGCCATTTGGTTTTCGATTTGGACATTTTAGCACAGAACACAATTATGTGTTGTAAAATAATTTTTGTATGCCACAATTGCTGTGTGGAATGTGTAAGAGCAATAAATTATGTGCCAAATCTTTCTTTTACATTTAAAAGGGTTCATCCCCATATTAGTGTAGTCAGCTGTACCATGCTTGTACTTCCTAGAAATCGGTGCTTAGTTGAATGTGATTATATATGTAACTTTTGACATTTTCACTCTGTAAAATAAGGTATGATCATTTCTCTCAAACTCAGTATGTTTATATATATGGATACTGAATATAAGAGAAATCAAAATGAAGATTTCCATTGCTCCATTTGCAATAAAATTCCCTCTAGTTTCCCCAGACATATCCAATAATTATTGTGCTACACAGCAATGACTGAAGAATTTCAATTTCTTGTTCCTTGGTGGTACATAGTGTTTGTTTTTAAAGAGAAAGCAAAACACCTCCCCGGTAAATTGCAGTGACAGTTATGAAAAATCTCATTCTTTTACAAAACAAAGCAATCATGGATTTTTCTCCATAGCTTCAGGTAGATTCACTTTGGTTAAGCGTTGTAATTTGAAACAGATTTTTGTATCCAGAGTTCTTGTACATAAATGCATTAGAAATGTTCATGTTTCATTACACTGCAATATGTATATGCTCCACATACAGCAATTTACTGTGACAAATAAATTTTGTGAAATCTTGAGTACAATTCTTGTTGTGGGATGCATTGCCTTGTATCCTGAGTGATGTTAGAGGGCTACAACAAGCAATCCATATGTACAAAATTATTTTTATTAAGTGGGAATCCATGAGATTAAAATAAATATTAGATAAATGGCTAAAAGGCCACTTATACTTTTTCATCACAACAGTTTTGCTTGTGTACATTTCACTACCTTCATGATGTCTTGATAAACTGGCATTACACTTTTATTGAGGGTTCCTGCCACGTCCCCAGTTCCAATCTGTTGGCTGGTTAAAGATTTGTCCTGTTCCAGGAAATTGCTGACAGCTGTTAATATAAATGTAACCAGGTCATTTGCCTCAAAAATGCAGGAAAACACAGGTGTATGATCTAGATGTTTCCACCACGATGCTTTTGCCAACAGTGTGGCAAAAAATGCAACTTTACATTCAAGATGGCTTCAGTCAAAGTCAACTCCCATACCAGTCCAAGAATAGCAAAGAAAAAGAGCACATCACAAGGAAGAAGAGGATCCACACACGAAATCCAGCATTATTCTTAATCGCCTGTAGAAAAGGGAAAATTCGTGAAAGAACTACTATGGCTAATTCAGGACTTGGCAGAACATAATTCAGTACAGATCCCAAATTCTATAAAGATGAAAAGGACAAAGTTAAGTCTTCACATCCAAATAATGTATGAATGATACACTTTTTTAAGAGCAGGTTACAGCGGGATCTAGTAGAGAATGCAGGCTGAGTTGCTGACCAAGGCAGGTAGTATTGATATTACAACTTTTAAAGAGCTAGGGGCAGAAGAGTTCAGAAAGTAGCTAACACGGTGTGTGCATTCTGAACTGTGGAACAGCCAGCTACGGAGAAGAACTCTTGGTTAGAATCTGTGACAGCATTACACCTTGAATGGAAGCCAAGTTTTTGCATTGAGTAAATGGGACTAACAAGCAGACTTTCCTACCCACCCACACCAGCAGCTTCGTGTGACTCCTGCCTAGTCAGCAGAATTGTATTTTGAAGGGAACGGGGAATGTCCCAGAAAAGTACCTCGAAGGAAGTATGGCTCATGAAGAATATTCAAAGAAGTGGTGTGGATTAAAGGACTACATGTTGACCCCAAGGCTGCAGATAGGATTACACATGTCAATCCCAAGGTAGCATACATGATTAAACAATGTGTTGGAAGCAAAGTGGCAGCTAAAGGTTGAGATTAAAACCTGTAATGCAGGAAGGAGTAATCCTCTATAAATATATATTTGGTGCTTCCTATATGACATTTTATTTATCCCCTTTTCTCTACTGAAGGGACTGCAGGTATATAGAACAGCTAAAATACATATTTAAAATAACAATACATAAAATATTCATGTTTGTTTATTTTTTTAAAGACCTCTTACTAACAAGAGGTAGACCTGCATTACAATTTCTGCAACATACCAGATCTCTTTGGATACATGGTTGGAATAGCACAGCCATCCTAAGACGTTCTGGCACAGAAGGCCCCCAAGTATTTCTACCTCTCTGCCCTGGTGGTGGATAACTATGTTTAAATAGAAAAGGGATGAATTCAGTACCTCCCTTTGGTTTTTCCATATCTTGGTTTGGCAGCGAGCTTCCAAATTAAAACTTCCTATTGTTGTTCAAGCCCAAATGCTGGCAGTATGATAGCAGCTCCAATGGTAATTTTGCCAGTTTCAATGGTATGTTTTGTTTTTTCATGACAATAGTGCAGGAGGTCCCTTTTCACACCTCTGCCCAAAACTAAGAATCACTCTCAACTAAGGGTGGACAGTAGAGGCCATCATGCTTCTCACTGCCACTCTCAGAGGAAGGGCCTGTTCCTCAAAATGAGCTTCTGCCTTGGAGCGTGGGGTTTTTCAGGAGAATGGCAAATGCCATTTAAGCTTCAACTATTCCTCCAGGATCCTAGGAATTCTCATGTATGGAGGACTAGCATTAAGTTTAGAGTTTAATGTGGACATTTGCCATTTCCTACAACCACTGAGAATTCCAGTGTCCCTGCTAAAGGAGGCTGGCGCAGCCATAGCATGTTATTTCTGGTTCTTGGAATTAGAGTTGGTGGCATGGGCCTAAGCAGCATGTGACATTTTTGTCCCAGAATACTATACTGTATGAGATAAAAAAAATATCAAAATGAAAAAAAAAAAAGGAATTTCAGCCTAGACAAGAGGGTGAGACTGCGTTGGCCTCAGTGTCACTGAGCCTCTCTCTCAGTCTTGATCCTGATCCGTTTTTGTTTTTCCCAAAGATATTCTTTGCTTCTTGCTTCATCTGTGTTTAGATGGAGTCACTTGCTGGCTCAGTTTCCAGAACATTGTGCTACCCTATGTACCTCTGAACACCCATTTACCATATGATGCAAAATTTGCTGAAAAGATGCAGCTCTATAAAATTTAGGGTACTCTCCATCCACAGCAAGCAAAATCAAAAATTACATTAAATTTTTTCTCATAGTATGTTATAAGCAGGCTGAGAAGGTTGGACTTGAGAAATATTTAACACAAACCAAGAAATATGTTAAGTATATCACCTCTCTTATGTCTTCATTGCCTTCCTTAATGTTCTCGGTTGCACCCACAACTATATGATGGATATTGTCAATTTCCGTTTCCTGTTAACATATGAACATTGAAAAACACAGACAAACTAGAGCAAATGAGATGAATTAGGAGGATCTAAAGACATAAATGCTATCTTTTAATGGTTACTTGAAATAAATCAGAGGCCATAGCTAAGTGTTAGAGCACAAATGGAGGACACAGCTGTAGTCAGAGCACATAAACAATGGCTCCATGCCTAATCCTCTGTCCCTTTGACAACATCGCTGTATTATGAGTTTCTTCACATTTGCAAACAGCAGCCCAAAAGGCTGGTGTGGGAGAACCTGCCACATGACATTTCATCTCTTGAGCATTTCCAGATGTCAATGGAGAAAGGAGATAATAAAGGTATACAAAGCTGTTGCCTTGAAGGATACGAATGCCCAATTCCTGACCTCAAAGTTGTTCACAAATAGTTTCTCCATAAAGGGACACTTGAAGAACACAGCAGTACACCTCTGAATCTGATTAAGGATGGGAACAATTTCAAAGCATCACTGCATAGCTTTAATACATAACCACTGTAAAAATAGGGGAGAAGGGCGCTGATGCTTTGATTTGTCAACGTCGTCTTAGAACTGCAGAGCTGGAAGGGACCTTATGGATTGTCCTGCCTAGTAGTGCCTCAAGGAGGTAGGGTGGGAAACCAAACTCTAAACCTCTGGCTAAATACTCTTCTATTTAAACGGAAGGGTCCATGAAGATTTTCTGAAATATGTCTTCTATTCTAGCATAAAGGAATAAAAGTAATGGTTAGTCTGTTCTTACCTGTTGCAAGACTTTTTCTGTGAATATCTCTTGAAGTCTAGATATTTCAACCACCTTTCCTTCTATTTGTCTAAAAAAAATAACAAAAGGTTGCATTATTTAAGTGGAAGCATACCAATGAACACATAACATGGTGCATTTCTTACAGACTTAAGAACTGTAAATTACCAGAAAGATATAATTTAGCAGGGCAACATTTAACAGACTCTTGTTAAAACAGAAGGAAAAAATAGGAGAAAGGAGCACAACTTTCAGAAGCTGGTTGACCACTGCAAGAAGAGCTGAACAAATGAACTGAGCCAGAGTGGACCAATTTATCTGCCTCAGGGCCTGCGTGTCCTGGGAATTTTGTTGCAGAGCAGTTCATGCTCAAAAAGTATCTGAAGTGTGATCTGTTTCAACTTTCACTTGAGGAATCCTTCCATCCATACTGGGGATCGTGCTATAGATCCTTTTCTCCCACACAGCAGGCCCACACAGATTTATTAGCACCTGGTTTATTTGCCAGTAAGGAGGTAGCAGCAACAGCCGCCAACGATAACTGGGATGCAAGGGAGAGGGAGGGGGAAGTAACTCCTCTTTTCCCTGCCTATCTCAGCCAGGGAAGTGCTGGGGCTGAGTCCACACATAGACAACTTTTCCTCTTGGCTGTCATTCATGTGACTTCACTCCTTTTTGTTAAATAAAACAGGTGACACATTGAAATGGTATCAACTTAGTATGGTAACAGAATTTTGCTGTGTCAAGGAAATATTTTTGAAATATGATGAAAATAGAGAAGGGGGTTTCTCTGCTTCCCTTTTAACACAACCCACCTAATCTGTCACAGGGTTGTAACTGCAATTAATGCCACCCAGTTCTGTTTTGGTGAAATATACTTGTCCATAGAGACTAAACAAAAGGCTATTTTGGACATACTGAATTGTGCCAGAAAGAATGCATGCCTGTCACTCTGCCAGAAAAGGGAAATATTCATTGTTCTAAGCAGAAATACATGAAGATGCTGTCCTGTTTTTTAAAAATCCAAAAAGTGACAACAGCCACCCATAACATGATTTGTATGCTAGTATGAACAGGTTGTTAGTCAGTACAGGTAATGTCAATCAGACAACTGTACTAAATAGTTAGCAACTAGCAACAAACATTAGGAAAAGTACAACAGAAATTACACAAACACAAAAACAAGGATCAATCAATTCTATTTATCTTGCTGGAAAAGACTACTGTATGCATATTTGTAAGACATGTAAGACTGCATACTACAGTAATACCTTGGTTTACGAGCATAATCTATTCTGGAAATGTGCTTTCCCCCATAAGAAATAATGGAAACGCAGATGATTCTGAGCCCCAATGGACCATATCCTATACATACATAATACCAAAACTCACAAAAGAAATTGGCTAGAAGTTCACATCCACACCATGGTTTAGAGACCTGGCTGTGGAATCTGCTCTGCTTGTGACCAACTAGAGGACTTTACTCCGTATTTTTAATGTGACACTAATAAAGTGCAATTTTAGACATATACACCCTTGACTAGCTGCTCTATGACTAGAAATGGTTTGAATAAAAAGGATCTCCAAAACAAATTAAATACAAATATATAAAAAAACCCCTAACCTGCACTTTCCTATAAAAATGTTACTAAATGGTGCCAGGGAAACCTACGCTCCTCTCTCCTCCCCCTGCTTTTGAAGCTTGCCTGAGATAGAATGTTGCAGACAAACCCCCACATTCCAGCAGGGAGAGAAAGAGAGACCCCATTGGCTCTCTTGTCATCATGTGACCTTCTCCACAGCTTGTACTGCAAGATGTTGCTTGTTGATCAAGCCAAAATTTAGAAGAAATGTTTGCTTGTCTTGCAAAACACTCTTGAACCAAGGTACTACCATGGTATTACTGTATAGCTCTCCATACTGTATAGCTCTCCATATAAGAATAGTATGTGTTTGTTAATATATGAGAGAGAGACAGAGAAATTAAGATTAATTCTGATTAAAATTAGTTGTCTGTGCCTTATACATATTGTGCTATAGCAGATGGTATCTACCTCATAATAATAAACAAAGGAACTGCAACTTGAGGGGGGAAATGTACCTGACTTCATCAAACAGACTGTTCATTTCACCAATAAGGCGCTGGTTTTCCTGTTCAAACTGGAAAGAAAGAAAAGGGAATGAATCTTCAGGATATTAGGAATTCTACAGTCCTATTCAGGCATTCAAAAATGGTTAATTTGAAAGTGTTAGCACAGAGAATTCTAACTGTGCCAATGCCTGCTGCTGGTACCTTAGGCAAATTTAATAATACAGTATTAACCTTTTGAGTCAACATCACATATTGTCCAAGTATATTTGATATACTTCTGAGCACTCTATTAGTATATTGATTGTCACAGCTTTTGTTTTTACAGTGCGGTGGTAGAAATTCCAGATATGGGGATGATGCCCTTGGTTGTCCTTCATATGAACAGCCCTGCACAATTCCTTAAGTACCACATAGTGTCACTTTTGTATCCCAAGAACAATAACGTAGATAAACAGCAAAAGGACCACATAATGCAAAATACTAGGTGCAAATGAATATACTTTATTATCAATTAGTTACAAAGCTAATAATGGTGGTTACATTCACATAATGCATCCATACATCCCATTCATACTCACCAGGACAGAGAAAAGAAGAGCTCTTGACTGGCATTTTCCAGGTTCTGAAGAAGACGGCAAATGATCTCAAAACTTTGGTCCCAGAGTACAAAATTCTAACTGCCTGGGGTCTCTTTTGGTATCCTTCCTGGGCAGTTTGTCAGCTGGGCATATGCACTGGGCATGTCTTTGTCTTTTCCATGAGTGATGCCTACCCATCACCCATGAAATGCTCTTAGTTGCAATTTTGCAGCTCATTATTACTGGCAGACGAGTATGCAATCTCATCACTGGGAAAACTCCTGTACCGGGACCTTCCTTCTCTGAACTCCCTTTTTAATTGCTCCATCTGCCTTAACACTTGGAGGGCTCTGATGTTTCACTCTTAAAAGGTAGTTTCTTGCTTTTTCTGATACATCTTCTTCTTGCTACTAAATCCCACAATGGGGCCATTTCTCCCCTTTCTGGCTCACTAGAAAGGGGAGAATCCTTTCTCCTCCTGCCCACTCACCGCTCTTGGCATGGTGCTAGGGTCCTTCCTCTCCCATGGTGCTTTAATCCGGGCAGGAGCTCAGCGGGAGTGTCCTCACCCCCACAGGCAGCTGACCATTCGTGTGCTACACAGGAAGAATCCCCATCCTGCTTCCTCATCGGAGTGGCTGCCTGTCTGAGGACACAGGGACTGGCCAGCCATGCTCCTGAACAGATAGGAGTACCATGGGAGAAGGAGGACCCTGGCACTGTGTCAAGACCAGTGAGTGGGCCAGACGGTTGAGGGGGACAGAGCCCTGCACAGCATCGGCGGAGCTGCTCAGGGCCCCTTGTATGAAGGACAACGAAGAGGTTTGTGCCCATCTCTATTTATAACCACTAGAGATGGGCACGACTTGAAAAAAATTTTTTTCGAGTTGTCGTTGGTCGGGCCGGTTCCGTTTCGGGTCCTCTCCGTTTTTTGCGAAAATTCGCAAAAATTAGTCGGTTCGTTTTTTCGTTTCCGTTTCTGCCGCGATTTCGCGCATTTTGACGTCTGACCGAGACTTGCGGCTTGCGGGCGCAGCGCGGGCGGCGGTGGCGCAGGGGTACATGCGTGGGCGGCGGCAGCAGCAGCGGCAGGGGGAGTGGCTAGCGCGCGGGCGGGCGCAGCGCGGGCGGGTGGGCGCGGGTCCCGCAAATGAGCAGGCGAAATACAGTTTAAACCTGCCTGGGTGATGGACTTGCTGCTGCACAACAAGGCTAGTGCATCCTAAGCAAACAAAGTGGGGCAGAAACAAATTTGCATTTCTTTTTTTTTCTCTTGGTCTGCTGTGCTGAATCTGCTGATGCTGAACCAGCCAGCCACCCTACTTGGTCTGGCTGACGTGTCTGTTTGTTGTACTTTTTTGTTGTTTGGTTTTAAATCCATCCCATCTCCCCTCCACCTCTCTCAGAGGCAGCAGGAGAAACAGACATTCCGTTCCTCCCCAAATCTGGATGAGGGGTCTACTACTCTACTCCTCTCAAATTGGCCCCCCCATCACCAAGGTCCTTCTGCCTTCACTTCACATTCACAGTCAAAGTCACACACACTTAAAGGACAAGCAATAAAGCCAAAGCCAATGCAACCCTGCTTTTGGTCATGGTCAACAAAAACATTAGCAGTTAGAGCCTGAGGTGGTTAAGCTACGTACCTAGCTAGTAGCTACAGCCAGGAATAGTTTTGGTAGGGATGGGAATGGGATAGGGCTCTGGGTTGCTCTGACTTAAGTTTTACAGCCCACAGCCCAGCCCACTAGGCTATACAAGGAGGAGGACTATCTCTGGTCGATGCGTCCATAAGGCCAGAGTAAGGGCGGCCACTCCGGCCAGGCCACAAGGCAGAGTATGAGAGCACCACAGCACAGAGCCAGAGTGCGGCAGGCTCATTGCCAGCTCCAGTATAAAAAGGATGGAGCTGAATGGCATGACAGGAATTTAAATGCCACTGGCCTTGGGTCACAGTGTCTTGCAGCCCAGAGGACTGAGTTGCGGAGGAGGCCAATCACCTTGAGTCTGGTCTGGCACCACACTGCCTGCGATGCACCACATGGCACTTTCTGACAAACTCTTGGGTGGTGCTGTACGTAGTACGAACGCTGTTCAAATCAGTACCCCCCTTCTGTGTGAAACACGGCGTCTTGCAGCCCAGAGGAAAGACTGGAGGAGGAGGCCAATCCCCTTGAGTTTGGTCTGGCACCACACTGCCTGCGATGCACCACCGTCCACCACATGTCACTTTTTGACTAAGTCTTGGTGGTGCTGTACGTACGAACGCTGTTCAAATCAGTACCCCCCTTCTGTGTGAAACACGGCATCTTGCAGCCCAGAGGAAAGACTGGCGGAGGAGGCCAATCACCTTGAGTTTGGTCTGGCACCACACAGGCTGCAAAAAGGACAGCAAGCCACATTCTGAGTCTGACTCTTCCTCCCCAAGTCCCCAGCTGTGTGCTGGTAGACTTGCTAACTGCCGGCCCGGCAGTCTACTACCATGCCCTTCTTTGTGAATCACAGTTGGTTCCCACACAACTCCAAGAGCCAAGCCTGCAACTTTGCAATAAACTAATGGAGTGCTGGCACCCAACTCCTCTTCCCTTCCTTGTGAGCCACAGTGTCTTGCATCCCAGAGGAAAGAGTGGCGGAGGCCACAAGCTGGAGTAATTGAATGCTGGGCCAGCAATCCACGACCATGGCCTTCGTTGTGAATCCCAGCTCCTACAACTCCAAAAGCCAAGCCTGGAACTGTCAGGGAAACTACTGGAGTGCTGAAACTCCTCTTCCCTTCTTAGTGAGCCACAGTGTCTTGCATCCCAGAGGAAAGAGTGGCGGAGGCCACAAGCTGGAGTTTGAATGCTGGGCCAAATGGACCATGGCCTTCATTGTGAATCCCAGCTCCTACAACTCCAAAAGCCAAGCCTTGAACTTTCGGAAAACTGTTCTATTTATAAATGGTGGTGCCACCACCACCCGCAACTGGTACATTTTTCCTTCTTTATGAGCCACAGCTGGCAGCCCAGTGGAAAGAGTGGCGGAGGAGACAGAGCTAGGTCTGTGTGAATTAGAAACTCCCCACAAACTACTACCATGCCCTTCGTAGTGAATCCCAGCTCCAACACAACTCCAAGAACCAAGCCTGGAACTGTCAGAGAAACTACTGGAGTGCGTGCTGCACACAACTTCTCTTTCCTTCTTAGTGAGCCACAGTGTTTTGCATCCAAGAGGAAAGAGTGGCTGGAGGAGGCCACATAGCCTGAGTCTGAGGCCACAGGGCCTCCGTAGGGGAGGATCATTGCCAGGAAGCTCCAGCTCCCCAGCGTAGCTGAATGGCCTGAGGAGGACGCCAGGAAAATGCCCTTCTTCGTGAGCCACAGTGGGTTGCAGCAAATGGAACACAGTCGCCCTTCCCTCACAGACTCACAGTCAGTGACTCCAAGTATCCATCCACCAACAAGGGCCAGGCTGCACTTTTCCGACAATCTGTTATGTACGCCTACGCAGGCTTCCCTTCTTCGTGAGCCACAGTTGGCAGCCCAGTGGAAAAGCAGAGTCCACATGGTGTCTGACTCTGAGGCCTGAGACCACTCTGAAAAAAGGACTGCAAGCCAGAGGGTCTTCCTACACAGCTGTGTGCTGCTTTCCCGGTAAACTCCTAGCAGGCCAGCACAGCCATGTTCCCTTCTCAGTGAGTGACATAGCTTTGCAGTCCACGGAAGACAGTAGGCCTGAGAACCACAGGCTCACTGTCTGTGTGAGTCAGAGTACCCACAAAGAACCAAGCCTGGAGGCTTCCTTGCTCCCTCCCTTCACAGAGAGCCACAGTGGCATGCACTTCGTAGTGAATCACATTCCCCACAACTCTAAGAGCCAAGCCTTGAACATTCTGATAAACTGTCCTATTTATAACGGTGACAGAGGGCCACCAGCACGGCAGTAAGTTGTCCTTCTTTGTGAGCCACAGTGTATGGCAATGGCAGCCCACTGAAGACTAATTGGCGGACCGGAGGCTGACAACACTCCCAACACTCCCACTCCCACCCTGCAGAGTCCTGTCACTGTCCCAGGCAGAGTCCAAGGGTGCTTTCGCATGAGGTGGCTGCGTAACCACCTTGAGGAGAGCAAGGCAGAGTTCTGCCTAATCACGGGCACACCCCACGGCTGTTTTCTAGCACACAAGCACAATGCTCTTCTCTGTGAGGCACAGTGTGTGCAACCCAGAGTGAAGGGTAGGGGAGGCCAGAAGGCCAGACTAGAGGGGGTTGAAGGAGAACCACCGAATTGCCCCTCCCTAAGCCAAGGGATTTCCCAACCTAGACTGCGTGAAGAACCCCCCCCCCCAATGTGGGATGACAGAGTCCACCAGTTCTAAACAAAATAGTTGATGAGTGAATGCACTGTTACAGTTGGTCTTCAAGTGGTTTTCCGCCAAGAGGCGGGCGCAGCCGTGGTTGCTGCATGGGCAAGTTGAGGGCAGTGGCGACAGGTCTGAACTTGAAGCACTAACTGGACCACGTTGTTAGGGTGAAGGAGAAGCGGCTGGAAGGCCTCCTCTAAGCCGGAAGTGGGGGGAGCCTGACAGGCAGGCAGGGAGAAGACACAGAGCTAGAGTGAGTCTGAGTCTTTGACCACACAGGCTTCCAAAAGGACAGCAAGCCAAGCTTTCTGACTTTCTTTCCCAGCTGTGTGCTGGTAGACTGCTCCTAACTGCAGTGCCGGCAATCCACTACCATGCCCTTCGTAGTGAATCACAGCAGTTCCACAACTCCAAGAGCCAAGCCTGGAACTTCCTCCTGAAAGGCTCTTCTATTTCTAAGAAACAAACGATTAATGTGCAGAACTGTGGTATGCGCAAGTACATTCCACTCCAGCCCTTCTTAGTGAGACACAGTGTGGTGCAGCCCAGAGGACAGAGTAGCGGAGGCCTAAACATCCCCCCTAACCCTAACCCTAACCCTAAGCCCACCACCAGCTGTTCCTGAAGAGTGTTCCCATAACTCAATCATCATCATCAATCAGTCACAACCTAGATTTGCAACCAGTAACTTTTCTTGTCCGGCAGCCTTTATTCCGGGGTTAGGGCAGAAATGATTATAAAATGTTTAAGCACTGAGTGTGCGCACAATGAGTCACACAGCACAGCACCAAGATCCACACAGGGGACTTTCGGACAGGAGTACGCATACATAACAAGGACGTTTCCCTTCTTTGTGAGCCACAGCTGGCAGCCCAGTGGAAAGAGTGGCGGAGGAGACAGAGCTAGGTCTGTGTGAATTACAGACTCACACAGTCAGTGTGCGTCAGAGTATCCACCAAGCACCAAGCCTGGAGGCTTCCTTGTCCCTCCCTTCACAGTGCATTGCAGCTCAGAGTGAAAATTAGCGGTAGCGGAGGCGGACAAAACTCCCACACAGCAGCAACACTTCCTGCAGAGAGGCCTGCCTCTTCCCACGAGAAGCGGAGCTCCTGTCTTTCCCTTTCCACAGCCCTTCTTAGTGGTTCACAGACCAGCCCAGATGACAAAGTATGGGACCGGGAGGCCAGAAGGGCAGATTGGAGGAGGTTGAATGAGAAGCAACTTGAAGGCATGCTCAAAGCCGGGACTGGTGGAGTCTGACAGGCAGGCAGGTTGGCAGAGGGCCGAGCAGGCAGGGAAGCATCTAGTCTGGCTTACAGGTATGTGTGTGTAGCCTAGGCGCATGCTTAGAGGATACCATCCTCCAAGGCTAGGGATTGGGAAGGCACTAAGCCAAAGTGCCAGTAGGGAGGATTGTTTCCGCCTTGGCAGGCAGAGTTTCTATCGCCACCCCAGGAGACCGGGTTTTGGCAACCAAGGAGACAGAGTGGAAGCAGGAGAACTGGGTGGGTCTATTTCTTTAAGGCTGTAAGGAGGGGAGCTTGCCCCCTGATACTCAGTCTTTGAGGTAGGTTGTTGTAAAGTGCTTCCTCACCACTTTGTTAGCAGATTGGCACCTAAACCAGAGGGAATGGTGTGAAGCACCAAGGAAGGCAGGTATTAGGGTCTCTCTCAGACCAGCCATGGCAAAAGGGGAAACATTGGGCCAATACAGACAGACCCTTTCCAATGACACTTTGAGTGGCCCTGCCTGGTTTGGAGACAGGCCAGGGCTAGAAAAATTGGGCCACTAATAGTACCCTTCAATTGTGTGTGAGAGAGAATACAGGTAGGCAGGCAGGCAGGCAGTCAAGCAGGCAGTTTTAAAGGCATTAGGCATTGGAGTCGGCAGGTAGTCACAGGGCCAGGCAGGCAGGCAGGCAGGCAGGCTCGTAGGGCCAAGGGGAGGCAGGCAGGCTTGCAGGCGGGCATGGAGGATTGCAGGCAGGAGGTTAGGTTACAGGCAGCAACTTAGTTCTTGGAGTGTTGGGGTAATTCTAAGGTGGAAAGGTTGAAGCGGATGAAAGTCAACCTTTCCACCGTCTCCGGGTCCAGGCGACAGCGTTGCGGCCTCAGGACATCTCCCATGTGGGAGAAGACACGCTCACTCTGGACACTGGTGGGTGGGATAGACAAGAGGTCCAACGCCAGAGTTGAAAGAGCCGGCCAGAGGTCTGCCTTTCTGTCCCAGTACTGCAGTGGGTCCAAGCTGAGGGGTTGGAGGGGCTCGGCCATGTACTCCTTCACCATGGTCTGAGCGGGGTCTGCTACTTCTTCCTGCCTTGCCTCCACTGAGGAGGAAACTGCCATGGCTAGGGCAGAAGCCAGGTAGTTGGCTGCTGGAACGGAACCTGGTCTCTGGGTGAACGCTCCTGGAGTACAGAGGGATGTGGATCCTTGCGAGGACTCCTCCTCAGCATCGCTCTGGCTTCCGTGCGCCCTCTGAAACGCCTGGCCCTCATCGGAGAGAGCCCTGACTTGACGGCATAGCTCCGTCTTCCAGGATTTCAGTTCGGCAGTGCTGGCCGCCAGGGAACCCTTGACGCGAGGGTCGCAGAGGCAGGCCATCTGGTACACATTTTCCCTTCTTAGTGGGCCAAGGCGGGTATCCACGCCGGTCAACAGCCTGTCTGCCAATGCCCTGCTCTTAGGGAGAAGATTGCCTTCTTCCCGGATACTGGTCTCTAGGCGTTGGCGAAGGGCATTGAGCAGGGGGAGAACGTGGCCCAGGCTGGAGTTGTAGCTGCTAAGGACGTGGGTGGTCTCCTCAAAAGGCTGGAGGATACCTGCCATCTGGGAGAGGGCGAGCCACTCGGTAGCACCAAGGTCCAATTCCCTCCCCTCATGCAGGACTGGGGTGGTTGACATGATGTATTCCACCACTTCCTTCTGCTCCACCAGACGCTTGACCATTTCGTGGGTGGAGTTCCACCGGGTGGTCACGTCCTGGATCAGGACGTGCTCTGGGCGGCCCGTCTCCGCCTGCCTCTCACGCATCATCCTGGCTGCCTTGACGCTGCGAGCGAAGTGCCCCACGATCTTCCGACACTTGTCCAGCAAGGCCTTGGTCTCCCTGGTCCCCTCACTCCAGGAGTCCTTTGGTGCACCCAGGCCAATGGCATCGCCCACCACTAGATGCAGTTTGTGTGCTGCGCACACGATGCCCTGGAACCCTGCCCCAAGAACCGCGTTGGTCATGTTACGGCCCGCTTCTGTAACCATGACTCCACGATTGACCTGTCCCTCTGTCCCCAATCCCCACTCTCGCATTGCTGTCTTGAGAACGTCAGCAATGTTGATCCCTGTGGCGTTGTCCTCCATGCTTTGTGCCTGGAGAAGCACCACCCTATACCCTCTTGGGGTGCTGCCTTGTGCCTCCCCCTGCAGCTGCTCATGGGCTGACCGGGGCTCCAGGACCTCCTTGGGTTGCCACCAATGAGCCGTCAGTGAGAGGTATCCGTGGTGCCCACTGGTCCAGAGGTCGGAAGTGAAGTGGATCTTCCTCCCTCTGGCCGCCTGCAGCAGGGCCCGGATCCTGTCCCTGACAGACTCATAAAGGGAGGGAATCACCCACCTGCTGAAGGTACGCCGGGATGGAGTCTCGTACCATGGTGCCACGTGCTTCATCAGGTGCCTGAAGCCTGATGACTCCACAAAGGAGAGGGGCAACCCGTTCATGGCCACCATTTCACCCACCACTCGAGTGGTGGTCTCCTGTGCTTTGGCCCTATTTCGCGGGCTGACAAAAGTCCCACCCAACAGCCCCACTTCCTGTAGAGTGGCCTGCCTCTTCCCACTCTCACTAGCGGAGCTGTGTTTTTCTTTCTCTAACCCTTCTTCCCCTCTCTTCCTCCCTGAAGAGCAAGGGCCTGACAGGGTTCCAGGCAGAGTCCCAGGGTGCTTCCTCATCAGGTGGCTGCGCAACCCACTTGAGGAGAGGTGTTTGGGGTCATTCCCCCTGCGCAAGACCACCCCGCATATCTTGCACACCGCCATCCTTGCGTCTTGGGGGCTGTTCTCAAAATGCTCCCAGAGACACCCTCGTGGCTTACTGAAAGTAACGCCCCCTCTGTTATTGCCTGCCGCTGCCGCTTCTGTGGTGCTGGTGTGGCCTCTGCCCTGCCGGGAAAGTAGACTAGTACTACTGCTCTCACTGGTGGTACTCTGGGTGGAAAGAGGGCTACTCCTTCCGTCACTGCCTGGAGCCTGCCTTAAGTCTTTCCCTGCCAACAGGTCCTCAGAATCTGGCAGGTTTAGATACAAGGAGCCCGATTCTGATTCTGATTCTGATGCCATTTCAGAATCAGAGCCCTTGTCTTCTTGCTGATTAAGGGTGGGGCAGTCAGGTAACGGAGATGGGATTTGGTACGCCTCATCCATGCTTCCCTCGGTGACAGACGATGGCACAGTGCTGCTTGTGCCACTGGCACTGCTACACGAGGAGGGAGTTGCACCAGTATCACTTTCTGCACTACTTCCTGTCCCTTCCCTCAGAAACGTGCCCCTATTTATCTTAGTAGGGGTCCCCCTCCCCTGCCCTCTAGCTGTGCAACCCCTCCTCATTTTTCTCACTTCTTGTGGCTCAGGCCAGGGAATGTATAATGTGATAGTAAAGAAAAGCACCAAGGAACTGTGCAAGTAAATGAGTGAGATGGACTCACAACAGCAACACAACAAACAAGGAAATAGGAGCAAGGGGTTTGCCAATCCTGGCAAACAAGTCTCTCAATGCCCTACACAGGGCAAGTGTAACAAAGAGAACTGTAACTTCTTCACAGTTGTAATTGGATTGTGTATGTAGACTGTGGTGGCAAGTAAATGAGTGAGATTGACTCACAACAGCAACACAACAAACAAGGTAATAGGAGCAAGGGGTTTGCCAATCCTGGCAAACAAGTCTCTCAATGCCCTGCACAGGGCAAGTGTAACAAACTAGAGAACTGTAACTTCTTCACAGTTGTGATTGGATTGTGTATGTAGACTGTAAGTAAATGAGTGAGATGGACTCACAACAGCAGCACAACAAACAAGGAAATAGGAGCTAGGGGTTTGCCAATCCTGGCACCCAAGTCTCTCAATGCCCTGCACAGGGCAAGTGTAACAAACTAGAGAACTGTAACTTCTTCACAGTTGTAATTGGATTGTGTATGTAGACTGTGGTGGCAAGTAAATGAGTGAGATGGACTCACAACAGCAGCACAACAAACAAGGAAATAGGAGCAAGGGGTTTGCCAATCCTGGCACCCAAGTTTCTCAATGCCCTGCACAGGGCAAGTGTAATTAGGAGAACTGTAACTTCTTCACAGTTGTAATTGGATTGTGTATGTAGACTGTGGTGGCACGTAAATGAGTGAGATGGACTCACAACAGCAACACAACAAACAAGGTAATAGGAGCAAGGGGTTTGCCAATCCTGGCAAACAAGTCTCTCAATGCCCTGCACAGGGCAACTGTAATTAGGAGAACCGTAACTTCTTCACAGTTGTAATTGGATTGTGCATGTAGACTGTGGTGGCAAGTAAATGAGTGAGATGGACTCACACAACAGCAACACAACAAACAAGGAAATAGGAGCAAGGGGTTTGCCAATCCTGGCAAACAAGTCTCTCAATGCCCTGCACAGGGCAACTGTAATTAGGAGAACTGTAACTTCTTCACAGTTGTAATTGGATTGTGTATGTAGACTGTGGTGGCAAGTAAATGAGTGAGATGGACTCACACAACAGCAACACAACAAACAAGGTAATAGGAGCAAGGGGTTTGCCAATCCTGGCACCCAAGTCTCTCAATGCCCTGAACAGGGCAAGTGTAACAAAGAGAACTGTAACTTCTTCACAGTTGTAATTGGATTGTGTATGTAGACTGTGGTGGCAAGTAAATTAATGAGATGGACTCACAACAGCAGCACAACAAACAAGGAAATAGGAGCAAGGGGTTTGCCAATCCTGGCACCCAAGTCTCTCAATGCCCTGCACAGGGCAAGTGTAACAAAGAGAACTGTAACTTCTTCACAGTTGTAATTGGATTGTGTATGTAGACTGTGGTGGCAAGTAAATGAGTGAGATGGACTCACACAACAGCAACACAACAAACAAGGTAATAGGAGCAAGGGTTTGCCAATCCTGGCAAACAAGTTTCTCAATGCACAGCACAGGGCAAGTGTAACAAAGAGAAATGTAACTTCTTCAAAAATGTAATTGTGTATGTAGACTGGTGGCAAACTGGCGAGTAAATGAGTGAGGTTGACTCACAAAAACAGCACAAAAACCAAGCTAGTAGAAGCAAGGGGTTTGCCAATCCTGGCAAACAAGTTTCTCAATGCACAGGGCAAGTGTAATTAGGAGAATTGTAACTTAACTTCTTCACAGATGTAAGTTACAACTACACAAAAGCCAAGCTAATAGAAGCAAGGGGTTTGCAAAATCTGGCAGCACCCAACTTTCACAAATAATGCACAGTAACTAAGATGAATGTAACTTCTTCAAAGATGTAATTGAAGAAAAAGTTCTATAGAGGTGGCTGGGTGCCTGCCCTTCAACAAATGTTTGTTTGAGTGCCTGACTGCAAAAAAATGAATGAGGTGTTGGACAAGTGAAAGAATATCTATAAGTGTTAAGTAAAATGAAATTGTAAAATGTTCTACAGAGGAAGGTGCCCTAGCCTTGTTGCCAACAAATGTGTTTGAGAAATTTGAGTGCACTGGTTGGCGAGGGAGACTCTGCCTACTCAGTCTGTCTGTACTCTGTATAATATTTTTAAAATAATTTAATCCACAGCCTCCAACCTCCCCTTCTAAGCACTAGTACTGGACCTTGGCTGTTGCTTGCCACTTGCTAATAAACTGTAGAATAGAAAATAAATGGAATAAAACTATAAGCTGCTACTAGGGTAGGATAGGGTTGCTGGATTCCCTTCCAAAACCCCAATCGCAAGAGCAGCAAAAAAGCTGTAGGCGCAGGGTAAAAGGACCTTGGCCAAGTAAATGAACTTGGTGGGAAATTGGGATACAAAAGAAATGGTATGGTAGTGTAATATAAAATAATATATTTTCAAAATAAATCCGCAGCACCTCCCCTCCCCTACCGCTCCCACTCAAATCTTCCCTCCCCCTTGAAGCAAATATAAGCAAATAAAAAACGGAACTCTTCCTCAAAAATGCAGAAAACAAAAAAGAATAAACACTGCGTTGCTATTCCCCACAGGGAATAAAAGAAATTTTTATGTTTTGCGAATTAAAATCAATTCAATTCCCTCCCTGCCTAGCGAGACCGCGACCGCGACCGCGAAATCGAAACTAGACTGAGCGCAGCAATCCAGCCCTGACCACCCTCCACAAGATCCAAGCCCAGACTGTGACGGACTGGAACTGCCTCGGCTTTTTATGCCCGCTGGCACATCCAGAAGTGTCAGTCAAAACCTGTCCATGCGATTGGTGGAATGGCTCCGAAAATTTGCATGGTCCCGTCCCATGGCCAGCCCATCGTTGCACAGGTGTAAAAAAATAAATTAAGAAAAAAATAAAATAAAATCAACAGAGACGTATTTTGGCAAGACAAACCCACTGCTGCTACTGTAAAAAATCAAGCATTTAAAATAGGTAACTTTCGCATGTTTCTGTGGTGCTTTGGTGGGGTTTTGGGCAAGGATTTCAAAAAAAAAATTGCGGTCGCAATTTCGGACTTCCCCCCCGCCTGCACACCGCATGGCAAAGGCAGACGAGACGATGCCCCCCCCCCGGCCTGGTACCAGCGCAGCGCAGCAGTAGCACTAGCCAAGGAAAGGGGGGCGGGGAACCCCCCCCCCGAAAAAAAACCTTCTGGCCTGGAAGGTGCCCTCAGACAGTTTTCGCCTGCTTTTAGGGCCGGGAATCAGGTTTTTTTTTAACTTTTAAAAACTTTTTTTCTGTGCTGCTTGGCATTGTGCGATCGCCGCGTGCAAGTAACGACCACGACAAATCAGACCAAATTGTTCGTTCGTCGGTTCGAGCTCGAATTCTGGCGGAGTAATTCCCGTTTCCGTTTCCGTAGAGTAATGGATACGAGTAACGGAAACGGAAACGGGAATACCGCTAAGTCGTGCCCATCTCTAATAACCACCCCTGTGTGTATGTGTTGGGGAGGGGAGAAGTCTGCGTGCCCATTTCGGTGCATGCCTTACAGGGAACTTTGCCTTCATGCCTTTATTAGCACACCACTGTGGGCTCAGTTCCTAATAGGCCATAGACTGATACTAGTCCATGTCCCAAGCAGGGGTAGGGGACCTCTGGTGCAGAAGAACACTCATCAACTGCTCTGAGCTGAGAGCCAGCCCAAAACATGTTACTAAATCCTCTTTTCCCGCATTACTTGATGAGGACTGCATTCCTTTTTATTAGTTTTAGACGAGGCAGCTGTGTTAGTCTGTACCAGCATGTCAGGGAAGAACAATAAGAAGAAGAAATTAAAAAGGCAAGAACATTGGGGCACCTTAAATATGAAATATTTTAATGTGAGGAAGTGAACTTTTTCAACAAAACTTACATTAAAATGAAGGAGTTAGTTTCTCAGGTGCCACAGCATTTTTGTTGTCTTCTTTTTAATTTTTATTTTGTTTTTGCCTGATATTCTTATCTTTACTTTTTAAAAGAAATATATGAGGGTTTTAATAGACATAACATTAATTCTTTTATGAGGCCTCAGGAAGGTGTCAAATTAAGCAGCCATACTGAATAGAAGACATTACCTCCCCCTGTCCTGATTAAATATTCAACAACTGCAAGGAGTGGTTAGTTAGGAGAAAAAGTCAACTAACAGAATATGTAGTTTACCATTTGGATTTCTTCAGGTGACAGCTCTTCTTCTCCTCCTCCTCCTCTGCCATTGCCCCATAGTCCAAAATTGGCATGTTCATCTATCATTTTCTTGTCTGCATTGAGACAGAAAATTTAGGTTACCTTCAATAGGAAGAAAGGTGAAACTAGTCAGAATTAAGAGCATTCCAACTGAATAGGTTTGTGTGCTGCAAATAGGAAACAAATGGGAATACCAAAAGCAGCTTAGGACTCAGCTGGAAATTTCTACAAGACAAATTCACTGCATTTATTTGGTCACATGAATGATTCTCTGGATCCCTGTCCCTGAGAACAGCATGCCAAGTTTAAAAAGGTGTTTACTAAGTATTTTTCTACTTGTATGACTCTCTGTTTCAAGTGAGTGGGCTTTTAACACTGTCAAGGCCCAAATACACTGAAAATACTGTCTGCTATTTTACTTGTGAGAACATATTGGCTGAAATCCTGTTGCTTAACAGAGTAGATAGCAATGAGGCCAGGGCCATTAAATCAGTGGGATTTGGCATGTCAACTCCTATATACAGTATGTTCTATGTTCAACTAAACAGATTACAGTTTCATTTTATTCTGTGTTTGAATTTTGCCACTGGATTCTTCTAAGATGCTTCATTATGTCTTATTTATTTTATTTTAAATCATGGCAAAACCCGAATTGTATGTCTAGTTTTTTTAAAAGGAAATTAATAAAGTTACAATGCATTCTCATTATTACACAAGAAAAAAAATCATACAAAAATGCATTTAACTACTCACAAAAATCTAATAAAAATGCCCAAGCATAAAGAAAGGTATTTTCCTGGAAGAGAAAAGGTAACAGGGTAGGTGCCATTTTACAAAAGGGGCACCACAATAGAAACGGCTATGCATCTTGAAGCCGTCTGACAAACTTCAGACATATTCAGAGGAAGTACAGGCCTTTACAGACCACATTAATGCGGTGGACCCTAATATTAAGTTCACTAAGGAAGACACCCAAGGCAACAGGCTGGCTTTCCTGGATTGTGCAGTCATGATGGGACCCGACCATGGCCTAGGAATAGAGGTTTACAGGAAACCCACCAATACAGATCAGTATGGTGGTACCTCTGATATAATTTAATTTGTTATCAGAGGCAATTCATTATCAGAAAAAATGTTATCTGAAACGTGGTCTCCCATTCAAATGAATGGGAAATCGATTACAGTGGTCCTCTGCCTTTTCACAGTTCATATACTGTGATCCTGCTATATTGTGGGACCGCAGTACAGCGCAACCCGAAAGACATTTTACCCCCGCGTGGGAGAAGCCATGCTGGGGCTCCAGCTGATTGGTGCTGGTGTGGAGGAGAAAAACCTTTATTTCCCCACCCCAGCGCCAATCAGCTGGAGCCCGGGGCGTGGCGAAGGGAAAAAAGGTTTTAAAAGCCTGCTTTTCCCATCTCTCCCGGTCCCCGCCACTGCCACCTCCTCTCCCTCCTCACCCAGCCCCCATCTCTGCTGCTGCTCCTTCTCCTCCTCATCCCGCTGGGCAACAAAGGCAGAAGGGCTTGCCAGGTCCTGGCGGTGGCCAAAGCCGCGCACCACCACCAGAGGCTGAGCTGGCCACCACGCCTCCTGAGGTGGCTATGGCGCCAGGTGAAGAGTGTGTGTTGGACACCAAGGCTCTTGGCCGCTCCTCGCCCAGTTGCTGCCTCTGACACCTCCTCCTTCACCATCTTGGGTACGTACCCCCCCTTTTTTGCAAGGCACTATAAAACATTTGTTATCAGAGGCAGCCCATAGACAACATTCCTTATCCGATACTACCCCATACCTGGAAATTTGCACTCGTTATCCGAAAAATTTGTTATCAGGAGGGCATTCATTATCCAAGGTATTACTATACTTACTATTTACATAAGAACATAAGAACATAAGCACAGCCATGCTGGATCAGGCCAACGGCCCATCTAGTCCAGCTTCCTGTATCTCACAGTGGCCCCACCAGATGCCTCTGGGAGCGCACAAGACTAGATATCTGTCTCCTGATACCACTCCCCTGCATCTGGCCCTTGAAGTACCCCCATTTTAAGCCTGGAGATGACACATCTCCATCATGGTTTGTAACCTGTGATGGACTTTTCCTCCAGGAATCTGTCCAATCCCCTTTTGAAGGCATCCAGGCCAGATGCCATCACCACATCCTGTGGCAGGGAGTTCCACAGACTAACAACGCGCTGGGTGAAAAAATATATTCTTTTGTCTGTTCTTACTCTCCGAGCCCTCAATTTGAGTGTATGTCCCCTAGTTCGGGTATTTTGTGAGAGGGAGAAGAGCTTCCCTCTATCCACTTGACTCATGCCCTGCATTATTTTGTACGTCTCAATCATATCCCCCTCAGGCGCCTTTTTTCCAGACTAAAGAGCCCCAAATGTTTTAGCCTTTCCTCATAAGGGAGGTGCCCCAGCCCAGTAATCATTTTAGTCACTCTCTTCTGCACCTTTTCCAGTTCCACTATGTCTTTCTTGAGATGCGGTGACCAGAATTATACACAATACTCCAGGTGCAGCCTTACTATTGTTTTGTATAATGGTTTTATAATGTTGGCTGTTTTATTTTCAATCCCCTTTTTGATAATCCCTATCATGGAATTGGCCTTCTTCACTGCTGCCACACATTGGGGAGACACCTTCATGGAGATGTCCACCAACACACCAAGATCTCTTTCCTGATCCGTCACGGATAACTCAGAGCCCATGAGTTGATAGATAAAGTTTTGATTTTTTGCCCCAATATACAGTACATTACTTTACATTTGGCTACATTAAAACACATTTGCCATTTCGTAGCCCATTCCCCCAGTTTGGAGAGATCCTTCTGGAGCTCTTCACAATCTTCTCTGGTTTTTACCACATGGAAAAGTTATGTGTCATCTGAAAACTTGGCCACCTCACTGCTTATCCCTGTCTCCAGGTCATTTATGAACAGACTGAAAAGCACCGGTCCCAGGACAGATCCCTGGGGCACACCACTTTTCACCTCATTCCATTGTGAAAATTTCCCATGGACACCTACTCTTTGTTTCCTTTGACTTCCACCATCCATTACAACACAAATTAGGAGTCTTCAGAACTCTATAAACCACAGAGCAGGGAGCATCCCCACCTCCACAGAAGCCAAGAAGATGGAAGACAGGCATCTGAAGACAGCACTTAAGGCCTGTGGATATCCAAAATGGGCCTTCAACAAAGTAATGTTCCAGCCCAGATCAATCTGAGGCCAATGGAAGAACCTGGTCATCCCTTACATGATGGGAGCATCTGAAAAGCTTAAAAGGACCACCACATCCGTGTTTACTTCAAACCCACAAATGCACTAAGGCCAAAGCTCATCTACCCAAAAGACCCGACACGAAAACACAACAGGAGCAATATAGTATATGCGGTCCAATTGCAATGATGAGTGTGCAGTTCTTGACATACTTAATGGGTGGTGGGAAGGATTGCATAGGTGGGACTTTCACATACCCCTGGCCATTGTCCATCTAATGAGCCTATTCAGGCCCACTGTCCACCTAACAATTCTGTTCAGACCAGGGTGATCTGTAACCATGGTGAAATATAAATTGGAGGTCTTGACACATAACGTTCCTCAAACTGACAAAGCTGCTTGGATAAGAAGCAAAACATTTCCATCTCACTAAAAAATAAGTCCAGTTGCCATGACTCAGCTTCCAGATAACCCCACCTGGAAAAGTTCGTGTGTCTGTAAAGAAGTAATTTGACCTTGAATTACAGAAACAATATTTCTAAATTTATCATTCCTACCTTAGAACAAAACATCCCTTTCATTTCTGTTATCTGTGGTCCCTCAATAAAATTCTTTTTGTTTGTTTAAGCCAGCGGTGTCCAAACTTTTTGCAAGGAGGGCCAGATTTGGTGAGGTGAAAATGTGGGTGGGGGGGGCGACCATTCAGCCTGACATGGGTTGGGGCCCACTGGCTTCCTGACACAACCACCCTCTCTCCCTGCCTCCCCTGTGGCAGCTCCATTCCCCACGGCCTTTGCTGCTTGTCTTTTGTCAAAGAAGCTGGCCTGCAAGGTGGGAAGTTATTTCTGCCCTACCTTTTATTGCTCTGTATTGCCTGATGGGAGTGGCACACACACACACACACACACACACACACACACACACACACACAATTCTGGAAATCCTTTCGATCCAGGAGCTGTGAAAATGGTATTGTTTTTTCTATTTCCATTTACATAAAATGCACTGTAAATGCTGAGTAGACTAAAGTAATATATTTTTTCTAGCAAACAAACAACATGCTAACATAGACTGCTTTCAAACGACCCCTAAAATCTGCTGCAAAACACTTGCAGATCCGGAGCATAAAAAGTACGCCCATGCCCACTTGAGCGCGCCCCAGCGCACTTTACAAGTACCTGGTCTTCAGAGGTAAAAATTTTCCGATGCAGATTGTAAAGCTGTGGATGCCGGTCTCTCCTCCGCCTTCTGTCTGTTTTTGTTGTCCCCCGCCCCTTTAACAGACTGGAATCCCTACGGGGTTGCTCCAACGGCAGACGGAGGTGAGCGGAGGTGAGCTTGCATTTTTTTCTCCCTCCCCTCACCGCAGACAGAAGCAACAGAGTGCAGAAGGGTGGGAACACAGGAAGAGGAACAAAACCCACATGATATCTGGCTGGGAGGGGAATCCGAATTTAAGTTGCCAGTGGATTTTAGGGGTCGTTTGAAAGCAGCCATACACACACATGCCTCTTGACAGTATAGGACTGAAATATCACCTCTGTTGACTTCAGAAAAAGGTTTTTCTTCTGATTCTTCTGTAGTCTGAACAGTTATTTCAGGAGGAGAAGTCATTTTGGATTTATTATTCTGCTCAGGCTCAAGCTTGGATCTACGAGAACAAATAAGAACAAAACTTCCAATCAAGATCAGTCATTTGTTATTTGTAAGTGGGAACAGTGGCACCAGCATGCAACCAAATAGAAAGCTTTCTGCTCTTAGGAGCAAAATGCATTCTGTGTAAGCCAAACCAAAAAATAGGGATGTCCCAAGCAAAACATTACAACTATGAAACTGGACATCAGATCAGCCCTAAATTTGGAACAGATGTCACATAAAGTCTGCTCTTCTTCTGTGCCACACCTGTAGACATTTGGGCAACGGGTTTTTGAGTTATGATTTTTAAAAAATGTAACAGTTTGTACCCTGTGCAGGGGCCATTTCCTGACCTTTTGAATCGTGGGTACAGAAGCACAATATCCCACATTCATAAACCAGAGTCTTTTTAAAAAAACTGAATACATACTGATTGGTCACTGTGTTACTGCATTATAAGCAGCTGTGGAAAAGTCTTAGGCTACCATTAGATATGTTGTATCAGCAATGACATAATTACCATATATAATTATTTCACAGTCTCTTTATTAGAATACAACCACAAGATGCAGGAAATTTGTGTGCAGTATTCAAAAATGGGAAAAAATCAGAAAAAAAACAGCTTCTACAAGCTAAAGTGGCTAGTATTTAGTGTGACTTTCCCTTACACTTGAATGACAGCACAAACCTAGCTCTTATCAATGTACATGGAATAGTATCTTAATTATTACATTGTTAATATCCCAATCAATCAGTCAGTCGGTCAGTCTGTCAACCAGTCAATCAATCAATCAAGCCTTTATTGTTAAACCATAGGATAAAAAAAACCGTAAGAAACATACACATGCAGTCAACACCATATTTACACACAGATATAAAATGCATGGCTTTCCTCCTTTCTTAAGGCTTCTGATGCTTAACTCCTATTTTCCGCTAAAGCAAATTTTTGATAGGTATTAGTTACATCCTTATTCACAATTAGCTCACAAAGTTGAGCCAAGGGGAAGGGGATCTGTCACACAAAAGTCTAAGAATGTGAGCAAGAAATTGACTTATGGTGTGCTCATATAAAGGGCAAATGAATAAACAATGGAAAGCCTCCTCAACCTCTCCTGATCCACAAATGCCAAGTCTTTGGTCCACAAGAACATTGCCATGCCTCCCCTCCAAAACTGTGAATGGCATGCACCGAAAATGCAAAGCTGTGAATGATTTCCTCAATGGGACTGAGGCCAGATTGATATAATTTTCCAAACCTAATGGAACCAATCAGAAGAGGACATTTGTAACATAACACACTAATTCAGCCACTCAGAGTTAATACAGTATTTTTCTTTAACCACTTAACTGCTTAACTCTATTAGAGGCGAAAGTGGGCAAGCACATAATTCTGGACTCTGGGTCTAACGGAATTCCTCCAAGACTCTTGAGGACTCAGTTGTTCTTTATGGCACTTCTTGGGAAGGCAAAAGTTGCTCCAACAGACCAGTTTCAACCACTGCATGGCCAGTGCAAGGTGGGAATGGCTTTCAATTGGATTAATCCTTCTTCAGCACTTTAGGCAGGGGCAGCGAGATTCCCCCTGAGGATGGTGACAAACCTCAAGAGAAACTCAGTGGAATGAGACACTTTCAGACTGGTTGTTTTCCATCCCAGGGGGTCTTAAGGCAAAGGCCAAGGTACCTGAATTTGTGAAACTGCCCAATGAGTTTATCATCCCGCTCCCATATGTCGGGTTTTTTCTTCCTTCCCAAGATTACTACTTTGCTTTTGGTGTAAATAATGGCCAGATATACTTTTACATAGAATTTGCTGAGTTTAGTCAAAAGTCTTCACATGAAGTGGATAGGGCTGAAGTATAAAATGAGTGAAATCCTGACATCTCTAATTGAAGAGGGAAGAATCCAAGGCCACCCAATTCTTGCACAATGTTATGAATATAAAAGTTGAAAAGAAAGGGGGCAAAAGGAATCCCTGCCAAACTCCTCTATCTGTTGGTATTGTCTCCAACAGCAACGCACTTGCCCCAAACTGAATGAAGCAACTGATTTAAAATGGCAGCCTTCTGTTTATATTTGAGGGAGAATGTTTTTGCCACAGGTGGTCTCTCTATCGGTAACATCAAAGGCTGAGCTGGAATCCACAAAGGTGACATAAAACTCCTTCTTTCCAAGTTGAAAATATTTTTGTATGAAGTGATGGAATAGGAGGCATTGATCTACAGTGGATTTTCTCTTCTGGAACCCTGCCTGTTCTTCTGCTATTACTAATTTCTCCAATTAGTTACTCTAATATGCTCAGTAAATATTTAGAATGCAGTTTAGAGACTTCATTGAGAAGACAGATGGACCTAAAGTTATTTGGATTAGAGTTAGAGCCTCTTTTATGTGTGGGAACAATAATACTTACACTCCACCCCAGAGGTAGTTTCCTATGTTGGTGTATACAGGTAAACATTCCAGCAAGCACTGCTCACCAACAGGCGGCATTTGACTTAAACTGTTCTCCTGGCAGCATGTTCTCTCCAGGAGCTTTATTGCTAGGCAGAGAGGCCATCAGATTATTCATTTCATCAGAACTAACTGGGCTCCAGTCTGGGCACAATGAAAGACAAACTGGGCTGTGGGTCAAGAGTGGTTCTGGTTGAGTGCCATCAATAGTATGTCTTAAAAGTGATGAGAAACAGGTCTGCCATTGTGAAGATGTCATTTGATTGTCTCAAGTGCCACAGTAAATCCTGACTCCCCTGGACACAAATGAACAGAACCGAGCTGTATCTCTTCCCAACGCTGCCAAGCCTAGCTCTAACCAAGATTTCCTTAGGCGTTCTTTCTTTTTCTGCCATAGCAGGGTTTTTTTTTATATTCTCTGCACAGCTGGACATGAGAAGAGCAATTTCCTAACGAATCCTCTTTGTCAGTCTCCTTATGTCTCCTGCCAAGACTTGTTCTTGGGTGGCACACTGAGGATCAAGCCCCCGGCAAAGGCATTGGGTGCCTGTGCAGGCAGGCTTGGAAGTGATGGTTAGAGGCCTAATTCGTTGAACAATATTATCAAGAAATTCCAAAAGGTCTGGGGAGGTAAGAAATTGTTCTCTTAAAGATCACAACCTAGGGGACATTAAAAGTGAATTCATTTGTTCTTGTAAATTTCTGGTCCAATACAACCTTCTATCAGGTTTTCCTTATGTGACAGCATTACTGACTCTTTTCTAATTGTTAGAGAGAAGGAGATAATTGGAATGGTCTATGATCTACTAAGAACTTGAAAACGTCCATGGTGAGGTTACAATCAAGTGAGATTAGAGTTGCCAGGCCTCCCCGTGCCTGCCCCCTGGCTTACAGTTTGGTAGCAACTAGAGTACAGACAGCATATCCAGGGCGTGAAGAGAAAAGCATGGGAGTCCCACAACATTCAAGAGGATAACTTTGATAGAGCACTTAAACAACACTGATAGACTCAATGCGGTTTATTCCTTGATCTTGTGATACTGGGTCCATTTTTCTTCCTAGTAAGCAGGCCATCAATTGTTGCAACATGTGAGTGTGAAAATAACTACTCTTCCTGTGCAGGTATGAGGTCAAAACCTAGAAGTTTATTATCAGCTGTACAATTTTGTGCTGCCTGTGCCTCAGTCTGAGGTATGGTTATGACAACACTCTTGTCTCTCATCTGGGGATTTATGTTAATTTTGGCTGTAACATTTTGTGCTTTGTTTTGGAAGTAAGAGAGGACTCAGCCGGTTTGTACTGGGCATGAAGAACTAGCTGGAACCAGCAATGCTCGATGGACCTGTGGTTATATTAATAATTGTTCATATGGCAAGTCTACCTCTGGAACGATTTGTGTACAAGAGCTTTGGGGCAAGATTTAAGTGAGGCTATTTTACTTGTTCTTGCAGATAATATAAACTGAGGCGACTTCTAACTAATCTGAAGATGAGCATTTGAAGCCTGTTGATGATATACCATTGATCAGTTACAGGCAGAGTGAAGTACCTATCAGTTAGGTCTCCTCAAAGTTCATCATAGGCACCCTTGAGGTTAATTTCCTGCTTCCTGACTGAGGACTTTGAGGGGTGACACTTGTGTCTCCCTTTGAGCAATCATTACAAGAAGTTATTTTTGTTTTGTTTTGGGATCTTTTTTTCTTTTTGCTTCTATGGCTGACAGGGTTTGGGTTCACAAATCTCATTTTGTTCATCCTTAGGGTCTAGATTTATTAAATCATGGGATGGTGAAGGTTCCTCCTGCTTTTCTCTTTTCTTTTTTACTACATCCTTGAAAAGCCAGTCTTCAATCAATGGTTGGATTATGTCATTAAGAAAAGTGCCTATTCACTTGGACTCCTGAATTTGTAAGGATCTCCCTACATCTGAGGATAAAGTACACAGTCAACTGTCTTATAAAAGTTACTTATGTCCCAAAAGTAGGGTTCATAAAAAGCAAATATTCAACTTTCTTTTCTCTTCAGTTGATAAGGGCTTGTAGAAAATAACATTTATTTCCTGTTTGTTAATTTTCCATTTGTCTTAGGGACATTACAAAACACTGACACTTTAAAAGTACCAAATATGTGTTTGTTAGCGAAGTAAATTTGCCTTTGACAGGAACCCTAGCCCTTTGACAGGAATCTCATTTTCATGAATACTGTTGGTCAGGGGTGAAATGCAAGGTGGTGGTTCCTGACTGAATGGTTTCAGGAATAATTGCTACCTCTGGATTAAGGTCCTCGGCTATCGCAGGGAGGAGAGGTAGGCTTGGCATGATATTTGAGAACTGATTTAATTTGGCTTTGGTAGAGGTCTCATCTGCCCCTGGATTGATGGTTGGAAGTTGAACATTAGATGGTGGCTCCATCCTCAAGAGTTGGGGAGGGGGAGGGGGGCACCTGGTGCTTCAGTTATCTTAGTTATCTCTAGTAGCTCTTGTGGCTTTCCTGCCTGATTAAGATCACTTCTTACGTCTATTTTTTCCTTTATCCTGTGCCTCAGGCAGCTGGAATAGTCTTTTGAAACTGAAGTTGCAATGTGAGGGAATTTGTTTACTCACCCTCTTCCTAGTTGGTTTGCCATTTATTTTGTGATAGTTCTGGTTCTACATATTTTGTTTGGTCTTCTTTCTCTTTTCTTCTCTTTCTTTCATTTTTGTCAGTAAGGGGATGAGATCCTAGCTCTACAGGATCATTTGGTAACTTCTTGGTTGTTTCTTTAGGCCCTAGCGGGGCATCTGAAAAGTTAACCTGACTTATGCATTGGCTTATTCATCAGCAGTTGAACTAAGTTTTTTTTTACAGAGCTCACAACTTGATGTATTTGACACACTGGTTGAGACTATATTCATAGTTGGATTAAGAATCATATCAACTAATTCTCCCTTGAATTGTCTTTGTGTTCTCTGTAGATTCACACATATGGAAGACTAACAGGTTGATCTTGGAGGAGCATGGGATGTCACCAAAAGATTGATGAGTGAACAGCTCTGCCAACATTTGAGCCCTGATATGGTCTTGTATCTATGAAAATGTGCTACACTACCATCACTGCAGCCAACATGGCTATGCCAGGGCTGACTGGGAAGGTGTGGATTGTAAGTTAACACATTTAGCTCAGCAAAAGCATTCCCAAATTTGAGAAATAAAAGCCATCAGAAATCTGCCCTAAAACCACCAAAACCACTAGCCAGGGCCAGAATGCCATATTAATCAAAGTGAGAGGAGAAGAGAAGAACAAGGTAATCAAAATCCCTGGAACATTTTAACATTACTTTATAAGAATGGCAAACAAACGTTTAGAATGCCTGCCACATTTTAAATGATTTGGACATATATGCAACACATAAAATAGATTAAAACTGGACCTAACATATGCATCTGCCTATAAATAGTAGAGACACAGTTCAGTCTGCACACAAATTTGATTAGAGTATGGAACACAATACAACACATGTTTTTTTAATTGAAAAGGAATATTACTTACAATCTTTTCTTATCAACTACTCGCTTGACCCGGATAGCTCTTTGTTCCGAATACAGTTTACAAACTCCTGTAAAATACAAATAATGTAACTGCTAAATTGGATCTAATTTTACATTATTACTCCCACTGGTGCACCAAGGTACACATGCAAAACTCACAAGCTCATACAATGATCTTATCCCAGCATATATAACATACACATCTTCTGAATATCGAAGATCACTTAATTACTACAGTAAAAATGTTCTTCAAGACATAACCAAGTTTATTGTAATGGATGCCTCCCATTTTGGTTTATTCCCCCCATTTTGGGTTGGGGGTGGGGATGGGGAGTCTATTTAGACTAATTCACTCCTCATTGCTCAAAATTTTATACATCTCCTTAGCTCCTCCAAACGGTAAACAACTTTTACACTTCTCCCTCTCCCTCCTTTACATCTTCAGCAGTGGAAGCTGCACAGACCCTGAAGTGTGGTTGGTAATGGACTGGATGAGGGCTAACAGGCTGATTCTGAATCCCAGCAATGCAGTAATCATGTTACTGAGAGGGGAACCTGATAGTTCGGGAGCTACTTTTAATGATTTGGATGGGGTTACACACACATACACACCCACCCAAGATCAGGTCTGCAACTTGGGTGTGCTTCTGCACCGAGCAACCTCTATGAAGCAAATTTCTGCTGTGCTCAGGTCTATGTTTTTTAAACTCACGAGGACTGCAGTGTTGGAGCCCTTCCTGGATAGGAAATCCCTTGACGGCACTAGTTCATATCTCAAGCACTGATGACTGCAATGCTCTGCAGGTGGAGCTGCCTTTGAAATTTACACAGAAGCAGCTGCAGCAGCCAGGCTTGCTTCAACAGCATAAAAATATGATTATTAATCCTGACATACCTCAATTGTCTCCCCGTTAGCTTCCAAATTCAAAGTGTTAAGATTATAAAGCCCTAAACAATTTAGACTTAATATCTCCATTCATTCCATTTATTAGATTTATACCCCACCCACCTGGCTGTCTGGCCACTCTGGGCGGCTTAGAACAAACAAACCTATCACATACCACATAGATATAACAACCACGAAATAATAAACACAATAACGCCAGAAAACCTATAACTGAATATATTAATTTAAATGGAGTTAATATTAGTACAATTAAAATTAATTAAACTAACATGGGAGTTAAGAGTCGAGAATTAAAAATTGAGATGGCGGAACTGCCACTAAAAAGCTATAACTAAGACTTGGGAAGGCCTGTTGAAAAAGCCAGGTTTCCAAGGCTTTTCTAAAATGAACTGAGGGAAAGGGCTAGGTGAATCTCCGTCGGGAGCTCATTCCACAAAGTGGGAGCAATCACCAAAAAGGCATGAGAGCTTGTTTTTTCTTTCTGTACCTCTGTTGGGGTGATAGATCTTAGGTGCCCGGTCTGGGAAGAACGTGTATTATGGGCAAGGCTCCAAACCGTCAAAGGCTTTATAGACTCATCACCTTGAATCTCCAAACTGGGAGAACGGGATGCGAAATGGCAAATGTTTTTCAATGTAGGAAAATGTAAAATAATGCATATTGGGGCAAAAAATAAAATCAAAACTTGATCTATCAACTCATGGACTCTGAGCTATCTGTGACGGATCAGGAAAGAGATCTTGGTGTGTTGGTGGACAGCTCCATGAAGGTGTCTCCCCAATGTGTGGCAGCGGTGAAGAAGGCCAATTCCATGCTAGGGATTATCAAAAAGGGGACTGAAAATAAAACAGCCAACATTATAATGCCATTGTACAAAACAATAGTAAGGCCGCACCTGGAGTATTGTGTACAATTCTGGTCACCGCATCTCAAAAAAGACATAGTGGAACTGGAAAAGGTGCAGAAGAGAGCGACTAAAATGATTACTGGGCTGGGGCACCTCCCTTATGAGGAAAGGCTAAAACGTTTGGGCCCGTTTAGCTTGGAAAAAAGGCACCTGAGGGGGGGGGGCTATGACTGAGTCATACAAAATAATGCAGGGCATGAGTAAAGTGGATAGAGGGATGCTCTTCTCCCTCTCACAAACAAACAAACAAACAAACAAACAAACAAACAAACAAACAAACAGAACTAGGGAACATCCACTCAAACTGAGGGTTGGGAGAGTGAGAACAGACAAAAGTTTTTTTTTTTACCCAGCATGTTGTTAGTCTGTGGAACTCCCTGCCACAGGATGTGATGATGGCATCTGGCCTGGATGCCTTCAAAAGGGGATTGGACAGATTGCTGGAGGAAAAGTCCATCACAGGTTACAAGCCACGATGGGGATGTGTAATCTACAGGCTTAAAACGGGGGTACTTCAAGGGCCAGATGCAGGGGAGTGGTATCAGGAGACAGAAATCTACTCTTATGTGCTCCCAGAGGCCTTTGGTAGGGCCACTTTGAGATCCAGAATTACTCTTCTTATGTTCTTATTAACATACAGGAATCCAATGTAGTGTGGCCAGAGTGGGGGAGATATGGTCGAAGCAAATTAAAACATGTCTGATAGATCACTGTCACCATTTAAATTCACCAACAGGAATTTGGATATAGACTGGGAAGTTATACAGTATATGTATAGAAAATATATAGTAATAATACTGTAAGTTACAACTGTTGCACTAAGATGTAGATTCCTGGGCACTTTAAAAAGTAACTAGATGTGAATTTCTACTATATTTTAAATATACAATTATCTGGAAGATTTTCATGCAAAGTTGGAAATCAAACTACTATTTAAGTTACTAATAACTGCAAGATACTTAACAACTCGATATTAGCTAGGAAGGATAGCAGCACCTTTTGTTTTGAACGGGAAAGAGAAAATAACACTGGCAAAACACTATAATCATGCATGGCATCATTGCAAGAAAGACACACATTACTTTTTAAATAGTCTCTAATGAAATCCAAGACAACTTCTCTGTGTTGCTTCACTTGTGGGGAATGAATGTCCTTGTGAGCTAAAATGAAAAAAGAAAAGAAAAAAAGAAATACAATTATTCTCAGATTTCTTAAACCTTCATGTATCACTGCAGGTATTATTTTAATCAATTTACCTTCTGTTCTGAGCTGCTGAATGGCATCAGCACAAGTCCTCATAAATATCTGGGCATCTTGGTCAATCTGATCTCGCTCATTGTCAGTCATTCGCACATATTCAGACATGACATGGCTGGGGGAAATAATATGTCAATTTTTTTTAGTGAGAAATTTTTTCATATAGTACAACTTAATTTTTAAAAGTCATATTTCTACATTTTCTGTTTAAAAAACTTTGCCTCCTCTACCACTAATTCAAACTTCACTTCCCATTTAAAACTGGGATATTTTTAAAAATTTTTGTCATTTGGGTAGTGGGCGACATACAAGCTATATAAATAAATAAATAAATAAATAAATAAATAAATAAATAAATAAATAAATAAATAAATAAATAAGTGCTTTATATATTTTTGACAACTATTTTTGACAGCAAACACACACTTATACTCACCCAGCTGAATATACAAAGTAACAGGAAAGTGATATTTTTCAGTTACAGTTAATAGTGCTAAATGTGAGATACATAATTTCAGTATAAATGTGAGATACATAGTTTCAGCAAACCTCATTTCCCATTTAAAACTGGGATTTTTAAAAATTTCTGTCACTTTTGAAGTGCTTTATATATTTCTGACAACTATTTTTGACAGCAAACAAACACATACTCATCCAGCTGAAAATACAAAGTAACAGGAAATTGATATTTTTCAGTTACAGCCCAATATTGCTAAATGTGAGATATACAATTTCAGCATAAAGGGAAAAGAAGCAGAATTTTTAAAACTGGGAAATGAAAAAGCTAAGATTTCATCATTTTTATCTAGTTACATTAATATTTAAGGTACCTTTTTCTAACTAGTGTTCTCTAATTCCGGGTCATAACTCATGTGATACACAATCACTGGCTATGTGGTGGAGACTATAGGAGTAATTGGACCTTAGGGAAAGGATGGTATTACACAGGAGCAAAAATTATGTGGACAGGAGAGAGCTGACATTCATTTATTCTAAGAAGATGTGAAGGAAAACACTACACCGTGTTAGAAAGATGGATTCACGAGTGCTGAGGAGGAGCAAATCCTTAACAGATATCCAAAGAGCAGTTGAAATAGACTATCTCGGTTTACATTTAAACCACTAGGGCCGCAGAGTCACAGCTGAACAGGTATTTCCGCCTATGATTTCCTAGCCTAAAACTAATATTTACCCTGTCAATCTCTTTGTGACTAGGGGTCCTGGGACAGTCTTCTTTTAAAAAGGAAGCAGTGGGACTGAATTCCTGAAAGGCCAAACTATTTTTAAAAATTCTTCAAATTCTTCAAAACTTGTTGTCCACCAAATAATCTAATTCCACATTTCAAGAACGGAAGCAATGATAAACTCTTTGGCAACTTCCAGATCATTTAGAAGGGCACTACAGTCACAAAAGCATATACCATTACACATTTCTTAGTCTGTAACAGGCCACAATGCTAGATTATTTTCTTCCATCAGCTGCAACTAGCACACTACTCATCACTATTAATTTACAGCAGACAAATACTGCCACTTAGTGGTGTGAGGAAATCTGTGCACACCAATAAAAAATGAGGACAATTTTTCCACGAAGCTCTAGATTTCAAGCAACTGTCTCTTATATCTGCTTGAAGTACCTGAAAACCAAATGAGCCAAGAAATAAACTGCCTTTTGATCTTTGAACAATATTTATTTGTGTTAGGTCATTTTTTAAAAAATATTGATCACTGTTTTTTTAAAAGAACCTAAAGCAATATTCATGTTTAAGGTCCTTCTCCATATAAACTATACTATATTTCCCCCTTTTTATTTTATTTTTCTATCAATTTTCTGCATAATAATAAACAAGCTAAACTAAAAATAGCATATATATGCTCAATGCACTTCCACCCACTGGGACCAATGATGATGATGCATGACATTATCTTCATGGAGCCCCAATTCCTCTTCCAGAAATGCATAGACTCTTCTGAAGAAACACAGTCCTTCCCCTTTGTTAATACAAAATCAATTAATTCTCCCCATATATCCCTAAACATATTCTTATTTGACAGACTTTTTCTTACTTTGATAATAAATATCAGTTTGTCATTGATGGCTATATTCCAAATTTCTTTTGCACTTAACTTTCCAATTCCTGTAGGGGCTTGGTGACTCAGCAGACTAAGGCTCCGAAAACTATCAGCTGCAAAGTCAGCAGCTCAGCGGTTCAAATCTTGGGTGCCACACAGCACAGTGAGCTCCCGCTGATAACCTCAGCTCCTGCCAACCTAGCAGTTTGCAAGCATATAATACAAGTAGATAAATAGGTACCAGCGTAAAAAGCGGGAAGGTAAAACAGTGTATTCCTTGCAGTCATGGACTTGCACAACACTGGCTCTTTGGCTTGAATATGGAGATGAGCACTGCCCCTAGAGTCGAACACGACAACACGCATGTGCGGGGGGAACCTTTACCTTTTAACTTCCAATTCTTTGTTATTATTAATTTAGCTGCTGTTATTGCATTTGTAATCAATTCCTTCATTGTCCATTTGCATTGTTCACTCTCAAAGATTGATAAAAGTGCTGCTTTAGGAGGTATTCGTAAATTTAGCTTTAATATTTCACTTATCTCATTAAAACCCAACTTCCAAAACTACCATTTTTGGTATGCCAGTTGTTACCAGAAGCATGCACAACTAATCTAGTTTGGGTCTCCAATCATCTTGTACCTCACCCAAATAAGAGATGGGAAGCAGCAGATTCCAGACCCATCTCTCAAGTCCATAAATTTCAAATATTTAGGTGTGATGTTCCACCTGTCAGGCTCCTGGGCTTCACAGACTGACTTTGTAAAACAGAAATTTGAGAAGGCCATATTTTGTTTACTAAGATTCTGTAGGACCAAAGGAGGCCTCCTGATTCCTCCCATCTGCGAAATTTTTAAAACCAAGCTACTTCCCCAGATTTTGTACGGTGTTGAAGTATGGGTAAATGGGAAATCTATATCCCCTAGAAGTAACCCAAAACAAATTTACCCGTCTATTGTTGGCAGTACCGCCCTCAACTCCCTCTGCGCTACTCAGATTAGAATTGGCATTAATGTCAATAACGACAGTAGTTTAGCAAATCAATAATTAATTATTGGCTGAAAAATCTTGTTTATTACCCACTCAGAATTTTTAACATCATCCTATGGGGAGATGAACTCTGGATTATGGAATTTTTGTACTGAATCTAGTAGCCAAACTTGGTTCTTCCCAAGAGCATGTGAGGCACCTTGGATTGACAGCAGCTAAACGTGTACTAAAGCAAAGATTATCTGATCTCTGTGTTCAAACAGATATAGGCTCGCTTGGCACTCTAAAAATGGCCTTTTTTTATAAGAACATTACACCTAGGCCTCTAAATCATCCATCTTATTTTGCTGATTTAACAAGCTTTGATCATAGAAAAGTTTTTATTCGGGCTCGTCTTGATGTGCTACCACTTGGCAACCTAAAGGGCCGTTATACACAATCCCCATACCATAAGAGAGTCTGCTCTTGTGATAAAAAAATCTGTCAAGAACTTGGTACATGTAGCACTTTATTGCCCACTATTTGCAATTCATTGTGAAAGACTTTTGAACTTCATTTTAGAAAAATATCCTGGTAGATCTGACCAAGAAAAGCTCAAAATGAACCAGTTACTTACCTGTAAAGGTGGTTCTTCGAGTGGACCTTCGTGAAACCACACAGATGGGTTTCCCAGGTGCCCCTGCACCAGAGGTCAGACTTCCCTAGCAGTAGGAAAGTTCGTTAGTCTCCACCCCTGCACCCTGCGCATGTGTGTGGGTGTTCCCGCCTAAACACCTCAGTTCCTCTTGACCGCCAGGATGACAGGTAAGTACCAGTCAGGGTGTGGCGGTCCGAGGGGAGGCGGGCAGGTGCTGTGTGGCTTCATGAAGGTCCACTCGAAGAACCACCTTTACAGGTAAGTAACTGGTTCTTCTCCATCGTGTCCTTCGTGAAGCCACACAGATGGGTGATTGCAAGCAGGACTCACTGGCAGGAGGGTAGTCACGCTGTCACAAAGGAAAGCACTGCCCTCCCGAAGGAAGTGGCCGACCTCACGCGGGCATCCAATCTGTAATGGTCTCTGGCCTGGACCACGCGGCCGCCTGGCAGATGTCATCCAGGGGAGCACCTTTAAGGAATGCCGCGGAGGAGGCCATAGCTCTGGTGGAATGAGCCCTAATAGCCGAAGGTAATGGCCTTTTAGCTAAGTCATAAGATAGCTTAATAGTCTGTACAACCCAATGAGCAAACCGCTGGGGGGGTGACAGGGCGACCCTGAGCTGCAGGGTCATGACATATAAACAGTTTTTGTGAGCTCCGAAGAGCTTCAGTTCTAGAAATGTAGAAGGCCAGGGATCTTCTAACGTCCAAGGTATGCATGTCCTTCTCAATCCTGGATGTTGGATTAGGAAAGAAGGCCGGCAAAATGATCGGCTGAGAAATATGAAAGGAAGACACTACCTTTGGAAGAATGGTAATGTCTGGGTAGGCCACTACCCTGTCAGGGTAAAATTGCAAGTATGGTGGATCACACCTAAGAGCACATAACTCACTCGCTCTGCGGGCAGAAGCAATAGCCACTAGGAAAGCAGTTTTTAAAATGAACAGTCTAAGGTCTATGGTGGCCAAGGGTTCAAAGGGAGGCCGTTGCAGAGCTTTGAGTACCAGAGAGAGGGACCACTGAGGAGGAATAGGTTTCATGTCCGGGAGTGTTCTTAAGTCCCCTCAGGAAAAGCTTCAAGCGAGGATGTTTGAAGAAAGATGATGCTGCAGACAGAGGTGGTTGGTGAGTGATGATCGCGGAGATGAACCCGGATCGAAGACAAGGTAAGGCCAGACCTTTTGAGATGCAGAAGGTATTGAATAATCCAGGTAAGGGAGGGGTTGACCGGGTCAAACCGTTTATCTGCCGCATAAAAGGAAAACCTCCTCCACTTATAATGGTACAGTTTGGTGGTAGAGGGCTTATGGCATGACAAAATGATGGAGTCTATCAGTTCAGTATCCTCCATGCGGTCAACTGTAGGCGTGGAAGGTCCGGATGGAGAACCTGGCCTTGATTCTGTGGCAGAAGGTCTGGAAATGGAGCCAGACGAAGGTAATCGGAACACATCCTGAGGAGGGATGCAAACCAAGGCTGTCTGGGCCACCAAGGCACTATCACGATCAGACAGGGGTTTTCTTGAAAATTTTTGACTACAACCTTGTGTAACAAGGGAATCAGAGGAAATGCATAGAGGAGGCTGTCCTGCCAAGGAAGCAGGAGAGCATCCCCCCGCCGCCGAGAGTCCCAACCCTTGTCTGCTCTGGAGCAATATGCTTGACACTTCCTGTTGTTGTAGGAGGCACAGGATAGTGGATGAAACCGTACACCAGAATAGTGGATGAAAAGATGGCTCCCTGCTCCCTGCAACCTTTTTAAGCTCTCTGAGTTTTTATCCTTTTACCCTTTTCACATAGCCCGAGTAGGCTCTTGATGGGTACCAAGATATCCACTTTGTTCTTTTAGACTTTTAAAGGGTTTTTTTTTTTGGAGCCTCGAGTCTGAAAACAACTGCTGCTGCTGACATTTGAGTGGAGCTCTCGTCCGGACCCGAAGTTCTTGCCAGGGAATATATAATCATAATGAGGAGGAAGAAGCAGCAGCAGAGGGCTCAATCAGGATCCACAGCCAAGGCGGCAAAACAACTGCAGCTTGACGAGATACTGGCACGGACAGTAAGAGAAACCATAAGTGAGATATCTGAAATGTCCTCCCCAAATAAATTTGCAGTGTTGGAAGTTGAACCCCCTCCGGCTTATGGTGATGATGATGAAAATAAGATCCCAGAACAGACTGCCTCTCCCCCGATCTGGGATTACTGCCCAAGGCTCAAGTCCAAGTTCATGAAGGCAATCAGCCCTCTTCACCCTCTGATACTTGCACAAGATCTTGTAATACTTCTGTGATCATCAATGGAGGGGAGCACGAGAGACAATTAATTGAAACTGTTGGAGACCATTGTATTCTCACAGGGAGAACTGTCCTAGCAATATTTCAAAAGCTTGAAAACATCAGCAATCAATTGGATAGTGTCCATAAATCCCTCAATAAATATGAAGGAGAGCTTTCAAAAGCCCATACTCACTCATATCCCCTTCCTGAAACAGTGACAGGGGGGCATATGGAGGATATTGGCAAAACTGTCGAAGAGCCCTCTAAGGACAGTAAGGTGTGTGGGTCCCATTCCCGTCGCCTTCAAGTAGCTAAAATAATGCTTGAGATTGATCTAAAATCCATTGTGCCCTTACCTGCATCATGCAACTCCACAAGGCTGCTTTTAGAATTCGATGCATCTACAATTCCTCTTATGCTTTTAAAATGAGGGACTTTTTGAACACTCTCTGCATAAGAACTAGAAGAGTTTTTAGCGAGGACACTTTAAAACCACTGTTATCATTGAAAAAGCTTCCTTTGCTAAACGCTGCCTCCATGCCAAGGCCACATCAAGTTGGCTGCTTGCCAAACCACAACTCTGCAGATAACCAAAGAGAGGACGTGCAGCTACTACAGTTAACCCCTGAAAGGCAGCTTCCACCTGAAATTGAGTCCTTGAGAAAGCTAACCTCTTCTCTGGAAGAATCCCTTGCAAAATTCACAGAGTCCTTAACAGTCTGGAGTCAAGTACCGACTGATAAGACAATGCGATGAACACAAGGAAAACCTGCTTGCAATGTCATCTCACACGGCACTAGCATACCGGAGGGAGAACCAAATCAAGATTCGGATTTGTCTTTTGCTGTTACTCCACATAATCTGGAAATAACGGAGGGCTGTCGTAAAGAGGTATCTCACCCCTTGGAAGAAGACCTACTTCCGCACCTTGACGTCAACGTGGATGGGGATAATATAACTACTGCCGCCTTTAAAGGCCTCTCTTGGACAGAACAAACTAAGATCATCTCGTTCCTAGACAAAGTTAGGTCTGAGCTGTCCCACAATATGAACAATGCCTTAACTCAACCTATTACTTCTCCCAAAGCTGCCATACTCTTACCTCCAGATATTAATTTTATGCACAGGCCAGTTCCTGCCCAACCCAGCACCTCCCACTTGTGTTCAGAACATGCCAATGGTGCTGCTATATCTAATTGATTCTCTCCCCCTTCCCTCCCCCTCCCTCCGTCTCCATCTAGTATCAAACTGGTCTCATGGAACATTGCAGGTTGGGAGAGGAAAAGGAACGACTCCGATTTTATAGAATATCTCTCCAGGCATGATATTATTTTTCTCCAGGAAACCTGGTCCCTCACAGGCCCCAGTGTTCCTGGATTTGTTCCCTACAATCTTCCTGTTTTTAAACTAAATAAGTTGGGTCGTCCCCGCTCTGGCTTAAGCTGTCTAGTGAAACCCTCCTCCTCCTTTGTTCTGTCTCATTTTACCTCTCACTCCCCTTATGTTCAAGCCTTTCTATTTAATAATAGTGAGCGCCACATCCTCATGCTGAATGTTTACATCCCTCCCTATGGTTCTTCTTCCACAGATCCATGGACAGAAGTAAAAAGAATTACTGACCAAGTACTAGTATCCAATCTCTCTATCTCTCTTCTCCTTGCTGGTGATTTTAACTCTAGGCTAGGAGCAAATAATCTAAGCCTTGCCAAATATATGAATTGGGATATGGAGGAGATGATTCCTCCTTCTTTCTCGGGGGTCAAGAAGTCCAAGGACCTTTCCTTCAATAAGAATGCCTTATTAATGGTCGATCTATGTCTAAGTTATGATCTCCGTATTTTGAACAGTGCCCCTGATTATCCTTTTTCAGGTGATTTTACCTTCTTCTCACCCTTAGGGTTGAGCGTGGTTGATTATATATTAATTTTCCCCGACCTTCTTGCGAAGACTTCCGATTTTGAACTTAGCCCACGCACCGATAGTGACCATATCCCTCTGCAGGTGTCGTTATTGAACCCCCTCTCAGATCCTTCCAGTAGTGACTCCCCCACTGATCTCTTTATATATCCTAAGTGGACCTCTAGATCTTCACTGGCCTTCCAACAATGGTCCAGATCACTAGAAACTGTTCGCCAACTCCCTCGAAGTTGCTATCCAAGCATATTCCGTAATTATCTCACACTTAACCAACTCACTGAACCCTCCCCGTCCACACACAGGGAAGAGCAAACCAGTTTCCTGGTTTGACCAGGATTGTCGATCTGCAAAATATGAACTGAGACAATTGTTCTCCTTTGTTTGCTCTCATCCTTCTTCTGAGGCACTTACCTTTTATTTTTCAGTTAGAAAGTCCTTCCATCTTTTCTTGGAAGAGAAACAGCAAATTTTTGCTCTAAATCAGTGGGATAGGTTATTCGACGCCATCTCCTCCAAGAACAGCAGAGTATTTTGGCAACTGGTGTCCCGTTCCAACTCGGTTTCCCCTTTAATTGATGTTCCTCCCATTTCTCCCTCTACTTGGACTACACACTATTCTAAAACCTTTGCTGCTTCTGGCCTGGTATTCTCTTTTCCTCCCCTGCCCCCTGACCTTCCCCCTTGGCCTCCCGTTTTAGAATCCGAAATACTAGAACTGATTAGCACCTTGAAACCCGGAAAAGCCCCGGGACCCGATGGGATTGTAAATGAAATACTGACTAATGCCCCTGACTGGTGTGCTCCCTTCCTGGCTAAACTATTTACCCTGATTAACCATTTTGGGATTTTCCCAGAATCATGGTTATCTTCGATTTTATTACCAATTTTCAAAAAGGATGACCCTACATCCCCGTCCAACTATAGGCCTATTAGTCTCCTTTCCACTATAGGTAAACTCTATGCAAAATTCCTTCTCAAACATTTAGTAGCCTGGGCGGAGGCGAAGTGCCTTCCCGGCAATGAGCAAATTGGTTTCCGTCCAGGATCATCCACTTTAGACCATGCACTTTTGCTGTCTTTCCTTGCGGAAAAATATTCTTTTCACTTTAAAGGGAAACTCTACGCTGCTTTCATCGATCTGAGAGGTGCGTTTGATTCTATCAATAGGAACCTATTATGGCACAAACTTGCTTCTTGGGGAATTGACTCTCGACTGCTTTTCTTAATTAGAAATCTTCACTCCTCCAATTCATGTCGGGTCCGTATAAACCTCAAGGGCTCCCTTTCTGAAAAGATTACTATATCCAAAGGTGTCCGTCAGGGTTGTATACTAGCGCCCCAACTATTCAATCTCTTCCTTGCCGATTTACGTTCTCAACTATCTCATTGTGATAAGTACGCCCCTTGTTTGAGTAACTCCCCATTACCAATTCTTCTTTATGTTGATGATTCTGTCCTTCTCTCCATCTCCAAAATCGGGCTACGGCATCTCCTATCTGCTTTTCATTCTTATTGTATATCTAATGATCTAATAATCAACTCTGAAAAAACCAAAATATTGGTTTTTTACCATCTATGGAAACCGCTATCCTGGAGCATTGACAGCAGACCAGTCGAACAAGTTAAAACATTCAAATATTTAGGTATAAATTTCCACCACCTATTAGAATGGAATTTCCATAGAGACTTGGCAATATCTTCAACCAAACTCCATTTGAATGCAGTATCCCATTTTCATTATCATAGTGGCAACCAGTATGTACCTGCGGCCCTCAAGGTTCTTCAGACAAAGACCTTGAGTCAGCTTCTGTATGGAGTTCCAATTTGGATCAAGGCGGCTTCCACAAAAGTAGACCTAGTAATTACCCCCTTTTTAAGGCAAATGCTAGGTGTTCCCAACACAATCAAACTTTCAGCCATGATCCTTGAGTTGGGCATTTACTTACCTTCCACTTTGGCATGGTCTTGGGCCATCAAATACTGGTTAGCCCTCCATTATAATTCCTCCCCCGGTTCCTTACTTTTCGATCTTTTAAAGGACCCCTTTACTTCTACCTGGGATTCCCTCTTTGTAAACAAACTCCACAACTTAGGGTTTACTCTTGATTATTTTGCCAACTTTGACTTAAAAGAGCTTACTTGACCATTAAGGCAAAATTATTTGAAGAAGAAACTGAATTACTTTCCTCTAATCTAAATTGGACCTGCTCTCCACGTTTCTTTAACCTATCCCCGGTCTTTGGCCATGATCTCTGTTATTTCCGCAAGCTAATTAATCCAAATAAGAGACGTGCTTTCATGTTGGCCAGACTCAATATTTTCCCCTCCTCAGTACTCTCAGGAAGATACTTGGGTATACCATCGTCCCAGAGGCTTTGTAAATTTTGCCATCTTGAACCGGACACAGTCCCTCATATACTGGGCCACTGCCCTGCCCATACTAGGTTACGCAAAGAGTTTTTAGACCCAATTATGTCTATGTTCTCTGGCCCTCCAGAGGAATACACAAGCTTTTTACTTTGTGACCATTCTGAATGGGTCACCTTACAAGTTGCAGATTTTCTAGTAGCTGTTATTAATAAGAAATGAGAGTGTATCCCCTTTTTGGCTTTTTACCTATTGTTTTACTTGACAATGGTTTACCATCACTGTTTTGGTTGTGTTCTATTTTCTTTGTTTTAATGCCAATAAAGGTTTATGTATGTATGTATGTAGGAGGCAAATAGGTCCATTTGAGGGTGACCCCATTTGTCGCACAGGAGACGGAAGGTCGATGGGTGCAACTCCCATTCGTGGTTTGACTGTTGGCGGCGACTAAGCTCGTCCACATTGATGTTCTCTTCTCCCGGCAGGTGCATGGCTACTGGATGTATGTTGTGAGTTATGCACCAGTCCCAGAAGCGAATGGTGAGATCCAGCAGACGTGCTGAATGAGTTCCGCCCTGTTTGTTGATGTAGTACATGGCGGTTGTGTTGTCGGTCACCGCCAGTACTACATTGCCGGAGAGGTGTCGGAGGAACGCCAGGAACGCCTTGAAGATGGCCAGGAGCTCCAGCTCGTTGATGTGCAGCTGTTGCTCCCGCGGGGTCCACTTATTGTTGATTTGGACAGAGAGGCATACTGCACCCCAGCCCGTGGTGCTGACATCCGTTGTCACCTGTACCGTCAGGAATGGGTTCCTGAAGGGTCGGCCGGTGAGGATATTGCGACGGCTGGACCACCAACCAAGATGGCGATGTAAGTCCGAAGGAATGGTGAGCATCTTGGTGGGAGGATCCAATAAGGGATTGAAATGTCGAAGGAACCAGGCCTGTAGAGGTCTGAGTCGCAGCCTCGTGTGTACCAGGACGGAGGTCAGAGAGGCCATGAAACCTAACAGTCTTTGTACCTCGATGGCCTGGATGCGCTGCTAAGAGTGGAAGCGTTGCAACAGCCGGAGAGTCTCTGCGATTCTGTCTCGAGGTGGGAACGCCATACCTCGAGTGGAATCCAGGATCGCTCCTATAAAGAGAACCACTGGGGAGGGTTCAAGATGCGACTTCTTGTAATTGACCTGAAGTCCCAGCGCTTCTAACGTGGTAAGGACGGTGGCGATATCTTGCCGAGCCTTCTCTTCCAAGTCTGCGATGACTAGCCAGTCGTTGAGGTAGGGGAAGACAACTACACCCAAGGTGCGAAGATGGGCCACTACTGGAGCCATGCATTTGGTGAAGACCCTTGGGGCCATTGCCAAACCAAATGGCAGGGCAGAATATTGATAGATGTCTTCCCCTACGGCGAATCAAAGCAGATGACGGTGCGCTGGATGGATGGAGGTACACATCTCGTAGATCCATAACCCCGAACCAATCCCCAATGCGAAGGAGGGGAATGATCTTTTCTAAGGTCACCATCCTGAATTTTTTGTAAATTAAGAACTTGTTTAGAAACCGCAGGTCCAAAATAGGTCGTAGTCCACCATCCTTTTTTGGGACAGTGAAATAACGTGAGTAGAGTCCCCTTCTGGAGAGGGCCCACGGAACTAGTTGGATGGCTCCCTTTTGAAGAAGGGAAGAAACTTCCTCTAACAGGCAAGGGGATGGAGGAGTGTGAACTAAATTCCCCAACGGGGGATGAGTTTGTAACTCTAACTGTTAACCGTGTTGAATTATGGAGAGGACCCAGCGATCCGACGTTATATTCCGCCAGGCCTCTAAAAAGGCATTGAGGCAAACACCTGAATTGTCAATATTCATCCCTGGTTCTTCTATCTCTGGGCTTGGCACCAGAAGAGGCGGACTTGGATTTCTTGGCCTTGGTGGTGAAGGATGAATAATTTGCTGGCCGAGATGAGCGATCTCGTTGATGTTGTTTGGTGGAAGACTGTGAAGTCAGGGGCCAATATCGTTGTCGGGGCTGAAAACAAAATGGTTGCTTAGGCCGTTGAGGGATCATATTCAATTTTTTGGCAGTGTCCTGTTTTTTGTGACGATCTTCCATGAGATCATCCGTGGTGGTTTTAAAAAAGCCCGAACCATCAAACGGGAGGGTTTTGATCTGGGCCTTGTGATCGTCCGAAAGGCCTGTGGTTCGTAGCCAGGCATGCCTCCTTAGAGTAACTGAGGTATTCAGGACCTTAGATGCCGAGTCAAAAGAATGTTTGGACGAGCGCATCTGCTGAGCCGCCAAGGCCATAGATTCCTCGTACAGAGCCAAGGCTTCAGCCCTCTTCTCTTCTGGAATCAGCTCTAAAAATGGATGCAAGTGGGCCAACAAGTCCCGTTGGTACGCCCCATCACTCCTTGGTAGTTCGCGATCTTGTGTTGCAGGATGGCGTAGGAATAAAGATTCCTGCCGATGGTATCAAGTTTCCTTCCCTCCTTAGAGAGAGGGATTGGAGTTTGTTTTGTACAGGACTGTACTTGAGATGAGGCTACCACCACTGAATTAGGCACAGGATGTTTATCTAAATAAGGTGCCTTGTCATCGTGGACACGGTAAAGCAATTCCATCTTACGGGAGACTCCCGTTGAGCCCAAGGATTGGAAGGAGTCCTCCACCATAGTAAGGAACGAAGGAATTAAGTTGAGGTGGACCAGGGTGGTATCCTCACTGGCAATCCTTCTAAAAATATGACAAACTCTTTTAGGTTGAGGCTCAATTGTATTGGACATGCACACCAAGAAGTTGGCATAGTTGCGCATCGAGTTCAAAGAGGAGGGTGGAGACTTCTCGATTTCGGAGTCCGGAGAAGTAACCAGTTGAATCGAATCCGAATTAGAAACTTCGGATTCAGAGTCAGATGGATCGCACTCAACAGGCGAACCCGACGAGGAGGCGGCAGTCTGATGCTCGGATTCGAGTTGGTCCGCTGTCTGAATAGACCATTGCCTTCCATCAAAACGCAATGAAAAAGCCGGGATGGGTGGCATCGAAACCGATGGAGGCTAGAGATGGTGCTCCTTGCGGTGGCATTTCCGAGGTGGAGCGGATGGATCCGAAATCTCCTGAGTCCGTTTCGGAGGAGTGAGTGCCTGAGAGACAACGGTAGCCACCGATACTGTCGGATTCGATGAAGTTGTTTGTGTGTCGAAACCGACCACAGGTTCCTGGGTGGTAACAGGGAGTTGGACCTGCTTACGATGAGCCTTCTCCGGTTTCGACGACGAAGTCGAGAGTAGGACCGGTGGTAGTGAAGAAGCTCGTTCTTCGGATTCGACCTCCACCGTTGATAAGGGGGAGGAAGCCGCCCTCGAAGTCAATGACAACGAAGGGGAGTGCACAGCAAGCGCTTTGGATCGACGGGTCCCCGAATCCAGAGTGGACCGACAGGTCCCCAAATCCAGCGTCGGAGTGGATTCGACCAGGGTAATGTTCTGCGGTATCGCTGTGTCACCATCCGATGACGAGTCGGAAGCATCCGAAGGCAGGAGGTGTCGGTATCCCGGATGGTTAGCCATAGAGGTGGATATAGCCGCAGCAGAACCCGAAAACTCGGTTTCGACCAGGATACTGGGCGAGGCCGAAGAAGCAGTAGGAACGGCTTCAAAGTCTTAGAAGTCTTGGAGGCCTTGGAAAGGGACGGGTTCGAAGTCAACTTAGACTTCGAGGAAGAGATCCCTTGGAGAATAGGAATCTTCTTCGATTTTTCCACCCACCCAGGGGCCTCAGACTTAGGGGTCGGTTCCGAAGATTTCTGCTCCATAGGTAGCAGTCGCAAAGAGCGTTCTAAAAGGTAAGTAGCTAAGCGGTTGCGGCGGTTCTTAAGAGCTTGTGAGCTAAATCCCTTACAGATCGTGCAGGCCTCGGGGTGGTGGTGTTCCCCCAGGCAAAAAAGGCAACAATCGTGACCGTCGGTGTGAGGGATTTTCGCTCAACAACCGGAACAGCGTTTAAAGGGCTGCACGAAAGACATCGGTAGGTAGACAGTCCAAAGTTCGAAAAACCGTAAAAATCCAATCGAAGTTCAAAAGCACACAGAGACTGACGAAAATTGAACCTCTAGCCGTGGCGGTTAAGAGGAACTGAGGTGTTTAGGCGAGAACACCCATGCACATGCGCAGCGTGCGGGGGCGGAGACTAACGAACTTTCCTACTGCTAGGGAAGTCCAACCTCTGGCGCAGGGGCGCCTGGGAAACCCATCTGTGTGGCTTCACGAACACCACGATGGAGAACCTACTCTGTGATAGAGATAAATTTGTCACGTTTCGAATGGCAAGGTTCTGTTCCTTACTTATAAAAATGAAATCTGCTTTTCCTACTTCTAATAGTCAAATTGATATCTAGGTTTTTGTACCCTTTGGGCCCCTCTTTTATCTACTTGTATTGTTATTTTATTGATATTTTTCTTACTGTACTGTTTTTACTTGATGCATTTTGCAATGGGCCTGTAAGCCAAGCAATAAAATTTATATGATGATGATGATGATGATGATGATCTCTCAAGAAGAAGTTTCCGGCTACTCTGGAAAGCCTTGTCCTTTCTAATTTATTGGAGAAATGGGACTCCAAATATTAAGAATTAATATTACAGATATTTGGAACTATCGAATTACAAATATATTTGGAACTATCTGAATATGGCATTTTTCAGTGAATTATGGATATTTCCAAGTCAGAATGCACATGCCTAGAATTAATGACCACATGAGCAGATCAGAATTATTGTTTCTACTTGAGATGGAGATAATTCAGCAATCATTAGGTAAAGATAAACAGAACTAGTAATTAGCAAAAAGCAAGCAACATGAAAGGGAAAACAAGAGATCCATTTCACAGCAGTCAAGAAATCAAAAGGAAAATCAAGCCAAATTAGAGATGCTGAAAGAGCAACAGGAGACAGCGGTTTTATACCCATAAGATATATGGAAAGCTTTGTTATTAATATATGTAGTGTGCTAAGAAACCATGGAACCTGTAATTTTACCCTGGCAAAGGAAACCAGAAAAAGCCGATGCATCAATGACGATCTTTGACCTTCACAACAAACTGAGTTCAAAAGCTCTTCAATAACTGAACACAACTTATTTATTAGCTATAATGTTACTTCACCTGTTTGGGGAAAAAGAAACAGAAGACCATTACATCATGACATGCTCACTATATTCAACAATCAAGCTGGGATTTTGTCACTAGAACTTTTTAAAATGGCACCAGCTTCTTCATGCAATTTCCTTCTTTCTCTGACTTATTTTATGTTATTCCCTTTGTAACACTTACCTATAGGCATTAATGTAATCTCTCCTGTGCTGCAGAAGGAAATCTTTCAGTTTCCCAATATTATTGACCTGAATAAAAAGTTGAAAGTTAAATATTAAATGGAATAATGAGTGAACAAAAACCAGCATCTTAACCTTCCTGTGTTAGAATAGTAAGTCTTTCGGAAACAATAAAGCATTGAGTTGGTGTAATAATTCCATGAAGGCATCCAACTTCAACCAACCAGATCACCAGCTTTCATTCAGGAAGGTAGAGATCAATTACAGAGTACTTTCGTTTGAAAAAAGATGTCCCATGGAATCACAAAGGAATTTTTTTCTCAGTCACTTGCTACATTGTGCAATAAATGTCTGCTTCCAATAAAGATACAATTTATTCTCAAAGGCTTTCACCTTCTGGTTGAAAGTCCAGTCAATGGGTCTGGATAGACTCCCAAAGCTGTTTAATTGAAGAGATAGGTACAGTTTTGCCCAATGCCTGGACCAGTCAACTTGGCAACATAATTGAACAACATGGGTTTTCTACTCAATATCTACTCCTAAGAGGATATCAGGCAAAATAAATGTTCAAACAGAGAGACTGTGATATCATTCCTCAAAGAGACATAGAATTGCTTTCCAAGAACAGATCACTAAGATGGCTATCTAAAAATAAAATTGTTTTCCACCTTGAAAAAATATTTAGAAATTAGCCTATCCCACCCTCTTAGAAAGGCCTTTACCAGACTAAGATTTGAACTTCTGGATTGCATGACCAAACATGGACGTTTTCATAAATTGCCTTATCATGAAAAAATCTGTATTTGTGGGACTCCTGCTATTGAGGATATCACACATATTTTATTTGATTGTGTGTCATATTCTGTTGCCAGGCAAAATTATCTATCAGCCCTGTTGGGTAAAACAGCCCACTGGAATGTGGACCATAAACTTTCTTATCTGCTCCAAAGTCCTAATACACAAGCTGTCTGAAATATAGCTAAATTTATATCAAAGATCCCACTATATTGAACAAATAGGAGTTTCCTGTAGGGGTGATTCATTTAACTAAAATACATTCATATTGACTTAAATTTTAGCATTTGTACTGTGTTTTATCTCTTTTATTGTGCTTTTATTTGGTTTTGTATTTTGATATGGTGGAGAATGGCAAATCAATAAACTTGATTGATTGACTGATAGCTGTTGTGAGTTTTTCGGGCTGTTTGACCGTGTTCTGGAATTCTTCTTCCTGACATTTCTCCAGACTCTGTGGCTGGCACCTTCAGAGGGCAAGGAGCTCAGGGAACTAGGAGTTCTCTCTGTGCTCTGGGGTATAGGGTGAGTGAGACTGTGTGGTTTTAAAGTTGTAGCAAAGAGGAAACTCGTCCTATGCAGGAGAATAGGTGTTAGTCATTGTATTGTGATGGAGGGATTAAGAACTTTCAGTGCATTCAGGCGTGGCCGCAATCCTTCTCTGTAGTTGATGGGTGTTGTTAGCTGTTCTGTTGTGTGAACTGATCAAGGGTACTTGTGGCTGGGTGGGAATCATTGAACTTTGATCTTTTGCATGCTGCAGTTTTCAGTACTGGAAGCCAGGCTTTGTTGATTTTTAGACTTTTCTTCTTTTTTGTTGAAACTGTGATTGTTTCATTTGTTGACATAATGATTGGTAGTGTTGTCCAGTGTTCTGGAAGAGGATTTCATGTCCAGTTTGTTTCAGGGTGTTTTCAGCTACTGCTGATTTTTCTGGTTGTTTTAGTCTACAGTGTATTTCATGATTAAAACAACAAGAAAAATAAGCAGTAGCTGAACACACCCTGAAACAAACTGGACATGAAATCCTCTTCCAGGACCTTAAAAGGAGCAGTTCTGAGGTAAAACAGTCTTCCCTAAATCACACCAACAACCAACTTCCCTTCCTGGACGTCCTAATCTACAAAAAACCCGACGGCTCCTTAGGACATACCATCTACCAGAAAAAAACACATACAAACCGCTACTTAAATGCACAATCAGACCACCACCCTGCACAGATCAACTCCGTAGCAAAAACCCTCATCTCCAGAACCAAACGCCTCGCTGACAAAGACCACCTAAAAACTGAATTACACACTCTCTCGAATGTTTTAATTGCGAACGGATTCCAAAAAAACACCATCACCAAACTAATCCAAAAGGAAACACCCCCCAAGAACCAAGAAACAGAAGAGAACAACGGCACCGCCCTCCTCCCTTACATCAAAGGCACCACAGACAAAATCAGCAAAATTCTCCACAAACACAATATCAAGACAGCCTTTTGCACCGACCAAAAAATAGCCAACATTTTAAGAAACCCCAAAGACAAGATTGAGCTAGAAAACCAAGGAGTCTCTCTCAAAGTCTGTCCAGCCACATACATCGGACAGACAAACAGGAGAATAAGCGCACGCATCGCAGAACACAAGAACGCAGTCAAAAAGAAGAAAAATCTTCCTCTCTCTTCCAGCACATAAAAACAACAGGTCATGAAATTGACTTTGAAAGAACCAAACTCATCTCCAAAACTGAATACTTCAACAGTCGAATAATCATTTGAAATAGAGAAACACCCAAACAACATGAATAAACGTGATGACACCTCCCGCTTGCCTGACATCTGAAACTAGCCCTGGTCAACAGACGAGCCTCTGTCACAAAGACTGACACCAGGTCCAAAAGGACACAAGATGCCACCACCTTCCATCCACACCAAACACAAACCCAGACCCTTCCCACAGATGAAACGAAACCACCATCCAATAACAAAACCACGACTGCACCATCTACTGCGGCACCCCACTCCAGTCACCACATGGAGCACACTCACACACCCCAAAAAAACATTGGGAGACCACAGACACGCAGCCAGACCAAAATGAATTCACAAGACACAGGACCCCACTCCACCAAAGCCCAGGATACTGCCAGAACCCACCAGCCATCTAACCCACCAGCATCTAAACAGCCATCTAAACAGCCACCAGCAGTTAATCCCTTAACGATCGCCTCAGCCACACAGCAGATCACAAAAGAACAAAGGAACAAAGGAACCTGCAATCAGCAACAAAGCAAGCAAACCACACACCCCCAGCAGTATTTATAGAAGGACTTCAACTGAGACCACGCTTTGCTTCAAGAAGAAAGAAGCCAGAACACCAGCCTGAAGATGACGAGTGAGACCTCGTCGAAACGTCGCCAAAACAACCAGATTTCTACACGGAAGAAACCCGAATCCACCCTAACATGCATATATATATATATATATATATATATATATATATATATATATATATATATATATATATATATATATATATATATATATATATATATATATATATATATATATATATATATATTGCAATTAAATTAGAAATCTTTTAAAAGAGTTAATTAAAAACAGTAATAATTATAATTTACCTTAAATGTGAGAGCCAGCATATCAGTCAAGATCTCACAATCGGAAGCCCAAATAAATGCCTGCCCAAATAAAACGGTCTTTGCCTGCCACCAGAAGAAAAGCAGGGAGGGGGGCAAACCTCCCTTCCTTTGGCAGAGAGTTTCAGAGCTTGGAAGGTCCCATCTTTGTCACCTAAGGCTTTACCGTTCATAAGCAGAACTTTAAATTGTGCCTGGAAATGGACTGGTAATCTGTGAAGTTGTTGAAGGAAGGAAGCTGTTCCAGAAAAGTTAAGTAAACAGGACTGAATAAGTGCTGGTGAGAAAGACTCAGGGTGGTGGAGACATGGGGTAATACATGGGGAATATGACAAACACTGGCCTTAGGACCACATCACATACAACCCTGGCAAAATAGGATGTTGTCAGTGGAAATGAAATACAAAGGAAACCATTGGACAGTGAAAGCAGAGAGTTAAAGTTCCAACTCTTTGACAAAGACCTCTTAAAATTGGCAGGAGCCATACAAATGTACTGACAGAAAGAGCAGCCATCCCACTATAGAGTTTATTTCCTATGCATGCCATAAAAAGGTACTACTTTAATTAGTAACTCCTGTTTCTTAATGCCAAGCACAAACATAGCTCAGTTACTCAGAGGTAAAAGTCAGGATCTACACAGACTCCAGCTGCAGGTTTCTAAATTTGTTTTTATTGTAGCTTTTTGCCTTTGGTTGTTTCACTAACTAGGTGTTCAATAAACACCACAGTGCCCCTATACGTAAGGCAATTCACACATACAATCTGCCTCAAAATTCCATTGCTTACAAAAATTACACATTACACCTCAGTTTGGCATCCATTATCTGATGAATATGCCAAATTTCAAACAAAATAGCCTCAAAAGGTACATTAAACATTGTTGCAAAATGAAGCATCTACTCCTTTTTTGTAATTTCTGTGAAGGACATATGTCTGTGAAGATTCTCAGTCATCCAGGTGAGTTTATCTGGAAGTTAGAAGTCAGTTGCCATGGCTCAACTTCCAGATTTCTGTAAAGAAGTATATTTCAACATATTTCAGCATAAAATCCTGATGTAATATGCAATCTAAATAAGAGTATAATACTGATGTCTTTGTCATCATCCCTTACCAAGGAAGGTAATATTTCATTTGCCTGATGGAATTCTGACTAATAACTCAAAGGTTAAGGTTTTCATGCCACATTAAACACTGTGACAGCAATGACCAAACTACATAAAGAAGCCCAATAGTGTACCTTTCAGAACTGTTTTTACATCACCTGAGGCTCAAGGCCAATGGTGTGCATTGGGTGAGAGCCCTGACTAAGAGAAGTGACAAGATACAACAGCTGCTTCAAGAATGAGGAATGCCAGAAACAAGACAGGAATTATGCTTGAGGCATTTAATGTAATTTTCATTAAAGCAGGCTTTGCACACTCCATTTTCTGCAGATAAATTGTCATTCTCAAACAGACTGCAATGGCTTAAATAGCTTTAATAGCTTAAAACGTAACAAATAAGAAAACACAATAAGATAAATAGGTGTTTCCTATTAAAGCCCTGTCACCTTCAGTTGAACCACCTTTAGAAACAATGTTGTTGTTAGAAACCTTATCATGCTTAAGTTTCTATAAACCGGCCAGCCGTATACAAGCCTCCAAGAAACAGTGTAGTCAGTGGAGTGTTGTACTGGGACTCAAAATACCTCAGTTCAAATTCCTGCTTGGTCAGAAAAGCTTACAGGTAACAGTAAAACAGCCCTTCAACATCTAACATAACTCCAATATCTTGCAAGGATCCTCATAGCTCCCAAGTGATCGCTAGCACACAACCTGATTAGCCGCTAGATGGCAACAAAGGTTTTAGCATGATGCTAAGTCTTTAGGTTTCATGTAGTCAGTTGGTGTGATTTCTGTTTTGTACACTGCTGATTTTTAACTTGCTGTATTTTTTTAACATTTAAAAGCTGTCTGTTCCAGCATCCTGTTTAAAAATAATTTTATTTAGGAAAATCACAGTTGCTTACACCTAACACAGGTTAAATGTGTATAATCTCCTCCATCAGTCACAGGGAGAAAGAAAAAAAATCACAATTTGAATGCAATATATATCCTTTTGCTGGAATACGATACTCCTAACCAGAATAAAATACCCATTTTAATTGATGTGCGCCATTTTTCAAAATTATCAATGAGTTAACAACCTGTCACTTGATTACGAAATTGCTTTTTTGGCACTGCATGTGTGGAAAAGTCACAGAGAGTCTCGGAGTCAGGCTGAATTCCATGGCCTCTACACCAATCAGTCCCAATGTAATCTCCCTAGGACCATTACCGAGACCTGGGTGGGAGAGGAGGCTAGTGTTCCCCTTTCCCAGCTATGCCCGCCTGGGTACTCGGTCCAGCACCAGTGTCACTTGAAGAGTCAGGGAGGGGGAGTTGCTATAGTCTATCGGAGTTCTATCTCCTTGACCACACTTCCGATCTTCTTGGGAGGAGGCCTGGAGGGCCTGTATTGTGTGTTGGGCTCACGAGACAGATTGGGGATTCTGTTGGTGTACCGCCCACCTTGCTGCGTACCAACAGTCTCCCTGCCTGAGCTGACGGAGGCTGTCTCGGACCTGGTGTTGCGGACCCCCAGACTGTTGGTACTGGGGGACCTCAACATCCATGCTAAGGCAGCCTTGAATGGGGCAGTTCAGGACTTCATGGCTGCCATGACAACCATGGGACTGTCTCAATATGTCAACGGCCCGACGCATGAGAAGGGCCATACTCTAGACCTGGTCTTCTCAACAGGATTGGAGGATGGTGGTTTGGATGTGGAGGGGTTGGTTCTGACTCCCTTTTCATGGTCAGACCACTTTCTGGTCAGGTTTAAGCTATTAGCCTCCTCTACCTTCTGCAAGGGTGGGGGATCCATTAAGATGATCCGCCCTCGGAGACTAATGGATCCCGATGATTTCCTGAAAGCTCTGGGGGAGTATCCGTCTGATACGGTCGGCGCTCCTGTCGAAGCTCAGGTCACCCTATGGAATAGGGAAATGTCCCGGGCGGTTGACACGATTGCACCTAAGCGCCCTCTCCCCTTAGGCAGAGCCCAGACGGCTCCATGGTATACATCTGAGCTGCAGTCAATGAAGCAGGAGGGGAAATCGCTGGAGCGCAGGTAGAGAAAATACCACTGTGAGTCCAATCGAACACGGCTTAGAGCCCATTATCGGGCCTATTCCATGGCGATACGGTTTGCAAAAAGGCAATATTTCACAAACCATATTGCTTCTTCAGAGTGCCGTCTAGCAGAGCTGTTTCGGGTGGTCCAGGACCTTCTTCAACTGAGAAATACGGTGGAGTTTCTGGACCACTCAGCAGCCCGTTGTGATGAGTTTGCTGTCCACTTTGAGGAAAAAAATCGCTCAGATTCGCAGGGAATTAGACTCCACTATTGGAGCAGAATCAAGGGGTGTGTCCAGTGTGCCGTGCTTAGGTCCAGTATTATTGGATGAGTTTCAATTGTTGAGACCCGAGGATGTGGACAGGGTGCTTGGATCTGTCCGTGCAACCACCACGCCACTCGACCCTTGCCCTTCTTGGCTAACTGAAAGATCTGCCGGGGGGGGTCGCACCTGGGTCCAGGAGGTTGTTAATGCCTCCTTAAGAGAGGGAGTGGTCCCCACCATCTTGAAAGAGGTGGTGATTAGACCACTCCTTAAAAAACCTAATCTGGACCCAGGGCTGGTGGCTAACTACCGACCAGTAGCGAACCTCCCTTATTTGGGCAAGGTGTTGGAGCGGGTGGTGGCCGGGCAACTCCAGGTGCTGCTGGATGAAACGGATTTTCTAGATCCATTTCAATCTGGTTTTAGGCCGGGTTTTGGTACAGAGACTGCCTTGGTCGCCCTGTATGATGACCTCTGCCAGGAGAGAGACAGGGGGAGTGCTACCCTGTTGATACTCCTGGACCTCTCAGCGGCTTTCGACACCATCGATCATGGTGTCCTTCTGGATAGGCTGGCCAGGTTGGGGGTTGCAGGCACTGCTTTGCTGTGGTTCTGCTCCTTCCTGGCTGACCGTGTCCAGAAGGTGGTGCTGGGGGACAGTTGCTCTGCCCCATGGCATTTATGTCATGGGGTTCCTCAGAGCTCTATACTGTCTCCTATGCTGTTCAACATTTACATGGAACCGCTGGGAGAGGTCATCAGGAGGTTTGGGCTGAAGAGTCGGCAATATGCTGATACTCAGCTCTACCTCTCATTCTCCACCAATCCAGGTGAGACAGTTTCTGTGCTGAACTCATGTCTAGGCCAGATAATGGACTGGATGAGGGTTAATAAACTGAAACTCAATCCAGACAAGACGGAAGTCGCCGGACAGGTTAGAGGGCCATATTCCTGTCCTGGATGGGGTTGCACTCCCCCTAAGGGACGGGGTCCGCAGCTTGGGGGTGCTCCTGGACCCCGGTCTTACTCTGGAAGCCCAGGTGGACTCGGTGGCCAGGGGTGCCTTTCTCCAGCTGCGGAAAATATACCAGCTCCGCCCCTACCTAGACGAGCAGAGTCTCATGACAGTTATGCATGCACTGGTAACATCCCGTATTGATTACTGCAATGCGGTTTACGTGGGGCTGCCTTTGAAGACAGTTCGGCAATTACAACTGGTTCAGAATTGTGCAGCGCGGCTGGTAAGCGGTGGGGCCGCCAGGGACCACATCACGCCGATTCTGCGCAACCAACATTGGTTACCAGTTGCTGCCCGAGCTCAATTCAAAGTGCTTGTTTTGACATATAAAGCCCTAAATGGCTTAGGACCTAGATACCTGAAGGACCACCTCCTTCTGTACGAACCTACCCGGCAATTAAGATCGAGCCAGGGGGCCCTCTTGAAAGAGCCATCCCTCGAGGTTAGAGGGATGGTTTGCAGACACAGGGCCTTTTCGGCAGCTGCCCCCAAGTTATGGAATGCCCCTCCCAAGTGAGATCCGCCTGGTGCCAACATCGATATTTTGGCGCCAGGTAAAAACCTTCTTGTTCCAGAAGTTTTTTAATTGATACAATATAGACTGTGGGTCCTCTGATGGCAATTTTAGTGTAATGATCTTAGTGTAAGTTTTTATTGTTGTTTTAATTATTTATTGATATTTGATGTTTTAACTGTTTTAATTTTTGATTGTAAGCCGCCCAGAGACCTTTGGGTAGTGGACAGCATATAAGTTGTAAAAATAAAATAAAATAAAATAAAATAAAATAAATATTATACAGCAATTGCAATGTCTGCCATGCTGCAGACACTAACAATCCCCTGGAGTCATTGTGCAGATGGCGGATTTTAGGGCAGCTAGAGGAGATGGCTCTAAATATCCAAAATGATGAACTTCCTGCTCAAAGGTTAAATAATCTAGATGGGAGGGAGCAACAAATGTATAAAACAGGGGAACAGAATAAAAGGAGCAAAGGCTGGTGGCAATGGAGACTTGAGGAGGCAGAAGAGGACAAAGAGGGTGAAAGGCTCTGAAAGGATCCCCTCTAGAACCACCTGAAGAGGCTTTTCAAGTCTCTTGCTTCAGCTCATGGATGGATTCTATAGCCCCCGAGGCAATACAATCAGCCTTCAGCCAATCCCACCCCAACAACTACTACTCCAATGCAACTACAGAGGTGGCAGAGATACAGGTAGTCCAAATGTCTCCAACATCTGGTAGCAGAAGTGCAGGTTATTCCTGAGAATGACAAATAGAGGGCAGCAATAGTGGCATTGCTAAAACTTATATTTTTTCAGGGAATCTTCAGAAGGTTGATTTGACCATTCTCCAACTTGGGACATCAGCAAGTCCCAGAAACAGACTGGACTGGGTGAACTGGAGAGGGTTTAGATCAGGGGCGGGGAACCTTTAGCTCTCTAGATCAGTGATTCTCAAACGTTTTCACTGCGGCACCCTTGTTGGCCAAAAAAAAAAAAAAAAAAAAAACCCATCATGGCACAGCTACCCTTAAAGCAGTTTGAATAATTGAGAAAAAAAAAAAAACAGTGAAAATTTTTAATTTTAAAGAACTATGATGAAAATATAAGCACATACACAGTCTCTAGCCATACAGTAAACATTATATTCACTAAATAAACAGTCTCTTAAAAGAAAAGAATACAAATTTACTGTCAAATCCACTGGAATCTTTTTTTTTTGCACTGTCAACAACCCAGTACCACTATAAACAAATGACGCACAACCACAAAAATGGGCTACGAGTGGCAGACGTAGCATAGAGAAGGAGATAATGGTGTTGTCATGTTATAAAAATGGATTCTATTTTACATTGCTAAATCTTAGTCAACATTAAATATTATTGCTGTGGTACCCCTGGCATATGCTCACAGCACCCAGTTTGAGAATCGCTGCTCTAGATGTTTTGGACTTCAACTTCCAGCCTACCAAGCCTATACTGCCAATAATAAAGGACTGTTGGAGCTGTGGCCCCAAATACTGTACCTGGAGGGTGGAAGATTCCCCACCCCGGAGTAGAATAACAGAAACAGTGTTGTATTATTACTTTATTGGTTTAGTTATTAAAGTTGTGTTGTAAAGCAGCTTCAACTACAGTTCTCCCATCTGTCCTTTTGATATTCCCCTTGACCTATGGAGAACCTGGGAGTATAACATAGTATAATGAAGTCAACTAAAACATTTAAGAAGCTAAGCTGTCATTCCTAGTTCCAATGAAAAATACATAAATATGTACCATACTGAGAAAGGGCAAAGCCACTGATGCTAAAAACTTAGAACTGCTAAATATTATGGAAATACCTTTGGCGTACAAGGAGACTCCCTTGCTTATGTGGCTCATCTCTGCAGCTTTCTCAGTTGAGTGGAAGCATACCTGACATATCTTCATCTAACATATCTCAATTGCAAATGTTTTTAAATTTATAAACTATACAACTATCGATGAGGCACTTTTTGTTATTGAAAAGGAGTCAAAGCATTTAAAATAGGCCCTTATTAATTTTCATTCAGATAGAGACATCCTAGCAAAGATATCTGTAGTTCTGAGGTAAAAAATAATAATCCTGAAAGAGTAAATCCCATCTGCAAAATTCTGCATATATGGATTAAGTGAGCTTCATGCAGGCCATATAGTTTATGGAATATGTTGTTTCATAATTTAGGGTTTAAATATTTGACATATTTTAATGACAGAGCAGCAATGAAGGTTAGCCTAATGGAAAATGATGGGACAGGTCTATAACACCAAAAAGCATTCATCTTAGAATAAATATTATTTTGATTATTTATGAAGAAAAGACAAGTCCAGTGAGGCTTACTGCTTCTTACTTCAAAGAGATAACTATGCCTTGAAAACCAATGATATCCTTGTCCACAGTTCAGGTCTTGTTAACCCACTACATCAACATCACAAAGCAGTTTTCTTCCAGATTTGAGCAAATGATGTTGTGGCTGTGAACATACAATTTTTCTTCTTAACAACTTTGTTTTCTAAAATGCAATACACAACACAGACATAAACATGATTATGTGATGCAGAAAAAGCTATGGAATGAAAAGGCGCCACTTTCTCAAGTGTTTTCTCCAAAATTGATTAGTTTGTTTTTCTGGGGCTGGATCTACATTTCAGAAAAATGCCATGTTAAAGTAGGTGAACAGGTTTCCAAACTGACGCAGTGCATAATACGTTTCCCTTTGTTCTCAAGTAAAAACAGAGTTTGATAATGCTGAAGAGAAAACAAAATCCAAAACAGCATTTTCGGAGGGGATAATGTATTGAGAAACAATTGCAAATTTGCAAATGACTGCCAATTGTGGAATGATTAAAATACATAGATCCGAAACAGTTGACAGACATGATAAAACTTCATGGTGCAGAAAGGGCATTTTCAAAGAAGTAATCACACAAAAGACTCTTTAAAAGCTGTTTCCCTGTGCCGCCCATCGCCAGTATTCCTATTAAGCTGAGATAAGCAAAGGTCAAGAAAATTTGGCAATCAAAAACAAAGGGAATAAAAGAAATAATAATTTTTGGCCTTACAGATGTGAAAATCACAAATAGGCAAGTTTACCTCCAGTCCTGTTGAACTGCAAATCTCATCAGCACCAGGCAATATAGCTAACAGAGAGAGACAGAAGTGGTAGTCCAAAAACTCCTGAAAGGTCACATGTCCCTTCTAAAGTTCTAAAAGGTACTTAACTATATTTGTATGAGAAGAAGTTCATCAGCCTTTTTCAAAGCAGCCGATAACTTCCAGGGCTATCGTACAAAAGCTCAAATGAGAAACTACAGGACGGCCATGTTCTTAAGAAGGGGAGGGGGAACCAGGAGACTGTCAGCCTGGCTGTCTCAAATCTCATGAAAATGGTTACCTTGTTCTGCTTCTGGATTACATCAACAACTGGGGTACCAAAAATAATCCAAAAACATTTAAGACCCGTCAACAGTTATTAAAAAATATAGTTCACATATACCTTTATTTTACTCAGACACATTCATTCTCCCAAGTATTATTGTATTTTCTCAAAAATTAAGACCAAAACAGAAACAAACTAAAATGCAGCTTAAAGTGTAAGAGCAAGAAATATCAGTCTACTCTAAACTATTCTATATTCCTTTGTGATTCAGATTAAGAAACTAGAACAATATTTAAAATTAGATGACATATTTCTCTCATCTTGTGTATCTATGAAAAGTTGAAAGATATCTTATAAGTAAAAATAATACAGTTCCAAAGAGCTACCGTAATATTTAGTAGTACTGCAATTAGCTTCATAATGCCTTTAGAATTAATAGTAAAATTAATAAAAGGCCTCTCCTCAATGCTTTAAAATATTTTAGCTGCTTTTCTCCTTAAAAAGGACCCAAGGCAGCTGACATCACTAAAAGCTAATATTTAAACCTAAAAATAAAGGTTTAAAAGCTGTTTAAAGCTATGTACACATTTAAAGCAATTAAAAAAATAAGCATACAAATACTAAAAAGAATCAAAAAATACCACTAGAACTGGGAAATAAAATCAATACTAAAAACACTGTCAAAGTTTTATGAACTGTTTTATTTTATAAATTTTTTTATTTTATATTACAGTGATGTGCTGACACAACCTCCCCCCACCCAAAACAATAAATGCAGAAGAAATTTGGTTTATTTTATTTTATGATCACAGATTATGATGAGGAAATACTCTCAAGCAGATGTTACACATTTGTTTTCATTATTATGATTTAAAACTAGACTACTCACCCATGTATCCTTTTCCCCAAGTGCTTTCACCCCCTCGGCACCTGCACTTAACCACTCCCGCTGGGTAGGTCGCTTCTCTCCAAATAAAAATCTGTGATCTACCGGGACCACAATATATGAACCACGATGTGGTGGGGGACTACTGTATATGCATTCATTGGGCTAGATACCACTTTGTGTGATATAGAAGACACGGTCCCCAGATTCACGGGCAGGGCAGAAGGAGGAAAAGATTGTGTGTAAGAACCAGATGACTTTTATTATTCCACCACCACCCTCACCTTCTTCTAAGAGGACCCAGAGAATCTTCAGAGTAGCTTTTCTCTGCTTCTTTTTAGCTCTATATGGAGTGGGAAGGGTTAGGGTTAGCTCTAGGGCTAGGGTTAGGGCTAGGGCAGAAAGATGATCTGATCTAACTTCATGTTAATGTAATATTATACAGCAATTGAGACATTTTCACATCTTCAAGCTGGATTTCTACAGGTTCAAGGAACATGGTCTTGAATAAACAACAACAAAAGATAATGTCCTACAAAAACATCTTGGTGGATTGGTTTGAATCCTCATCGAAAAAGAACACAACATTTTCTTAACTTATCTGCATTACCTAACCTTCTATGAAATTTAGCACACTGAAATGATGTATACTAACAAAAAACACCAACTTCTATTAATATAAAAATTGATACAGCCTGCAAAGCTGTGATTTTGGAGTAACACACAGCTGGGTTTTTTTTTTCAAGCCAAGCCCTGAGTTTTTGTTAAGCCATCAGGAAATGGTTCATGGAATGGCAATCTGTTTGTTATTTTTTATATAGTGAGAACATAGTGTATGGCTGAAAACTTCCTGGGAGAAGACCTCAGTACTACACTGCATGAAATAGTGTATATAGTAGGGTCAACTGGATCCCTTCGTCCTGAAGGCACCAGATCATTGTCCCAATCCCTGGAGATGGAAATGGAAGACGACATGGGTGCCGGGGGCCAGCAAACAGTCCCAGAAGATGAAGAAGAAGACCAGGCAGGTTCAGATGCAGGTAATGAAGGGAGTGGAGCAGATGACGGGGATGATGGAGCCCATCCTGTTCCTTCGGATGAAGACCGGCAACCTGCCCCTTCTCACCCCAGACCCAGAAGGCGACGGACAGCTGAAACAGCAGTTGCCGAGGCACTGCAACAGCTGGTCAACCTCCAAGCAACGCTAATCGCCTATCAAGAGGACGAGCGGAAGGAAAAGCAACACCAGAGGCAAGTGGAAGACCACAGACAACAGCTGGAAGAGGAACATAGGAGAGAGGAACAGCGCACAAAGGAGCGTGAAATAGAACGTCAGTGGCTTGCGGAAGAAGCCAAAAGGAGAGAGGATCGTCTTGATGTAAGAAAATACGATCACAAAGCGTTGCCAGTATATCAACCTTCAAGTGACCTCCTCACCTTCCTCCAGAATTTCCAATACGCCTGTGAGGATTTACAAGCCCCAAAGGCGATCTGGACTAAGATGCTTCGTACCAAAGTCTCTGGACCCCTGGCAGACCTTCTCTCGGAAATGCAAGGTACTGATTGGGACTCATTTTTGGTAAAAGTTAGGCAGTGTTTTGGGTTCACAACAGAGGGGCTGAGGGTCAAATTTAGAAACCTCAAATGGATGCACAAGGGCAGTGTAGCAGAATTTGAGTCAAAGGCACGGAGGGAAATGCACAAGTGGCTTGAAGCAGCAAATGTCAGGTCCCTTGAGGACCTAATGGAAGTCATGCTTAGTGAGCATATTCGAGACTCCCTGCCACCTGATATTACTGTCTCTCTGTTGGAGAAGAAAATTGGGAATGCCCAAGACTTAGCAACTGAGGCCGATAATCTGCTTTCTTAAAGACTTGCCAATAAATCTCAAGGGGCTTCTCAGAAAGTGTTTGCTAAACAGTCATCATTTCCTCAAAAGACTTAAGGGGGGATGAAGGGTTTTGAACAAAAAGGGAAGACCCCACAGAAAGCTCAGCATCCTGGGATGAGAGGTCCAGTTTCTGGACAGCCAAGGGCCACCAGCAAACCCCCCAAACGGACTTAATCTGCTTCGGCTGTGGGGCCCGGGGCCACATCCGTCCGAACTGCACAGAGGGAAAAGGGGGGCAAGCAAAGGTACCCCAAACTCCTCAAAAGACCCCCCAAAAGACAGGAAAAAATTTGCCTCCTGCCAAGCTTCAAGCTAAGATGAAAACCATTAGCCAAGCAATTGAAGAGGGGGAGGAAGAACTGGACCTTAGCAATTCGAGCCCAGAAGAAGATGAAGGGGGGGGGGGCAAATCTTATATCTGCTATGTGAGGAGTTAATGTGAACAACTCTGTTGTTGTTGGGAGGGGAAGATCAATTCCTCCTGCTGCCCTGAGCACAAATTCTTCTAGTCCACATGATGGAAAAACAGCCATAATGTTGGGGGCCTCAGCTGGCAAAACTAAGAAATCCAAAAAAGGGTACGAAATAGTAGATACTGAAACCGTCATTTCAAAGGACCAAATGATTTGGGGAGAAAACAGATATTCTCAAACTGTGACTGTATTTTGCAATGGCCTTAACTATGACATTCCTGCTTACTTAGATACGGGAGCTGATTTGTCATCAATTTCTTCTGCCTATGTTACTAATGAGCAAATATTGGGGGACAAACTTTTCCCTGTGCACCCCTATCACTCCAGAGTTTCTCGTACTCATTTGGCACCTATGGCAAAAATCCATGTGAAGTATAAAAACTTTGAGGGAGATCTTATTGTTTTAGTTCATAGCCCAAAGCAAAAATAATCAGTTTTTGATTGGCATTGATCTGCAATATTCTGATTATGTTGCTACTTTGGAAAAGTCTCAACCTCACAATGTTAAAAAGGTTTTGGCTGTGCAAACCCTCAGTCAAACTCGCCAGAAGCGATCTGTTTTTGATATCCCTAGTCAAGGGGTGAGTGCAACATCACAATCTGGGCTGCAAAATACTGAGAACACTCCAAATTTAAATGGAGCCACAGGTGTTGGGAGGGAGCCTCTGCAACAAGCTCAAGTTGCACCATACAGCTCTGTGACAATTCTCCCTGACTATTTTGCTGATGCGGAAAGTGAACAGGTGAATGATGGTCTTGGGGAGGATGACTATGTGGAGATGCAACCTTTGCAACAGGCTTCCATTGCACCCTGTAGACCTATGGCAAGTCCTCCTGACTATGTTGTGGATGCTGAGCAGAATTGTGCCAGTGCTGGTGTTGGAGATGATGGTTTTGTGAAAGCTCTCCCCTCTGATGGGACTCAAGGGACTGTGTGTGTGGAATCTGCAGCTAGCAGTGATCCAGAGGTTGCTAGCAGTGATTCAGAGGTTGCTCAGTTTGCTCCAGCTAGTGATGATGATGATGGTGATGGAAGTCAGTCTGATAAATCTATTCCCACTGTTAGTGCTGATGAGATTGTTCAGTTTTTGCAACCTGATATGCAATTTAAAGAACATCAGTTGTCTGATCCAACTCTGCAAGAGGCTAGAGAACAAGCAGACAGAGATTTACCATTGGGTCCTGGGAGACAAACCAGATTTTGCTGGGCTGGACCTGGCAATGAGTTGATGTTGTACAGGGAAAAACTTGTGGATGGCAACTCAAATCTGGCTCCTCTATGCCAATTAGTGATCCCTCAGATTTATAGGGAAGAAGTTTTGAAATTGGCTCATCAGCCACCATTCTCAGGCCACATTTGTTACAGAAAGACTCTGGCAAAAATCAGTAATCACTTATATTGGCCTAATTTAACCAAGAGTGTGAAGCATTTTTGCATCAGTTGTGAGGATTGCCAAAAAGTGGGATACAACACTGATACCACTAAGGCAAAAATGGAATGTATCCCAATTGTATCCCAGCCTCTCAGCAGCCTTCAAATGGCTTGTCTTGGCCCATTTCAAACCAGCGGTACTGGGGAAAAATATATTGTGTGCTTTACTTGTCCATTCTCTAAATGGGTAGAAGCAGTGGCAACATCTTCTATAAGTGCCAAGCAAATTGCTAGAGCCTTGTTGGAAATTAGCTCCCGGACAGGAATGCCCAATGTGCTAATTTCCGATCGATTGACAAGTTTTATTAATGAGTTGATCGCCAAATTATGTGAATTAACAGCAACGTTTTAGCATGAGTTACCACACCCAGTCACATGGTGCAGTTGAGAGAGTACAACAAACCTTGCATAGAATGTTGCAAACATACATTTTGGAATTTGGAAAATCCTGGTCAGAAGCCTTGCCTTTCATTCTCTATGCTTATAGAACAGCTCCACATGATAGCCTGGGAGGCTTCAGTCCTGCAGAAATCATCTATGGGAAATCTTTAAGGGGACCTTTGGAACTTCTCAAGTCCCAATGGGAGGGAGCAGTGCAAGGAAGTTCTGTTCCTGTTGCTCAATATGTTTATGATTTGCAACTCGAACTGAAAGCAATCAGAGATTTGGCCACTGAACATTTGTAAAAGGCTCAGCAAACCCAAAAATACTACCATGACCTTAAGTCATGCCACAGATAATTCCAAGTGGGAGATTCTGTACTAGTGCTTGATCCCATCAAGCATAACAAATCACAAGTCCATTGGCTGGGACCTGGAATTGTTGAACAGAAATTGGGGCCTGTCAATTATGTTGGGAGAATGTCAGCCCAAGAAAATAAACCCCGTTTGTACCACGTCAACAGTTTAAAACCCTATGTCCATAGACAGCCTCAAATGTTGCCTTGTAACGCTGCATCTTCAGGAAGTCTGGAAGATGGCTTGAATTTGCTGGAGGGATTCAGGGAAGCTGGTGACTTGAATGAAATTTGTTTTGAGTACAACACTCATGAGTTTGAACAGCAAGCTCTTTTAAGTGTCCTAGAAAAGCATGAGCACATTTTTACAGCCAAGCCTGGGTGCACTACACTTGTTCAGCACAAAATTGACACAGGAGATGCACCCCCTATACGTTCACCTCCTTACTGTGTCATTGGGGAACATGCTAAACAAACTGAGGATGAACTTCAAGAGATGCTGCACCTTGAGGTCATTCAACCTAGTACAGTGGTACCTCGGATAACTACTGCCCCGGATAACGAATAATTCGGATAACAACTGCAAATTTCCGGGTATAGGGCTGCCTCTAATAACGAATTTTCCCTATGGGCTGCCTCGGATAACGAATTGCAATTCTTAGGTGCCTTGAAGAACAAATTTTCTCTATGGGCTGCCTTGGATAACAAATCTTCCTATGGGCTGCCTCGGATAATGAATTTTCCCTATGGACTGCCTCAGATAATGAATTTCCAGCATGCATCAGTAAAAAAGTTATCCCGGGTGACATTGCATCTGTACCTTTAAATTGCACTTTTTAAAGAGTTTTGAGCAAAAAACCAGGTGTCTGTACCTTTTTCCTAGGCTCCAGAAAGGATTAAACGGTTTCCCATTCATTCCTATGGGAAACTGCGTTTCGGATAACGACGTGTTTCAGATAACAACTAACCTTGGAGAACGAATTACCGTCGTTATCCGAGGCACCACTGTCCTGTAGTCGTTGTACCTAAGAAAACCCCTGATGATCAGATCCAACCTAAGTTCGTTTTTGTGTGGATTACAGGAACCTGAATCAGTTAACGGCTCTGGATCCTTATCCAATGCCAAGGGCAGACAATCTAATCGAGAAGATCTCTAGCCATCATTACTTATCTTGTCTCGATCTTTCCTCAGAATACTGGCAAATCCAATTTGACCCTGTGACCCGTGAGAAAAGTGCTTTTGTCACTCATAAAGGCATTTTTGAATTTTTGTGTCTTCCTTTTGGATTAAAGACTGCACTGAGTGCCTTTCAAAGACTCATGGACATTGTATTGCAAGGTCTACCTTTTGCCCACGCTTACTTAGACGACATAATATTTTTTTCTGACTCCCTGGATGAACACCTGTCTCATTTAGATACCGTGTTTCAAAGGCTAAGTGATGCTGGTCTAACAGTCAAAGCTTCCAAATGCCAATGGATGAAAGGAAAAGTGGTCTACTTAGGCCATCTAGTGGGCAGTGGTTTTATTGAATTTTTGCAAGCTAAAGTGGGCAGTGGTTTTATTGAACTTTTGCAAGCTAAAGTGGAAAGTGTCAAGAATTGGCCTGTTCCTCAAAACAAAAAACAAGTCCAGTCATTTCTAGAACTTGTAGAACTATTGAAAATTTATCCCACATTTCAGCCAAATTGCTACCCCTCTGACTGAGCTCACACGAAAACGAGTGCCAGTGAAAGTCACTTGGACCCCGGAATGTCAAGCTGCTTTTGGTGCCCTCAAGGCCCGATTGATGGAATCACCTATTCTGATCTCACCTAATTTTCAAAAGCCTTTTGTTTTGCAGACCGACACTTCTGAATTCGGCATTGGAGCAGTGCTGCTGCAGGAGCACGAGGATGGTGTACTTCACCCTGTTTCTTTTTTCAGCAAGAAGCTACTGCAACGTGAGAGGGCCTACTCTGTAGCAGAGAAAGAGTGTCTTGCTATTGTTTGGGCTTTTAACAAATTGAGACCTTACTTATGGGGTCACAGTTTTGTTTTGCAGACGGATCATCAAGCGCTGAAGTGACTCTCCCGCATGAAAGCTACCAACCAGTGTCAACTGAGATGGAGCTAGGCCTTACAAGATTTCCATTTTCAGGTGGATCATATACCTGGACGGCTGAACCAGGTGGCTGACAGCCTTTCAAGAATGCATTACTAGAGATGGGCACGACTTAGCGGTATTCCCGTTTCCGTTTCCGTTACTCGTATCTGTTACTCTACGGAAACGGTAACAGGAATTACTCCGCCAGACTTCGAGCTCGAACCGACAAATGAACAATTTGGTCTGACTTGTCGTGCTTGTTACTTGCACGCGGCGATCGCGCAATGCCAAGCGGCACAGAAAAAAAGTTTTTAAAAGTTAAAAAAACCCGATTCCCGGTCCAAAATGGCGACCGCAATATTTTTTTTGAAATCCTTGCCCAAAACCCCACCAAAGCACCACAGAAACATGCAAAAGTAACCTATTTTAAATGCTTGATTTTTTACAGTAGCAGCAGTGGGTTTGTATTGCCAAAATACGTCTCCGTTGATTTTATTTTATTTTTTTCTTAATTTATTTTTTTACATCTCCGCAACGATGGGCTGGCCATGGGACGGGACCATGCAAATTTTCGGAGCCATTCCACCAATCGCATGGACAGGTTTTGATGGACACTTCTGGATGTGCCAGAGGGCATAAAAAGCCGAGGCAGTTCCAGTCCATCACAGTCTGGGCTTGGATCTTGTGGAGGGTGGTCAGGGCTGGATTGCTGCGCTCAGTCTAGTTTCGATTTCACGGTCGCGGTCGCGGTCTCGCTAGGCAGGGAGGGAATTGAATTGATATTAATTCACAAAACATAATAATTTCTTCTATTCCCTGTGGGGAATAGCAACGCAGTGTTTATTCTTTTTTGTTTTCTGCATTTTTGAGGAAGAGTTCCGTTTTTTTATTTGCTTATATTTGCTTCAAGGGGGAGGGAAGATTTGAGTGGGAGCGGTAGGGGAGGGGAGGTGCTGCGGATTTATTTTGAAAATATATTGTTTTACACTACCATACCATTTCTTTTATATCCCAATTTCCCACCAAGTTCATTTACTTGGCCAAGGTCCTTTTACCCTGTGCCTACAGCTTTTTTGCTGCTGTTGCGATTGGGGTTTTGGAAGGGAATCCAGCAACCCTATCCTACCCTAGTAGCAGCTTATAGTTTTATTCCATTTATTTTCTATTCTACAGTTTATTAGCAAGTGGCAAGCAACAGCCAAGGTCCAGTAGTACTAGTGCTTAGAAGGGGAGGTTGGAGGCTGTGGATTAAATTATTTTAAAAATATTATACAGAGTACAGACTGAATAGGCAGAGTCTCCCTCGCCAACCAGTGCACTCAAATTTCTCAAACTCATTTGTTGGCATTTGGCAACAAGGCTAGGGCACCTACCTCTATAGAACATTTTACAATTTCATTTTACTTAACACTATAGATATTCTTTCACTTGTCCAACACCTCATTCATTTTTTTGCAGTCAGGCACTCAAACAGAAACAAACATTTGTTGAAGGGCAGGCACCCAGCCACCTCTATAGAACTTTTTCTTCAATTACATCTTTGAAGAAGTTCCATTCATCTTAGTTACTGTGCATTATTTGTGAAAGTTGGGTGCTGCCAGATTTTGCAGACCCCTTGCTTCTATTAGCTTGGTTTTTGTGCAGTTGTAACTTACATCTGTGAAGAAGTTAAGTTACAGTTCTCCATTACACTTGCCCTGTGCATTGTGAAACTTGTTTGCCAGGATTGGCAAACCCCTTGCTCCTATTACCTTGTTTGTTGTGCTGCTGTTGTGAGTCCATCTCACTCATTTACTTGCCACCACAGTCTACATTCACAATCCAATTACAACTGGGAAGAAGTTACAGTTCTCCTCCTAATTACACTTGCCTTGTGTCGGGCATAGAGAAACTTAGTTGGGTACCAGGATTGGCAAACCCCTTGCTCCTATTACCTTGTTTGTTGTGCTGCTGTTGTGAGTCCATCTCACTCATTTACTTCCCACCACAGTCTACATGCACAATCCAATTACAACTGGGAAGAAGTTACAGTTCTCCTACTAATTACACTTGCCCTGTGTAGGGCATAGAGAAACTTAGTTGGGTGCCAGGATTGGCAAACCTCTTGCTCCTATTACCTTGTTTGTTGTGCTGCTGTTGTGAGTCCATCTCACTCATTTATTTGCCACCACAGTCTACATACACAATCCAATTACAACTGGGTAGAAGTTACAGTTCTCTTTGTTATACTTGCCCTGTGCAGGGCACTGAGAGACTTAGTTGGGTGCCAGGACTGGCAAACCCCTTGCTCCTATTACCTTGTTTGTTGTGCTGCTGTTGTGAGTCCATCTCACTCATTTACTTGCACAGTTCCTTGGTGCTTTTCTTTACGATCACATTATACATTCCCTTGCCTGAGCCACAAGAAGTGAGAAAAATGAGGAGGGATCGCACAGCTAGAGAGCAGGGGAGGGGGACCCCTACTAAGATAAATAGGGGCACGGTTCTGAGGGAAGGGACAGGAAGTACTGCAGAAAGTGATACTGGTGCAACTCCCTCCTCGAGTAGCAGTGCCAGTGGCACAAGCAGCACTGTGCCATCGTCTGTCACAAGGGAAGCATGGATGAGGCGTACCAAATCCCATCTCCGTTACCTGACTGCCCCACCCTTAATCAGCAAGAAGACAAGGGCTCTGATTCTGAAATGGCATCAGAATCAGAATCGGGCTCCTTGTATCTAAACCTGCCAGATTCTGAGGACCTGTTGGCAGGGAAAGACTTAAGGCAGGCTCCAGGCAGTGACGGAAGGAGCAGCCCTCTTTCCACCCAGAGTACCACCAGTGAGAGCAGTAGTACTAGTCTACTTTCCCGGCAGGGCAGAGGGCACATCAGCACTACAGCAGCGGCAGCGGCAGGCAATAACAGAGGGGGCGTTACTTTCAGTAAGCCACGAGGGTGTCTCTGGGAGCATTTTGAGAACAGCCCCCAAGACGCAAGGATGGTGGTGTGCAAGATATGCGGGGTGGTCTTGCGCAGGGGGAATGACCCCAAACACCTCTCCTCAAGTGGGTTGCGCAGCCACCTGATGAGGAAGCACTCTGGGACTCTGCCTGGAACCCTGTCAGGCCCTTGCTCTTCAGGGAGGAAGAGAGGGGAAGAAGGGTTAGAGAAAGAAAAACACAGCTCCGCTAGTGAGAGTGGGAAGAGGCAGGCCACTCTGCAGAAAGTGGGGCTGTTGGGTGGGACTTTTGTCAGCCTGCGAAATAGGGCCAAAGCACAGGAGACCACCACTCGAGTGGTGGGTGAAATGGTGGCCATGAACGGGTTGCCCCTCTCCTTTGTGGAGTCATCAGGCTTCAGGCACCTGATGAAGCACGTGGCACCATGGTACGAGACTCCATCCCGGCGTACTTTCAGCAGGCGGGTGATTCCCTCCCTCTATGAGTGTGTCAGGGACAGGATCCGGGCCCTGCTGCAGGCGGCCAGAGGGAGGAAGATCCACTTCACTTCCAACCTCTGGACCGGTGGGCACCATGGATACCTCTCACTGACGGCTCATTGGTGGCAACCCAAGGAGGTCCTGGAGCCCTGGTCAGCCCATGAGCAGCTGCAGGGGGAGGCACAAGGCAGGACCCCAAGAGGGTATAGGGTGGTGCTTCTCCAGGCACAAAGCATGGAGGACAACGCCACAGGGATCAACATTGCTGACGTTCTCAAGAATCATGTCAACCACCCCAGTCCTGCATGAGGGGAGGGAATTGGACCTTGGTGCTACCGAGTGGCTCGCCCTCTCCCAGATGGCGGGTATCCTGCAGCCTTTTGAGGAGACCACTCACGTCCTCAGCAGCTACAACGCCAGCCTGGGCCACGTTCTCCCCCTGCTCAATGCCCTTCGCCAACGCCTAGAGACCAGTATCCGGGAAGAAGGCAATCTTCTCCCTAAGAGCAGGGCATTGGCAGACAGGCTGTTGACCGGCATGGATACCCGCCTTGGCCCACTCAGAAGGGAAAACGTGTACCAGATGGCCTGCCTGTGCGACCCTCGCGTCAAGGGTTCCCTGGCGGCCAGCACTGCCGAACTGAAATCCTGGAAGACGGAGCTATGCCGTCAAGTCAGGGCTCTCTCCGATGAGGGCCAGGCGTTTCAGAGGGCGCACGGAAGCCAGAGCGATGCTGAGGAGGAGTCCTCGCAAGGATCCACATCCCTCTGTACTCCAGGAGCGTTCACCCAGAGACCAGGTTCCGTTCCAGCAGCCAACTACCTGGCCTCTGCCCTAGCCATGGCAGTTCCTCCTCAGTGGAGGCAAGGGAGGAAGAAGTAGCAGACCCCACTCAGACCATGGTAGAGGAGTACATGGCCGAGCCCCTCCAACCCCTCAGCTCGGACCCACTGCACTACTGGGCCAGAAAGGCAGACCTCTGGCCCGCTCTTTCAACTCTGGCGTTGGACCTCTTGTCTATCCCACCCACCAGTGTCCAGAGTGAGCGTGTCTTCTCCCACATGGGAGATGTCCTGAGGCCGCAACGCTGTCACCTGGACCCGGAGACGGTGGAAAGCTTGACTTTCATCCGCTTCAACCTTTCCACCTTGGGATTACCCCAACACTCCAAGAACTAAGTTGCTGCCTGTAACCTAACCTCCTGCCTGCAATCCTCCATGCCCGCCTGCAAGCCTGCCTGCCTCCCCTTGGCCCTACGAGCCTGCCTGCCTGCCTGCCTGGCCCTGTGACTACCTGCCGACTCCAGTGCCTAATGCCTTTAAAACTGCCTGCTTGACTGCCTGCCTGCCTGCCTACCTGTATTCTCTCTCACACACAATTGAAGGGTACTATTAGTGGCCCATTTTTTCTAGCCCTGGCCTGTCTCCAAACCAGGCAGGGCCACTCAAAGTGTCTTTGGAAAGGGTCAGTATTGGCCCAATGTTTCCCGCCCTGGCCTGTCTCCAAACCAGGCAGGGCCACTCAAAGTGTCATTGGAAAGGGTCTGTGTGTATTGGCCCAATTTTTCTAGCCCTGGCCTGTCTCCAAACCAGGCAGGGCCACTCAAAGTGTCATTGGAAAGGGTCTGTGTGTATTGGCCCAATTTTTCTAGCCCTGGACTGTCTCCAAACCAGGCAGGGCCACTCAAAGTGTCTTTGGAAAGGGTCAGTATTGGCCCAATGTTTCCCCGTTGGCCATGGCTGGTCTGAGAGAGACCCTAATACCTGCCTTCCTTGGTGCTTCACACCGTTCCCTGGGGTTTAGGCGCCAATCTGCTAACAAAGTGGTGAGGAAGCACTTTACAACAACCTACCTCAAAGACTGAGTATCAGGGGGCAAGCTCCCCTCCTTACAGCCTTAAAGAAATAGACCCACCCAGTTCTCCTGCTTCCACTCTGTCTCCTTGGTTGCCAAAACCCGGTCTCCTGGGGTGGCGATAGAAACTCTGCCTGCCAAGGCAGAAACAATCCTCCCTACTGGCACTTTGGCTTAGTGCCTTCCTAATCCCTAGCCTTGGAGGATGGTATCCTCTAAGCATGCGCCTAGGCTACACACACATACCTGTAAGCCAGACTAGATGCTTCCCTGCCTGCCCATCCCTCTGCCAACCTGCCTGCCTGTCAGACTCCACCAGTCCCGGCTTTGAGCATGCCTTCAAGTTGCTTCTCATTCAACCTCCTCCAGTCTGCCCTTCTGGCCTCCCAGTCCCATACTTTGTCGTCTGGGCTGGTCTGTGAACCACTAAGAAGGGCTGTGGAAAGGGAAAGACAGGAGCTCCGCTTCTAGTGGGAAGAGGCAAGCCTCTCTGCAGGAAGTGTTGCCGCTGTGTGGGAGTTTTGTCCGCCTCCGCTACCGCTAATTTTCACTCTGAGCTGCAATGCACTGTGAAGGGAGGGACAAGGAAGCCTCCAGGCTTGGTGCTTGGTGGATACTCTGACGCACACTGACTGTGTGAGTCTGTAATTCACACAGACCTAGCTCTGTCTCCTCCTCCACTCTTTCCACTGGGCTGCCAGCTGTGGCTCACAAAGAAGGGAAATGTCCTTGTTGTGTGTGCGTACTCCTGTCCGAAAGCCCCCTGTGTGGATCTTGGTGCTGTGCTGTGTGACTCATTGTGGGCACACTCAGTGCTTAAACATTTTATAATCATTTCTGCCCTAACCCCGGAACAAAGGCTGCCGGATAAGAAAAGTTACTGGTTGCAAATCTAGGTTGTGACTGATTGATGATGATGATTGAGTTATGGGAACACTCTTCAGGAACAGCTGGTGGTGGGCTTAGGGTTAGGGTTAGGGGGGATGTTTAGGCCTCCGCTACTCTGTCCTCTGGGCTGCACCACACTGTGTCTCACTAAGAAGGGCTGGAGTGGAATGTACTTGCGCATACCACAGTTCTGCACAATAATCATTTGTTTCTTAGAAATAGAAGAGCCTTTCAGGAGGAAGTTCAAGGCTTGGCTCTTGGAGTTGTGGAACTGCAGTGATTCACTACGAAGGGCATGGAGATGGAATGCCGGCACGGCAGTTAGGAGCAGTCTACCAGCACACAGCTGGGAAAGAAAGTCAGAAAGCTTGGCTTGCTGTCCTTTTGGAAGCCTGTGTGGTCAAAGACTTAGACTCACTCTAGCTCTGTGTCTTCTCCCTGCCTGCCTGTCAGGCTCCCCCCACTTCCGGCTTAGAGGAGGCCTTCCAGCCACTTCTCCTTCACCCTAACATCATGGTCCAGTTAGTGCTTCAAGTTCAGCCCTGTTGCCACTGCCCTCAACTTGCCCATGCAGCAACCACGGCTGCGCCCACCTCTTGGCGGAAAACCTCTTGAAGACCAACTGTAACAGTGCATTCACTCATCAACTATTTTGTTTGCACACACTGTGCCTCACAGAGAAGGGCATTGTGCATGTGTGCTAGAAAACAGCCGTGGGGTGGGCCCGTGATTAGGCAGAACTCATGCGAAGGCACCCTTGGACTCTGCCTGGGACAGTGACAGGACTCTGCAGGAAGGGAGTGCCGAGTGTGGGAGTGTTGTCAGCCTCCGGACCGCCAATTAGTCTTCAGTGGGCTGCCATTGCCATACACTGTGGCTCACAAAGAAAGACAACTTACTGCCGTGCTGGTGGCCCTCTGTCACCGTTATAAATAGGACAGTTTATAAGAAAGTTCAAGGCTTGGCTCTTAGAGTTGTGGGGAATGTGATCACTACGAAGGGCATGCCACTGGGATGCAATGCACTGACTGTGGCTCTCAGTGAAGGGAGGGAGCAAAGAAGCCTCCACTCCAGGCTTGGTTCTTTGTGGGTACTCTCTCTGACTCATACAGACAGTGAGCCTGTGGTTCTCAGGCCTACTGTCTTCCGTGGACTGCAAAGCTATGTCTCACTGAGAAGGGAACATGGCTGTGCTGGCCTGCTAGGAGTTTACGGGGAAAGCAGCACACAGCTGTGTAGGAAGACCCTCTGGCTTGCAGTCCTTTTGTCAGAGTGGTCTCAGGCCTCAGAGTCAGACACCATGTGGACTCTGCTTTTCCACTGGGCTGCCAACTGTGGCTCACAAAGAAGGGCATTTTCCTGGCGTCCTCCTCAGGCCATTCAGCGACGCTGGGGAGCTGGAGCTTCCTGGCAATGATCCTCCCCTACGGAGGCCCTGTGGCCTCAGACTCAGGCTATGTGGCCTCCTCCAGCCACTCTTTCCTCTTGGATGCAAAACATTGTGGCTCACTAAGAAGGAAAGAGAAGTTGTGTGCAGCATGCACTCCAGTAGTTTCTCTGACAGTTCCAGGCTTGGTTCTTGGAGTGGTGTTGGAGCTGGCATTCACTACGAAGGGCATGGTAGTAGTTTGCAGGGAGTTTGTAATTCACACAGACCTAGCTCTGTCTCCTCCGCCACTCTTTCCACTGGGCTGCCAGCTGTGGCTCATAAAGAAGGGAAAAAATGTACCAGTTGCGTGGTGGTGGCACCACCATTTATAAATAGAACAGTTTTCCGAAAGTTCAAGGCTTGGCTGTTGGAGTTGTAGGAGCTGGGATTCACAACGAAGGCCATGGCCATGGATTGCTAGCCCAGCATTCAATTACTCCAGCTTGTGGCCTCCGCCACTCTTTCCTCTGGGATGCAAGACACTGTGGCTCACTAAGAAGGGAAGAGTAGTTGGGTGCCAGCACTCCAGTAGTTTCTCTGACAGTTCCAGGCTTGGCTTTTGGAGTTGTAGGAGCTGGGATTGCAAGACACCGTGCCTCACAAGGAAGGGAAGAGGAGTTGGGTGCCAGCACTCCATTAGTTTATTGCAAAGTTGCAGGCTTGGCTCTTGGAGTTGTGTGGGAACCAACTGTGATTCGCAAAGAAGGGCATGGTAGTAGACTGCTGGGCCAGCAGTTAGCAAGTCTACCCGCACACAGCTGGGGACTTGGGGAGGAAGAGTCAGACTCAGAATGTGGCTTGCTGTCCTTTTTGCAGCCTGTGTGGTGCCAGACCAAACTCAAGGTGATTGGCCTCCTCCGCCAGTCTTTCCTCTGGGCTGCAAGACGCCGTGTTTCACACGGAAGGGGGTCCCTGATTTGAACAGCGTTCGTACGTACAGCACCACCAAGACTTAGTCAAAAAGTGACATGTGGTGGACAGTGGTGGACGGTGGTGCATCGCAGGCAGTGTGGTGCCAGACCAAACTCAAGGGGATTGGCCTCCTCCTCCAGTCTTTCCTCTGGGCTGCAAGACGCCGTGTTTCACACAGAAGGGGGGTACTGATTTGAACAGCGTTCATACTACGTACAGCACCACCCAAGAGTTTGTCAGAAAGTGCCATGTGGTGCATCGCAGGCAGTGAGGTGCCAGGCCAGACTCAAGGTGATTGGCCTCCTCCGCAACTCAGTCCTCTGGGCTGCAAGACACTGTGACCCAAAATTCCTGTCATGCCATTCAGCTCCATCCTTTTTATACTGGAGCTGGCAATGAGCCTGCCGCACTCTGGCTCTGTGCTGTGGTGCTCTCATACTCTGCCTTGTGGCCTGGCCGGAGTGGCCGCCCTTGCTCTGGCCTTATGGACGCGTCGACCAGAGATAGTCCTCCTCCTTGTATAGCCTAGTGGGCTGGGCTGTGGGCTGTAAAACTTAAGCCAGAGCAACCCAGAGCCCTATCCCATTCCCATCCCTACCAAAACTATTCCTGGCTGTAGCTACTAGCTAGGTACGTAGCTTAACCACCTCAGGCTCTAACTGCTAATGTTTTTGTTGACCATGACCAAAAGCAGGGTTGCATTGGCTTTGGCTTTATTGCTTGTCCTTTAAGTGTGTGTGACTTTGACTGTGAATGTGAAGTGAAGGCAGAAGGACCTTGGTGATGGGGGTTGGGGGGCCAATTTGAGAGGAGTAGAGGAGTAGACCCCTCATCCAGATTTGGGGAGGAACGGAATGTCTGTTTCTCCTGCTGCCTCTGAGAGAGGTGGAGGGGAGATGGGATGGATTCAAAACCAAACAACAAAAAAGTACAACAAACAGGCACGTCAGCCAGACCAAGTAGGGTGGCTGGCTGGTTCAGCATCAGCAGATTCAGCACAGCAGACCAAGAGAAAAAAAAGAAATGCAAATTTGTTTCTGCCCCACTTTGTTTGCTTAGGATGCACTAGCCTTGTTGTGCAGCAGCAAGTCCATCACCCAGGCAGGTTTAAACTGTATTTCGCCTGCTCATTTGCGGGATCCGCACCCGCCCGCCCACGCGCTAGCCACTCCCCCTGCCGCTGCCGCAGCCGCCGCCCACGCATGTACCCCTGCGCCACCGCCGCCCGCGCTGCGCCTGCAAGCCGCAAGTCTTGGTCGGACGTCAAAATGCGCGAAATCGCGGCAGAAACGGAAACGAAAAAACGAACCGACTAACTTTTGCGAATTTTCGCGAAAACCGGAGACGACCCGAAAAGGAACCGGCCCGACTAACGACAACTCGAAAATTTATTTTTCCAAGTCGTGCCCATCTTTATGTATTACAGTGTTCACCTTACTCCAGAAGAGGTCATGGAAGAAGAATCACTAGACTAAAAAGTCTAGACTCTACCAAATATCTTGTTATATCTGATATTACTAACAATGTTTTCTTTCTTTCCAGTGATAGAAAATGCTCTAACCTGCTTCAACCAATGACTTATTATTCATGTAATTACTGCTATCTAGTAATCTACCTCTTATCTTTTTAACAGATGATACTATAAAATGTACACCTCACACCAGTATATTGCTGTTCATTCATTAGTTAGCTAGTTGCTTTTTTGCTAAAAATGCTAAATTGTAGATTTATAATTTTTAGGCTCATAAGGGGGCGTGTCAAGGAAATAGAAAGATTTAAAATGGTGTCTGTTTGGTTCAAGCAGTCAGCAAGAAGCAAGACGTCTGTGTCTGTGTGAGAAAGACAGGCTATGCTGTACCATGCTCTTTAATTAGATCTACAGGTGCAAGAAGCTCCCTTATCGCTATCAGCTGGGAATCAAGAAGAGAGAGCCGCGCTGTGCCATACGGAGCCGTAACATCTTTGCCAATTCCAATTAAAACATACCTTGGGAATGAACGCATGAAAACTGAACAAAGACACAGAAAATAATTGTTTTAATTAAATCCAGCTTCGTGATTGGACCATGGGATGGAATGATCAAAAGGAGGAGACATAGCCTGCAAAAGGGGGGGATCAATGCTTTTTAAGTTAGAGAAAATATAGGAATTGGAGACTTTTGTTCTAAAATGCTTGCTTAGAGCTTAGAAACTATTTTTATTCACATCATGCCTGATCTAGCCAGAATGCCTAGTGTTACTTAGAAAAGATGTAATTAAATAGAATTTCTTATTTTCTGATTACCAATCTTGAACCATGTACTGAACTGAACTTTGGCTGGCTTGTTCCTGTAATTTTCTATTTTTCTATTTTTATAATAAAATAATATTTTTACAACTGGTTTGGTTATTGCCCAAAGTATGAGTGAGACTAAGAACATAAGAACATAAGAACATAAGAAGAGCCATGCTGGATGAGGCCAAAGGCCCATCTAGTCCAGCTTCCTGTATCTCACAGCGGCCCCACCAGATGCGTTTGGGAGCGCATGAGACTAGATATCTGTCTCCTGATACCACTCTCCTGCATCTGGCCCTTGAAGTACCCTGGTTTAAACCCTGGAGGTTACACATCTCCATCATGGTTTGTAACCTGTGATGGACTTTTCCTCCAGGAATCTGTCCAATCCCCTTTTGAACGCATCCAGGTCAGATGCCATCACCACATTGTGTGGCAGGGAGTTCCATAGACTTACAACGCGCTGGGAGAAAAAATATTTTCTTTTGTCAGTTCTTACTCTCCCAGCCCTCAATTTGAGTGTATGTCCCCTAGTTCTGGTATTTTGGGAGAGGGAGAAGAGCTTCCCTCTATCCACTTTACTCATACCCTGCATTATTTTGTATGTCTCAATCATATCCCCCCTCAATCGCCTTTTTTCCAGACTAAAGAGGCCCAAATGTTTTAGCCTTTCTTCATAAGGGAGGTGCCCCAGCCCAGTAATCATTTTAGTTGCTCTCTTCTGCACCTTTTCCAGTTCCACTATGTCTTTCTTGAGATGCGGTGACCAGAATTGTACACAATACTCCAGGTGGGGCCTTACTATTGTTTTGTATAATGGCGTTATAATGTTGGCTGTTTTATTTTCAATCCCCTTTTTGATAATTCCATGCCTTGACTTAAGAGCTGTAACTTCCACTGAAGGTGGAATTGGGCTGGTGTATCTTAAAATACACAGCCTGTTAAGATTTTTACTGGTTTTCCAGAGGTGTTCTAAGGAAGCCTCTGAAGGAAGATTGCAACCTTCCATACACAGCCATGTGTTTTAGAAACTAACATCATTTTAAGCTAAAGGTAAAGATTCCCCCAAACATGTGTACTAGTTGTGTCCGACTCTAGGGGCAGTGCTTATCTCCGTATTCAAGCCAAAGAGCCAGTGTTGTGCATGTCCATGGCCATGTGGCCGGTATGGCTGCAAGGAAACACTATTTTACCTTCCCACTTTTTTACAGTGGTACCTATGTTTCTATTTGCATTTACATGCTTTTGAACTGCTAGGTTGGCAGGAGCTGGGGTTAACAGCAAGAGCTCACTGCTGCGTGGCACCCGGGATTTGAACCACTGAACTGCTGACTTTGTAGATGACACTTTTCAGTGTTCTAGCCTGCTGAGCCACCACACCCCCTTTCATCATTTTAAAGAGAGTAGTTAATTTTTAACAGATTAAGACTTTGAGAATAATCACTTACAAGTAATTTCCATTGGAATTTACTGGGACCACCACCACCACCACCACCACCACCACCACCACCACCACCACCACCACCACCATCATCATCATCATCATCATCATCATCATCATCATCATCATCATCATCAATATGCATTGTGTTTAAAATAAAAAACTGAAAAACAAGACAGGCCCAGGAAAACAGCAGCCTAAACTAACAAATCTGACTTCATTAAAAATGGAACCTCCCTCATACAAGTCAGCCACACTTACAGTTTTCCAGTGTATATTTTGTTTTACTACAGCCTACATCTGCTTTTAATAAAATTTTACAGTATCTCTTCTTATTTTATTGCCCAACTCTAATCAGATCTTTCTTCAATATTTATATTTTCACACAACTATGCAAAACCTCACTAAATTCAACACAAAAGCCACAGCAATCGTGTGGAATGTTTCGGCTAGGAAATGAAAGTAAATTAGTCAAAATACATGTTTACCAAACTGACCTTTACTTGGGCTGATTAAAAACACCTACTTTACTACCATTGCACTATGTTCTAGGAATATCATCCCTGATCTTATGTAATATATATTTTTCATCTGTCTTTTTCTTCTCTCTTTCTCCACTTCTCATTTTCCTTTTCCTTTTATTTCCAATAAATCTTTGAAAATATTCACAAAATATGAGCAATTAATGGTGTTTATCATTTTGTACAAGCGGCTGCTGTTTTACATGTGATGATTTATCTGAGCAATGAAGGGTTACTCCCTAGAAGCAGAGAATCCTGAAGCTGGAAGGGGCCAACAAGGCCAATGGGTCCAACCCTCTGCTCAAGGCAGGACGACAAATCAAAGGAGATCTACCAGATGGTTGTCTGAATTCATCTGAAATGCCTCCAGTGTTGGAGCGCTCATCATCTATCTAATTGGCTCCATTACCGTACTGCTCCCACAGTTAGGAAAATACATTTTTCTGATATCCAAATGACACCTGGCTTCTTGTAACTTGAGCCCATTGTTGCGTGTCTTGCATTCTGAAATGATCCAGAACAGATCCTACCATTCCTCTGTATAACATCCCTTTAACTATTTGAATAGTGTTACTATATTTTCCCCCAGACTTCTTTTTTCAAGGCCTTCCTGAAAGGAATTGGTTTCCAGCCACCTCATCATCCTTGTTGCCCTCCTCTAAACTTGTTCTAATTTGTCAGCATTCTTCTCAAAGTGGGGTGTCCAGAACTGACCACAGTACTCAAGATGAGGCACAACCAGGGCTAAATAGAGGAGAACTAGTACCTCACAGGATCTATCGATGCAGCCCAAAATAGCTTTTGCCTTTTCTGTAGCCACATCGCACTGTTGGCTCATATTTAGCTTGTGATCTATGACAATTCCATGATCCCGCTGCTGCTACTTTCATCATCATTACAGAATTCAAATGAAAGTTATTCTCTTGGATGCATTCTTGACTACATATAGCCATATACAGTAGGACTGCCGTATCTGTGGGAGATTGGTTCTGGGATGCCCCGCAGATAGTGAAATCCGCAGATAAGAGCTAAAAAGCTGTCACCCACAACACCCCCTAAATGGCAAGAAGGGAAGAAAGTTTTTCCCCTTTCTCCTTGCTGCTGGACTCAGCGGTGGCAGGGAGAAAAAGAAAAAAAACTTTATTCTCTCCTTGCCGCCACCATCCAGGCACCCTCCAGAGGGTGCTTAGCAGGTGGCGGTGGTGAGGAGGGGGAAAAATAAGAATAAAACTTACTGTCGCCAATGCCGTCCACCCTCCTCATCATTGCTGCTGCCACTGCCGCCACAGGCCAGCCAGGCACCCTCCGGAGGGGTGGGGATGGTCACTTTAAGGGCCTGCATGGCCAACCAGCCTTTGAACTTCCCGCTCCATCCCGGGCAGATTTGAAGTCTTGAACTTCCCACTCAAACTTCCAGTCTGCCGCTGGGACCCAAGCAGGAAGTTCAAAGGCTGGATGGCCATGTGGGTCCTTAAAGTGACCACCCCACCCCTCCGGAGGGTGACTGGCTGTCCCATGGCAGTGGCGGTGAGTAGGGGGGGGACCTACTGCTGCTGGCTAGGCGGCTCCTCCACCCCTACAGAGTGTGGCTGGCTGGCCCACAGCAGTGGCAGCAGTGAGGAAGAGGAGGGCGGATGACTTTGGCAACAGTAGTAAGTTTTATTTTTATTCTTTTGCCCTCCTTGCCATCCCCATAAGATATAATTCCAAGGGTCCATGGACTTAACCGCTCCGTGAAGTTTGAAGGACCCTTTCCAACATCCCAATGAAAAATTATTTCCAAGAAACACTTCCATGTTCTTTTAAAGCATCTTCTGGACTAAAAGCGGTCTTGGGAGAACTACACAGAAATCCTAGATCACATTTTCAGAGATTTGCCAAACAATGGTTTGCATTAACCAAAACACAGAATCCAAATTATGGGCTCAACTGCTAAATGATGAGACAAACCATAGCTAGGAGCTATTTTGCTGATTTGGTTTGGTTTCTCATCCCATCAGCACTCCTATCTTTCTAAGTACAGTATACTTCAGGAGAGGAACAATGACTGGTACTATGATTTGTCAATTGACACCTCATGTCACAACACTGTTAAACTCCTCAAAACAAAACGAAACTGAGGTTGCCTGTGAGGCAATTATGACACATGGCCTAGTGAGCACAACTTGCCTCTTTAAGCATGAGGGTACAGGTCTACCGAAAATGCCTAGAAGTCACTATTATTACATCTTCCTAATGCTGAACAGAGGAAAGCATGATGTTGGCCAGGCACTTGTTAGATTTAGATCTGCTTCAGCAAGATATTCTGAATCTCAGATTATATTCTGAAATAAATTTGAAAAATATTGTTAAACAAACTGTAATTCAATATAATATACAGTGGACCCTCGTATAACAAGTGGTTTGTTTAACAGAAAATCCACTTAAAGGAAAAAATTTCCAGAGATATGGGAAAATTGCTTAACAGAATTACCTATGGGGCAAATCTGGTTTGGTTTCTCTAACAGAAAAGCAATCGTGATTAGGGATTAATCCATTTTCAATGCATTCCTATGGGAAATTTGTAAAAAGGATAATTTGCTTCACAGAATTTCATTTGGTACATTAATTCCTTTATACAAGGTACCACTGTACTTTTTATAGGTAATACCTGAGCAGTATTAGCAGAAAACAGTAGAAAACTAGGAACAATAGGTTGCTCTGAAAAGATGTACAATCAATCTCCGCCCTCTCCAAAAGAATTCCTTACAATCTCTACCTCTGTGAATTCCAGCTACCTCGCTACCTCTCTGTCTCTCAGCTTCTCTCTCTCTCTCTCTCTGTCTCTGTCTCTGTCTCTGTCTCTCTCTCTCTCTCTCTCTCTCTCTCATGCTTTTTAGATATGTGATTACACACAGGTCCATCACTAAGTACACAGTAAAGGCTTTCAGAATCTGATAACCAAGTAGTAAAATGAATTATAAGAGCTAGCAAACTCAACAAAATGATATAAAATTAAATATAAATCCCTGTTTTAGACTGTGGTCACCTAAGGTCTAGACAAAACCCCATGCACATTCACTGCTTAGTCTCCAGTCTGCTCCAAGTTTGAAAAAGTAATTGAACTCAGTCTGTAATTACTGGATTAGACACAGATGGGCTCTATACATTTCAGGGGAAGAAATACTGTTTGCATTCATTTTATGATTGCCTGTAAGGTCAAACTTTTCAAAATGTACTTTCATCTGTTAAATGGTTTCTTAAATTCCCCAGGGTAGGTCTTCAATAACTGATGTTTTAAGCAATTTGAGCCTATCATATCCTGACTTTGAATGTAATACGTTGCCCATTTTCTAGTATTATACATGCACATGTAGGTTAATTGCTACATTTCACATATTTTCAAAATTGTTTCTTAAAAATGCAATTTCTCAACATCTCTGTCTTTCTCTCACACATACCACAATGTCATTCATTTTGCCATGAGAACTGCATATCTAATAATGATTTATTCCAACCACATATATTGTTATTTTCAGTTAAATATAGCAAATAACAATCTACAAACACAAATCACTAGGGCCATTCCATTTTACTACATAAAGACCCTGATCTACAAAGGCACCAACTATAGCTCATGAAAAATGTGTAAGTGTAACTACTATCCGGAAGTTGAGTCTGTCAAGATATGTAAAAGTTGATAAAACATATGTAATGTATATTTAACAGAATATGTAAAGTGAATTGTAAAATGGAGGCAGTTAGATTCTGCAGTGTCATGATGTTAATCCACAAGTGTTAGAGACTAGTAATCACAGGCATGTTAAGTGATGAAGTGCAGGTGGAACTGATTGTAACATCATGATTTGTAATGGATAGATCAGATTGCATCAGATTGTTAATTAGTGATTGCATCAGATCTTATGAGTGCTGAAATAGTATAAAAGGCACTAGCTTGTCATTTGTAACTTGGGGACTGTTATGGTGAGAACAGTTCACCCCACACTCTGTTTGTCTGTTTGCTATATTGTATATAATGCTTGGTTGTTATGCTGTGTATATTTTGATGTATATATGATGAACATATGAGTTTTTACTCTATTCATTGTCATTGTCTTTCTGATAGACTAACTCTGCAAACCCTTTATATCAATACTAACATTTTATCTACGTTACTGCTGCACTGCTTTGTGTCAGGCACAAGTATATATTATTATTATTATATTTGTTCCCCCCTTAAATCTGCTGACAGAGTCACGGCAACTGGACTTCTTTTCTTGTGAGATTGAAACATCCCTACTCATCCAAGTAAATTCGTCAGCTGAAGGAAATTTGGAGCAAGAACTCCAATTTATAGTTCCCCTTGGTTTCATGCCACCCTGGTCTGAATAGGCTTGTTAGGTGGACAATAGCCTGAATAGGCTTATAAGATGTACAATGGCCAGTGTTGCTGTGAAGATTCACAGACATCCAAGTGAGATAATCTGGAAGTTGAGTCATGACAACTGGACTTCTCTTCTTGTGAGATCGAAATGTTTCACTACTCATCCAAGCAGCTTTGTCAGTTTGAGGAAAGTTAGTGGATAGGCCTCTTCAGTCCACATCACCCTGGTCTGAATAGGCTCATTAGGTGGACAATGGCCTGAATAGGTTCGTTATACAGTTTGTACAATGACCTGGTTTGTGTGAAAGTCCCACCTATGCAACCCTTCCAAATACACAGGAAGTATGGGTCATTAGCCTTGGCCTTCCTGGTGGACGTGCAAAGTGCTTCTGATTTGTCTGGGGATTGATGAAAGGACAGCATAACTGGCAGACACATTGTGCCTAAATTCCCCACCTCTGTTGAGAGAGGGATTTTCAATACACTCATGAATGGCTTCCCTGACCCTCTCTCAAATCACCTATCTTCTCTGTCTAGTACATCCTCATCTTTGAATGAGTATCCTTTGTCTTTCAAAGTGAAGGTATACTGCTGATTCTGATCCTGAACCTGTCACCACTCCTGTGCTGGGCCATCCTCCTGTTTAATGGCTGTTTGGTTTCTCCAATGTAGGCCTCTGCACTACTATTCAGGCCATTGTCTACCTAACGAGCCTATTCAGGCCACTGTCAACCTAACAAGCCTATTCGGACCAGGGTGGCATGAAACAAAGGGGAACTATAAATCAGAGGTATTGCACCAACTTTCCTTAGACAGACGAAGCTACTTGGATAAGTAGTGAAACGTTCCAATCTCACAAAAAAGAAGTCCAGTTGCCATGACTCAAGTACTGGATAACCTCACCTGGATGACAGAATTGTTCTTAAAACAATTGATATTTCATTATTTACAGTCACCATCCTAGTCAGTTCAGAACAAAACAAAACTACTGTGATCTAGCAGGCAGGAAAGCAGAGGTATGTGAGACCTATCTTCAAAGTCTAGTTTGACCCATGCATTTCTGAGCATCTAGAAACTAATTTTCTCTCCCCTGCCCTTTAAACATAATTCTCAACCCCATGGCTTGTTTCAGATCTTGTATAACTTTAAATAGTAACAGCAACAGCAGGAAGTGACAAGTGCATTACATTTAGTTTGTAAAAAGGGGCACGGGGCCTAAAACAGCTGTCAGGAGTCTATGTGGAAAGGGAGACCTTGGTGTGTCCCTGTCTAATTTCACAACTTTGCTGTAAGTACAAAATGGAACACTACCTTCAGGAAGTATTTATTCTGTGGGTCTCCATTCTCTGAAGGGATCTGGGATATGTTGTTGTTTCCAGATACTTGTTACAATTCCTTACTTTACAGATCAAAAGTTTAGATTCTTTCTATACAGTACTTATAGTACTGTTTATTATAGATCTTTACTTTATAGACTTTACAAAGGAAGTAAACATACATGTGGACTTTTCCATTTAGACTACCGGTGGAATAATCTCCATAGGAGTCAAAGATTCCTACACCTTTTAATAAAGTTATGGCTGGGCACTTGACTTTCAGCATAATAAAAGCAGAGATTGTTTGGTTAGTTCCCCCTCCCCCCCCAGTTTCGAGACATGTTTAGTCAATTGGGTCCCAACTAGCTTTCTGAAGCACACATGTCTCATTCAGATCAAGTTACCAGCTGTTCATCTGTTCTGTTACTTATGATTAAAACACATAATAATCATTCACAGCAATCAATTTTTGAAGTCTAATTTAATGTTCTACAACCTATCATCACTCGCCCATGTGAAGCTACATAGTAAGATTTCAGCCAATGCATCAATAGAACACAGCAGTAAAAAGTGTAGGTTACATTCCAGAAAAGTTACTTTGAAACCAGTTTGAAGACTTTGTGACCCCACAAACATCCCTAAAAATTTCACCTAAAACTTCCAAATAACTGTTATCATATCATTCCCTAATGCAGTAATGGGGAACTTTTCAGAGCCCAAGTGTCCAAACTGCGATTCAAAACCCACTAATTTTCCGCAAAGTGCCAATACAGCCATTTAACCTGAATCCAGGTGGCTGTGAAGGGGCAATGTCGGGTGCCCACAGAAAGGGCTCCGAGTGCCACCTTTGGCACCTGTGCCATAGATTCGCCAACACTGCCCTAGTGTTTTTCTATTGATCAAAAAAGAAAGAAAGAAAGAAAGAATAGTTTAAAATTAATCTATAAAATACATTTTTATCATCTCTTTTACTACATCCAATCAACATGACGTTAAATGGGCCAGATCCTGTGGTCACATACTGTACATATCAATTATGCAAATGATAATTTAACACACAAGAAAAAACGTCAGAATTTTGTCAAGATTTATAAACTAAATATTAATAATGACTACCATAAGAGATGGGCACGAAATGGAAAAATAGTGTTTCGCTTCATTTCGTTTTGTTGCTCATTGCATTTCATTTCATAATTAACAAAAATTTTAATAAAATTTTCATAAGGAAACAAAATGAAATGAAACTATTCAGAAGCTGCTGCCTCTCAGCTGAGTTTTTTTGACAGCTCGTGCTGTGGGGAGGGGGCTGGAGTAAAGCCGCGCCCCTCCTCCCCACAGCCTGAGTGGCAAAAACCAGCTGGGTGGGAGTGGCAAGAACTGGAGAGTGGAGCAGGGTTTTGAATTTGGCGGCACCTGCTCCACTCTCCAGTTCTTGCCACTCCCACCCAGCTGCTTTTTTTGGTTTTGTTTTGTTTTTGACAGCTTGGGATGTGGGGAAGGGGCGGCCCTGGTACTTGAACAAGACAATAAAGAATTGGATAGATAAAAGGTTACACAGATAGGATGCATCATAGTCATTACTTTTTCTCACATCTTTCAAACAGTTCTATATGTTAACATCTGGTTTTCTATATAATTACGAAGACCATTCTTTGGTCTTAGTATTTAATTAACAAGCTACTATGTTTCTTAATTAATTTATGTTATGAATCCATCTGTATACTGGTTTCCAGCTTTCTTTTGCATTTAGAGTTGTCCTTTCTTTCAGGAGTTCAGTCAGAATGTCCATTTCTGCTACTTCTAATATCTTCCTAATCAGTTCTTCTACTATAGGTACTTCTTCGTTCTTCCAGTATCTAGCCCATAAAATCCTAGCTGCTGTTACTATATGGATCACAACATGTCTGATTTTTAAATCTAAACTTTTCTTTTTCCTTCCCATCCCTATTACCCCTTCATTTTCACCTATAATAAAAAATATATTCCAAAAAAAGAATAAAGAATTGGGCATTAATAAACAATGGTGTTTTTTCATCTTGGCAACAAAGTTTTGAAAGAAGACTATTCCAAAAACATTCACATCTGTTTAATATTACAAGCCAACTGTCAACATCCTAACTGAAGTTTTAATTTAATATTTTTCCTTTTTTGATGTTTTACCTTTAATCAATGCCTTGTGGGAGTATCAGCTTTCTATATGAAACTGTTAAATATAAAGAAATGTTATTGCAGCATGTTTATAAAATCATAGTTCGAGAACTTTGTATTTTTCTAAAGCCTGACCACAACTTAATTATCTGCAGGACATTCCAAGCTTGCAAAAGTAAGCTCTAGTTCCCAAGCAATTTGGAATATCTACTGTACGGGACTTTGGGCTTTCCAAATACCTCAGCATGCCTCTGTTTCCAAAAGTCGGCATTAGGGCTTTTAGGCATAGCTTTTATTTTAATTAAATATTCATTTCAGTGCTAATCATTAAATTGTTTTCATGTTTCTCTTTCATGTTACTTCACTGTCCTCAGTTGTGTTGTTCTTCCCACAAAAGTAAAGGAGGGCAATACTTTAAAAAAGAAAGAAAGAATAGACTAAAAAATCTCATGACTAGTGCAAGCATGGTCTTATTTAGTTCCCATTCCCATTCAAGTAAAGGAACACTAATTCAAGAATAAAGGCTGGAAGAATATCGCTACAGAAAACTGCTAACTGACAGTTAAAAGTTAAAAAGTAGTATTTGTTGCTTAATCTTAATGTGCAATAAAATTAACTTCAAAGAAAACAGCATGGACATTTTCAGTTCATCTTTTTGAAAAAAATCACTGCATTATTGCTCTGAAATAATTGTGTAGTCTGGGTCTAGAATAAATACAAAGAGATGTTATTCTATGCAAATTAAATAAGAAAGCTATTTATTCTGGAAAACATAACGTAGATATGCGGAAAGTATAAAGAAGAAAGTACTGTATATATGGAGCCTGACCCATGAGTCTAAGATACAAGCACAGAACGAAATAAGTTTCTCACTGCTCAGTGACAACCACTGTGGCACATTCCTGCCTTTTATGTAAGGTTGCTAGTTTGCCCTGCTACTGGCAGAAAGGTTTGCAGATGATTTGACATCTAATAATGATATCCTACTACATAATAACATAAGGACAGCCTTGCTGGAATAGGCCACAGCCCATCCAGTCCAACATTCTGTCTCACACAGCAGCTCACCGTTTGCTTCAGGGTATTCCTAGGCAGATGTCTTCACCTGCTTACGATTCCCTGCAAATGAGAGATATCCAGCCTATCTCTCCAACCCAGAGGTTGTCCTTAGGTATCCATAATGACAGCCATTGATACACTTGTTCTTCATAAACTTGTCCAATCCTTTCTTAAAGCTGTCAAGGCTGACAGCTGTCACCACTTCTTCTGGCAGGGGGTTCCACATATCAGTGATCCTCTGGGTGAAAAAGTACTTTTTCTTATTTGTTTGAGATCTAGCACCCAAAAGTTTTATGTAGTGCCCCCTAGTTCTAGTGTTGTGCCATAAGGAAAACAGCTTTTCCTTATCTACTTTGCCCACACTATGTATGATTTTATAAAATTCAATCAGGTCATCTCTTAGACACCGTTGTTCAAGGTGTTCCAATCCCCTAATCATTCTGGTTGCCCTCCTTTGCACTTTTTCCATTTGCATAATATCCTTCTAGAGCAGGGGTGCTCAAAGTTTTGAAACAGCGGACCGGTCCACCCTCCCCCAGTCACCACTGGGGGCCAGACCATGGTCAAGAGAGAGAGAGAGAGAGAGAGAGAGAGAGAGAGAGAGAGAGAAAGAGAAAGAGAAAGAAAGAAAGAAAGAAAGAAAGAAAGAAAGGGGGCGACATAGAAGAATGGGGAGGGAGGGACAAAAGGGCAGAACCCCCCCAAAAAAAAAACTGGCCCATGATCGGTGCATCTCCAGGACCCCAGCAATGGCTCCTGCTCCGGATCCCTCTGCTGTGCCTCTTCCTCCTCCTACAGTGGCAGTGGCTGGAGCGGCTCTTCTTCCTTATTTCCTTACTTCATTGTGTCGGGAAGGAGGCGGCAGCCCAGGCAAACTCAGGCTCCTCATCACCTTCTGGGCGGCCACTCAGGATGAGGAGCAGCAGCCGCAGCAAGGCTGGTGCCACTGCACGGGGATCCAGCCGTGTGCCCTGGCCATCATGCCCTCACTGTGCCCCGAAGGGAAAGCTGCCTCCTCTCTTGGCCTGGCCCGGCCCAACCCGACTTGGTGCACAGCAAGCAAGAGAGGGAGGGAGCCAGCAAGGCCTGGGAAGGAGGGGGGAGGAGGCAGGAAGGCCTGCCCAAAGCCACCCGCAGCCCGCTCACTGGCCAAGCCCAGCCAGGCTGTGGTGCTCTCTTGGCTCACCAGCCCGTCCAGCACCAACCGGGGACAAAAGCAGCCCCACCAGCCTCCCAGGAACCAGGCCCAGGCCACCGTTGGCCTTCTCTTCCCTTCTCTTCTTTCTCCGCCACCTCCTCCTCACTGGTCTGGTCTCTAACTTGGTGGTGGTGGTGGCAGCCTCATCCTCCGGCCGTGGCTGGGCTCCCTCTTCCCCTCCCTCACTCCATGGAGCAAGGCAGCAGCTTGGAGGAGGCTGGGTGGGCAGGAAGTAGCTCCGTTTCCCCCTCGGTCACCCACCATCCATCCCTCTGTTGGTCCACTGCAGTGGCTGCTCCGGCTCGGAAGGCTGGCTGGCGCTGCCTCTGCCTGCCCCCTTCCTTCCTCACAGCCACAATAACACAAGTGGTGGCCACAGAAGGAAGGCAGGCAGGCAGGTGGGGTGGAGGAGGAGACCTTGCTGCAGCCCTCCCACTTTGAACTGCCCCACTAGCCAGTGAGCTGATCATCTGGGTGGTGTGTAGGGGGAGTGGGGGAAGCGACATAGCCCACCGCTTTGAACTGCCTCAGCAATAGAAGCAGGTCTGCAATTGATCTGGGGGGGGGCTTCGTTTGAGGATCGGGCCTTAGTTTGAGGGCCCATGTTCTAGAGCAGGGGTCCTCAAAGTTTTCAAACAGCGGGCCGGTCCACCACCACCCAGACACCACTGGGGGCCGGATCACAGTCCAAAAGCAGCTGCGGAGGCTGGCTTGCTCACAAAACAGGGGGTAGGTGGGGGGGTTGCAATTGGTCCCAGGGGCCGGATTCAGGACCTTGGGGGACCGCATCCGGCCCCGGGGCCTTAGGTTGAGGACCCCTGTTCTAGAGGTATGGTGACCTGAACTGTACACAGTACTCCAGATGGGGCCTCACCATAGATTTATAAAGAGGCAAAATGACCCTTGCTGACTTATTCTCTACACCCTTCCTAATGATCACTAGCACTGAGTTTGCTATTTTCACTGTATTGAGCTGTCCACCAGGACACCAAGGCCCCTTTCCTGGTTTGCTGCAGAGAGTTTGGACCGCATCAGTTTATTACATCCTTCACTTAACCTATGTTAGCAGCGATCAGTTTTGAAAATTTTCAGGCAAGGTCTATAATATTTTAGTGCAATGCCCACCTTTCATGAAAATTTCCCCAGATTATATAAAAACCCAACCACGTCTCTCTGTGGCCTTTACACTCTACGTCACAAAAACTAAGTTTAAAAAAGAAACTGGTTCTACAAGCATACAAGAAACAAATCAGGGGGAAAAGAAACCAAAAAGAAAATATTCAGAACAGATCAGATACACATTATTGACTCTGGGTGGTAAATTTAATTGATTTTCTTGTGGTAAAATGAAGACAGATTGAAGGAACTGGCCAGGTTTATCCTTGAGAAAAGAAAACTGAGAGGAGATAGGATAGGACTTTTCAAATACTTGAAAGACACAGCGGAGGGGCAGGATCTTTTCTTCACTCTTATGTTAAATGCTTATTGGTTGTCTTTCACTTTTTAGGGGTATACAAGTCAACTGTTTTACAACTGAAATCAATATGCTCTCTAATTTTCATCCCCACTAAGTGGGTCTCTCTTCCGTACAAATGCGCACGAGCAACTCCCCCCGCCCCGTGGACTCCACCACAAGCAGAAGAAATATGGTTGTGACGGGTGGTGGAAAATCCATGCAGAGGTGCCAGTGGCATGCGCGGCCACACCGCTTAGAGGGAAGCTTGGTTGAGATCATATGGAGCAGCTCCAAATGTGTACGTGGAAGAGTACTATCCATGCCAACCTTCACTAGTTCTTCCCAACTTACAGTACTGCCCCATACTATAGCACTTCTGCTTTTGTAAGGAGGGCCAGATTTGGTGGCTGAGAATGTGTCAGGGGCCGGTTGCTCCCTGACCCTGCCACCCCACTGCAAGCCCCACTCACTGACCCAGCCCCCACTGACCGCACGTGCGCCCAACCTCACAATCAAGCTTCTCAGTGGTGCCCCACAAGCTCCCAGTGGTGCTGCTGTGGAAGATTTAAAAAAACCGGCCAGCCGGCCCGGCCAGCCCTCAAGCATGGTGTCCGCAAAGATTTAAAAAAACATGGGGCAAAGGAGGGGGAGGGAGGGGTGGGCCAGCCAGCCGCAGGCCACTCAGAATGGCCTGATGGGCCGGATTTGGGCCCCGGGTCGGACTTTGGGCAGGCCTGCTCTAGGCAGTCTACATCATGATTATTCAAGGAACACTTTGCCCCACAGCAAGCTAACTTCGTAGGATGGAATGCTAAGTCCACCTTGAACCAGCTCTTTGAATTAATCTGGATCAAACTCAGGTCATGAGCAGAGGCCTGGCTTCCAGCACAGCAGTTTAATCACTGTGTCATAAGGCTCAGGTAAAGGCATTCTCCAAACTAGTTACAAGATACTTTTAACTGGGGATGCCAAGCACTGAACCCAGACCCTTCTGTATATAAAGCTCAGTGATCATGGAGTTATGGCCAGTTAGAAAACAGGGAGGAACCCTACAATATTTGTCCATGTATGACTATTTGCCCCTAAAACTGTTAATAATGAAACTAAAAAGTGATATTAAAGAAAAGAAGAAGAAGAAAGCAAAGTTGTCTTAAAAAAGCAGTACATTTAATTATACAGAAATAAGTGAGTAGGGTACTCATTTTACCAGCCCCAGAAGGATGGAGAAACAGCTGGCTACTTTAACCACTGCACAGCACTTTAACCACTGCACTACATGACAGCTTACCTAATTTCTCTCATTACAGAGACATTCAACAGGTATTATCACAACCAAATATTGACAACATTAGATGGTTTGCATCCATTGCTGAAAGAAACAGAAAATGTCTGAAGTAATTTAAAATGAATCATTCCCCTTAGTAAAGGTTAGTCTAAATAACTGATGAGCATTGTCAAAACATTACTTGTGATTAAATGCTCATTCTAGTTGAGGTGTATTATAGATGAGGTGAGGTGAGGTGAAAACATGTCTTGAACTTCTGTTCTAATACAATGGTTTCTAAATTGGTGTGTAAGGCCCCTGGAGCGTAAAAGGTTCTTGGCATGTAAGGAGAGAGAATATAAAATATATTTTAATGTTAAAAAAAACACTATTATCCATATCATTCATTAATTGAAATCAATCACATTTTTCTTTAAATTTCTGTTTTTTCCATTTCATCTTATGTGCTAGCGAAACATGCACTATATAACTGTGTTGAAATATATGTGCATTTTGAGATTTGTGCATGAATATTTCAATTATTCTTATAGGCATCCGATAGATGGTAAAAACAAATTCCTTGAGCCTAGATGGCCAGGTCACAGCTGGGGCCAGGAGTGCATTTGCACAATTAAAGCTAGTAAACCAGCTATGCCAATTTTTTGGAAAAAACTGTTTTGGACACTGTAACACATGTCCTAGTAATATCCCATCTGGAATACTGTAATGCACTCTATGTAGTTACTGATGGAAAGTATCAGGAAAGTTCAATGGGTCCAAAATGCAGCAGCCAAAATGTAGACCGGGACAGGTTACAGAGATCACATTACACCCTTACTAAAGCAGCTCCACTGGCTGCCAATCAATTATTGGGCACAATTCAAAATGTCAGTTTTAACTGACAAAGCACAAAATGGCCTGGGTCCAAAGTACTTCAAAGATCGAATCTCACAGCATGCACCGGCTCGGGTGCTAAGGTCATCAGGAGAGGCTTTTCTCTCAATCCCAACACCTTGACAGGTGTGTCTGTTGCTGCTCCCAGACTTTGGAACTCCCTCCTGCTGGAGGCCAAGACTGCCCCATCTCTAATGTCTTTCCAGAAGCAGGCAAAGACCTTCCTCTTCAGGCAAGCTTTCCCTGAATGACTGACTACTTATTATGTGACTTTTAGATGGAATACCATGCATGATTGCTTAGACTGAATTCAAAAAACTCCTGTGTTTTCAAAGTTACTTCCCATCCCTCATAATTGATAATTGTTCGCATGCTGTTTTAGCTTTAAGGTTGCCTTTCAAAGGTTGTAAAATACGTATTCTAATTCATGGTTCTCAATACCTCAGTATGTCTTAAATGTTCTGGGCTATATATTGTCTCTCAGTATTGTAAGCCTCCTTGGGTCCTTTCCAAGGAGAAAGGTGTGTGTGGGGGGGGAATATTCAAAATAAATGAATAAATAAAATATCAATCACTGGACTGATCAAGAAAATCTGCTACTGGAAAGCACAGAAGGGAGGTTCCATGAGTGGAAAAGAATGTGTGGATTCACTAAATCCACACACCTTTAGGCAAACATGTCCCTCAAACAGGGAAGAATTATACCAGTGCAAGATCTGGCACTATTCATTTGCTTCTGATTATCATCAAAGGAAAAAAATGATCCAGGAAGAAAAGAAAGAAAAAGGAACATTCCACTTCTCTCTGCTGCTCCACAAGATCACTAAAGCTTGGGTTATTTTGAAGCTTCCAAACATCAGAACTCCAAGCAATCAGCAGCAGAATTGCTCTGTGAGGAAACCTAATCATAAACAAAAGTATTAAGTTCCAGTGGACTCAGATATATTTACTTCTAACCGAGAAGGTGGGAACATCGGCCCTGCAGATGTTTTGGACCACAACTCCCAGTCATTGGCAATCTAAGCTTAGAATTATGGGAGTTGTGGTCCAAAACATCAGGAGGGCCGAAGTTTGGACATGCCTGATATAAATGAGTAAAAACACGATTTTAACAAAGGATCAAGATTCCTATTTGCAGTTTGGCCACGCCTACTAAGAACTGAGGCATTACTAGAACTGCACTAAAGGGTGAAACATTTCACTCTCTCCAAAAGCACTGCCTGGGCTCCAATTCTACACTGGCAACTAGATTAACTTCTAATTCTGAATATCATTACCAGCCAAGAGGAATAATAGGAGGAGGGGGGGATTCTTATTTACCCAAGGCATGCTCTGAAAGACGCCTGTGCCCTCCCCTTTTTCACTCTCTTATAACCTTTGTGTGTAGGAACTAACGAATGTCAAACTTTATCTTTCAGTGAGCTTCACTTTTCTTCCTGTGGATGTGTGAATAATGAAACAGCCATTCAAACATGCACAGGTACTTTCTTCACTACTCTTAGCATCAAATTCATTCTCAAAACCTTAAATACTGGGAAGAGAAAGCAAGCCGCCCTAAGAGAAAGTCCTCGGCCCCCAACCCACACAGGGCGTGGAAGAACTCAGGCGCTGCTTCTTAAATCACCGGACTCGGCCTCCTTCGTCAGGTCTATCTTGGTACTTAACGGATTGCATTTTAATAAGTGAAACCGGCTTCCACCAACAGGCGCAGCAGCCCCGTCTCTCCCGTTTCCCGTCATAGGTCGAGCCTAATTCAATCGCGCTCACGTGAAATTCCCGAGATTCCACGGAACTGCCGTGGACCGAGCTCCAAAACCGGCCCCTTCGTTTCCGCCCCTGCACCCGCCGTGGTGGTGGCGGCCCCTGTTGTTATTCGCCGACAGACACCCCCGGGTGGGGGGGCACGGGGGAGGGGGACCGCCGGGGCTGCAGGGCCGGTTTCATCTTCAGGCGTCCAGGCGGGGTGGGGGTGGGGGCGCTCGAAGCCACGTCGCAGCAGCACCAGGCCCTTCCACTAGCCTCCCTCCTCCTCCCTCCCTCCCTCCTCCTCCTCTTCTTCTTCCTCCTCTTCCTCCCTCCTCCTCCTCCCTCCTCCTCCTCTTCTTCTTCCTCCTCTTCCTCCCTCCCTCCCTCCTCCTCCTCCTCTTCTCCTTCTTCCTCCCTCCCTCCTCCTTCCTCCTCCTCTTCTTCCTCCTCCTCTTCTTCCTCCCTCCTCCTCTTCCTCCCTCCTCCTCCTCCTCTTCTTCTTCCTCCTCCCTCCTCCTCCTCCTCTTCCTCCCTCCTCCTCCTCCTCCTCTTCTTCTTCCTCCTCTTCTTCTTCCTCCTCCATCCTCCTCCTCTTCCTCCTCTTCCTCCCTCCTCCTCCTCCTCCTCCTCCTCCTCCTCCTTCTTCCTCCTCCTCCTCTCCTCCTCCCTCCTCCTCCTCCTCCTCCTCCTCCTCCTCCTCCCTCCTCCTCTTCTTCTTCCTCCCTCTTCCTCCCTCCTCCTCTTCTTCCTCCCTCCTCCTCCCTCCTCCTCCTCCTCCTCCTCCTCCTCCCTCCTCCTCTTCTTCCTCCCTCTTCCTCCCTCCTCCTCCTCTTCTTCTTCCTCCTCTTCCTCCCTCCCTCCTCCTCCTCCTCCTCTTCTTCTTCCTCCTCCTCTTCCTTCCTCCTCCTCTTCCTCCGCACTCACCACTTCGCGGGCTCTGCCCGTGAACTCGCTTCTGGCCCGGGGGCCTCCTCCGCGCTTCAGCGGCATCAGGTCTTCGCGGCCGCTCTCGGTGCCTCCCAGCGGGACCCCCAGCGCCTTATTCCGGGTCTTCACCGTCTTCACGCTGGCTTTGAAGAGGAGGGTGATGTCCACAGCCATGGCGGAAGGAAGGCGCTTCCGGCCGCAGGACGCCGCCCGCCCGTCCCTCCCGAAAAGCCTTCCCCGGAGCCCGGCGCGGAAAGGTTCCGCCTCGGCCCGGCCCGGCCCGGCCCTTCCCAGGCAGGTCCCCTTAAGGAGGAGGCCTGGGAGCCGGGCTCTGCTCGCACGCACGGCAAGGCGGCTAACCCTCTCTATCATCTGTTCGTGGTTTTCCAGATAAGCAAGACAAAAGCAATGTCGCCATAAAATACCTCTGTACAATGCAGTAGGCGAGGTGGGAGGATTTCAATAACATTCTTACTCGAAACTGCCTTGAGTTTGTTGCAACAGTTTGCATTAATTAAACGTGCCATAAACTGTTCAACCCTATGGCCAGACCGGCCTTTACGTTATTAAGTCGTGCGAGACAAGCGCCTCTTGTACTTCCACTGCCATGCCACGCTTTCTCATCTTTCTCCCTTGTTATATAATGGGACACTCTGTGTCATTTTCTTCTTCTTTCCTTACTTCATGTTGCCACTGGATCATCCTCCCATGAGCCCCAGTACCACCTCTTCTCTCCCCACCCCCCATAATGGTCACCTGGCTATTCTCTGTAAAGCAGCACAAATAAGTTTATTTTTGTGAACCACAGATTGTAACAAATACAAATTGGAATCTGCACACTGATCATTTGTACAGCTTTCCTTTTACCAATCATACCAATAGCACGTCCTTGAGTCTGCACAATGCAGGACTGAAACTCAGTAGCAACAGTGAAGAAGTATGACAAAAGCAGTTTCCACTGTGTTTTATATCATTGCTTGGTAGTGGTGTATTTTTATTTGGCTTTGCTTTTATTTGTTCCCTATGGAAGAACTATAGTGGTACCTTGTATAAAGGAATTAATTCATTCCAAATGAAATTATGTTAAGCAAATTTTCCTTTATACAAATTTCCCATAGGAATGCATTGAAAACGGAGTAATCCCATTTTATGTTGTACAGATTCGCCCCATAGGCGATTCTGTTAAGCAAATTTCCTCTATCTCTGGAATATTTTATGTTGTACAAATTTTATGTTATACAAACTGTTTGTTATACAAGGTTCGACTGTACTGGGAACCCCCAATTGCTACAAAGAATTTACACATCTCTAAGAAAAGTTTTTTTCTTGGACCTTCACATCTGAATCTTCACACACAATAACCTCTGCATCTTCATACCTCTTCCTATGGTGTGACAGGCTGTTCTTTGTTTCACCACCATTCCCCCAGTTATGATAAAACAAATTTCCTTATTGTCTAGAAGTATCTGCTTGTAGTAAGTTAAGAACAATTTAAGGTTGGATGGACATTTACGAACCTGGGTTGTCATGCATGGCTTTGTCTATTTTATACATGATGCTGACACATGAAAGACTATTGTTTTGCATGTGGTTCTATAAAGCTCAGTTCAGCTTCCCTCCACAAGATAGCTTCTAGTGCATTGGAGCAAATATTCTGGTTTTTGTTTGTTTAATTAATAAGAAAGTGAAATACAGGAGTTCTAGCTGCACGTCTTTCATTATTTAGTGAATGAATTGGAGGAGAATGAAGGACTAATTACTGCTTTTGTCACACATCAATCATATTACTGCTCTCACATTCATTTACTAAAGCTCTGATGGATTATTGCTGCATGAGAGTACAACAGTAGGTATTGTGCAGCGCAGCAAACCAGCATTCCATAATGCAACTCAAAACTGGACGGCAACTCAAACAGAAAAATGTAACTTTGAAATTGGGTGTTGGATCAGCAGCAAATTTGCTTTTCTTCTATGCCAAATTTGGGGACATTTGGGCAAAGGGTTTTCAAGTTAGGAGTTTTTAAAAGTAAAACTGCTTTACTCTCCCCTGTGCAGACAACAACAATGGGACTTACTTATTTTAAACAAGAATAGTTAGCCCAAGCCCCACCCTTTTTATATGGAAAAAAATCTAATCTTCAGCAGAGGGTTAAACTGAATATCAGAAAAGCTATTCGTCATATTAGTGACAAATCACTGCAGAGCTTGAATGACCTTGCCAGTGCTGTTAGGTTCGTAATATATATCAAGGGAAACAGTATAGAAGCCTAAGAGATTCCAAATGCCAAAGGCCAGGGTGTGAAATAAAATGGCCCCAGCACAAACCTTTGAGTATGTCATGAAAGGAAGGATTGAAAGCACTTATGGGCAGTCCCCAACCCTTGCTTTCAGAGGACAAAACCAAGGACTGGCACTACAGTAATGTTCTCTTAGAAAACACCTAACAAACTAGATGTTTCTTTTTTAAAAAAAAATTTAAAAGCAAAAGTAAATATATACAGTACTAACATGTATATTACACCAGAGAATACATCCCTATGTTGCAAACCACTTTCATGGAAATCTCAAGTTCATTGTGGCATGGTTTTCTTCAGTAAGAGAAAATCAACTACTGGTATGTCTTTCTAAAATATCAGAAAGATTTCTCCACTTTTTTACCCATCAATTTGACTTCAGAGCACGACCTCATGGGTGTGTTCATGCATCTCTCTTCAAAACATTTTCTCTGCACAAGAGAATGTTGTGTTAGATTCCCTTATTCCCTTTAAATAAAAGCTGGAATTACAAGGTATCAGGATTCTTTGAGGAGCTTGTAAGCCATACATAAAATATAGGTGGAGAATTAGTGCATTATAAAACAAGTGCTATGCTCTGACCTTATCCTTAAATTAATTGAGTAAAGCTGAAAATAATTCATATACCTGTATATGTTTATGAGATCATTAGAGAGAGCTAAAAGCAAATGAACATAAAAAGTGCAAACTGGATTAACTGCTTAAAATAATTTTTGCCATGTAGTTTTGCCTGCACACATCATCTGTTAGTGCTATTTTAGAGTAATACAACGATCTGTTGTTTCTTTGGCTTTGTAATGGGCCCTGCATATGTCACTTTCACATTACTTATATTAGTCAGAACTCAGAGAAACTAATTTTCTGACAGTCTCTAGTGCTGTTTACTTGGCCTTGGATTGCACATATCAATCACACAGTTTTAGCCTGTATAAGCCATAAATTTATCAAAATTATCACCCAAGAGGGTAAAACTAGGGTGATATCCATGTATGGGTTCTCAAGTTGCCCATCCTTGTACTGTGGGTCTTTCATTAATGTAGGCTGCTTCTCACTTTGAAGTTATAAATCCAATGTCTGTAGTGATATACACCCTTCATATTTTTTCTTCTGTCATTTGCTAAAGTGGGACCGTACTCTTATGGAAGTAGTTTTGGAGTTTGACTGTTTAATCTGTATACATATTCTTGAGGCATGTATGGATCAAATAGCTAAACTTTGAAACTACTTCCATCAGATCATGGTCCCACTTCATCAGATGACCATTAAAATAGAACCTCCACAATAACTATATTTGACCCATGTAGACCTTTAGGTTTTCTGGTTCTTCTAAGCATTGAGTTAGGTATCTGGCTACAGAGCCAGAAGTTGAGAGTTCGGTTCCCAACAGAAGAGCCGGGCCTGTGTGGCCTTGGGCAAGTGTGAAAGTGAGAAAGTGATGAAACATGAAAGAGAGAGTGTGCCGTCTGGAAAGACAGATGACAATAAAAGAGAAGAAATTTCAGGAAAGTTGGAGTCATGCACGCGGGAATTGCAGAGTATAAGTATTGAGGAGGAGATTGTGGGGAGTGACGGGGTTAAGGAACAGGAGGTATTCTGGACGATAGATGAGCTAGAGGATGAGTGGGAGGAGCGCGAGGGCGAGACAGCATGAGAACCTGAGGTGAAGGATGACAGTTAGGAAAATCAGTTACAGACAGTTGGGACTCAGATGGAGGAGAGTAGGCTGGGAGAGTCGTCCAAGACAGTAAAACTCAGGAAGAGTGAGGAATTCACATGGGCGGTGACTGTCAAACCTCTCAGATGGCCTGAGAACTCCGATAAATTCCAACAAGAATGGAGGAGGGAGCGGAGTGTGGTCCCGATAGCGCAATGGGCCAAACACCCATGTTGTGGCACCCAATGTCTGGGTTGCGGAAGGAGCATTTCTCCATTTATGTAGATGATGCTGAAGCCGAATTCAACCGTTTTGAAACTAGTTACAAAGAGACTGTTATGTTAGAGAATGTTATGAAACCTTTATCCATGTTGACTGTTAATAATGACGAAAGAGCCTACAGTGGTTCCCAAACTGTATGTAATAAAAATCCTTTTGGCATTGAGGTTAAGAAGGACTCCCGTCTCGCTTATGGATCGGAACTGCTAGTTCGACAAACTGAACCCTCACAGCAAGCTACACTGTCCCAGGGATACCCACAGGAGAAGGGAATGGTAAATCAGTTCTGAGTATTCTCTACTTGGAAAACCCTGAAAAGTGTCACCATAAGTCATAACTGACTTGATGTCACATGATTATTATCATTAAGCATTGAATAAACTGTTCATTAGTGAGGTCAGAGTAACTGACAAAGCTACTTGGATGAGATTCGATCTCACAAGAAAAGAAGTCCAGTTGCCATGACTCAACTTTCGGATGATTGACATGGACAGCAAAGCAGAAGAGTTCATTATGAATCCAGTCAAATCAGTCAAGTGAGCAATGGGCTTGTTCTATGTGCAGAGCAGGATTGGGTACTTAGGAAACCCTGGTCAACCACTGTGCTTCAGCTATCTTGACTTAAGCCTGCCAATGAATTATGGTGGGCAGTGGGTAGAGAAAGTGAGGTTCGTGCTACAAGTCTCCTCCATTTTAAACAAATTCATGCACATTTCACTACCTCCCACAAAAAGCCATATGGCAGTTGGTTAGCAGCAATGCCACAGGTGCAGGTATACTACAGCTGCTGTAGCTGCAAGCCTGCATGCAGCAGCTCAGAGTAGTGGGTTGCTGTCAGCTGGACTGATTCAGTAGCATAGTTCAGCAGCCCACTGAGTATCTGACCAGCCTTATTTAGGATCACATTGCTCACCTCCACATGAAGGGGGAGGTTTGAGAAGATGCTCTAAACAGTATCTGGTTCACCAGTATCTAGTTCTGAACTGTAGTTAGTGGCATCTCACATTTTAAGGATAATCAAATTATGATTGGGTCATGCAAAGTAGATAACACCTGGTGTAGCATACCTGTGAGAAGAATGGTGCTTTTGGCTAGGATACAATATTATTGTGTTTAAATCATTGTACTTAGTGGAATGTGCCTCTCAGAAGAAGAACAACTAGATGAAGTTGCTGCTGGTCCCTCATGAAACAGACCTAAAGTTGCTATGTGAACCAGAATATCAGTAAATGTAACAATTTCCAAACACTATCAGTGATCATCTGATGACGTTTAGACTCCCACTTTCTGGAAAGATGTTTGCTAAACTTGTCTGTGCTTACATTTCAATCATGACCAATAATGATGACATCAAATACATGTTTTATGGTTATATTTGCTCTGCTCTTGATACTATGCCAAGATCAAACAAACTGATTATAGTTGCCAACTTTAATGCCTGAGCTCACCAGATGCAGAATGGAATCCTTAGAAAACATGATATTGAAAACTGTAATACCAATGTTTTAATACCTTATTTCACCTTCCAAACCAAAATAAAACATCCAAGATGTCCAAAGGTCTCCAACTTCAGCCAGGAGAGATTCAGCTTGGTTCTCAGGGCAAAATGAAATCCAATTGTCGTATAATTCCAGCCAGAAGTAGAAGCTTTGACAATCACTAGAAAACTTTCTATTATAATGTATTTACCACTGCCCAAAAGCTCTTGGGTGTATGATATCAGGATTGATTTGATTTATAAGGAATTTGCACAAATTATTTATCAAAAACATCGATTAAATCAAGTATATCAACTAGACATGGACACAACTTGGCGAAATTGTCGTTTCCGTTTTCGGTTATCATTTCCATTATGTAACGGAAACGGTAACGATAATTAAGCCTAAGCTGTCAGAACTTGAACTCGAACCGAAAAAAGAAAATTTTGGTCGGGTTTTTCGTTTCCGTTTGTGGCATCGTGGCGATCACGCAATGCGAAGCACAGAAAAAGTTTTTAAAAGTTTTTTTTTTTAAAAACCCGACTCCCGGCCAAAAAAGCAGGCGAAAATATGCCTGCCTGAGGCTTTGCCACCTACCAGAAGGGTGGTTTCTGGGGGGTCCCCGGCCTTTCCCCCCCTCTTCTCCTGTCCTGGGCTGCTTGCACCAGGCTGGGGCCGGGGTCATCCTCGTCGTCTCGCCATGCCATGCAGTGGGGGGGGATCCAAAATGGCAACCACAATTTTTCTTTTGAAATCATGGTCAAAAAACACACCAAATCACCACAAAAACATGTGAAATTTATTTATTTTAAATGCCTGAATTTTAATAGTAGCAGCAGTGGGTTTTTTATAGCAATAAAACGTCGTATTGATTTTATTTTATTTTATTTTATTTTTTATTTTTTTAGACCTGCCCATTTGGGCTGGGCATGGGATGGGACCATGCAAATTGTTTGAACTATTCCACCAATGGCATTGCCAGGTTTTTAACTGATACTTCTAGATGTCTTGGAGGGCATAAAAAGCCGAGGCACCTTCCAGAAATCGCAGTCGGGTGTATGGATGTGGTTGAGGGAGGAGGGCTGGCTGCTGGTGCTGGTGTGATCCGATCGAGATTGAGGAGGGAGGCTGGAGGCTTTAGGATTTAAGTTAGGCAGGCAGGGAGGGAACTGAATTTAGAAAATAATTTCTTTGATTCCCTGCAGCTTTGTCTGCTGAAGGGAATAGCAGTTTATTCTTTATTTCTTCTCTGGCAGTTTGTGAGGATTTTTTTCTGATATTGGATAAAGGGGGAGTGGGAGGTGTGGATTTATTTAAAAAATATATTATATACTACCATTTATTTTCTATTTTCCCAACTTCAATTTGCTTGCACACACACACATTTGGGGTGCAAGCCAAGAACAGAACCTCTATCCTAAGTGATATCCTAACTGCCCACTTGCCTGTCCGCCCATGCCGCCACTTGCCTGCGGCCCGTGCCGCCACCCACCCACTCACCCGCCCGCGGCCTGGGAAGTCAAATCGCACTAAATCGCGGTGGAAATGACAAACGACAAACGACAAACGGAAATGACAAATTTTTGAAAAATTTCGTGACAAACGGAAACGACCCGAAACGGACCTGTTCCGACAAACGAAAACTCGAAACGTCATTTTTTCTGGTCGTGCCCATGTCTAATATCAACTTAACAAATCACTTGCCAGTTGCCAATAAAGTAGTTTCCCACAAAATGCATGATTAGCCCAAAAGGAAGGCTGAGAAGATTTTAAATATTAACCATGGATGGACCATAGGTTTTGCAGAGATGGGCTGAGCAAGGTAATTAGCAACCTGTTGCAACTGCAAATGAACACTTCTATGGAACTTCCCCCATCTCTGGAATAAACACAAAAGGCAAAGTCCCAGGGGCAAATGAAGTTCTAGCAAAGATCTGTAAAAGTGGAATGGAGATAACCGGCAATTACCTGTCTTTAGATGGATTGTGCAACTGTGCCCTTACCTGGACTCCCGGTCACTCATCATGTTGGTCCATGTACAGGTAGTCTCAAGAACTTACTGCTGTAAAGATCCTTACTTGGTTTTCCCTTGAGGCTGACATAGAACCTTTAGTGGGTCCAGAATATGTGTGTAGTCAGGTTAGTGGGTAGAGTCAGTAAAATACCAAAATATCTCCCCAACCCCGGCCGCACTACACTAGTTATCTGTTCTTTTCCATGCCTACTTCAAGGGGATGGTTTTAAAATATAACCCCCTAACCTGTGTAGGACCTCAGTCCCTAGCAGAATGCCTCCTTCCAGCAAGAACTGTCCATCCTACTGGCTCATCTCAGGTGGGATGTCTGAGGGTGCTGTTCCAAAGAGAGGCCTGAAAGGAGAAGACTGGGAGGAAAGCCCTCTCGGCAGTTGCACCTCCTAGACTCTGGAACCAACAGCCTCTAGGCATCCACCTGATTCCCCCTAACTGGCGATTTTTACAAGAGCTCTAATAACCTGGCTGTTCAGATAGGCATTTCCATAATTGGAAACCCGCTGAAGATTTTAACTATTGGGTCAACTTTGTCACCTTTTAAATGATGTCTGGAAGTTGAGTCATGGCTACTGGACTTCTTTTTTGAGAGATAGAAACGTTTCACTGTTCATCCAAACAGCTTCATCAGACCGATGAAGCTGTTTGGATGAACAGCGAAACGTTTCTATCTCTCAGAAAAGAAGTCCAGTAGCCATGACTCAACTTGCAGATAAACTCACCATGGTGACTGAGAATCTTCACAGACTTTTAAATGATGAATGCTTAATGTTCAATGGATAATTTTATAATCTCTGAATCACTCTTCTATCATGTAGTATATTTATTGATTTTATTTTTATTGTTGATTTTGTTGATTATATTTATTGTTGACGATATCCTGATCTGCCCAGGGTAGCCTCTGGATAGATGGGCAGTATAAAATTAGGCATAAATAATAAATAAAATAGAGAGTTGTATAAAAGGAAAGGTAATCATCAACTGTGGGAGAGCAACTGACGGAGGCATCCCGTTCCTGCTAGGAAACTTCTGGGAAGAACCCTTCAGAACTGTCCCACAGGGTACTTTGAAGAAGCCTTTTACCAGAACCTTTGTGTGATTGTCATAAGGGACACAGCAGAGCTGTTGACATGATCATTGCCACTGGAAAGCTGCAAGATGTGAACCTCTACACAACATTGATAGACGTTACAAAAGCTTTTGATTTGGTGCATGTAGAAAATCATGAAGAAATGTGGATATCTTGAGAAATTCATACAAATCAGACAAGCTTGCAGACCCTTTTCCCATTGATAGTAGTAGAGTCCCAGACCCCATTCTTCTTCCAACTTTTTCAGTCATATGTTTTCTGTGATATTCTGGGATGCAGAGAATAAATACCAGGTGCTGCCCTTCAACTTTGCACTGATGGAAAACTGTTGAATCTATGAAGTCCACAGGCTATAACATTTTTACTCAGACTTCACCAGGAATACTGTGTTAAGTCTTGGGCACCATAGTTTAAAAAATATACTGAGAAACTGAAATGTCTAGAGAGGAGGGCAACCAGGATGTTAAAAGTCTGGAAACGAAAACCTGTGAGGGACACTTAAGTAAGCTGAGTATGTTTAGCCTGAAGAACAGTGAAATGTGACAGCCATCTTTAAGTATTTGAAGTGTTGCCACATGGAAGATGGAGAAAACTTGTTTTTACATCTCCAGAAAGAAGAAGAAAAAGAAATGGATTCAAACTATGGGAAAGATGTTTTCACCTAAATTTATTTTTTTAAAAAGCCTATTGATAGTGAGAGCTGTTCAGCAATGGAATGGACTGTCTTGGAGTGTAAAGGATCCTTTTTCATTGGAGGTTTTCAAACCGCTAATCAACTGACAAAGATGCATTATCTGTGGATTTCCTGCTTTGACAGGAGGTAGGACTCAATGGTCCTTCCAGTGCTAGTTCTATGATTCAGTGCTCCAAATCATCTTACCTACATAGACTGGAGTAGCAAAAGTTGTGTAACTTATGGAGGCAACTTGTCCCAAATTGAGGGACCAGTGTAGACATAGTATGCAACTGATGATGCATAATAGCTTGGTATAGTTTTGTCTCTGAAACTTACAGTGTTTTTCATAGCTCTGCAAGAGGATTCTGGTCTATGAACCACAACATATACCTACCACTGAAAACAGCATTGCTATCTGCTTTTTTCCCCTCATTTCATTGGTATTATCTCTTGGAGGCGATAAACTCATACAGTAGTTTTTGATGGCAGTTATGTACCTTTGGGGAATTACATTTCTTAAATGAACTTATTAACATTGGCAGCATCACATAAATTTGTAAAAAGAAAAAAATGTATTGTTTGCTATTTACTTACATTGTTTACAAGAACAGTTACTCTTGACAGTTGCATTCATAAATCTATATGGCAACATTAACATTTCTTATTAGAAGGGATATACATAACAGAGACAGTAAAACTGATGTTTATTTGAATTCTTCTGTTAACTGGTCATTTGGCTTTATTTTCTGTAGTATGATACATCTAAAATATTGGAAGAAGACTCTGAGAGGATCTTGGCAAACTGTAGTTATTTAGCCTGTAGGAAAATGCAATCAACTTTGGTGGATATAATGAGGAGGTGTCTTATTACATAATTGAGGCAGCAATGTCTTTTATATGCATTTTGGTTCACTTTTCACACTAAATTAATCATCATAAGCATCTGCATCAAATAAAGCTAGTTTTGTGATAATTCAACCATGACCATTTGGGAAGCCAAAATGATTTTGCTTCACTTTCTCCAACAGAATTACCTTTTGAAATGTTCCCTGTTTGCTGTATGATAATCATTGTGTTAAGAAGAACTGATTAATCCGACCAGAAAAAGATGGGTATTATGGCTCATGTGGACTTTCCTAGCAAGCCTTTGGCAATGACACCCATGGTTTCATCACCCACAGCTGAAGAAGTTCAGTGATGTTTACACTGTCATTACATTGGAGGTTTCAAAGCATTAAAATTGTATATGCTATTGTTTTCCTCAATGGAAAGGATGAAGGGTGAAAGTATAATAAAAATGAGTTCTTCATGTTTTTATGCACCATCAGGTGGCCTCCAGCTTATGGTGATCCTGCAACGAGTGATCTCCAAAATGTCCTGTCCTCAATAACCTTGTTGAACACTTGCAAACCCAAGGTGGTGAGTTCTGTTATGGAGTCAATCCATCTCATGTTTGGTCTTTCTGTTTTTTAGGTGCCCTCAGGTTTTTCCAGCATTATTGTCGTCTCCCCCCCCCCTACTGAATCTTGCCTTTTCATGGTGTGACCAAAGTTATGAAGACTCATCTTTGTCATTTTTGATTTCAAAGAAAGTTCAGGCTTGACTTAATCTAGAAATCATTTGTTTGTCTTTCAGGGTATCTGCCACTGAATACATTTTAATTTTTTTCCTACCAGCTTTCTTTTACTGTATTGCTTTCACACTCATGCGTAGTAATTGTGAATACAAGAGTGTAAATTATCTTGGCCTGAGTCTCCAGTGACACATCGTTGCGTGTGAGGATCTTTTATATTTCCTTCATTGCTTTACTCCTGAGTCTCTGTCTTCTACTGATATCTTGGCTGCAGTCTCTAGTTCAAAAGATGACTGAACCAAGTTATAAAAAATATTTAAAAATCAATCTCTTCATTGTCAACATTGTACATGAGTAGTTCTTTTCTAGTCATGATCATTGTCTTCTTGATACAGTCTTGCTATGGCACATTCTTCTTTTACTTTCATCAGAGGTCACTTCAAGTCATTTGTGCTTTCCCTCAGTTCAGAATATGTCATCTGCATATCTTAGATCATTTATTTCTTCCACCAATTTTCACTCCTCCTTCATCCAAATATATGTTATGATGTGTTCTATGTGCAGATTGAACAGATACAGTGATAACTACACTCTTGTCTGAAAGCCCTGCCTACAGACATCCATTCTGTCTCTCCATATGTAAAATGTACAGGCTACGTTGATCATGCACACACGTATATTCATTCACCCTCCCAATTTTTTAATTAAATCAATATAATATAAATTGACAAGTTCCCTAAGCAAAGGAACTTCTTGATTTTCTTTGGAAGTGCAGCTGTGTGGAATGGTTCCCGCACAAAAGAACCAATGGCCAGTGTCCTGTTGCAGAACTTCACATGTGCAACAGGAGTGACATCCTTGACCATGGCTGATTACTACTAACTAAAGAGTTTGTTTACAAGGTATGTATGACTTTGTGTCCCTCTGTACAGGATGTGCACACCCTGAAATTGAAAAACAAACCTTCTAATTAGCAGTGTTCAGCTCATTATTCCTGCTGTGCACAAAGCTATGGAGCAGGATACTGGCCAAAATGTCAATTGAGAGCATTATTCAAGCACTGATGGCTCTGGCAGCATTTATTGGATCAGTTTCAAATGTGACACATCTGTAGATCTTTTCAGGTAAGTCCTGATTGCCAGAGTTCAGTTTATTAGCTTAATAAGCATCATTTTTATAACCAATATAATGTTGCCAGTTGAAAATTCTATGTATTTGTGTATATCTTCCCTAAAATAAAGGGACACACCCATGAACCTTTAATCAATGATAATAGTCATTTTGATATACAAATGATAGCCATTTAGTGGCTTGGATAAGTTTATGGTGGAAGAACATAGCTAAAATGGCATTGCCCAGTAATTTCTTGCCAAATTGTTTTAAAACAGTGCTCTAGCACTGTAATACTCACTGAAACAGTATGTTATTATCATAGAATCATAGAATCATACAGTTGGAATAGACTTCAAGGGCCATCCAGTCCAACCCCCTGCTACACAGGAACCCCCATCAAAGTACCCCCTACCTATGGCAGCATAGTCTACTGCTGAACAGCTCTAACCATCAGGAAGTTCTTCCTAATGTTCAAATGGAATTGCTTTTCCTGTAGTTTGGAACCAGTCCTAGTCCCTGAAGCCATGGAAAATAAACCTCTCCCTCTTACGATATGACATCCTTTCAAAATATTTAAACATGGCTATCATATCCCCTCTCAACCATCTTTTTGAAAGGGTAAACATTTCCAGCTCCCGAAGCTGCTCCTCATAAGACATATGTTCCAGACCTTTTAACCATCCTGCTCACCCTCCTCTAAACTCATTCAAGGTTGTCAGCATCCTTTTAAAATTGAGATGTGCAGAATTGAATACAGTACTCCAGGTGGGGTCTGAGTATAGAGTGGTACTATCACTTCCCTTGATCTAGACTGGTGGTTCTCAATGGGGGCGGTGGGAGGTTGCTGAGGGGCGGTGGGCATGTCCTGGTTGACCCCCTCCCGCCCCCGTCTATTAACTTCTGCTGAGCTCACAAACTGCAAAAGCTCACAACTCCATTGACATCAGAAGAAGGTAAGAGTTATTTAATTTCTTTTATTATGGTTTTGTTTGGGACAGGGTGGAGGGTAGGTTAGCTGCACCTTGGTTCAGATGGGGGTGGGAGCAGGCGCGGCCTTGCCCGGACCGGATCCCCGGCCTAGATTTGTTTTGGTGGCTGAGGAGGCCCCGGGCTGACTGGATGCAGCCTCGGGGGGGGGAGGGTGCTGTGGGGGGGCTGAAGGGCAGTCCGGGCCTGGTGGGAGGTAGGGTCCCCGGCCTTGATTTGTTCTGCCTGCATTTAGAGGGCTCTGCGGTCTCTGAGTTCCAGCAGCTCATTTAAAAGGTAAGTCATTTTAAAAATGTTTGATTAATGTTATTTTATGGAAGTGGCAGGGGGGGGGTTTCCCACTGCAGGGGGGGGCGTTTAGCTGGGTCCGGCCTACTTGAGGCCTTTTCTGTTTGTTTGTTTTTTCAGCCTGATGGGCCCGTGGGTCAGAGGGGGGGAGGGGGACTTGGTGGGAGCAGAGGATGGGCTGCCTGAGGCTCCCCCCCCCTATGTTTTATGTTCCAGTAATTTCGGAGGGCCCAGGCTGCTTGCTGGAGTCTCTCCCCCACCACCACCACCCCGGCCTTTGATCTGCGGGCGAGGGGGGGGGCAGGCAGTGCAGACTGGGTCCCTGGGCTTGGTTCATGGATTTGGGCCACTGAGGGCCCAGGCTGCTTCCTGGGTGCCTTTTTCTCCTGTCTAACTGATGGTGGGATCTTCTGTCTGCTCAAGGGTTCATTCATGAAGGTTGAGGAGGGGGAACTGAGGGAAGGGGGAAACTGGAAGAAATCGGCAGGAGGTGTAGTTCTGTGCTCACTTTCCTTTCCCAATTCTCTGACTTCGCATTTTTTTGTTTTTGTTTTAATTCACTCCCCTCTTGGTGTGCTTTGAATCTGAACAGAAGAGCCCACAACGCCTCTTTCTTAGGAGGCATCAAGATTGCAAACAGCAGAGACTTGTTTATTTTTGTTGGTTGGTTGTGTTTAAAGTCCTCTCATTTGGGTGAAGCCCTGATCCCCCCACCCCCTTTCCAGGAAATGGTGGTATTTTCATGCCTGCACTCAATGGAGTCTCCTGTGCAGTCAGTTCTAGCATATTTTTGTGTGTGTCTTCATTCTGCCAATTGCCTGCCTTGTGGCTTGTGGTTCTGTTCTGCCCAGAAATTTGGCTGGTAGTGGTGATTTTGGGGTCCCTCAGTATCTCCCGTTTTCTGTCGTTGATGCTGCCTGCCACCAAGTCACTTCTGATAAGTCAATCCTTTTTTTTTTTAATGAATCTCCAAAATGGCCTGTCCTGTCAGCTGTCCTGCTTGGCCCTTGTACACTCATGCCTGTGGGTGTGCAGATATTCCAGAGGTCTTCCTCTTTCCCTGCTGCCTTCTGCCTTTCCCAGCATGGTCATCTTATCTGCATATTCCTACATTCTCATGATGTCTCAAAAGTACAACAGTCTCCATTTTGCCTCCAGAAGTTTGATTTTCTTTCAGATCCACTTGTTTATCCCAGCCCTTGCAAGCTCCACTCCATCCAATACCCAAAGGTATTTTTCACCCAGCACGTTGTTAGTCTGTGGAACTCCCTGCCACAGGATGTGGTGATGGCATCTGGCCTGGATGCCTTCAAAGGGGGATTGGACAGATTCCTGGAGGAAAAGTCCATCACAGGTTACAAACCATGATGGAGATGTGTAATCTCCAGTCTTAAAACCAGGGTACTTCAAAGACCAGATGCAGGGGAGTGGTATCAGGAGATAGATATCTAGTCTTGTGCGCTCCCAGAGGCATCTGGTGGGGCCACTGTGAGATACAGGAAGTTGGACTAGATGAGCCTTTGGCCTGATCCAGCATGGTTCTTCTTATGTTCTTATGTTCTTATTTCTTATGACTATTTTCTGATTGACTTACAGAAGTATCTCCCCATTCTCTGTAATTAAACTCCTGCACCACTAACCAGATCCTTGCTTTTTTCTAGTCTCCTTTTAAAATGATCTCTGTTTTAAAAAGTCAGTTGTTTGGATGAGCAGTGAAGTATTTCAATCTCTCATGAAAAAGAAGTCCAGTTGCCATGATTCAACTTCCAGCTATTAGTACAGTAATTTTAAAACTATTTCTTAGCCTGGATTGTATTGGGCTGCCCTTTGGAGAGTATAGTGGTGTATGCAGTGTGGTCTATCAATCTTTAGTCGGATGCTTTTTAGATTTATTATTTTCAGTGGCTTCCACCACTCCTGATTTCTGATTGCAGTTGAGATGGTCTGTAGTCTAAAACATTTTGTAGGCACCAGTTTTCAAGAGAGGAGCCTGTGTGAAGCAGGCAGCTAAAATACAGACTATATCTGTGATTATTTCTATTGTAATGTGCCTACTGTATTGTATATTGTATTTGAACTTAAAGTCAGTATGGTATGCAGCTGATGTGATTTGATGGCCTGTAGGAGTTTAAGGAATATCACAGAAGAGTATTCTTGATTGTGGCATAGAATTCTGTTTTTGTACTTCAATTATTATTATTTTTTAAAATGCAAAGAGTGTTCCATACAAACATTTACTTGTAGTAGTTAAGAAGATTTCCTGCCCTGCATTTTAGGAGAAATGCCAGATTGATTGATTGATTGATTGAACATACAAATGTATGTGCATATACATAAATACACACACACACTGCCCATTTGGTAGTAGGCCACTTATTATTACAATAAGAACATAAGAACAGGTCATAGCCCATCCAGTCCAGTATTCTGTCTCACACAGTGGCTCACCATTTGCTTCAGGGTATTCCCAAGCAGATGTCTTCACCTGTTTAAGATTCCCCGCAAATGGTATTGAGATATATCCTACCTATCTCTCCAACCCAGAGGTGGTCCTTAGGCATCCATAATGATAGCCACTGAAACCCTTGTTCTCCATGAACTTGTCTAATTCCTTCTTAAAGCAGTCTTAAAGCTTTCCCTTCTTCTGGCAGGGAGTTCCACAGACCAGTGACCCTCTGGGTGAAAAAGTCATTTCTTTTATTTCTTTGAGATCCAGCACCCAAAAGTTTCATGGAGTGTCCCCTATTTCTAGTGTTGTGTGACAGGGAAAATAGCTTTTCCTTATCTACCTTTTCCGCACCGTGTATGATTTTATAAACTTCAATCAGGTCACCTATTAGGCGCCGTTGTTCAAGAGTGAAGGGGCCCAGCAGTTGCAGCCTCAGATAGTAAGGAAGGTGTTCCAGTCCCCTAATCATTTTGGTTGCTCTCCTCTGCACTTTTTCCATTTTCATAATAATGTTCTGGAGGTATGGTGGCCAGAATTGTACACAATACTCCAGATGGGGCCTCACCATAGATTTATAAAGAGGCAAAATGACACTTGCTGACTTATTTTCTATATACCCTTCCTAATGATCCCTAGCATTGAGTTTGCTTTTTTCATTGCTATGGCACACTGGGTTGACACCGTGAACTGTTCACCAGGACACCAAGGTCTCTTTCTTGGTTTGTTGTGGCGAGTTCTGACCCCATCAGTTTATAAAAGTACTTGGGTTTTATTAGGAAGTTTGAGAATCATTGTCTTATAAAGTTTCACCACCCAAAAGAGGTGAAAAACCAAACAAAAAAACTCCACCAAAATGGCTGACGAGGCATTGCCATCTTTGCTTTGCCCATGTGCTCTGAGGCAGCCAATTGGAAAATAAAACAAAAATAAAACATAAAAAATAAAACAGTGCATAAAAAAATAAATATACGTATTTGCAGCATTTTGAAATAAACATAAAAGAGCATTTAAGCATTTTTTGCATTAGTCATTTTAATTTTAATAAAAGGAATGTAATTACCTTCCAGGGCAAAAGTATTGAGTTAAATCAAACAAATTTGGAAATAACTTAAAAATTACTTAATTTTTTTGCCTTTTATAAATCAGTAACTCTCCCTTCCCCATACCCTAAATTACAGGATTTTCTCAAAGGGGGGGGGGCGTTGAAAATTTTTCAGCTCCATAGGGGGTGGTAGCTTTAAAAAGGTTGAGAATCACTGATCTTGACACTATGCTTCTGCTAATGCAACCAAGAAATGCATTGGCTTTCTTGGTCGCTGTGTCACACTGCTGACTCATGTTCAATTTGTGGTCCATTCAGACTCCCAGATCCCTTTTACAGCTACTATTCTCCAGCCAGGTGTCTCCCATCCTATGTCTGTGCCAGTGGGGGAGGCTGTGTGGGGAAGCGAGGAGGAGGGATCCCCCCCCACCGTGCTGATGTGGCACAGGGGTGGGTGGGGGAGCAGAAGGTGTTCTCTCCTGGCCGGAACGATAAAATAAAATAATAATAATAAAAAACCCAGCACCAACCAGGCCCCAGGGGCCATGCAGTCGGCGCTGAAAGGAAAACAACAACAGAAATCCCCACACTACAGCTGTAGCGTGGGGTCTGAATCCGGAAGTGGGGAAAAAATAAAATAAAATAAAAATAAAAATAAAAATAAATAAAAAGGGGGAGCGCCGACCAGGCCCCAAGGGTGGCCTGGTCGGCACCCTAAAGATAAAAAAAATAAAATAATAATAATTAAAAAACCCAATGCCGACCGGGCCCCAGGGGCCATGTGGTGGGTGCTGGGGGGGAGGGTAATTACGAATAAAGAATTAACAAACCAACAAAATAATTTTTTTTGCAAAAATTGACAAAAAATGAAACAAAATGAACTGGACCTCTCAATGAAACGAAACGAAACATCATTTTTTCAATTTGTGCCCATCTCTAGTCCAGAGTGTAATTTCTCTTCTCCTGATGGCATTATTGTCATCTTCTCTGACACACTCAAATCCCTTCATCACATTAAGGCAGGCAAGGGGTGTGCGTCATAGAACAGGGCAATATGCTTTCCTAGAAAGCTACTAGAGGTAGCATAATTGTTAGGCTGAAATCCTGTGAATTCCACAGGACTTAATTCTAGTAAAGTTGCTTATGGATTTCCCAGCTTTTGCTTACTTCACTTCATGCAAAATAGCTTAAAATCCAAGATCATATCACTATGTTTGAGTAACTGAAACATAAATTTATATAGCTCCGTCACTAATAACATCGGGAATATAATCCACTAGAAAGTGAGTTGATTCCTCACCAGATAAGAAAGATTTTTTTCTGTGGGTAATGTTTATTGTCTTAGAATCATAGAATCATAGAGTTGAAAGAGACCTCAAGGGCCATCCAGTCCAACCCCCTGCCATGCAGAAACCCCCATCACAGTATTTCCGACAGGTGGCAATCCACCCTTTGCTTAAAAACCTCCAAAGAAGGATACTCCACCACCCTCTGTGGCAGCATATTCCCCTGCCGAACAGCTCTGGCCCCATCAAAGTATCCAATTTTAACTCTGTTGAGCAAAATGGTCCACTATCACTTAGGATGGAGTCACCTTCATTTATGGTGTCTGTCAATACTTGCTTGCTTCAGTAACATCTAGGAATTAGAAGTTCTAAAACTATAGCAATCTGTATATGAAACCTCAAAACATTTATTTTGAGTCTTGCTTTCTAGGTTCTCTTGTGTATTGATCTGTATTCCTATTATCTGTACTTGCTTTTGTTGAAGTAACTGCCTTCCTGTTCCAAAGGGAACAGGCCTATTGGTTTATTCAAGTTGCTGCACTTGGATCCTCAATCCTATTGGTCTCTGCCAAAAGGCAGCTTTGTGATTGGTTGTAATTGTTCCCTCCAAAATGTATCTTTTCCTAGCCAGTCCTGGCTCCTATAAATGTAGCTCCCTCTCCCCAGTCCCCAGCCTTGTCTCTCCCTGAATAAAGAGCTGTTACATTAGAAGCTGTCTCCAGCCTGCTATGTCTAAGAGCTGAAATCACTAAACCCCACGTCACAACACTGGCAATGAGGATGGGATCCGGAATGCTGAGAAGCAGAGGATCATCACGCTGACTCAGAGTTCGGATTGCAGTGGAGAACAAGACTCACCAGCCGGCTTAGAAGACGACCCTGCCCGCTGGAGTGAATGGAAGGTCCACGGGTATTGGAGCCCTTCCAGCCATCGGAGCCCCACACTTGGGAGGACTACGTTGAACGCTTCGAGTTCTTCGTGGTGGCTCAAGGAATCACTGATGACAGCAAAAGAAGGGCCACGTTCCTGAGTTGCTGTGGGCGTGAGACCTTCTTGTTGGCCAAGGCACTGCTCGCCCCAGCAAAGCTGAGTGAGACATCACTCACAGACATTTTTGCCCGGCTGACAAGCCACTTGGCACCTACCAAAACCAAGATGGCCTTGCGGATGGAGTTTCAGAAAAGGCAACAGCAAGCCGGAGATCTGTGGCTGCATTCCTAGCAGGACTCCGGGAGCTTGCTCAGCACTGTGGCTTCCCAAATCTTGAAGACACTCTCTTGAATTGATTTGTTGGGGGGCTCTGCAGCAAAAAAGCCCGAAGACGCATTGTGGCAAAGGAAGATGTCACCCTTGCCTCCGCCTTGAAAGAGGCCACCACCACAGAGAATTATGAGCAGGAAGAGCTCAATGCCAGTTGCAAGGCCACGAAGCTGCGGGTAGAGGCTGCCCATGCCATGGATGAACCAGAGGCTAGTCCAAGCCAGAGCCCAGTCCGGGGTGTCGAGTTGGTGCGTCAGGCTGATGCACAGCCCAAAGATCGCCGAGGCGCTTGCCCAGGCTGAGGCGGTAACCATGAGCGGAAAAGCTGCCGTTTTCGTGATGCTACGTGCAGGGCATGTGGAAAGTCAGGACACATCGCCAGGGCCTGTAGGTCAGTGGCAACTGGAACAATGGGATCACCTAGATCAACGCGTCGCAGATCATCCACCATGACTCATCTCCTGGACGACTGCAAGTATCTCACAAAGATCAACGGAGAGACCGTGCAGTTCCCGGTGCAAGGCAAAACATTCGTCAGAGTGAAGATTGAAGGTCAACCATGCGACATGGAGGTGGATTCCGGATCTGGATTCACCATTGTTTCAGACCAGACTGCAAGGGGGCTCTTCCCTGGGGGTAAGTTCCCCTCTCTGGAACCATTCCCAGCAACCTTGCAATCATACACGGCTGGCCGCATCCACATTCTAGGAATGTGTCCGGTGAGGGTACAATTCCGGGAGAAACAGGCCGTGCTTAAATTGGTGATTGCAAAGGGGAGTCGCCCCAGTCTCCTGGGTACTGACTGGTTTCCCGCCTTGGGACTGTGTACATCAGGGCTCAGCTCAGTCCAGACTTCCCCAGAGTTGGGCAAGGAGTTACGCCAGGAATTTGCCGAACTCTTCAGTGGAAAACTGGGTTGTTATAAGGGGCCTCCAATTGACTTTGAACTGGACCCCAGAGTGGCCCCAATACAACTCAATCCAAGGCGAGTACCATTTGCGCTGCAACCCAAGATTGAGACGGAACTGGACAAATTGGTCAAACAGGGAGTTCTTTCACCTGTGGACTCTTCTAAGTGGGAGACTCCTATCATCACACCCCTTAAGGCAAATGGGGAAGTGAGAATTTGTGCAGATTACAAATGTACAATCAACAAGGCACTCAGGGGAAATTCATACCCCATTCCAGTCGTCTCACAGCTGTTGGCAAAACTAGCTGGGGGGGGAATTTTCACCAAACTTGACCTGGCACAAGCTTACGAACAGCTGCCAGTGACTCCGCAATCTGTGGAAGCACAGACTATCGTAACACACAAAGGGGCTTTCCGAGTAAACAGGTTACAGTTTGGAGTTTGTGTGGCCCCAGGGATTTTTCAAGGACTAATGGAGCGCCTGTTAAGGGGTCTGCCAGGGGTCTTGCCATTTTTTGATTATGTCCTGATTGCTCGGAAAGACCCCCAGGAACTAGTTGGGTGTATCTGTGCTGTGTTACTCAAATTTAAAGAGGTGGGGCTGCAGCTAAAAAAGGAAAAATGCAGTTTTGGGGTGCCATCTGTGGATTGCTTGGGGTTTAAAATTGATGCAACGGGCATCCACCCCACTGACTCTAAAATTAAAGCCATTACTGAGGCACCACGCCCACGGAACAAGACGGAGTCACAGTCATTCCTGGGACTTATTAACTTTTATCATTCATTCCTACCTCAGAAAGCTTCAATAGCAGAACCGTTGCACAAACTATTGAAGAAAAAGAGTGTGTGGCGTTGGGCTCAGGCACAGCAGAAGGCCTTTGACACCTTGCGGGGCATGCTGACTAGCAGGAGCGTCCTCGCTCATTATGACGAGTCGAAACCTCTTGTCCTGGCATGTGATGCCTCTCAGTATGGGCTGGGAGCTGTGCTGAGCCATAGGGAAGCGGATGGGTCAGAAAAGCCCATCTCGTTCTATTCTCGTACATTGTTGCCAACGGAGCGCAACTACGCACAAATTGACAAGGAAGCCCTGGCAATAGTGGCAGGGATTAAGAAGTTTCATGACTATTTATACGGTCGCCACTTCTTCCTTGAAATGGACCACAAGCCTCTGTTAGGATTGTTCAACCCGAACAAACAGATGCCACAGATTCTCTCCCCCAGAATGTTGCAATGGTCTATATTCCTGAATGGGTTCCAGTACACCCTGACCCATGTTCCAGGGAAAAGGTTGTGCCACGCTGATGCACTAAGTCGCTTGCCCCTTTCTGGTGTGAGCGATGCGGGTCCTGCCCCAGCGGAACGAGTGATGATGCTGGAAACACTTCCGGGGGGCCCTGTAACTGCCACTGAAATGGCTGAGAGAACGAGGAAAGATACCGCTCTCTCCCGTGTGCTCACTTGGGTGGGGAGGGGATGGCCAGATGGCCCGCATGAAGAAAAATTTAGACCATACACAACAAGGCAACATGAGCTATCCCTGCATAAGGGCTGTCTCCTGTGGGGAGACAGGGTGATCATCCCAGCGCCACTGAGAAACAGGGTTCTGGATACACTGCACATGGGGCATCCGGGAATGGTCAGGATGAAGTCGCTGGCCCGGTGCTATGTATGGTGGCCTGGGATGGACCAAGATGTTGAACAATGGGTACGGACGTGCAAGGCATGTCAGGAAGTGCGCCCAGAAGTGGCCAGAGCACCAGTCCACTGGTGGGAGCAGACCCGGACTCCCTGGAGCCGGCTGCACTTAGATTTTGTGGGGCCATTCCAAGGAAAGGTTTTTTTTGTTATCATTGATGCGTATTCTAAATGGTTAGAGGTGGCTATGTTTCCCAGCATGTCGTCAGCTGCGGTCATCAAAGTGTTGAGACAGCTGTTTGCAACCCACGGGTTGCCCGAGACCATTGTGTCAGACAATGGAGCAGCCTTTGTATCCTAAGAATTCAGGGCATTTCTGGCTGATAATTTCATAAGAGGGGTCACCTCAGCTCCTTTTCATCCATCATCCAATGGGCAGGCTGAGCGCATGGTGCAGACAGCCAAGGGATCTATTGCACGCTTGATGGAGGGTGACTGGTCAACACGCATTGCCCGAATGTTATTCTTGCAGCATGCGACGCCGTGTACTACTACGGGCAAGTCGCCAGCAGAGCTGCTCCTAGGTAGAAGGCTGGTAACGGTGCTGGACTATGTCCACCCAGACAAAATGCCAAACCGCAATGCTAGAGCACCTCCACAGGCAGAGAGCGACTCTACAAGGTATTTTGCTCCTGAAGATTTGGTCTGGGTGAGAAATTATGCCAGAGGTCCCCTGTGGGTGCCAGGGGTGATTACCAGAGCGTCTGGGCCAGTCTCTTATTACGTGACCATTGAAGATGGCAGGGTCTGGCGTAGGCACGTGGACCAACTGAGGCGCAGAGCGCCCAGTAGAGTGGGTACAGGTGTAGGAGAATTGCAGCCCGAGAGTGACACTACCCCCATGAATGAATCACAGCTGCAAGATCCAGATGCCCCAGGAGTGCAGGTACCAGTGGCTTCAGCAAATGAATCTGCTCCTGCAAGTGTTCATGGTGCCGAGGAACAGATCAGGGACACTGAGTTGTCTGAAACCCCCTCCATGTCAGACGAAGCTACGACAGTAGACTCTCCACTGCCTGCTCAAGCCCCTGCAACACCCGTAGTCAGGAGATCAATTAGAAGTCGCAGGGCCCCACAATATCTAAAGGATTACGTGTGCTGTGCCCACCAGGGGGGGAGGGGTGTTGTGTATTGATCTGTATTCCTATTATCTGTAATTGCTTATGTTGAAGTAACTGCCTTCCTGTTCCAAAGGGAACAGGCCTATTGGTTTATTCAAGTTGCTGCATTTGGATCCTCAGTCCTATTGGTCTCTGCCAAAAGGCAGCTTTGTGATTGGTTGTAATTGTTCCCTCCAAAATGTATCTTTTCCTAGCCAGTCCTGGCTCCTATAAATGTAGCTCCCTCTCCCCAGTCCCCAGCCTTGTCTCTCCCTGAATAAAGAGCTGTTACACTAGAAGCTGTCTCCAGCCTGCTATGTCTAAGAGCTGAAATCACTGCTGAAAGCACTAAACCCCACGTCACAACAGGTTCCAAATGTTTAGCATGTTTCTCTAACTTTCTACGTTCATGCTCATAAAAACTGGAACTATTTGAATACTGTTAGGAACTACCAAAATATAAACAGATCTCAAACATTAAGACACAGACTCTCTCCAGTCTCTTAATGGCCAACCAAACATAGTGTCCATTTTTTAGTGCTGGTGTTGGTTTTCACAGCTGTTTGAGTGATCTTTTATTGTCTCTATAATTGTTGCTTGGCTGCTAGACTCCCCTGCTGAATTAAAATACTCCAGTCTTAGCTAGGCTTCCTGATATTACCTACCAAGCCCAGTCATTGGTTAAGCTTTCAAAATAGAAGACATTAGTTATTGAGTAAATAGTTCCAAGAGGGCTTCTTCTGCCTTGGCTGATTGACAGACATGGAACAAGAGGGATGGAAGAAGTCAGTTGTGATCAGCAGGCTCTCGTGTCCTGCTGTGGGCCAGTCTCTGCCATTGTGCAGGTTTCTGGGTATCAGACTTGGCAGGGACCCTCTCAGGTCTTGAAGGAAAGTGGGCTTTTGTTTGGCGGCAAGCCTCTGCAAACTCTTCTGACACATGATCTGCCCTCTCAGCAAGACCACTCATTAGACTGATTATCACTTCAAAGTTTCCAGTATCATTCATCTCTAAAGGCAATTAGCAATGGGTGGCTTTGAGTATCAGCTCATGAGGTGACACTAGTGACTCATCTTTATTGATTCTTTTGTGCAAACAGACAGTGATTGAGTTGATAGGATTCCAGCCTACCTGCCCCTTTGAGAGAAAAGCTGGAAGGGCAGAAAATAGTATGTAATTAAGTGACAGTTAATATAAGCTCTGTTTGGCATTCAGGAACACAATAAGGGGGGGGTTGCTGAAAAGGAGCAAAGTAATAAAAACCCCTTTGACAAGTTAAACTCTAAAAGCAACTGTGTAATTAACTGACAGTTTTAAAAGACAGTCTAAAGAAGACCTTTGGTGTTATTGAGACGAATCGTAGATGTGGACAAAAAAGAACTTAAAATAACAAGAAAGTGTGTGTGTGTGTGTGTTTTGATTTCAGTATATACAGAAAAGATCATTTTCATAGAATGAATATTTGGAAAAGGAGTGTAATTGAGGGCCAGAAAATAACATCAGTTTTTCTCCCAGAGCTTTAGTTTATGCACTGACATCTTTAATTTATCAATTTACTTTATCTGTGTAGAATAGACCATATTTCTCATCCTCTATTATACCCAGTAAAACTGCATGAAATGATAAGACCCTTTAGTCTTGTCCTTAAAAAATCACAGCATTAGAATTTATTTATTTACCACCCCACCAGTGCAATGAACTCTTCCAGATAGTTTCAACAAGATAAATACTCAGTGGTATATATTAAATAAAACTGAAGAGCAAACACAAAACACAGACAATTTCTGGGTGCTTCCTTCTCTGCAAAGAGATCGAAGCACCCAGAAGGAGGAGGAGGAGGAGGAGGAGAAGGAGGAGGAGGAGGCCAGTGGGCACCCGCCACACCAGATGGTGGAGGCGGGTGCCCACACATGCACGCACATACTCTCCTTCTGCTCTGGCGGGCAGCTCACACACGCACGCACATATTCTCCTCTTCCTCTTCCTCCTCCTTCTCCTAACTCTGCAATATGTGTGTGTGTGTTTGCACACACACGTGTGCCTATGTGAGCTGCCTGCCATAGCAGAAGGCTCTGAGTCTTCACACATTGTAGAGTCAGGAGGAGGAGTGTGTGTGTGTGTGTGTGTGTGTGTGTGTGTGTGTGTGTGTGTTTGCGCATGTGTGGGGGCTGCTACCCACCTCCCAGCTCTTTTGTTTTGACAGTCCAACCTCTAAAGGAGAAAACGGCTGAGAGGCTTGGCGGCAAGGCAGACCTGAGCAAGCAGCACTGTTTGAATTTTCCCACTGCTTGCATGGGTCTGCCTTGCCACCGCCGCCTCTCAGCCGTTTTCTCCTTTAGAGGGTGGACCGTCAAAACAAAAACACAGCTGGGAGGTGGACAGCACCCCGCCTCACTGTCCTCCTCCTCCTCCTCCTCCTCCTCCTCCTGACTCTGTGGGTCTGGTGGTAAAGAGTGGGGGCTGCCCTCACTCCCCACAGCTGGATCTGTCAAACAGCGCTTTTCACTATGAAGCGCCACCCTGTAGCATGCTGTGTGTAGCATTTCTGGAACCCGGGCATTGGTTTCCAATTTGAAAGGAAATCATTGGAAACCAATGCCTTGGTTCCGGAAACGCAATACACAGCATGCACAGGGTGGTGCTTCGTACTGAAAGGAAATAATTGGAAATGGATTCCCTTTCATAACTCGACTTTTCTTGGAAACGCATTTCCAATTATTTCCTTCATAAGTCAAATTTTTCAGTTGCTGAAGCGTTCATAAGTCAGGGTTTCACTGTACATAAACAAAACAATAAAATAACTTTCTCTCTACAAATATTGACTCTTTGGTAATTTGCCCCTCCTTCCACTTCCTATACATGTCCCTTTTAAATTGTAGCTCATCTAATAACTCGTCATGCATACATCCTAGTTTCTTTAGATGTCTCCCACTTTTCTTCCTCATAGGAAATATATGTGATTGTGCTTTGAGTACCTCAAGATATTCCCATCCATCAATGTTCTCCCTTTTCTTTGGGTGTTTGGGACTATATGCTCTCACCTAGTATTTCTTGGATCCTACTGAAATAAGCTTTCCTAAAAACTGATTCTTTCTCTTTTCTCAACTTAACAAGTCCTAATAGAACACTGTCACTTCCAGCCAAAATTCCCAAAGTTTCACTGTCCAATTTTTCTCTGTTATGACTGAATCTAGGATAACCAATACCCTAATTCCTTCCTTTACCTTCTGGAAGGTGAAGGCCATCATCCACATCTAGGAAACAGACCTCCATACTAACATCAGTATTATTTTCTCTCCTTTGGTTTTTACCAGTAGCCTAGCAAACTGTCATAGTCATTTATCTCTTACAAGCCCCTTATATATAACTCTACTCCTCCACCATTCCTGTTTTGTGTGATCGTTTCAAATTGGTTACATAATTCTGCCATCATATTCCAGTTGTGTTTCATTTTTACATTTGATAGAAAAACAATGAATTAAATATTGCTAATTTTAGCATATTAATTTTAACATATTGTTTCCAAGCTCTGGTAAATGGCAGGGGGAGAAAATAGCCTCAGACTCAAGGTTCATTCTTACTGTACTTGATGAGAACTTTGTTACTTTCCCTGTATTTATTTATTTGTTTAAAATGATTTCAACCCACCTTTCTAAGTAAAAAGGACCCAAGGTGCCTTACAACAATCATGCTTAAAAGGATCAAATGAATACGATACTAAAAAAAGCAACACCAAAATATACTCACTAAAGTAAGATATAACAATGTATTTGAAAACCACAGTTAGGCAACCAATCATTCAAGGAAAACTTGTTCAAAGATAAAGGTTTTTGCCTTCAATAAAGATGGGAGCCAGCCTGGCCTCTTGTGGGAGATAGTTCCTGAGTCTGGGACCAGCAACAGAGAAAACCCTCTGTTCCCACCAAATACACCTGTGAGGATGGTGCGACTGAGGGCCTTTTCACATGACCCCTAAGATCCGCTGGCCACTTAAATTCGGACCAGAGATCTTAGGGGTTTGTCGCTGTTCCTGCGTTCCCACCCCCTCCGGACTCCTGGCTGCTGGCTGCGTGAGGGGAGGGAGAAAAAAAGGAAGAAAAGAATGCCGCTCACCTCCATTCTGCCGTCCTGGCACTGCATTCAGATCTCTTAAAGGGGCGGGGGGCAAAAAAAGAACAAACAGAAGCAAGGAGAGCCGGGCAGTCACTACGTTATATCCGCATCAGGAATTTTCACCTCCAGAGAGCAGGTACCTGAGAAGTGCGCTGGGACGCGCTTAGGTGGGCGTGGTCGCACTTAATTATCTGTAAACTCCGGAGCTGGTGGGGAAACAATTTTAAGCTCCGGAGCTGGGAGCCATTTGCGGCGGAGTTTAGGGGTCGTGTACAAAGGGCCTGAGAGTTTGTCACACTCAGTGTGGCCTTTGAGAGAGCCTGGGTCCAAGCTATCTACAACAACCACTTTGAATTCTGCCCAGAGATGGGGACTTGCAACTTGTAGTCATGTTGCATTTAGGTCGCCAACGACTTGATTTGGACTCAACTTGCATCCCTCCCCCACCAGATACATGGACTCAACTTGTGCCCTGACCCATTTTTTGCCGATTTGCATTGTCAAGTCCCCATTCTTTGGTAGGGTGATGGGTTTGCAAAAGTATCTTGTCTGTCCAGTGCAGGGACAAACATACTATGAAGAGCGTTAGGAAAATATTTTGAAGGCTCCATAGAACACTGTGCAACAGATGCACAAATCTCCACTCAAATAACAATTTCTTCAAGTGCCATGGAGTGGGTATGAGAAACGAAATCTCTGAAATCTCTTTGCATGAATATATCTTATGCTTCTTTAGTGACTCTGTAAAAAAGTTTAGTGACTCACCAACTTTGGAGGGTGAATGCCACAAACTGCATTCAAACATGTTGAAACCTTGCTATTTTAACAAAGAAGTTTGTCTATATCGTGAGTATTTATATCAGGGGTCCTCAACCTAAGGCCCCAGGGCCGGATACGCCCTCTCCAAGGTCCTGAATCCGGCCCCCGGGACTAATTGCAGCCCCCCCACCTACCCCCTACTTTGCGAGCAAGCCAGCCTCCGCAGCTGCTTCTATTGCTGAGGCCGTTCAAAGTAGTGGGCTATGTCACTTCTCCCACTCCCCCCAACTACCGCCTAGATGATCAGCATGCTGGCTAGTGGGGCATTCAAAGTGGGAGGGCTACAGCAAGGTCCCCTGCTTCCCCCACCCACTGTGGTCCAGCCCCCAGTGGTGTCTGGGGTGTGGTGAACCGGCCCGCTGTTTGAAAACGTTGAGGACCCCTGATTTATATAAATATATGGTGTTTAATGGTCTCACATTTTATAGTATCCAACTCTTTTTAACAAGGTACTTTTGAAATTAAGTAGACACAGAATAATGCTTGAGAAAGTTTTTCTACATGCATTAAAGCTCAACTAGTTCACTTATTTCATCCAAACAAGAACATCACTTTTCTAACAAGCTTGTTTCTTTGCTGAGAGAGGGAGAATATGCCAAGAAAAATGAGTAATTTGAAAAATAAATAAAACTGGATATAATTCTGTAAGACTAGCAGGTCTTGCAATTCATTGCAGATTACAGAATTTTTAAAAGAATGGTAGAAATGTTGAACCAATTTTTAAATATATGTGCATTAGGACTCCTGTATCTGTGGGGGATCGATTCGGGGGAGGCTCTGCGCAGATAGAGAAATATGCAGATAAGAACAAATGCTCTTATCTGAGGATAATGGCGGTGAAAGGGTTGGCGGAGCTCAGTGGCCAGCCTGTAGGGGCAGTGGCAGCAGCATGCAGCGAGGAGAAAATGTACTGCTGCCGATACTGGCTGGCTGCTGTTGTGGCGGCAGCAGCCTCATCCACCAGCCAACCACCCTCCAGAGGGGTGGGGTGGTGACCTTAACGACCCGCCTGGCCAACTGGCCTTTGAACTTTCTGCTCAGGTCCTGGACAGCAGATCGGAAGTGTGAGTGGGAAATTCAAAACTTCAGATCTGCCACCTGGGACTGGAGTGGGAATTTCAAAGGTCAGTTGGCCAGGTGAGTCCTTAAAGTCATCGCACCACCCCTCCAGAGGATGGTTGGCCGGCAGCAGTGACAGTAAGTTTTCTTTCTCCCCCTTTCTTGCCGCTGCTCGGACCACCCCTCTACCTGCTGATAACCAACTGTGGTTGACTGAATCCACGGTTGGTGAATCAGTGGATGCAGGGGTCGTATTGTAATGACTTTTTTCATGGGACCCTTGAACTATTTAGGAACATAACATCAAATTCATGAAAGAAATAAATTTTTCTTGACTGCAAACCTGAAAAGGCTTGCATGAATTTACACAGAAGTGATTAACCCCACATAACGTATTATAAAGTGGCTGTTTTACCATTCAATTTACTAAATATGAGTGAAACCTTTTGCTATTTTGTTTCTTTTCCTTTTGATTTTTATTAAAAATACCAATTTGAAGCTGTTGTATCAATTGTACTGATATAAATAGATGAAGTGGATCAATATCTAGGATAATTTGAAACTAATCTGCCTGGAGAAAACAAATATTTTAAATTCAGTTGTATACCATTTTCAATATTTTACATAATCATTGTTAAGTGTAGCAGAATTTTTTCCTGTGTGTCAGATTATCTGTTTGCATATTCTAATTGCAGTACTGGAACAAGCTTAGCCTCTGATTCTGCACCACTGGATTTTGAGATGCCGAATGCATTCTTCTAATTCCGTAGTCACTCCAAGCAGTCAGTGTAGCCCAGTAAATGTGTTGCGGTTTGGGGGAAGGCATCACAAAGAGGTGAGATTACTCAGTGTGGCTGCTCTGAATGTGTTTCCAGTTCCAGCAAGCTCAGCACCACTGCAGTGGGTCTTCAGGGAGGATGGAATTGTGATGACACCTCACTGTGCCACACTGGGAGCCAATTGTTTAGAGAAAATGTTACTTAAATGCAACCCTGATAAATTTGAAGAATTGCAAGTTTATTTTTGTGAAATGTCTTGGGTTTTAACACCAGGCTGGAAGTCAGTCTTAGCATATTACACCATGAAGAGTGCTTGTTTATGAAATATGCAGTTTTGATATGGTTGAGTAAGAGCATAGTTTTGTGTCAAAAATGGTTTTGAGTTTGGATACTAGTATGCTTTTCAAGTGGAATTTGTGGTGGCAATCCGGTGAAGGGCAAATGGGACCAAAAGTTCTCAAGCCTCAGGCCTCCCCCCCCCCTTCCTCATTTTTAGCGGGAAAATTGTAATTTTTAACAGGGACTTGTGCCTTGGACCTGGGGCTTGGGACTCAGGACTTGGACCAAAGACTTGGGACATGACTGAGTCTTGGTACCAGAGACTTAGATTTGGGACTTGGATCCCATGACTTACTAACCGCCCTGGTATCATTTGTGCAGATGCAGTCCTGCCATTCCTAAAACTTGGGCATCTGGACTCAGAGACAAATCCAGGAGTATCCCCAAGCTGTGTATATGGATTTTCAGGAAAAGTGTAACCCCATGCAGCACAGAGTACATCCATGTTCTCTGATCTGTTTGTTGACTGAGCAGGAACACCTCTATCCTGTCTGGATTAAATTGCAGTTTATTCACTCTCAAACAATCCATTACTGATCTAGAGCTAAAATGGCTTCCTCAGATTTAGATAGCAAGGAGAGAGAGTGTTGAGTGTCACCTATATATTGGTGACACTAAACTCAAAACTCCAGAAATCTCTCCCAGTGGTTTTCAGATAGATGTAAAATAATATAGCTGAGAAAAAAGAACCCTGTAACCATATGGTAAGAGCATCCACAGAAGCTATTTTTAAGGGCTTCCTTTTTTGAGGCTCAGAGTGTGACAATGAAGGGAGAGTTTTGTTTGCTTGTTGATTAATTGGTATCAATTAAAATATGAAAGTATGAAAACAATCTCGCTTGGGATGAAAAGGACATATGAAATATGTGGGCTGAAATATTGGAAAAATAATTGTTTTGACATGGGAGGAGAAAAACAATGTATTTGTTTTTATGTGTTAGATATAGAAAATATAAATAAATAAATAAATAAATAAATAAATAAATAAATAAATAAATAAATAAAAAGGAATAGATAGGGACCTACACTTACTGGAGAAAAGAGAGAGAGAGAAGAGATAGGACTTTTAGAATATCTGTGAGGAAAATTAAGTGTCTAGAGTTTGTGAACTTAGGAACTGGGTGTGCATATGTTCTACTGCATTAGTAACTAAACTTAAGTGGGTTTGAGCAATATTCTTTTTGTTTGTACTTCAACATGTTATCCTTAATGATTTTGATTCTACCTTGTAAAAAAAACTTTTATTTTTATTCCATTTAAAATGGTCTGAAGGCTTTATTGGTGGCAGTGAAAGAGAAAAATTAGAAGTGGTGTTTGTCAATAGCCTGTGAAAGTGCCGGGGGCAAGCATGTTAATGCTACACAACTTGCCCCTTGTCTGGCTGATAAGGGAAGAGTTGAGCAGGGTTTTGAATTCTGTGATGCAGCAGTGAGGGTGTCTTGCGGCATGAGGGGTTGCTAATTCCCTAGAAGATAGGATGAAAATCCAAAAAGACTTTGAAAGATTAGAGTGCTGGGCCAAAGCTAACAGAATGGATATCAACAGAGGGAAATGTAGGGTGCTACATCTAGGTAAAAAGAAGGAATTGCACAGATATAGGATGGGGGATGCTTGGCTGGAGAATAGTACCTGTGAAAGGGATCTGGGAGTCTTGGTGGACCACAAATTGAACATGAGTCAGCAGTGTGATGCGGCGGCCAGGAAAGCCAATGCGATTCTTGGTTGCATCAACAGAACTATAGTGTCTAGATCAAGGGAAGTGATAGTGCCACTCTATTCTGCTCTGGTCAGACCCCACCTGGAGTACTGTGTCCAGTTCAGTGCGCCTCAGTTTAAAAAGGATGTTGACAACCTCGAGCGGGTGCAGAGGAGGGCGACCAGGATGGTTGAGGATCTGGAGGAAATGTCTTATGAGGAACGGCTTAGGGAACTGGGAATGTTTAGCCTTTCAAAAAGAAGACTGAGAGGGGATATGATAGCTATGTTTAAATATTTGAAAGGATGTCATATTGAAGAGGGAACAGGTTTGTTTTCCATGGCTTCAGAGACTAGGACTCGGTGCAATGGTTTCAAACTACAGGAAAAGAGATTCCATTTGAACATTAGGAAGAACTTCATGACAGTTAGAGCTGTTCGGCAGTGGAATATGCTGCCACAGAGGGTGGTGGAGTCTCCTTCTTTGGTGGTTTTTAAGCAGAGGCTGGATGGCCATCTGTCGGAAAATATTGTGAAGGGGTTCCTGCATAGCAGGGGGTTGGACTAGATGGCCCATGAGGTCTCTTCCAACTCTATGATTCTATGATTCTATGAACACCCGACGGGGATGCGCTCGGCTGGGGTCGCCGAGTATCTGCGGTAAGCTCTCCGGGTAACCCCTCCCGCCGCTTCCATCTCTCCCCTTCCATCTCTCCCCCTTCAATGCTAACAATGGGCTCGGCTCAGGCGGTGCAAATGACAAACGACAAACAAAATGACAAATTTTTGAAAAATTTCGCGACAAACGGAAACGACCCGAAATGGACCCGTTCCGGCAAATGAAAACTCAAAACGTCATTTTTTCTAGTCGTGCCCATCTCTACTTACAACACGATGAAACAGCATGTCATTTTTTGTTTTGTGACTATCTCTGTTCTGTAGCTAATAATGGGCTCGGCCCGCCACTTTCATCTCTCCCCCTTTCAATGCTAACAATGGGCTCGGCTCAGGCGGTGCAAACGACAAACAAAATGACAAATTTTTGAAAAATTTCGTGACAAACGGAAACTACCCGAAACGGACCCGTTCCGACAAACGAAAACTCGAAACGTCATTTTTTTCTGGTCGTGCCCATCTCTACTTACAACACGATGAAACAGCATGTCATTTTTTTTGTTTTGTGCCTATCTCTATTCTGTAGCCAATTGTGTATCCACCTTGCACGTGATTTATCCAGCTCGCACCATGTTAGTTCTAGGCCCTCACAGAGATACTTACTGAAATGAAAAAAATGAGCAGGCTTTTGTTAAGATCAAAGCTTAAACAGGGAACTTAAAGAACTACAAATACCAGCTCTGGAGGAATAATTGCCTTTTATGTTTGAAACATACACTTAAATGTCTAATTCAGCTTCAGCAAAGTAGTTTTCCCATGTACCATTTAGGAATCTTTTCATAGGAAAGTGCAGGTTAGGGTTTTGCTTGTTTTTTTATATTTGTATTTAATTTGTTTTCAACATCCTTTCTTATTTTTCAAACCATTTCTAGTCATAGGGCAGCTAGTCAGGTGTGTATATGGCTACAAACTGCACTTTACTATTATCATTAAAATGCAGAGTAAAACCCAGTTGCTAGTCCCAAGCAGAGCGGATTCTGCAGCCAGGTACCTAAACCAAGGTGTGAACGTTGACTTCTAGACAAAATCTTTTGTGAGTTTTGGCATTTTGTCTGTACAGTATGTGGTCTATGGGTCCAAGAACGAATAATCTGAGTTTCCATTATGTCTTAAGGGAAATTTGCTTTGATATACGAGCGCTTTGGTTTACAAGCATGTTTCCAAAATGGGTTATGCTCTTAACCTAAGATATTTATGTACATAGCATGGCCTATATCCCCATCTAATGGCCAGTTCTTGTAAATCACAATTTTTATTTAATATTTTCAGGCAGTGGATATGTGAACCCACAGATCCTGATCTCTTAGATTGTGTGTGTGTGTGTGTGTGTGTGTGTGTGTGTGTGTCTGCCTGCCTGCCTGCCTCCCTGCCTGCCTGCCTGTCTGCCTGCCTGCCTCTCTGTGTCTGTCTGTCTGTCTGTCTGTTATACTGTACCTCAGGAAATCAGGGGATTTGTTTGTCATGTTCTGGAGATGCCCACATATAATATTTTGGTGCCCATTTAAAGATATTGCTTGGTTGGGGGAAAACTATTAGACTGTTGATTTTGATGGCTGAGAAGATTTTAAAGGGATGCATGTGTTCTAGAGGTGGGCACGAAATAGAAAACTGATAGTTCATTTCATTCTGTTTCATCCCTCTCATTTCATTTCATTTCATTTCATACAAATTTTTAAAACAAAAATTTGTATGAACTGAACCAAAATGAACTGGTTCGGCTTACCTGGCTGGAGACCGCTGCTGCTTCTGAGAGACCGCTTACCTGGCTAGAGACCGACAAAGACGCTGGGGGCTGCCACAGCTGCCAAGGGACTGCCGCTGCCAACGCCAAGGCCAGCACCATTTTTTTATTTTTATTTTTATTTTTAAATTCCAGCACCAACGACGCAGCCCCCCAGGGCTGGGTTGGTTCTTTTAACATTTATTTATTTTTATTTTTTACATTTTACAGTGCTGATCATGTGGCTCTGGGCCAGGTCAGCACTTTTTAAAAAAAAAAATTTTTTTAAGCCCCGATGCCAGGACTCCCCCCCCCCACACACACACAGCTGAGAGGCACTTGCTTCCCTGCGCTGAAGAGAACGTCGGGCCTCGGTGCAGCAGGAAGGTAAGTATCATCCAAATGAAAAATGAAATGAATGAAATGTTTCATTTTTCTTTGATGGGTTGCTTCATTATTTCTTTTGTTAGCTAACAAAACTAATAACAAATAATGAAAAAAATAAAAATTCATTTTGTGCTCATCTCTAATATGTTCTCATTAGGAATGTATGCCTCGCCTCCAAATCCTAAGTTTATTTATTGTTCTTAAGTACCTCGACCAGCGATGGCAAACCTTTTAGAAACCAAGCCCCCAAACTGCAATTCATAACCCACATATTTTCACAAAGTGCCAATATAGCAATTTAACCTGAATACAGATGGTTGTGAAGGGGTGATGTCGGGTGCCCACAGAAAGGGCTCTGAGTTCCACCTTTGGCACCCATGTCATAGGCTCACCAACACTGACCTAGACCAATAGGCTGTTTTGTAGCACCACATGCCACGGTGCAAATTTTACTAACATACAGCGGTACCCTGACTTAAGAGCAGCTCGACTTAAGAGTAGAAAACTGTTGGCATTTTAACTGCCATCTTACAAATTTTAGATACGGACTGCTTGACTTACAAATATTTGTTTTTCTTTTTTTCTTTTTTGACTTATTTTTTCAATTTTTTAGATAGGTACCCTGACTTAAGAGTTGTTCGACTTAAGAGCATGCATTCGGAACGGATTAAATTCATAAGCTGAGGTACCACTGTACTTCTATGCATCTTTTCACCCACCCTGGGAAACAGTTCCCATTGGTGTTCACTTCTACAGTTTTCTGTTGTCAGTGTTTTCCCAAACAAACAAACATCCCTGCAGCATTGAGCCTACCCATCTTTGCCACTCAGGAAAGTTAAAAACATGTAACAATTGTTTTGACCAAGAAGGCCATTGCTTAAAACATATGTTTAGAATTGTAGTACTCCTCCTTTAAAAAAATAAGGCAAACAAAAAGACACTAGAAATATCTAAACAAATTTCCTTCTCTAATTTAGAGCAGTTTAGTTTCCCCCTTCGAGGTCTTGAATTCTAGATGTCAATTTAAAATATTTAAATACTGATTTTTCATGACCCTTGCCAGATAAGTGGCTCAGGGCTTGACAGCCAAGTGTGCTGTTAAAATTAAAGATCTTTTTGACCCATAAATTTCACGTTTTTTAAAGATAGGAAATTAAGAGCAAGCCAATGAAATTGTTCAACAGGGCAGTCTTTGATATGAAAGCAATTTCCAATATGTCACTAGGTGCCTCTGTACATACACACAAGTGCTTAGGTTTTCCATCAGAAATGCAGACAAGTATGGAGATTTCTGTAGAGAAGAATTTGAGGGAAAACAGACTGTATAATCCCAGCACTTTCCGTTCCTGTTACTGCTTTGTCTTCTGTTCCAATATATGTTTTCATTGTGCATTTGAGGTCAGGTTCATTTACAACACAATTCATTTGCAAACAGGATTTCTCAAGAAGACTACAAGTGAACTTTGAGAACCTGAAAAAAGGTTTCCTTTATGGAGCTCAGTGGGACAATCAAACAGGGAATATATATGAAGTAATTGATATTTATCTAGAGACTGATCTCATAGAGACAGACTGAAAGGATGTGAATTCTTTAGCCCTTTTACCAAGTTAGCAGTTTTTACAACAATTACAGTGTGTTAGAAATTCCGATTGAATCTTTTCATCAAAGATCAAAACCCCAGTTTGCACTGGCTTATGAAAATACACTCAATTGTTATTAGCAGACTTTAATTGCAGCAAGATGGTTTTGGGCCAAAGAGAGGCCTTTGTTCTAGTAATGCAGAGGTAATGGCAATACTTTAGTGGATTTTACAGCTGAGATGCTAAATAAGAGTCCCTAAGCTGGAAAAATCTTCTCCCTCAGAGATACCATCTTTTGCCTAAAGCAAAAGGAATTAAGGAATATTTACATGATTTAAAGCTAATTTTATTGCATATTATATTCCTTTGTGGCCTTAGAGTCAAACACTAACAGATTTGATCTTTCTTTTACAAAAATGTAAATATTTATATAATGTAATAAATCTATCTACATGAAAAAAATCCATATTGAAACAATATAAAGTATTTTATTTTCAAGTTACTGTTCATTAGTAGGGGTAAGTAGCATTGAACATCTGTCTCTATTAAGTTGAGGTTGTGTATTAAATCTAGAAATCATGTCATAAAACAAAAGGAGGGGGAAAATCAAACAATACTGTCTAGAATGCAGTGCTGCATACTTCATTTTCAAAGGCAATGGGATGTTGTTCATCATCTCACAAAAATTAAATGCTTTATATGGCAGCAGTGCTTGACAGGTTGCACCCCAGGGTAGCAAAGATGTTGAAACCCCAGCCTGGATTAAACTACAGTGTACTGAACTATGTGTATGTAGAAAGGGACATTTTGTAAATATGGCAATGAGGAACTGTGCAGTATACTTAGCATAGAGATGCAGCAAAAACTCATTATTTACCATGCTCTCTGTCTCATACCCTGGTTTTTAACAGTCTCATATTGTAGGCCCTCTGTACTATAAATCGCAACTGATAAAGAGAAAAATAAAATAAACCACTAGGAGAAAAGGGGTGAGAAAATGAAGAAAGCGACAGTAACTGCACACAAAATTTGATGTTAAATATTAGTGAGGAAAAACCATTTGCTTCATTCAGACCAGGGTTGCCATTTCTGCTGGGGTTTTTTTAATTCAACCAAGAAATAGCTTTTTCAAATATTTGAAGACTACCAATGTTTCCTCTAATTTTCAGCCCCTCTGAGCAGGGCTGTTTTCTTTATGAATGCACCTCCCCTGCACGGCTCTTGGCGCAATTGGAACAAAAACAAATGCTATGTGGTGCACAGGGGAGGAGAAGCCCTGTGTGGACGGGGGACAGACTTATGTGAGTGTATGCCTTATTTAGAGGCAACCTTACAGACTACCAAGCCTAACGATACAGGCATTTTCATTGCTGGATTTTGGTTCTTCACTGTAAATATGAGCCTGCCCATACTCTAAGATCAGGCCAGGAGGCCCTGCTGAATGTGCCATCCCTCAAAGAGATAAGGGGGGTGGCATGTCGAAGCAGGGCCTTCTCAGTGGTTGCCCCCAAACTCTGGAATACCCTCCCTACGGAGATCCGCCTGGCTCCAACACTTTTGACTTTTTGGCGCCAGGCAAAGACCTTCCTGTTTGGCCAGCATTTTAACTAGATTACTCAGTTGGACACATGAGCAGCATAGATGTATAATCTATAATTGGTACTGTATGTTGTTTTAATTGTATTGTATTTTATAGTTTTAATAATTTTATTGTTTTATAGTTTTTAATACTTGTTGTATGCCTCCCAGAGATCTTTTGGTAGTGGGGCGGCTAAAAAATCTTGTTAATAAATAATAAAATAAAATACCATTATGTTAGAAATTCCTCTTTTTCTCTTTTTAATGTCAAAATGGTTAGCTCACAGCCCATAGGATATTTTTAAAAGCCAAAATATTGCTTCTTTCAAGCCATCAAAAGTAACCAAAATACTTGGAGCACTACCGTAGCTGCCAAATAGACTATTGAGTCCATCTAATTTGTGAACAGCACTATTAAAAGATCCAGCTAAATTTATTCTGGAAATCAAATTTTCATTTTGGCATGTTCTGGAAGGCTATATACAAGCCAGTCTTTTTCTATACATTTTCTTTGAAATGCACCAGTTCTTAAAACTATGCCTCCCACTTCAGTCAACAATGAACTGAAGTGAGTCGTGACTATAGGTCTCCATACAGCTTCCCTGAGTTACCCATTTTAATATTATCTGCCTTGCAGAGATGTTGGTAAATCTTTGGTCCAAGTTGCAAATCAAGGTTCAAGTCTTTGGATCCCAGTCCTGAGTCCAAATCCCCAAAATTCAATTCCTATTAAAAGCAAGCCCCCCTCCCCCAAAAAGGAGAGTGTTTATGTGGGAGGTCTGAGGCTTGGGAACCTCAGACCTCCCACATAAAATGGTTCCCATTTGCCTTTTCCCATAGCATCTGATTATCACCACTAATTTCACTAGAAAGGCATATAGGGATCAAAATCCAATCCATTTATTCACAGAAAGCTGTGGTCTTAGCTATATCAAAACTGCCTATCAGATAAGCATGTAGTTTTCTTGGTATAAGATTGGCTTCCCAGCCTAGTGCAAAAACTCAAGAGATTTCACAAATTTCTCTAAACAATTGGCCCCCAGTCTGGGACAGTGAGGTCTCATCACAACTCCATCCACAGTGAAGACCCACTCCACTAGTGCTGAGCATGCTGGAACTTAAAACCCACTCAGGGCAGCCACACCAAGTAATCTCTTTGTGATGCCTCCCCTCAAACCTCAACACATTTACCAGGCTACACTGACTGCTTTGAATGACTACAGAATTATAAGAATGCATCTCAGCACTGAAAGCCAATGACATAGAATCAGAGGCTGAGCTTGTTCGAGTACTGAGTTTAATGCATGCAGACGAACCACACCGACACGCAGGAGAGAATTCTTTTAAATAATTTCATACTGTAAGAACTGAATTTAAAATAGCAGAAGGTTTCATTCGTATCTAGTAAACTGAATGACAAGACTTCCACTTGATAGTTATGTTGGGTTAACCAGTTCTATGTTAATTCATCCAAGCATTTTCAAGTCTGCAGTCAAGAATTTTTTTTCATGAATTTGAATCAGTGTTGTTAAACAGTCCATGGGTCCCTTGAAAAAAATTACATTTAAAATTTGGTTTCAAATTTGGGTGAAATAAGGCTTGCAGTTATTCAAGGTGAAGTAGCTGAGCTTTAATGCATGTAGAAAATCTCTCCGAAGCATTCTCCTATGCTTATTGCAATAACAACTTTGTTTAAAAAAGTAGAATGCTACAAAATTCAAAGATACATATCAGACCATAAAACACCAGATATTTATATAAATATTCAACACAAAGACAAACTTCATTGTTAAAACAGTAAGGTTTCCAAATATTTGAATGTGGTTCAAGGCATTTACCATCCAAAGTGAGTGGAAGACTTCACTAAGGCACTATGTTTGTTTTTATTTTTACAGTATGAAACATACCCGTGCATTCAAATGAAAGCTGCGTTACGTCTTGATCAGGAAGTTTCAGACATTTCATTTCCCATCCCCAGCCCATTGCATACAACAATAGCCTGGGGTGTGTTGAAGTCCCACCTGTTTGATCCTTCCCAACACCCATTAGGTATGTGCTTCTGATTTGTCTGGGGATCGATGAAAGAGCAGCATGATAAGTGGCAGACAGATTGTGCTTGAGTTCCCCACATCTGTAAAAAGGGAGGTTTTCAATACACACGTGAATGGCTTCCCTGACCACTTTCTCGAACCACCTATCTTCTTTGTCTAATATGTGTACATCCTCATGTTTGAATGAGTGACCTTTGTCCTTCAAATGGAGGTACACTGCTAATTCTGGTCTTGAGCTGTTGCTCCTCCTATGTTGGGCCATCCTCCTGTTTAATGGCTGTTTGGTTTCTCCAATGTAGAGGTCTACACACTCCTCACTGCATTAGACCACATATACTATATTGCTCCTCTTGTGCTTTGGTGTTGGGTCTTCCTATGGAATATTGTCCTAACATTACTCCTATTGTGTTTGTCCCTGTACTGGAGGGAGAGCATAATTCTGCAAACATCCCAACTATTCAGCATGATTTTGAATCAACAGAAGATTCCTTTTGCACCGTTAAAACATGGGAGATTTTTGCCAACCTGTTTGGGGTGGGGGGAGGCAGGCACGGAGGAGGCTGGGGATGGTGGCTCAGTGGAGTCAGGTTGCCTTTCCTATTTAAGGGAGCAGGCTGTTTGCCCCAGGCTCTTTCAACGTTTCAATGAAATGTGTGTGTGTGTGTGTGTGTGTGTGTGTGTGTGTGTGTGTGTGTGTGTGTGTGTGTATTATATAAGGCATAAAAATAAAAGAGACTAGTGCAGATAGGTGTGCTCGAGCTCTGCGGGTGGGATGTGAAGGCTTTGGGGCCTGGGGGTGATCAGTTGCCCCCCTGTTTCTTTGGAGGTACAACCCCCTCTCCTTTTTTACCACTTCCCAGCATTGCCTTGCTGAGGTGAGGTACTCTTGGGGGTTAGGAAGTGTGATTTACTAATCCCCCTCCCCCTTTAGGTGTGTGATTTAGGTCTGAGTGGCTGGGTGCATTAGCCTAGGGCACAAGGGATGTGGTGGTCTTGTCTTATTTCATATTGTTATAAATAAATATAATACATATAATAAATATTGCAGAATTGTGCAGAATTGCATAATTGGTGGGCTTTGGGGGCTGGATTTAGGTAGGGTGAGTCTAATCTGCTTATTGGCAGTATAAGTGTTAAGGCTTGCATGTTAGTTAAGGTACTAAAGGGTTCAGCAGGATGGGTCCTAAGAAGGTGCAGGGAAACAAGAAAGGTAAACAGTCAGCAAAGTGTAAGGCGGCACCACCACGACCTGTTATACACCTTCTTCGGATGAGGAAGATTGGCCAGATTTTGGGACCATTTTGAGTAAATTCAGTACTCTGGAGAGGAAATTTGGCCAAAAAAAATCAGCTATGAAGGTTAGTGGGGTGTGGAGGTCAAGTAGGGAGTCTAAGGTTGAAAAGATGGCTGAATTGCGGCAACTTGCTGTTGTTATGCTCTCTCGTATCACTGTTTTGGAGAGTGAGCGAGAGGGTCTGCCTTCATCAGAACTGATGGTGATGAACACTTAGGATTCCAGTGTTGCTGAGGCAGCTGCTGAATGTGATCCCGGCATCAAGAAGAATGCTTCACAGATGGTGGAAGCAGATAGTGGGCCTCCAGTCCTGCCCATAGAAGCTTCATCTTCAGTTGGGGAGGTTCTTGGGGAGTCCAGGAGAGTGTTTGGTGCAGGAGCCATGGTGTCTCTCAGCAGGGGAGGGCCATGTGAGTGGGCTACCACACATAACTACTCACAGGTGTCGGGGATGTAGCTGTGGGGCCCTGTTGCTCTGCAAGCGCCCCCTATAACCATGGGAGGTTATACTCCATGGGGTATAACTCTGTAGCAAGGGAGGCCCTTCCTAGTGGCGACCATTTGCTCCCAATCAGCGATCATCTCCTTCCGGCTATGGTGTTAAAAAATTGAAGGGGAGAATTTGTGGATGTGTTTGAGTTGCTTCATAGGGAAGTGGAAAAGAAGGGTTCAGAGAAGGGGGGATGAGACAGAGAAAAGCTGAAAAAGAAAAAAGCCTGATAGGTTATGGGCTAGTTGGCTTTCAATTTGCAGGGATGGTGGTTAGGACCAACAGGGCATTTTCACTGTTCCAGTATTTGGACCATATATATAGGGCATATACAGATTTTCCCGACAACACTTGGCTGCTTTATGATGAAGGGTTCTGTTTGAGGGCAGCTATCCAAAGCTTTCAGATGTCACATGCTTGTAACTGTCCTTGTAGCTGACTACTCTCTGCTCTAACAGCATTGTTATGACTATATTTCACATACCTTAGATAACAGACTCTAAACCAGAAAAGAGAGTACAGTTAATATCACAGCTTAGAGAATCACACTATGTCCCTTCATCCTTATTTCCTTACACTGGAAACTTTGGAAACTAAAAATGGTTAAATGCTATTTAACATTTTTAGAAAACAAATGACTAGACAGGCTATAAATGTAATCATAGGCATAATATGGAGGTATACAATAGCATAGTGCAATGAAAGTAACTTAAGCACAAATAATACTATCAGTATTTCAAATTATATAGACTAGTGATGAATTATTGGTTGCAAATATCTTAAAACAAATAAAAAGAAAGATTAATCATAAAAATACTGGAATACAAACATTAAGTATGGAAAGCTGTATGACATTAAACAGAAACTATTATGAACTGAGAATTTGATCAGGAATGAATGTATCCTCTTCTGCTGGTGTAGCTTCAATACCAAAATGCATTCTTGACCAGCTGTCAGCTAAAATGTTTTGACTTCCTGGAATGTATTCAATTTGGAACATACTTAATCTTGTAATGATAGGCTCCATCTGAGTAAATGCTGGTTGCTTGCTCTTAAGCGTGCTACCCATTTCAAAGCTTGATGATCAATTTGTAAAACAAAGTTAGTACCCCAAAGGTAAGGTCTAAGCATCACGAATGCCCACACAACTGTCAGGTATTCTTTCCCAGGTATTGAATAATAAGCTCTTTCTTGTGGTAACCTATGCCAAATTCTGAAGCATTGGTTTGAAGAACACATAGTTTCTGAAAATCAGGAGCAACCAATGTAGGAGATTGCATTAGGTGACTTTTCAAAGTTTCAAAAGCAACTTGGCATTCTCTTATGTGTCAACTCAATTAAAAGTAGGGCTATGTGACTGAAGTATGGAATACATTTTTGATAGTGTCCCACAAGGCCCAAAAATGATTGGACTTGCTTCTTGTTTTCAGGAATAGGCCAATTTTTACACTCTCAACTTTTGCTTGTAACAGGTCTAGATTAGAATCTTTTATCATCTCTGGTAAAGCTGCTTTGACTTTCATCAGGTGTGCTTCTCTGTGGATATATGGTTTAAAACTGTTAACATGGAAGACCTGTGGTTTCTTTTCATAGTTAGACATTCTCACAACATAATTGTTGTTCCCTAATTTCTGCTCAATGACTCCTGGGCCTAGCTAATGTACTTGCAGTTTGTTGTGCTTGACGGTGTCTAAGAGCAACACTGAATCTCCCACTTTAGAACATAAGAACATAAGAACATAAGAAGAGCCATGCTGGATCAGGCCAAAGGCCCATCTAGTCCAGCTTCCTGTATCTCACAGTGGCCCCACCAGATGCGTTTGGGAGCGCATGAGACTAGATATCTGACTCCTGATACCACTCCCCTGCATCTGGCCCTGGAAGTACCCTGGTTTTAAGCCTGGAGATTACACATCTCCATCATGGTTTCTAACCTGTGATGGACTTTTCCTCCAGGAATCTGTCCAATCCCCTTTTGAAGGCATCCAGGCCAGATGCCATCACCACATTCCTGTGGCAGGGAGTTCCATAGACTAACAACGCGCTGGGTGAAAAAATATTTTCTTTTGTCTGTTCTTACTCTCCCAGCCCTCAATTTGAGTGTATGTCCCCTAGTTCTGGTATTTTGTGAGAGGAAGAAGAGCTTCCCTCTATCCACTTGACTCATGCCCTGCATTATTTTGTACATCCCAATCATATCCCCCCTCAGGCGCCTTTTTTCCAGACTAAAGAGCCCCAATTGTTTTAGCCTTTCCTCATAAGGGAGGTGCCCCAGCCCAGTAATCATTTTAGTCCCTCTCTTCTGCACCTTTTCCAGTTCCACTATGTCTTTCTTGAGATGCGGTGACCAGAATTGTACACAATACTCCAGGTGCGGCCTTACTATTGTTTTGTATAATGGCATTATAATGTTGGCTGTTTTATTTTCAATCCCCTTTTTGATAATCCCTAGCATGGAATTGGCCTTCTTCACCGCTGCCACACATTCGGGAGACACCTTCATGGAGCTGTCCACCAACACACCAAGATCTCTTTCCTGATCTGTCACGGATAACTCAGAGCCCATGAGTTGATAGATAAAGTTTTGATTTTTTTGCCCCAATATGCATTACTTTACATTTGGCTACATTAAAACGCATTTGCCATTTCGTAGCCCATTCCCCCAGTTTGGAGAGATCCTTCTGGAGCTCTTCACAATCTTCTCTGGTTTTTACGACACGGAAAAGTTTTGTGTCATTTGCAAACTTGGCCACCTCACTGCTTATCCCTGTCTCCAGGTCATTTATGAACAGACTGAAAAGCACCGATCCCTGGGGCATACCGCTTTTCACCTCTCTCAATTGTGAAAATTTCCCATTGACACCTACTCTTTGTTTCCTGGATCTCAACCGGTTCTCAATCCATAAGAGGACCTGCCCTCTTATCCCCTGACTGTGCAGTTTTCTCAGCAGCCTTTGGTGAGGGACTGTGTCAAAAGCCTTTTGAAAATCCAGATAGACTATATCCACCGGTTCACCCAAATCTGCATGCCTGTTGACCTTTTCAAAAAATTCTAAAAGATTTGTCAGACAAGACTTACCCTTGCAGAAGCCATGCTGATTTTCTCTCAGCAAGGTTTGTTCTTCTATGTGTTTTAAGATTTTCTCTTGGATGAGGCTTTCCAGCATCTTCCCTGGGACAGATGTAAGGCTAACTGGCCTGTAGTTTCCCGGGTCCCCCCTCCTTCCTTTTTTAAAAATTGGTGTGACATCTGCTATCCTCCAGTCCCCCGGCACTGTGGCCGTTTTAAGAGACAAGTTGCATATTACCATTAAGAGATCTGCAATTTCATTTCTCAGTTCCCTAATAACCCTTGGGTGGATGCCATCTGGGCCCGGTGACTTGTTAATCTTCAATTTATCAATTAGTCCTAAAACATCCTCTCTTTTAACCTGTATTTGATTTAATTCTTTAGTCAAGAGGGGCCATTCGGGCAGCGGAATCTGCTCAAGGTCTTCTGTCGTGAAGACAGAAGCAAAGAACTCATTTAATTTCTCTGCAATTTCCAAGTCCTCCTTAATCTCCCCTTTTCCTCCCTCACCATCCAGAGAGCCAACTGGTTCTCTGGCAGGTTTTCTACTTCTAACATATTTAAAGAAGCTTTTATTATTACCCTTTATATTGCTAGCCATTCGTTCCTCAAAATCTTTCTTTGCCTCTCTTATCATCTTCTTACATTTCTTTTGCCAGAGTTTGTGTTCCTTTTTATTTTCCTCATTTGGGGAGGACTTCCATTTACAGAAAGACCTCTCCTTGTGCTTTAGAGCCTCTCTAACTCCACTTGTTAACCATGCATGTGCCCTCTTGGATTTAAATGAGCTCTTCTTTCTTTGTGGTATGCACTTGTGCTGGGCATCTGTTACCGTTGTTTTAAACAGGTTCCATGCACTCTGAAGAGATTGGATTCTTCCAACCTTCCCCTTCAATTTCTTTCTAACTAGTTTCCTCATCTGAGGGAAGTTTGCCCTTCGAAAATCAAGGGTTTTTATGTCTGATTTGCTTGACATTCTTCCTCCAACATGCATGGCAAAGGAGGTTGCAGCATGGCCACTGTTCCCCAGAGGCTCAGTGACATTCACACTGTCTATAACAAGATTCAGCATCATGGTAGCTTTTCTGAGTCTGGTGAGCTTTTTGCAAGCTCTCCTCTGTGATCTCAGTGATAACTTTAGGTTTGTGCTGCAACTCATGTACATACTTGGGCACTGGCACACTCATGTCTGGGAGACCTCCCTCCCACTGGGCTTTTAACAGTTCTACACGAGTTCTGAGGTTTCTCCCAAAGAGTACTTCTGTGGGTGAAAGACCATTTAGACTTTATTTATTTATTTATTGTAGGGATTTCTTCTCTGGGATATCCTGAGATATGATTAATCTCCCTTAACCAGCTGAGAGATTAATAGTGAAGAAATGATGAGCTCGAACAACACAGGGATCTTTTGGTGCTTAGCATCAGGGAGAACGATGAGTCAGGGAGGCTTGTCGATGGTAAAAAGCTCTCCTCCCTCCTGTGCTAGACACTTTTATTAGTTCTCACAAATCACATACACGTCAGCAGAGCCTCATCCAATAATCATACAGCTTATATTTTCTGAGTATGCTCTGTGGAATAGCATTGTCTTATATCCTTTGGAATGCAGCCTCCCCCTGTTTTTCAGGGGCCATCTTTAACAGAGGCTTTACTCAGCTCTTATTGGTCAGCCTTTTACCCAATAAGAGAGTGTTACTAGTGTGATGTAAGACCCATGCTGTTTGTCTGAGATTATTCAGAGTTAGGCTGACTAAGCATAGGCAGAGCATTAGAGGCAGATTCCCTCAAATTCCACTGTTTAAAATAATTAAAAAAAGTAAAAAAGTGTAGAATATGATACCTTAATACAATCAAAGGTGTGTTACTTGCAAACTATAGTGATCTAACTACAATATTATAACATATTAGTGAATTAAGTGAAGGATATATAAGCATATTTTTCTTAAAAATAATTCAGTATTATTTAAGCTTACTTTTCAACCATCAGACTGTGCTATAAGCAGTTTCAACCTGAAGGTGGCAGTATTGTATCATTTATGTAAAAGAAGTGTTCTTTACCCCTTTCTTAAAAAATTTTTTGCAGTAGTGTTAGAATAAACTTCAGAAAAATATGTTTGGATCATTTGTATACAACAGCATGAAATTATGAACAGCAACACAACTGCTAACATAGTTATTATCAGTTTTCTAATTCCAAGTCAACTTTGGTATCTAGTCCCACCACCAGCTAAAAGAGTTATAATTCAACATCAATGCAAGGAGAAATATAGTCACTTCTGCAAATACAGTAACAGCTTGCGTTATAGGTATCATGAAAAAACATGTCTCCAATGTGTAGCAAACCTGAGACATGAGTGTCAGCTTTTTGTCCTTTAGTGGGTTTGCTAAAACCAGTCCCACAAACGCGATGGATGACTGTAACAAGGAGTTCACCTGCTCAAGAGAAGAAGGAAACAGATAATTAATGTCATAACCTGTGAGCTGACAAGCTCTATGTTCTGTGGTGGTGTACAAAATAGCAGTTGGCTGCTTGGGGATTGATAAGATGGCACAATGCAGTGAATCAGCAGGAGTGGGTGAAGTGTGCCCAGTGAGAGCAGCAAAGAGAGGTGACAAGTCTGTTGTAGAAATTGAGAGAAAAGTCTTTGCTGAGATGTCCCAGGGTGTGTTGCAGCCTCACCAACTTGAAGATTGATGGAATTTCTAGCTTTGACAGTCATGGGGAAGAGGCATGCTCTTCTAAAATCACAGTCACATCCGCCCCTGAGTCTGAGACTGGAACAACAGCCATTAACTGAGAGGTGGGCGTTGCTTGTGACGGCGGCCGGAGTCTCAAAATAGCAATAGGCTGCATTCAGTTGCTGTGTCTTCTGTACCCAGATGTGAATTGGAAAACAACCATTGGCATCTGGAGAGACCAGCCCAGGGGTGACATGAATGCCCTTTGACAAAGCAGAGTTCATAGGGAGCAAGGCAGCTTGAGGAGGGGGGCTGCTGACCGAGGCAGAATACAAAGAGAACACTGAACATGGCATGAAGGGAAAAAAGGCAGTTGCTAACTTCAGTTCCCTTTCTCCATTTCTCCACCAATCATGTTTTTTTGGATATTCCCCATCCTTTAGCCATTCGGATGCTGTCTGATGGCCAGAAGGGGTGAGCTGTAAGGAGTCTGTGACCACCTTCTGTTCCAATTTCCCTGTTGTTTCACCTGGGCCTGGGCGGAGCCCGGGTTTGAGTTTCCCTGCGCTTCGTCTTCTCTGTTTTTGTTATTAGCAGGGTTGGGAATTGCATTAACTGCCGCAGCAAGGAGCTGTGCTTTATATGAATGTGATCCTACATTTTGGCACAGTTCCATCATATCCGTGATGGTGGAATTGGACCGTGAATATGTGGAAGTCAATGCCTGTCTACAATCCTCATTTGCATTTTCATAGGCTAGCTGTTTAGATATCAGCTTCCTACCCTTATCATTTTCTAATTGTCTCTCCAGTGCAGTTAGGAGGCGAGTGACAAATTCTATATATGGCTCCTTTGCCCCCTGTCTGATTGAGGCAAAACCGGCTGTTGATGTGGGGTCCCCTTTTTGTGGCAGATAAGTCCATGCTCTAATAACTATAGCAGCAACTTGTTCCAATGCCTGATCAGTGAGGGCAATTTGCTGGGCTGTGGTTAAATGATTGCCCTCGCCAACCAACATTTGCAGGGTGATATTAATGTTGGCAGTTCTATTTTGCTGAGCCTTATTCACGGCCAGGCGTCTCCATTCAGCCCTAAACAGCAAAAGATCACCCGGGGGAATATGCCACTAGCTAATTGGTCCCAATCTTTGGGAATCAGTCTCTGCTCTGCTATATTATTCAGCAAGACTTTGGTATAAGGGGCCTGAGTGCCATTCATCTTTACACTTTTGTGTAGGGATTTGATATATTCCAAGGCTAACGGTTCATGTCTGTCCAAGACCGCTGGCTGGGCGCCCACTGCGGGATGCCCCCTGATTACAGGGTATAAAGAAGGGACTGGTGCCTCTTCTTCTGCCATTAATTGAGCCACAGCTATAGTGCTAGACAAGTCTCTTTGTTGGAGGGATGTTAGTTGAGAAGTTTGTTGTGCTGGACCCAAGGGCAAAGTCTGTCCATCCAGAGGTGGTGGTTCTGGGTCAATCTGCTCAAAGGGACACTTTGGGGCAGCAGCTGAGGCTATGTCTCCTGTGGTTAGGGACTGAGGCTGTGTGGTAGTAACTGGCGTCTGACCTCCCATTCTAAAAATTTGTGTGGTAGATGCTTGGCTGAGCAGGGTATTTCTTGGGGTCAGCCGTATCAAGCACATGCGTATCTTGCTCCACATCATTTGATCAATTACAGTTGCACGTGAGTCAGATTGTAACGCCTTGCCTATCTTGTCCCATTTTTCCAAGTCTGTGGTTCCAGTTCTATCCTGCTCCACCCAATTACAAATTTTGTCCACTGTTTTGACAAAGTGCTTGACATCCTTTTTTTTCAAATGGATGGTCGTGCTGCTTCAGTAATGCTTTTAAATCTGAAGCCCATTTTTTCTGTTGAGCTGACAAGCCTAAACCCATGTGGGGGAATAGCTGAGGACTGCTGAGTGTCTTTCTTTACCAAAAAAAACTCACCCAGAAGAGTTGCAGACGCACGTCGGGATCCTTATCAGGATGGGGTGGGCAGTTAATGGCATGAAGACGACAGCCGTAGCTTGGTTCTGAGAGGTGTTAGCTGGAGGCCGGCCGGAGGCAATCCGGAGGAGTGATCGCTCTGCTTGCTGATTGTTCTGAAGGCAGGAATGCAGCTGCCAATGATTTACACTGGCATTCAGTATTCCGCTTCATGGAGTGTAGTTTTCTCGACACGGGGCACCATTAAGATGTAGGGATTTCTTCTCTGGGATATCCTGAGATATGATTAATCTCCCTTAACCAGCTGAGAGATTAATAGTGAAGAAATGATGAGCTCGAACAACACAGGGATCTTTTGGTGCTTAGCATCAGGGAGAACGATCAGTCAGGGAGGCTTGTCGATGGTAAAAAGCTCTCCTCCCTCCTGTGCTAGACACTTTTATTAGTTCTCACAAATCACATACACGTCAGCAGAGCCTCATCCAATAATCATACAGCTTATATCTTCTGAGCATGCTCTGTGGAATAGCATTGTCTTATATCCTTTGGAATGCAGCCTCCCCCTGTTTTTCAGGGGCCATCTTTAACAGAGGCTTTACTCAGCTCTTATTGGTCAGCCTTTTACCCAATAAGAGAGTGTTACTAGTGTGATGTAAGACCCATGCTGTTTGTCTGAGATTATTCAGAGTTAGGCTGACTAAGCATAGGCAGAGCATTAGAGGCAGATTCCCACAATTTATTTATTTATTTATTTATTTATTTATTTATTTATTTTGTATATTTTATCCTACTTTTCTTCTTGGAAAAGAACTCAAGGTAGCTTACAATAATGAGGGACAATATACAGTCTGAACATTTAAGACATATTCAAGTTAAGAACAGGGAATTTAAAGGAGGCATCTTAAAACATTAAAATGTAACATTAGAGCTATAAAGAGCATGCAAGAAGAAAAGAAAAATCCATTATGAGGGGTGAAAAGCATCATGGAAATCTAAGGTGTGGCCTGCAGAATGAGGTGAAGCATATAGAACATAGGTATGCCATCAGACCATGACTTCTGAAATTCTTGGATATAAGCCTTTAACATTTTGAACAAAGTTTGTTGAGCTTCCTCTATGGCACCATGACTCTCGGGGTGGTAAGCTATGCTAAACTTTTGCTGCATACCTCTTAACTCACAGAGTGTGACCATCAATTCACCTGTGAGCATTGAGGCTTGGCCACACAAAAGTATGTTAGGCATCCCTCTGTGACTGGTAACCTCTAGAAAAGCTTTAGCAACTTGTTTTGCAGTGATACTCGAAGTAGGGATTGCTTCAACCCACTTGCTGAAAGGACAAACAAAGCAGATTAGGTACTGCTTCCTGGTACTGCTTGTAGGGAGAGGGCCAAAATGTTCATTTGTAGCGTGCTGAACACAGAGCCTAAAGGAAATGTTCCCATTTCAGCTTTTGTATTATCAGTTGGAGTAAACTATGCACTGACACACATCATTCTCTTTACATCTTTGCTTAAATTCAGCCATAACAAATTATTGGTAATTCTCATCAGTGTTTTGCGAAACCCTGTATGGCCTGCTAGAGAATCATGTGAGAGTTTAAGAACTTCCAGCCTATAGCATTGAGGAACCACCAGTTGGCATTGTGGTTCTAAACTGACATTGCCATCAATTAACGTTTCCCTATACAATAGTTTGACATCATTAGAACCTTTCTAGCAAAACCTGGTTTGTTTTGCTGCTGACAAAACCACATATCTGTCTTTTAGGGTAGGGTTCTTTAAGGTAGGGTCAGTTAACTGTTGTCCTCTGAACCTAGCATAAGGCTTCAAAAAAGGAATGTTAACATCATCAGACATGTTAGCAATTGCATCAGGAAAAACATCATTATCATCATTTGCATTAAGAGAATCAGCATCATTAGACACAGCATTACAATATGGAGTCATATTAGTGTCATTGTGATCAGCATCTGAAAGAAAAGGCACATGGTTAGGTGTTATCTCCTCCCCCAAGAGGTCCACTTGGTTCCTATGAAGATAAAACAGAAGTATTAGTATTAGCTTCAACAGGTGAAGCTCTGGCTTGGCTCCTGGTTTGGACAGGATTCATGTTGGAAACCACCTCTCATTGCTGCAGTTGGAGTTCAGCTAAATGGTTCAGGTAGAAGAGATCAGATCCCAGCAAAAGCTTGATCTTCTGTTCAGGAGGATGCACAAGAACCACAATTTGTCCCTCAAAGTTATTGTATCTCACTCTAATCTTAGAAAGTGTGGCTAGTTCCTCAGTTCCTCCTGTTGGGTTGTGTACACCTGCACTGGAAACCTGTATTTTTGTAGAACATTGCTTTCCTGTAAGAACTTGGCTGAAATTGATGAAATGTCCGCGCCAGTATCTAAGAAAGTTGGTATCTGGATCTCATATGAGTCTTTTTGAAGGGTAACGTGGGTGGAAAAAGTCTCCTGAACCCATTTTGCCTTGCTGCAAGACCTTCTGGTCCTAGGATTGAAAATTTTGGTTGCAATTCCAGCTGCTTTCCAGCAGAGAATGCTGCAAATATAGAAATAGATCGAGGATATGGCTACTGGCTGGGTGGAGGGTCATTGATAGGGCACAAACGGAAGTAAATAGGGAGGTCAGAAGGGCTTTGGCGGCTTCACAACAGAGCACCCCAGGATTAGGGTTAAGTGTCCTGGGGCTGCCCCGAACGGGCCTGTGAGGGCCTTTCCAGGCCTTCTGGAGGCCCCAAAAGGGAAGGGTGCATTTCTTGGAGAAGGGCCTTGAGGTTTTTCTGCAGGACATAAAAAGCAGTCAGGTGTCCATGGTAGCGGATATGGTGGGCAGCAGGCATAACCCCTTGCCGTGGGTGTGTTTGGCAGAGGTCATGGCTGGGGGGAGTTAAAAGGCACCCATTTGGGTGTAGGCCAACCCTCCACCTGGTGAATGGAGTCCTAGAGGATTCAGCACTGGTAGGGGGAGTAGGTCAGGCTCCCACGGGTGGCATGTGGCCAGAACCAGGAGCCTCGGGTAGCTTGTGGGGGTATGTTGTTATAGTTGAACTCCTCTGTCCGTGATCTGGACTGGGGTAAGGTAGGCCACTACCCTGACCCCCCTTGAAATAGGGTTGTTTGTTTACTGTTGTAATAAAGTATGACCCATGTTTATCCCACTTCTGTGCCTTGCCTCATTACTCTGCACTGGGTGGACAATGGTATGTATGTGCCTTGTTTTGGATTGCAAAGAGAACTTGCTTTTGAAGCCTTAAGCCTTACACCCCCGCCCAGTTGAAGGCAGAACAAAAGTGCAGCATGGAAAATGGCTGAATAGTTGTAAACATTCCTCCTTTCTTCCCCCTTCCCTTGCCCAGCCTATCCAAATGCTCAGAGTCAGTCGATAGGGTCAAAATGATAAGTGTGTCTCATATTTCCTCACTCCTCCCCACCCTCTTGAAAACTCTCCCTATCCCTTGTTACTTCCTTCATTGCTGTTTTCCTGCCTCTCATCTCCTCTGCTTTTGAGTGGGTGTTTGTTTAAAGATGATTATTTTTGAGGCTGCCCCCACCCAAGAAGGATAGGGACTTAACAATGTGACTGGACAAAAATGACTCAAGTCACAAGCTGAGTCCATTTTTTTGTGGGAGGTGGGGACTGCAAGTTGAGTCCAAGTCAAGTTGCTGGTGTAATTTAAGGGTGACTTGAGTGCAAGTTTCAAGTGACAAGTCCCCATTCCTGCTGCCTTATATTTAGATCCAGAGATAATCTGGAGTTTCTGTTGGGTTACTTCCTAGCACCTCTTCCACTGGTAAAATAGTCTTGTGCATGGTCTGGAGTTGTCTAGGTAATCTATGATGGCCAGTTTCAGCATTCATGCTAGATTACAATAAAGCTACTCAGAGTTGAGCAGGGATGTTGAGGAGAGGACATATTGGAGACTGCTCATTCATGGGGTTGCTATAAATTTTGATGGCACATAACAACAGCAACATCCAGTTTTTGACAAGCTCTACAAATGCATGGAGACGTGTGCTGGATTTAACACTGGGCATTATGTTGTGATAACTGATAATATATATGAACACTAAAATCACTAATGGGAAAGAGACATGGATGAAGAGTACAGTGGTCCCCCGCCCTTTCACGGTTCATACACTGTGGTCCTGCTATATCATGGGACTGCAGCATATGAAAAAAGGCCCCTTGGGGTAAGGGTCAAAGACCTGTTTCAAGCCTCCCATACTTACCCCAGGACTGGGGCTGCCCCGAACGGGCCTGTGAGGGCCTTTCCAGGCCTTCTGGAGGCCCCAAAAGGGCCTCCCTGGGAACCGGAACTCACTTCTGGTAAACCGAAAGTGACTTCTGGGTCATGGAAAATAATTTCTGAGGCCTCCAAGGGCATTTTTAGAGGCCCATTCAGGGAAGCGCCGGGCTGTGGGTAAGTACAAGAGCCTCCAGTTAGGCCCCCCAGGCCTGACCTGACCTGCATCCGCATCTCGCGGATTTTCAATTATTGCGGGTCAGGTCGGGTCCCTAACCCCCGCAATAGGCAGGGGGGGGTCACTGTAGACTGAATTTTCCAGGTGCCTATCCATTTACACAACCTACTTGACAATTCTCTCAATCACGGCATCAAACACACTTAGCCACATAGCTCCACTATTCTAGTTCTCTATCAGACTCTTGCTCCTCTTTGCTTATACAAGAGTCAGTTTGGACATTGTGCCATTTGGTGCTTGTTCTGGGAATATAATGATTTCAACAGAGGCCTTATAGCCATATAACTAGGTAAACATACAGTAAATTATCGTTAGAACAGAAAGGCAGTATCTCTGGGATTCTCCTGATTTTTTGGATAATGTTAAATTAGCAAAACATTTGTGCAAGATTTGTTATGCCAGAGCAAACATGGTCTAAACATTAAAAAAATGGTCAGGGGGAAGGGAGGATATAATTAATTGGATATCTTTGTCCAAGATATGTGTTTGAAATGTGGTTAGTGTATTTTGCTCATTTAACTATTCTAAATATTAACCATTTCATCTGGATTTTATCATTTAGAATCTTCAGGCAATATCATATGTTTTCATAGCAATTTCAGTTTTGGTCCTTATGTAGTCAAAATGTTGGAATTGTTTTTTTCTCCTGTAATGCAAGATATTAATGGGGAGCATGTCCTATATACGTCTACTAATTTAAATATATAAGGTTTCCCTGAATGAGTCAAAATCCTTGAGATGGCCCCTTCTTCCTGTTGTTCCATTGTAAACTGCCTGGATGGTATTAGAACTCCCATATCCTGAAACCTAGTCCATCACGCTATCAACTACATCACACTGGTTCTTCACAATATATTGCTCCTCACTATAGAAAAGGAAAGAACAGAAGCATGCACTTTTTTTTGGTAGAAGTATCCAGATGAATCCTTTTTCTTGTCCGAGGTAAAGAGTAAGACTGGGCAGAGCTTCAAGGTGCACCCAAAAGAGAATAAGAAAATTGCAAATCCCTCCAAAATGCCACCTTCTATATCAAAGATATAGCAAGTGCTCTCAAGTTGTATGATATTTGCCTCCATGTCCGTGGATTTTAATCCGAGAGTGGGAAAATTGCTTTCCTGGCCCGTGTCATGGTCAGATCACCATTTCATGACCGTTCCCCTATCAATTGTCACCCAGCTCCGTGGGGAGTCTGACCCTTCCATCTGGGCCCACCCCCAAAGGCTTCTGCACCCGGTTCGGTTTCTGAAGGCCTTTGGGGGCTTCCAGGACAGTCTGGCTGACAACTCGGTCAACACCCTGATGGTCAGATGGTATGTGGACATTGCCGAGGCTGCTGAAAGGATCACCCCCAATCCCTTCTTCTGGTGCCGAGCCCACTCCTTGCCTTGGTTTATGGCAGAGTTGTGGGTGATGAAGCAAGAATGGAGGAGGCTTGAGAGCAGATGGAGGAACGAACAGATAAAATCAAATTAGGCTGTGGTTTGTGCATTGACCAGACACTATATTCAAGTGATCAGGGATGCTGAAAGTCCCTTTGCCTCCCAGAGAATCGGTGGGGCCTCAAATTGCCAGGCAGAATTGTTCTGGGTTGTCTGAGACCTCACCAATCCTGGTCTGTTGGGGCCTCCTCCTAGTGATTTCACTAGTGAGCCATTCACAGCGATTTTAAAGTCTAAAATTGAGGCAATCTGTGCCAATCTGAACTCTGGTTGCACTGAGCTACCCCCGAGTATGGCTGGTGCTGTGCCCCCTTGGTCTCCTTGCTTTGTTGAGTTTGGGTTGGTAACTTCAGTTGAGTCCTCCAGGGCACTGGCTCATTGCAGGCCAGCAGCTTCTCCCTTTGATCCCTGCCCATCCTGGCTTATTAAGACTGTCAGAGGTAGAATGCCGGAATGCGCTTCTTTGATCACCACTGCCTCCTTCAGGGATGGGATTTTTCTCAGTTGGCTGAAGGAGACTAGTTAAGCCCATTCTTAAGAAACTTGGCTTGGCTGTGGATGACATGTCCAACTATCGTCCGATACTCAATGTTCCCTTCCTGGGCAAGTGGTGGAGTGGTTTGCTGCTGAGTGGCTCCAGTCATTCCTGGAGGAAGATCTTGTCCTGGACCCTTCCAATCTGGGTTTTGGCCATGTCATGGGACTGAGACTGCCCTGGTCACATTGCATGATGACCTCTTGAGGGGGGCTGCCGGGTTGCTCTACCTTGTTGGTCCTTCTCGACATGTCTGTGGCCTTTGATACCATCAACCACGGTATCCTCCTGGGCAGGCTCTCTGATTGGAGGTCTAGCCTTGGACTGGCTCCACTCCTTCCTTGAGGACTGTGCTCAGTGAGTGAGCCGGGTGGGTGGGCAGGTGGAGCTGTCGTTTCCCTGATTACTCTCTTGTGGGGTGCTTCAGGGGTCGGCAATCTCCCCCATGCTCTTTAACATTTATATGAGGCTGCTGGCTGAGGTCATTCAGAGACATGGGGCTTGTTGCCATCAGTACGCTGATGACACGCAGCTCTATCTCTTCTTTTCCACCTCTGCAATGGAGGCCATCCAGATCCTTGATCACTGCCTTGCTGAGGTTATGGAGTGGACCAGGACCAACAGGCTCTGACTCAACCCTGAGAAGACCAAGGTTTTGTTCTTTGGGGGGCGGGGCAGATGAGTGCAGTGGCCCTCTGCCCAGTCTGGGCGGAACTGTCCCCTAGAGGATTGAAAGAGTGAGGAGCCTGAGTGTTGTTGTGGATCCAGAGCAGTCTCTGGAGTCCCAGGTGGCAGCCGTGTGCAGGTTGTCCTTTTACCAATTTAGGCTTATCACCCAGATTTACCCGTATCTTGATGGGGACTCCCTGAGGACTGTTGTGCAGAGGACTGTCTGCAGCAACCTCCATCGCAGAGGTTTGGAGGGGGAGTCGCACTTGTCTTTCGCAAATCCATCTCCCTTTCCAGGTGCCCAGTTCAGCAGTTCATCGAGTTCGAATGCCTGCATATGGTGTTGAATGGACTGGACAGGATAGGGGGTCTGTTGGTGTACCACCCACCCTGCAACCAACAGTCTTCCTACCTCAGCTGACTTCGGTGATCTTGGTGGTAGCATTGGAATTCCCCCACCTCCTAGTACTGGGGGACTTCAATGTTCATGCTGAGGCCCTTGAGACTGGTTCAACTCAGCATTTCATGGCCACCATGACAACCATGGGCCTGTCCCAGAAGATCTTGGCCCCATAACACACAGCAGTACATGTATTGGACCTGGTGTTCACAACAGAACAAGAGGGCAGTGATCTGGATGTGGTGAGGATCAACATCACCCCACTGTCATGGACATATCACTTTCTGGTAGGGTTTAGGCTGGTTGCGTCCTCATCACTCCACAGATGTGGGGGACCATATTCTATGGTCCACCCCCGAAGGCTAATGGATCAGGAGGGTTTCCTGAGGACTCTGGGGGATTTCCCAGCTGCCAAGACAGCCAACTCATCCACAGCACTGGTTGACCTCTGGAATGGCAAAATGGCAAGGGCAGTGGATGAGATTGCGCCTGAGCGACCCTGTCTTGTCGCAGACTGAGAGAGGCTCCTTGGTTTACTAAGGAGCTGTGATTGATGAAGTGGCAGGACAGGCATCTAGAGCAACAGTGGCGGAAAACTCATGATGAATCTGACCAAGCACGGTGTAGAGCTCATTACAGAGCTACTCTGTAGCAGTGGTAGCAGCGAAAATATCTTTCTTCTCTGCTACCATTGTGTGTGCTGGGAACCGCCTGGCAGGATTGTTTCATGTGGTATGGGGCCTATTTCATCTCCCCTCCAGTGGATCAAGAAGCACACACGATCTCCCGCTGTGGTGAGTTCGCCAAACACTTTGCAGATAAAATTGATCGGATTTACCATGACTTGGATGCCACGTTGGCATTTATGTCTGTTGATATTCCCCTGGCAACTGTCTGTCCAGTTTTGTGGGATACTTTTCAATTTGTACAGCCTGAGGATGTGAACAGGCTTCTTTGGAATGTGAGGCCATCCACCTGCCGGCTCGACCCTTACTCACCCTGGCTTATTAGAGCTTCCTGGGCAGGACTGGCTGAGTGGACAGGGAGGGTGGTTAATTCTTCCTTGATGGAGGGGGTTCTCCCACCTGCTTTGAAGCAGGCAGTGATTCCACCCCTCCTAAAAAAGCCCTCCCTGGATCCCACTGTATTAGATAATTACTGGCCAGTCTCTAACATCCCATTTTTGGGTGAGGTGACTGAGCGTCTCAACTCTCAGAGGGTTTTGGATGAAACAGATTATCTCAATCCTTTTCAATCAGGATTAAGACCAGGCTATGGGACAGAAACAGACTTGGTTGCCTTGGTGGATGATCTACGCTGGAGACTAGACAGGGGGAGTGTGCTATTCTGCCCCCCCATGCTATTCAACATTTACAGGAAACCACTGGGAGAGGTCATCCGGAGATTTGGAGTGGGGTGCTATCAATATGCTGATGATACCCAGTTATATCTCTTTTCCCCCAGATTCTGGGGGGGTTTTGAAGTCCTGGAGCATTGTCTGGAGTTGGTGGGGATCTGGATGAGGGCTAACAAGCTGAAATTAAATAAGGACAAGGCAGAGCTTCTCCTAGTTCGGTAAGCTTCATAGAATCATAGAATCATAGAGTTGGAAGAGACCTCAAGGGCCATCTAGTCCAACCCCCTGCCATGCAGGAACCCCCATCACAATATTTCCGACAGATGGCCATCCAGCCTCTGCTTAAAAACCTCCAAAGAAGGAGACTCAACCACCCTCTGTGGCAGTATATTCCACTGCCAAATAGCTCTGTCATGAAGTTCTTCCTAATGTTCAAATGGAATCTCTTTTCCTGTAGTTTGAAACTATTGCACCGAGTCCTAGTCTCTGAAGCCATGGAAAACAAACCTGTCCCCTCTTCAATATGACATCCTTTTAAATATTTAAACATAGCTATCATATCCCCTCTCAGTCTTTTTTTAGAGAGGCTAAACATTCCCAGTTCCCTAAGCCGTTCCTCATAAGACATTTCCTCCAGACCCTCAGCCATCCTGGTAGCCCTCCTCTGCACCCGCTCGAGGTTGTCAACATCCTTTTTAAATTGAGGCGCACAGAACTGGACACAGTACTCCAGGTTTGGGTCTGACAAGAGCAGAATAGAGTGGTACTATCACTTCCCTTGATCTAGACACTATGGTTCTGTTGATACAACCAAGAATCGCATTGGCTTTCCTGGCCGCCGCATCACATTGCTGACTCATGTTCAATTTGTGGTCCACCAAGACTCCCAGATCCCTTTCACAGGTACTATCCTCCAGCCAAGTATCCCCCATCTTATATTTGTGCAATTCATTTTTTTACCTAAAAGTAGTACCCTATATTTCCATCTGTTGAAATCCATTTCGTTAGCTTTGGCCCAGCACTCTAGTCTGTCAAGGTCTTTTTGGATTTTTATCCTATCCTCTAGGGAATTTGCAGCCCCTCCCAATTTGGTATCATCTGCAAATTTAATTAGCATACTCTCTATTCCTTCCTCCAAGTCATTAATAAAGATATTGAATAGCACTGGACCCAGAACAGAACCCTGGGGCACCCCACTGGTCACGTCTCTCCAAGCTGAAGAGAGGCCATTTATGGTCACCCTTTGGGTGTGATTAGTCAACCAATTACAAATCCACCTAACAGTAGCACTATCTATCCCACTTTCTACTAATTTCTTAGCAAGAATACCATGGGGAACCTTATCAAAGGCCTTACTAAAGTCCAGATAAACAATATCCACAGCATTCCCCTCATCCACTAGGCCTGTAATTCTATCAAAGAAAGAGATCAAATTAGTCTGGCATGACTTGTTTTTAAGAAACCCGTGTTGACTTCTTGTAATGACAGCATTGTTTGTTAAATATTTGCAGACTGCCTGTTTAATAATTTTCTCTAGGATCTTTCCAGGAATTGAAGTCAAGCTGACTGGGCGGTAATTATTTGGGTCCTCTTTTCTTCGATGCAGGTGCTGGAATATCATCCTGCTCTGAATGGGTTTGCACTCCCTCTGAAGGAGCAGGTCCGCAGCTTGGGGTTCTATCTGGATTCAGAGCTGCTCCTGGACTCTATGGTAGAGGCTGTGGCCAGGGGGGCCTTTGCCCAATTTCGGCTGGTGCGCCAGCTGCGCCCGATCTGGATCATGCAGACCTGGCCACTGTGATACATGCCACAGTGACATCAAGGTTAAACTATTGCAACACATTCTATGTGGGGCTGCCCTTGAAGATGGTTTGGAAACTACAACTGGTACAGATTGTGGAGGCCCATGTAAGTTACTGGAGCTAGGCAGTTTGACTCTGTTGGGCCACTTATCCATCAACTGCATTGGCTGCCCATTCATTTCCAGGCCCAATTCAAGGTGCTGGTTATGACCTTTAAAGCCCTATACAGCTTGGGACCAGGATATCTGAGAAACCACCTACTTCCATATAATCCGGTCCATCCCCTTAGGTCATCAGAGAAGGCCCTTTTATGAGTGCCACCACCCAGGGAGGTGCATGGGGTGGCGGCAAGAAACAGGGCCTTCTCAGTAGTGTCACTGGTATTATGGAATTCCCTCCCCTTTGAGCTCCTCCCTGGAAACATTTAAGCGAAGCCTCAAGACATTTTTATTTAGGCAAGCCTTCTAAGCCTCCAGCCTTTTATAAATTCTTTATTTTTAACATCTTAATACAGAGGTTCTCAATCTTCCTAATGCCACAAACCTTTAATACACTTCATCATGTTGTGGTGACCCCTTGCCCTGCTTGGAAGAGGCCACAAGCCCCCTTTGGCTGGCCATTGCTGCAGGTACCATAGAGAACTTCCCTCTACATGCACCCTCAGCCAATCACAGCCTCTGGTGCCATTAAATGACATCCCCTCCAGCCTATCACTCTTTTCCCCCTTCCTCCCCCACCTCCTCCAGACCCAATCTGTTTGTGCCTTTTTCTTCACTGGCTCATGGCAATCCCTGTGAAATGGTCATTTGACCCCCAAAGGGGTCCCGACCCCCAGGTTGAGAACCACTGTCTTAAAACTTAGTTTTATTGGCTGGGGGCTTTTAAATTCTGCTGCTACTGCTGTTTTTAGTATTGTTTTTAAAATGTATTTATTGTTGTTTTTAAATATTGACTTTGATATTTTAATATTGTTTATGTTGAATTTTTTGTTGTTGTAATTTTCCTTGGGTCCCTCGGGGAGAAAGGCAGCATAAAAATAAAGTTTATTTTATTATTATTGTGTAGGCACTGGTCATCTTTACTTTTACATGGGGCTTCTCTTGACCCTTGTTCAGTGTATACAGGTGCAGAATGCGGTGGCCAAACTGGTGGTTGATGCAGGCAGATTTGACTGCATCACCCAATTCTGGCTTGCCTGCACTGGTTATCCGTTGCCTCCTAAATAAAGTTCAAGGTACTGGTTTTGGTTTACAAAATCTTCCATAGCTTGGGACCTGAGGGTGGCCACCCCTAGGGAGGCCCGTAAGATTTCCACCCATAATTGGGCCTTTTCGGTGGCCGGGTCAGCCATATGGAACAAACTATCCTGTGAGATTCACCAAGCTGAGTCCTTAACAGCATTTTTAAAAGCATTAAAATCTTGGGTTTTTAAAGGATACAGTGATTGTTAATGTTTGTGTTGTTCTCCCCTGTGTATTGTTGTGTTTCCTGTCATCTTTTGTTCTTGTGCCTCTTGCTGGGCTCCTTGCTTGTTATTGATCTATTTATTATTTGTTTGCTTTTGATTTTAACTATTGTTTATTTGTTGGCTTTTGTGTAAACCGCCCAGAGTTCCTGTGAGAAAATCCAGTGCAGTCTAGAAATGCAAAAACAAACAAACAAACAAACAAGATAGCATAATAATTCTCCTTAAGAAATGGGATGGAGCATACATGCTCAATGACTCACTGCTGCTAAAGGATAATGGAAAATGAGGGAGGTCATTTAATGGTGTTGTGCAGTGAAATGGTGCTTCATTGCATAGCTATTTTAGCTTAAGTATTTCCATAGCAATGAATGTACTTGGTGTGGTGTTTACCTGTTGTGTCTGATTGGTGGTTTGTAGACCAATGAGAGAGTCTGAGGAGTGGCCTGAGGGGATTTAAGGCTCTGCTCAGCACTGATTTAGTCAGATAGGGAATCTGATAACAGTCTGAGATAGCGATAGATACGGACCTAAACTTAATGGAGAAAAGATAGATAGAGAAGAAATAGGACTTTTAGAGTGTCTGTGAGGAAAATTAAGTATCTAGGGTTTGTGAACTTAAGAACTGGGTGTGAATATGTTCTACTTTATTAGTAACTAAACTTAAGTAGGATTGAGCAACATTCTTCTTTTTGTTTGTATTTCAACACATTACCCTTAATGATTTTGATTCTATCTTGTAATCAAAAACTTCTTTTATTTTTATTCAATACAAGTCTGAAGCCTTTAATTTACTATTGAAGCTAGTTGATGGCAATCAAAGAGAAAAATTCGAAGTGGTGTTTGTCAATAGCCTATGAAAGGGCCAGGGGCAAGCATATTAAAGCTACACTTGTTATAGTACCCATGACATTACAAAGTTTAAATCATGGCATTAAAATAAACAGGCATTGAGCAAGGGAGTTGATTTTATCTATAACTTTTTTTTAAAAAAAGCTTCTGAACATATTTTCAGCTACCTTGCATACAAATAAAGGGTAGCCATGTGGTCTAAGCAAAATAAAATCATATAATAAACAAGCTTTTGATGGTTAAACACTACTTCATTAGGATTGAAACAATGTTTGAACTTAATGTCCAAAACATCAAGTCCAAATGTACATGGCAACATGGATGGTGCCAGGCAAGTTTCTCTTAGATGTGAAATTCAGCAGTTCTTGGTGTGATGGATTTTGCCAGGCAGGCTTGTCTATGAGATGGAAACATGAGTCTTGTTGCTTTTTCCTAGCTACACCTTAGGTTGCTGTGGAATGAGTGTAACAACCCAGTTTTCCAAACATAGAAAATAATTGCAGAGCAGAGGAATTATTTAAAAAAGGCAATATGTAAAGTATAATACAGTGGTACCTTGTATAAAGGAATTAATTCGTTCCAAATGAAATTATGTTAAGCAAATGTTCCTTTATACAAATTTCCCATAGAAATGCATTGAAAACAGAGTAATCCCTAATTGTGACTATTTTTATGTTGTACCCATTCGCCCCATAGACAATTCTGTTAAGCAAATTTCCCCTATCTCTAGAATTTTTTATGTTGTACAGATTTTATGTTATACAACCCGTTTGATATATGAGGGTCCACTGTAAAACGCTATGGTTTGATACTGTACTGCTACATGAGACCAGTATGCATAACATCACAGGAAAAGCTGCTATTTTGCTGCAGGAGCAACATTTTGTGGAAGAGGCAGCAGAACCTTGGGAAATCAATCAAATTGCTTTACATGCTTTGGACTACAAATCACAGGATCCTGCAGATAGCATGGCCTCTAATCTGGGCATTTTGGAGTTGTAGTCCCCAAGGGAACATTTCTAAGGGGAGATAAGAACTTGGGAAAAGATTTAATATGCTTGCCATTTCCCAGGGTAACTCAAAAGGGAGTCTGCAGCTCTTCTTGCCTCTGAAACAAGTGAACACGTGGTCCGCATGTTACCTAAAGTAGCAGCATTCTGTAACGTCAGCCTTTTTCTCTATCCAGCCCAATAATTTATTCAGGCTTCATATTTATTTTACGTTTAAATGAAAAAGAGTTAGTTCTGTAATGCTTACACTTTGCTGTACAAGGAAACCTTGCATTTTGTTTTAAGATCTCTTAATGCATTTTTAATTTGTGTAAATCTTTACAAGGCTTCAGGAGCAACCCTGAAGTTACATAAGTTTTTCTCCTGACATTTGGCCTAAATCTGGTTTCCTGCAGATTGAATTTTTTATTACATGTCCTGCACTCTGAGATGAGAGAGAAAGGTCCTGCTTCTCTTCTGTATAACTATCTTTAAAGAACCCAAAAAGTGCTATAATATTCACATATTATAGGGGCGTGGTGGCTCAGTGGACTAAAGCACCAAAACTATAGACTGCAAAGTCGGCAGCTTGGAGGTTCGAATCCTGGGTGCCACGCAGCGGAGTGAGCTCCCGCTGATAACCCCAGCTCCTGCCAACCTAGCAGTTCGAAAGCATGTAAATGCAAGTAGATAAATAAGTACCGCCGTAAAAAGCGGGAAGGTAAAACAGTGTTTCCTTGCAGCCATGCCGGCCACATGCCCATGGACATGCACAGCACTGGCTCTTCCGGCTTGAATAAGGAGATGAGCACCACCCCCTAGATTCGGACACGACTAGCATGCATATGTGGGGGGAACCTTTGCCTTTTTATTTTCCCTCAGTCTTCTTTACTCACGGCTAAACATGTCTAATTCTATTCAGCTTCGTAGGACTTGGGATCCAGACCCCTGGTCATCCTTGTCTCCCTCCTCTGAACTTTCACCAATTTGTCAGCATCTTTCTTAAAGTGCGGTGTCCAGAACTGGACACAGTATTCAAGGTGAGACCTAACCAGTGCTGAATAGAGGGGGGACGAGCACCTTGCGGTATAAAACTTTGCACTTATCCCTGTTAAATTTCATTCTGTTGCTTTCAGCCAACTGCTCAAGCTTATCTGGGTCATTTTGAATTTAATTTCTGTCTTCTATCAACTACAAATTTGATTGTAATACCCTGCACCACCTGTTCCAGGTTATTATATATAAAGAACTTGGCACATTTCCTGTTAAATTTCATTCTGTTGTTTTCAGCCCACTGCTCAAGTCTCGCATGATTTTTTAAAATGTTGGAACTGTCTTCCAGGGTATTAGCTATTGCACCCAACGTTGTATCATCTGCAAATTTATTAAGTATTCCCTGCTCTCCCTCATCCAAGTCATTAACAAAACATATAGAAGAGAGCCAGACCCAAGACTGAGCCTTGTGGTACCCCACTTGCTCTCTTCTCTAAGTTTGTTAAGGAGTCACTGATAAGCACTCTCTGAGTATTTGTTTCTGTAACCAGCTTGGCATCTATCTGACACTTGTTCTATCAAGCCCACATCTAGTTAGCTTGCTGATCAGAATATCATGGGCCACTTGGAGGCGTAGCTAGGACATTCAGGGCCCAGGGACAAAGTCAGTTTTCATGCCCCCGAAGGGATGGGGAGGGGCTAAGGTACCACGGAGAAGGCGGCGATCAGAGAGCCCTCTGTGCCAGCCCTGGCAGGTCACCTGTGACATGCCTTCCTACGGCTCCTGGGTGGGGAGCTGTTTGGCACCCTGTTTGGTGCTGGGAGATGCAGCACCTGGGGACAGATGTCCCCTCTTGCCCCCTAGCTATGCCACTTGCTGCACTTTGTCAAAGGCTTTGCTGAAGTCAAGATATATTATGTCTACAGCATTCCCTCTGTCTATCAGAGAAGTTATCAGGTCAAAACAAGAACACAGTTTAGTCAGGCAGGATTTGTTCTTGACAAATCCATTTTGGCTTCTAGTTATTAATGCATTGTTTTCTAGATTCTTAATGACTCCAGAATTTTCCTTGAGATTGGCCAGTTAGTTTTATTTAAATTTATCCCAAGTTACCTCAACTGGCATAAATTCTCAATATGTTTAGTCAGATGTTCCTGTGTTAGGAAATAATAAAAACATACCTTTTTATTTACAAAATCTTCATATCAGCATAGAAACAAAAAACATATTCACTTGTTACATAGTATAATGTCTAAACTGTCTATCTTTATTATTTGGTCCACTAAGGGCATTGTTACATAAATACTCAGAACCCTGATGCTGCCATTACTTGTTGAGTCCAGTAGATTCTGCTGGTATCTTTTAAATGTACTTGTAAGTTGTTGTTGTTGTTGTTGTTGTTGTTGATCATCATTATCATCCCTTTATTGACATAATAAAGTAAAATAGAATAGAATAGAATAGAATAGAATAGAATAATGGATGGAGAACCAATAAACAAATAATATGTGGCTAGCAAAGTTTACAGCAAAGGACACAAACAGGTATAAAACTATTGATCAAATAAAACCCAATTAACTGGGTTCTGGTTATCCATCCCTTCTCTGGATAACCAATTTCAAGAAAGTTGCTACTTTAGCAGGTCTGCGACTATGGTGTGTTGGCATTGTGCTGGTGTACCGTGCTCCCCGCAACCCAGCACAATCCCTTCCAGAGATTGCTGAGTTCGTCTCGGCTGCTTTGTTGAGATCCCCCTGCCTTCTGGTGGTTGGGGACCTCAACTTGCATGCCGAGGAGGAACTCTCTGGTGCGGCTCTGGAATTCATGGAATCCATGACTTCCATGATGTTATCTCAGCATGTTCTATGCCCCACCCATAGAGCTGGCCACACCCTGGACCTGGTCTTTTCCTCCATGTCACCAGAGGCGTGTCTGGGGGTTAGGGGTATTTTGCCCCTGCCCGTGTCATGGTCGGACCATTACCTGCTAAAATTTTCCCTGTCGATCGCCCCCCCGCCCCGCGGGGAGTGCCCATCTTACATCTGGGCCCGCCCCGTAGGCTCCTGGACCCTGCCAGGTTCATGGAGGCCTTCGGGGAGCTCTCTGGCGGTCTGGCGGACGATCCGGTCGATACCCTGGTGGATAGGTGGTATGTGGGTACCACTGGGGCGGTCGACCGGATCGCCTCCAAGCATCTCCTGCGATGTGGAGTCCGCCACTCTCCATGGTTTTCGGAGGAGTTGTGGTCGATGAAACAACGCAGGAGACTGGAGGTCATTTGGAGGGCTCGCCGGACAGAAGAGAATAGGGCTGCCCTTAGACAGCTGACTGGCCGCTATCTTCGCGCGATCAGGGACGCCAGAAGATCTTTTGCCTCCCTGAGAGTTGGTGAGGCCACGAACCGCCAGGTGGAGTTATTCCGGGTGGTTCAGGACCTCTCCAATCCCAGTCAGCTGAGGCCTCCTCCTAGTGATTTCACTAGTGAGCAATTTGCAGCCCATTTTAGATCTAAAATTGAGGCCATCCGTTCCAACTTGCCCCCCAGTTGCTCTAGTCCACCCTTCGAGATCTCTGGTGCCTCACCCCCCCGTTCTCCCCTCCTGGATGAGTTTGGGCCGGTTTCTGTGGCGGAGGCCTCCAGGGTTATGGCTCGTTGCCGGCCGGCGGCCACTCCTTTTGACCCCTGCCCAGCTTGCTTATTAAATCTGCCGAAGGGAACATGCCTGAGTGGGTTTCAGCTATTGCCACGGCCTCCTTTAGGGAGGGATGTTTCCCTTCCTGTTTGAAGGAGACCGTGGTGAAACCCACTCTTAAAAAACCTGGCATGGCATCGGACGATCTTTCCAGCTATCGTCCGATTGCCATTGTTCCCTTCCTGGGCAAGCTTGTCGAGAGGGTGGCTGGCGTCCGACTTCAGTCATTCCTGGAGGTTAATCATATCCTGGATCCCTTCCAGTCTGGATTCAGACCTCTTCGCGGGACCGAGACTGCCCTGGTCGCTCTGCAGGATGACCTCCTCAGGGAGGCCGACAGGGGGAGCTCCTCCTTGTTGGTCCTCCTTGATCTCTCTGCGGCCTTTGATACCATCGACCACTGTAACCTACTGGTCCGGCTCGCGGAGGCGGGAATTGGTGGTCTGGCCTTGGCCTGGCTCCGTTCCTTCCTTAGCGGCCGGACTCAGCGGGTTCAGCTGGGTGATGTCTTGTCGGCTCCTTGGACTCTCCCTTGTGGGGTGCCCCAGGGGTTGGCAATCTCACCCATGCTGTTCAATGTTTACATGAGGCTGCTGGGGGAGGTCATCAGGAGATTTGGAGTTCGCTGTCATCAGTACGCTGATGACACACAGCTCTATATCTCCTTTTCATCATCTGCAGTGGAGGCAATCCGCTCCCTTGATCAGTGCCTGGAGGCTGTTCTGGAATGGACCAGAGATAACCGGCTGAAGCTTAATCCGGAGAAGACGGAGGTTCTGTTCTTCGGGGCGCCCTCGTCTGGATACAATGGCCCCCTCCCTAGTCTGGGGGGTGTTTCCCTCCAGCCTACTGACAGGGCCAGGAATCCGGGTGTGGTCCTGGACTCGGCCCTCTCCCTGGAAGCCCAGGTGATGGCTGTCTCCAGGGCCGCTTTTTTCCATCTCCGCAGGATCGCCCAGATCTGCCAGTACCTTGATGAGCCCTCCCTGAGGACAGTCGTGCAGGCCCTGGTTATCTCGAGGATCGACTATTGCAATGCCCTCTACGTGGGGTTGCCCTTGACCCTGGTTCGGAGGTTACAGCGGGTGCAAAATGCGGTGGCTAGGCTGGTGGTGGGTGCCGGTAGATACGAGCGCATCACCCCAGTCCTGGCCCGCCTGCATTGGCTCCCCGTTGTCCTCCGGATCAGGTTCAAGGTCCTGGTTTTGATTTTCAAAGCCCTCCACGGCTTGGGACCAGAGTACCTGGCGGAGCGCATCTCCCAAATGGCATCCGGATCCAGACCCACGAGATCGTCTCAGGCGCACTCACTGCGGGTTGCCACATCCAGAGAGGCGTGGAAAACTTGCACCCGAGACCGCGCCTTCTCTGTGGTGGGGCCTTCACTTTGGAACCACCTCCCCAGTGAGCTGTGCCTGCTTTCGTCCCTGCCCGCTTTCAAGAAGGCCTTGAAGACCTTCTTTTTTAGAGAGGCCTTCGGCGACCTTGTGAATTAGTTTCTTCTTCATTTTTTTTCTTTTTTCTCCTCGGGCTTGTTGCCATCTTGTTCTCTGCTGCCTTACTGCTTCCAGCTGTTTTTATGTGCTTTTATTGATGTTAGCCGCCCAGAGTTCCCGCTGGGAAGATGGGCGGGATACAAGCTCACAAATAAATAAATAAATAAATAAATCAATCTTTCTCCAGAATGGATAATCAATTTCAAGAAAGTTGCTACTTTCTCCAGAATGTCAACATCAACATCTGAGAAAATATACCTTATATCAGGCATGTCCAAACTTTGGCCCTCCATATGTTTTGGACCACAACTCCCACAGTCCTTTGCCATTGGAAATACAGGCTTAGAATTCTGGGAGTCCTGGTCCAAAACATCAGGAGGGCCGAAGTTTGGGCATGTCTGTCTTATATTCTCCAGATCTGCCCAACCTGCCCTCTTTGCAGGAAACCAGAATGAAGGTCCATATAAAAGGGGTAATACAAAATCATAAGTTGGTGGGATTCCTCCTGACTTAATGGACAAATACAGTTTCTCTCCTTCATGAGATTTCCTTTGAATCTCCCATATAATTTGTTGGAGGAGATAGCATTACCTCTTGCTAATGAAAAGACTCTCTAGTTGTTGGGACTTTAAAAAACAAAAACAAATAATACATTGAATCTGCAAGCTGTATGAACAGATCTTATTGGCATCACTTAACTGGTCTTGACGTTCAGTATCTAAAAGTCTGTGTTTAATAAAGTAGTATGAATGCTCAAATTTGAGTGAGCCAAATATGTCCACATTCAGACCAGAGGCTTTAGTTTTCTTTTCAAAAAGCTACATCTCTCTGGAGGATTCTGCTTCTTGTAGAAGGTTATCATGATCAGATGTATAGAAAATTCATAGCCAATACTTGAGGAATCTTAACCAGGCCACTGTCTCCAGCCTGAATAATGCTGGTTCTCAATGGAGCACTGCATATGCTACACAATGTGGCAGCCCCAAAAGTTTGAGTACAGCTCTGGATCTGCTTCAAGGAGCAGTCCATTCATTCCGCCAAACTGGTACTCCTTATTGGACTAGGGTGATAGTTTTAGCTCTACAAACTTCAAGAATTGCTGTAGCATTTTCTGCTGAAAAAAGTACAACTGATTAGGCTATGATCATACTATTATTCTGATTGCCTTACAATGCAGAGCTCAAGAAAGATTGGCTTGAAACAGAATTGAATTGTTTCATTTAGTCAATTTTATTTTCATTGCTGTTGCAATTGAATGGTTTCCTTGATTTGAGAATACCCAGAATCTTGTACTTATTATAGTTAAGCTGAAGGTTATTCTTATCCATTCCAAACATCTCATCAGCAAATGTTTCAAACCAATAGAAATCCTGAAAAGAGCAATTGCATCATCTGTAGAAAACAGAAGAGGGACAAAGAGGGACCCCAATTTAGGAATGTAGCCATCTATCTCTGCTAGAGAGGGGGCTAATCATTTTAAAAACACATTTAATACAGCCTTGTTAAAAACCACAATTTAAAAGGTTCTGAGAATTCTCCTCTAGAGGTCACCCTAACATGGCAGTTGGTGTTCAGACAGATTCCTAATTAGTAGGATTAATCTTCTATCTATTCTCAAATGCAAGAGTTTGCTCTAGATGCTGAATCAGATGCTGCCTTCAAATCCAAAAAGGCTACATACAGTTTCAAATGAGCTCTAGTGACCTTTTCCCCCACAAAATATGACAATAAGGGACATCTAATATGGATTTCCTCTGTCTGAATCTGTTTTGTTTGCATCCAAGAATAGTTTCATTGTTAATCCACACATTTATTTATTACAGTAAGTGCTTGACATACAGCTTGGCAATGCATGACAACAAACTTATTGGTCTGTAGTTGGCTGGTAAGCTACAGTCACCCTTTTTGTAGATTGGAATGATTGTAGCTTTTAGTCTAGTAGTCTCTAGGCAGACATGGCTGTTATGTTCACTGCTGTGAAGAGATGGGCCAGCATGGATTCACCAGTATAATACATATTTTCACACATTAACTGCTGGCTCGCCTACACTGGTTGCCCGTGGGGCTCCGGATAAGGTTCAAGGTCTTGGTTTTGGTTTTCAAAGCCCTCCACGGCTTGGGACCTGAATACCTGACAGAGCGTATCTCCCAGAGGTCAGCTGAGGCCAGACCCACTCGGATGTCGCAGGCGCGCTCCTTGCGGGTGCCCACTCCTAGGGAGGCACGGAGGTTGGCCACCCGCAACCATGCCTTCTCTGTTGTGGGCCCCTCACTTTGGAACCATCTTCGAAGCGAGCTGCGCCTTGCATCGTCCCTGCCCGCCTTCCATAAGGTATTGAAAACCTTGCTATTCAGGGAGGCATATGGCGACCTAATTTAATTTATTTAGTTAGTTAATTTAGTTTTGTTGTTGTTGTTGTTGTTGTTGTTTGTCATTGTTATCTGCTTACCGCCCACTGATCCATCTTGATCTATTGTTTTTATTTGTTTTTATTATGTACACCGCCCAGAGTTCCATATTGGAAGTGGGGCGGTATAGAAATGAAACAAACAAACAAACAAACAAATAAATAAATAACCACATCAGGGTCTAGTGCCTTGCCCTCTTTTAAGTTCAATAGTCTCCTCTATGGAGACGAGTGGCCATTCAGAAAAGTAAGATGATTGAAATCAGTTGAATACATTCAAGGTATTTTCCAGTCACTGAACAAAGGGGGGATACTGTACCCACATGTAATTGAATCATCAAGGAGTCTCCTTCAGGCCTGACAAAAAGAGCCTGACACAATATTCCAGACTTTTTTTTTTAGTATTTCTATATTGCAACAGGCCATTCCATTATTCCTAATATAACTGTACCTGTTTACATTAATAATAAGATGTTTCAGTTATTGTATTAGAATGGGAAGTTGGGCTAGGATCACATTTGAGTTAGACTCACTATATTGCCTTCCAATGTTAGATATTCATTTTAGGCTGCAAGGAAGAAAAAACCAGTTCTCCCACTCTACAAAGGGCACCTGAATGTGTTTGAAGTGCTGCTTCTGAAACATTCTATTGCCCCTGATTGGCTGCCTCTTTCAGTAGCACAATAGGAAAGGAAGCACTGGGGCTCCCAAAGTGGTGTGGGATCCAAAGGCAATGTTTAGACAATTTCTTCTGCTTGTTTAATAATAGACACAGTGGAATAATTTGTTCACCTCATTAACTTTCCTTTCACGAAGCTTACTTGACACAGTTCACTTATTCTTGTAGTTTGGCCTCTTTCCAGATCTAGATTTCAGAATTTTTGGGTAACTGTTATGACAGAGGAATATTGAAACAAGTACAACTGCAGTTGTGTTTGCTGTACTGTTTTGATGTGGGCCAGTTGCTGTGATTTCCAACTTATTTCTGTTTTAATGAAAGGCTCGGGATAATTTAGGATCATGAAACCTGGCTACTCTTCCACTGTACAAGAATATGTGATGCACAAGAGCATCATGGACTACAGCATACTTTCATTTTTCCAAATTCAGGGTACAATTTTTCTCCAGTTTTGATTTGCAGGTAATACTGAGTTTGAAATCGCTGTCAGTGCTCACATAAGAACTGTGGATGGACTTGGGAGCTCACTGTTCATACTGGATGCAATGCGATTTGCATCTCAGACCACTTACCCCTTCTTTCCCTTTGCCCTCTGGTCCCACCTCTGCTAATATTTCCTTATTGAACTAACAGGGAACTTGTGGGAATACAATTATGGGAAATCATAGTGATGATGATCTAGCGATTAGGTGATATGGCAATCTAGCACTAATCATATATATGTAAGGGATTTTTAAAAATATATATATTAAGATGATTGAGGGAGAGGAAAACTATAGGGGAGTGTTCCTTCCCCTGGTCCTGCTCATTGTGCCCCAATTACATCACCAAAACACCACCTAGAGGGGAAAAGTCATTTGGGGAGCAAAAAGGGCAGGACTAATTTGAATTATTTTTTGCGACATGTGGCCAGTAAAAAAAAAAAGGCTTCAAGTTCACCTGTTTTATGAGAGAAGTAAATTATGCAATATTTAACAATGTAGTTGCAGCCTCAGTTATTGCACTGCTGTAATAGGTTCGTTGGGGTGAAGGATCAATAGAGAGAACAGCTTTTTTTCAACAAGCACTCTGGGATCTGAGTGCCTCATGAGGCCATGCGCCAACACTGACATGTGGGAGAGGAGCACCTCTGTACCATGTGCCTCCATCAGCTGTGCCAGAATTGTATTGTGAACTGCAATAAATTCCCGTTATAATTGCACGAATAACCTCTGGCTCATTAGGCACCTGATTTCATTTAGACTTGTTGGATTTGTGTAATCTTGTTTTCTCTTCAGCTAGCTATCCATGGTCTCATTGTCATAGCAGTGAAGCTTCAATAATTCAATAAAAATCCCTTCATCGATTGGTTACTTTGAGTTGCTAAGCTTTATTGCTTTGTAAGGGCATTGTTCTCTACAGTAGGCCTCAAACAAATATTTTTAACTTTTTTGTCAGCATTCTTTCAACCAAGGATAGATTCCTCCTCCCCCCCCCTCATTTTTATGCTGGATGCATGTACAGTTTTCAGGGTTTTCAGAATCTTGGACAGCTTCCAGGGCTTCACCATCCTGGCAAGGCTCATTGCTGATGCCTGATGTAACACATGCCAAATCTACTCAGTCTGCTGCCCTGAGCCATATTGGGTGGCGGGCTCCCTCTGCCCCCCCCTTTATTTACCACAGTTTTCTTAAACATCACTAGGGCACAGTGAAAAAAAAAAAGTAAAAGGTCTTCAGGCTCAATCACCCACTGCTGTTTGGGATGCCATTGTCAGGGCTGCCTGTCAGGGCCAATCAAAAAAGGAGAAGGTTCATCAGAATCCTCTCAAATGTCTTCACCTCTAAATCAGGCAAGTCCAAACTCCTGATGTTTTGGACCACAACTCCCAGAATTCCAAGTCTGTAAAATGGCAAAAGACTGTGGGAGCTCTGGTCCAAAACATCTGGAGGGCTGAAGTTTGGACATGCCTGCTCTAAATTCCATATAATGGAGCAGTTTATATAAACTAATTTAGAAATATGAAATATTGATGATGGAATATTAATAAACATATTATTTAAAAAATTCCCTCATATAACTTATGTTTCCTTACATTACATAAATCTCAATTGCTTGCCTCCCTGAAAGCATCAAATTATTATTATTATTATTATTATTATTATTATTATTATTATTATTATTATTATTATTATTATTATTATTATTATTATTATTATTATTATTATTAAATTCAAGGTAAAGAGGGGGCAGAGTAACAACATCAGTAACAACCACCCCTCCATGGACAGGCAGAGAGGTTGGAGTGCTTCAGTGAGGCTGAGGGCTGTGCTGGCACTAGTGTTGCTACCCGAAGGGTCTCCTAGCCCAGAGAGGTCCCTGCTATGTAAGAAGCTGTGTCCACCAAGCATCAACTACGATGACAGAAAATAAACAGCAATTAATACCGGATTGGTCATTGCCCAGGTCAACAAGAACTGCATGAGATACTAGAGCCCTTGGACAAATAGTGACAAATTGGCTAACAGGGCTCAGTGGACCCTGTTGAGGAACAAGGGCAGGTTGCTGCAAAGGTACTGGAACAACACAAATGCAAAGCTTGGGCTCTTGCAGAAAAGCAATTCCAGACAAAATCAAAGAAAAACAAAACAAAACAAAAGCAACTACAAAGCAAACCCAACCGCTCATAGTATTAAAAAATGAGTGATGGACATTTGGAAAAGAAAATACCCGAATAGTGATATAACTGAACAATGACGAATGGACCAGAGAAGGTTCATCATCCAGATTAAAGTGCTTTCGGAACGTGAAATACAAGAAATAGAAAAGATGTCAAAAGAAAAATCAACACAGAACAATGACCATAGTGAAGAAAATTTTGACTGTGCCTTGTATTTTTAATAATAATAATAATAATAATAATAATAATAATAATAATAATAATAATAATAATAATAATAATAATAATAATAATAATTTTATTTATTTATTTATTTATTTATTTATTTATTTATTATTTACACTTGTATACCGCCCCATTCCCACGATGGGGACTCTGGGCGGTTCACAGCTTCACAATTAAAACAACACAAGAGAATCAAATAAGAACAGCAATACCAGAGCTACAATGAACAAAAATAGTTAGGCGGGGTTATAAAATCCAAAAATATATATAAACGAAAAAAAAAAAAAAACCAGAGTGGGACCTTAGACATCGCCGTAGGCTTCTCGAAAGAGGATGGTCTTAAGGTTCCTCTTAAATGCCTGCAGCGATGGAGCCAGCCGTAAATCACTGGGGAGTTTGTTCCAGATGGATGGGGCCACTACTGAGAAAGCCCGCCCACGAGTACTAGCCTTACGGGCATCCCTCGGAGTGACCGTCCGCAGTGATAAGGCCACCGAAGCTCGGGAGGGTCGGGCCGGAATTAATTGTCGGGAGAGACGCAAGCCATGGAGGGTTTTGTAAGCCAAAACCAACACCTTGAACCTTATTCGGGAGGCAACGGGTAACCAGTGTAGGCGAGCCAGGATGGGGGTGGCGCGGTCATAACGACGCGCACCAACCACCAGCCTGGCCGCCGTATTCTGGACCCGCTGCAGTCGCCGAACAAGGTTCAAGGAAGCCCCATGTAGAGAGCGTTGCAGTAATCCAGCCTCGACATGACCAGTGCCTGTACCACAGTCCTCAAGGAGCCCTCATCGAGTACGGGGCGAATCTGGGCGATAAGCCTAAGATGGTAAAGGCCGACCTGACCACGGCTGACACCTGAGGTTCCAGGGTCAGATCCGGGTCAAGGCGACGCCCAGATTCCTCACTCTTTGCGCCAGCTGGAGGGCGGACCCATCCAGACTGGGAAGAGGGCCACAGTACCCCTCTGACGAGCCCCGAAGAACATAACCTCGGTCTTGCCTGGGTTGAGTCTGAGCCCGTGGGACCTGGTCCAGTCCAGTACCGCAGCCAAGCAGCGGTCAAGGGTTCCGACGGCCTCCACTGCACAGGTGGAAAAGGAGAGATAGAGCTGCGTGTCATCAGCGTACTGATGGCAGCAGACTCCATAACTCCGGATGATCTCAGCCAGCGGCTTCATATAGATGTTAAAGAGCATTGGGGAGAGCGACGACCCCTGAGGCACCCCACAAGAGAGTGTCCAGGGAGCCGACAACTCACCACCCAAGCTCACTAACCCCCAAGGAAGGACCGGAGCCAGGCAAAAGCCTGGCCTCCAATCCCAACCTCTGAGAGCCGCTCCAGCAGGATACCGTGGTCGACGGTATCAAAAGCCGCTGACAGGGCTTTTTTTTAAATAATTTTTAATTTTAATTTTTTAATAATTTTATGAAGAGTTACATAACTGTACATATGTATCTCTTTACAAATGAAATTCACCAATCAGCTTTCTGATAATTTGAGAAAAGTCTGGCACATACCGTATATTTGGAAATAAGCCCTATTGATTTTAATGGTTTAATCTTATTTTTAAGCAACTGTTTTAGATTTCAATCTACATATAACCTCTTATGGACTTTGTGCCAGAATTACTGTTTCCCTTGGTATCTATCCCCTTTCACAATTTCTGTAATTAGAAGGATTTATGTACTGTATGTTTAATTTTCTTAATAATATCCCAGAGGTATCCAGTTATGTAGCTTTGGCTGTACCCCATATTTAGCTGATATGTTTTGAAAATTCCATACCTCCTCTAATCTTTAAGTTCAATACTGATGGGAGAAGCTTAGAGAAGTTGCAATTTGAATCAATTTTGAACTTGATTTGGGTTTTCAGACTGTGGTTTGTATAACTGATCTGTTTTGTGTTTATTAATAGGGATGTGTAGTGGAGAAATTGTTGCACTCAGGTTCTTTTGAGTACCAATCCTTTTGATAAACCTGAAAGGGCCCAGATTTTTCTAATTCATTCATTTTGGTTTTTCCAATCTGGGTTTCTGATACTAGAACAAATCAGTTCCAAAGAACCCTCAAAGCTATACCATATAAAGCAGGAAGAAAACAGACAGCTATCTAAATGTCTGTATAAGAGTACATATGCAAATCATCATCATCATCATCATCATCAGCAGCAGCAGCAGCAGCAGCAGCAGCAGCAGCAGCATCAAATCAGTCATACACAGATGTAATGCAGGTGCAAACACTGCCATCCTCATGAATTTATTTATTTTTAATTTATTATTTTTATATATACAAAAGAACAGAAAAAACAGCACAATAACATAAGGAAGAAAAAAAAAGAACACACATCAATATAACTAAAATATAACAAATATAACAAACATACACCCCGTGCAACCCACCACCCTCGGGACTTGAACAGCATAACAACTTCATAATAATGACCTGCCCATTTCCCTCCAGAAGTACATTGAATCTTCTCCAGGTGTATACCCTTTACCCTTTTGAAATACATATACCAATAATTTATCCCATATTTCATTAAAACCATTAGACTTTTAATTTCACAAGCCAGTTTATCATTAATAGCTAAATTCCATAACTCCTTATACCATTCTTCCATCACTAATTGATTATTAGATTTCCAATATTTAGCAAAAATCAACCTTGCAGTCGTAACCATTATAATTACCAGTTCCCCCTCCTCTTTCTTCAAGTTATATCTTCAATTTTAGAATAATGATTTTATATTGATGATTTATTGATATTTTACTGTTTTATTCTTTGGAACTTTGGGTAGTGGGCGGCATATTTAAATATTTAACAATGCCAGCTGGGGGAACATTGGAATCTTTTTCCCTAATATTTCTTGCATTTCATTTAGAACCAAATTCCATTCAAATTTCCTTGTCTCACATGCCCACCACATATGTAAATATGTCCCTTTTTCTTTTTTACATCTCCAACAAATTGGAGATATTTATTTATTGTATTTAACTTCACAGGTGTTATATACCATCTCCAATATACTTTGTAACAGTTTTCTTTTACTCTCACTGACATATTTTTCACTATTCTTTTATTCCACATTTCCCCATTCTTCCTTTTTTATCTGTTTACTGATATCTTCTTGCCAAATCTCTCTTAACATATTATTTTTTTATTATCCTGAATTAATATTTTATATATCTCACTTACAATACCTTTCCTCTGTTCTTTATTTTCTATTTCATTCCTTCTATCTATAATTCCTTCAAATCTGGTCAATTTTCTACATTCTCCTACTTTAGCTATCCATTATTTAGTCCAATTTTCCAATTGTATAATGTTCAACCAGGAAATAATTCCTCCCAACTTTTCCTTTATGCTTTGTCTATTCTGCATTTGCTTTAACCAATCCCGCAAGTATATAACTTTTCTATCAAGCAGTAGCCTATTTAGACTCCCTTTTGAATTTTCTGGGAAACTCTTAATTTCTGTTATTCGTGTTAGAGGTGAAACCGTTGGGCTTAAAATCTCCCTAAAGCTCCTCCAATATTTCATAGTATTTTTCAAGAATGGGTTATTTATCTTTTTCAGCTGAACTTTAATGTCTTCCTTAAAATATATATATTCTCTTTTTGTGTAATTTCTAAGTCTCTCCAAATTAAATTGTCATTCCCTATTATTAAATCTGGGATATGTCTTACCCTAAACCACCTTCTTTTTGTGGTATATACCACAGACTCTTGTTAATCCTAGCTTTTTATTGCAATTACAAAACATATTATTTTTTCCCTGAATCCCTTTAAGTTCACTTTCGTCCCATTCTATAGGTAACATTTGGGGATAATTTCCGTTTTGCATACTGAAATTCTTCCAAACCAAGAAATCCTTAATTTTTGATATTCTCTTATTTGTTCATTAATCTCTTTCTTGACTTTCTCAACATTTATTTTAAACATATCTTGTAAACTCCATGCTAATTTTATCCCCAAATAATTAATACTATTTATTAATTTGCCTTTAAATACTTCCCTAAACATCTTTTTCTCATCTTCACTATAATTTAATAACATACATTCAGATTTGTTCCAATTAACCTTTAATCATGAATTTATTAGCAACAGTACAAATGAGAAAGAGAAGCCATAATGACCATGATCAAACTGAAGCACTCATTCACTCACTGAAGGCAATATAATCAACTCCCAAACAACAAACCTCAAGAGTAGAGAAGGGCACGAACCAAAAAAAAAAAAAAAAAGCAATTCATTTCTTTTCAGTTTGTTTTCCGGTCCAGTTCGGGTCATTAATTACAAAATGAATTTTTAGGGAAAAAATCATTTTGTATTTCGTTTTGGTTTGAGTTTGTTTTTTTCAACCCCCACTGGTACTGGGCCCATGCGCCGGATCTTTTTTTTTTTTTTTTTTGGATGGCCTGCAGGCTGGTTCTGCAACCCGCGGGCTGGGTCTGGTGCTTGCAGGCCAGTACCGGGCCTGCGCACTGGATTGGCTTTTTAATTTTCATTTTCATTTTTTTTTTATTTTATTTTGTGCCGACCACGTGGCCCACCTACCAGCTGTAGCCCGGGCCGGTCAGCTTTTTTTTTTTAACTTTTGCTGGCCCGCAAGCTGGTTTGGCGACCTACAGGCCAGGGCCAGTGCTTGCAGGCCGGTACCGGGGCCCGTGCACCGGAACTTTATTTATTTTATTTTACTGCCGACCATGTGGCTGCCTACCAGCTGTAGCACGGCTGGTCGGCATTCCCCCCCTCCCCCCCCCAGAGGCTCCTGGACACTCTCTGCAGCCAGGATGGAGGACCAGACCAGGAGCAGCACCAGGTAGGAGACACCGGCAAATGAAATGAACCAAACCAAAACAGAAATTTCCATTTCATTTTGTTTAATTTTTCTTAGAGGGGGCAGTTCGTTATTCTTTTGTTATGTAATGAAACGAATAACAAATAACAAAACAAACCAAAAGTTCATTTAGTGCCAATTTCTACTAAAGAGAGAATATGGAGATTGGGGAGATAGTCCTCCCTTCTGCCTATTCAGTGACTTCAGTTCAACAGCACAGGCATTAGTCCTCTGGCTGAAAGGCAGGACAGAATCCACTCCAAGCAATAATAAACATTATGGAAGAGTGGCTACATAAAATACCTAAATTAATTAAAAAGATCCCAGTGCAGGGAATACATAAATCAATCCAAAAGTGGAGGAACAGCAGCAAGATATTAGATAGAATAAGAGAATAGAATTAGAGATGGGCACGAAATGACTTTTTTATTCGTTCCGTTATCCGTTATCCGTTCCGTTACGTAACGGAACGAATAACTACCATGGCACTGGTTTAGGCACAAAATGAACAGAAACAAGAAAATTACCTTCGTTACTGTTCGTTTTTGTTAATGGTGGTGCACAATGAAATGGCCTGGTGCTGGTCCGGAGGTCCGGTGCAATGGTGACCAGGAAAAAAAAGCCCGGGCACAGCAACCATTGGGAATTCCACCCCACCCCACCTGCGGCTGCCGGAACGAGCCAAGGCTTTGCCTCTGCCTGCCCCAAGGTGATTCCAACCCGGTGGAAGCGCACTTGCTTACCAGTGGTCCTACTGGAGTCCTCACCCTGGCAGAGTTGGCAGAGGAACTGGGTTGGAAGGGAAATATAAGGTCATTGAGACCTACCCCTGCTCAATGCAGGAATCTAAACCAAAGCAGATTTGACAAAAAGGTTCCCATGAATGTTTCCAGTGCTGAAGCACTCACCACCTCTCTGAGTAATTGGTTCCATTATCATATTGTGTTGAATTCGCTGGAGAAGTTCTGAGGCCAAACTGATCTTGGCTTCCAAATAAACTGACAGAGACAAAATGCTTTTTCTTAGCCAGCCGAGAAGAAGATGCAGGAACAGTCTGCCTGCATCACTCCTAGAAGGCTCATTTTATTCATCTTATCTATTGCTGACAAGCAGACAATGGAGCACTTAGAGAAACATTTATTCTAATAGGAGGCAGGTGCCCTTTAGCCCCTTAGCCCTGCCTCAGAGCGAAAGGTCAGGGGAAAGAGAAGGTCACTTCCCTTCAGATATGGCAAATTGGCAGCCAGGAGTGTGTGCACTCACTGAAGCTTCCTCTGAAACACATTCTGCAAAGAAAGGTTCGCAAGACATTTTTCCAAATATTCAACTTAAATCTGGCTTCCTGTAATTTGACCTTAATATTACAAGTCATCCACTAGAGATGGGCACTAAACGAAAAATGAAATGCTGTTTGTCATTTTGTTATGTAACAAAACAAAGCAAAACAAAATGAAACTATGAAGCAGCATTTCGTTACAGATGAAACAAAATGGTAGTTTTTCTATTGAAACAAACTGTTCCATTCCTTCTGTAAAATGGTGGCTTACCTGCAGTTCTGCCTCCGCCACTGCTACCGAGACTACCCAGCCAGGCCAGAGAGGGTGAGTGGCTGGCAGACCAGCCTAGACCCACTGCCGGAACCTCCACTCCTAGGCCCACCACTGCCAGAGTTGCTGTGGCTGCTACCAGAGTCCCACCAGCAAGCCGGGCAAGCTGGCCTAGTGCACCCCGCTGCGTCCGGAGTCATTGCTGCCTCCAGCTGGGACAGAGTTGCTGCCAGCCAGCTGGGCAGGCCAGCCTAGCCCCCCCCCCCCCTGTCAAAGCCTTTGGACTCAGAGCAGCTGCTGCAGGTAACTAAATGTTTCATTTTGTATGAATTTTTGTTCAAGATATTAGATAGAATAAGAGAATGATTTTCTGCCCATCCCTATTTTCTGGGCTGTCCCTCATGATTGAGAAGATACTGCGCTTCTTCTGTATGACTGACTTCCTTTTAAGTATTTAAAAAGGGATATCATGTCTCAGTGTTATTTTTTTTCCAGATTGAATATGCCCAATACTTTCGGTCTTTCCTCATAGGACTTGGTTTCCAGTCCCCCAAACATCCTTGTTGCCTTCCTCTGAGTTTACTCCAATTTCAGAGCATCCTTCTTCAAATGTGGTGTGTAGAACTGAACACAGTGCTCTAGATGAGGCCAGACCAGTGCTGAATAGAGGGGAATAGTATCTCATGGGACTTGAGAACTGTACTTCTCTTAACACACCTTAAAATAGCATTTGATTTATTTTTGCAGCTACAGTACATCTCAGGTTGGGTCATGTTCAGCTTGTGTTCTGTAACAGTTAGAGATGGGCATGAAATGAACTTATAGTTCATTTTGTTATTCATTATTCGCTTTGTTAGCTAACAAAACAAATAACGAACCAACCCATCAAAGAAAAATGAAATGAAACAAAACAGAAAGTTTCTGTTTCATTCGCTTCATTTTTCGTTACCCCTCCTACCTTGTCACTGCCACCGCTGAAAGTCCTCCTGGTCCTGGAACTCAGGGGAAGCTGCCACCACCTGTAGAGGCACTGGCCCCAAGCCAGTGCCTCAAAAAGCCCCTGGCTGGGAGCTTTAAAAAATAAAAAAATAAATAAAAACCCCAAAACAAAACAAAACAAAACCCACTGCCGACCCGGCCCCATTGGCCGTGTAGTCAACGCTTTAAAATAAAAAAATTTAAAAAAATGAGCACTGACCAGGCCCCAGGAGCCGCAGAGTCAGCGCTATAAAAAAAAATTCCAAGAAAAAAAAGTGCTGGCCCGGGCGCAGGAGCTGCCTGGTCAGCACTCTAAACTAAATAATTTTTTTAAAAATTGAGCGCTGACCTGGCCCTAGGACCACGCAGTCGGCGCTATGATTTTTTTAAAAAAACCCAGCTCAGCTCGGTTTGGTTTCATACATTTGTTTTTAATTCGTTGAAACCAAACCAAACCAAACCAAACCAAACCAAACCAAGGGTGGGCCTGAAACAGAAGAACCTGAACCATCAGTTTTCTGTTTTGTGCCCACCTCTAATAACAATTCCAAGAGTCTTCTCACTTGTAAGATTACTGAGACAATATGTCTGTGAACCAGGTGAGTTTATCAGTAAGTTGAGTCATGGCAACTGGACTACTTTTCTTGAGCAACTGAAATGTTTCACTGCTCATCCAAACAGCTTCATCAGTCTGAGGAAAGCTAGTTGTGAGTCCCCCATTTTATAGTTCACTTTGATCTCATGTCACCCTGGTCTGAAATAGGATCATAAAAGCAAAAAAAGGAAAGTGTTCTGCATATATACCGCCCCATACCACTTCAAGTAATCTCTGGGCAGTTTACAGTTTAATGTATGCAGGCTACACATCGCGCGCGCCCCAGCAAGCTGGATACTCATTTTACCAACTTCGGAAGGATGGAAGGTTGAGTCAACCATGAGCCTGCTACCTGGGATTAGCTGCAATACAGGCATTTATCCACTGCACCACAAGGTCCTGAAACCAGCCTGCCAGCCATTGTAGAACCTCCCTACTTGCCCCCCCCTTGAGCTAAAAATCCAGCACATCACAGAGGAGAGGTAAGAGAGGGTGTTCGATGGCAACCATGAACAGCACAAAAAACGAGCCAGATCACAGCCCGCCTGAGCCAAACCTGCCTGAGGAAGAGGGGAGCAGGTGGCATTGGCAACATCTTCACCACTGAAGATGAACAATGGCCTGAATAGGTTTACTAGGTGGACAAGAGTCTCAATAGGCCTTTAGGTGGACAATGGCCTAAGGTGCTAAAACCCATAAAGTTACTGAGCCAAGTATCCCCCATCTTGTAACTGTGCATTTGGTTCCCCCACCACCACCACCCCAGCTGTAGACCTTTGCACATATTCCTGTCAAGTTTTTCTGTTGTTTTCAGCTCAGTGCTCCAGTCTGTCAAAATCATTTTTAAACGTGTAGCAATCTTTAAAAGGTATCAGCTGTTTTGTGTTCTTAAATTTTATAAATATTTCCTTCATTCCTTTATCCAAGTCATTAATAACAGATAGATAGTCAGATGTACTGATGGATAGATAAAATGTGCAATGTATGAACAACAGCAACAGCAGCAGGCCGGTGCGGAATAAATTCACCCAATTGGGAGGTCAGGGGAGCGTCCTCTGAAGAAACAGTGGGTAACTGAAGTCAGCAAGCAGCTAATTGCTGGAATATCACCTCATTGATAGTCCAGCCATTAGCTGCTTGCTGATTTCAGTTTCACTACTCTTTTGAAATCCCAAATGTTCGATATTTTAAAAGCTATCATAAAATGAACAATTATAATTGTATTATATTTAAATGTTTTTATCATTTTAATTGTTCATTGGCACTTTAATGTTTTAATTGTTTATTTTAACTGTAGACTGCCCAGAAACCTTTGGGTAGTGGGTCGCATATAAGTTGAATGAATGAATGAATGAATGAAACCCGGATGCTCCATCCTCATTTAATAATCTGTATACTGTATATGAAGAAATGATTGAGGCATGTATGAAGAATCAATAATATTTTTTTTAAAAAAACTGTTGCTTAGTGTAGTAAACTACACTAGAGTAAGACCATTAATCAATATGTAAAAGGCCAATGAACAGCTATTTTCACTAACTGATTTCACACCCAAAAGATAACTAGTCATGCTACAAACAGCTGGGGAAATTATCCCCTGTTTTTGTGTAAATGTTTTGCTATCCTGCTGCATAAACAGCAAGATTCTGGCTTTTGCATTTATATACAACATTCTGAGTCATCAAGGCATGTAAAGATATATGATCTTGCAAACTCATGTGTATTATAGAATGACAGAATAATTGAGTTTGAAGCTCCCTTTAAGGCCATTGAGTCCAACCCCATGCTCAACACAGTAAACCAAATCAAAATAGACTTGGCAAATGGTTGTACAATTCTTTCCTGACTGGCTCCATCACCTTGCAGGTATGTCACCATCTATGAGACTATGGAAGTAGTTTTCACTTGTTATACAATTAATTGGAAATTTTAGAGATGCCAGCACATTTCTCAGTCTGCCATCAGATTCCAACTGCATGTTTGAAAAGCAATGAGGACCAAATATGATTCCAGTGGAACAATTTTAAAAAGTGAATCCAAATCCAAATCAGAAAACACTGTCTGTACACAAGTCACCAGAAAGCCTGTATGCCAGAAATAATTCTGAAATGAGCGGGATTTTGCTAAACTTCCAATCATTTCAATAAAGCTTACCCCAAAGACCCTCCCACATATATATAGGCAGTGGGCTGTGACTTGTGCTGGCTTTCTACTAGCAAAAATTATTGCACCATAACTTTAAATAGCAATCAGTATGTGTGTCTCATAAGAACACATGAAAGGGCCTTCTCTGTTGCTGCTCCCAGACTTTGGAATTCCCTCCTGCTGGAAGGCAGGACTGCACCACCTCTGCGGTCTTTCTAGAAGCAGGCAAAGACCTTCCTCTTCAGGCAAGCTTTCCCTGAATGATGAACTACCCGTTATTTGATTTTCAGATGGATTACCATGTATGAACACCATTTTTTTGTATTCTCAAGGGCTTTCATGACCAGGATCCGATAGCTGTTTTGAGTTTTTGGGGCTATTTGGCCGTGTTCTGGAAGATTTTCTTACAACTAGGAGTTCTACCCAGAGCACAGAGAAAACTCTAGTTCCCTGAGTTCCTTGCCCTCTGAAGATGCCAGCCACAGAGTCTGGGGAAATGCCAGGAAGAAAAACTTCAAGAACATGGCCAAATAGCCCAAAAAACTCACAACAGCTATCTTTTTTTTTCATTTCAAGTGCTCTTGGTAGCTTTAATGTTACCCTTGAATGTTGTAAGATGCCTCTTCTAATTCCCTGTTCTTAAGTTTGAATATGTCTTAAATGTTCTGGGCTGTCCCTCATTATTGTAAGCCACCTTGGGTCCTTTTCCAAGGAAAAAGGTGGGTAAAATATTCTAAATAAATAATAAATATTATTTGGGGATTCTTCTACTCCTTGCAGCCCTTTAGAAGCTGTGAAAGCTGCCTCTGCTAGCTGAAGAACCCTCCAAAACAACAGACCAGCAGGGCTGGCGCTAGGTTTTTTTGCGCCCTAGGCGGCGGCGGGGTGGCGGTGGCTGTGACGTCACCCCTTTCACAGACTGAGTTTTCAAAGGCACAACTGGGTTTATTTCGACATCCCACTGCTGTGCCACCAAATTGTGATGACACCTCCCTTTTACACGTGTAATTGTGATGGAAATGGTAATGCTGCCACCTTTTATTCACTTGGTAATGCTGCCACCTTTTAAAATCGTCACCTCATGAATTGGGACAGACTCAGATGTAAAATATTGAAACAATAATGAGAAAGTTTATTGAGAAAATAATAAATGTAACAATGTCTGAGGATGGTATGCGTTGCCTTAACATACAATAGATTTAATCAACTCTACAAGCCTCCCTGTCTTTAATAACTAGTAAACAGTATAGCCCTCACTGCCTGACAGAACTCTCACAGAGCAGTGCTCTCTCCCAGCACTCACTCTCAAAACCTTCAACTTAACTGAACTCAACTGAACTGCCTCAACCAACTAGGCTCCACCCTTTTTATATCATACCATTCCCCGCCCTCCTGCTGGGATTGGCTGATGATTTGTATATTCATTACTCCTGTTTCCAGGGTTTTGTCACAGTGGCGGGGGGGTGGTGGTGGCAGGGGGTGGGCGGCGGTGGCCAGCGGCGGCGGAGCGGGGGGCAGAAGGCTAGCCAGCAGTGGCGGTTGGGTGGGGGTGCCCCCTGTCCATTTTGGCGCCCTAGGCAACTGCCTAGTTCGCCTTAATGGACTCACAGGCCCTATAGACCAGGGGTCCTCAAACTTCAGCCTGTGGGCCAAATCCAGACTACCAGGGTCCTGAATCCAGCCCACCAGCCATTGCAAAACCCCCCCCCCACTTGCCACCCCACTTGAGCTGAAAACCTGGCACATTACAGAGGGGAGAGGAGAGGAGAGAGATGTGCTCGGTGGCGATCATGAACAGCATGAAAAATGAGCCAGAGCACATCCCACCCGAGCCAAACCTGCCTGAGGAAGAGGTATTTGCTGGAGGGGAGGAGGTGGCATTGGCAGCATCTTTGCCTCTGGTCCCCCATCAGCTGTGCCCAGGGTTGGCAGCGCCCACTTTTGGGGGCAGCGGAAGAGGGTTGCACAGTGCAGAGGGAAAACAAAAGCTGTGTCTGGGGGGTTTCCAAACTGCATCACTTGAGTTGAGCAGAATTTGGGTTTCTCTCCAAGTTAGGAGCTGGGACTGGGGCGGGGGGGGAGGCGTCAAGAGAAGATCTTGAGAACTTTCAAGAACGGAAGTGAAACAATCAAAACACATGTATATTTTCCTTTCTCAGGGTTGGGGGCATGCCTTCCTCAACCTGGGTGTCCCTCTGCCTCCCTCTTTTCCTTGATGTAACCAACTCATTAAAATGGAAGTGGTCGTCTTTTTAAAAAGGAGGCCCATACTTCCCATTGAAATATAACTTGTTCATGTTGATTACAATTGTTCTTCATTTTAAATTTTGCATTCTTTTTCCTATTTTATGTGCATTACAAAAATATGTATAGTGTGCACAGGAATATATTCATTTTTTTCCAAACTATAGTCCATCCCCTAACAGTGTTTGAGGGACAGTGAACCGGGCCTCTGTTTAAAATGTTTGAGGACCCCTGATATAGATTATAGCACAGAGATCTGCAATCAGAGATGGTCAAAACTATGTTTTCCTCCACTAGGGCAAAGTAACTATTAGTGCTCAATTATGTAGTATCTCTACTTACAAATTTAATCCATTCCAAATGCATGCTTGTAAGTAGAAAAATTCATAAGTAGAGCAGCAGTTTCCTATAGGAATGAATTGAAAAACAATTCCTAAGGGAATGGATTAATAGGTTTTCAATGCATTCCTATGGGAAAGCTGCCCCAACCCCCCTCAATCAAGGGCAGCTGAAGGCTGCTCTCCAGCAGTCCCACCAAACATCTGACTTAGACAGGTCGGACCTGTCAAAATCGGCTCTCCGGGGGTGTTGCAGAGAGCAGCCTTCAGATGCCCTTGATTGAAGGGGCAGCCACCTTCTCTTCATCCCAGTCTCTGCGCCTCTTGTGGTGGCAGTTGGGCAGTTTCAAAGGGCTACAGCCAATAACAGCTTGGTTCTAGCCCTTTGAAACCCACCTCCGCCACCATGAGGGGGTCGCAGTGGCCAGCATGTGGGTTTCAAAGAGCTAGAGCCAATGACAGCTCGGCTCTAGCCCTTTGAAACCTGCCCCCCCCCAGGTGGTTCAGGTGGGTTGGGGGGAGGTGCGCCATTGATTGTGGGTCCTGATGGCAATTTTAGTGTATTGTATTTAAATTGTTTTATTGTTTTAATTGTTTATTGACATTTTAATGTTTTAATTGTCTATTTTAATTCTAAGCCACCCAGAGACCTATGAGTAGTGGGCAGCATATCAACTATAAAAATAAATAAATAAATAAATATTAAAGGAGCATGTGTAATAGTCTGATCATTGTTGCAAATATATTTCAGTATTTCATATGAGACAATGGTTCTGACATAGTCTGATCATGACACTTCTGGCATGACTTGATCACACAAAGTTACAAATATATGTTGTAATTCCAAATAAGGCAATAAGTCTAATCCAAAGAGGATGTATAAATTAATGCAATGGCACAGCAAGTTTGTACTTACCCTGCTTATGTGCTTATACCTTTTGTTAGTGAAATAAAATTTCTAGAACAATCCCATTCACTTATTTTTCAGCTTCTCACATTTCCCTTCCAGAAGAAAGAGAAAGCACACGGAATGTGGATCCTGCATGTCAAGGAAATCTAGTGCACTGCCTGCTGCAGGTAGGGGGCTGTGACCATCATGCCAAAAAAGAGCAGAGTGGGAAAATCCCCAAGATGGAGCCAATTGTTTAAAAGCCAAAGATGATATGAATTAGTACAAGATGGAAGGGTGAATGAACCTTCGGCCCTCCAGATGTTTTGGACCACAACTCCCACAGTCCTTTGTCATTGGCTAGACAGGCTTGGAATTCTTGGAGTTGTGGTCCAAAACATCTGGAGTGCCAGAGTTCGCCACCACTGGTCTAGGCTCTCTCACTGTTCTAAGTGACTCACCATTTAGACAAAACACAAATAATATCTATATGTGGCTGTAGACTGACACCCACTCGTCCTGGAGTAAGTCCTGTTAAAGAGTAGGGCTTACTTTTGCATGCATATGTATAGACTAGAATATTAATTCCATCAATCTCATGGTTCTCAAAGCAAAATAAACCAAACTCTTTCAATCCTCCTCTCCCTCCACTAAATAGAATGCAGATGATCATCTAAACTTTTTCCAAATCTTGCTCAATCCCCAGTGGTCACAAAAAACCTCGAGTGGGTGCAAAGGAGGGCGACCAGGATGGTTGAGGGTCTGGAGGAAATGTCTAGACTAAGACTCGGGGCAATGGTTTCAAACTACAGGAAAAGAGATTCCATTTGAACATTAGGAAGAACTTCATGACAGTTAGAGCTATTCGGCAGTGGAATATACTGCCACAGAGGGTGGTTGAGTCTCCTTCTTTGGAGGTTTTTAAGCAGAGGCTGGATGGCCATCTGTCGGAAATATTGTGATGGGGGTTCCTGCATGGCAGGGGGTTGGACTAGATGGCCCTTGAGGTCTCTTCCAACTCTATGATTCTATGATTCTTATGAGGAACGGCTTAGGGAACTGGGAATGTTTAGCCTTTCAAAAAGAAGGCTGAGGGGGGATATGATAGCTATGTTTAAATATTGGAAAGGATGTCATATTGAAGAGGAGCAGATTTGTTTTCCATGACTTCAGAGACTAGGACTTGGGGCAGTGGTTTCAAACTACAGGAAAAGAGATTCCATTTGAACATTATGAAGAACTTCATGACAGTTAGAGCTGTTCGGCAGTGGAATATGCTGCCACAAAGGGTGGTGGAGTCTCCTTCCTTGGAGGTTTTTAAGCAGAGGCTGGATGGCCATCTGTCGGAAATATTGTGATGGGGTTCCTGCATGGCAGGGGGTTGGACTAGATGGCCCTTGAGGTCTCTTCCAACTCTATGATTCTATGATTCTAACTACAATCTATAACAGTGTCATTAAGGGTAAAATCCTGTCTCCCTAAACTTGGAGTTGTTGTTGTTCAGTCTTTCAGTCATGTCCGACTCTTCGTGACCCCATGGACCACAGCTTGCCAGGCCTTCCTATCCTCCACTGCCTCCCGGAGTTTCGTCAAATTCATATTGGGTGCATTGATGACACCATCCAACCATCTCATTCTCTGTCGTCCTCTTTTCCTTTTGCCTTCAATCTTTCCCAACATCAGGGACTTTTCCAAGGAGTCCTCTCATGAGGTGGCCAAAGTACTGGAGCCTCAGCTTCAAAATCTGTCCTTCCAGTGAACATTCGGGGTTGATTTCTTTCAGAATTGATAGGTTTGATCTCCCTGCAGTCCAGGGGACTCTCAAGACTCTCCTCCAGCACCACAGCTCAAAAGCATCAATTCTGTGGCGATCAGCCTTCTTTATAGTCCAGCTCTCACTTCCATACACCACTACTTGAAAAACCATAGCTTTAACCATCCTGACCTTAGTTGGCAAAGTGATGTCTCTGCTCTTTAGGATGCTATCTAGGTTTGCCATTGCTTTCCTCCCAAGAAGCAGGGGTCTTTTTATTTCGTTGCTGCAGTCGCCATCTGCAGTGATCAAGGAGCCCAAGAAAATAAACTCTGTCATTGCCTCCATTTCTTCCCCTTCTGTTTGCCAGGAGGTGATGGGACCGGTGGCCATGATCTTAGTTTTTTTGATGTTGAGCTTCAGCCCATTTTTTTCACTCTCCTCTTTCACCCTCATTAAAAGATTCTTTAATTCCTCCTCAGTCTCTGCTATTAGAGTAGCATCATCTGCGTATCTGAGGTTGTTGATATTTCTTCCGGCAATTCTAATTCCGGCTTGTGATTCATCCAGACCTGCCTTTCTCATGATGTACTCTGCATAAAAGTTAAATAGGCAAGGTGACAGTATACAGCCTTGTCGCACTCCTTTCCCAATTCTAAACCAGCCAGTTGTTCCATATCCAGTTCTGATGGTTGCTGCTTGTCCCACGTATAGATTTCTTAGGAGACAGATAAGGTGGTCAGGCACTCCCATTCCTTTAAGGACTTGCCATAGTTTGTTGTGGTCTACACAGTCGAAGGCTTTGGCATAGTCAATGAAGCAGAAGTAGATGTTTTTTTGAAACTCTCTAGCTTTCTCCATAATCCAGTGCATGTTGGTGATTTGATCTCTAGTTCCTTTGCCCCTTCGAAATCCAGCTTGTACTTCTGGAAGTTCTCTTTCCACATGGAGTAAGTTCTGTTAAACACAACAGGACTTACTTCTGAGCAGACATGAGTAGGATTGCATTACAAATGTCTGAGTAACAATGTTCTGGACATTATTGTTGGCCCTGCATTTTAATACATACAGATTTTTTGCTTTCCTAATAGACCTTAAGCAAACAAAATGTGCAGTAGAAGAAAGATTAGGAGACTGTGAAATCATTGCTGGTTTGATCCATGATCTGCTCTTATTGCAAAAATAACAGTGCAATGTTTATGTCTTTTAGACCACCAGATTATATTTGACCTGGACTCCTCCAAATAAATTGCAACTTTAAATTTAATATATAACTGCATGTGTAATATTTCATGCTGCATTTTAGAAATGTGATTGTTTCATATGTTAATTCAAAGAAAGACATATGGATATTTAGACATTTAGATAAATAAGTGAAAATTTCAAATCTTGTGCTGTTCCATCCAAATGTTTTACAGAAATTTTCTCATTTTTCCAAAGTGAGTTAAATTTGAAAGAATTAAATTCAAAATATTACATGCATTAATTTTCAACGAAAACAACCCATGATAAAGGTTAAACCACCAATTGTAAATCTAAGCCTCACCTCCTCCTTCTTCTCAGTGATTTATTGGTGATTTCATGAAGAATGGGCACTATGTGACCTTAATACCATTTGCCACTGTCTTCTGACCCATTAATACTTAATTAACAAACCAATCTCAGTTTGTTTTTATAGTCCTTAGAGCAACAAAAATAAATCTTTACGAATCTCCAAAATTCTAAATACATCATTAGAACATTGTATTGGGTGTGTGTGTGTGTGTGTGTGACAATCTCATTACGTGCTACCTCATGCTGCAGACAAATGAAGAACATGTACTTGATAGTCTTGTCCTCCCTTAAGGGACAGGTACAAAGTCTTTGAGCTGAGAATATATTCTTGTGCTTCCCTTTCAGTACATCAGAAGGGAGGGCCAAGCACCGTGCCAAGGGAAAGGCTCTTCTAAATCTGTTTGTTTCCAGAGATGTTAAATAATTTGCTGGTTCCGCTCAGTTTTAATGTACAGGTAGGTCCTCTTGATAATATTTTATATGATGGAAAGGTCAGTTTGTCATTCTATATCCTCAATTCTCTGATTAAGGTATATGTTTTTTGTTTTTTGCCTGATCTGTTCCATAAGTTAAGAGCACCTGAGGGGAAAAGCTAATTTTCAGCATATAGCTGGACAGACATGACCCAGTTTAATCAAAAAGTGTCATAGGATATCAAAGAGAATAGACTTTGTGGGTTGAGATGTCCCTTTAGCCACACACACACACACATATATACTGTAGATAAAATACTGAACCAAGCTTCAACATTTAAGCAGCCTGTCTTCAGTCTCACCATGGCATTTGACACACATCTAAAGACCTCTAAGGTAGTTCTTAAAACTTTAGGTAGGACTCTTTCTTGAGGTGTGAAATGGGAGCTACGGGGCTCCAAGAATAAACCACATAACCATACATTGTCCAGGCTTAGAAATTATAAACTGTACCACGTTGAATCCAGCAACCTTGCTCCCTTCACCTGATGGAGCAATTCACGACTGCCTGGAAGTCTTAGAAAGGGGTACAGTTGCCAGAGCTGATATGCTGGGTGAATCAGTGGAAGTGAATCGAGCTAAGTAATCAATGGGAAATGCTATATAGGATGTACAGGGGTAACTCCAACCGAGTTGTTCACAGAAGAAGTTACCCACACACTTGTCAGCAGAAGCAGTGGAAATCATAACTCTAATAAAAAAGGCTCTACAACTCTTAAAAGGTAAAAAGTAAAGAGGTATACTCACTGAAAATATGGTTATTGCACAGTAAACTGCCATGCCTGCCTCTGGAGGGTGCAGGGTTTCATAACAGCAACAGAACAGAAGATGGCCAACGGACTGCAGATCCTAGAGTGCCATAGGCACTCAACATAATTCACATAAAGGCACACAGGAAAACTCCAGACCCCAGCCTGAGGGAAGACAACCAACTAATAGGTGAGGCTACAAAATGAGCTGTACTCCAAGGACGAGAATGCCCCATGGTCTCCCTTGCTGTAGTAACAACAGCTGTAAGTGAAGACACCCACCCAATTTATAGAAAAAAGGAGGATCAGCAAGCTGAGGAATGCCAGGCAAGTAAAAATACTCCTAGTAGGCTTTATTTGGCTATTTTATATGAAGAAGAAAACATATTCATAGAATAATGGACACAACGTCTATGCAACATGCTTTAGTTACTGGCACCATCCAACCTGCCAAAAGGTGAGGCATAAAAACATTTGTGCTTCACAAAAACAAGGTGCTGGTTATTAAATACAATATTTTAAGGATGTGAAAGAGGAACTCTAAAAAACACAAATTATTCATGCTTAAAAAGAGAGGTACACAGAGGTACACAAAGAGATATCTATGGTGTGTCTTTTGTATGTCAAATCACCTGAGAAATTTTTCATCCCGAAGAGGTATAAGTACTGTCAGCAGCCAACCCAATGAGATCTACTCTTTGCTTCCCTTCTTCCCTGTAGAATTACTGTGTGCTGAGCTCCTCATATTCTCCATCTTGGTTTGGTGCCTGCCTGCCAGTCTGTTTCTTTCATGTTGGGAATCTTTTCATTCCTTGCCTTTTTTTCTTTTTGCAATTTTTCCTGGAATAATTTGCAAATAAACCTGTTTGAAAGAGAAATCTTGGGAAACGGGGTACAACCATTAATAAATATATGAAAGGAAATAAGAAAATAAAACAACAACATACTTTTAGAAGTAAAACTGCACTTTGGTTAATGAATTATTTTAAGCTACCTTAATACAATTTCAATAACAACATTCAGCCATTACATAGAATATTTAAAGCATGTCCACTTTAAAAATGCTGAGTGACTTCTTTTGCATTCACTGAATATTCATTGGGAAGTTCTCTGGTGAATGCCTATTCAGAACTAAAAGATCAAAAGGGAACTGTGTCAATTTTGTCCTTTTCTGGGCTGACTGCTATTTTTTAATGTAATAAATTGCCAATTTTGGAGAGACGAAGAACAGAAATGGAAATGCATATGCCTTTCAGGAGACTTTTGACTCTGATGTTATGAATAGTTTCCCAGCAAACCGTTTTTGCAGGCCATTCAGATAATAGATAGACATCCCATTGTTAACCATGCAAATCACCATATCCAATGGTCAGACAGCTGCTAGCTAGCTCTTGGAATAATTAAGATCCACTGACCAGCTCAAGTTTTTGTGGAAAAGTTTGCCTGGCTTCTTTTTTTCCCTTTCAAAAATTTTACAAACATAACATGATTAGTTCACTTATAATTGTATTTTTAGGCCACATTTAGGAAAGAACTCACAGAGTAGTTTGCCATGTATAAAACGCAATATTTAAACAAAATAAAAAAGTGTTTTGTGATTTGCCGAAACAACAGTCTCATTCCTATCGAATATTATACACTGAACTAATATGAATAATGGAGATCTGATACATGTTGTCATTTTAGCTGACTCATGCCTAAAAATTCCACTGCTCCATTTAATGTATCAACATTTAGTAATTTCTGCCACCAGTTTTTGCTCTCTGAGCACTTTTCCATTTGTCAAAGATTAGTCCTCGCATGCATACTTTTAGCATAGTCCTGTAGAAGTTTATGCAGAGGTAAGTGCCATGAAATTCTGTGGGGCCTACATCCATGGAAGTGAGTTTAAGGGAGCCCTATGAAACAGCTTTGTGATCTGAATTTGGCAAAAAGCCTGCAGTTTGAGCATTCACTGGCAGAGCACTGGAAGTACACTGGCAGAATTATCTGTGGCATATTCTACCTCCCACACAATTCTACCAGCAGAGGCTAAAACAGGTCTGAGGAGGATCATGGCAGGGATGAACACATGCCAAATATATACACCAGGCTTTTTATGCTGGCATGTCACAACTCGAAACAATACTTTTAACTAGAGATGGACATGAAACGAACAATTTTTCCTTTCCGGTTTTGTTTTTTCATTTCGTTATGCAACGAAATGACAAACAAATTTTATCTCTAAAATGAAACGAAACAAACAGAAACACCAGAAATTTTGTCGTCCGTTTTGTTTTCATTACGGCAATACATTGAACTGCTTTAAATGCTAAAAAAAAATCACAAAAAAATAAAATAAATGGTAACGAAATGGTAATGAAACAAACGAAAACGAAAATGATTTTTTGCAAAAATTCACAAAAAACGGAAACGAACCGAAACAGACCCCCCTAAACGACAAACGAAATGCCATTTTTTTTATTCGTGCCCATCTCTACTTTTAACTATCGCAGGGAACTCAGTGGAACGTCATGTAAAGCCAATGTCATTGTCACCTGCCATGACAAACTAAAACATTTAAATTAACCCAGTAATCAGTCACAGCATGCCAGTGGCAGCCTCTGATATCTGACATGGAATTCTGCACAAATGACTGGCCATACAGTGCAAGATGACACCTTTCTGGTCCTGTGTTATGCATTTCTAGAATGCTCTGTGGGATTTCTCCCAGTTCCTTCCCTCTTCTACTCTAGCTCCTATTTGTACTACTTGTACTATTACAACAACACTTGTACATGCATCACTAAAAGGGAGGATAAAAGAGGACACATTGATTCTTACTATATTGTATAAGCAAATGATACATATAAACGCAGAATTTGAAATCATTTTTCAAATTTAAACATAATTACATGGCTTTCCACTAATGTGGAGAAGGCACCTCTTCCTCGCACACACAACTTTACCTATGCACATATGAGACAACCGTTTCACATACCTGGCTTCCACTATGATCAATACAAAACCCATTACTGCAGGTGTGTGGGGAAGGAGAAGCGCTGTGTGGCAGGGTGTTGTGGGGCATGTTTGTATGTTAAAGGGAACCTTGGCTGTAGGCACTCTGTACCTTGACATAACAGGGTGAGTAGTTTCACTTGGTACACTGCCTCAGGCAGAAAAATGAACTTTTCTTACACATCTAGCCTGGAAGGTCAGGGGAGACATCAGGAAAGCATCAGAGTACTATTGTTCATAAGGATGTCTCAGAGTACACATTCCAAACCCAGGTTAGATGACTGCTTTGATGCTGTGGCCATTGAACAATCCAAGCAGATTATCTGAAGATTACTAACACATTCAACAGCTATTGCTGGGAGGACATGAGTGCCAAGACTAAGGAGGCAAGTGACTTAGTTGGACTTTAGCTCTAGCAACTACTAACTGTAAAGCTGCCCTCAATTGCTATGTTTATGGCCCAGAGTAAACAAAGATTATAAATGGTGTATGTGTTCTTCAAAAGTGTTTAGCAGGGGAGCTTGAGGGAGAGGCCAACAGTCTTTCACTGTTTCCTCCATAGGGGGAAAAAGACATGGAGGGAACTGTTGCTGCATTGAACAATTGCCATGTTGTTTTTGACAGGTTGTTTAGGTATTTATTACTTATAAGGCTACTGGTCTTGCCTTCAGACATTTAGAATTTCTTTACAGCATGTCATCACTTCTATCTATAGTTTCCATTATTTTGACCTTTGTCAAACTGGGTTGTTTTGAAATATACCGATCATGTATTGCTTAATTCCTTATCATTTCAGGACATCTGAATACTGCTATTGATTTATTTACTTTGCAAAGGTGTTGGACTTTGCAGTACCATGGCCATGTCATTGCCACTGCACTTGTTCCCTTTTTCAAAACAAGATTTTAAAGGGCTATTGATAAATCCCTTTTAGTAGCTGCTGCCACAAAATAACATGAATACATTGCTCAGAAGGAGTCAGCCTTCCCTTCTCCCTTCTGGGTGAAAATAGGGTTGAGCAGAGAAAGAGACATTTTCTGCTTTGAATTATAAAGAAAGGGGCATTGCATTAATGTCTCTTCTCTCTTTTTAGAGGAAAATGACCCATAATCCCTTCACCTTTTTCCAGCAGGTCCACAGTGCACCCTGGCTTTGGAGAGGGTCTCTCTCTCTCTCTCTCTCTTTCTCTGGTGCACCAGTGTTCTTCCTTTCCTCCCCCTTAAACCTCCCCCTTTTTCTTCCTTCTTTGTTTTCAAGTCTTTAAAAAAAAACAGCCTTAGCAACAACAAGGAGGCAAATTGCCTGGGAATCTCAAGCCTCTTTTCTAATATGTTTTTCTCCCCCTCTTCCCCAGCTGCACTCGCAGCTGTCAATATCAGCTGTCTGTCAGTGGGGAGAGCAATGCATTCCCATAGGGATGCATTGAAAACCTATTAATCAATTCCCTCCAAAATGGATTAATTGGTTTTCAATGCATTCCTATGGGAAACCATGCCTCAAAAGATGATTTTTTTCCATAAAATGAATGGACCCCTGGAACCAATTAAATTTGTCTTAGGAGGCCTCACTGTATTTCCATAACTGGACAATTGGCTACTGATATCACCTACAAAAGAAAAAGCAACAAAAGATATTCACTATACTCTTTCGGTCCTCTCAATACTGGGACTGCAAATAAAGGAAAATAAATCTGTCCTCACACCATGTCAAGTCTTTCATTACATTGGGACAGTCCTGAACTCCAGCTTGGGAAGAGCTTTTCTCCCCGATGAAAGGAAACAGAAGATCCCTAGTGCAACCCGCTGCTTTCAACCAAACCCCTCAATATCTTCTTGGCCTTATGGCCACAACAACCTCAGCCCATGTACACACCAGACTCAAAATGAGGATGCTCAAGGCTTGGCTTCTAGCCTGCTTTCATCCCCATATCAATGATCACAAAAAAATCCCTCCAAACTCAGGTCTGCAAAAGCCTACACTGCTGGACTTCACCATCTTCCCTGAAAGTAGGTTGTCCGTTTTGCCTCCAACACACTTCCATCCAGATCACCACTGATCCTAGTATCACTAGCTGGGGTGCTGTGAAGGTTCGTTTTCAATACTCCGGGGTTCTGGGGAGAAATAAAGATTGTCCATTCCTTTGTTGATATTTTCCAATAAACTTTTATTAACAAAAGTAAACTCTGGTTCTTTCGCGTCGATTTCTTTTACATGCTCTTCATCCACAACAATAACGTCAGACATAAACAGGTTGCCAACCGGGCTTAAACTAGGTGGGTTTATTCTCCCTTCAGAAACGGTATTCAATGAGACGTTCCCCACCCGAGACATTGGGTCCCACAGCATGGGTGGCGAGCCCGCTGTGCCACCAGATTCTCCCTCTCTCTCGGAGCTGATCTGCCTCTTCCTCTCCATGCCAGAACATTTGCTGGCCATTGTAGGGGTTTAACATCAATGAGCCAAGTTCAGTCTTTATCCACCTCAACCTCGAACGTCCCTCCTCTCTCATCCCTCTTCAACGTCTGAGTTCCAACGTCTCTTACTGACAGTTTTTCCCTCTCCTCCTCGCACGCTTCTCTCCAACCCTCATCCTCGCGATCCCCTCTCGTGCTCCCACTGTCTCCTGTCACTCTCAGGTCCTTAAACCCGACCAACCCATCCCCTATCCAAAAGACTTCCTTTGCTGTCATTACACTTTGCTCTTGGTGTACTCCACCTTCTGCTCCTTTTACTAAGTTATTATCTTCAGTCTCTTCCTGTTGTCCTCGCCTCCTGTCTGTCAAGCCCCGCACACAGAGCACACACACAAACAGGGTTCAGTTCTTTGCCAAGATCTTTAGTGGAAAGCCAGGCAAGTTCAAGTCCTTTGCTAACAATCAAGTGCCAGATAAATAACAGAATCCAACTCCCAGCAATTACCAGTCCAAGTCAAAACCAGAATATCCCATGGAAACCAAATGCCAAACCCAAGGGAGCAGATCAAGCCGTTGTCCAGGAAACCAGTCCGAAGGAACAGGAAACAGAGCCAAGGTCAGAAACAGACAGGAATGTGGTTGCAAGTTCAAATGACGCGTTGCTCCGACCTGATTCTCCGCCTAGCATCAAAGACCCTTTCCCTAGCTCTTCTGGTAGCAAGTCGTTGCAGAATCCTGGTCATGGCCCTTCTAAGAGGTGAAGATATGTTTTCAGCTGAGTCATCAGACCCAGCTGCTTGCTGATTTGAGCTGCAAGGCTCCTCCATCAGCTCTTCACCATTTAACCCCTCAGAGCCAGGTTCTGTGGCAGGCAGGGTTCTGGCACTGTCTCTGTCAGACGGCGCACACTCTGTTCTCTCTTCCTTTAGCACTTCTTCCTCACAGGTGCCCACTGCAACGGTCTGCAAATCCATGGCACCTAGAGCAAACAAGAAAAGCTGTTACACATCAACAACTTAGAGCTACTGGCAATGTTCAAAGCATTCCCCTCTTTTGAGCCAGTGATACTACATCAAACCATACAAGTCATCACTGACACCACCACCAACCTATTTTATATAAACAGCCAGGGAGGAACCCAATCAGCGACACTACTTCAGCTGACAATGCAGTTTTGGCAATGGTGCTACTCCAGAGAAATCTTCCCAAAAGTAATACATATCTCAAAAGTGTTCTGCTTATATACCGCCCCATACCACTACAAGTAGTCTCTGGGCGGTTTACAATTTTAATTACAGTGTGCAGGATACACATTGCCCCCCCCCCAGCAAGCTGGGTACTCATTTTACCGACCTCGGAAGGATGGAAGGCTGAGTCAACCATGAGCCTGCTACCAGAGATTGAACCCAGGTCGTGAGCACAGTTTTACCTGCAGTACAGGCATTTAACCACTGCGCCATGAACCCAAGACAATTTCACTGCAGATCGACTTAGTCATTTGAACTACAAAAACCATGAACTGATTCTGCTCGACTCAGTCTTCTAGACCCTTTGTCTCAGATGGGGGGGCACTCTTTGCCACAAAGAACAACTCCAAGTGCAGTTGATACAGCCTTCAATCTCTAAGGGATGTTTTCTCCATCCCTTGGTCCACCAGCCTTCTATATGCCTTTTCCCCACTCCCACTCTTACAATGGGTGATGGTAAAGCTTCAACAAGACTCCGCCAGCTGCAAACTCATTGCTCCATGGTGGCCATGGCAACAGTGGTTTATGACTCTCACATCAATGGCCACAGAGTACCTGCAACTACCAAGCTCCTCAGATCATCTCTCTCAGAACGACAGCCTAGTCCTCCATCCAGATCTACCATCAGTCCATCTGACGGCATGGGAGATTCTCTCTCAATAGAGCAAGCTTCGGCTCAATCTAGGAAACCGTCTATAATGGCTCTTTACAGTTGTCATTTTTCTAGTTCATGCCCATTTCTTTTTTATTTTCAAGGGCCACTTGACCCCCCCACAATTTTTGTGATTATGGTGCCATTTTTCCTCCAGCACAATCACTTGGGGGATTTATCTTTTTTTTGTATGCTTATTAAAGGGGCATAATGAGTGACCTCACTTTCTCTGTGTAATTTATTATTATTAATTACTCATATAGTAATATCCACATGAACAAAGACAATAGGCACCCAGTAAGAAAGGCAACTTTACATTTTGGCTGTGAGGGAGAGACAAAAAGAATTGTTGAATGAGAATATTAGTAAATGCAGTTTTTCACAGAATGATAAGATCAAATTTATTTATTTATTTATTTTAGAGCTTATATACCACCTGTCTTCCAGAAGGGAATTAAAAAATAAAAAATTAAAAATTAAAATCAACAGTCCAGAGTGGCCACATTGCCAGACGGGCTATATGTAAATCTAACAAACAAACAAGCATTTATAAAGCACACATAGGGCAAAACCCTGTTGTGTAAATTTGCAACAACATATCCTGGGCTGGGTTATGGAACACTTAATTTAAACTCTTGGGGTTTAAAAAAGCTTAAGGTGGTGAGAAAGGAACCCCTTGCAGCCCAGAAATGCCCTTTATACAAGTGGCGCCGCCAACCATATCTGGAGCTCTGACAGTTTTTGATTCAAAATAGTGAAGATCAGTGAAGAGTGGTATTGAAAGCTCCGGGTAGTAAACAAAGTAGGTGGACAATAATATGTGGGTTTTTTTCCAGATTAATGTTGTTCTGGACTACAGGGCCATGTGGTGATTTGATAGAAATATTTCATTACTTAAGGGAATTGTATTCTGCATTCCCTGGGCACCACTTTTTATAACTTAAATATAACTCACATGTGAATTGAGCATAGCAAATAAAAAACAGCAGCTCGTGGACTTGTACACTAATGTAGTCCTTTCATCACCCAGTTACCCTTAAGCATCTCCTTTCCACTCTGGTCTAAATGCAAAGCATTAGTCTTTTCAATAAATATGAATGGCTATTTCTTGAAAGAGAAAAATAAAATAAAACCACAGATAAATGCTTGAGTTTGTGTTGTAGCTGCTGGTAAGTTGCCTTAAGGTACAGGCTACTTTTTATGATTTACGGTGCAACCTGTGTCTGAGATATGCTGGTTGGGTTGTGGGGAGGGGAGGAGGGGAATTAGAACATGGTGAATGGAAGCCTTGTTTTGTATTATATTTCAAAGTATGTTTCCCTGTTAGCATTGTCATAATGACTGAAATCCTTAGCATAGTAGATTACAACTAGAGTAGACTCATTAAATCAATTAGTCTCATATTCCTATCAAATTCCCACTTGCCAGCAGTTTAGACATTAATGGCTGTGTGTTATGTTATTTTAAAGGGACAGCAAACTTACACTGCTTTACAAGCTGTATACTCACTGCTTCACATTTTAGCCAAGTGTCATTTCTTCAGTCTTGTCACATGAAAAAATATAATAAAATATTTATGAAATGTAAGGGGTTGTATTCACTTCTGTGATATACTGTACTAGGCAAAATGGCCACTCAGGAGTCTCTTCAGTTAATTTGCAAGTCAGCTTTTGGTGTGTTTAGCAAATAAACGAAGCCACCAGCCATTCAACTGAGTTTTTATAGATGTATACATTAGCCCACTAATAGTTTCTAGATAAACCTTGCAGTTTTGCAAAAGACTGTTCTTAGACAGCTGAAGTCTGCCAAAGAGTGCTTCCCAAAATATAGGACTGAAAAACATGTGCAAAGTACAGGGCAAGCTGTTGATCAAATGTAAGATGCTATTTCCCCACCTTACCTCAGCAAGAGACACAATATTCTTATACTGATCAAAATTTGTTAAATACGGCCTTTTGGACTACATTTGCCAAAATCCATCCACTCAGAATGACAATTGGAAATGATATTTCCAAACTTTGATATAATGCATCTTCTCAGAAGGCTACCTGATCATCCTGTTACTCATTTAGGAAACTGAGAAATCCCTTTGCACTGCAAACCAGTTTTAGAAAAGTTCAGGAAGGAAAAAAGTTACACTGAGAAAATCATAGACTCATAAAATTATGAAGTTGAAATGGGTCTACATATCCATCAAGCCCAGTCCCTGCTCAAGGCAGGAATACAAACCAGATGATATCTCCCATGCGGCTGCACAAATTTCTCTTGAATGCCTCCAGTGTTGGAGCACTCACCACATCTTGAAGTAATTTGTTCCATTGTTGTACTTCTCTAACAGTTTGGAGGTTTTTCCTAGTACTTAGCTGAAACCTGGCTTCCTTTATTTTGAACCCATTGTTAAATGTCCTGCATTCTGGGTTGATTGAGAAAAGTTCCTTCCTATCCCCTGTATGACAACATTTCAAGTATTTGAAAATTGCTATCATATCCCCTCCCAATCTGTTCTTTTCAAACATAAACATGCCCAGTCTTTCACTCTTTCCCCATAGGGCTTGGTTTTGAGTCCTCTGATTATCATTGTTGCCCTCCTCTGAACATGTTCCAATTTGTCAGCATCTTTCTTCAAGTCTGGTGTCCAGAACTGGACACAGTGTTCAGATGAGCCCCAACCAGGACCAAATAGAGGCAAACTAGTACCTTGCAGGATTTGGAAATTATCCTTCTGTTAAGGCAGCCTAAAATAGCATTTCCCTCCTTCCAATCTGAGGAGCAGCCCTCTGAATACAATTCTGTAGCCACCTAGGTATCCACCTGATTGTTGTTGTATTGAACTTGTGTCTAGTTAGCTTTCAAATCAGAATATCCTCATGGTCTTTGTCAAAATCTTGGCTGAGCTCAAAATATAATATGTCTAGCTTGGTAAGGGCAAATATTTTTTCTTTTTCTTTGGTGAATGGGCCTAATGAGCATCTCCTTGAGGGTTTGGGCAACCCTGTCCTGATTATAACACTGGCCCATTCTTTTGTTACCATCCTAGCCACTTTATCAGCCAGGCCGGGCAAGGGACTTGGGAGGTTGTGTTGGCCTTACAGCCCTGCCCACCTCAGTCAACATCACAGCCTGAAATTGTGTTAAGATCATTGGGCATGATCATTGGGAAGAGAACATTTTGGCTCAATCTACCTTCAACAAATGGTGGTCAAGGAATGGCCTCCAATTTGGATTTTAAAAGTGCTGCAGATTGCTCAAAGGAAATGTTATTGGGAGGACTATCAGTTTTGACAAATCCCAGATAAATCACATACTATGCAAAAAGTGGCATTTTGCTTCACTTATCCAGACAACAAAGTAGAATCTTCTAGTAGCCTTCACCTTTGTTAGATAGATGTTAGATGCAATTTTAGTGGCTTTTAAATTAGCTTCTGTTGGGGCCCACCTCCAAATGCTCTCTAGCCTCCTACTATTCCTCTTCATAGCCTGCAGTTGTTGGTTGTAGCAACAACTTGGTAGGCTTGGTAGGCTTGGTAGGGGGGGGTGTTTGGGTGCAATTGTGTCAACTACTCTTGTGGTGGTGACATAGCAGCTTTCTGTCAGATCATTGACAGGAGCACCAACCAGATAAGACAGTATGGTATCTCAGAAACCAATTGGATCCAATAACCTATAAGGTGCATCATCTTAATGGGTCCTTTGGATCACTCTCACCCTGCCCTGTAGAAGTTCAGCATATGGCTGATCACATGGGTGTGGTAGGCCAACACAGTCCCCAAACCATTCCTGGTCCCCACTGACACAGGGCGGACCTCTAGATCTAGGATCACCAAGACAGAGAGCCTCACAACCTCAAGGATGTTTTTAATAGAACTTAGGTTTCCTGTTCTTGTTCATTTCACATATTCCTAGATTTCTGTATAGATGCTGGAGATTGTATGATTAGGGATGGGTGAATCATTTTGGAACCAGTAGGTTCCGAAATGACCCACTCGAGCCCAGGTGGTGGTTGGAACCCTCTAATACACATGCAGCCAATATCTTATTTTTATGTGGGCTCCTGCAGGGTTAAACTCCAACCAGGAACAAGGCTGTGGCGCTCTCTGTGGTGCTAGCTCAATCAGGAGCTCTGCAGAGAAAGGCATCATCCCCTCTTGTGTCTGTCTCTATGTATTTAATTGACAAAGTGTGCCGGGAGGTTGCCAGTCCTGCAATTTTGGTGTTTACTTTATAGTATTAACTCTTTAATTGCTGGCAACCTGCCAGCGCACTTTGTAAATTACGTACCCAGAGCCCCTTTAGAGCTTCAGAACTAAGTCCCCTGCACACCAAATCTTTCCAGATTTCAGGGGGTGTCCTAAAATTGCTTGGGGAAGGTACTTCTGCTACTTTAGAGTCCAAGGTAAGTAAATTTTATTTTTAAAAATAATTTTGAGTGCATTTTTTTAAAAAATATGCACTCAGTAATTACTTACCTTGGGCTGCAAAGCAATTTCAAGTCACCCCCTGAATTCTGGAAAGATTTAGGGGTAAGAGGGCTGAGTAATTCAGCTCAAAGGGGTGCTCCTAGGAAGCTTTTTTTCTCATTGGAATCGGAAAAGCCAAGCTTCCTAGGGGCACCCCCTGTGCAGCATAATTACTAAGCCCCCTTGGCCCCACACCTCTCCAAATTTGGAAGGCTTAAAGATCCAAAGAACAAATTTAGTGCCCCTTGGACCCAGGGGAGCTGTTTTAGATAGTAACAAAACAGCTTGTTTCAAAACAAAAAAGGCTGTTTCGTTACTATCTGAAATGAAACACTGCCTGTCATTTTGTTAGCTTATGAAATGATTTGTAAGCTAAAGAAACAATGAAACAGTGTTTTGTTTTTCATAAGTGCCCATTCCTAGTTATCATATCTCTCCCCACCCCGTCTCCTTTTCTCTAGCATAAATATATCCAGTTATTTCAGCCTTACCTCTTAGGGCTTGGTTTCCAGTCCCCTGATCATCTTTGTTACCCTCCTCTGAACTTGAGCCAGTTTGTCAGCATCCTTCAAGTCTGATGTCTAGAATTGGACACAGTGTTCAAATGAGGCCTAAGACCAAAGAGAGGTGGACTAGAACATAAGAACATAAGAACATAAGAAGAGCCATGCTGGATCAGGCCAAAGGCCCATCTAGTCCAGCTTCCTGTATCTCACAGTGGCTCCACCAGATGCTTTTGGAAGCGCATGAGACTAGATATCTGTCTCCTGATACCACTCCCCTGCATCTGGCCCTTGAAGTACCCTAGTTTTAAGCCTGGAGATTACACATCTCCATCATGGTTTGTAACCTGTGATGGACTTTTCCTCCAGGAATCTGTCCAATCCCCTTTTGAAGGCATCCAGGCCAGATGTCATCACCCCATCCTGTGGCAGGGAGTTCCATAGACTAACAACGCGCTGGGTGAAAAAATATTTTCTTTTGTCTGTTCTTACTCTCCCAGCCCTCAATTTGAGTGCATGTCCCCTAGTTCTGGTATTTTGTGAGAGGGAGAAGAGCTTCCCTCTATCCACTTGACTCATGCCCTGCATATTTTTGTACCCTCAATCATATCCCCCTCAGGCGCCTTTTTTACAGACTAAAGAGCCCCAAATGTTTTAGCCTTTCCTCATAAGGGAGGTGCCCCAGCCCAGTAATCATTTTGGTCGCTCTCTTCTGCACCTTTTCCAGTTCCACTATGTCTTTCTTAAGATGCGGTGACCAGAATTGTACACAATACTCCAGATGCGGCCTTACTATTGTTTTGTATAATGGCATTATAATGTTGGCTGTTTTATTTTCAATCCCCTTTTTGATAATCCCTAGCATGGAATTGGCCTTCTTCACCGCTGCCACACATTGGGTAGACACCTTCATGGAGCTGTCCACCAACACACCAAGATCTCTTTCCTGATCCGTCACGGATAACTCAGAGCCCATGAGTTGATAGATAAAGTTTTGATTTTTTCGCCCCAATATGCATTACTTTACATTTGGCTACATTAAAACACATTTGCCATTTCGTAGCCCATTCCCCCAGTTTGGAGAGATCCTTCTGGAGCTCTTCACAATCTTCTCTTGTTTTTACCACATGGAAAAATTTTGTGTCATCTGCAAACTTGGCCACCTCACTGTTTATCCCTGTCTCCAGGTCATTTATGAACAGATTGAAAAGCACCGGTCCCAGGACAGATCCCTGGGGCACACCGCTTTTCACCTCTCTCCATTGTGAAAATTTCCCATTGACACCTACCTTGCAGGATTTGGAAATTATAATTCTGTTAATGCAGCCTAAAATAGCATTTGCCTTTTTTTTTGTGACCACATTGGCTCACATTCAGCTGAAGAGCTCCCAGAATTCCAAGATCCTTCTTGCTTGTCGTATTGTGAGCCAGGTGCCCCCTGGCTCTTTCCACTTCCTGTACATGTCTTTTGTTTGTTTGTTTTTAGGTCCTCCCTGAGCTTTTGTCAAGCCACACTGATCTATTTTGCTACTTTTCACCTTTTTTCCTTATTGAAATAGATTGTAATTGCACTTTTAGAATTTTTAGATACTCCCACCCTTTTTGGACTCCTTTGTTTGTTAGCATCTTCTGCCATGGGACTTGTCTCATCTTTGTTCTAACGTTATTAAGATTGTTTTTTAAAAAATTCAGCATAAGTATGTGGCTACACTCTGCTTTGGTTTCCTTTGAAATCATGAAATGGCAAAGCAAATATTTTGCTAAAATGTTTTCAAAAAGGTCCATTGGGATTTTAATAATTCTTATTTTGTGTTTTTACATGATTTGTTACATTCAATGATTTAAACTAAAGAGGTAAATACTCACATTACGGTTTAGAGTTTCATAGGGATATTACTAGTTCATTTAGAGTTGATAAAATAAAATAAATCTGGTAATAATAATGCTGCTTGCTTGTAAATGCTGTTCAGAAGAAGTAGGCTTACTCCTTCAGCAGAGTGATGTCAGGGCATGGTTACACCATGAGAATGAACTGGGTGACAGATCCAGATTTATGATGTTGGTTTAGCCATATGTTTTTGAGTCAGTGTGTACAACCTCTTGGGAAAACCTTTAATCCATTTTAAACTGTGTTGTACATAGGTAGAGGTGGCTAGATGTCCTTTTAGAATCACTGCCTTTGAGGTTTTGTTCTGTAGCCACCTACCTTACTGCTGGCTGCTGGTCAAAGTCACTGCTGTTGCTGTGATGCTGTTATTGACATTTGTTTTATTTTTAAAATTGCTTTCAGTGGGGGATACCACTGGATATAGATAGATAGTGGATTCCTCAGGGCCCATGGCCACACCCCTACTTATGGAGGACCTAGGCCAGTGATAGCGAACCTTTTAGAGACCGAGTGCCCAAACTACAATTCAAAACCCACTAATTTTTTTGCAAAGTGCCAATACAGTAATTGAACCTGTATACAGGTAACTATGAAGGGGTGATGTCGAGTGCCCACAGAAAGGGCTCCAACTTTGGCACCCGTGCCGTAGGTTCGCCATCACTGACCTAGGCACACCAACACTTTCCTGTCTGTAAGCTGTTTCAGAGAGTTCAAAATGTTTTTAAATAAAAAGTAATCCTCATAGTATACAGTATTATATGCTATTTCAGTTTCACCACTTGATCATGAAGAAAATTGGACTAAAAAAAGGTGTGTTGTACACAATGGAAAATGGCCTCAATTGTGTGGGGGCTCGGTCATAAAATCTCTTTCAAGCCTTTTTCTACAGCTCTCCCTCAAGTTGGCCATGACCCCCATGCTGGGAGAATGGATCCCTGAAGCAGTAATGGGGCCAGCTTACCTGTCTCTTTTGTTTCAGCGTTACGACCTTGCCTTTGCAAGATGGCAAAACCCCGCCTGGTTTGTAAGTTGGGGCAATAATTTGCCACTGCTTCACTCTTCTTCCTCCAACTCTTCGTTCTGCACTTCACCCACCTGCCTATGGAGCCTCCATTGCGGGGGCCTGTTTGTTTTAAGGACGGCAGCCCATGGGATCCCCAGGAAGGGGGCCTGCTGGTGGGAAGTAAGGTCCTTTCCATGACTTGGGCTTGGGTGCTTATTTGCAAGCAAACTCCCCCTGCCCTCATATTTGTGTTAGGAGGCACAATACTTGCCTTGCCTTGAGTGTTGGCAACCCATGCTATGCCATTGCATTGAAGCAATTGAACTTACAAGTACCACTGAGTCAACAAATCCCAACTGATTCAATGGGCCTACTCTACACAAGTTGCTTCCGAATTATGGTGACTCGATGAAGGAGCAAAATATCCCACCTTCAACAGCCCCACTCAGCTTTTATAGACTTAAGCCTATGCCACATTACAGCTCAATTTTATTGCAATGTCAAATGATTGTTTTGGGGACAAGGAGAGAAATATCATTAAAATTTTAAATTGTAACATGTTACCATTATTTGTTGCATTTTTAAAAGTAGCTTGGTAAGTCATACCTTACAGTACACAATATATTTTATTGTTAGTTCTGTTGGAGGGCGGGAACCATCTAAAAGAGTAAGAAAATTGTCTTAATTTGAGGCAGTTTAAATCTGCCTCCTTGAAAGCAAATGAGAGACATTACAAATATTACTAATTGTGTTTTTAAAAACCTCACAGTGTGACCACATGCTACAATGCTTTCAAAAGGGAGTCACTGTTATTTTCTTATGGCCAAAAGTAATGTTTTAGATGTAAATAACATTGCAGCAAGCCTTCAAAAATTACTGAAAACCTGGCTTTATAGTTTGGCCTTCCCTGATCATTCTGTTCCAACCTCCTTAAAATATAGGACACTGTTATTTCTCCCCACCTTATGATAATTTTCTATTAGTTCTTTATTTTTTCCATCTGTTCTTATTTTGAATTGTTCAATGGTTTTGATTTATCGTATTTGTGCTTATTTGGTTATTTGTTCTTTTTATTATGATTTGATTATTTACCTCATGTTGGTCTGATTGATTAGTTTTTTGTTTACTATTTTAAGTTGTTTAATCTGTTTTTGTATTTTGCTTATGTATGTAAACCGCCCAGAGTAGTTTTTTTGCGGTATATATATATATCTCAACATATATATATATATTGTATACAACCCCCCCAAACACATCCTAGATCTGACCAACCACTGCCTAACCAACACATACTTCATCCACAATGGACAAAGATACAAACAGATAGAAGGAGCACCCATGGGATCACCCCTCTCACCGGTCATCGCAAACCTATATATGGAACACTTTGAAACCAACGCGTTACAGAAGTCCGAACATAAACCCAAACTCTGGCTCAGATATGTTGACGACACCTTTGTTATCTGGCCACACGGGAAAGATAAACTGAACAACTTCCTCACACATCTCAACAGCCTACACCCCAAAATACAATTCACTATGGAAATAGAAGCCAACAACCAACTTCCCTTCCTGGACGTCCTAATCTACAAAAACCCCGACGGCTCCTTAGGACATATCATCTACCAGAAAAAACACATACAAACCGCTACTTAAATGCACAATCACACCACCACCCTGCACAGATCAACTCCGTAGCAAAACCCTCATCTCCAGAACCAAACGCCTCGCTGACAAAGACCACCTAAAAACTGAATTACACTCTCTCTCGAATGTTTTAATTGCGAACGGATTCCAAAAAAACACCATCACCAAACTAATCCAAAAGGAAACACCCCCCAAGAACCAAGAAACAGAAGAGAACAACGGCACCGCCCTCCTCCCTTACATCAAAGGCACCACAGACAAAATCAGCAAAATTCTCCACAAACACAATATCAAGACAGCCTTTTGCACCGACCAAAAAATAGCCAACATTTTAAGAAACCCCAAAGACAAGATTGAGCTAGAAAACCAAGGAGTCTACGAAATACCATGCAAAGTCTGTCCAGCCACATACATCGGACAAACAAACAGGAGAATAAGCGCACGCATCGCAGAACACAAGAACGCAGTCAAAAAGAAGAAAAATCTTCCTCTCTCTTCCAGCACATAAAAACAACAGGTCATGAAATTGACTTTGAAAGAACCAAACTCATCTCCAAAACTGAACACTTCAACAGTCGAATAATCATGGAAGCCATTGAAATAGAGAAACACCCAAACAACATGAATAAACGTGATGACACCTCCCGCTTGCCTGACATCTGGAAACTAGCCCTGGTCAACAGACGAGCCTCTGTCACAAAGACTGACACCAGGTCCAAAAGGACACAAGATGCCACCACCTTCCATCCACACCAAACACAAACCCAGACCCTTCCCACAGATGAAACGAAACCACCATCCAATAACAAAACCACGACTGCACCATCTACTGCGGCACCCCACTCCAGTCACCACATGGAGCACACTCACACACCCCAAAAAAACATTGGGAGACCACAGACACGTAGCCAGACCAAAATGAATTCACAAGACACAGGACCCCACCCCACCAAAGCCCAGGATACTGCCAGAACCCACCAGCCATCTAACCCACCCGCATCTAAACCGCCATCTAAACAGCCACCAGCAGTTAATCCCTTAACGATCGCCTCAGCCACACAGCAGATCACAAAAGAACAAAGGAACAAAGGAACCTGCAATCAGCAACAAAGCAAGCAAACCACACACCCCCAGCAGTATTTATAGAAGGACTTCAACTGAGATCACGCTTTGCTTCAAGAAGAAAGAAGCCAGAACACCAGCCTGAAGATGACGAGTGAGACCTCGTCGAAACGTCGCCAAAACAACCAGATTTCTACACGGGAAGAAACCCGAATCCACCCTAACATGCATATATATATAAATACTGCTGGGGGTGTGTGGTTTGCTTGCTCTGTTGCTGATTGTAGGTTCCTTTGTTCCTTTGTTCTTTTGTGATCTGCTGTGTGGCTGAGGCGATCGTTAAGGGATTAACTGCTGGTGGCTGTTTAGATGGCTGTTTAGATGCTGGTGGGTTAGATGGCTGGTGGGTTCTGGCAGTATCCTGGGCTTTGGTGGAGTGGGGTCCTGTGTCTTGTGAATTCATTTTGGTCTGGCTACGTGTCTGTGGTCTCCCAATGTTTTTTGGGGGGGTGTGAGTGTGCTCCATGTGGTGACTGGAGTGGGGTGCCGCAGTAGATGGTGCAGTCGTGGTTTTGTTATTGGATGGTGGTTTCGTTTCATCTGTGGGAAGGGTCTGGGTTTGTGTTTGGTGTGGATGGAAGGTGGTGGCATTTGTGTCCTTTTGGACCTGGTGTCAGTCTTTGTGACAGAGGCTCGTCTTTGACCAGGGCTAGTTTCCAGATGTCAGGCAAGCGGGAGGTGTCATCACGTATTCATGTTGTTTGGGTGTTTCTCTATTTCAATGGCTTCCATGATTATTCGACTGTTGAAGTGTTCAGTTTTGGAGATGAGTTTGGTTCTTTCAAAGTCAATTTCATGACCTGTTGTTTTTATGTGCTGGAAGAGAGAGGAAGATTTTTCTTCTTTTTGACTGCGTTTTTGTGTTCTGCGATGCGTGTTTGTCTGTCCGATGTATGTGGCTGGACAGACTTTGCATGGTATTTCGTAGACTCCTTGGTTTTCTAGCTCAATCTTGTCTTTGGGGTTTCTTAAAATGTTGGCTATTTTTTGGTCGGTGCAAAAGGCTGTCTTGATATTGTGTTTGTGGAGAATTTTGCTGATTTTGTCTGTGGTGCCTTTGATGTAATTAGTTTGGTGATGGTGTTTTTTTGGAATCCGTTCTAATTAAAACATTCGAGAGAGTGTGTAATTCAGTTTTTAGGTGGTCTTTGTCAGCAAAATCTTGGTTCTGGAGATGAGGGTTTTTGCTACGGAGTTGATCTGTGCAGGGTGGTGGTGTGATTGTGCATTTAAGTAGCGGTTTGTATGTGTTTTTTTCTGGTAGATGGTATGTCCTAAGGAGCCGGGGTTTTTTGTAGATTAGGACGTCCAGGAAGGGAAGTTGGTTGTTGGCTTCTATTTCCATAGTGAATTGTATTTTGGGGTGTAGGCTGTTGAGATGTGTGAGGAAGTTGTTCAGTTTATCTTTCCCGTGTGGCCAGATAACAAAGGTGTCGTCAACATATCTGAGCCAGAGTTTGGGTTTATGTTCGGACTTCTGTAACGCGTTGGTTTCAAAGTGTTCCATATATAGGTTTGCGATGACCGGTGAGAGGGGTGATCCCATGGGTGCTCCTTCTATCTGTTTGTATCTTTGTCCATTGTGGATGAAGTATGTGTTGGTTAGGCAGTGGTTGGTCAGATCTAGGATGTGCTTGGGGTGGTTGTATTTGTTGTGGATAGCTGTCAAGGCTTCTTGAATGGGCACTTGTGTGAAGAGCGAAACAACATCGAAGCTCACAAGTAGGTCATTGGGTTGTCAAATAATTTCTATGAAGTGGAACGAGTTTTGTACATATGAAGTGATGGATTCTGCATAGGGCTGGAGTTGTTTGGCAAGAAATTTGGCGAGGTTTTGTAGAGGTGAGCCTATGGAGCTGACTATGGGTCTGAGAGGTGTTCCTTCTTTGTGAATCTTGGGGAGGCCGTAGAGCTTGAGGCATCTGGATGATTTCTCTCTGGGGATGATGCTTGGCTTGATTTCTTCACTTAAGGGAGAGGCTTTTATTTTGGCTTTGGTGGTTTTTTCCAGGTAGGTGGTGGGGTCTGTGTTCAAAGGTATGTAAGCAGGGTCTTGTAGTAGGTTGGATAGTTTGGCTTGGTAGTCGGATGTGTTCATCACCACTGTGGCATTGCCTTTGTCTGCTGGGAGAATGATTATGTTGTTGTCTTTCCTCAGGTTGGTGAGGGCTTTTGTTCTTCTTTGTGTAAATTGCTTCTGGGTGGTTTGCTGGAGCAGAGGACATTGGTGACTTGAGTCTGATTTTGTTGGCTTCATCTGGGTTGATTTTGGTTAGGCTGGCTTCCACTCCGCATATGATGTTTTCGGTGGGGATGTGTCTGGGGGCGACTGCAAAGTTGAATCCTTTGGAAAGGACTTTGGTCTCTGCGATGGTGAGTGTCCTGTCTGATATGTTGTGAACTGTTTGTTTCATGGGCTGTTGTGGGGGGGGGGGGGTTGGGCTTCTGGCGTTTTTCCAGTTTGTGGAGTTTGTTGGTGTGTGTGTCTGTCTTGTGGGAGGTCTCTGTTTCAGCTCTCCAGGCAGCGAGTTGCTTGGATTTGTTGCTTGGATGAATTCACAAGACACAGGACCCCACTCCACCAAAGCCCAGGATACTGCCAGAACCCACCAGCCATCTAATCCACCAGCATCTAAACAGCCATCTAAACAGCCACCAGCAGTTAATCCCTTAACGATCGCCTCAGCCACACAGCAGATCACAAAAGAACAAAGGAACAAAGGAACCTACAATCAGCAACAGAGCAAGCAAACCACACACCCCCAGCAGTATTTATAGAAGGACTCCAACTGAGATCACGCTTTGCTTCAAGAAGAAAGAAGCCAGAACACCAGCCTGAAGATGACGAGTGAGACCTCGTCGAAACGTCCCAAAACAACCAGATTTCTACACGGGAAGAAACCCGAATCCACCCTAACATGCATATATATATATATATATATATATATATATATATATATATATATATATATATATAAATGTAGCATTGTAATTTGTGATTTGTTAATCCCAAACTCTGAGCAAGATAAAAATATGTTCTTGTTACGTGTCATCAAGTTGCCTTCAATTTTGGTGACACTATGGATGAGAGATCACCAAAACATTCCTGTCCTCAACAGCCATGATCAGTTCTTGTGAACTGAAGCCTCTGGCTCCCTTTAGGGTAGTGTTTCCCAAATTTGGATGACCAGATGTTCTTGAAGTACAACCAACAGAATCTGGCCAGCACAGGTAGTGATGAAGGCCTCTGAGGGTTCCTGTCCAAGAACATGTGGGAAGCCAAGGATGAGAAGCAACCCATCTCATATTTGATCTTCCTCTCTTTCTGTTTATTTGATCGCTCATTTTTCCCTGTTGCCTTCAGCTTTTCCGAGCAGTGTTTTTTCCAGTAAAAGATCTGACCAATGCATGACTTCTTAAGTTACATCATTTTTACTTCCAGAGACAACCCCATGATGAGACTGTATAAAAATACTATAGATAAATAAACAGATAAATTGGGAGAGTTATGATGGTCTGTAGGAGCTAGAATGAATGATAGAGTGAGTGACAGTTTTGTGAAGTATTGTAGATGGTAAGCAAAATCAGAGGTAGGGAGTGAATTCAAAGACCCCAAAGAGGATATTAAAAGGATAGGTGTTAAAAGGGTAGGTGTAATGTTTATCAAACAGCTGCTTGTTCTGGATGTTACCATTTCTTGTAAATAAATATGAATGTAGCCTTTTAACTTTCTTTGTTCAGGTCTGGATGGATTCCAGGATTAGTGAATCTCTTCCCTCCAGCCAGGTACATTGCCAAAATGAAAGAATTGTATTACAACAACTCAAGTCAGTGCCTCATTATTTTGCAAATGCAATTATTTTGTCATTATGCTCATAATAATTATTACTATTGTAATGCAGTAATTAGAATTATTATACTATATAATATAGTATAATTTATATATTTAAAATGTATATGTATATATCAATATACTAATTTAAAGTTAGTGTATATAAGGGTGAGGATTAATGACTAGATTGGAAGAAAGTCATGCTGTCCAAAGGGAAGTGGAAAATGAGGATTGTCCCAGAACAATATTTGCATATGTTGAGAAAGGAATATTTTCTACAAAACAAGCTAAGAAAGCACGATTGAGGTTTCTGCATTGAGGTCAAATGGAGATTGTAGTGTGTTTTGAGAGGAGGCTTTTATTGTGCAATTATTCTTTTCCATTCACAGAATTTTATGGGTGTTTCAGATGACTTTGCTGTTAGGGGCAAATCTTGTATCTGTTGGAGTAAAACGGACAAACATTCCTCTTCTCAGTGATGTGCGAACACAAATTGGGGGGGGGACCTCCACACCCTGCTGAAATCAGCCTCTACTGTTGTCAGTGAGAATTTCTTTTATAAAGCCCAACAGCAGTGTGGGTTTATTGTTGTTGCAACATTGATTCGAAAGAGCTCCCCTTGTGATCAGACTTTTTAAAAGCCCCTGGTTGTGTCAAACAGGCAGATGAAAGCATAACAGAAGGGTAAGGGAGAGTTTGGGGATGAGGGTGGGAATGAATTTATTTATTTATTTATTTATTTATTTATTTATTTATTTATTTATTTACTTTTATATCACCCATCTAGCCCTAGGGCTGCTCTGAGTGAGTAGTTTACAACATAAAACGTCAGCACAGCAATAACAACACATTTAAATAATGAAAATACAAACAACATAATATAACAAACTATGATTATTATTATGTTATTGTTTATATTGTATATTTTGTTTTAGTGATCTTACATATTTTACACACACACACACACACACACACACACACACACACACACACACACACATTTTCTATATTGGGTGAGTCACTATCTTCAGGAGTAATATACAGTACATAAGACAAATGTTGTAAAACTATACTTGGACTATTCTATACATGCCCCAATGACAAGCATGAAAGGGTTGCCATACAAACTAATACAAATAACCTTTAAACACAAACAAACCAAAGATAAAGAAACTACTATTGCTATTAGGGCTGGCTTACAAAATATATAGTGAAGAACTGCAGCAGGAAAGCAAAAGGTTAGCCCTCCAGTTCCAAAAGCTGCAGTATCCCACTGAAGATTTGCCCACATCCATTTGTGCCTAGGCTTTTAAAATCATTCCATTGGTGCCAATTCTGGACTTTTAAAAGCCACATTATAGCATTGGTACCTGCGGGTAGAGGGAGGAATATTTCTGGAGAAAGATTCTTTGTGCCTATTTGAACATATACACACACACATGAGCCGGTGATTTATTGTGCATGTGAAGGAGTAAGTTTGGGTGTCCCGCAGTTTGGGTGTCCTGTTGGACCTGGCGCTCACCATGGAGATCCAGGTGGCGTCAGTGATCCGTACCACGCATTACCATCTGCAGAGGATTGCCCAGTTGCAGGCCTTCCTGGACACTGGGGCACTGACCACGCTGGTTCATGCGCTCATAGATATTAGACTAATGTAGTGCTCTCTACATGGGGCTGCCTAGGAGGTTAATGCAGAGATTGCAGCTAGTGCAGAATACAGTGGCCAGATTGTTAACAGGGTTTAAAAGGTTCCAGCATATTACCCCGGTCTTGGCCGCTCTGCACTAGCTGCCCATTCGCTACCACATTCAACTTCAAGATTTTGGCATTAACGTACAAAGCCCTAAATGGTTTGGGACCTCAGTATCTGACAGAATGGCTCCTCCCAAAAAGAACTGCCAGGATCACTCGTTCAAGCCAGGCGGGCTATCTGCAGGTATCGACCCCGAGGGATGCCCAGAAAGTATCAACAAGGAAAAGAGCCTTCTTGGTGGTCACACCTCACCTGTGGAACGAGGTTCCCCAAGCCTTCAAAAAACTACTGAAAACCTGGCTTTATAGGTTGGCCTTCCCTGATAATTCTGTTTCAACCAACGTATATAAATAGGATGCTGTTATTTTCCCCTGCCTTATGATAATTTTCTACTAGTTATTTTTTCCATTTGTTCTTATTTTGAATTGTCAAATCATTTTGATTTATTGTATTTGTGCTTATTTGCTTATTTTTTTCTTTTTATTATTATGATTTGATTATTTGGTCTGATTGATTAGTTTTTATTTACTATTTTAAGTTGTTTAATCTGTTTTTGTACTATGTATATGTTTGTGAACCACCCAGAGTAGCTTTTTTGCTAGATGGTTGTGGTATATATATCAAATAAATAAATAAATAATATTATTGGCCAAATGCCGGGGGGGGGAGTGATTCCATCTACTTTCGGATAGAGCTCCCAACATGGCCCCTGGCAGGAGAGTTCAGTGCTAGTTTGGCCCTTCGGCTGAGTGAGTTTTCATACTTTTGTTTTACATAGAAACCAAGGTAGCGTTTGTTTCTGCATCATGGCTGCTATTTAATTTATCTAGTACTTGAAAAACATCTAATATATGTCACTATTCAAGCGCTAGCCTAAGTTAGCAAGTGGATGTTTTGAGTCTTCAGCTAAATAATTTAGTCAACATTTAGATAAATCCTATTGTGTCCATGAGTCTACTTCAGTCTGTGCTAAAGTGCTGGCCTTTATTTTATAATGCTCAGCTTGGATTATTTTTCTCTTGAGGCATACACCTCTTAGCATCTCAATGAAACAAAGAAAACAAACCTGCTTACAAAGGTTGCAAATATAGTTCAATAAAGCAATATTTTATATTTATGCTAGTCTTTTCTTCCCTCTTCTTTGAGGGGGAATCTGTGGGATAGATAGGCCTACATAATATATTATCTCTGTTGTCTGGGGTGGACAGCAGCAGGGGCTTTTAATAAGGATGTGGTAATACACCACAAGGAATCCGTAGACTCATAAAACCTGACCTTATAAATCTCCGTGTTTATCAATCCCATACAGCAGCCACTCCCTGTGGTGGAAGTCTCAGACCAATAAACCTGCAGCTGATAACTATACAATTTATCTTTGATATTTTCTTCTAAGCAAACTAATCACAGTACATTAATAACATCTGTAAAAATTGGAATGTCATCGAAAAAGCACAGGTCTTATCAGATCTTTGTTATTAGACTACAGACAATTAAATTATCCAGAAAACTCATTTCTATTTATTAAGGCATCTTCAATATATTCAAATGTACCTTTTAAAAATGTCATTTGAAATGAACAATCTTGCTCTGTTTACAGAAGTTATTTAGCTCTTTGGAATCAGTATTTTGTAATATGTGGTTTCTTCAATGGCTGTTGGTGTAAGAACCAAGACTTATTTCCCCAACAAATTAATTATGTTTCACAGATGCAGGGCTCTGTAAACTTGCTTATATATCTTGATCTGAGGTTGGATCACTTAATTGGATCACTAAAAAGTTACAAATATGAGTGTCCGAATTCTCTAGAAACCTTTTTCTCACGAAGATGATGTACAAGCTTGGGCATAAGCAAACAGTTCAAAAACCGGGCACGCAGATGATTCTCTTTGCTCCTGAAACCAGACTGCTAACAAAGCAAAAGATAATTTAGATTCCATATGAAACAGAGGTGACCAAGGTAACAACTGACAGTTCTTTCCCCTTCTGCAAACAAAAGACTGGCTTATCCACTTTCTGGAGATCAGCTCAAACAGGAAATGTTCAGAAATTCAGATTGAGAATTTCATACATACTTTTGGGGGCTAGGGGCTTGCGCATGTGATGGAGTGTTGTGTTTGTGTTCTGAGCTCTGAGCCAGAAGCTGTTCAAAACATACCCAGTAGATTAGAATGCCAGGGGGACTTTTTAAACAAAGACCCCCATTGCCACCCCATTCACCACTACCTTTGTTCACTTAGCTAGTCCCTTGCTGGCAGCATTTATAAACCAAGAAATAAAAGGATGATGCAGACATGTGTCTTGCTCCTCCAGGGCCAGGTTTGTCATATAGACAATTTGCTCACCCTATTCTCACTGCCACTGGCCTCTTCACCCTGGCAAGCAAATGCCCCTGCCCACAACGGGAAGTAGGTAGGGGTGTCTTTCTCCCCAGAATTGCCTGCCTACAAACCTCAGCTGTTCCTTGGCTCTGAAGATAATGCGAAAGGACCAAAAAATTCTGGTCCTCACTTTCTCCCTCCCAATGAGTGTTGCAAGGCTGTGGGGCAATGTACAACAGTGGTTCTCTCCTTGCCCCAGGTGGCAGGAGACAAAAAACAGGGGTTCAGATTGTGAACTTGCTAATGAAAGAAAAACAAAACAAAACAAAGTGCACAAAAAACACAAAAAAAAACAAAACAAGCAAACAAACAGGCAAGAATGCCAGGGAAATTCATCTGGCTCAAACCCAACAATGAAAACTTGATAATCAATGCACCTAAAGGGAGTCTCTTGGAGGACAAAACTATGGGTTCCACACAATCTGGCCCACACGTACAAAACTACCCTGATGCTTTCAGTTGCAGTTGCCAGTTTTGGGAGAAGGTGCAACCGTCATCCGTTTCTCAGCATGGAATGGAGAGGACACCACCTTGACTTTGGGGCCAGTGACACTTTATGGGGCCAGTACTGAGCACACCACGGGTTATGAACACCAGATAGCTTCTGTCCTCCAGTGGGATTTTGTACACATTCAGTGTCAGATGGGGCAGAAAGCACCTGCATCCCTAGACGGCTGAATCCCTAGACAGAATTCACACCTGCACAGCTGTATGTAAATAGGACCTGTATGTGTGATTGAGGTACCTGTTCTTTCTCTATGGTACCTGCTTCATTTATGTATAGAAACCATGTACTATATATAAATATGGATGTTACTGGCATCTTCAGCTGAACATGGGGGTCGGTATTTGGGAACAGTCCCTACATCTGTGAATCCCTAAAGCTATGCATTCACTGAATATGGAAACTAAGCTAGTGGTACCTTATGGTTAATGCAGCCAGAGACTCAGACCTTCTGAGTCCATTTAAATTCAGCTCTTTTGAGCACTGTGCTGAACAATGTGACCTTTCTGTTTTTAGAAAAAGAAAAAAGCAGAAAAAGTCTAGACCAAATACTCAATTGAGAAGAATGTAAAATATTAATTATACTCAGCATATTTTTCTAAAACCTTTATGTTATCCTTTTTTAATTAACTCATATCTAAGCTTTCAAACTTGCACATTCTAATTGAAATTTCATTACTTATTGTTTTCCTTGGGAAGGCAGCTTTTGGGAAATTTGTTGTAAAGCCATTGCTAAGCAACACACGTTGGCATTTATATAAGCTTTTGTCCTCATCTAAAGCCACACATTTGCACTTACTGATAAAATATTATGAAAGTTGACACCAGTTTAGCCACAATACCCAAATGTTAGGCTGCCCATAATTGATTTAATTATTTGTAATTGCTCTGCTGGGATTTATGTGGACTAATAATACAAGTCAGAGGCTAATGATGTCTTCTGTCATAATTTACAACCACAAGACTGCTACACCTAAACAAATAGAGTACAATTTCAGTGGAGCTGATGCAGGAACATACATTGTTCATTATGGGGAGTAGAATTTGCTTCCAAACTAAGATTTAGAATCCTAAGGTTTTGGTTTTTTATAAGAAATATATACATTATATCTTAAATATAATAAGTTAGGCTTAATTTTTATCTTTATTTATTTATTTATTTATTTATTTATTTATTTATTTATTTTTGCACTTGTATACCACTCCCATTTCCCAACGGGAACTCTAAATAAATAAATTAATTAATTAATTAAAATATTATCCTCAAGTAGCCCCATAAAGTGCTGGGGATTCCTATTTCATTGTGATGCATTATTCCTTTTTTGTCTCCTATGTTCTGTGACTGTGTAATACTACTAAGTTGGCATTCGACACATAAATATATGTGTCGGGATATAAATTCAATAATAAAATAAAATAATAATAAAATAAATAAAGTGATATTTTACTAATCATTGAAATAATTATTGTGTACAGCCGGTGAAAGGCATTCCCATCAACATAATGAATCTCTGTGATCACTCAGCAGTTTTGTTTATCATGACATGTACCTTTGCACTTGCTCTAGCCAAATTGTTGCCACAATTATTGGCTTCACAGTTGACAACCTGTGAAGACAACCGCATCATTGGCAGAGTTTCTTTCATATTCATCTTTAATTTCTGATGAATTTAAAACAATACAAATCAGGGGTCAAATTAATCACTAGTTCTAAGTTAAGGGTTATTTTGGGAGGTAAAGTCAAATTCTAAAAGCAATGGAATATTACCTACATACTCCAAGGGCATTTGTGAGAAAACATGTCATTGTAAAATATTTGTAGGGTTGAAAGTAAGTAATGGAAATAAAAGAAAGTAACAGCTGTTGTGAGGTTTTTTTTTTTTTTTGGCTGTTTGGCCGTGTTCTGGAAGTTTTTCTTCCTTATGTTTCACCCGACTCTGTGGTCAGCATCTTCAGGGGGCAAGGAGTTCAGGGAACTAGGAGTTCTCTCTGTGTTCTGGGGTATCTGAGCTCCCCGAGTTCCACTCTATACCCCAGAGCACAGAGAGAACTCCTAGTTCCCTGAACTCCTTGCCCTCTGAAGATGCCAGGCACAGAGTCTGATGAAAAGTCAGGAAGAAAAACTTCAAGAACATGGCCAAAGAGCCCGAAAAACTCACTACAGCTATCAGATCCTGGTTGTGAAAGCCTTTGAAATACATTTTAAAAAGTAAACTTCTATCAGAAGGCTATAGTTACCTATTTATTTAAGCTGGTTCTGAATCAGTGAATCCTAATACAAGTATCTTCTAACATCTTGGGACATCTTTAAATCTGAAGCCGAGAGGGAGTAAGAGGCCCCTCTATGACTGAGCTGAACTTGATAGGTAGGTACTAGGTAGGAAAAGAGTCAAACATGGGAACTTTCCAAACATTCTGAATCCAGTATTAGAAGAGTAATTGCTTTGCCTGGAACAAATCCCAGACCCCAGATAACACCAGATCAGTATTGCAAGGGGATTTGCATATTGGATTTCCATATAATTTTCTTCTTCTTTAAAAAATAAAGAGTTGGTCCAACATATGCTTATTTCAGGAGTGAATTTTGCAGCAAATTCAATATGCAGCCCATTATTAGAAGGGTATCTCTATTTATTTGTTTAAGCTCATTCTGAACCAGAGAATCCTGATACAAAGCTGGAGCTAGTAAAGCCTTGAAAACCGATTGACAATAAGCAATTCTTCACAGAACAAAACTGTTACAATAGGGAGCCTTTGATCTGGCCTGTCTCCTGTTACCAATTGAACTTTGTCACCATGCACTGTCATCCACAAGGGAGCACTTCTGAATTAAGCAGTCTGCAGCAATTTAGTCTGCTCTGGCTTTGAAGTGCCAACATCAGTCAGGCCAGTAGTAACTTTTTTCATTAATTCCCTCTCTCCACTCCCCCCTGCCCCCCTCCTTGTTTCTTTCAGGAGTTTTTGCTGTCTGGGCAATTCAGATAACTAAAAGACAAGAAACACCAAGGCAGGCAAACATAAAAAGCCAAGCTGGGGGTGGGGGAGATACCCTAACATACCAAAGTAAGCAATCATTGGGCTCTAATGGTGCACTTCATTAATGTCCACTTCAAAGCATAAGTTTACTGACTTTGAGGATTGACTAATTTACACATTGTGGGAAATGGGTGCCAGCCAGGCATGTAACTCTTAAATGTTCCAGGGGAAAACAAAAATGCCCCCTTTCTTCAGAAATCAAAATGGCCATGTGACCTTTCAGTGTTTTTTTATAAACAACAAAACACCTCCACCCCCAAATCTTTCACTGATTTGGATGGCGACAGGGCCCCTCCTTCAGGCAGAAGTTGTACAGGAGAGGGGGTGGAAGATTGCAAACACAGGCCACTCGGGAGTTTTTGTGTCCATTTGGCAAGCTGCCTTGCCTGTGCCTGATCCAGCTCTTCGCTGCCACTTCTTGGAGGATGGAGAGATTGTGTGTGCTGCCCTGACACAGTTGCGTCAAAGGAGGCAGCAGTTGCTGCTCACATTTTTGGATGGGGCATATTTATATGCCTGCATCTAAATATGCATCTAAATAATATTTGTTGGTTTGCAAAGTTTTTACATCTTCAAAATAGCAATGCCATGGACAGTCCTTTACAACAACACACCAAGATCTGACCTAGCCTGTTTTTTCCAGGGACAATCTGCCTGAATAAGAAATAAAAAATTAATATTCATTAAATACAAATTGGAGCTTGGGGGGAGGCCAAGAGATTGTTTCCCACATCCTTTAGCGATCACCAGGGGATTTCTTGATCAAAATGTACTTTAAAAAAACTTATCTGGAAGTTGATTTAGGCCAACTGGACTTCTTGAGAGACTGAAATGTTTCGCTGCTCTTCCAAGCAGCTTCGTCAGTCTGAGGAAAGTTAGTGGCGACTCCTGCATTTTATAGTTCAACTTGATTTCACACATACCCTGTTCTGAATAGGCTCATAAGTTGGACAAAGGCCTGAAAAGACTCATTAGGTGGACAATAGCCTGAATAGGTACATAGGTGGACCATAATCTGAATAGGCTCATTAGGTGGACAAAGGCCTAGGGTGCGTGAAAGTCCAACCTATGCAACTTTCCCCAATACTTATTAAGTTTGGGTCATTAGCTATGGCATTGCTGTTGGAGGTGTGAAGTGCTTCTAATTTGTTTGGGGATTGATGAAAGTACCGCTTGATAAGTAGCAGTCAGATTGTGTCTGAGTCCCCCACCTCTGTTGAGAGAGGGATTTTCAATACACAGATGAATAGCTTCCCTTACCAGTCTCTCGAACCACCTCTCTTCTCTGTCTAATATGTGTACATCCTCATGTTTGAATGAGTGACCTTTGTCCTTCAAATGGAGGTGTACTGCTGTTTCTGGTCTTCAGCTGTTCTCCCTCTTATGTTGGGCCATCCTCCTGTTTAATGGCTGTTTAATTTCTCCAATGTAGAGGTCTGAACACTCCTCAGTACATTGGACCACATATACTATATTGCTCCTCTTGTGTTTTGGTGTCAGGTCCTTTGGGTGGACGAATGTCTGCCTTAGTGTGTTTGTGGGGTTGAAGTAAACAGGGATGTGGTGTTTGCCAAAAATCCATTTAAGCTTTCCAGACACTCCAGCCATGACAAGGTTCTTTCGGTGGCTCTGGGTCTCAGGCTGATTCATTGTTTTTCTCGGTCATGACATTGCTTTGTTGAAGGCCCACTTTGGCCTTAAGCACTGTCTTCAGGTGCCTGTCCAACTCCTTCTTGGCTTCTGTGGAGGTGGGGATACTCCTAACATGGTCCAAACTTTCCTTTTTGCCATAAGAGTGAATGGCAGTTAGATGAGAAAAAACAAAAACAAAACAAAACAGATGCATATACAGGACAAAGACAGGATCTAGAACTGTACAGGTATTAGCTCCTCCACATCTGTGGTTTTGGCTGCAGAGGATTGTTATTTTCTCCTTCATAGTGATCTAACAAATATCATGCTCTCACTACATGTTCCAGTATGAAAAAAATGAGGATTGAGTGTACTCATATCTGAAGAATCCTGCCTCTACATTTGCACAGCTTCTTGCTTTATTCTCTTTCATACCAACACTAGAATGTGACATAATGTTGTGTTTGATATGTCCCCTTCCTTCCTTCCTTCCTTCCTTCCTTCCTTCCTTCCTTCCTTCCTTCCTTCCTTCCTTCCTTCCTTCCTTCCTATAATATATCAAGAACTACATCAAATTTCAAAATGTGCACAAAAATTCTCTGCCTATACATGGAAATACTCTGATACAGATTATACCAATTGTATTGTGGCCTAAATGAATAATGCTTACATGGAAGTCCGTCTACATGTAGCTCTGCATCAGAATGAGTTGAGGAAACCAAAGTTCAAAACGCTCTGAGCTTTGTAAAACAGAAGTGTTGGGCAGAGAAAGTCTTATACTGTTCCCTTCCACCTGCATTGTCCATCTGCTACAGTTGTATGTTCTTCTGCTTCAACTTAGGGCGTTTATACACGACCCCTAAGCTCCGCCGCAAATGGCTGCAAGCTCCGGAAGATAAAAATGTTTACCCACCAGCTCCGGAGTTTGCAGACAATTAAGTGCGACCCCACCCACTTAGCACGACCAAACTGCACTTTTCTTGTACCTGCTTTTTTATGGTGAAAAATATTTGATGCGGAGACTGCCTGAGCTCTCCTCGCTTCTTTCTGTTGTTTTTTCTTTTGCCTCCGCCCCTTAAAGAGGAACCAGGAAGTAAACGGAGGTCGGAGCAACTTCCCCCAACACTGGGGGGTAAGCCTTTTATTCTTTTGTCTCTGTCTAAGGCTTTTTTTTCCTCCCCCCCTCCCGCAGACAGAACAAAGAAGTGCCGAGCGGGTGGGGAGGGAGGAACAGCAACGAACCCTCAAGATCTCTGGTCCGAATTTAAGGGACCAGCGGATCTTAGGGTCGTGTAAAAAGGCCCTTAGTAAGCATAGGGAGCTGAAGAAGCTTCCCCAGAATATCTTGAAATGGATGAGTCAGTGTGTAGTGGTTCAAGTGTTCAACTCGGAAGACCTGAATTAGTTCTTCCTCAGCTATAGAAGAAGAGAAGGGATGCAAAATGCAAGGGAGAAAGGGAAAGATACAGAAAACTGAATGCAGACCTCCAAAGAATAGCATGAACAGTGCAAAGAAATAGAGGAAAACAACAGAAAAGGAAAAACCAGAGATCTGTTCAAGAAAATTGGAGATATTAAAGGGGTATTTCGTGCAAAGATGGATATGATAAAGGACAAAAATGGTAGGGACCTAACTGAAGCAGAAGAGATCAAGAAGAGATGGCAAGAATATACAGAAGAATTATATCGGAAAGATCTGGATGTCCCTGATAACCAAGATAGCGTAATTGCTGACCTGGAGCCAGACATCCTGTAAAGTGAAGTCAAGTGGGCCTTAGAAAGCATTGCAAACAACAAGGCCAGTGGAGGTGACGGCATTCCAATTGAACTCTTTAAAATCTTAAAAGAGGATGCTGTAAAGGTGCTGCATACGATATGCCAGCAAATTTGGAAAACCCAGCAGTGGCCAGAGGACTGGAAAAGATCGGTCTACATCCCAATCCCAAAGAAAGGAAACGCCAAAGAATGCTCCAACTATCGCACAATTGCACTCATTTCACACGCTAGCAAGGTTATGCTCAAAATTCTACAAGGCAGGCTTCAGCAGTATGTGGAAAGAGAACTTCCAGTACTACAAGCTGGATTTTGAAGGGGCAGAGGAACTAGAGATCAAATCGCCAACATGCGCTGGATTATGGAGAAAGCCAGTGAGTTCCAGAAAAACATCTACTTCTGCTTCATTGACTATGCCAAAGCCTTCGACTGTGTAGACCACAACAAACTATGGCAAGTCCTTAAAGGAATGGGAGTGCCTGATCACCTTATCCGTCTCCTAAGAAATCTATATGTGGGACAAGCAGCAACCATCAGAACTGGATATGGAACAACTGACTGGTTTAGAATTGGGAAAGGAGTGTGACAAGGCTGTATACTGTCACCTTGCCTATTTAACTTATATGCAGAGTACATCATCCGAAAGGCAGGTCTGGATGAATCACAAGCCAGAATTAAGATTGCTGGAAGAAATATCAACAACCTCAGATACGCAGATGATACTACTCTAATAGCAGAGAGTGAGGAAGAATTAAAGAACCTCTTAATGAGGGTGAAAGAGGAGAGTGAAAAAAATGGGCTGAAGCTCAACATCAAAAAAACTAAGATCATGGCCACTGGTCCCATCACCTCCTGGCAAATAGAAGGGGAATTAATGGAGGCAATGACAGAGTTTATTTTCTTGGGCTCCTTGATCACTGCAGATGGCGACTGCAGCAATGAAATAAAAAGACACCTGCTTCTTGGGAGGAAAGCAATGGCAAACCTAGATAGCATCCTAAAGAGCAGAGATATCAGTTTGCCAACTAAGGTCAGGATGGTTAAAGCTATGGTTTTTCCAGTAGTGATGTATGGAAGTGAGAGCTGGACTATAAAGAAGGCTGATCGCCACAGAATTGATGCTTTTGAGCTGTGGTGCTGGAGGAGAGTCTTGAGAGTCCCCTGGACTGCAAAGAGATCAAACCTATCCATTCTGAAAGAAATCAACCCCGAATGTTCACTGGAAGGACAGATTTTGAAGCTGAGGCTCCAGTACTTTGGCCACCTCATGAGAAGAGAGGACTCCCTGGAAAAGTCCCTGATGCTGGGAAAAATCGAAGGCAAAAGGAAAAGAGGAAGACAGAGAATGAGATGGTTGGATGGTGTCATCGATGCAACCAAAATGGATTTGACAAAACTCCGGGAGGCAGTGGAGGATAGGAAGGCCTGGCGAGCTCTGGTCCATGGGGTCATGAAGAGTCGGACACGACTGAACGACTGAACAACAACAACAACAGCTATAGAAACTCACTAGGAGATCGAAGTAATACTGTATCTGAAATATCTCACAAATTTTGAAGAACTTATTAGGGCTGCTGTAAGCTGGATGTGACTTTACTGCATATGGAAAGAAAGAAAGAAATATTTTAAGAATATACTTAGAATGTGAACACAAAAGGTGTGTTTGCTACCATTTTGCATTGTAAAGCCATAACTATGGCTCTATAAGGTGAGATGGGTACATTCCACAACGAATAGCAGAAATAGGGAAGACACTGGGTGCCTAAGTTAGAAAGACAGACTCAATTGATTGTTCTAAAACTTGGCTGTCTGGGAGATATGGGGCTTGGAATAGTTCATACTATGTTTGAAGTAAAGGGATAAGAAATGGTTTGTTAGTAGAAGGTCACTTTAAACTTTGATTATTAACTACCAGCCATTTTGCCAGATCTTTCCCACATAGACTTTCTAGAATTTCAAACAGTTGACTCGTTGCTGTTTCTACCCCATATTTTTGGGAGACATTTCTGGGTTGGGTGAAAAAGAATGACTAATATACAGGGATGGGGACTTGCGTCATGGGACTCACTGCCAAGTCAGACTTAAGTTGCACCTGTGCCTCAACTCAGACTCAGCTTGGGTTTGTTCCCCACCCCACCCAATGATTTGTACTCAACTTGCAACTCAGAACCCATCCTCCCTTTTTTTCTTGCGGGGGGGGGAGCTTGTTTTAATAGGGACTGAGCCATGGGGCTTGGGACATGATACCCGACTTAGACTTCGATTTGGACTCAGACCCCAAAATTTGCCAATGTTCCCACTAATAAACATATTAACAATTTTTAATCAGCGTAAATTTTTAAAGCAAAGGTTTGCCTCTGTAGGCAACTAAATACATTCAATACAAATGTGTACTGCCTAACAACAGGCTGTGAGCTACAGAAATTAGGAGGGATAAGGCAATGAGTCCAGCAGCTTTAGATATTTAATATTCAGTGGAAATGTTTGGCTGTCTGATTCTATATCAGTGATATTGATTGCTAGGGCATTTGCAGCATTGAATGGTAGCTCCAATTGTTAGATAGTTTCAGTTGCGTTTGTCCCCACAAATCTGGGACTTGAGTCCACCACTCTTGGCGCTGTCAGCCACCCATTTCCAAGGCAGTCATAACAGAACAAATCACAACACGGGATATTGTAGCATGAATACCCTTTGCATAAATACTGTGTAGGCATGGTCTTTTACAGTGACCATTTCTTAGGATTTTGCAGCTTGGCAAGACCTATCCAATCAAACTTTTTTCATTAATTCAAATTTCTCATGCACAGGCTGACTCGGTGTTAGGATGCCGATCTGTCTGCGTAATGAACAAAACAGCCTGGGTGGGCTACATATGAAGAAAAATCAGCTCACTGTTCAGACACGGAGACAACCGTCTCTCGATGTTTCATTACAGTTCAATTTTTCCCGCTCGATGATCCCTTGTCTACTATCTCCCAGTGGCAGCCGAGCAAAAGCCATGGGAATTTCCAAGAGGAAATGCTGGCTCTGATGTGACCAGACACACTTCTGCAGCCTGCAGTCGATGTTCATTTTGAACCCCAAACATTCCTTCATGTTTCTAAAGGTATTTCTGTTCAGTGATTAAGGCTGGTATTAGGTGACCTTTACTCTTCTTTCCCTTGCTTTCCTCTTAAGAGTTAAATGAGAGCCTTCCGTTCCTCTACAGGGTACTTAGAACTAAGGCAGGATGGCGCTAGCAGCAGGTTGGTTTCATTACATTGATCGGATACATGTGCTGTTTTTTATCTCTAGCATTTTCTCAGTAATTCAGCACTTTAAAGTCTCAGCTGTCTACCGATCTGCAGACAATTGTTTGGTGTAATACTATCCGGAAAGAGGCTGATAAAATGCAGATGTGGCTAGGGCTCTGAAATTTGTGGTTTGCTAAGTGGCTTTTTCCCTGATACTTGCCCATGGCAAGTCAGCTTCCCTGCTAGGCATGAAGACAGAGTTCTTTTTTATTAAAATGTAGCAAGGGGGAAGCAATTGCTCAAAATTATCTGCAATTAAAGAAGACTGAAATGCAAAGCATTGGATCTGCAGTCTTTTCTGGCGTTTTTTAAATCTTCATACACATGATTCCAGATTTTAGCCAATCTGTGCATGATGGGGATTTATTTGTAATACATTTATCTGGCAGTTCAGTATTACTCAAATGCTGTTTAAGGAAAATTTTGCACATTTATGCATTTCTGAGCATACATTCACCTGCACTGTAAAATGTTTTAATGTCAAGTTTTAATGTAACAGGCAATGGTGCATTTTTAGTTAGGACTAATAGAACAGCTCAATGGTTAGCAATGGATAAGTTGAATTGTATCTAGTATGCTGTCAGCTGATTTAAGTCAGACCACTATTTGCACTAAACTGTGTATGTCTCCAGACAGACATTGTGGTTCATGCCTACTTTGCTTTACTTTACTTGATCATCCATAGTCGTGCCAGTATAATAAAATGAAATAATATACTATTAGGCAAAAAAAATTGAGAAGATAAAATTGCCCTGGCCCTTAAAGTCTAACTAGCATATTTTAATGTGAGCTTTTGTAAATAAATTCACTTTTTCAGACATAAGAGTTGTGGTACATGGCAAACATTCATACAAGTAAAATAAGTGGCTGGTACTGTTGTTAAGGTTCATTTAATGCCAACATTGTACCTGCCATTAGATGAACAAGACAGATGTTTCATAATTTCCAGGCCACTTCATACATAACATTTTAAAGGTATTTTCTCCAGGAGGGTTATTCCAGTGTGGTAGATACAATATGGGAGCAGTAATCAAGAAACCCTGCTTTAACATCTCCAGTCAGTCATTGAAACTCCCTAAGAATGGCAATGGCAAATCACTCCTTGAATATCTCACACACCTTGAACCCCTGTGAGAAATCAGAAGCAGCTTGTAGCACAGATACAACTAGCATGGGCTAACAATAGGCATATCACCTTGATACATTACCATGGAGCTATGTCTGACTGGAAGTACACAGCAAACTCACCAACTCAAGATTACTACTGGTAATCCACAAAACAAAAGTAAAATTTGCCCTCCATTCAAAAGAAAAATTGAATACCTCAGCTGTGCTCTCAGGACAAAACCTTCCTGTTAGGGTATGTACTAGAGATGGGCACAAAATGGAAAAATTGTGTTCCGTTTCCATTCTGTTCCTGGCCCAACTCCCTCCGTTTCCATTTTTCGGACCGAATTTTTTTTAAAAAAAATTCATCCCGTTTTTCTTTTTTCGGAAACGGTGTCGCGCCAGATGACAGCGCCCTGTCATCTGGCGTGGGAAAGCTCCCTCTCGCCGCCTCCGCCTCGATGCATGGCAGCCCGGCGGGCTGTCATTTCCGGGGCAGAGATCACTGGACAGGGGGCTCCGATCCGGCCCCCGCGTGCAAGGAGGGTGAATCGGAGCCCCCTTCCTTCCCTCCTCCACCAGGGGGGCTGTCAGCCTCCGTGGTGGAGGAGGGCAAGGGGTGCTCCCACCCAGCCTCCGCACGCAGAGACCGGATGGAAGCCCTTTCTTGACTCCGCCCCGAAGCCGGAAGCCGGAAGACTGGACCAGGAAGGCCAGCAGCAGCACCAGCAGGCCGGCAGGTAGGAGGACGTATCGGGCGGCCAGGCCAGTGACGGAAAAGAACAGAACGAAGAAAATTGTCTTGGTTCTGTTCGGTTCGAGCGTGGCCCATCCAAATTGTCATTCTTCATTCTGTTACGTAACGGAATGACTAACGACTAACGGAAATGGAAAATTTGTCATTTCGTGCCCATCTCTAGTATGTACTTAGACATAGGGTATGACTGAATGTTGAGTCGCAAGCACTCAGCTTTGCTTCAATTTGCTTCTTAGCTGGTATTATGTTTAAAATTGTAATAAGTGCTTGCGCATTGGCTGCAGAATGTTTTGGGAGTTCAGTGTTCGCATTGGACATGTTGCAATAAGTGTTGTAGCCTTCCTTCCATCCTTCCTTCCTTCCTTCCTTCCTTTGGATTTATTTTTATAGAGTGCTGTAAAGCAGCTTGGTTTTCAGATACACATGTTGCTTGGCAACCTCCTTTAGTTCATCTTGTTTGCTTCTTTTTCTGTTCACTTTGTGTGTGTGTGTGTGTGTGTGTGTGTGTGTGTGTGTGTGTGTGTGTGTGTGTGTGTGTGTGTGCGCGCGCATGCACATGCATGTGTGTGTGCAGAGGTGATCCAGCAAAAGCCTAATAAAGGTAACAACTGCACTGATGGCTGCTGTGGCTTCTTCTCTCTCTCTCTCTCTCTCTCTCACACACACACACACACACACACACACACACACACACACACACACACACACACACACACACACATACACCACTGGTTTGGCATTTTTTTTCTCCGCCACCCTCTCGTATTCAGCCCACCCACCCATATACTCTTCTGTCTTTCAATGCCACACCTGTCATATGTTTGCCTTTCTTTCCTTGGCACTTCTCTTTCCTCTTTCACCCCCACCTTCCACCAGTGGGAGTGAAAAAGGCCACTTTGTAGCCAAAGAGTGCTGGGTGGATTCCATTCAGCATTTGGGTCATGCAGACAGCAAAAATAAGACCCATCAAACAAATTGATATTTGGGGATTTTTATTGAATTGGAGTAACTGATTCAATAATACATTACATCTCTGAATGGTCCTGTTGTGTAATTCAATAGTTTACATTATGTTTTATCTATCTATCTATCTATCTATCTATCTATCTATCTATCTATTTCTCACGTTTCTCCTATATAAATATCGCATTTGAAAAATTAAACATACGTTACAATTTTAAAAATAAATATCAAATTTGAAAAACATTTAAAGATATATTAAAAACAATTTTAAAATTTAAGTTAAAAAATCTGAAAAAAGTTTAAAGATTTAAGTTAAAAAGTCTTTGCATTCTTTGATATTTCCCTTTCCTTTGTATATCTTGAAGTGTTAAGTTTTTAAGCTGTGTAGTCTTTGTGCTGTTTGATATTTCCCTTTCCTTTGTATATCTTAATAAAATACAAATTAATAAAAACCTTTTGAATTCATTCATTTCATAAGTGGAGCAAAACCTGATGCATTTGATGATGTAGTTGGGCTCTAAGATTTGGCCTTGAATAGTGATGCTGTTGTTAAGTGCTGGCCATGGAAAGGAAGGTTTTTGCTTAGTATTACAACACTAAGATTTGAAAGTTCCTCTCTAAATTTCCCCTCTAAACTGGAGATTATAGCATTGGATTCACACATTATTTTCGAACACTGAAAGAGGTATCAAGCTCTTTTCATGCTTGCCCTGCATGACCCATGCATGTATAGGCAGATGTTCATGTTTAGATGCCTATGCCTAACTCATTAACTTTGGAGGTGTAGTTGGAGAAAGCTATGTGAAATTAGAGTTAGACAGCTCCAGTCCCTTTTAGAACTTGGATCCCAGTAGGTGACTAAGACTTCAAGGATGCTTCTTTAGAAGTTTAATGTTAGATATCTTCTAGATTATATAAACTAGAAATGAGGACAAATTGGAAAATGAATAGCGTTTTCTGGGGAATTTGTCCAATTTGTCAATATTCATCAATTTGTATTATTCATAATGTCCTTTGGCAAATACAAATTCACAAATTTTAGCAAACTGATCCATTAATTTATTAGGCTAAAAATGTCCCCCCCCCCAGGCCCTTAGAGATATAGGGACACACACACACCCCAGAAAGCTCTTCCTAAGCACTTGGAGACTCTGTACTTGCAGATATGCTTCCTCTGTCTCTCCTCTACACTCCTCCATGTTTGGTGAAAATTGGGTTTCCCCAACCCAGCTGTAAAGGGCACTTTCTGTGTGGGGGGGCCTTGGTGGGTGCATAAGGCAAATATCTGAAACCCAATTGTCACCAAACTTATTGTAGAGTTAAGATGGGAGATGTCTCTTTGCAATGTTGATGTCTCGAGGTACCTGGGGAACACTTTGCTAAGGGGGGGGGGTGCTCTTTGTGAGTGTTCAGATGTCTGAATCCCAATGCTGGGTATGTGTGTGTGTGTGCTTTTAGAACATTTTAAATGGGAGAGAAATCTGAGCAGATAGCTGTCCTCAGTCATCACAAGCAGAAAGCAGTGATGGACAGAACTGCCATTTGAACATTTAAATAGGGTGTAGTAGTTCATGATTAGGGGCTAGGGCTAAGGGAAGACCTTATCTGATTGGTGCCCCTCATACTGCTCGGAGACATGCAGTACTACTAGGGTTGAGGCTGATTCAGAACTCTGCTGTCAACACCAAACTCCTTCAGAAAACGAAAGCAGAGGATTAGTTCCAATCAACTATCAAGCACTGCACTGAAACATTTTAAATGTCACCAGACCAAACCTGAGGTGTTTAGCCATACAGGGAACACACCCTACAGGCCAGGGTGACATTTGCCATGTCAGGTCAGCATGAACTGGAGAGACCTGAGAAGAAAACACAAGACAGACTGTTAATTCTGTCCCCTGCCCCTACTCCTTTTTGGTGCCTCCTGAGTTAAACAGAAGTTTATGCCATACAGACAATTAGTCCTCATTTTGAAAGTTCCCATGACAAAACAGAGGACTTGATAACTTCTTTATCAATAGATACTGTAGATGGGTCCTTGACTTCTCTGGGAATGTTAGAATTTTTAATGGGCTTTTTCCTGTGAAGGGGGAAGGACCATCTTCAGTTTGGGCATAATTTTTCACAGCATCTTCTACAATGATGACTACAACTGTCAAAATACAATAAACAAGTATATGTTGACATATCAGTACCTATGATACTGTCACAATTGTGAAGGATTTTTAGGCGATAATGTCCAACTGATAGAATGCTTTTCTTTTACAATGCAAAGGACGGGCATTGATACCTATCTGAGGCAGGTCGTTATAGCATATAATAATGTTTGTTCTTAATGTTCTGACAAGCTCATATTTTGTTGTTACAGCTTATTGTTATTAATTTTTACTTCTTCCTTCTTGGATATAGGTAAACTGAAGAGCTCCTTTGAAAGATGAAAAATATGGCCTCATGTGAAAGGGGCTTGGCAGGCTGACACAACAACAATTGATCTCAATAATTTAGAAAAGAGATATGAAAAAAGTGTTGGATCCTGGCATGCTTCCTCTTGTAGGTGTTTTTTTATGAGGGATCTTTTTGGGCTGGGGTGACTGTCACCCTGCCAGCAGTAACCATTTGTTTCTTCCTTGCCTCTAAATTCAAAGAGGATCGATCGATCACATCTCTCAGCTAAGAGTCTCCCATCTCTTTTTAGTCTTTTGGAAGCAGACAGTGAGTCATTGGAGACCTGATGCAAGCAGTCAGTCATATTTAAGGATGCTGTTATCCATTTGCTGAAATATTTTATTCTTTCTTCTATAAATTATCTGCATAAATTACTGAGAATGTAAGTGTCAATTGATGAGAAAGGGAGGGGGTAAAATCTGAGGAACTTGGTTATTCTGCTCTGTGAGTTCCTGCATGTTTGCGGTGCAGCTGGAGGCATTTGACTAACCTTCCAAATTCTGCAACAGAAACAGTCTTCCATCATTTGCCAGCGACAGGATAGTGTGCACAGAACAACTAGTGCCAAACATTACAATAGAGCAGTAGTCCTTCAGAGGGTTTATTGATTATATTGATCTGGAGATCCCTTGCAAAGTTTTATTTAGCAAATCACAACTTTACATAGTAAAATTATGAATGGGTGATGATCAATTTGTTTTTCAGTGCTTTTTCAGGATGCCCAGTATTTGAAGAAGAGGTAAGTTGCAAATTTCTGTCATGTATCTGTTTTTCAGTGGTACTATTTTCTATGCAGTGAAATAGATCTCAAAGAATATTAACATGCGGTTGAATGTGCCCACTATTAGCAATTTATGAAAATATCTACAATCTAAAATATCTGTCGTTGTATTGTTGGTAGATGATGAAATTGAAAGAGATGAAAGAGTTCATGTAGTTATGAACTCTTGTGTGATTTCATTTTTGTTGACCGTTTAAAATGAAAAATGTTTAAAATGAAAAAGTTTGACTAATGAAAACAAGGGCTGATGGATAAATTGCATGTCATTTAGAAGAAATCAATTTAGAGATGGGCGTGAAATGGAAAAATAATGTCTCATTTCATTTCGTTTCATGCTTACCCATGTTTCGTTTCATTTTGTTTCTTATGATTTTTTAATTTTTTTTTGTATGAAATGAAATGAAATGGCTCCCATGGGTCCCGGGAGCCACTGACAGATCCGCAGGAGCTCTCAGAAAATGGTGTGGAGGGTAGCATGAACTGCCTACCCAGTAACCCGACCCTTTTCTGAGGGCTTCTGCTGAGCTGTCAATTGCTGGAGCCCTTTAAACCTGGGGGTCCCACTAATACCATCTGGTTTCAGACAGCTGGGAAGGAGCTCTTCGAAAATTGTCAGCTAGGCAGTTCTGAGGGATCCCACTCCCTACCCAACTGTTTTCTGAGGGCTCTTGTAGAGCTGGACATCTTTAAACCTGGCCCAGTCAGTCCAGCCATTGACCACTCGGCAGGAGCCTGGAAACAATGGAACGAAATTGTTTGTTTCAGTGGGAAAATGACCACTATGTTTCATCTATAACGAAATGCTGCTTCCTCATTTTGTTTTGTTTCATTTTGTTTTGTTGCATAATGAAATAACCATTACAACCACAAATGCATATTTGTTCTGAAACTGGGGTTCCTCTGTATCAGTTTTCAAGGTATGCAGAAGGCATCTACTGGAATCTAAGTTCTGTAAAACCTCAGTGGTTCTATGTGAAGGATAGACCCTTAAAGTTGTATGTCCTTGCATTATTAACTTGAAAGGTGACAATGCCAAACACAGATTTTTTACTCAACAATGACAGATCTATCTTGGCTGGCATCAGAGTCAAAGATCCAGTTCCTAGGAGCTTGAGGACTAAAAGAAAGAAACCTTTCCATGAAAAGACTGTCAACCTTTAACTTATCCTAACACTGTTGTGCCAGTCCTCCCATCTGCAATTGCTCCAGGCAGCTGCACTTGGTCAGGGAGTGGCTATTTAGTCTATGTCAGTATCTAACATATGCCAAACTGATTCTGGCTGTACTTGAAGGGAGACATAGGGGATCTCTCTCATGAATTTATTCTGACAACTTCCAAGTTGGTCTTGTCTTCCTCTCCCCATATTTCTGCCCCATAAAGCAATTGAGCCAAAATTTTAGCAAGAAAAATCTTGAGTGCAGGATTTATTAGCTGGCCCTCTCTGACATAAAAACCCTCTTAAACCGCCCTATAGATCTGGCACTCAAAAAGAATACAGCATTTAGCCATAGTTTCAAAGATAGTTTCACAATTAAATGCAGGCTCAGATATTCCACCTGTTCAAGGGAAGGGTATGTCCATTAAGTGACCAGTTTTACTTCCCCAAGACTTAGTTTTTGAACAATTCATTGGCAATTGTTCATCGGAGTTGGCCAAATTTGATTAACCTTCTTCTAAGGCCAATTTTGTTCTGATATACCAAGACTAATGATCAGCACTGAGATCTTAGAACTGCTAGTACCTGGAGGGGAGAACAAAGGGGAAGCCATTCCAGGGATATAAAAATTAAATAGGAAAGATGCTAAAATGCAGCCTTGCTTCACCCCCTCAGTTGATACTAGTTGGTTCTGTTAGAGCATGTTGTAGGCCAGCTCTTACCTGCAGCGTATTGTACTGAGGGAGCAGAGGTATAAGCCAGAGTCATCTATCAATATTTGTTTGGGCCAATTTGTGCCATAGGCACTCTCAAACTATCAGATCATAAGCTGAGGAAAAGTCTACAAAGGCTGCAAAGATATACTTATTTGATACCTTTGTGAATGTTCTGATTAAGTGAGTAGGTTGAGAAGGAGGAGGTCAGTCCTGGGAGGAAGCTGCCAAGGGGGCTTATCTATTGACCAGTTGCCAGTCATAGTCAGGATCAGTAGCAATTCCAGTTTGCCAAGACAGACAACTCATCCCTTGAGTTTATTTATATTTTGAGTCATAATTGCCACTACAGTGGACCCTTGCATAACAAACAGCTTGTATAACATAAAATTTGTACAGCATAAAATATTCTGGAGATAGGGGAAATTTGCTTAACAGAATCACCTATGGGCCAAATCCGTACAACATAAAAATGGGATTACTGCATTTTCAATGCATTCCTATAGGAAGTTTGTATAAAGGAAAATTTGCTTAACATAATTTCATTTGGAATGAATTAATTCCTTTATACAAGGTACCACTGTATTCATATTTGCTAACTTTGTGGACAGGTTTTGTAGCTGTTTTGAATCTGGTCTTGGGATCGATTGCATGCATTCTTCATTTGAATGATATGGCCCTATGTTTAAACTTATATAACAGTCTCCAGACATTGTGGGCCCAAGTCCAACAGGATTAAACTCAATTGGTTAATCGTGATTCTCAGCTATAGCTTCCTTCCAGGTCTCAGTGGTCTGATGAATTTTTCTACCACACTCCTCCTTTCCAAAGCAAAATAACTTGGCCATAGCTTCCAGTGATTAAGCAGTTAGGGCATTTATACACGACCCCTAAACTCCACCGCCAGTGGCTGCAAGCTCCGGACGATAAAATGTTTACCCACCAGCTCCGGAGTTTGCAGACAATTAAGTGCGACCCCGCCCACTTAGCGTGACCAAACAGCAGTTTTCTTGTACCTGCTTTTTTATGGTGAAAAATATTTGATCCGGAGACTGCCTGAGGTCTCCTCGCTTCTTTCTGTTGTTTTTCTTTTGCCTCCGCCACTTAAAGAGGAACCAGGAAGTAAACGGAGATCGGAGCAACTTCCCCCAACACCAGGAGGTAAGCCTTTTATTCTTTTGTCTCTGTCTAAGGCTTTTTTTTCCTCCCCCCCCTCCCGCAGACAGAACAAAGAAGTGCCGAGCGGGTGGGGAGGGAGGAACAGCAACGAACCCTCAAGATCTCTGGTCCGAATTTAAGGGACCAGCGGATCTTAGGGGTCGTGTAAAAAGGCCCTTAAATAAGTAAAACACTGCAGCCTTGAACTCATTTCTCTCACACTTTTTCTGGCTCAATAAGACATTTTGCAATTCAAGGGATAGAGGTTTTAAAATCTGAACTCTTCTTTTAGTGAAGTAGGAAGTTATGGTGTATTCTGAGGGAGCATCAAATATTCAGAAGAATGAACTGTATGTCTTTACTTTGCATCAGAAGTCATTGCAATGATCTTTCAATCAATTCATCATGAGCATACTGGTGACCATTTTGTTTACAGAAATGGGATTTCAAACATTTCCTATCAATCATACATGCCATCCACTCACTGTCCTAATTCCATTTTGCTTTAATGTTGAATGATTAAACAAAATTTGACCCTAATTCAAAACCTGTTTTCATTTTAGCTCTCATTTTTGCCATATTCCAAATAGGATGAAATTAAGTTATTCAACAATATAAACAAAAAGGGAGATTGTTTTCCCTGCTTAGTTTATCCCCTAAGGATTGCAAATTATCATCTTTTTAGTCTTCTACTTTGTTTTCAAATACTTATGTGATAATATGAGTCCTATGGTATCATTTATTCTCAAATTGTCTCCTTTCCCCCCTGTTTTACTGCTATTTAAAGTCAAAACACCACATTTCAACAGAAGGGATGTTGTTGGTGGTTTTTTTTGTTTGTTTAATTTATTAACATGGTCAAGCATTTGTCTAGCTGGTCTGACCATTCTTAAGACTGAACATGGCAAGATCAGAACCACACTAGTAACTTACTGTACATTAATTTGTAGATATAAGAATAAATGTTGCTTTCTGTTAAATATCTTTATAACATATGATATATGTTATATCATTGTCGATATGACCACATCACCCCAGTACTGGCTTGCTTGCATTGGTTACCCGTTGTGTCCCAAATAAGATTCAAGGTCCTGGTTTTAATCTATAAAACCCTCCACGGCTTGGGACCTGAATACCTGGCAGAGCAAATCTCTCAAAGACCTACTGAGGCCGACCAACCAGAATGTCACGGGTGCACTCACTTCGGGTGGCCACACCCAGGGAGGCTCAGAAAACTATGACACGTAACCGAGCCTTCTCTGTGGCTGGCCCTGCACTTTGGAACCATCTCCCAAGTGAGTTGCGCCTTGTACAGTCCCTGCCTGCTTTTAAGAAAGCCTTAAAGACCTGGCTGTTTTGAGAGGCATTTGGCGACAGTTAATTGTTTTTTTTTGGGGGGTTGCCCAGCCATCACGCTAATTATTACCTTTGTTATTGTTTTTGTGGTTTTTGTGGCTTTTACATTGTTACTTTATGTTGATGCTTTGTTTTAGCTTACTATTATTGCTGTTTGTTTTTATTGTTTTCTTTATTTGCTTTGTTTTTTGCATTCATGTTATAAACCTCCCGGAGTTCCTTCAGGAACACGGGAGGTATATAAGTACTAAAATAAATAAATAAATAAATAAATAAATAAATAAATAAATAAATAAATAAATAAATAAATAACAATTTAAAAATGCTCAACAGTAAGTGGACTAATACCAAATTGATGCTGGAATGTTATCGCATATTGCCCATGCCTGGAATTTTGTTTCTGTTTGCTTACTAGATCTTTGTGCTACTTTTATTCCACACTGTCTACTGCTGATGTCCCTTTGAAATTACTGTTGTGCCTGAAATCCTACAGGATTTGTATTTGGTTTTTGCATAACTTGCTGCAACTAACTGATGAGGTGATGGTGTATGTCTCTTTTGCATGCCTAGTTATGTGCCTGCATGCATACATATCATGCCTTGCAATTACAGAAGCACCAATACAATGCTGTGAGAGTTTTCTTTCTTTCTAAAATGTATCGGATTTTTCAAGTAAAGCATTCAAAGCCAAAATAAAACAATGCAATTTTTTATAATCCACAGTCTGTGGATCTAAAGGTCATCAAGTAAAATACCTATTATTAATAGGAATGTGCACCAGGTAGGAGACATCTCCACCACCATTTACCAACCAAACTGAACCGAACCATTTTTTTGTTAGTTTTGTTTCATTCTAAATCCACTCTGAGGTTCATTATCCGTTTCATTATGTAATGAAACAAATACGAAACGTCCACATCTCTAGTAAACAACAGTCTATATTTTGTCTTGAAGAACCAGTTAATTTCAGATCCCTAAAATTCTCCAGGGAAGTAGGTCTCTTTAAAGAGAGCACTCTGCAGGCTGCAACACCTCATGCTGGAAAGCATCTAAAATGAGAAGTAGCAGAAGCAAGATGGGAAACCATGCACAGGACCAATTGGTCAAGATGCTGAGTCCCATTCTAATGGCAGGGTTGGAATGTCACGGATGGGCAACAAGCTGTTAACTTATTGTTGTATTTTAGTGCTTTATATGCCAACATTACTGCATCTTGTTGGGGGCAGGTGTTTTTGTGCTGAGTGAGGCAGTAAAAGATCAGGCTGGCAACGCCTCAGATTACAGTTCTATGTGCTGCCTGCTGTCCTCTGAGAAGAGATGGGCTGCTTCATTATCTCTTACATTTTTAAACTTGGCAAAAGATTCTTTGTGTGGACTATGGAAGCAACAAATGAGAGGGAATATTTGGGTGGGTGGATTATAGAAAGAGATACAGCTGTCTTCTTTTTTGTTGTAACAGCTGATGATATCGTAATGTACCAAGCACTGTGTGACCTTGGTCCTAACTACCTGAAAGATCGGATCTCACAGTATGAACCGACTCGGGTGTTAAGGTCATCAGGAAAGTCCTTTCTCTCCATCCTGCCTCCCTCACAGGTACGTCTTGTGAGAACCCATGAAAGGACCTTCTCGGCTGTGGTGCCCAGACTCTGGAACTCCCTCCCACTAGAGGCCAAGACTGCCTCATCTCTGCTGTCTTTCCGGAAGCAGGCAAAGACCTTTCTCTTCACACAAGCTTCCCTGAATTTTATGTGACTTTTATGTGACTTTTATATGAATCTACCATACATGATCACATAGACTTTGTGTTTATAGACTTTGTGATTGCATTGACACTATGTTTTCAATGTTAGTTCCCCTCACTCATAACTTTTACATGGAATTTTTACTCTCACTTTAACTGCTTGCTGTAAGATGTAAGATGTCCCTCAATTCCCTGTCCTCAAACTCGAATATGTCTTAATTGTACTGGACTGTACAGTCTCTCCTTACTGTAAGCTGCCTTGGGTCCTTTTCCAAGGAGAAAGGTGGGGTAAAAATACTCTAAAATGAAATAAATAAAAATGTTTTCTGTTGCACTGCTTGTGGCAAAGGACTCGGCGATCACAACTTCTGTCGACGATGGTGTTACTTAAGCCCCCCAGTCTCTCCAGACACAATAGGCTACACCTTTCCAACTGCCTGAAAATTTGTCACATATTTCCCTGCAGAACGAATGAATAGTGTTAGAATGGGCAGAACAAGGAGCTGATGAGAGATCAAATGAGGTCTCTAACTTCAGAAAATAGGATAAATCCTATCATACACAGGGTCAGAAACTTCCTACTTAAAATTGCAAAAAGCTGAATGTTTCTTGTAGAAAATCCAAAAAGAAGAGTGGACAATACCTTTATTAGGCCATGAAAAACTAGCACACACAAAGAATATACATAGTATCTTTCCCTTTCAGTTTTTTATTTTAAATTTAGACTGTAAAGATATACTTTAAAGAGCATGACTTTGCTGAGTCAGAGACCCCCATCCCAGCTTCAAGAGGTTTTTATTTCATGTCATATTTTATTAATTTTTTCATTTTGAATATCTTTACCCCACCTTTCTTCTTGGAAAAGGACCCAAGGCGACTTACAATAATGAGGGCGAATATGCAGCCCAGAACATTTAAAACATATTCAAACTGAAGAACAGGGAATTAGAAAAGGCATTGTACAACATTAAAAGACAACATTAAAACTAAAAAGAGCACATGAACAGTTAAAAGAAAAAAACATAATGAGGGAAGGAAACTAACATGCAAAACACAAGTGTACTTATGAAGTCAGTCAATGCAATCATATATGGTAATCCATAATATTACCAGCCATATTGCATGTTAATTAAATGCATGAGTAGTGATACTTTTAATGAACCACTTAAAAAAGCAAACAAATTGTAAGCTTTTGTGGAGGAAATTCCACTTCAGCAGGCTGAGTAACATCCCTTCATGGATAGGCCAGAAAAACTAGATGAAAGTCCCAAAAGTTCATGATAGAGGGAAGTGCACCACGATAATCCAATAAACCCGTGGCTTTGGGGCAGCAGTACCAATGGTGCTGTTGTTTCGTTTCTCTGCTGTCTTTCCGGAAACAGGCAAAGACCTTTCTCTTCAGCCAAACTTTCCCTGAATGATGGTCTACCTATTATGTGTCTTTTATATAAAGCTACAGGATCACATAGACTTTGTGTTTATAACTACTTTTAACCTTATGGGTTAACATTGACACTATATTTTCAATGTTAGCTTCCATCACTCATAACTTTACATGGAATTTTACTCTCTTTTCAACTGCTCATGTTATCTTGTAGCTTTAATGTTGTCTATTAATGCTGTAAGATGTCCCTCAATTCCATGTTCTCAATACATGAACATGTCTTAATTGTGTGTGTGTGTGTGTGTGTGTGTGTGTGTGTGTGTGTGTGTGTGTGTGTGTGTGTGTGTGTGTGTGTGTGTGATGTCGTTACAGTTGTAACCGACTCTTCATGACCCCATGTTCATGGAGGTTTCTTGGCAGGAATACTGGAGTGTTTTGCCAGTTCCTACTCCATCCAAGTACTAATCAGGCCCAACCCTGCTTAACTTCTGAAATCAGGCGAGATCAAATGTGCTTAGGGCATCTAGGCAGGTGTCTCAATTGATAATAATAGAATTATCCCTCATTCTATTATCCCTTCTATTATCCCTCATTCCAAGGACAAAGGCGGGGGGAAATACTCTAAAATAAAATAAAATAAAATATTTGGAGACAAAAAGATGCAGGCTAAGGTCAGTGACTTAAAAGTTTCCCCCTGAGGACCCCCACACACACACATTTCCCTTTTCTCTGCATTGTGTGCTATTTTCAGTCCTTTTATGTCCTGAGATGGTCCATCGCGGGTACTGCATATACACAGATGGCCCTCAAGCCTGCCAGTATTGCTCATTTCAGAGGTGTAATATTGTCAGAGAAATCAGTGTTGTGAAAGATAGTAATGCTGTATGGTTCAGACAGTTAGCATAGTGACCCAAGTAAATCACAGATGTTAAGAACTACTCAAATATTGAACTAAATTTCTTTGTCCCTGGGTTTTTTGCTAAAGAGGAAAGGAACTAGAAAATGAAATTATCAGACACTGTGCTTCATTTCTATTTTCAACTTCTTCTCTCCCTAGTTTCTCGTTCTTGTGTGAAGATATATCAGACTGATGTGGCATTTTGCTAGGATGGAGTTCAGTTCCCATAATGTTGTCTCTCAGACCCCCCTCCATTGGACTTAACAGTGCCTGATCTGCTATTTGCTGGGAAATCAAAACTGAAAAGCACAAAGAGAATGGAAATCATAGCTGCTCATTTGGGAGTCATTTGGGTATATAGAGTTTAGCTTAGCTTCTGATGGATGATGAATGAACAAAGGGGGGTCTATCAGTCCCTTTTCTCATTCCTCCCAAAATGAATGCACACCCCTAGAGACTTCTTTCATTAACACTTATCACCATTGGGTGGTGAACAGTAGTCAGCAAGATGATGATTTACTCAGATTTACTGACGTACCACCTTAGCAGCTTTTATAGTTTTGTTATTTCAGCAAATTAACTAGCAAATTGTTTTCTTTCCAGAATAATTAATTATCCTGGTAACTGAATACCATATTCTAGACTATGGTTTCAATATCACTTTATTCTGCCTTTAGTCATAAAAAAGTCAAAATAATCCCTATGATATTGGAAGAAAAGGCATGTCTTTTCACACATAGCTGAAATAAATGCTGGCCTAATAAAGCCAACCTCAAATTTCACCATAGAATTTCCTATAGGCATTCATACTAAAAATAGATGTTTAGCAACAAACATGGAGCTCTGGGAAAGCTGAATGTGGCTAGTTTTCATTCACAGAATGGCAGCAAAGCATGGAAGCCACAATAACTTAATATTTCCCCCAGAAAATTACTGTTGAGCAGCTATCCCTACCTTTGTGTCTGCCAGATACGTGCATACTTGAAGAAATGATGGTGGGGAAGGAAGAAGCCTGAAAAGAAAAGAAAAGAAAAGAAAAGAAAAGAAAAGAAAAGAAAAAGAAAAAGCATCACCTGGCTCCTTATCATGACTAGACCACTGTCTGTCAAAAAAATGGGACCAGGAATGGGTAATAGTCAACCCTAGCCAGCCTAGCCAATGGTGAGAGAGGGGACGAGTTATTAGTAGGGTTTTCTCAATGTGAGGGTTCAACAGGACTTCCTCATCATTGCAATAAAAAGATGACACCAAAATTAGGGATGGGCACGGAATGGAAAAATAATGTTTCATTTCATTTCATTTTGTGCTCAACCCTGTTTTGTTTTGTTTTGTTTCTTTTTTTTAAAAAAATTGTACGAAATGAAGTGTAACAAAACAAAATGGCTCCCCTGGTTCCTAGAGGCATCAGATTCGGTGCCTGGAACTCTGGGAGCCATTTTTAAAGGGCTCCTGCCACTCTGTCAATGTCTGGAGCCCTTTAAACCAGCCCAGTCAGCACCATGGGGAGAGTTTTGCAAGATTGTGCTCCCTACCCGACCGTTTTCTGAGGGCTCCTGCCAATCTGTCAATGGCTGGAGCCCTTTGAACCTGGCCCAGTCAGTACCACAGGTCCCCCTGGTACTGACTGGGCCAGGTTCAAAGGGCTCCAGCCATTGACAGCTCGGCAGGAGCCCAAAAGTTATGGAACAAAATGGTTCATTTCAATGGGAAAATGACCATTTTGTTTCATTTATAATGAAATGTTGTTTCCTCATTTTGTTTTATTTCGTTATGTAACAAAATGACAAAACAGCATTTCGATTTTCATTCCCTGTCCATCCCTAACCAAAATCACTAAAATAAAGAGATGTAGAGGAAGTAGCTACTTTATATCAGTGTGTGCGAGCAAATAAGTAAAAATGAAATAAAAGTATAAAAAAAGAACAAATGAGACAAAAATTTGGGGGCACCTTGAAGACTAACATTTATCTTTTGTGATATTTCACAGACAGATCTACTTAGACATAATCAAAAGAGATACAGTGTTTTTATTGACGAATTGGAACAAGTTAAGAAGAGGCTGATCAGGGGTCTGGAAACCAGGGGACTGGAAACCAAGCCCTGTGAAGAAAGACTGAAAGAACTGGGCATGTTTATCCTAGAGAAACAAAGATGGAGGGATGATATGCTAGCACTCCTCAAATATTTGAAAGGTTGCCCTCGAGAAGAGGGGCAGGATTTGTTCTTGATCATCCCAGAGTGCAGTGTTATGACAACACTGTTTTTGGATGAATATCAGAAGAAAAGAAACTTCGTAACAGTAAGGCCATGGAATTACCTCAGAAGGTGGTAGAGACATACTAGAGAATTTTGGACAACCACTGGGCAGATATCCTTTGATTTTTTTTCCTGCATGAAGAAGGGGATAGGACTTCATGGCCTTTTACGCCCCTTCCAACTTCACTATTTTATGATTATGTGCAGGGCCGGCGCTTCCATTAAGGCAAACTAGGCAGTTCCCTAGGGTACCAAAATGGAGAGAGGGTGCTGGACAGCCAGCCGCCCCCTCGCCACCGCCACCCCCGCTGGCCACCACTGGCTGTCCCCCCACCGCCCGCCAGCTGCCCATTGCCATCCGCCCATTGCTGCCTGCCGCCCCTGCACCCGTCACCATCCCCCTTGCCCACCCCCCACCCCCTACCCCACCCCCGCCCACCCCCCACCCCCTGACCCCCGCCCACGCGCCCACCCACCCACGCCTGTTGCCGTCTCCCACCCCCCTGTAAACAGTCTTGATAGTGTGTGAATTACCCCAGCAATGGATGACCACAAGAGCAGAGTAAATTGTTTTACCTTTTAAGTTTCTGAGGTGGATCTGTTACGGAGGAAATACCTTAGACTTCAATACAGTACCAAATTTGTGGTGTTTATATGTGGTAGTGCCCTAAAAAGCCTTGGCTTATTTTATGTCCATTGACATGTGTGTCTAGCATGCATGTATATTTTATTTCAGCTGTTTTGCTCTTGATTCCTGTCCTGTAATTTTCCTTTTCTAGAAGTTTCAGACATTTACTTTAACATATTATTATTTTTTTGGGCACAACCTGATCTTTCAACCCTCTATCCATTATTACAGTTATGTTTTAACCCTTTATTTATGCAAAAAAAGATTCTGTCTGAATGCTGTGCTGACTCTATGCTGCCTCCCCTGCTTTGGACAATTAACTGATCAAAATGCTTGGGCAAAATCACCCCACTCTCCATTCCGTTTCTCTCTCAGCCCTCTGTTTAGGTGATGTTTAATTACTTTAGAGATAATTTACTGCTTAGTTGGCAATGCATCCTTTCAGTTCCTGATAAAAGCCATATCATGGCTCAGCACTGGCACAAAGCGTGAAAGGCAGTATGGGTAATTACTTTTGTTTAAAAAAAATGCTTATGCATTGCCATGTCAACAGAAACTCCTAGAGCTGACTTTCACGTATCCATGTTTCATCTTTAATAAAAATACAAGAGCAAGGGAGAACACACCAGAAAATATCTTCAAAGAAGGCCTAAAATTACCAATCCACATGTAAATCTAGAAAAGACATGGAAAAAACTTTTCCCTTACCCATACAGCAGCTGTCTCTCCTGGTGCAGCTGCTCCTTACACTTATGGATTAGCTGTACAAGTTTCTGTTTTTGATGGCAACACAGTACCCAACTAGGGTATTGAGCACCCTAGTTGGGGGTAGTATAGCTTTCTCCCTGCTGTCTATCTGACTATGAGGTGGTGAGGTGTGATACCTAGCACACTCTGTCCCATTCCCATTGAAGTTAGTTCATACCCTGATGCAGGAGTCATGGAGGACAAAGGACTGCTCCTTTCCCCCCAGGATGCAGAAGACTGGTGGCGCCCCTGGAGCCTCCTACCCTTCCCCCCTTCATCTACCTCGACCCCCTTCTCCTCCAAAGCAACCACTTCTGCATCCTCCTCCCTGTGAGCTAAACCTGTGCACTCCTCCTGGGGCTGTTGCTCCTTCATTTCTCCATTTCTTCATTTCTGCCCTTTGACACTGACTCAGAATCCTTGCCTCTGGGCAGCTCTGCCCTCAGGGTCTCTGGATAGTCCACTGGATGTCTTGCAGAGGCAGACTGTCTGCCACAGACCATGGAGGTGTCCCTACTGACCACCTTCATTTCGGGCAAAAATAAAGCAGAGCCAGAAGTGCTTCATTGCTCTCCCCTCTGCTTTGTTTTTGCAAGGATCAGACCCTTCTTTTTAGCATGAAAAGGAAGTTTTCAATGGGTTGCTCCAGCCCCAAGCATTTTTGTGCTAAAATGAAGGCTCCAGTCCTTACAAAAACAAAGCAGATAAGAGTTTTCAGCAAACGGAAAGGAAAGGAAGTGGCAAGGTCAGTTTGGGTTCTCCTCCACCCCACCCCTGACGCCTCAGGAAAGGCTTACTTCCATGTATACAATGCCCCTTATTTTTTGGTGCCATGATGTTAGAAAAAAATAGAAAAAATACACGGAAAAATATGGTAAGTAAAACCCAGATAATGATGAGTCACTTAATGAGAAATTATGAGTATAAAAATAAAAATAGTAAATTGTAATCACATGCATTCAAGTTCTTGCTAATAAAAGGGCATTTCTATTAATGAGACCTAAAGAGGAACTAATAATAACATTGCATCAATAGATGCTAGTAACATTTAGGGACTTAAAAAAAAACCTGTATGAGACAGAAGTAGAAGCAGCTATGACCACTAAGAGCTTTATAATTTCTCCTTCAGTTAATCAAATCTTAAATGAGCATTAAGAATTGCTTAACTCTCCAGTGGCAGTTTCAGAGGTTAAAGCAGTAATTAAAAATCTTAAGAAGGGAAAAACATCTGGGTGTGATGGATTTATAGCCAATTTTTATAAAACATGGGGAGATATCAGCACATCTAGTAAACTTGTTTAACTCAATATTGGAGGGGTTAGAAATGCCTAACTCGTGGAAAATAACTAGGATTATAGCTATATGGAAACTGGAGAAGGACTCTCAGCATCCAGCTTCATATAGACCCATAATTCTGTAAAGCCAAGACCAAATGATCTTCTCAAGAACACTGGCTAAAAGAATAAGTAGTTTATTATTATTATTATTATTATTATTATTATTATTATTATTATTATTATTATTATTATTATTATTATTATTATTATTATTATTAATAATAATAATAATAATAATAATAATAATAATAATAATAATAATAATAATAATAATAATAATAATAATAATAATTAACCACACAGCTATCTATGCTGGATTTTATATTACCAATCACTAGTCGAACGCTTCCCAAGCGTTTAGGACTCATTGATGTATCAGCGAATTATGCGAGCAGATCCCAGTAAGGTGGCTTTCTGCATCTGACTGATGGTGACTTTGTCAACTCCAATTTCTTCTAAATATTTGCTTAGTTCTTTAGGCACCGCACCCAGCGGTGGTGGTGGTGGTGGTGGTGGTGGTTATTATTATTTTAGAGTATTTTTACCCTACCTTTCTCCTTGGAAAAGGACCCAAGGCGGCTTACAGCAATGAGGGATAATACACAGTCCAGTGCAATCAAGACATGTTCAAGTATTTGAGAAAAAGGAAATCTAAGGACATCTTACAGCATTAATAGACATTACATTAAAGCAACACGGTTATAAGTTATGTTCATGGGAACCAGTATGGGTTAATGCCAGCCAGCCAGATGCAGGATGCAAATCATGTAACACCTAATGGTATAAATATGGCAAATAAAAATAAAAAATAGCAAATAAAATAGCAAATAAAAATAAAAATGGAAGGCAGCTCACAGATGGCCATCTGTCAGGAGTCCTTTTGATGGGGTTCCTGCATGGCAGGGGGTTGGACTAGATGGCCCTTGTGGTCTCTTCCAACTCTATGATTCTATGAATACTCTCACCGGATGGAGTGGAGCGGGTTTATAAGTAAGAATTCATGCAAAAGATGAATATGAAGGAAATTTTGTTAATGTATTAAGAAATTTATATGTAGAAATAAGGGTGACAGTACTTATCAATTGGTCAGAATCTGAAAATTTTCAAATACACAGAGAAACTAGACAAGGTGATCCATTGTCACCATTAACCAAATTATAGAGAATGAAAATATTAAAGGGGATTTTAAGAATAGAAATCATAAAACAAATCTGTATGCTGACAATATGCTTTTGTTTTTGGAAAACCCACTTTAAAAAATAGAAATACTGAAACAATTATTTCAAGAATTATTATAGCAATTGTTACAGCACAGGAGACATTTAAGACCAATTTGGCCAACCACCTGGCAGACATCTTTTGATTTGTATTCCTGCATGGAGCAGGGGGTTGGACTTCATGGCCTTATACACCCCTTCCAACTCTATGATTCTATGATTCTGTGTTGCAAGGTAGTATGGAGATGGTATTTAACACTAGTAAACATAAATGTATTAAATAAGACTATATTGTCTCTGTGTTGGGTGTGTAAAAAAGGGACATGTTTGCCTATGTGGTGAATTGTGACATGAGGAAGGGATGGACACAAGTTTTTAAATAAATTACGAAATAATAGGATATAATATTCAAACATCCTCATTGAGTGCTTTATTGAACATGTATCAGGACAGACAACTGAAGGAAGAAGAAAATGATTGAATTACAATAATGGTCACAATAGCAAGACTATTTATTTATTTATCTCTCATGAAAATATATGTTTATCAGTTCTTAGTGTAAGGCATATGTAGTCAAATTATACTTACTAGGGTTTTCTATGGACACACAGGATCAGTCTACTGTCAAGTCCATTTTAGAACAAAAAATCAAAGAAATGGACTTGCAGTATTCCTTATTAAAGACCCATGGATCTTATTTACCAACACATCTTAGCCTAATCTTTGAGTTCCCAAAGCTTGCTCTGTATTTGGGAAAACTTAATGTCTCAAAATACTGGCATGCCTTCTTTCTCCCTTCTGCAATAACGAAAAGCCACTATTGCAGTATCCCCTGTGAGTATCCGCTGTGTCTGTGGAGATGAAATAGTAGAATCCTTGACCCCGGTCTTCTTTGAATGTAACCTACACAGAGTTGCTCATAATAGATTTCTCTATCCTATTATGAGAAAATGTTGCGGAAGGCCACTCACATGGCATTTAGAGAATTTTTTGCCGGGTAGAAACCAAACAGTTGCAGAGTCTGCAGTTAAGTTGTTTTCTGTTGTAAGTTCTCATAAAAAGACCTTATTAAACTGACTATTTTTTTCTAAATATGAGCATGTTTTGATAATTATTGTTATCTTGTACTCATTGTTGTATTGGTTTAAATTGGGTCTGGGACCATATAATAAGAAATGAAATATACAAAGCTTGGCATACTTTTTCCTGCTGCAAATGGGGACATGATATCATCAGCAATATTGGGCTATTTCCTGGCCTTTTGAATTGTGGTTATAGAAGCACAATATCGCACATTCTTAAACCAGAGGTTTTTTTAAAAAAAGAATTGAATAATTTTTGTGGTGAGGATATAGTAAAAGCAAGTAAAAAGCCAATGTATTCAGTCAGATTACGTCAATCAATTTGTATAAAATAATGTACAAATAACACCAGAAACTCAAATGGTTTTAGGGACTGATAGTGTAATCAGGTCATAATGTTTACAATTCTTTTGATGAAATATAGGAATTACAGGAACCCCTTTGGTGTTGTTCCAAAAGAACATTAGATGCAAATATGTAATATTTAATTCCATTATCTTCTGCTTCTCTCTCTTAACCAATCCCTTTATTATTAGCTGGAAGAAGAAATTAAACACTGACCTTCAACAACAAGAAAAAGTGGGATAATGCTCCATGAAAAGCAAGATTCCATTGACTCTGTTACCATGGTCTGAAACAAAAGCCCCCCCACTCCATTTCCAGCAACCATAACTTATTCACAGCTGGCTGGGATCCTGCCATCTCCACAATGAAGTAAATGAGTATTCAACTAGGAATTTTAAAAGAGTTTTATTTGTTAGTGCACCAGCCAAGCTACAGTTGACAAGTAGTTAGATTTTTCTGTAGACAGGTGAGTGTTCATGCCAACTGGCTTTTAAAAGTTGCAGGGTCCAAGATATCCCCTTTGAAGTAGTAAAGTGCTCTAGGTTTACTCTGGCAACAAAGTAAAGGTCAGCATTTACACCAAGTGCGACTGCATGAAAAGAAACAACAAGCATGAAAACAGAGTTTACAGTGAATGAAAAGGTAAAATAATAGGTGCTCTGCAGTAGATAATCTCCTTTTTTTACCAAGGAAGAGAAAGAAACAAAGATTTCTTACAGCTGGGAGTCAAGAAGTCAAAGAAACTTTACAACAAAAAGTCTTTTTTGCTACCTCCTGAAAGTTAGACTCTTAGATCTATGCTGGCATCTCAACCCTTAATGCATAACTCAGGAGCCCTTACAATTAAAAAAAAAACCCTATGCCTTTAGGAAACTTGCCTATTCAAAATGAAAAGCGATAAAGAACTTGCTTAGATTCAGATTCAACAGCATTCTATTCATATATGAGAAACTTGTTAAAATGCTGCTGGGCCAGAAAAGCTAAACAACTAAATTAAGCCTAAGTCTTTCTCTTACTGTTGTACAGGCACCCAGCAGTAACCTGGCACTTTTTGCCGTGCTGGTTGTCAGAAGTATCCTTAAACCTACAGCTGTCTAATCCTCTCTGATTAACTTTCCTTTGGGTGAGGCGCTACTCAGGGGATTAAACATGAGAAATGGCAGCATATGTCACTAATAAAGTAACTAGATGAAAGTTAAAACGATGTGTGTTGGCCAAGGTGCACAGAGGCAAAAGGAAATCTGGTGATTTTCAAATAAAAAAAAATGCTGTGTGATGCAAACAATTAGAACATGAAACATAAGAAGTGTGAATTAAGGTAAAGTGGAAGCCATGAGTGAAAAACAAAAGATTTGGAACATGTATACATATCAGTAAAAACTATTAATGGCAGATAAGAAACAAACGTAAAAACAGGGTCAGAATCCTAAAGTTGACAGGAATAGGACATGTTCTATAAGAGCGTTACCATGTTTTTTATTATAGAAAAAGATATCAAGAGTTTTCATGGAACTGTCCAGAAGAAAATTCATCATACACCAAAACAGGATGCTGACAATCATATGTGACTAGAATCCTGCAGTAGAGAGAAAAAGCAGAACCAAATGTTGGAGAATTTTGTGCTGGAATCCAAAATGAAGTAGGAAAATGACTGATAGAATTCTGTGAAGCCAGTAACCAGATTATTACAAATGCATGCTTCAGGCAACTGAACAGATGGCTATATATTAAATCTTATTAAATCTGCCGGGGGGAACATGCTAGAGTGGGTCTCCGCTATTGCCACAGCCTCCTTCAGGGAAGGAATCTTTCCTTCCCATTTGAAGGAGACTGTGGTGAAGCCCACTTTGAAAAAGCCCGGCTTGGCATCGAATGATTTGTCTAACTATCAGCCGATTGTCATTGTTCCCTTCCTGGGCAAGGTCGTTGAGAGGGTGGCCGCCGTCCGGCTTCAGTCGTACCTGGAGGATAATCATATCCTGGATCCCTTCCAGTCCGGGTTCAGGCCGCTTCGGGGGACCGAGACTGCCCTGGTCGCTCTGCAGGATGACCTCCTCAGGGAGGCTGACAAGGGGTGTTCCTCCCTGCTCGTCCTCCTTGATCTGTCAGCTGCCTTTGATACCATCGACCATGGTAACCTGCTGGACCGGCTTGCTGAGGCTGAAATTGGGGGCTCTGCTCTTTGCTGGCTCCGTTCCTTCCTCGGCGACCAGTCTCAGCGGGGTCAGCTGGGGGACGACTTGTCGGCTCCTAGGACACTCCCTTGTGGGGTGCCTCAGTGGTCGGCAATCTCACCCATGCTGTTCAATGCTTATATGAGGCCGCTGGCAGAGGTCATCAGGAGATTTGGAGCTCGCTGCCATCAGTACGTTGATGACACGCAGCTCTGTCTCTCCTTTTCTTCTTCTGCAGAGGAGGCAGTTCACTCCCTTGATCTGTGCCTGGAGGCGGTCCTGGAATGGACCAGGACTAACCAGCTGAAGCTCAACCCGGAGAAGATGGAGGTTCTGTTCTTTGGGGCGTCCTCGTCTGGGTACAATGGCCCCCTCCCTAGACTGGGGGGGGTTTCCCTCCAGCCGATGGACAGGGCCAGGAATCTGGGCATGGTCCTGGACTCAGCCCTCTCCCTGGAAGGAATCGCCCAGATCTGCCAGTACCTCGACGAGGACTCCCTGAGGACTCCCTGAGTCGATCTTGAGGATCAACTACTGCAATGCCCTCTATGTGGGGTTGCCCTTGACCCTTGTCCTGAGGCTCCAGCGGATGCAGAATGCGGCGGATGCTCGTAGATTCGATCGCATCACCCCAGTCCTGGCTCGCCTGCATTGGCTCCCCGTTGTCCTCCGGATCAGGTTCAAGCTCCTGGTTTTGATTTTCAAAACCCTCCATGGCTTGGGACCAGAGTACCTGTCGGAGCGTATCTCCCAGAGGTCAACTGGGGTCAGGCCCACAAGAATGGCGCAGGCACGCTCACTTAGGGTGGCCACACCCAGGGAGGCACGGAAATCACTTTTGTGTAACCGTGCCTTCTCTGTGGTTGACCCCACGCTGTGGAATCATCTCCCTAGTGAGTTGCGCCTAGCACAGTCCTGCCCGCCTTTAAAAAGGCTCTGAAAACCTTCCTTTTTAGAGAGGCATATGGCAACCTTACTACTTAATTTTTTTATTTTTTAAAAATCTTTTATATTTTATTTTATTTTATTTTTTTCTCTATTGCTACCCGTGTCACCTCTTGTGGAGGGCTCCTCCTCCTTTACTTTTGTTTTCTTCTTTTCTTCCCTGTTGTTTTTATTGCTATCATATTTTATTGTAAACCGCCCAGGGTTCCGTTCGGAAGATGGGTGGTATATAACTATAATAAATAAATAAATAAATATACGGACATCACCAGACACTCAAAAGAGAATTCCAATAGAATATGTAACTGATAGCGATAGATAGAAAACCTATATTCTCTCTGCCAAAATAAGGCCAGGAGCAGACTGTGGTACTGATCATGAACTATTAATATCAAAATGTAGAGTGAAGCTCAAAGAGAGCATTAAAAGAATGTTCTGCTAAAATATAGTTTAAATATTGTACATTTCTGAAAAATGTAAAGTCTGAAATAGGGTCAGAATCCCAAATGCGAAATTTCATCCACTATCACAAAGAGACAAATTACAATCATCAGAGCAAAGAAATAGAAGAGAACATCAAAAGAAGAGAATGAGAGATGTCTTCTATAAGATCCATGAAATCCATCAAAATGCAAAACATATTACTAGATTTGATTCAGATGAAGGAGGAATGAAAATTAGTGGAAGAGACATCAATCATTTAAGATTACTGTAGATGTAGATGGCACCATCTCAAAAACAGAATGCAATAATGACTTGAAATGATTTCTAATGGTGAAAGATGAAAAGGAAAAGCAGAAATGTAATTAAGCATTGAGAAGACAAAATCATTAGTACATAATGAAAATTACAGTGAAAATAACTAATAGGGGAAAAGATTGATTAGTTTGAAACATGGTGCTGGAGGAAAGTTTTGCTGATAACAGGTGTGATATTATGGGCCGAGAACCAACAGGGACATACTCTTCCTCTCCAGTTCCCAGTGTAGGTTGTCTACTAAGTCTCCATCCCATAACCAGGCCAGAAGCCCGATTGAAATGGATCTAGATAATCCATTTCACCCAGTAACCCCTGGAGTTGAGAGGCCACAACTTGCTTCAACATCTTGCCTAAGAATAGGATATTAGAGACTGGCTGGTAATTATCCAGTATTGTGGGGTCCAATAAGGGTTTTCAAATAATGGTCTCATTGCCACCTCATTTCAGCATACTGGGACTCTACCATGCTGCAAAGAGGCATTCACTACCCCTCACATCCACTCAGTCAATTCTTTTCTGGCAGCTTCTATAAACCAGGATGGGCAAGAGTCAAGCATTCAAGTGGTAATCTACATCTATCCAAGAGACCTGTCCACCTTATCAGGATGCAAAACAAAATAAAACAAAATTTATCCATTAACACCAGACATGAAAAAGCCATAGTTACATTGACAGGACCTGTATTAACTACAGCATACGTCAGAGCAGATCCAAGTGATGTTGCCAACAAAGTGCCATGCACGTTATTCACAGTAGAATGTACTTAGCACTATCTGCCTGTGGGCCATGATGATAGGCCCTTGACCACTTGAAAGAGCTTTGCTGGGTGACTGTTCAGATGGATTGATGGCAGAGAAGAATGACTTTGTCCTCCCATCCTGAAATAAGAGACGAAACACCAGTGATTGGGTAAACTTGGGCCACACTTTATTAAACAGGTAAACTTTAAACCAACTAGGGAGGAGGTTGCGGTAGTATGGGTAATGGTTGGGCCACCGAGTTAACGTATGACACACCCTACCTCCACATTGTCTTACCTGGGTGAGTCCGATACTCCCCATCTGTGCAGTCTAAAAGACGGCATGCAGGGGCTGGTAAAACTCTAACCCTAACCCTGTCCACCCTTGGCCTGGGGTGTATTACCAGCACATCCTTCCCACGATACTGTAATCTCAAGATCCGCAGCATAGTGAAGTTGGATGGGCTACAATGACATTTTAAGGTATACTCACTGACACCTTACCCCCCCCCGGGTAAGGCCTTAACCCTGTCTCTCTCTCCAACCCGGAGGTTGTCCTTAGCCATCCATACTGATAGCCATTGATACCCTTGTTCTCCATGAACTTGTCTAATCTTTTCTTTAAGCTGTCACCACTTCTGCCAGGGAGTTTCTTCATCAGTGATCCTTTGGGTGAAAAAGTACTTTCTCTTATTTGTTTGAGATGTAACATCCAAAAGTTTCATGGAGTGCCCCCTAGTTCTAGTGTTGTGCGATAGGGAAAACAGTTTTTCCTTATCTATTTTGTCCACACTGTGTATGATTTTATAAACTTGAATCAGGTCACCTCTTAGACACCATTGTTCAAGAGTGAAGAGACCCAACCGTTGCAGCCTCAGATGGTAAGGAAGGTGTTCCAGTCCACTAATCATTCTGGTTACCCTCCTCTGCACTTTTCCCATTTCCATAATACCAATAAACGGATGACTGCAATCTGTTTCCAATGCTTTCCTATAAACTCTGTTTCGACTTAACAAAAAATTGAGTTAAGAAAATGGATTGGGAACGGATTAATTTTGTAGGTGAAGGTACCAATGTAATTACTTTCAGAACTTCTTTCCCACTGATGGCATGAGGTAACATTTGAGACCTGCAAAAATGACATTGTTTCATATATTGAATTGCCCAGATTTTACTCAGAAAAATAAAAGCAAAACTGGGGAAATCTTGGTTACTGTGAAAAAGTGGGAAATTCAAAGGTGAAAGGGTAAAAAGGGTGGGAAATTTCCTGGAGAACATGACTCTGAAGTACAGAGATTCACTTGCTTAAATAGAAATATATCTACACCAGGGGAAATAATTATAGTCCTCTATTATGTTTTCTGGAAACCTGCTTTTGAACCACTGTGTATTGTTCTGCACAGCATGTTTGATGAAGCATATGAAGAAACTAGACTATATCCAGAAAAAGGCAACCAATATGGGTAATCTGGAAAGATTATATATTACATTCCTCAGGAGATGGAAAACAGAAACTAGATTTGGGTGGAGATGTGCAAAAAATGAAAAATGAAATGCTGTTTTGTCATTTCATTACATAAAAAATGATTTATTACAAAATGAAATAGTAGAAAGTGTTGTGTTACAAAATGAAATGAAGCACCATTTTCCCCTCTAGGAATGAAACGATTCGTCCTAGAGGAACCAAAATGGCAGGGGAGCTTCCTTAAGCTCTCTCCAGTAAGTCCCTCAAAATTGGAGGTGTTTGGGGACCAAGGGGGTGAGTTATTAAACTTCAAAGGGGGTTCCCTAGGAAAATCATTCTAATTGACTTGGGAAACCACTAATGCCCCCTCTTCGGTGAGTGATTCACAGTTTCCAGATTCAATTAGAATTATTTTTTTCCTTGGGGCACCCTCTTTATTGTTTAATAATGCAGTTTTGGTGCCGGATACATGGCTGTGATATACCTATTTTGGAGTACATATTTTTATGTACTCCAAAATAGTGACCACAGCCATATATCAGCACCAAAATTGCTGGGGAGCTTCCTCAAGTTCTTCTCTATAAGCCCCCAAAATTTGGAGAGGTTTGGTTTTCAGGGGACCAAATTATTCAGAGACAAAGGGGGTCTCCATATAGCTAAGTATGTATGGTGCACACCAGCAATGTAGGGGTTTAACCCCAATTAACCCCTATATTGCTCACTACTAAAGAAATAAAAGCTGCCTAGATACTCTTAAGTACATCTGATCTCACCTGATTTCAGAAGCTAAGCAGAGTCGGCCCTGGTTAGTACTTGGATGGGAGACCACCAGAGAATACCAGGTGCTGAGTTCCGGTTCCTAAACTTTAAGACAGTATTATTTTGAAGCTGTTACATTTATATATTGTTCTACGGAGTCATTTCCCCAGCTGGGAGAACAAAAAAGAAAACAACTATTTGACCTTGGAAATCTCCATCCTTCCAAAACAAACTCTTTAGGTAACAGATTTGGGTTTTTCTCTCTCGCTCCCTCCCTGTCTTTGCTCTTTTTACAACCCCTCCCTCTTGGAGGTGATTAACCCTTTGAAGTGGATTATAATTGAGTGAAACCAGAACAATGAGCTGGGAACCAATGTCAGATGAGCAATTTATGGAGTTGCTTGATAAAATTCAGAATTTAGCAGATGCTCTACAGTCTGAGCTTTTTCCCAAGCTTAATTCAGAAGCAGATCAGAGTCCCAACTTTAACCTAGATCAGGACATTGAGCCCAATATACAACTAACAAGAAAGATTCAGAAGGAGTATTTGGAGAATGTGGAATCTAACACTGCTCGGGAGACTAAGCTTTCTCCAGAAGAGGAGAAAAGTCTCAGCTTCAATCCTGACTTGAGCATGAAGTTGGAACAGAGCATTCACTCCAATCTGCAACTTTATAAGCTATTTGCCTGGGAGACAGAATTCTCTTCAGAAGCAGGGGAGAGTCTTAATCTTAAGCTTGTTTGGAGCACAGAATTGGAACAGAGCATTTCCCCCAATCTACGTATCTATCAGTTACAATTTACCACAACAGGAAATATACAGGGAGAATGTTTGGAGAGTTCTGCCCTGGAGGTTTTTGCATTGCAGGATGGACGGACAGGGAAACAACCTATAAATCCCTGGCTTAATGAGTCAATCACATAAGAAGCCATTAATGGGTTACAATGAACTTTAACAATATGGAAAATGGATAACAGAAATTTACAAACCAGCCCAAAACAAAGTTTTGTTCTAGTTTTATTCTAGTTAGACATAATCATGTGATAGAAAGCTTTTAAAATTATCTACCTATTATAAAAAAGCATGAATATAATTGGTTGAGATATTCATTATATAGGAGCTTAATTAAATAAAGTAGATAAGCTAACTGTGGATATGAAAAATGGAATGTGGAAACTAGCTTGAGATACCAATTTGTTAGATATTTAAATATTAGCCAGGCAAAGAAAGAGAGGGAGTTTTCCTTTTAATACAACAAGAAACAGAGAGATCAAGATGTAATGCTTTTTTAAAAAAATAACCCATTATGTATTAATCTTAGACATATAAGGTTTTGAAAACTTGGTAAAATTTATAATAGACAAAATATAATGAGTTGATGAAGTCTATTATATATCTAAGATTGTAGATTAGACAGACTACCTTAACTTTATACTTCACTATCTTCACTTCTTGTATTAGACAAAACTGATGTAAGCATATATCCACTATATATTGAATTAGTCAAATATAATCTAAGGTGTTCAGTTAAATGAAGAATTAAGTTTTTAGGATCAGGAATATTGCTAAAACTAAATTAGCTAATACAATATTGTAATCTATTATCTGTATTTTTATATTAGATGAAGACAGAGATAAGCAAAGACGAATATAATATTGATGGGGAAATATTAGAACAACATTAATGGGAAAATATTTAGTAAATATGGATATATAAAAGCAATCTTGTTTAAGATGAGAAGAAAATTATGAAACAACTAGGCATATATATATATATATATATATATATATATATATATATATATATATATATATATATATATATATATATATATATATATATATGCATGTTAGGTGGATTCGGGTTTCTTCCCGTGTAGAAATCTGGTTGTTTTGGCGACGTTTCGACGAGGTCTCACTCGTCATCTTCAGGCTGGTGTTCTGGCTTCTTTCTTCTTGAAGCAAAGCGTGATCTCAGTTGAAGTCCTTCTATAAATACTGCTGGGGGTGTGTGGTTTGCTTGCTCTGTTGCTGATTGTAGGTTCCTTTGTTCCTTTGTTCTTTTGTGATCTGCTGTGTGGCTGAGGCGATCGTTAAGGGATTAACTGCTGGTGGCTGTTTAGATGGCTGTTTAGATGCTGGTGGGTTAGATGGCTGGTGGGTTCTGGCAGTATCCTGGGCTTTGGTGGAGTGGGGTCCTGTGTCTTGTGAATTCATTTTGGTCTGGCTACGTGTCTGTGGTCTCCCAATGTTTTTTTGGGGTGTGTGAGTGTGCTCCATGTGGTGACTGGAGTGGGGTGCCGCAGTAGATAGTACAGTCGTGGTTTTGTTATTGGATGGTGGTTTCGTTTCATCTGTGGGAAGGGTCTGGGTTTGTGTTTGGTGTGGATGGAAGGTGGTGGCATCTTGTGTCCTTTTGGACCTGGTGTCAGTCTTTGTGACAGAGGCTCGTCTGTTGACCAGGGCTAGTTTCCAGATGTCAGGCAAGCGGGAGGTGTCATCACGTTTATTCATGTTGTTTGGGTGTTTCTCTATTTCAATGGCTTCCATGATTATTCGACTGTTGAAGTGTTCAGTTTTGGAGATGAGTTTGGTTCTTTCAAAGTCAATTTCATGACCTGTTGTTTTTATGTGCTGGAAGAGAGAGGAAGATTTTTCTTCTTTTTGACTGCGTTCTTGTGTTCTGCGATGCGTGCGCTTATTCTCCTGTTTGTCTGTCCGATGTATGTGGCTGGACAGACTTTGCATGGTATTTCGTAGACTCCTTGGTTTTCTAGCTCAATCTTGTCTTTGGGGTTTCTTAAAATGTTGGCTATTTTTTGGTCGGTGCAAAAGGCTGTCTTGATATTGTGTTTGTGGAGAATTTTGCTGATTTTGTCTGTGGTGCCTTTGATGTAAGGGAGGAGGGCGGTGCCGTTGTTCTCTTCTGCTTCTTGGTTCTTGGGGGGTGTTTCCTTTTGGATTAGTTTGGTGATGGTGTTTTTTTGGAATCCGTTCGCAATTAAAACATTCGAGAGAGTGTGTAATTCAGTTTTTAGGTGGTCTTTGTCAGCGAGGCGTTTGGTTCTGGAGATGAGGGTTTTTGCTACGGAGTTGATCTGTGCAGGGTGGTGGTGTGATTGTGCATTTAAGTAGCGGTTTGTATGTGTTTTTTTCTGGTAGATGGTATGTCCTAAGGAGCCGTCGGGTTTTTTGTAGATTAGGACGTCCAGGAAGGGAAGTTGGTTGTTGGCTTCTATTTCCATAGTGAATTGTATTTTGGGGTGTAGGCTGTTGAGATGTGTGAGGAAGTTGTTCAGTTTATGTTTCCCGTGTGGCCAGATAACAAAGGTGTCGTCAACATATCTGAGCCAGAGTTTGGGTTTATGTTCGGACTTCTGTAACGCGTTGGTTTCAAAGTGTTCCATATATAGGTTTGCGATGACCGGTGAGAGGGGTGATCCCATGGGTGCTCCTTCTATCTGTTTGTATCTTTGTCCATTGTGGATGAAGTATGTGTTGGTTAGGCAGTGGTTGGTCAGATCTAGGATGTGCTTGGGGGTTGTATTTGTTGTGGATAGCTGTCAAGGCTTCTTGAATGGGCACTTGTGTGAAGAGCGAAACAACATCGAAGCTCACGAGTAGGTCATTGGGTTGTAGGTCTTGTTTCTTTATAATTTCTATGAAGTGGAACGAGTTTTGTACGTATGAAGTGATGGATTCTGCATAGGGCTGGAGTTGTTTGGCAAGAAATTTGGCGAGGTTTTGTAGAGGTGAGCCTATGGAGCTGACTATGGGTCTGAGAGGTGTTCCTTCTTTGTGAATCTTGGGGAGGCCGTAGAGCTTGGGGCATCTGGATGATTTCTCTCTGGGGATGATGCTTGGCTTGATTTCTTCACTTAAGGGAGAGGCTTTTATTTTGGCTTTGGTGGTTTTTTCCAGGTAGGTGGTGGGGTCTGTGTTCAAAGGTATGTAAGCAGGGTCTTGTAGTAGGTTGGATAGTTTGGCTTGGTAGTCGGATGTGTTCATCACCACTGTGGCATTGCCTTTGTCTGCTGGGAGAATGATTATGTTGTTGTCATTCCTCAGGTTGGTGAGGGCTTTTTGTTCTTCTTTGTGTAAATTGCTTCTGGGTGGTTTGCTGGAGCAGAGGACATTGGTGACTTCGAGTCTGATTTTGTTGGCTTCATCTGGGTTGATTTTGGTTAGGCTGGCTTCCACTCCGCATATGATGTTTTCAGTGGGGATGTGTCTGGGGGCAACTGCAAAGTTGAATCCTTTGGAAAGGACTTTGGTCTCTGCGATGGTGAGTGTCCTGTCTGATATGTTATGAACTGTTTGTTTCATGGGCTGTTGTGGGAGGGGGTTGGGCTTCTGGCGTTTTTCCAGTTTGTGGAGTTTGTTGGTGTGTGTGTCTGTCTTGTGGGAGGTCTCTGTTTCAGCTCTCCAGGCGGCGAGTTGCTTGGATTTGTTCCAGAGTGTTGGGTGGATTTTGTTGCTGAGTTTGAGGTGGAGAGTGAGTAGGTCTCTGTTGGTTTGATCTAGTAGGTATCTTTTCCTGTGTAGTTCGCTTCTGATTAGGGCTAGTTCTGTTCTTTTCAGGATCCTTTCGCTGGATGGGGTTTTTGAGTGGAATTTCATTTGGAAGCTTGTGGGGATCACATTTTTGTCTCGGCAGTTGCGTAGGAATGCAATGTCACATAAGATGGTGGCTCTTCGGACTTCTAGTTTCTCGTAGGTTCTGGTCAGCTGGAAGGTTTCCTCCCCGTAGAGGTCGGATATTTGTTTTCGTAGATTTTCACGGGTATAGGTATGCATGTTAGGTGGATTCGGGTTTCTTCCCGTGTAGAAATCTGGTTGTTTTGGCGACGTTTTCGACGAGGTCTCACTCGTCATCTTCAGGCTGGTGTTCTGGCTTCTTTCTTCTTGAAGCAAAGCGTGATCTCAGTTGAAGTCCTTCTATAAATACTGCTGGGGGTGTGTGGTTTGCTTGCTCTGTTGCTGATTGTAGGTTCCTTTGTTCCTTTGTTCTTTTGTGATCTGCTGTGTGGCTGAGGCGATCGTTAAGGGATTAACTGCTGGTGGCTGTTTAGATGGCTGTTTAGATGCTGGTGGGTTAGATGGCTGGTGGGTTCTGGCAGTATCCTGGGCTTTGGTGGAGTGGGGTCCTGTGTCTTGTGAATTCATTTTGGTCTGGCTACGTGTCTGTGGTCTCCCAATGTTTTTTTGGGTGTGTGAGTGTGCTCCATGTGGTGACTGGAGTGGGGTGCCGCAGTAGATAGTGCAGTCGTGGTTTTGTTATTGGATGGTGGTTTCGTTTCATCTGTGGGAAGGGTCTGGGTTTGTGTTTGGTGTGGATGGAAGGTGGTGGCATCTTGTGTCCTTTTGGACCTGGTGTCAGTCTTTGTGACAGAGGCTCGTCTGTTGACCAGGGCTAGTTTCCAGATGTCAGGCAAGCGGGAGGTGTCATCACGTTTATTCATGTTGTTTGGGTGTTTCTCTATTTCAATGGCTTCCATGATTATTCGACTGTTGAAGTGTTCAGTTTTGGAGATGAGTTTGGTTCTTTCAAAGTCAATTTCATGACCTGTTGTTTTTATGTGCTGGAAGAGAGAGGAAGATTTTTCTTCTTTTTGACTGCGTTCTTGTGTTCTGCGATGCGTGCGCTTATTCTCCTGTTTGTCTGTCCGATGTATGTGGCTGGACAGACTTTGCATGGTATTTCGTAACTCCTTGGTTTTCTAGCTCAATCTTGTCTTTGGGGTTTCTTAAAATGTTGGCTATTTTTTGGTCGGTGCAAAAGGCTGTCTTGATATTGTGTTTGTGGAGAATTTTGCTGATTTTGTCTGTGGTGCCTTTGATGTAAGGGGAGGAGGGCGGTGCCGTTGTTCTCTTCTGTTTCTTGGTTCTTGGGGGTGTTTCCTTTTGGATTAGTTTGGTGATGGTGTTTTTTTGGAATCCGTTCGCAATTAAAACATTCGAGAGAGTGTGTAATTCAGTTTTTAGGTGGTCTTTGTCAGCGAGGCGTTTGGTTCTGGAGATGAGGGTTTTGCTACGGAGTTGATCTGTGCAGGGTGGTGGTGTGATTGTGCATTTAAGTAGCGGTTTGTATGTGTTTTTTTCTGGTAGATGGTATGTCCTAAGGAGCCGTCGGGTTTTTGTAGATTAGGACGTCCAGGAAGGGAAGTTGGTTGTTGGCTTCTATTTCCATAGTGAATTGTATTTTGGGGTGTAGGCTGTTGAGATGTGTGAGGAAGTTGTTCAGTTTATCTTTCCTGTGTGGCCAGATAACAAAGGTGTCGTCAACATATCTGAGCCAGAGTTTGGGTTTATGTTCGGACTTCTGTAACGCGTTGGTTTCAAAGTGTTCCATATATAGGTTTGCGATGACCGGTGAGAGGGGTGATCCCATGGGTGCTCCTTCTATCTGTTTGTATCTTTGTCCATTGTGGATGAAGTATGTGTTGGTTAGGCAGTGGTTGGTCAGATCTAGGATGTGCTTGGGGGTTGTATTTGTTGTGGATAGCTGTCAAGGCTTCTTGAATGGGCACTTGTGTGAAGAGCGAAACAACATCGAAGCTCACGAGTAGGTCATTGGGTTGTAGGTCTTGTTTCTTTATAATTTCTATGAAGTGGAACGAGTTTTGTACGTATGAAGTGATGGATTCTGCATAGGGCTGGAGTTGTTTGGCAAGAAATTTGGCGAGGTTTTGTAGAGGTGAGCCTATGGAGCTGACTATGGGTCTGAGAGGTGTTCCTTCTTTGTGAATCTTGGGGAGGCCGTAGAGCTTGGGGCATCTGGATGATTTCTCTCTGGGGATGATGCTTGGCTTGATTTCTTCACTTAAGGGAGAGGCTTTTATTTTGGCTTTGGTGGTTTTTTTCCAGGTAGGTGGTGGGGTCTGTGTTCAAAGGTATGTAAGCAGGGTCTTGTAGTAGGTTGGATAGTTTGGCTTGGTAGTCGGATGTGTTCATCACCACTGTGGCATTGCCTTTGTCTGCTGGGAGAATGATTATGTTGTTGTCATTCCTCAGGTTGGTGAGGGCTTTTGTTCTTCTTTGTGTAAATTGCTTCTGGGTGGTTTGCTGGAGCAGAGGACATTGGTGACTTCGAGTCTGATTTTGTTGGCTTCATCTGGGTTGATTTTGGTTAGGCTGGCTTCCACTCCGCATATGATGTTTTCAGTGGGGATGTGTCTGGGGGCAACTGCAAAGTTGAATCCTTTGGAAAGGACTTTGGTCTCTGCGATGGTGAGTGTCCTGTCTGATATGTTATGAACTGTTTGTTTCATGGGCTGTTGTGGGAGGGGGTTGGGCTTCTGGCGTTTTCCAGTTTGTGGAGTTTGTTGGTGTGTGTGTCTGTCTTGTGGGAGGTCTCTGTTTCAGCTCTCCAGGCGGCGAGTTGCTTGGATTTGTTCCAGAGTGTTGGGTGGATTTTGTTGCTGAGTTTGAGGTGGAGAGTGAGTAGGTCTCTGTTGGTTTGATCTAGTAGGTATCTTTTCCTGTGTAGTTCGCTTCTGATTAGGGCTAGTTCTGTTCTTTTCAGGATCCTTTCGCTGGATGGGGTTTTTGAGTGGAATTTCATTTGGAAGCTTGTGGGGATCACATTTTTGTCTCGGCAGTTGCGTAGGAATGCAATGTCACATAAGATGGTGGCTCTTCGGACTTCTAGTTTCTCGTAGGTTCTGGTCAGCTGGAAGGTTTCCTCCCGTAGAGGTCGGATATTTGTTTTCGTAGATTTTCACGGGTATAGGTATGCATGTTAGGGTGGATTCGGTTTCTTCCCGTGTAGAAATCTGGTTGTTTTGGCGACGTTTCGACGAGGTCTCACTCGTCATCTTCAGGCTGGTGTTCTGGCTTCTTTCTTCTTGAAGCAAAGCGTGATCTCAGTTGAAGTCCTTCTATAAATACTGCTGGGGTGTGTGGTTTGCTTGCTCTGTTGCTGATTGTAGGTTCCTTTGTTCCTTTGTTCTTTTGTGATCTGCTGTGTGGCTGAGGCGATCGTTAAGGGATTAACTGCTGGTGGCTGTTTAGATGGCTGTTTAGATGCTGGTGGGTTAGATGGCTGGTGGGTTCTGGCAGTATCCTGGGCTTTGGTGGAGTGGGGTCCTGTGTCTTGTGAATTCATTTTGGTCTGGCTACGTGTCTGTGGTCTCCCAATGTTTTTTTGGGGTGTGTGAGTGTGCTCCATGTGGTGACTGGAGTGGGGTGCCGCAGTAGATAGTGCAGTCGTGGTTTTGTTATTGGATGGTGGTTTCGTTTCATCTGTGGGAAGGGTCTGGGTTTGTGTTTGGTGTGGATGGAAGGTGGTGGCATCTTGTGTCCTTTTGGACCTGGTGTCAGTCTTTGTGACAGAGGCTCGTCTGTTGACCAGGGCTAGTTTCCAGATGTCAGGCAAGCGGGAGGTGTCATCACGTTTATTCATGTTGTTTGGGTGTTTCTCTATTTCAATGGCTTCCATGATTATTCGACTGTTGAAGTGTTCAGTTTTGGAGATGAGTTTGGTTCTTTCAAAGTCAATTTCATGACCTGTTGTTTTTATGTGCTGGAAGAGAGAGGAAGATTTTTCTTCTTTTTGACTGCGTTCTTGTGTTCTGCGATGCGTGCGCTTATTCTCCTGTTTGTCTGTCCGATGTATGTGGCTGGACAGACTTTGCATGGTATTTCGTAGACTCCTTGGTTTTCTAGCTCAATCTTGTCTTTGGGGTTTCTTAAAATGTTGGCTATTTTTTGGTCGGTGCAAAAGGCTGTCTTGATATTGTGTTTGTGGAGAATTTTGCTGATTTTGTCTGTGGTGCCTTTGATGTAAGGGAGGAGGGCGGTGCCGTTGTTCTCTTCTGCTTCTTGGTTCTTGGGGGTGTTTCCTTTTGGATTAGTTTGGTGATGGTGTTTTTTTGGAATCCGTTCGCAATTAAAACATTCGAGAGAGTGTGTAATTCAGTTTTTAGGTGGTCTTTGTCAGCGAGGCGTTTGGTTCTGGAGATGAGGGTTTTTGCTACGGAGTTGATCTGTGCAGGGTGGTGGTGTGATTGTGCATTTAAGTAGCGGTTTGTATGTGTTTTTTTCTGGTAGATGGTATGTCCTAAGGAGCCGTCGGGTTTTTTGTAGATTAGGACGTCCAGGAAGGGAAGTTGGTTGTTGGCTTCTATTTCCATAGTGAATTGTATTTTGGGGTGTAGGCTGTTGAGATGTGTGAGGAAGTTGTTCAGTTTATCTTTCCCGTGTGGCCAGATAACAAAGGTGTCGTCAACATATCTGAGCCAGAGTTTGGGTTTATGTTCGGACTTCTGTAACGCGTTGGTTTCAAAGTGTTCCATATATAGGTTTGCGATGACCGGTGAGAGGGGTGATCCATGGGTGCTCCTTCTATCTGTTTGTATCTTTGTCCATTGTGGATGAAGTATGTGTTGGTTAGGCAGTGGTTGGTCAGATCTAGGATGTGCTTGGGGGTTGTATTTGTTGTGGATAGCTGTCAAGGCTTCTTGAATGGGCACTTGTGTGAAGAGCGAAACAACATCGAAGCTCACGAGTAGGTCATTGGGTTGTAGGTCTTGTTTCTTTATAATTTCTATGAAGTGGAACGAGTTTTGTACGTATGAAGTGATGGATTCTGCATAGGGCTGGAGTTGTTTGGCAAGAAATTTGGCGAGGTTTTGTAGAGGTGAGCCTATGGAGCTGACTATGGGTCTGAGAGGTGTTCCTTCTTTGTGAATCTTGGGGAGGCCGTAGAGCTTGGGGCATCTGGATGATTTCTCTCTGGGGATGATGCTTGGCTTGATTTCTTCACTTAAGGGAGAGGCTTTTATTTTGGCTTTGGTGGTTTTTTCCAGGTAGGTGGTGGGGTCTGTGTTCAAAGGTATGTAAGCAGGGTCTTGTAGTAGGTTGGATAGTTTGGCTTGGTAGTCGGATGTGTTCATCACCACTGTGGCATTGCCTTTGTCTGCTGGGAGAATGATTATGTTGTTGTCATTCCTCAGGTTGGTGAGGGCTTTTTGTTCTTCTTTGTGTAAATTGCTTCTGGGTGGTTTGCTGGAGCAGAGGACATTGGTGACTTCGAGTCTATATATATATATAAGACATGGGCACGACTAGAAAAAATGACGTTTCGAGTTTTCGTTTGTCGGAACGGGTCCGTTTCAGGTCGTTTCGGCTTGTCGCGAAATTTTTCAAAAATTTGTCATTTCCGTTTGTCGTTTGTCATTTTCACCGTGATTTAGTGCGATTTGACTTCCCAGAGCATAGGGGCGTCCCGCAATCAGGGCAGGTGCTAGGTGTTTTTGCACCCTAGGTGGCGGGCGGGGCGGGCGAGTGGGTGGGCGGTGGGTGGGCGGTGGCACGGGCGGATGGGGAAGTGGGCAGTTAGGATATCACTAGGATAGAGTTTCTGTTCTTGGCTTGCACCTCAAATGTGTGTGTGTGCAAGCAAACTGAAGTTGGGAAAATAGAAAATAAATGGTAGTATATAATATATATTTAAAATAAATCCACACCTCCCACTCCCAGTCGAACCTCCCCCTTTATCCAATATCAGAAAAAAATCCTCACAAACTGCCAGAAAAGAAATAAAGAATAAACTGCTATTCCCTTCAGCAGACAAAGCTGCAGGGAATCAAAGAAATTATTTTCTAAATTCAATTCCCTCCTAAAGCCTCCAGCCTCCCTCCTCAATCTCGATCGGATCACACCAGCACCAGCAGCCAGCCCTCCTCCCTCAACCACATCCATACACCCGACTGCGATTTCTGGAAGGTGCCTTGGCTTTTTATGCCCTCCGAGACATCCAGAAGTGTCAGTCAAAAACCTGGTGATGCCATTGGTGGAATGGTTCAAACAATTTGCATGGTCCCATCCCATGCCCAGCCCAAATGGGCAGGTCTAAAAAAATAAAAAATAAAATAAAATCAATACGACGTTTTATTGCTATAAAAAAACCCACTGCTGCTACTATAAAAATTCAGGCATTTAAAATAAATAAATTTCACATGTTTCTGTAGTGATTTAGTGTGTTTTTTGACCATGATTTCAAAAGAAAAATTGCGGTCGCCATTTTGGATCCCCCCCCCGCATCGCATGGCGAGATGACGAGGATGACTCCCCCCCAGCCTGGTGCAAGCAGCCCAGGACAGTAGAAGAGGGGGGGAGGCCAGGGACCCCCCTGAAACCACCCCTCTGGTAGGTGGCAAAGCCTCAGGCAGGCATATTTTCACCTGCTTTTTTGGCCGGGAGTCGGGTTTTTTAAAAAAAACTTTTAAAAACTTTTTCTGTGCTTCTCATTGCGCGATCGCCGCGATGCCACAAACCGAAACGAAAAACCCGACCAAATTTTTCTTTTTTCGGTTCGAGTTCGAGTTCTGATGGCTTAATTATCGTTACCGTTTCCGTTACGTAACGGAAACGATAACCGAAAACGGAAACGACAATTTTGCCGAGTCGTGCCCATGTCTTATATATATATATAAAGTATACCAGGTTCTATAGGCGCCTGGAGTACGAACTGGCAAACCACTCCAGTATTCCTGCCAGGAAAACTCCATGAACATGGGGTCACAAAGAGTCAGTCACAACTGTAAAGACAGAACACACACACACAAAGAAACAAAATGAAACATTATTTTTCTGTTTTATGCCCATCTCTAGATTTGGGTGAAGATGGACAGGGGAGAGGGAAGAGAGAGGAGGTGAGAAGCTGAAGACTAGATTATCAGTTAAAAATGAGAGAAAGGGAAAATAAATATAAAGGTGAGAGAAGGGAATTTAATGAATATAGACAGTTTTTACATTAGATCCCTGTGGTGAAAGATAGTGAAAGTTAGTAGTGGTGTAGAAAATAACAGTGGTAGTACAGAAGTATTTCATTTGGTAATGACTTAAGAAACTGACTTATATTCAATCCATTTTATAGGTGTGCGTCATGAATATGAATTTTATCTTAGCTGTTTCCCTCTGTATTGTTGATTTGTAATGATTCTGTTTTAAAATAGTGACCTTTAAATCTTCCAGAGAGTGTCCTGATAGAGTGAAATGGTTTGAGACAGGTTTCTGTGTACATTATGGTGGTTTCTGATGTCAGATTTGTGCCTGTTGATCTGTTTCCATAAATATTGTCCGGTTTGTCCTATGTAGAGTGTAGAGGGCATTGTTGTTAAAAGACGGTGTAGATCACACTGGTTGAAGTGCAAGTGAAGCTGCCTTTGATATTGTATATGGCATTGTTAGGTCCTGTTAGTGTGTATGTATGTTTGTGGCAAGGTTTAGTCCCCCTGTCTGTGTTGCTGTTTGTAATCCATTGTGTGTTAGTACAGTCTTTGCTTGAGGGTGGTGGTGGGGTTGTTTGTAGGAAGCATAGGTCTCCCACCAAGGACCTTGGAGAGTGGGGTGTTCTTGTCAAAAATGGCCTGGAGATCACTTAGGAGATATCTTCCCATTATTACTCTTTCCCTTGCAGAAGGAAAATTGATTTGACTGGATGCTTCTTCGTTGAAGGAAACATGACAACAACAATTACAGACCACATTTACTTACAGTTTATGTCTTTTTCCTTATATTATATATTCCCACCTTCTTGTCTTCAGAGAGCAGAAAATAGAGGAGAGATGAAAGGGAGCAAACAAAGGGAGCAACAGGAAGAAAGGGGTTGTCTCAAAGACTCCGGAGAGAGAGAGAGAGAGAGAGAGAGAGAGAGAGAGAGAGAGAGAGGTGGTTACTTCACGTCCCTCTCATCGCTGTTCGCCATCCGGCTTGGAACCGGTATGAAAAAATGTTACCGCACATCCATTGCGTGATGACGGGAGTTCATCCTGACCACGCCCCCTGAACTGTGATTTAAGTGTGATGAGCCATACTTCTCCCTGGCCTCGGGAATCACCTTGTCTTGGTTCTCATTTCGAGACGAGAGCCAGTGAAGTAAGGCTCGTCACAGAACGAACACATTCTCCATCTAGTGGCAGGAGTGCAAAGTGCCATTTGCCATTACATTCCCTATGGTGTTAGCAATGCAGTGCAGAGAGACAAAAAGACATAAAACCTCGAACTTTGCTTTTTAACGCATGGAAGGCAAAGTTACAGAGATTCGAAATATCGAAAAACGGAAGGTCAGACCAAAATAAAAAAGGGGCAAATGAAGGCAGGGAAGTACAGATGTTATCGCGAAACAAGGATGTGCAGTAACAGTGATCACGATACCATCAATCACACCCGTGGGTACACAGAAACAGGGACAGAACCGGGACAAGACCACATGACCATGAACACTGTTATCACGCAACGAACGTCATCTCGGAATGAGGAAGGATGTGAAGTAACCGTCAAAGAGAGAGCAAGTCTGTTTAGTGGAAGATATAGAGTATGCTGTACACAGAAACCTAGTGTTAAAGGAGAAGCATGTAAAACTATTTTTCTAGCAGAGACTGAGCAAGTTGTAAAGAAAGCATCAGTAAAGAATGCAATGAAAGTGCAAGGAAGATTGGACTTAAGAAAGGAATTTAGAAAATGTTTGTTCTAGAATAAGGAACAGAAGAAATAGAAGAGGCCACACAAAGAAAACAACCATGACTTCACACACCTCCTGAAAGGGCAGAGAAAACCCAATACTGTACAGTAAAAAATCCTTGGAACAGTTTCTGCCTTTAGTGTCACTTTTCAAAAACTGTCTTTGATGAACTCTGCTACATCACACTCAGATTAAAAGTTAGTGCTGCCAGTTAAAAGAGGACTCCTCTCTCACTTGAACAATGAATTATTTATAGTTATAGTTGTTATATTTACATCCCACCCAACACACATGACACATATACATGCCAGAATCATTATAAATTTAGGATGGGGCAATAGGGGAAAAACCTATAATAACTGGGTTCACAAATGTTAGAACAATGCTAAGAGAAAAAAATACTAAGAACAAAGTATAATATTCAATAGCTCAGAGAACATCAAGTTCACAGGCAACAGGGGAAGGAGAAAAATAACAACTCCCTCCCCTGATTACTAGAGACAGGATTCATCTGGGGTAAAGCCAGACAGGGCCTGTGTGGGCACCCAAGTTTTAATCTATCTCCAAAAACCAAAGAGAAATGGGGCTAATTGAAACTCAGAGGGGGCACATTCCAGAAGGATGCGGCCACCATTAAAAAAGATTTTGAGTGCATATTAGAGGTGGGCATGAACCAGAAAACCTGTGGTTCGGGTTCGTCTGCTTTGGGCCCACCCTTGGTTTGGTTTGGGTTCGGGTTCATACAAACTTTTTTTAAAAAAATCGTACAAACCCGAACTGATTTGGAGTTCAGGTTCTTACTGGCAGTGGTGGCAGTGGTGACTCCTTGGCAGTGGCGGCGGCGAATCCTGGCCCTTGCGGCAGGGGCTTTTTGAGGCTCTGACATGGGGCCAGCACCTCTCAGCTGAGAGGCGCTGGCTTGAGGTCAGTGCCTCTTCCCCCACCCCAAGTGCCCACTGCACTGCCCCCGGGGCCAGGTGGACACTTCTTCTTTTTTCCCTTGTTTTAGAGCACCGACCCAGCCACCCCTGTGGACGGGTCAGCGCTCCTTTATTTTATTTTATTTTTTATTTTGTTATTTTATTTCCGGGTTCCTGGCCCCGCACTACAGCTGTAGCATGGGGATTTTTGTTGTTGTTGTTTTCTTTAAGTGCCAACCGCATGGCCCAAGGGGCCCGGTCCGTGCTAGATTTTTTTTTTTTTTCAGTTTAGGGTGCTGACCAGGCCATCCCTGGGGCCCAGTCAGCGCTCCTTTTTATTTTATTATATTTATATTTATATTTATATTTATATTTATATTTATATTTATATTTTACTTCTGTGTTCCTGCCTTTTTTTTTCTTTAAGCGCCAAATGTGCGGCCCTGGGGCCCGGTTGGTGCTAGGTTATTTTATTTATTTTTTTCCATTTTAGGGTGCCAATCAGGCCACCCCCTGGGGTCTGGTTGGCACTCCTTTTAATTTTTTTTTATTTTTTTTAATTTTTTAAGCACCAACCGCGCAGTGCCTGAGGCCAGGTCAGTACTGGTTTTAAAAAATTTTTCTTAATTTTAGGGTTCCACCCTGGCCACCCCTGCGGCTGGGTCAGCACTCCTTTTTTATTATTCTATCTTTATCTTTATCTTTATTTTATTATTTCCGGGTTCCTGGCCCTGTGCTACAGCTGTAGCGTGGGGCTTTTTTTTTTTTTAGCGCTGACCCCTGGGGTCCAGTTGGCACTGGTTTTTTTGTTTTTGTTTTTTTCCATTTTAGGGTACCGATCAGGCCACCGCTGGGGCCCAGTTGGTGCTCCTTTTTTAATTTTTTAATTTTATTTTTATTGGAGGTTTTTACAGCCTACCACGTGGCCATGCTAGAGCTGTAGCATGGCCATTGGCTTTTTCCCTCCTGGTCGCTGTCCCTGGAGCCAGGAAGACCGGACCTCCGGACCAGCACCAGGTAGGAGACATCTCCGCCCCCCATTAACAAACCGAACTGAACTGAACCATTTTTTTCATTTCATTTTAAATTTATCCCTAGGTTCGTTATTCATTTTGTTTCATAATGAAATGAATAATGAATAACAAAATGAACTAAAACTTCATTTCATGCCCATCTCTAGTGCAGATTTCTGGGCCTCCCTCAGGGTCACTGCTCCCAGCATCCCAGTATATGAGGTATGGTAGGATAGGTGGTGGCTCAGCCGACTAAGGCTCTGAAAACTGTTGTTTGCAATGTCGGCAGTTTGGCGATTCAAATCCTGGTGCTACGCAACAGAGTGAGCTCCCGCTGATAACCCCAGCAGTTTGAAAGCATGTAAATGCAAGTAGATAAATAGCTACTGCTGTAAAAAGCGGGAAGGTAAAACAGTGTTTCCTTGCAGCCATGCTGGCCATGTGGCCATGGACTTGCACAACACTGGCTCTTCATCTTGAATATGGAGATGAGCACCACCCCTAGAGTCGGACATGACTTGCATGCATGTGCAGGGGGAACCTTTATCTTTTAGGATAGATAGACATTTTGAGGGAGAGGCACTCAGACAGGTAGAAAGGTCCTAAACCATTAAGGACTTTAAATTTTAGCAAACACACTTTGGACTTGGACCTTTATTTAACTACCATAATAATTATTCTAGAGGTACACATATGACTGTAATAGTTACTCATCGGGTTGTGCATTAAATTATGATATTATTATTCCAGGAGGTGGGGAAAAAAATCAAATGATGAGGCCAAACTCAAATCAAAGAGGTTTTTAACATTCTGACTGGAATTTGTCTTGCATTTAAATATGGTAGTTATATAATATTGGTCTTGCAGACAATAATGAATCCATCTTATTAGAAGTACTGTACATATTTTGTTTTCTACAAAGATCAATATCAGTCAGATTGCCAGCATTCTGTGTCCAAAAGGGGAATTCTGTTTCCTGATTGACAAAATGTTTAGGAAGAGAGAGTCATGTGAGAGTGGTGGGAAAACATATTGGAAGTCAAGAACCTGACTTGAAAGGGATGAAGTTGAGAAACAGACATTTTATTATTGCACTGGAACATTCCACAGAAAAGTACTGTTTAACAAAGCTGAAAAACCTTTGGGTAGTGGGCGGCATATAAGTTAAATAAATAAATAAATAAATAAATAAATAAATAACAAGTTCAAGCTAAGCATTCCTCTAGTTTTCTCAGAAAATTTATTTGTAAGTATTGTTTCATTTGTCTTCATGTCATCAGTCAATCTGGACCTTCATAGACATTTTCAGAATATTTGCAACAGTGTCTTGCATAGTTTTAGCATATGGGAACAATCATGTTAATAAATTAAACATTTAGTCAGTTAAGTTAGTAAATGAAGCAATTGCAAAACTTGCAGCAATAAATGCAGTTACGTTCTGAAGCTAAGAAACTTGCTGAACCACATATGTAGTTGTTTCTCTCATGTACTTAGGATGATTATCCTGTCTGTTTAAATTGACCTTCTAAATGCTCATTAATGAATTCCTGAATGAATGAATTTTCTTATAATTCTGTAGGTGTAGGGTATCTGCCATTGTTAAGCAATGACAGTGATAAAGTAACTTGACAAGTGGACTAATTTGTGGAACACTATGGGTTTTTCTATAACTCTTTCATAATCCCCAAAGATTCTGAATAAAACAATAGGATTATATTACATGTCCTTACAACAAGACTTTTTTAACTGGCCAAAGTAAATTAATGCCATCTACTTATTGGTGCACTATCTAAAATATGCTGCCAGTGCCAATATGTTAGCCACACAAACAGACAAGCATAGACGTGATTGATTCTGCAATCCATTACAAGTATAATAAATGTATTCTTTTTATTTATTTATTTTACAATGAGTTTTGATCCATGTCTGTTTAACTCTGTTTTGTTAGATTGATTATTCATGTCATATAGACAATGAACAGCTTGTGGACTGACCTTTGAGAGTAGTACCACAATATACCTCAGCCATGTCAAGTTTCAAGCAGCAATTAATTTTCTTGATGCCAGAAAGCCAACTACAATGAGTGGAATAGCTAAGTCAGGAACTCAGTGGAGCCTTGAGGAATAAGGGTCTGTCCAGATGGAAATTTGGAGTGGTCCAGTTTGTGCTAAACAGTCTATTTTCGAGTTTGAACAGCCCACGGGTTTATCCAAGTTTGAACACCCAATGGTCTACTTTAAACGGCCAAATGTCCCCATGGTCTACTTTGACAAACATCCTCATGGTCTACTTACAGAAGCATGCCCGTGCATGCGCCACCCAGCCAGCGGCTCAAGGAAGCAGCGCAGGTCCTGGCCACGGTTCCTCGCTTCGACGGTGTTCCAGATTAGGAAGGTGGAGGCTCCCGCGGAGGAACCAAGCGAGGGGGTGGGGCCCGGTGGCAGAAAGTAAGAGAAGGGAACAAATTTCGACCAAACATGTGGGCATGTGGGGGGGGGTCAAAAATTCTTTTCCCCAAACATGCTGCCACTGATGGTGGATTGGGAGGCTGGTGGGGACCTGGCGGGCTACTTCTAATGGCCCCACAAGCTACCGGTCACCTGTGGTTGCCACGTGTGCAGGCCTGGTCTAGAGCAGATTATTAAACAGGCAGTCTGCAAATATTTAACAAACAATGCTGTCATTACAAGAAGTCAACACGGGTTTCTTAAAAACAAGTCATGCCAGACTAATTTGATCTCTTTCTTTGATACAATTACAGGCCTAGTAGATGAGGGGAATGCTGTGGATATTGTTTATCTGGACTTTAATAAGGCCTTTGATAAGGTTCCCCATGGTATTCTTGCTAAGAAGTTAGTAGATAGTGGGATAGATAGTGCTACTGTTAGGTGGATTTGTAATTGGTTGACTAATCGCACCCAAAGGGTGACCATAAATGGCCTCTCTTCAGCTTGGAGAGACGTGACCAGTGGGGTGCCCCAGGGTTCTGTTCTGGGTCCAGTGCTGTTCAATATCTTTATTAATGACTTGGAGGAAAGAATAGAGAGTATGCTAATTAAATTTGCAGATGATACCAAATTGGGAGGGGCTGCAAATTCCCTAGATGATAGGATGAAAATCCAAAAAGACCTTGATAGACTAGAGTGCTGGGCCAAAGCTAACGGAATGGATTTCAACAGAGGGAAATATAGGGTGCTATATTTAGGTAAAAAAAATTAATTGCACAAATATAAGATGGGGGATACTTGGCTGGAGGATAGTACCTGTGAAAGGGATCTGGGAGTCTTGGTGGACCACAAATTGAACACGAGTCAGCAGTGTGATGCGGCGGCCAGGAAAGCCAATGCGATTCTTGGTTGTATCAACAGAACCATAGTGTCTAGATCAAGGGAAGTGATGGTACCACTCTATTCTGCTCTTGTCAGACCCCACCTGGAGTACTGTGTCCAGTTCTGTGCGCCTCAGTTTAAAAAGGATGTTGACAACCTCGAGCGGGTGCAGAGGAGGGCTACCAGGATGGTTGAGGGTCTGGAGGAAATGTCTTATGAGGAACGGCTTAGGGAACTGGGAATGTTTAGCCTCTCTAAAAGAAGACTGAGAGGGGATATAATAGCTATGTTTAAATATTTGAAAGGATGTCATATTGAAGAGGGAACGGGTTTGTTTCCCATGGCTTCAGAGACTAGGACTCGGGGCAATGATTTCAAACTACAGGAAAAGAGATTCCATTTGAACATCAGGAAGAACTTCATGACAGTTAGAGCTATTCGGCAGTGGAATATGCTGCCACGGAGGGTGGTGGAGTCTCCTTCTTTGGAGGTTTTTAAGCAGAGGCTGGATGGCCATCTGTCGGAAATATTGTGATGGGGGTTCCTGCATGGCAGGGGGTTGGACTAGCTGGCTCTTGAGGTCTCTTCCAACTCTATGATTCTATGATTCTATGATTTTATCTCTCACTTAAGTGATGCCTCAGTTCCCATTGGAGATTCTCCTGAAAGAAGGTCTTTGGATCCCCTCTTTACTGACAAGCAGGGTTTACCTACTTTACTCATGTGTAGTGTAGTGTAGTGTAGTGTAGTGTAGTGTAGTGTAGTGTAGTGTAGGGGCAGTTGCCCTTGGTTCAGAATTCTTAGGGCTGCAAAATTTCAAAAGAAAAACGAAAACTAAAGTAGTAATAATACAATTGGGGTCTATGCCTCCATGTCAGAGGAGGCCCTCTGACAAGTATGAAACATTCCAGAGTTATAGGGCAGTGCCAGGCTTGTTTGGAACAGGGATGGCTGCCATGGCCGGGGTGCTTGTGGTGTTAAAGAATCAGGCTTGCCCATCTCTTCTTGGCCTCCTGGCCTCCCCAGTCCTCCTCTCACCAGGGACTTCCTGACCACTTGCTGGCCAGAGCAGGAAGGCCTGATCCCACGGCAGCCAAGGCAACTCATGCCTCCCAGCACCGGAGCCGCAGCACAAACAGGCTTGGGCACTGCCCGTTTAATTCCCAGCCCTCCTCCTTCAGCTGCACTCTTCATGTCCCCAGGAGGCGACTCCTTCCTTACCTACAGCTGCCTCCATCTGAGTCCAGGAACTAGATGTGGTGGACAGAACACCTGAAGAACTATGGATGGAGGCTTGTAACAGTGTACAGGAGGCTGCCATGAAAACTATTCCAAAGAAAAGAAAATGCAAGAAAGCAAAGTGGTTGTCCAACGAGGCCCTACAAATAGCGGAGGAGAGAAGGGACACAAAATGCAAGGGAGAAAGGGAAAGATACAGAAAATTGAATGCAGATTTCCAAAGAATAGCAAGGAGAGACAGGGCGGCCTTCTTGAATGAACAATGCAAAGAAATAGAGGAAAACAACAGAAAAGGAAAAACCAGAGATCTGTTCAAGAAAATTGGAGATATTAAAGGGGTATTTCGTGCAAAGATGGATATGATAAAGGACAAAAATGGTAGGGACCTAACTGAAGCAGAAGAGATCAAGAAGAGATGGCAAGAATATACAGAATAATTATATCAGAAAGATCTGGATGTCCCTGATAACCAAGATAGCGTAGTTGCTGACCTGGAGCCAGACATCCTGGAAAGTGAAGTCAAGTGGGCCTTAGAAAGCATTGCAAACAACGCCAGTGGAGGTGACGGCATTCCAATTGAACTCTTTAAAATCTTAAAAGAGGATGCTGTAAAGGTGCTGCATACGATATGCCAGCAAATTTGGAAAACCCAGCAGTGGCCAGAGGACTGGAAAAGATCGGTCTATATCCCAATCCCAAAGAAAGGAAACGCCAAAGAATGCTCCAACTATCGCACAATTGCACTCATTTCACACGCTAGCAAGGTTATGCTCAAAATTCTACAAGGCAGGCTTCAGCAGTATGTGGAAAGAGAACTTCCAGAAGTACAAGCTGGATTTCGAAGGGGCAGAGGAACTAGAGATCAAATCACCAACATGCGCTGGATTATGGAGAAAGCCAGAGAGTTCCAGAAAAACATCTACTTCTGCTTCATTGACTATGCCAAAGCCTTTGACTGTGTAGACCAGTGTTCCCCAAGCCCCGCCACCGCACCCCCCCTGCAATCGCCCCCTGGCCGCCGTGACCCCCCCGCAAGTGACCCCGCCCCGCCGCGACCCCCATGTCGTCCCGCCCCGTCGCCCCCGCACGCCCCGTCCCGCCGCGCCGCCGCCGCGACCCCCTGCACCGCCCCCCCGCCACGACCCCCCCATGGCGACCCGCCCGCGCGCGAACCCCCGCACGCCCCGTCCCCGCCACCGCCACCGCGACCCCCGTAATTGTCCCGCCGCCGCCGCCGCCGCAATCGCCCCGTCCGCCGCCGCCACCGCGACCCCCCTGCTGCAATCCCCCGCCGCCCCGTCCTGCCGCCGCTACACCCCGCACGTCCCTGCCGCCGCTGCCGCCGCCGCAATCACCCCTGTCCCGCGCCGCCCGCGCGCGACCCCCCCCGCTGCCCCCACAATCACCCCGTCCCGCCGCCGCCGCGACTCCCCCCTGTCGTCCCGTCCCGCCGCCTCCGCTGCAACCCATCCACAATCGCCCCCGCACCGCCCCGTCCCACCATCGCTGCCGCTGCTGCGACTCCCGCAATCGCCCTCGCCCTGCCAGAAAGAAAGAAAGAAAGGAGGGAGGGAGGGAGGGAGGGAGAGAGAAAGAAAGAAAGAAAGAAAGAAAGAAAGAAAGAAAGAAAGAAAGAAAGAAAGAAAGAAAGAAAGGAGGGAGGGAGGGAGGGAGGGAGGAGGGAGGGAGGGAGGGAGGGAGGAAGAGGAAGGAAAAAGAAAGAAAGAAAGAAAGAAAGAAAGAAAGAAAGAAAGAAAGAAAGAAAGAAAGAAAGAAAGAAAGAAAGAAAGAAAGAAAGAAAGAAGGAGGGAGAAGGAGGAGGGGAGGAAGAAAGAAGTAAGTAAAGGAAGGAGGGAGGGAAAGAAAAAGAAAGGGAGAAAGGAGTGAGGGAGAGAGAGAAGAACCTAATCCGAAAGGGTTGCTCTACCCTGTTGGTTCTCCTGGATTTGTCAGCGGCCTTTGATACCGAAAAGGTTGGTAAAGGCACTGCTCGTAGGAGGAAGAAATGGGGGAGGGAGTTGTCGGCTCCTTGGATACTCCCTTGTGGGGTTCCACAGGGTCGTCGCTGTCCCCTATGCTGTTCAACATCTACGAAAGGCCGCTGGCTGGGGTCGTTAGGAGATTTGGAGTCTGCTGTCATCAGTACGCTGATGACACGCAGCTCTATCTCTCCTTTTCCACCTCTGCAGTGGAAGCTGTGAGGATCCTTGATGAGTGCCTGGGCGCGGTCCTGGCCTGGACCGGGAAACCCCGAGAAGACGGAGGTTATGTTCTTTGGGAGTTCACCATCTGGAAGGTGGCCCTCTTCCGCAGCTGGGGGGTGGAGGGGTGCGGAATCTAGGTGTGGTCCTGGACCCGGCGCTGACCATGGAGGCTCAGGTGGCGTCGGTGACCAGGGCCGCTTATTTCCATCTTCGCCAGATCGCCCAGATCCGCCTGTAATGTTGACTCTAAGAACAGTGGTCCAAGCAATCTCGAACTACTGTAACGCGCTCTACATGGGGTTGCCCTTGACTCTTCTCCGAGTCTGCAGAGAAGGAGCCAGGCTGGTGGTTGGTGGAACCATATCACCCCAGTCCTGGCTCGCCTGCATTGGTTGCCCGTTGCAGCCCGGATTAGATTCAAGGTCTTGGTTTTAGTTTATAAAACCCTCCATGGCTTGGGACCGGAATACCTGTCAAAAGCGATCCATCTCGGCCCGCCCAGAAAGGTGCGGCGCACTCGCTTCGACCCCTCGAGAGGCCCGGAAGGCGGTTACCCGGAACCGGGCCTTCTGTGGCAGCCCCATCCATATGGAATGCCATCCCTAGTGAAGTGCGCTCTGCAGAAAAAATCAAAAGACCTTTCTTTTTCGAGAGGCCTTTGGAGGAAGGAATTATTACGAATTGAATTTTATTTGTTAAAATGGGATGCATTGGAAGGATTCTCGTATTTTAGGATTTTAGGATTTTAGAAAATAGGGCAAATGTTTTAATTTGTTTGTATTGTGATATCTGTTGGCCGGAGTCCCATTGTGGAGATAAGGAAGGAAATATAAAATAAATAAATAAATAAATAAATAAATAAATAAATAAGAACGAAAGAAGGGGGAGGAAGGAAGAAAGAAAATGAGGAAGAAAGGAAGAAAAAGAAAGGGAGGGAGGGAGGGAAGGAAGGAAATAAAGAAAGAGGGGAGAGGAGAGGAGGGAAGAAAGAAGAAAAGAAAAGGGGAAAAAGAAGAAGAAAGGAGAGTAGGAGGGAAGGAAGAAGGAGAGGGAGGGAGGGAAGAAAGAAAGAAAGAAAGAAAAAGAAAATGAGGAAGGAAGGAAAGAAAGAAGGGAAGGAAGGAGGTAGAGTGGGAGGGAAGGAAGGAAGGAAAGAGAGGGAGGGAGAGGGAGAGAAATAAAGAAAAAAGAAAGAAGGGAGAGGGAGGGAGAGAAAGAAAGAAAGAAGGGAGAGAAAGAGGAAGGAAGGAAGGAAGGAAGGAGAGTGGGAGGAAAGAAAGAAAGAGGGAGGAAGGGAGAGAGAGAAAGAAAGAAAAGAAAGAAGGGAGGGGGAGGGAGGGAGAAAGAAAAGGGAAAGAAAGAAAGAAAGAAAGGGAGGGAGGGAGGGAGGGAGGGAGAAAGAAAAGGGAAAGAAAGAACGTAAGGAGGGAGGGAGGGAGACCTCATGTCAAGGAAGGGCGACGGGTCCCAAGACCTCACGGCGGCTGGGTAGCCCCCGGGAGGAAAAAATGCGAGGAAGTAAAAACAGTGTTTCCTTGCAGCGATGCCAAGGACTCATCGCACAACACTGGCTCTTCGGCTTGAGTACGGAGATGAGCACCGCCCCCTAGAGTGGGAAACGACTAGCACGCATGTGTGTCAGCGGCTGGGGGGGCATTTACATTTTTTATCTTATTAAATCAAAACAAGCGGGCCAGGGAAAAATTATCAAGCATTTACCGGTCCACGGTGATAAAAAGGTTGGGGAGCACTGGTGTAGACCACAACAAACTATGGCAAGTCCTTAAAGGAATGGGAGTGCCTAACCACCTTATCTGTCTCCTAAGAAATCTATATGTGGGACAAGCAGCAGCTGTCAGAACTGGATATGGAACAACTGACTGGTTTAGAATTGGGAAAGGACTGCGACAAGGCTGTATACTGTCACCTTGCCTATTTAACTTATATGCAGAGTACATCATGAGAAAGGCAGGTCTGGATGAATCACAAGCCAGAATTAAGATTGCCAGAAGAAATATCAACAACCTCAGATACGCAGATGATACTACTCTAATAGCAGAGAGTGAGGAGGAATTAAAGAACCTCTTAATGAGGGTGAAAGAGGAGAGTGAAAAAATGGGCTGAAGCTCAACATCAAAAAAACTAAGATCATGGCCACTGGTCCCATCACCTCCTGGCAAATAGAAGGGGAAGAAATGGAGGCAATGACATAAGAACATAAGAAGAGCCATGGTGGATCAGGCCAAAGGCCCATCTAGTCCAGCTTTCTGTATCTCACAGTGGCCCCACCAGATGCGTTTGGGAGCGCATGAGACTAGATATCTCCTGATACCACTCCCTTGCATCTGGCCCTTGAAGTACCCTGGTTTTAAGCCTGGAGATTACACAAATCCATCATGGTTTGTAACCTGTGATGGCCTTTTCCTCCAGGAATCTGTCCAATCCCCTTTTGAAGGCATCCAGGTCAGATGCCATCACCACATCCTGTGGCAGGGAGTTCCATAGACTAACAACACACTGGGTGAAAAAATATTTTCTTTTGTTTATTTTCTTGGGCTCCTTGATCACTGCAGATGGCGACTGCAGCAACGAAATAAAAAGACGCCTGCTTCTTGGGAGGAAAGCAATGGCAAACCTAGATAGCATCCTAAAGAGCAGAGACATCACTTTGCCAACTAAGGTCAGGATAGTCAAAGCTATGGTTTTTCCAGTAGTAATGTATGGAAGTGAGAGCTGGACTATAAAGAAGGCTGATCGCCGCAGAATTGATGCTTTTGAGCTGTGGTGCTGGAGGAGAGTCTTGAGAGTCCCCTGGACTGCAAGGAGATCAAACCTATCCATTCTGAAAGAAATCAACCCCGAATGTTCACTGGAAGGACAGATTTTGAAGCTGAGGCTCCAGTACTTTGGCCACCTCATGAGAAGAGAGGACTCCTTGGAAAAGTCCCTGATGCTGGGAAAGATCAAAGGCAAAAGGAAAAGAGGAAGACAGAGAATGAGATGGTTGGACGGTGTCATCGATGCACCCAATATGAATTTGACAAAACTCCGGGAGGCAGTGGAGGATAGGAAGGCCTGGCGAGCTCTGGTCCATGGGGTCACGAAGAGTCGGACATGACTGAACGACTCAACTACAACACATCTGAGTCCACTTCTCTTCCATAGTGTGTGAAGTTGGTGGCTTTAAGGAGTTCACTATTGTACTGGTGGAAAGGACGTGGGGAGTACTAATGGTCCACAGGTTAGGTGTTGCAATACTTGCTTTGCCCCAGATGCTGGCGACCCATGTGTAAATTTACCTGGTTCACTTACAATGGTAAGATGGAGTCTGCACAAAAATCTTTTTGGAAAATAAGGAACATTTAAAAATTAGGAACAACTTCTTCAAGTGCCATGTCCTTGTAGAATGTTGGCAATCAGTAGCTGGAACTGGTTTTATCTAAAGCTATTCTAAATAGAGCAGCTGTGTTCACTATGGACCACTGGCTTAAATTCTTAAGCCAGAATGTTTTTCTATGCCCCAAGCCACACTTCCCATATATTTTTCCTTGAAGGATAAGCTGCAGCAGATGGTATATGTTATTGTACTTTATGTGTCCAAAATAATTGCAATTTTCTTCTCTTTATTCTATTGAGAATTTCTAGCTTTTTATTCATATGCTGCAGTACAGCCACATTAGTGACTCTGGTTATCCAAGGTATCTTCAGAATTTGTCTGTATGTCCACATTGCAAATGCCTCCAGCTTCTTGAATAATGCATCTATAAGGGTCCAGGTTTCAACACCATAGAGAAGTATACTGAATACATAAGAGCTAAGTCAGGCATGTCCAAACTCCAGCCCTCCTGATGTTTTGGACCACAACTCCCAGAATTCTAAGCTTAGATTGCCAATGCCAAAAGACGGTGGGAGTTGCTGTCCAAAACATCTGGAAGGCCGAAGTTTGGACATGCCAGATCTACGTAATTGAGTTCAAAGTCTGATAGATAAATCCCAGTTTTCCTCATTTCTGGAAGGAATTTCTAGCTTGTTCAATTCTACAACAGATTTCACATGAAAGATCCAGTTATCCTTGACATTAGCACCCCAAATATTTATAAGATGATACATTGAATTATATCACTGCCAATCTTGAGAAGGTTCTGTGAACCATATTGCTTTTTACTGATAACAACCCATTTTGTCTTCTTCATGTTAAGTCACAATTCCATAACACTGCTTTCTGTAGCAATACAGTCCAATAGATCTCGCACATCTGCCAGATTAGTTGCAAGCAGGACAGTGTCATCAGCACATATTATGTTATTAACAAGAACTCCATTCACCTTCACATCTTGGCTCTTTCCTTCAAGAACATCTCAGAAAATTCTTTCTGAAAAATTCTTTGTTAAAAAGTAGAGGTGAGAGAATACAACCTTTATAAACACCTTTCATAATAGACATCTCTTCTGATATCTGACCATTTATCCAGACACAAGTACGCTGATTCCAATACAAATTCCCAATCAATCTGATATCATGATTGTCCAAGCCCAGTTCTTTAAGAGTATGAATAAGTTTATCATGTTTAACTGAGTCAACTGCTTTTTCATACTCAATGAAGCAAACAAAAACATCAACATTGACATTGAGACATTGCTGAACTAGTATTTGCAGACTAAATAATGCCTCCCAAGTTCCAAATCTATTCCTGAATCCAAATTGGGTATCTTCAATGCTCTCTTCACACTTCTGGTATATTCTTAAGTAAAGGACTTTTTAAAATAACTCCAGGAAGTGACTCATCAAACTGATTGTCCGGTATTCATTACAACTTTTTGCATTAGTTTTCTTTGGAAGTGGTATAAAAGTAGATTTGAACCAGTCCTATGGGATGGTTCCACTTCTATATTCCTTCCACACCTGTAGTTTCTCCTTAGTGCTTGTCAAGGTATTGCCATTCTTGAATAAGAGATTCACTTCCTCGACTGTTACACACACCTGCTGCTTGCCTTATTTTCTTGTACATGTTAAATGAATCATGCTTAGCATCCAATTCTTCAGTTTCACTACATTCCTTTGAAAGTTTTTCTTCCTTTGCCATTCTTTTCCCCCCATAGTATTTCTTTCTTCAGTTGTTTATATATTACAGGATCTCTATTTTTCTTCCCTCTTCTATGATCTATGAAGTCCAGAATTTCATCTGCCATCCAAGGTTTGATCTTCTTTCCCTTGACAAACTTTAATTTATCTTGGCACACCTCATTCGCAGCAGGAGAGATGGGCTCGAATTGCCAAAATGGTGTTTCATTTCATTATTCGTTTCCCCCCACCCCATTTAAAAATATCCATTTTGTTATTCATTTTATTTTGTTCCATTTTTTTAACTTTAACTTTTTCTCTTTTTCTCTTTTCCTCTTTTTATTTTTAGCATGGTCGGGGCTTTTTAATTTATTTTTTATTTTTTATTTTATTACTAAAAAAAAATCCCCGATTCCAGGGCTTTTTTAAAAAACAGCTGAGAGGCGCTAGCTTCAGGCCAGCGTTTTTACTTCTTTTATATAATTTTTTTTTTATTTTATTTTTTTCTCACCCGCTGGCTGGGTTGGTGCGGGGTTTTTTTTTCCTTTTCTGTTTCCTTTTCTTTTACTCGCACTGGCCATGCAGCTCCTGGGCCAGGTCAGCGCATTTTGTAATTTTGTAATTTTAATTTTTAATTTTTCTATTTTTTTTCTCTTGTGCCAGCCAGGTCAGCATGGTTTTTTTCCCTTTTCTTTTTTCTTTTCTTTTATTCATGCTGACCATGCGGCTCCTGGGCTGGGTCGGCACATTGTTGTTGTTGTTGTTGTTGTTGTTGTTGTTGTTGTTGTTGTTGTTATTTTGGCTGTGTCTTATCACACTATACCACTGAACGAAACATACATTTTCTCCTTTCCTTGGTTCCTTTTGTTGCTTTCTTATAGGCCACCTTGTCTAGTTACAGGCCAGGAAGTCCAGCTATGAGAAGCTGCACCTCCTTTGCACTGGCACCAACATGTTGGAACCATCTCCCGGTGGATCTGTACCTGCCTCCCTCCCTCCCTCCCTCCCTCCGAACATTTGGAATGCTTCTGAAGATTGCTCTACAATTCTAACCTGATTTTATGTCTCTTGTACTGCCTTATATTTGGAATGTATGCCTTTTGCTACATTGGGTTTTATTTGTTCATCATTATTTTTAAATTATGTTGTTTGTATTATTTTATTATTTTCCTGCAAACCAGAATAGAGCTTTGAACTAATGGGTTGATATACAAACGAACAAACAAAAAGAACACTTATTCATAGGAAGGATCCCTCAGCCAGCAGTATGACTTTCTGTGCTAATTTTCACTGGGACCTTAGACTTTACTCTTCTTTCTGTTCATTAGAAATGCATCCAAATAGTAAATATTCTTCCTTTCCTGTTTAGCTTTAGCTTTTAACCCAAAATGTGAGCTCTTCACACTTTAAAGGCTTTAAAGAGGGCACATCCATTGTATTGCAATCTGATTGATTTGTGTGCAGGTTCCTCTGCTCCATGTTTCACCAACAGGTTTCTTCTCAGACAATGGGTTTTGCCATGACCAAGCAAGTTGTGATGCTCAAAACAGTTCTTTCCCCACAGCGCAGCTCAGAGTGCAGTAACTCTTAAAAACACCTAATCATGACTTTCTGATGAAGATTTATGAGATCTTCACACAGAGATAAAAATCAATTAGTTGAAAGATCCTTAGCTTCCTAGCTGGAGTCAAACACTCTAACTGTTCTCTTGGATGTGTATAATTGTATTTTCCAGTTCACTGGGCACATGCACAGGAAAACAGCAACAACCCACAGCAGGGGAACTGTCAGCTGATCTCTGGCTATTCAGACCTTTTTGCTTGCAGGCCAGCTTTCTAAAGACCAAGGGGAACCAGGGGATGGGCTGAGTCCCCCAAGAATTTTCCTCAGCTCTCTTGGGTAATTTACACCAATCTCAAACATGTATGTTTATCTGAAACCTCTTTCACTTGGATGGTAATCCCATTACTGGCAAATGAAGATGTAATCGCAGTTTATTCACAATGTTTGAAAGCTTTATCCTCCTTAGTGGAGAGCAAGTGGAGAAAACACAATTGACTGCCACTGGCATCTGAAACTCCTATGGAGATGTTCACAAGGCAAAAATGAGCAGTGAACGCATATTTAAAAGAGGTCTGTATCTGAGACAGGCCCCTTTCAGGTTTCCCATTGGCTTTGGAGGCAGTTTTCATAATCACTCCATCCACAACCTTTCATTGGTCTTCTGGCTTCACATATAAACACTAAATGCAAAAAGCAATAGACACAAATTTCCAGTTATGCAAATACAAGGTTGCCATATTACTGCTTTTCCTGGTTTTGTCTATTTCCTTGCTATGCTACCTACAATACTTCTTTGAACTGCCATCTAGTTTGGCCTCCTTTCATTATTTTATAAAGTAAAGCTGTATCCCTTGTTGAACCACAGATAGAAGAAAAAATAGCAAGACACTGTTTTGCCCAACTACTATAAACCAAAATGTCATTTCTGTATGTTTAGTGAATGACCCTACCCTCCTACTTTTCCAGTAAATGTTGTAACTTGGGGACATTTTGCTTATTTGCAGATAAATTAGGTACTTTAGCAGACTGCTAGCAAACAGAGGAAGCAATGTTCCAGGAATAAATAAGGGAAGAATCTGCAAGATGTGTAAGGGACAGAGAAGGGGCAGGAGGAGGTGAAAGAGAGGGCGATGCCGGCATGGCCACCAATCCCTGATAAGCCTGGCTGAGCGGACAGCCGCGTAGCCAGTCAGAGGCAGACGAATCACGCAGGGGGTGGGATCTCCCAATCCGGGTCAATCCAGTGGCGATGGATGGAAGTGGTGGGTCTGTGTGGAGGGTTGCGATTGGAGGGGCCAGTGGCCCGTCACAGCTCAGGGGCTGGATTGGCCAGGTGAGGGTCTAATCCCTTCCTAGAAGGGGGGTGTTGCCCTGGCGACCACTGGGCACATGCTTCCTGCTGCGTGACCTCAGGTGGCTATTTCAAGAGGGGGTGGCCAGTGGGGGTAGGAAAGGGAGGGGGCAATGCCAAGCCACCTCAGCCCTCACAACAGCCCTTTCAGGTAGACCAGAAGCATAGCTTGTGGATTCTGGGAGTTGTAGTCTCAAATTGTATCTGAAATGTATGTAACTTTGTAACCCGCCCTGAGTAGTCATGTACCTAGATGGAGTGGTATATAAATTTAACAAACAAATAAATAATATAATGACAAGAAAATGGACACATTTTTTCAAGTACTACTACTTTAACTTGTCATGCAATTATCGTATGGCTCATATAGTTTACCTAGATATTTGACTAAGGGGGCAACCACATTACCAAGTGAAGCAGAAAATTCTATGCATTTGGGGTTGCTGATTCAAACTTTTTCCCATTGATCGGATGATACTATAAGAAATAAGTATGACCCTGGACCTCCCCTTCCCCAATCCTTATCTTTTCCTTTCCAGCTGAGAACTTTCTACTTTTTTTTTTTTTACAATTTTGAAATATTTTGCATTGGTTCAAGAATGTGATTTGCCTCTTGCCTCTTAGTTCATTAAATACAAGCAGGCACGTATGCATACACATGCATGTGTGCGTGCATACACACACATAGGGCAGTGAGAGCACATACTCTGTTCAACACAACCTCTTTCCCAACATTTGGAAGTTGAGTCATGAAAACTGGACTTCTTTTCTTGTGAGAATGAAACATTATGCTATCATCCAAGCAGCTTCGTCAGTCTGCGGAATGTTAGTAGTGAGGCCTCCAATTTATAGCTCATTGTGCTTTCACATCACCCTGGTCTGAATAGGCTTGTTAGGTGGACAATGGCCTGAATAGGCTCAAAAGGTGGACAAAGGCCTGGGGTGTGTGCAACCTATGCAACCCTTCCCAACACCCATTAAGTATAGATTGTTAGCTGTGGCCTTGCTGGTGGAGATTTGAAGTGCTTCTGATTCATCTGTGGATTGATGAAAGAGCAGCATGATAAGTGGCAGACAGATTATGCCTAAGTCTCCCAACTCTGTTGAGAGAGGGGTTTTCAGTACACACAAGAATGGCTTCCCTGACCCCTCTCTTGAACCACCTATCTTCTCTGTCTAAATATGTGTACATCCTCATCTTTGAATAATGACCTTTGACCTTCAAATGAAGGTACACTCTTGATTCTGGTCCTGACCCTCATGTGTTGGGCCATCCTCCTGTTTAATGGTTTCTCCAGTGTAGATATCTGCACACTCCTCACTGCATTGGACCATGTATACTATATTGCTCCTCTAGTGTTTTGGTGTCAGGTCCTAATGAGCCTGTTCAAAGCAGGGTAATCTGAAACCTAGGTGAACTATAAATGGGAGGCCTTGCCACTAATATTACTCAAACTGACAAAGCTGCTTGTATGAGTAATGAAACATTTCGATCTCACAAGAAAAGAAGTCCGGTTGTCATGACTCAACTTGCAGATAACCTCACCTAGATGACTGAAAGAGCTGCCTAGATGCCCTGAGCACATCTGATCTCAACTGATCTTGGAAGCTAAGCAGGGTCGGCTCTGGCTAGTACTTGGATGGGTGACCACCAGGGAATACCAAGTGCTGTAGGTGCCTGGAGTAGGAACTGGCAAGCCACTCCAGTATTCCTGCCAAGAAAACTCCATGGACATGGAGTCACAAAGAGTCGGTCACAACTGTAATGACACAACAAAGATGACTGAAAATCTTCCCAGATTCTTTCCCCAAACTCTGCTTTATTTTATTTTTAAGCTTCTTCTCCTGGGAAAGACTCCTATTTTATTTTATTTTTTATAAACTGACAATTGAAACAAGATAAACCCTGTCTCACTGCATGTTCATGTGGTTCTTAAAATACCACCTGCAGGGCTGAAAATAGAACTACAAGCAATTCAATTTCTGTGTGGTCATTTAAATCAAACAGACTTGAATTTCCTTGTGCCAATTTCACAGCAAGTGATTGCTCATTTCCCTCAATGTGTAGTCACAACCTAAGTTTAAAAGCTAGTGTAGAGTGCAGATAGAATGTCAGAATAGGAATCATGAGACATTTGTTCAACCTGCCCTTCCACCATGGAAATTCATGGGAGGTTGGTAGTATTGGTAAAACCATTTCTTAAATATCTTACTTGCCTCTGAAACTCTAGTAGAATTACCATATGTAAGAACTGACTAGTCAACATAAAATGAAAGCAAAGTGTGTGGCGTATATAGTGCCTCTTGGTGTGTAAAGCATTCTTTGTGCAGTTTACAACATAATTATGCAAACAACACTTTGCTCTACAGCAAACTGGGTACTCAGTTTATGAATCTCAGTAGGATGGAAAGCTGAGTTAATCTCAAGCCAGCTGTCTGAGCCCATTAGAAACTCAGGACTCATGAGAAGAATCTTGATTGTAGTACTGCAATTTAACTACTGTATCATAAGTTAAATAGAACTTAACATCTTGAAAGATGAAAAATGGGGAAATTACTTTCTTGGATTGTAACTCCCACATTTCTACATGATCATGCCATCTAGGAGAGCCTGGATGTTGTAACTTTTCATAGCACTTTGGGCATTTCATTCTGTACTACAGAATAGCCCACAGCAGTGAAACAAAACAGCAGCTGTTGTAGGAAGGGAAGTAAAAAATGGTTTAGGGAAGAAAACGGAAAGCAAAATGTGGGGGTGTGGTGTTTAGGGAAGTGGACACTCCTGTAACACTGAATTCACTCACAGTTTTGGGTAATATATATATATATTAGAGATGGGCACAAAATGAATAAAAACTTCATTTTGTTATTTGTTATTTGTTTTGTTACACAATAAAATGCATAACAAACCACCCCCTCAAAGACAAATGTTCTGTTTTGTTTTTCATTCTGGTGCCAACAGCGACTCCTACCTGTCCTCCACCGCCACTGCCGCCACTTTAAAAACAAAACAAAACAAAAAGCCAACCAGGCCCACGCTACAGCTGGTAGGCAGGCCACGTGGTCGGCCATTCAAAGAAAATGAAAATGAAAATGAAAAAATGAAATGAAATGAACGATCAAGCCCGCGGACTGCCGACCTGGCCTGCGCGCACCCAACCCGACCTATGGAACACTGAACTGACCCATGGGCTGGCAGAACTTTAAAAAAACCCAGCCCACGAGCACCCGACCCAGCCCGCAAGCACCTGACCCAGCCCACAGGCAGGCAGGAAATGTTTTAAAAATTAATTAAAAAAATTAAAAATGACCTGGCCCACGAGCACCTGACCCAACCCAGCAGGAGTAAAAATAAAAAATAAAAAGCCAACCCAGCTCGTGCTACAGTTGGTAGGCTGCCCACGTGGTCGGCCATTAGAAAACTAAAAATTAAATTAAATTAAATTAAATTTTTTTAAAAACCTGATCTGGCCCGTGGGCTACTGACACAACCCGCACACTCCTGACCCGACCCACGGGCCGCTGAACCAGCCCGCAGGCCAGCAGGATTAAAAAAATCTTTAAAAATAAAATAACTGACCCGGCCATGATACAGCTGGTCGGTGGGGTTCAAAAAAGGGGAGGAGAAAAACTAAAAAATAAGGGGGAGGAGGAAAACTAAACTAAAAAATCTAAAACAAATTATGAAATGAATTTGTTCTTTAAAAAAATTCATTTTGTAATTAACGAAATGAAATGGGGGAAATGATATATGTGTTTCCCACACAGGGAAACCTCTTTTAAACTTTTCAGAGGGATAACTGTGTTAGTCCATTACAGCAAAAACAGCAAATAATCTTGTGAAATCATAAAGATTAACAAAGTTTTATTTGTCACAAAATTTCCTAGACTGCAGCCTAGGTAACTATCATAAGATACATAGAGCACTGACCCATTTCCTATACATGTTTGGTTGTGAAGGTATAGCTAGTAGTGTGCCAGGGCATGGAAGGACCCAAAGCACAAACATTTATCATAACTTTAATTGTGTACAAATAGTAGTTGGATGGTAGCTAGCATATGTAAACTTATAAACATGTGTATTTCAAATGTCAAATCAGACAAAGAATGTTAAATATTTTCTATCAATAATAAAATATTTAATTTGTATTTGAAATAAATGATGCCTTGTATTTTCCCTTTCACTTCAACCCCCCGGTAAATTAGTTGGGGATGTTTCACTTATATAGTATACCTCTGTTATTTTCAAGGATCTGTAGGGATTTTTTTAGCATTAGTAGAAACTGATGGCAAAGGATACCAGTGAAGCATGCCATATGTACACACACAAAACTTATCTGTTTATTTACATCCACGCACCAGCAATATACAGTGTTACCTTGAATTACAAAGCGAATCCGTTCCTTACAATGCTTCATATCTAGAAATTTTTGTAATTCAAAATTGAATGGGGCACAATACACCCTGGGAATGGAAGCCTTCCCCCAAATTTTCATATCTTGAGTAGAGATGGGCACGAAATGACAAAATGGCATTTTGTGTTCATTATTCGGGCCCTGGGGCCCACTTCATTTCTTTACCATTATTCGGGGGGGCAGGGGGGTGCTTTGTTTCTGTTTATTCATTTTTCGGGTGCCCAGGCGCCACCGGAGCCGGCAGTAGCATGCGGGGCGGGAGAGCGTTCCCGCGGCCACGGGGAGCCCTCCCAGGGCTGGGGACCGCCGGAGCCAACAGCAAGCCTCCTGGGAGAGCTGTCACGCAGCCACGGGAGCCCACCCAGGGCTGGGCACTGCAGGAGCCGGTGGCAAGCCTGCAGAGGGGGTGATCCTGTGGCCATGGGGAGCCCTCCCGGAGCTGGGCACTTACAGAGCCACTGGCAAGCTGGCCAGGAGAAAAGTCCCACAGCCACGGGAGCGCTCTCCTGGCCGGCTTGACACGCCGGCGGTGCCTGGGAGGGCTGGGGGAGATTTAAAAATCCCTCTCTTCCCCCACCCCATCAGGTGGGAAGAGAGAGCGGGCTTTTTAAATCTTCTCCCCTCTCAAAGCTAGCACCGAGCGGCTACTGGGCGCTGGCTCCGGGAGGGGGGAAGTGGGGGTTCCCTCCACCCCATGTGGTAGTGGGGAGAGTGCACTGTTTAAACTCCTTTCCAGGCTCCTGAAGGTAGCAGCAAGCCGCTGCTTGTTGCTATCTTCGGGATCGGGACCCTGGAAACAATTTTAAACAGTGTGCTCTCCCCACCACCCTGTGTGGTGGAGGGAAGAGTGAGCTTTAAACTCATTTCCAGCCTCCCAAAGGTAGCAGCAAGCTGCTTGCTGCTACCTTAGGGACGGAGGCTGGAAACAAGTTTAAAAAGCTCGCTCTTCCCTCCAGCACACAGGGTGGAGGAAAGAGTGAGCTATTTAAATCTCCTCCCCCCCCCCAGCCCTCTCTGGGGTCTCTTCTTCCCCACACTGGATGACACCGCGTGGGGCACGCTGTCATCCGGCACGGGGAAGATCCCTTTAGAGAGACCCCCGTTGGTGCCTCTGCATCCAGAGGCACAAACGGGAGTCTCAAAGGGATATTACATAACGGAATGAATAACGATTAACGGAACAAAAATATTTCATTTCGTGCCCATCTCTAATCTTGAGGCATCCCATAGGAATTTTTTTGTATTTCAAAGTTTTCGTGGAAGATTTTTGTGGGTTTTCCTTTGTATTCCAAATTAATCGTAATTAGGGGCATTCATAATTCAAGATACCAGTGTATAAGGCTACTTTAGATCATTTTCCTCTTCCCATTTATTCCCCACAACAACTCTGTGAGGTTGGTTTGGATAAAAGATACTGACTGATCCAAGGAAACCAAGGAAGCTTTCAAAAAGGAAAAGAAGCAGTAGACAATTCAAAGGTGAAGGCAAACAAGAATCTCAAGTGGAAGCTAGCTTTCAAGCCCACATCACAGAGCTGGTGCTGGTGCAGAGGAAATATAAATGTTCAAAAAAATTGCAGGCTGGGCTTCTTTGTTTAAGGCAGGTTTCAAATTGGGGGCTGCAGACTCAGACTGGAGGTGCAGGATTCTGAGTTCATCCATGGGGTAGTAATGGGGGAAGTTTAATGATTGGCAACCCTCTAACTAACGGGATAGGGAAACACATTGCAATGCACACCACTAGATGGAAAATATGAAATGTACACTTCCTAACAGGAACCCCGATTTTGAAACCTTCCTAACAAACATGTCTGATCCACACATCCAGTTATGGATTTTGGAACTATCATTTTTCTTCTGCATTCTCCTCCACCAGCTCTGTTATCCCAGACTGATGAAGAAGACCCATGCAAGGTTGAAAACTAGCTTGTGGTCTAAATCAGTGTTTTTCAACCTTTTTTGGGCAAAGGCACACTTGTTTCATGAAAAAAATCACGAGGCACACCACCATTAGAAAATGTTAAAAAATTTAACTCTGTGCCTATATTGCCTATATAAAAAGTAATTTTTCAATTTTTCCCACGGCACACCAGGCAACATCTTGCGGCACACTAGTGTGCCGCGGAACAGTGGTTGAAAAACACTGGTCTAAATAAAGGTATCTAAATCCAGCACGTTAATGGTTGCATTATACTGGCTCTCTCACATGAGTGCTATAAAATGGTGGCAAGAATGAAAAAGACTAATAGGCAGTTAATGTGACTATTCAGTCACCTGATTTACATAATATGCATTTTTGCATATTCTACTGCCTAAATTTGGAGCACTGGCAATCTTACACAAGGTAGATTGCTTCAGATCCAAGGATGAGTTTCCATTCCTTTAGGAAGAGTTTAAGCATTATTATAAGTCGAATTAGAATAAAAGATGGGCAGATCTGACCTAAAGTTCAGTTTGCGAAGAGGTTCCTCTGCATTTCACATTCAGTTAATGATGCAGGTAGAGTAGAAATTCTCAAAGGATTGTGGACATAGTAGTAGCATGAGAGTTTATATGTACAGCTGAGCATGTGTAGATTCCTCCAGAGCTATTCAACCCAAAATGCAAAAGTGAGACTGACAAGTAATTTGGGGGTAGGAACGACAAGGAGAATAGGAGCAAGGCCAGTGCTGAAAGCCCTGCTCCACATGCCATAGAGTGTAGTTTTTATGTTATTTTCTAAAGTTCTCATCAAAGCTCTCCAGAAGAGCCATAACAAACTAGTAATTTTGCCTCCACAGGCAGAAAAACCAAAGAAACCAGACAACCCTCCAGCATGTGCCATGCAGCAGTAGTACGCCCTCCGTCCCCAAAGCCAACCCCATTGCAACCTCCCAAAAAAAAGAAAGAAAGAAAGAAAGAAAGAAAGAAAGTCCTCTAGCATTATATTCTCCAGAGAAGAAAGAAAAACTGTTCCAGTTACAAAGCAACTAGCTCTCTTTTGATGGCTGATTTCAAGGAGATGTCCTGAAAAGCATTTATAGTTCAACATCCTGCTCCCTCTGGTGGGTGCACCTCTCAGAAGTGCTGCCTCTAAGTGGGTGCCCACCAGAAAGTACCGGGCACCAAACCACAGAACATTTGTTTGGTTGTCAGCTGAACCAGCACAGAACCAACAATTCCTGAGCTCCTTGCCCTCTGAAGATGCCAGCCACAGAGTTTGGCGAAACGTCAGGAAGAAAAACTTCCAGAACACGGCCAAACGGCCCCAAAAACTCTCAACAACTATTTCATAATTTGAATTGAATCAAATTTATTATTTTGTGCTCATATTGCATCTCGGTCATCTCTTCTCCAGGTGAAAGATACCAGACAATCTCATCCATTCCTTGTTAGGTTTAGTTTCCAAATCCTTTTACGATCATGATCCATTTGCTCTGAAAATATTTTAGCTTGTCAATATATTTCTTGAATTGCAATGCCAAGAATGCGACACAATATTCCAGGTAGTTTCTGATCAAAACAAAATAGAGTTGTACTATTATTTCCATTGATATGAATGCCATATTTCTGTTAATGAGGCCTATATTACATTTACCTTTTGCTTCTGTTTCACATTGTTGATTCACATTCAGCTTATGGTCTACTAAAATCGCTAGATCTTTTTTTACACATATCTTTTATTACTGCCATATCAATTATCCATTATCTTTTGTGAATCTGATTTTTCCTGAATGTAGAACTTTAATTTTTTCCCTTTGGGAGTTCATTTTATTTGGCCAAGTTCCCTCCTCCCTGCCCCATCTTATCACTCACTGACATGGCAGGACTTCTTTACACTTACTGGAAATATGTAAATCAAGGCATCTGCAAAACAAGACCTGGTAAGATGATATTCCTTTGCTTCTTTCTACTTGCTTATCCGTTTGCATATTTTGAAGCAGAAGGCCTAGAAAGTGACATTACTTGCCAAGCAGAACATCTGTATCTCCCACATGTCTCCCTATGCATATTTTGTAAACATTACGTATAATTCATGTAAATTCACTATAGGAAGCTATTGCTCAGCTGAAAGCTCACATTGACTTTCACCTATCACCTAATGTTCACAAGCCTCCATGTCAGCAGATTTATATCTTCGTACGAATCAAACTATTAGCTTCAGCTCTAAATCTTATGTGTTTTGGACACAAAGAGAATTTTAATAAAAATCATATAAGGAACCAGACTTCCAAGTCAATGTATCATGAACCTGCCAGCATCTGAGACCAATTAATGGGACACTGAGAGATAGAAAGGCAATCGAAACATGCTATTTTAGCTCCTATTTTAGCTTCTGCTAAAATACAGACACAGCAAAAGTCATCTGAACATTAAACAATAAATGGTTCTTCAACTAGGATATTCAACCATACACTCCCTGAAAATGGAACTGCTGTAACAGAGGGAGCTCTGTGATCCCTGTGTCCAGACTCAGTTAGCAATCTGTCTGCTCCATTTTTTACCTGCAAAGATCAGCCATGCTTGTCTGAAGAACCCTGATCCACCACCTGTATGCCAAGTCCTTGTTCATTTTGCCTTCTTATCCTGATCTGAAAGGGTCAATTGTGAGCTCATTGAACTAAGGAATTTTAGGAGATGGCTCTTTGTCGTTTTTTTTTCTTTCCTTTATTTTAGAGAGTAAACCCATCCACACCTGGGGCCGGGTCTGCACTCGTTCTTTTATTTTATTTTATTTTATTTTATTTTTGTTTGTTTTAAAAGTCTCCAGCGGGGACGTTTTGAGGTGCTGGCCGAAGGCCAGTGCCTCTCTCTTTTGTTCTTCAAGCGCCGGCCATGCAGCCCCAGGGGCCAGGTCAGTGCTCCCTTTTATTTTATTTTGTTTTATTTTTAATTTTTAATTTTTTTTTGTTTTTCTTTTTAAAGTCCCCAGTGGGCTTAGGGACAGCTCCTCATTATTTTTCCCTTCAAGTGCCAACCACGCAGCCCCAGGGGCTGGGTTAGTGCTGGTTCTTTTTAATTCCCCCCCCATTATTTTAGAGTGCCAACCTGGCCACACCTGGGGCCGGGTCGGTGCTCCCTTTTATTTTATTTTATTTTATTTTATTTTATTTTTTTTTATTTTTTGTTTTTATTTTTAAAGTCCCCAGTGGGGGCTTTTTGAGGCACCCCAAGCCAGCGCCTCTCAGTTGAGAGGCACTAGCTTAGGGCCAACTCCTCATTTTTTTTTTTGTTTTGTTTTGTTTTCTTCAAGCGCTGACTACGCAGCCCAGGGGCCAGGTCAGCACTGGTTCTTTTCCCCCCTTTATTTTAGTGTGTCAACCCGGCCACACCTGGGGCTGGGTCAGCACTCCTTTTTTTTTTGTATTATTTGATTTGATGGGGGGGGGTTAAAAGTCCCCGGCCGGGGGCTTTTTGAGGTGCTGGCTTGGGGCCAGTGCCTCTATAGGCCTACCTTGCTGCTAGGACCAGGAGGGCTGTGCTGAGGACAAGGTAGGAGGGGTAATGAAAAATGAAGCGAACGAAATGGAAATTTCCGTTTCGTTTCATTTCATTTTTCTTTGATGGGTTGGTTCATTATTCATTTTGTTAACTAACAAATGATTGAAAAGTTTGTTTCATGCCCATCTCTAATTGAAAACATTCCTTGTCCGAATAGCCACAGAATTGCTTTTCTTCCCAAACCAACCATATCACTTCCCCATTGCACAGGATAAAATTTTAAAAATTGTTAAGAGGCAACAGTCAATAACATGCAAGCCCCTAAACAGTTTAGGATCTCCCAGGCCAGGCATCTGAGACCACTACCACTGAGAACCCCAAAAGGACAAAATAAGAAATTGGCCTTTCTCAAATATTGCCCCCCACCTGTGGAATAATTTGCCCCCTGATATTTGCCTGCTCCCCTCAGTAACTTCCTTTAAATGAGTACTGAAAAACCGGTTGTTCATGGAGGCATTCCCACAGGCTGGAACATGACCTCAATGTATACCCACCATAATCTTACTTCACCTGCCTATATTGTTTTTATTTTACTATTTTAACTGTATTCAGTTGTTTGGTGATGTTGCTATGTTCACTGATTTGTTTTTATTTAGTTGATTGGCATTGATGCTGTTGTTATGTATATGTTGTAAGCTTCCCAGAGTGACCTTGTAGTCAGATGGGCGGTATATAAGCCAAATAAAAAACAAAAAAAAACAAAAATAACAACAATAACCATAACAGCAAATTACTTCTAAAATCTGCAGCTACAGTAATACCTCGTAAGACGAATGACCTTTAAGACCAAAAAAAATCATAAGACGAATGAAATATCCAGCAATAGAAAAACCTCAGACGAATTTTCCTATGGGATGCTTCGTATGACAAATTCAATGCATTCCTATGGGAAACTGCATTAAACCACATTTTGTAGGACACATTTTTCGTAAGACAAATTGACCCATAGAATGGATTAAATTTGTCTTATGAGGTATTACTGTATTTCAAAAGGTTGTTTTGAGGGACTACTGCTTGACGTTGTAGCACTTGAGCTCTGGGAGTCTGTGACGTTTTGTTTTGTGATCCAACTTTAGAGTCATCCTAAAGAGAAAATTGGTGCTGATTTTCAATTCTTTGAGGTATTTTATTAAGATGCTCCACTTCCTAAAATATTTTGAGAAGAATTTTGAAAATCTGAAATTAAATAAAACTAGTTTTAGATTTTTTTTATTTTCTAATTGTGTTTTGTTTGTGTCTGATGTTTACTAATTATCTGGTTTGCAACTACTAGGTTTGCAATAAAGAAGGCAAGAAGTTACTTCTACAAGTTCTGGACAAGATCTCGACAATTCATACTACTGAGATTTTAATTACAGATAGAGACTATCTATATTCTAAGACCTCTTGATCACTCCCAGAAAATAATTTTACAGAGAAGAGACTGACACATCTACTCTTATCCACAAATGTGAAGCCATTCATAAGAGAGGGAGAGTTAAGCTTTGAACTTTGTGGATGGCTTGAGAAGCTGTCTATATATCTTACACAGTCAGGATCATTCCATTTCTGTTCTACTTGAAGCACCTGCTCTTTACTTCGTTATTTTTAGTTACAGTTATTCATCCCTAAAAACTTGTTTCTGGCTCAAAATCAGGAAAATGTCGACTGAAATCCTGTTCTCATAGCTCTGCCGCCTGAAGAGAATGGTGGTGATATTTGGAGAGAATGAAATTTGAATCCCTTCCTCAATACCAGGAGCCTTGAAGAGGAAGAAAACATGTCTGCAAACATGATAACATTTCTTCTCCAGCTTTCCAAACATGAAGAAAACTTCAAGAGGAAGATGTGTAGTCTTTTGCGACCCATCAGATTATTTTGAATATTGTTTTCCATGATTGCATAGAGACAATGTCACTGCTTGTGTTCCATATGTACATACACCAGTTTGGATGTAGTTGTATTGATTTGTTTTTCATTTCACTTCAGTATTGGGATGCCTGTACTCCACAAATATTGTATGACTTTATTTTCTGTCTCATTCAGTATTCTTTGCTATGTAAGCAATATGTACATTGTGTACTTCGAAACACTGGAATAAATATTATGTTCTTGATTTAAAAAAAAAAACAATTTGGATTGGAGCTTGGAGTACTTTTTTAAAAGTCCAAAAGGCCATTGACAAATGGTATCACAAAACAGTCCTGCAGAGTGGGTCTCTAATTTTATGTCCATATTGCAAATTATGACTAAGACTAACAGCATGTCTGCTAAAGAAAGCTCCATTGTTCCAGTGATAAAAATGCATGGAATTGTAGTTGTATACATTTCTAGAAAGCCTCGTATGTATGTATGTATGTATGTATGTATGTATGTATGTATGTATGTATAATTACATTCTCAATCTGCTCTGCCTCAAGGCAGAGGCAATATCTGAGTCAGTTTTTCCTGTCTCAAGCTGTAAGCTACCTCTGTCTAAAAGCATCCTCTGAAAGAAAAAACAACATGTTGAAGATCCTTTACAGCCGCTGAATTGTAAATTCCCAGGATTTCTTCATAACTTCCCTGACCTCTTCAAAGTTAGTTATGATGTGAAATTATGCATGTAACGAAGGGACACACACACACTTCATGATCTGAAAAGTCAGTTATTTTCAACTAGCAGGAATAAGATGTAATGCAGTTAAATAACAAGAGGGTGGGCTGGGGAAAAGTGAAGAGGAATTGTAAATATAACTCCAATAATTGTACTGCAGGATAGGATTTATAATCACTAAATGTGTGATAACTGCTTCCTAAATGCCCATGCTCTTTAAACAACCTAATTTATAATTTAAAAAGCTGACAATCCTTGAAGTGTTTTATTTTATCTTGTCTGGAATAATGGAAGAGTAAGTTATTGAAAACCTTTATTTTTCATTAGCCTTAAATTCGGCGACAATTAATGTGCCCAATTTGATTATAAACTGCACAAATTAAACAATAAAGAGCTGTCTAATGAGAAATTAATTATGAAGAACAGAAGAGGAGCTGGGCTGGATAAAAGTCATAAGTTATGGCTGATGGCAGATGTGTCAGCTTTTAAAGGAGACAAAGGGCTTTTTGCTCCATGTGTGCCAGTGCTGATATGGCTCATCACAGATCAGTAGATCCAGAAACCGTAACAGCGCTATAATTGAAACTGCCAAAATCAATAGCAGTGACAGCCTTAATTAAATTAAATATGTCTCTGATGAGCTCCAACAGCATGGCAGTGGACCACTTGACCCTTTCTCCCAGCCTTCCTTGATGGGATTCAGCATGCTGGGTGATAGATTCCACTCCTGAGGACAGTTGGGGCATTCCAGCTACCGCTGAAAATTGCTCCAGGAGTAATGGCCTCCCTGGAGGAACAAGGGCTTTTGACTTACAGCATGCAGTGCAAAAGAGAAAGCACAGCTTCTTTTTGTAGTCATCCCCATTGGAAAAGTAGGCAGCTGCTCTCATATGAATAGATTTCTTCCTCTTCACTTAGCATTACAACCATAGCTAACCAGTTTTGTTGGATTCATTCAGAATCAGAACTCATTAGTGTACATATATTTGTGATTCAAGCAAAACCAACATGGGTTAGGGGTTGTCTACATGGGCTCTTTTGGTACAGGCTACTGTGAACTAAACAAGGTAATCTGGTCAGGTAGGGGCCATTTTGTGAGATTCCTGCACCCAAAATGGCATCGTGGACCTCAAATGACACTATTTGGTCCAACTCCTTCCACTGTCAATTTGCCATCTTGCAAAGCAGTTTCAGAAAAGAGCTACTTCAGGACATTGGCCAATTCCTATTCTTCTGCATGGAGGAGAGGGTTGTAGAAGCCGTCTCCCTATCTTGCTCCCTTAACACATTTTGCCAACACAACAACAACAACAACAACAACAACAATAATAATAATAATAATAATAATAATAATAATAATAATAATAATAATAATAATAATAATAATAATAATAATAAAAAGTTAATTCACACAAGCGTTGATCTCCCTGGGAATTGAATTGTTGAATTCTGATACTCCATTCAGCAGCAGGGGACTGCCATCTGGTTTCAGCACCAACACCAGTGGTCTTGACCAAGGGCTTCAGGGCAGTTCAATGACCCCTGGGCATAACATACTGTTGACATAATATTCTATTACTTTTCAAAATTGCTGTGCTGAGGCCAAGCATACCCCTGCATGTGAACTAGTATCCCAGGTTCTATCTCAGTGGTTTGTGAAGACATCTGGAAATTCCTCCTCCAGGGCCCACACTTGACCCGATGTGTCAGCAAAAGGAGCTCTTCCATCTGGGACTGCTCCACTGACACAGCCTCTGGCCATAGGGCAGTATCCTCCACATCCCCAAACAATATGTCACAAACCTTCCACTCCTTTAAGAGGTTTATATGGAAGATTTGTAGATACTTCCACCAATCAGGCATCCTTATCTCATAATCCATGAATCCCACCCAGTGTCCTACTTCAAAGGGACATTACCACTGGACAGAGTTTAGCAATCAAGGATGGCAGTAAAAGTAACACCTGATGATGCAGCTTGGAGTCATACTGTCATTTGGGGGTCTGCTCCACACACCCTAGTTCTAATGCTTCCTTAGCCAGGCTAGATGTGGCACATAAATGTTCTTGCATTTTCAATGCCTGATGGGCCAGAGAACAGGAGCCATTTCATCTCTTTTTCCACTGGTTCTGCAGCAAATCCAACAAGCCCCAAAGTCATCATTGTGACGTTCCCCTTTCCCAGACTGTGGTTTTCAGAGGCACAACCGGGTTTATTTCGACATCCCACTGCTGTGCCACTAAATTGTGACGACACCTCCCTTTTACACACTGAATTCTGTGATGGAAATGGTACCGCTGCCACCTTTTATTCACTTGAGAATGCTGCCACCTTTTACACTCGTCGCCTCATGAATTGGGACTGACTCAGAGATATATAATATAAAAATAATGACGAAGTTTATTGAGAAGATAATAACTATAACAATATCTGAGGATGGTATGCGTTGCCTTTAACATATACTGTAACAGATTTAATCAGCTCCACAAGCCTCCCTGTCTTAAATAGCTAGTAAACAGTATAGCCCTCACTGCTTGACAGAACTCTCAGAGAACAGTGCTCTCTCCCAGCACTCACTCTCAACTTAACTGAACTGAACTGAACTGCCCCAACTGCCTAGGCTCCACCCTTTTTATATGATACCATTCCCCGCCCTCCTGCTGGGATTGGCTGATGATTTGTATATTCATCACTCCTGTCTGCCGGGTTTGTCACAATACCTCCCCCCTTATAAAGAAATTTTAAGGGGAGTAAACTTACCTCGGTTTGCTCACTTAAAATTCTCTTTTGGAGCCTATTTAACTAATACATACATTCTTCTGTTTATCATATTCAACTATACATATCTATAAACTGTTTTATAATAGGTTCAACTTTCTTACTCTATAATACCATTACATGCAATCATTCTTTCTATATCATTACATTTTAAATAGACTATACTCTTATAACATTAGTTAAAATACTAAATTCAGATACCTGTGAATACCTTATCAATCATCCTAGAATCAATCTATGTTAAGATGAATAAATACATATATTTGTTTTACATATTAAGCTATTTTACTTACCAACATACATACAATTTTTAAACTTATTTTCTAAATATCACATAAACATTTTGATTTATAGTAAGCTCTAATTTTACATTACCTTGCATTTTCATTTTCATTTTCATTTACAGTTAACTTACATTAACAACAAAACTAACATTTTATGACATTACATTTCCATACTTTTTTTAAGCAACAACTTCCTCTTACATCAGCAATAAAATAACAATATTACATTATTATTATTTAACCATGGTCCACGTAATCAATGTCTTCCACCTCTTGCTGCAACGGCTGGACGATGCTACGCCATGGTTGACCACTTCCTCTGGCACATAAATTCAAAGTCCAGTTCACAGTAAATTGATGCCATTTTTCCTTGGGTTCTTGGAATGTGGGATTCAACTCTTTGACACCACTCCTGGTACAGTTCATTAGAGTCCCCTCAAATGCAGCTTGATAGTCAAGCGACCACTGTATGACATACGGGTGCTTCTTTTTGTCAGTTCAGTCAGTGGTATTGCAATGGTGCTCAAATCTGGACCAAACCTCCTATGATATCCCGCAAGACCCAAAAAAGATCTCACCTTCTCTTTGTTGGTCTGTCTTGGCCATGGGTCCATCGCGTTGATCTTCCTCTGCAGGGGGTCGGTCACGCCTCGTCCCACGTCGTGTCTCAGGTAGTTGACTTCTGGATGTCCTAGTCGCCACCTGGATTCTCCCTTCGTCTTCTCGGCCTCTCGGATCCGCTGAAGCATGATGTTCACAGGTTGTAGTTGTTTTTCCCAGGTGTCTTTTGCAACCACCGAATCAGGTCTGTCATTAGCATCCTTCACTTCCAAGTAGGGTTTCTGCTTTACACCGTTTTCTATTTGCTTTTCAGCTTCCTGCAGTGTTCTAAATTCATCAGCGATCTTATTCCATTCTTGTTCCATGTCCAGTGACACTTTGTTCCAATCCAGATGAAGTTGTTCGTTATTTAATATTTCTTTTCCAAGCTCTGCTTCCATTGGTGTAAGTTGCTGTAAGCAATCTTCTTTACTTTCTGATGCACCAGACAATTGCATTTCCAAATTACATATTTCCTTTTCTTTAATGTTTTCCACTGCAGTAATTGCTTCTAGTTCTGCTGATTTCTTCTGGAGTTCGAAAACAATTGTATTAGATTCATTCCTCCTTTCCTCCAGACCCTTTTCCTTCATCTCTAAAAGTCCTTTCAAAGGTGAAATTTCATTCTGGAGTTCACCAATAACTGATGACTGCAGAATTTTAGCTTCTTCCAGCGCTTCTGCTATTGCTTTATTTTGTTTCTTTTCCAGCTGTCCTAATTTTTCTTCTTCTTTTAATTTAAAATATTTTTCTAGCCTGGAGTTCTCTACTGGTACACGAAGTTCCTCACAAGCTTGTATCATTTTCTCCTCTATTATGAACTTTTCAGGGTGCTTGGAACTTAAGAAGTGTGTATTCGATTCCATTAAGTCAAAACATCCCTTCAAACTGTCATCTTGCCATTGTTCTAGACTAAAGTCTGCTGCTGGCCCTTTTATGTCAGCTAAGTTGTCTTTTCCTACCATTTCAGATTGCTGAGATTCCCTCTCAAGTTCTCCTATGGATATTTGCTTTGTAACTGTGTTGTTTTCACCATTTTGTTCAGCTTGGTGTGTCTGAGCTTGTTTTACTACAAAAGCACTCTGCACATGCTCTAAGACAGTGGTCCCCAACCCCCGGGCCGCGGACCGGTGCCGGTCCGTGGACCGGTTGGCACCGGGCCGCCTGGGGAGGCCGGGGAGGCTCCTCCCCTTTTCCTCCGCCGCCCTCCTCCTCCTCCTCTTCTCTCCCGCGGGCGGCCGGATGCCGCGGCGCACAGGCGGGGTGGGGGTGGGGAGCCTGGGGCTCCTGGGCGGGCGGGCCCTGCCTCCTCCTCCTGTCGGCGGCCGCGGCGGCCACGGCAGTCGCCCGGGTTCGGCCCACGCCACCCCCCACCGGCCTCCCTCCCCTCCCCCCTCCCGCTCGCCCGCCCGAAGGCCGCAGCCGGAGGCAAGCAGAGGTAGGTGCCCCACCGGCCAGCGCCGTGCATGTGTGCCTCTTTTTAGGGGGAGGGGGAGGGGAGGGCGTCTCAGGCCGGCCTGGGTCTTTTCCCCGCCGCCGCGCCTGTGTTGAGGCGGGCAGGGGGCTGTTTCCCGCCGCCGCCGCCGCGACTCCCCAGCAATCGCGCCGCCGCCGCCGCCGTGACCCCCGCTCTCCGCGCCCACCCTGCCCGCCATCGCCGCCGCCGCCGCCGCGACCCCCGCCATGCCATCGCCGCGCGACCCCCATGGCCACCGCCGCCGCGACCACCGCCATGACCGCGCCGCCCGCGCGCCCGCCATGCCATCGCCGCGCCGCCGCGACTTCGCCATGCCATCGCCGCCCGCCGCGCCGCGACCCCCGCCATGCCATCGCCGCTACCCCCGCCATGCCATCGCCGCGCCGCCGCGCGCGACTCCCCGCCATCGCGCGCCGCCGCCACCACCGCAACCCCGCCATCGCGCCCGCCCCCATCATCGCCCCGCCGCCCATTTTCGTTCAGCCCGCCATCGGTGTGTCTGAGCTTGTTTCACCGCCGCCTCCGCGACCCCCCCCACTACAAATCGCCCCGCCCGCCATCGCCAGTGGGCCTTATCAAACATTTACCGGGCCCCGGTGATAAAAAGGTTGGGGAGCACTGCTCTAAGACATCTATTCCACTTAAACCTGCTCTTGGGATTTGATCTGAAACTCCTATTCTATGACTGGAGTTCAAACCATATGAGTTATTGCAGTCATCATTTGTAATGTCTGAAGAGACAACTGTTGTGGAGCAAGGGCTTGCTGTCAATTTTGAGGAGGTAGCTAGACTTATGCTGATTGCACTGCCCAGTTTTGTCACAGGAGACTGTCTGGGCCAAGTACTGTCTTCATTCTTTACCTCTATTACCACCACCTGTCTCTGGTAGAGCCCTGCATCTTGTATAGTGCTGTCAAGTTTGCTTAACTGCTCATAAATACTGGTATTACTCATATATCTGCGCCACAACCTAATTTCCTTCCCATCAGGAATATTAAACAGCTTCCACATCTCTTTTCCAATACTATCAATGGTGTCCGCTTTGCTGAAATAACAGCTTATGAGATTATTAGGATCATTGTTTTGACAGAGCTTCAGTTCCCGAAGATATACTTCAACTTTATAATATTTCACAAATAATCCATATTCTACAACTTTCCTCACAATTGGCTTCTGCCCTTCTACACACCCATACCAATTTACTAATTTATTCCAGGCTTCAGTGGGAACTAAAACATAATCCACTTCATCAACAAGGTACTCTTAGAATATTTGAGTTTCTGAATTTGCAAAAAGTCCCGAGTTGTCAATTGGCCCTGGGAAGAGTTTGGGCTCTCCCACATTATACCGGTCCCAGCTGTCAAAGCCCACATATTTCTTCCACTGCTCGAACCACCGGCTATTAATCAAATACCAAAACTCCCCTGGCCGCAAAGGCATCCCCAACAGCGTCTTAAGTTCAGACACCTCAGTATGGGCCATTTAAAAAAAAAAAGGTTTTCTTGGTATCTCTCTGGCACTTTACTGACTGAACTAAATTTTTCTCCTCAGTTGTTCTACTGAAATGTCAATTCTAGTAAACACTAACTCTTTTCCCTTTCGTAGTATTCACTTTTGGAACTGACTTGAAATCAAAATCTTTTTATTTATTTATTTGTTATATGTGTTGTATATTTCTTTATTAAGAACAGGAAGATTAAGTGGGTCACAGCTATTTCAATGGTAACTGTAAAAATTTCACCTCAGCTCCCAGCTCCTGACTCCTGTTAAGCAACTGTTGCCAAGGGCAAGATTGGCACAGTGCCCAGACTTCAAACTTTCTTTATTTAAAATATTGTTTCAGTGTTTAAAGCACACAGATTTAAATATATTTCTTTGGCTTTTAACCTATAACTTTTCTTCTGGCCCTTACAATTTCACTTTCCCTCCAAAAGGGATTCTAATTAGCCAACTCCTGCTCTCACAGAGCTTCTGTCAGTTTTAAATCTCCTCAGACCACTTCAGTTTCTGAGGTAAATTTTTCTGAGGTAAATTTTCTGTCCCTACAGACTCTCACTTTGGAGATTTCTTTCTGTTAAAACCCAGGGTGATTTCCAACTTTTACCACAGCCACCCTCAATTCCAGGGCAAACACTTTGGGTCTTTCACCCTCAAAGGAAATTTGTCTCAGCACCTTTTAATTTTCAGGCTGCTGGACAGCACAGAGTTCCGTGACTCTCAGGCAGTTTCCCCAAACAAACCACTGTAGATTTCAGTCTATCATTTCAGATTTTTCTCTTCCAGGTGTCCTATAATTTGTCAAGCCAGACTCCTTTTCCTTTTGGAGTCCTGACCTCCAGACACTAACAAGGCTCACCAAAGAAAATCCAGATAGCACTACAGGGTCACCCCCAAAGGAAATTTGCCTCAGCACCTTTTAATTTTCAGGCTGCTGGACAGCACAGAGTTCCGTGGTTCTCAGGCAGTTTCTCCCAAACAAACCACTGTAGAATTTTTAGTCTATCCTTACAGATTTTTCTCTTCCAGGTGTCCTATAATTTGTCAAGCCAGACTCCTTTTCCTTTTGGAGTCCTGGCCTCCAGACACTCTAACAGGCCCACCAAGAAAAATCAGATAGTACTACAGGGCTTTAAGTCTGAACTCCTCTCTCACACACAGGGCTTCTCAAGAAACTGAAATTAGCTTCACCTAATTCTCAGTCCTAACCCCTTTTCAGAGGAACTTCCACAGACTACCTACAACACTTGAGGGCTAACTTTTACTAAAGGCTTCTTTTTAAACTTCCAGTTTCAATTTCTTCACAGGGTACAGGCTAAATATTTTGAGCTGGTGACTTTTTCCCTCAGGCAAACTGGATATATTCGAGATCCGACCGCTGCCCACCAAATTGTGACGTTCCCCTTTCCCAGACTGTGGTTTTCAGAGGCACAACCGGGTTTATTTCGACATCCCACTGCTGTGCCACTAAATTGTGATGACACCTCCCTTTTACACACTGAATTCTGTGATGGAAATGGTACCGCTGCCACCTTTTATTCACTTGAGAATGCTGCCACCTTTTACACTCGTTGCCTCATGAATTGGGACTGACTCAGAGATATATAATATAAAAATAATGACGAGGTTTATTGAGAAGATAATAACTATAACAATATCTGAGGATGGTATGCGTTGCCTTTAACATATACTGTAACAGATTTAATCAGCTCCACAAGCCTCCCTGTCTTAAATAGCTAGTAAACAGTATAGCCCTCACTGCCTGACAGAACTCTCAGAGAACAGTGCTCTCTCCCAGCACTCTTAGCTCTCAACTTAACTGAACTCACTGAACTCCCTCAACTGCCTAGGCTCCACCCTTTTTATATCCTACCATTCCCCGCCCTCCTGCTGGGATTGGCTGATGATTTGTATATTCATCACTCCTGTCTAAAGGGTTTGTCACAATCATCTGTAAAACAAGTTGATTGGGGGAAATCCCATCAAAGCCTGGGGTACTTCTTGAACAGCAAACATAAGGGATGCCAACAACAACTGCCACTGCCGGAGCTTCTCCTATACTCACTTCCTAAACATATCTTTCAATGTAAAATTAAAATATACAACTAACCCATTAAATTTTTTGGCGATAAAATGGTAATTTTAATATCTGAATGTCCAGCAAGGAACACAACTACTGAAATGCCTGGCTCATAAAGTTTGTACCTTTGCCCATAAGGACTTCTAAAGGGAAGCACACTCATGAGAGAAGTTTCCTGAGCCAGAGTTTTGGCTTAGGTGGACAGCACGAGTAGCACCTCCATAGGCCTAGTGATGCAGTCTATGACTACTAGGAAATGAGTGTGTTCCCCTGTGGACTTCTCCACACCCACTTCTTCAAACAGGTAATCTACAAGGGGCAGGGGCATTAGCAGTCCTGTGTGGGGAGGTTTGGCCTGAAATCACTGACATGCTGAACATGATACATAAAAGTGTTTGGTGTTCTTTATAAATCCTGGGCCAACAGAGCAGCTAAAGTAAGCAGGCCCATGTTTTGTTGGCTTTTAAATGTACAACCACAGGGAAGTCATGTGCAGCTTTAATACAATCAGCTGCAGCTTTTTCAGCACTACCAACTGGGCCTCAGGGTTCCTTTCTTTTCCCATATGGCACCAGTATAACAGCTCTTCCAATAGTTCATAATGACATGGGACCATTGTCTGCACACCTTCTGGAGGTGCCACCACCAGAGCCTAGGTGAGGGACAGGCTTCCGTGCTGCTAAAGGTGCCGTTGCTTTCAGAATACCTCCCCTAAGCAATCCAGCCCCTCCTCCTCCTCTGTTGCCAAGACCTGCAGTGCTCTGTCAGGTGTGGAAGTTCATCTGTCTTCTCTCAATCTCTTCCCAAGAGCATCACCTTGGCTAAACTGGAGACCATGAACATTTTAAGATGCCACTCTAGATCCCTCACCTTGAGGGACACACAACATGTAGCATTCACATCCCTAGGGACTCACTGACTCACTGCCAGAATGCAAGCATCCTAAAGACCATCCATAACAACAACCCACCACAGCCCGCCTCCTAGCCCCACTGGCCCAAGGACAATCCGTCCAGGGAAAGTATTTTTAAACACTCTTGTTGAACACTGGTGAGGCATAAATGCATTTTCTCTGGCCCTTAACAAACTATCCTTAGGGTGAAGGTGGCATTCCTGGCTTAGCTGTAATTGAGAGCACAGTCAGGGTACATGTCAGAGTTGCTTGAGTCACTGATAGGCCCACTTGGATGAATTTGGGGGGGGGGTGTCTCCAGGTAGCATTTTGTGTTTTTCTTTTTCTTGAGAAGGACTTACAAGTCCACTAGCCATGTCATCAGTGGGCAGACATGATTTCAATAGTGTTGGGCTCTTTGACTGAAGTCAGACAGTGTCTATTAGCTCAGTTCCTGGGCATGGCATCCATGGTACCTACTATATTTGCCCCAGAATAATAAACTCTACAATTGCATTTGCTGAACAAACTGCCTGGTTCCATCACCAGATTGTGAATTTGTCTGGAGGGTCATAGTCTGTCCTTTAGGGAAATACTAAGCTTAAATATGAATTTAAGCCTTTGGTTTGTCAATTGTTATCATTTTTCCATCTCCACTGAAAAGCTGAACCCCTCTTTCTTTTCTTTGTTTCTTGCTAGACAAGTGGAGAGGACAGGGTTGCAACTGGAGATTGACAGACCAATCAGCCTGACATAAATTCCAGGGAAAATTTTGGAACAGATTTTGGGCTGTATATTGTCCCCCATTATTGTAAGCCGCCTTGGGTCTTCCAAGGAGAAAGGCAGGGTAAAATATTCAAAATAAATAAATAAAACAATTACTATGCAAGCACCTAGAAAAACAATGCAGTAATAACTAAAAGCCGAAACAGATTTGTCAAGAAAAAAATCCTGGCAGACTAATCTAATCTGTTTTGATTGGGTAACCTCCCTGATAGATAGAGGGATTGTTACAGACATAGTATATCTTGACTTCAACAAAGCTTTTGACAAAGTGACCCATGGTATTCTGATTAGGAAGCTTACTAGGTGCAGGATGGATGAAATAACTGTCAGGTGCATACACAGTGGACTACAGAATCATTCTCAGAATCATACTCATTCATGATAAAGAATGGCTCCTTCTCAAACTGGGAGGAGGGAACAAGTGGGTTATTCCAGTGACCCAGTGCTCTTCAACATTTTTGTTAATTACTTGGATCAGGGGGTGCAGAGAATGCACTTATTGACTCATCTATAAGTCTAGGGTGGGAAATGCAGCAGGGCCTGGCAGCTCCTCCTTTGTGAGCTATGGGAATGGTGTGTGATGTTTAAAATGACTTTTAGCCACCAAGGCAAGTGCTTGCCCTCAGTGGCTAAAAGTCATTTTAAACATTGCATGCAGCTCCTCCGCAATGCGGGGGGGGGGGTCAGGAGAAGCTTCTCACAATGTTTAAAATGACTTTTAGCCGCCGCCCCAAGCACTGGCCTCAGTGGCTAAAAGTATTGACCCGAATATAAGTCGAGGGCCACTTTTTTCAGCTCAAAATTATGTTTTTTCTAGTATATACAGTAATTTGAGAATTTTCTGCAACACTGTGAGTCTTTACAACAGCAAAACCAATAGCAAAACAAAACTGAAAATTAAACATTTCATTCTTTCATAACAAATTCTATGGATGGATATATTAAAAATGGATATTCAACTAGAGACATTAACCCTGGGTTTGGATTATTATAACATAAAAGTGAGACAAAAGGAGGAGGAGGGTGAGAAAATAAAAGGAGTGGTCATTTTCCCCCTTTTATTGACATGTTTAAGCAAAGATAGGAAGATTGGCTTCATTTCAAACTGGGTTTCCATATCCTATTAATAAAATCAAACCAATGGTTTGCCCAGTTTAAGATCCTCTGGGACTTAGAGTCCCAGGCATTTACTGAGTACCATGTTTCTGTGGTCCAATTTATATCAACCAGACTGGAAGATCTGTTACAGAGAGAACATTCATGGTATATTAGATCACAACAGCCTAAAAATCTGGATTGGCTGAACATTGTATTAACATTTGTCATCAACCACAGTGGAATGGGGTACAAGTGTTGGCTAAAACCAGACAATTGTAGGATAGAATTATTATTGAGACTTTCCTGATAAAAGTTGAGCCACATTCCATCAATAAAGACAGTGGTATTATTTTTAGTGCTTGCTGGAAGCCTCTTTTGTGGAAACTGGAGAAACATGGCAGGTTAATTTTATATAATACTGTACTGGTTATTTGGGGAGGGGTACCGACCCTTTAAAGTTAACTTGCCTGAGCCTGGTCGGAACTTTCACCCAGCTGGTTTTGATCAAACATTGGTGTATTTAAGGTTAGCTTTGTTTTAGTTGATATCTTGCCTTCCCTGATGAAGATGGTGCAGGATATTGCCATTGAAAGCTTGGACAATTTTAACAATAAATATGAATGGGCACAGCTGGAGTGCTGTGTATGCAAAACTGAAAATGCTACAACAAATTAAAATCCAAAAGCCAATATGTAGAGAAGGAATGTAATGAATTTCATGCACATCATTAATATATGTGAGGAGTACATATGAAATTGACCTCTGAACGTAGGCATAGTGCTTTCCTGTTCATTTTGCGCATAACGCTTCCAGAAACAGCCCGAGTCTATTGAGGTTAGAGTCCCTTGAAAGATGAAAGATTCTGTAAACTGTAGTTCTGAGAGACTAATCAGAGAGCATTTGTCAGTTTCAGAGGCTAATCTATTTAATCTGGCCTAGTAACCAATACTAGCTATGCTTTCAAGTCACCTGTTCACAAGAGTTTAAATTACCTAATTTCACAAAATAGTGGTAGTAATAAGAGAAGGAAACTGTATTCAGAACAAAATACCAAGTCAGTGATCCTGCTTCAAAAACAAGAACATGTTTTTAAAAAAATCTTTAATGAGTTTGGTGCAGTTCACAAATTTGTACACACTGTGAAATGTCGCAACATGGTAGAACAGTAAAAAGAGGAATCACCATGCGAACCTGCAGAAATATGGCTTTTCCAGTTTGGGGCTACCTTCCAATTTTGCTTGTTTTCTTCATCAACATCTGTTTTAAAGCAGCTCAGTTCTCCCAGTTTAAGAAAGAACATTTTCAGGATAAGGCAGGCCAACAGCTGTGTGGATAATGAATGTGACTTTGTTATCCAGAACTAACTGTGGGGATGATAATAGTTTCACCTATCCTGGGCAGACACATTTGAATACTCCAGTTGTTGTTTTTTTAAATGCAAGACTGATATTCCCTATAAAAGCAATGCTTGGCTATATGGGAAGAGAAAAGTTCAGGCTAGACATGGGCCTTTCGTTTCGGAAGGGGTCCAGTTCTGAAAGGAAACATAGCAGCACAGCTGCCATTTGGTACCAGGACCCAACTTCCAGAATGAAATCAACCAGTCTCTTACCTTGTTTTGGGTAACGTGGGGCTAAACTCCAACAAAGAAGCAGCCTCTGGTGTGTCATCTTTCACTTTCCCTGGCATTGGCCATCAGACAGGGAGACAGGATGATACATGTCCCTGCACAGCTCCTGATTGGCAAGCGCCAGGGAGAGTGAAAGATGATGTGTCAGAGGCTGCTTCCTCATTGGAGTTTAGCCCTGCACATTTCTGTGCCGGAAAATCCCCTGTCATCTGCCACTCCCACAGGCTCTAGGTGAGAGCCAGAGGGGCTGCTTCCAGCCTTTCCTGGGGGAGTTTGGCCTTGGACTCCTGCTACCATCCAGGACCAGGTCCCTTGCTGCTCTGATGCCTGGGCTGCCCCAACCCCCTCCTCAACACCAGCCACCTGGCCATGGGAAGAAGGGCCTTGGGGTGTTGCTAGGGGGATGGGCATCGGCTTGATGCCAAGTTTGATACTGTGGCACCCCCTTGGCACTCAACTGGTATCCCGTTGAGGCTAAGACATAGGGTGGTTATGAAGGGAAGGGGTTGGTGGGATGATGGAGCTGAATGGCTGGATGTTTTGTTTTTTATTTTGTTTTGCTTCTTGTTTTATTTTATTTTTTGTTTTTGTTTTTGTCTTTGTTTTGTGTCTTTTTTCGTGCAGTCCAACAAGTTTCAGGAGGGGAAATTGCTATAGTCTATAGGAATTCTATCACCTTGACCAGGCTTCCTGTCTCTTTGGGAGGAGGTCTAGAGGCCCTCTATTGTGTGTTGGGCTCACGAGACAGATTGGGGATTCTGTTGGTGTACTGCCTACCCTGCTGCATTCCAACAGTTTCCCTGCCTGAGCTGACGGAGGTAGTCTTGGACCTGGTGTTTAGGATGCCCAGACTTTTGGTGCTGGGGACCTCAACATCCATGCTGAGGCTGCCTTGAGTAGGGCAGCTCAGGACTTCATGGCCACCATGACAACCACGGGGGTGTCTCAACATGTAATTGGCCCAATACATGAGAAGGGCCATACTCTGGATCTGGTCTTCTCAATGGGACTGGAGGATGGTGGTTCGGATGTGGAGGGGTTGGCTTTGACCCCATTGTCATGGTCAGACCACTACCTGATCAAGTTTTGGCTACTAGCTACTTTAACCCTCTGCAAGGGTGGGGGATCTGCCCTCAGAGACTAATGGATCTGGATGGTTTCCTGAAAGCTCTGGAGGATTATCTGTATGATATGGTCAGTGCTCCTGTCAAAGCTCATGTCACCCTATGGAATAGGGAGATGACCCAGGCAGTTGACATGATCATGCTTAAGCGCCCTCTCCCTGTACAGAGAACCCCAATGGCTCCTTGGTATATATCTGACCTGAGGGCGATGATGCAAGAGGGGAAATGATTGGAGCGTAAGGTGGAGACAACATTGCTGTGAGTCTGATCAAACACAGCTTAGAGCTCACTATCAGGCTTATTCCGTGGTGTTATGGTTGGCAAAAAGGCAATATTTCACCAACCTTATTGCTTCCTCAGAGTGCTGTCCAGCGGAGCTGTTTCGGGACGTCCGGGATCTTCTTGAATTGGGAGATACAATGGATGTACTGGATCACCCGTTGGCTCACTGTGATGACTTTGTCAAGTAATGTAGTTTTGACAATATTTATTTATTTATTTTATTTATTTATTTATTTATTTATTTATTTATTTATTTTAGTACCTATATACTGCTGTCTTCCGGAGGAACTCCAGGCAGTTTACAAAAGAAAAGAAACAGCAATAATAATAATAAACTAAATAAAGCATAATAATAAAACTACTAAAAACTACTAAAAAGAATCATTGGCATGATGGTGGGGCAAATGAAAAAAAAATTACCAGTAACTGTCACCAAATGCCTCACAAAAAGCCAGGTCTTTAGGGCTTTTGTAAAGGCTGGCAGGGACTGTGCAAGGCGCAGCTCACTTGGGAGATGGTTCCAAAGCACAGGGCCAGCCACAGAGAAGGCTCGGTTATGAGTCACCATTTTCTGAGCCTCCCTGGGCGTGGCCACCCAGAGTAAGAGTGCCTGCGACATTCTGGTAAGTCGGGCCTCAGTTGATCTTTGAGATATTCGCTCTGCTAGGTGATCAGGTCCCAAGCCGTGGAGGGTTTTATAAACTAAAAATGCCTGTAACATGGTATTTAACAGATTCATAAAATGGTTTCTGTGTAAAATGCTAGACACAGTCTAGTCATTTGCTAGACACAGGTGTATGGAATAATCACATGATTATGTTGCCAACGTGTATAAAAGGCAGCATTGAAATCCATTTACTCTGGGATTGCTTTTGGTGAGACAGCAGTTTACCACTACTCTCTATATATGCTGTGTGTCTTATCTTGATGTATATTGTGTAAATATGTAATATAAGCTTTTATGCAAAGTTCCTTTGTCTCCCAACTCCAATCTGTATATTGCAATTATCTTTCTGTTAGCCACATTTCGGGGTTCTATGACGCAGTTTCGGGTAGTCGAGAGATCAAAAGAAAGCCAAAGTTCCAAAGAACGGAGAAAAGCTTTAATGATCGTTGCAACGGGCGCCCAGCCGAATCAGTTCGGAAAGTCTGGGGCCTCGAACAAAGAAACTCCACACTTTTTATAAGAATTCACACTCCCCAACAGCCCCTCCCTTATCTAAATTGATAAGGATGCAGCTGTGGGTCATAAATTGAGCACAGAACAAAGGGAATACATAATTGATACAAAGTTCATACAAGGTAACATATCAATTTGACAGTTTATTGAGGGAGGAAGACATTCATCTTGCGCTCTGGCGCCATCTGGCTTGCACTTCCCGGGACTCTTTGCCACTTCGTGACAGGAGTTCCTTGACAGCCGAAGATCGATAACAATTTCAAGGATATCTGGCTTATCTCTTCAGAAACCACCTCAGCTAACTGTCTTCTCATGGAGCTGAGTGTTTATACAACCATTTATTTACAACCCTACATGGCTGGGAAAGAATCTCAGGGTGAAATGCAGGCTAGGACAACACGCTGAGGGGGGAGAGTGAAAACGGGAAATGGGCAAAGGAGAACATAAGCGCTGCCATTTTATTTTATCAATGGCAGTTATAAGCTTCATTAAAATACTACTCCCTTCATTTCCACACCACTGTGCAACTCAGCAAGTTTTCCATAAACCACATTTAAGCCTCATTCATTTATTGTAACAGAATTTGCTTTCCACATTGAGGGAAAAGTTGCTCAAATTCGCAGTGCATTGGACTCCATTATTGGTGCAGAATGAAGGGATGTGTCCAGTGCATTGTGCTTAGGTCCAGTGTTATTGGATAAATTTCAGTTATTGAGACCCGAGGGTGTGGACAGGGTGCTTAGATCTGTCCATTCTACCACCACACTGCTTGACCCTTGCCCTTCTTGGCTAATTGAAAGATCTGCCAGGGGGGTTGCATATGGGTCCAAGAAACTGTGAATGCCTCTTTAAGAGAGGGAGTGATCCCTGCCACCTTGAAAGAGGCGGTAATTAGACCATTCCTTAAAAAACCTAACCTGGACCCAGGGCTGGTGGTTAATTACCGACCAGAAGTGAACCTCCCTTATTTGGGCAATGTGTTGGAGCAGGTGGTGGCTGGGCAACTCCAGGTGCTGCTGGATTAAACGGATTTTCTGTGTCCATTTCAATTGGGTTTCAGGAAGGGCTTTGATACTGAGACTGCCTTGGTCGCCCTGTATAATGACCTTTACTGAGAGAGACACAGGGGGAGTGCAACCCTGTTGATACTCCTGGACATCTCAGCAGCTTTCGACATCATTGACCATGGTGACCAATCTAGTTTTTTCTTGTTTTTTCTCATTCAACTTCTAATTACTTCAATCTAGTTTTCTGTTCTATTTCCCTCAACCTAGTTTTTTTTTATTTCTAATGCCCTTAATTCTTGTTCCCTTTTCCACTTCTCAAATTCTAAAGCACCTGTTGGACTCACAATTTCTGAGGAAGTTTCCACAGTTGTTCCCTCAGAAATGTCCTCCCACTGAGGACTCCCATTTAATTCCTCTTGATCTAAGATTTCAGTTTGTGTGTCCATGACTGGCTTTTTTGGGTGGTATATTTCACAGAGTGTCTATTAAGAGGCAGATAGGTTTTTGAATAGGGTAAATTCATTCAAACACAAACCTTTCACCATATTTGGCACCTTGTTTCCCTTGCCTCAGCCACAAACTATGGCTGCTTTTCACAGTCTCAGCTCTATGGCAACTTCCCTTCGCAGAGACTGAAAAACTGTATTCCTTTTACTTCTATGTTATTAGGCCTTTCTGTTCAGCAAGTTTCAGAACTCACTTGGTATGGTACTCTCCCTGCCCCAAGAGCTTCTATTCTACCTAAGAGACTGGCCACAGGTTAGCCCACCCTTCTCTATCGTGGGGTAAACTTTTCTTTTAAAGCTTCTCCTATTCCTCCACACATGAGGATTTTCCTCAGACTCTGGTGATGAAGCCTTACCCCTGGGTCTTTCTTCACAGTCCCACCAAATCACAACTTCACCCAGCCAAAAGTCCTAAAACCCTCTGCCAAAATAACTTCAGACTTTTTGACAATTTACAGATTTGGCCTCTTCTTCACACGCAAGGTTCTCACACAATCCCACTAATATTTCATTTTATGAGATAGGGACTAAATTCCCTGGACCTACTCTTCCCCACAGGGGTGACATATCCCCACCACCACAATCCTGTGTCCCACTATGTGAACCTAACAAGGCCCAAGCTATTTTCTTTGGATCCCACCAGCTGCCTATCAAGTAGTGACCTTCCTATGCTATCCTATGCCCCTGGCCCTTTCACAGGCTATTGACAAGCACCATCATTAATTAGCTCTTCCACTGCCACCAACTAGTTTCTCTAATAAATTAATGCTTTCCAGACTTATTTAAAGTGATTAAAGATAAAGGAAGTTTATTTATAACAAAGTAAAGGCAAAAACATAAGGGCTAACTTCTTCAGATACAAACACAAAGAATATAGCTAAAATACACTTGGGCTGAACTACAGATGAAAGATGTCTGTGAAGATTCTCAGTCATCCAGGTTAGTTTATTTGGAAGTTGAGTCATGGCTACTGGACTTCCAGATAGAGATTTACACACACACACTCTCTCTCTCAGTCTCTGTCTGATCCCTTTTAGTCCCTTTCAGTCCCTATCTGACCCTGTCTTTCAGTAAGTCCCTATCTGACCATCTCAGTGATAGGCTGGGCCTTAAAACCACTCAGGCTACTTTCCCAAACTCTCCCATTGGTCAACAAACAACGCATCAACACAGACACATCTCATAAATTATTCATCACAAGGGGTAAATGCCACAAGGCCCATTAAATCTGCACTGTCTTCATTGTCCTATTCTAGTTGCAATTTATTACTGGATTTTAATCTACATATATCTCATATGACAAAGTGCATACAACTGTATGGATGCTGTTTACATTGGGTGAAGAGAGAAGGAAGAGTTTTTTCCCCTTACCATAATCTCTTGTAAATCTCATATAAAGTGTATAAACTATTGGATTGTAAATTTTAAGGCCAGTTAAAAATATTTTCTCTTTTTCACAAAAAGTATGCTAGATGTAAGGTTTCCCTTTGAGCAGTGAAATGAAGTTGATGGAGCAGTGTTAATGTAGAACAAGGGCCTGTTCCACCATGCTTCCCCTGCATTTTTTACTCCTGTTCCCCAGGGTGTTACATGGAGACACCAAGCTTCAGACAGATTAACTAGAACCCTTTCATCATTTGAAATTTACCTTTACCATTACTCTGGAAAAGACACCCTATCACCTTCTTTGCATCAGAAGAAATGCTCTCTATTAGCATTCCTTGTTTAACTCTGAAGCTTAGCCTGCAGGGATTAGGAATAGTAATATAGACGATAAACCACTTCTTAAAAGATGTTATTAAGGAAAATGGGAGGTTCAGGATAGCCTTACGAGGTATTTATAAGCCTAAGAATAAATTTTCCTTTGATCCTGCTGGAGCAGCTCGGCAGTCTTTATGTATTAAATAAGCCTATGGCTGAAGGTTCATGGAGGTAACAGTAAATGATAAAATAAAGATCAGAATTGTCTAATAACATTGAATTATTCTATAGCTTTTGTTGTTCCCTTGTCAAATACAAAGCAGGGGGACCTAATTTAAATCTCTCTTCACGGAGCTGGAATGTGGACTAGCTCATCCCATTTTCTGACCGTAATCTATCTCACAAGGCTGCCATACTTATAAAGTCAGAAATACAAAGTGTCTGTAAAAAAGGTAAAGGTCCCACACACACACACACACATGTGTGCTAGTTGTGTCTGACTCTAGGGGTGGTTGATGCTCATCTCCATTTCCAAGCCAAAGAGCCAGTGTTGTGCAAGTCAGTGGCCATGTGGCCAGCATGGCTGAACATACACAGCCCTGAACTTCAAGTTCACTGGGAGTGATTGTCATAAATGAAGGTGGTGGAATAAACCTGTGTTGTCCCAGAAACTAACTGAGGGCTCTGGAACATTTAGCCCTCCAGATATTATTGGCCCCATGGAGACAGGACAACATATGGTCAGAGACAAAGATTGCATTTTATTCCAACATCTTAAAAGACCAGAGATTCCCACCGCCACTCTAAGGGCTCTACTTACAGCACAGCTTTAAGGCACATGATAGGACCCTGAAGAGGTACTCCCCCAAATGAGGTGCCTTTTCTGTAGAGTGTTGTCTCAGGCATAGAGAAGATGAACAGAGATAGATAGGGAGCAAGACATGACAATGAATTTTACCCTGCTGACCCTTTTTTAGTAGTTGCTTAGATGCTATAGTACCCTCTCCCCTGTTCCATTGCCAACTGCAACAGAGGCATCTAGGCCTCACTTTTAAGACTAGGCTAAAGAAGATGAACATATATTGTTTCTAAGAATTTTGTAAGGGATCATTTTCTAGGGTGGTAGGATGAGTAAGTACAGTTGTTTCAGCATATTAAAAATTTTCAGAGGACAAACAGGAAACATGGGGGATTTAAATAGTGGGCAGATGAAATCTGAAATAATTTGCTGGGAAAACATGGACAGAATAGGTAAGTAAAGCTTAAATTTGGGTTTTAGAGAACTGTTTGTCAATAGACTTACCAGTGGGCATGTAGACCCCTCCTGTTTTGACTTTTTTCACACATCGCCTAAAAGTGTGAAGAGAAGAAGGTTTCTGCTTGCATAGTGATACTCTGAAAAAGAGACTAGTTGGCCTCACCTAACTATGTTGATAATCTGGATCCTCTAGCACAGGCATGTCCAAACTTGGGACCTCCTGATGTTTTGGACCACAACTCCCACAGTCCTTTGTCATCAGCAATCTAAGTTTAGAATTCTGGGAGTTTTGGTCCAAAACATCAGGAGGTCCCAAGTTTGGACATCCCTGCTCTAATATAAGCCTTAAAACCAAGGCTGATTAATGGATCTCAGCAGGCAAGAAGTTGTTGTTGTTGTTCAGTCGTTCAGTCGTGTCCGACTCTTCGTGACCCCATGGACCAGAGCTCGCCAGGCCTTCCTATCTTCCACTGCCTCCCGGAGTTTTGTCAAATTCATTTTGGTTGCATTGATGACACTGTCCAACCATCTCATTCTCTGTCGTCCTCTTTTCCTTTTGCCTTCCATTTTTCCCAGCATCAGAGACTTTTCCAAGGAGTCCTCTCTTCTCATGAAGTTACCCTGTAGCAAATTGGCCATAGCCAGTGGGAAATATTTTTAATAAACAAGTTGCTAATCCAACTTCAAATTTAAAGAAATTATTCTTCGATGTGATATTGTGGATGTGATCCCTACAGAATCTGTTGGATGGAATGTTTGGACCTATCAACCATTTTCTTTCAATCAGGTAAAAAGAGTGAAGAAAAACAGTTGATTTCTAGAGCCATTTTGGAACTTACTGAAACTTCCAACCCTTATCTAAGACACAATTGACAGATACAGATCTTCAGCTTGGTCACTAACAGACCAACATGTTTTACATATCTTAAGTGTTTCATGTTATTTGAAAAGTATGGTCAGAAATTACTGTATACAGCAGAAGAACATCTATATAATTTTGGTGTGTGTGTTGATGTACAGTATACATATATAGTTGATAAGGAGCTGAGATGCATCTCAGTTGTATAATCAGGCATGTGATCAGGCAAGCAACAGAGACATGCCCTAGCAATTCATCAGTTATCAACAATTAAAGCAAAACAGCAAAGTGTTCTGCTTATATATAATCAGGAGCCCCATGACACAGTGGTTAAATGCCTGTACTGCAGGTAAAACTATACTCACGACCTGGGGTTCAATCCCAGGTAGCCGGCTCAAGGTTGGCTCAGCCTTCCATCCTTCCAAGGTCGGTAAAATGAGTACCCAGCTTCCGGGGGGGGGGGATGTGTAGCCTGCATACTGTAATTAAAAACTGTAAACCACCCAGAGACTACTTTAAGTGGTATGGGGAGGTATAAAAGCAGAACACTTTGCTTTTGCTTTATATACCACCCCATAATGCTTAAAGCACTCTCTGGGCAGTTTACAATTTATTTATGCAGGTTACATATTCCCCCTCACCCAAGCAAGATAGGTACTCGTTTTACCGACCTGGGAAGGATAGATGGCTGAGTCAACCACAAGCCAGGTCGTGAGCACAGTTATTGTGCAGTACAGCAGTTTAACCACTGTGCCACAGGCTTCTTATGCAAACAGCAATAGGATACTTGCCAATTTATATTTTGATAGAAACACAGATGAACAAATCTGCAGATGAACAAAGCAAAGTTTCAGCCACAATCCATACAGCTAAAAGGACACACACTCAATTTGTCTTATCATGCTTCTATGGAACATTTTAATTGGATGTCCACTGCTATCTAGAATGCCAAAACAGTATTTGAAATTTTTCAAACAAGTTTCCATCTCAGATCTTTATCATTCTACTAATACTAATGATTCAAGTATACACTAGATTATCCAAGAGAGAAAACTGCTTCATTTTAAAGCTACTGTTACATCAGAGAGATGGAATGCATCCCTTAAACTCTAATGCCAATAATTGCCTTGGACTTCTACACAAAGGATGTTTTGGTCTTCAAACTCTCTGGAAGGCTCTGTCTGTAATTGCTTTAATGTGCAATCTCTCCCAGAATGAAAGGGAAAATGACATGTGTTTGAAAAGTTCTGTAAGAATAGTGCAAACAAGTAATGCTATTATGTGAGATGGAGAAGGAGCCTCCTGTTCTGAGACTGAGCTTCAGATCTGAAATTGTTTTATGGTGAATAGACATGATGTTGCTGTATGGATCTAATGTGAGCTATTGCACTCACCATAAAAACATCCTGCCAATTTTCTACATTTGGCTGAACCTGTTTGTCTGAAATCACACCAGCAAACCAGGATGTTATATATTGTTCATGTTTGAGTTCTTCTAAGGTTTGGTTCATAAAATGTTTATGCTCCAATTCCACATGGGAAATCATAGCATTGTTATCATTACATGTCACTGTAGCATTTGCCACTGTTAAGTTCTACATGAACCCTTGCAGTTCTCATAATCTCCTTTGAGACTTCATTGTCCAAAATGCAACCTCTAAGCCCCAGAAATGTTCCTAATACTTACCTGAATATCAGAGGACTGTTAAATGTGTTTGGGGACAGGGCTGCACATATTAGTCCAGGCCTTATGTCTTTGCCAATACTGGCTCACCTAGTCACCAGCTTTGCCATGTTGGGCATTAATGTTTGAAATAATTTATACCCTCGTTTGCTTGAATAGGGGTAGAAAGTATCATTTGATCAGGGACTTTGCAGTATCCCAATCCTAGTTTATATGGAGAATCCTACTTATAGAGAAGTGAATGCAACTACAGCAGCCCTCCAGAGTTCTGTGTTCACTGCAATTAGGTTAAAAAAAACTGATAAGGTAGGTGGTGACAGTCAGTCACTGGGGCATGACATTGGAATGTAATTCTGAGCATTCTTTGTTACTGACTAAGATAGCTGGGCTTGGTGGGAGTTACAGTCCGGTCCAATAACATCTGAAAGATTGCATCATACCCACCTCTGCTGGCCAATGACCGTAATAAAGATGTGATACTGATACACCTTGCTGTCAGTGTTGGGCCAGCCAACTAAGTCTCTGTAGTTCTGTAGGCCGTGATCACACCTGGGTTTCGATCCTGATCTTCCGAAGGTCCGGCTTTTCTTCTTCGTCCCATCACATGATTGAATAAGTGGGACAGGAGTTCACATGTCAAAAGCTTTTTTTTTTATATTTTAAAGTGCAGTTCAGCCCCCTTGGCCAGGAGGTGGCGCTAGCATTTGAAAAAAAGGACCACTTGGCTGGGGGAAAGGAAAACTTGTAAGACTGGATAGAGCTTCCTGTTTCTCCGAAGGTGAAAAGCAATTTAAAAAAACATAGCCCATCGGCCCCAGGAACAGCTGGTCGGTGCTATGAAAAAAAGAAAGAAAAAGAAACCCGGATCATCTGTGTGGTTCCACGGCATCTGCCTCCTTAAAAGCTGGATTTTCAAACGAGGCAAAAATTTCCCTACCTCTTCGGTGAGTCACAGAAACCTTGCTTCAAAGGGCATTACCGGGTTTTCTTTTTTCTTTTTTTTCAAAAAGCCCATTGGCCGTGGGGACGGCATTTTTAGACACGAGTTATCCGGTAATTTAAGCTGCTTTTAAAAGGACGTGGGACCGGGGCCTATTAATAAGTGTTTGCCAGAAGATTGAACTGCTTGCTCTTTGCTGTGCTTCAGGACATTACACTGACTTCATATGGCCAAAGGGTGATGTTGCAGCTATCAGCTCAGTAGTGGGGCATGGACTGAGGCTGCAGTCACCCTGGCAATAAGAACCAGATTTAAGCACCAATTAAATTGATTTAGTTTTCATCGTTAACATGACGCAAGGGTGAAATTGATTTATATGGAATGCAAAGCAAGTTTTTTTAAAATTTCAACTGGCCAGCAGGGGCTTTTTAAAATACTGTACCTCACTTCTAAAATAAATTCATATCAGTGTGGTTTTGTGGATGTGAATGCTACTTTCAATTTAATTTGTGCCCATGTAGATTTTTGATAGCAGAGGCACTGGCATTTTTCCTTGTCCTTTTTTTTAAATACATTCTTAAAATGTTTATCATGGAATCACTTCATAATTATGCCCAGCAATGAACTTCTCTTTTCTCCCCATTCAGACAACAAAGGAACTGGTGGAGCAGTAGAGGACCAGCCGCAAAGCAGGCTGGGACTCGGACAAAAGACTGAAAGAACTGGGCCTGTTTATCTTGAGGAAAGGAGACTAAGGGGAGAGAGGATAGCACTTTTCAAATATTTTTATATATTATATTCGTTCTCTACAAATAAAAAGAGCTGCCTAGATGCCCTAAGCACATCTGATCTTGCCTGATTTCGGAAGCTAAGCAGGGTTGGCCCTGGCTAGTACTTGGATGGGAGACCACCAGGGAATACCAGGTGCTGTAGGTGCCTGGAGTAGGAACTGGCAAACCACTCCAGTATTCCTGCCAAAAAAACTCCATGAACATGGGGTCATGAAGCATTGTCACCAATGACACAACACAACACAACCCCCACACACAAATAAAAAAAAGTATGTGTGATATTTGTTACAAATCATATTACATGGGTTTCAGTCATAATTATGTTACAGCCAACTTACTCTTATTGTTTCTTTTTTCTAGTCATTGATAAAACAGATTCCATACATGGTAATATTGCAAGTCCTCTTTTTTCCTAATTCTCCTTGTCAGTCTATCCATCTCTGCAAATTCCAAAATTTTCTTAACAATCATTTCATCTGTTGGTGTTTCTTCATTTTCCCAATGTTGTGCCCAAACTTTCCTCACTGCTGTCAAAATGTGCAGTACTAGTACAGTGGATCCTCGTATAACAAACGGTTTGTATAACATAAAATTTGTACAACATAAAAAATTCCGGAGATAGGGGAAATTTGCTTAACAGAATCGCCTATGGGCAAATCTGTACAACATAAAAATGGAATCACTCTGTTTCCAATGCATTCCTATGGGAAATTTGTATAAATGAAAATTTGCTTAACATAATTTCATTTGGAACGAATTAATTCCATTATACAAGGTACCACTGTATTTTGTTTATCAAAATTGTCTGGTAATATGCCTAGTAAAAACAGTTCTGGTCTAAAGTTTGCATGTATTTTTATCATTCTAAGCCAGGAATATATTTTAATCCTTTTTTTTTACTTATCACACATCCACCATGCATGATAATAAGTTCTCATTTCTTGCACACATTTCCAGCATTTGCTAAACAAGTTTAGGAACATTTTAGCTAACTTAGCAAGTGGAAGATGCTATCTATAAAACATTTTATACAGATTTTCTGTATATGATGTTGGCATTGTTAATTTAGAATTTCTATTCCAAAGTTTTTGCCATTTCTCCAACTCCACATTGTAACCAATTTTTCCCATTGTATTATTGCTTCTTTCACATGCTCATCTTCCATTTTCCATTCTAACAAAAAATTATAGATTTTCTTAATTAACTTAGCGTCTGAGGACAACAATATTTTATCAAATGCTTCCAACTTCCTGCATAATGTGTTGTGAGGAGATGGACCGCCCTGTGAATGCTCAAGGGAGTGAGCCGTCTGGACTTCCTAACCGAGAGGATGAAGAGAAGAAGGAAATGGAAATGCAGATGAAAGGATTACATATCATAGAATTAGAGGAGGAATGCAAGGGTGGTCTCGAGGGCGATCAGCGCAAGGACACGCGGGATGTATACTGGGTGGTGGATGAACCGTTGGATGAGTGGGTGGAGCGTGGGTTAGTGAGGGAGAGAGCAAGAGAGGAAAGGAAGGAGAATGACAGTGGGGATCGGCAGTTAAAGAGTGTGGGCACTCAGACGGAGAGGGGAGATGAAAAAGGAGAAACGGAATATCTGAAAGTCCAAAAAGGGGAAGAGTTTGCTTGAGCTGTACATGTGAGACCTCTCAAATGGCCAGAAACGTCTAACAGGTTCCAGAAATGGAGAACCAAGAGGTTTGTCAGACCAATGGGCCAAACACCCGTGTTGCGGCACCCAGTGTTGGGGCCGGGGATCTCCTTTACCCCCACATCCTTAGAAGATACCGACCCGCATTGTGTTCCCGTTAATGTTATTTATGATGAACCTGATGTTGGAGGGAATGTTGTTTCCAGTATGCCAAAGTTATCTCCTGTTACTTAAGAAAGAACCTACAGTGCCTCAGACTCTGTAAGCAATAAAAATCCATTTGATGTTTTGTTATTTGTGATTCGGAACCGCCGAGGGTAAGAACCAAACCCTCACATGTGTCTGTAAGCGTCCAAGTTTCAACACCATAGAGAAGTATGCTGAATATATAGGATCAAAGTATTTGAGTACAAACTCTGATAGATAAGTTCCGGTTTGTCAAGACTTTCCTCATTTTCTGGAAGGAATTTCTACCTTGTTCAATTCTACAAGAAATTTCACATGAAGGATCCTGGTTATCTTTGACAAATCATCCCAAGTATTTATAAGATGATACTCTCTCAATTATATCACTGCCAATCTTGAGAAGGTTCTGTGAATCATTTTGTTCTTTACTGATAACCATCCATTTTGTCTTATTCATGTTGAGTTGCAATCCCATGGCACTGCTTTCTGCAGCAACACAATCCAATAATCCTTGCAAATCTGCCAGACTTGTTGCAAGCAAGACAGTGTCATCAATGTATCTTATGTTATTAACAAGAACTCCATTCACTTTCAGACCTTGTTTATTTCCTTCGAGAGCATCCTGGAAAATTCTTTCTGAACAGATATTAAAAAGTAGAAGTGAGAGAATACAACCTTGATTGAACACCTTTTGTAATTAACACTTCTGATATTATTTATTTATTTATTTATTTATTTATTTATTTATTTATTTATTTATTTATTTATATGCTACTCAAAGGTCTCTGACCATCATGGCTGGCCTGCATATTCTTAGCACCCCCTGCCCACTGAAGGACTGCTAGGGACTGGGGACCATGGCTTTTTTATGCTATAAATTTATAATTTATGCTATAAATTTGCCTGGGGGGAAGTAAGCGTAAGTGAAGTGGTTCCCCTCTTGCCTACTTCACTGCCATTACTGGCCATTATCTCAGCTGCCCATTATGTATCAGATGCTGTTTGAAGCTGCTCACTCTGGATCAGATGCTTCGGGGGTGGACATTGTTAGTCTGGTTTCTCCACTGTGACCTGTCTGGCTTGGGAGACCCTTCCGGTAGCAATGCTATCACCAGCATAGCTCTCAGTTTCACTGAAGCATGCAGGCCCCTCCGCCTTTTCAAGGCCTGTGTCCATAGAGAGGCCTCTATATCTATTATATAATTATATGGCTCATTTCCCCCCAAATTTAAAAGGTTTGGGTATGTAAATACTTCCATAGGTGAGACCCATCTTTGGATTCTCATATATAGTTTCAGTTTCAGTTTCTCCAGTGTTTTAAGTAGAGAATACCTAAGATAATGGTTTTGGAAATATCTATGTACTTTGGTTTTTTCATACCATAGAAAAGCTTGCCAACCCTGTTGTAAGTCATACCCCTCTAAATATAATAATCTTTTGTTTCTTAAAAATATCCAGTCTTTCAGTCAGACTAGTGAGCATGATTGGTAGTATAGATTCCAGTCCGGTAGCCCAAATCCTTCTCTTTCTTTAGATTCTTGCAGCAGTTTCAGTTTAATTCCTTTTTCTGCCAGATGGATTTTGATATCACTCTATTTAGTTCTTCAAAGTATTTCACCTCTACTTTCACTGGCACTGTATGGAACAGCAATAGCTTTGGTAGCACATTTATTTTGATAGTTGCAGTTCTCCTTAATAGTGGCAGTTGTAGATGTTCCCATTTCTCCAGGTCCATTTTAACTAGCACTTTTCAAATATCTGAAGGTCTTTCATACAAAGGAAGGGAAGGATCTGTTCTTGATCATCCCAGCATGCAGGACATGCAACAGTGAGCTCAAGTTAAAAGAACACAGCTTTCAGCCAAGTATCAGGAAAAACGTCCCAACAATTAGAGCAGTTTGGCAATGGAATCAATTACCTTGAGAGGTGGTAGGTGCTCCTACACTGGAGGCAGTCAAGAGAAATTTAGGCAACCACCTTTCAGATATCCTTTGTTTCATATACCTGCATGGATTAGAAGGTTAGTCTTGATGGCTTTGTAGACCTTTTCCATAGAATCATAGAATCATACAGTTGGGAGAGATCTCAAGGGCCATCCAGTCCAACCCCCCTGCCATGCAGGAACCCCCATCCACAGTATTTCTGACAGATGGTCATCCAGGCTCTGCTTAAAAGCCTCCCAAGAAGGAGATCTGGACGTTGAGTCATGGCTACTAGACTTCTTTTTGAGAGATAGAAACGTTTCGCTGCTCATCCAAACAGCTTCATCAGTCTGAATACAGTCTGATACTATTGTCTCCCTAACGAGCCTATTCCAGCCATTGTTCATCTTATGAGCCTAATTCAGATCAGGGTGACAAGAGGTCAAAGCTGACTATAAGATGGAGGACTTGCACTAGCTGTATTCAGACTGATGAAGCTGTTTGGATGAGCAGTGAAACATTTCTATCTCTCAAAAAGAAGTCCAGTAGCCAGATAAACTCACCTGGATGACTGAGAATCTTCACAGACATATTCCCAAGAAGGAGATGCCACCACCCTCCGTGGCAGCATATTCCACCGCTAAACAGCTCTGGCCATCATGAAGTTCTTCCTAATGTTCAAATGGAATGTCTTTTCCTGTAGTTTGAAGCCATTGCTCCAGGTCCTAGTCTCTGAAGCCATGGAAAACAAACCTGTCCTCTCTACAATATGAAATCCTTTCAAATATTTAAACATGGCTATCATATCCCCTCCCCATCTTCTTTTTGTAAGGCTAAACATTCTCAGCTCGCTAAGCCACTCTTTGTAAGACATTGCTTTCAGACCTTTAACCATCTTGGTTTTGCTGGTGGACCATGATATCTGTAAAGCTCTCCTCCAACACCTACATTTTGAAATAATCAGTTGTTTTCCAGTGACTTTTCTTGCTGTCCAGCTTTCACATCCATACACAATAATCAGGAGCACCATAATGTACATGATCTTTGCCTTGGCATGCAATGTTACATCCATACACTTTTTAGTTTCTCTATAGCTGCCCTTCCAAATTATAGCCTACTTTTGATTTCTTGGCTCTAAGTTTCACTGGAAGTGATAATAGAATCTTTAACAATTTCAATTTCTTCATTGTGAACATTAAAGTTATATAATTCTCCTGTAAACTGTTCTCACGTAAACATTTCTTACTTTTTTCACTTTCTTGTTTTACCTTTATCAGAAGTCTTTTCAAGTTGCCTTGGGTCCTCCTGAGGAGAAATATGGGGTATAAATGTTTTGAATAAACAATAATAACTTAAAATGTCATTGCAGCTTCCTGCCACTAACATGGTATTTTTGACATATCTTTTATTGATCCATCTTCCATCATTTTCCACTTCTCCTTCATCTGAATCTAGTCCAGCTTCCATGTGTTATATTCTGCACACAGATGGAGATATAAAATACAGCCTTTTTAGTAGTTTCTCTATTATCATGTTTTAACAGTACTTTGTTACCCAGATTGTAGGCTTCTTGTCAGGACACTCAAATGTCGATGCACATCCATTTCTTTTAAAATGGCTGCCCTTGCTGCACACATAGCTGAACCATGACCATTGCAAGCATCATGCTATCATTCCATTTCTATGATACAGTTCAGTGCTTACAGGTGACTGAGAAACTTGGAATGGCAGAGAAGTCATTGGTTGCCCTGCCCTTTAGAATTATGACAAGTTGACCATGATTATTATAAATACTCCTAGAACTCCCAGTCATTGCTGGTGCTGAATTCAGGCATCTACAGGAGGAGAACCAGTGAAGTCTGACAGTTTAATATCCACATTACTATTTTCAAATGCCTACACTGCTTTCTCAACTGCCAGGACAAGATCTACTCATTCGCCCCTGTCATAACTTCAAACTTACAATGTATAGAACGAGAGAAACACCTTAACATAACAGACCCAATCAGTTCTTCTGGGGTTTGCTGAAGCACTCAGGTCTGCAACAGTTACTTCAATGGGAATTGCTTAGCCTTGAACTTCAAATGGTCCTTTAATAACCTCAGAATTCCAAAACCAGTATCAGTCCTACCTGCTGTAAATAATTGTTCATGACTCTGAGCATACTGGCAATCACCAATCATACTGGCAAATTACCTCAAAAAATCAAATGCTCTGTATATATTAAAAACAGCATTCCTGTGTATATCTTGAATTTAAGATTCTGGGGTCATTAACTACAAGGCAACACTGTCTTCTACTCATCTTGCTATGATATATAACAGGAAAGGAGAAAGGGTTCCCAGGGCATTGCAAAATGTTTAATCAAGCATGCAGCCACAGAGAACAATAGACTCCCTGCGATACTGGAAAAGGATGCTGAGGCCTTTTCTGGGTATAGGCAGCATGCGGAGGTTGTAGAAATGAGGAATGATAGAAAGCCATTGATGAGGTTCATGGATAACCAAGCCACTGTGCTCCAGGGCTTGAACAAAGACCGGGCCTTTGTTCAACGAAGCCAATCCGCATCTTATGCATGTTGACATTTCAAACTTTACTTGAAGAGGATTTGACATCAATATGGCACTTCACTTCCACCCATATGTATTTGTTTATTGTAGACATTTTAATGCAACCCTACAGTCATACCTTCAGGGCAATTTATATCATCAATATGACAAAACAACTACAATAAAGATAATAATAAATTAAACAGAAAGCAAGGTTGATATTTGCATCCAAAAGGCTGGGAAAAATATAAGGCACCAGGTGAATCTGTCACACATTAGGGGCACCACTGACAAGGAGGCCTTCGCTACCTCCCCACAGAAGACAGGGATTCCTGGGGAAAGACCCTCTGCTGAAGATCTGAATCTATGGGTGGCACTGGCAATCACTCTTACATATAACAAAAATTCAGGGCATAATTTTACTTGTAGTGAAACTGAGTCTCCTCCTGATCCTAGCAACCCTAACATTTATGTGTAAGAATCAGAATTCTGTTAGGCATGTGCATGGTCTTTGGTTAAATGTGCAAAAATGAACTGATGAAGAGTATTTGCTATCATTTGGGGTACATCACACACACACACACACACACACACACACACACACACACACACACACACACACAGGGGGGCAGAATGAAAACAGGCAGACGTGCTAGATTGTGGATGGAGTGCACCAGAATGTCTCTCAAAGGTCAGAGGGCGGGTCAGTCACAATTTGCACAACCAACATGCAGGTACGTACACAGCAGCTCAGAGGCTTGCAACACGTTCCTAATATTTACCCTATTAACTGCGTCCCAGAGAGACTCCCATTCCCACTGTCCCTTAGAACGGAGTGAAATCCATTCAAAGCAGAAGCAGCTGGAGTTTGATTTTTTAAGGGTTTTATATTAGAAACTTGGTTATTCCTTTTGTTCCTAAGAGCAGAAGGGGGAAAACCAAAAAGAGTGGAAGGATTAATCCAATCTCAACATCCCTCACACAGTCTAGCCTTTTTGTAACAAAAAGTGACAACTATAAATGTATATTTAGAAGAAGGAATTGAAGTTTATACACAGTTATCAAATATAGCTACAATCAGAAGAAAAACAGGACCAAATTGAGGTTCTTGAAATGTGGTTGCAGAATAAAAGAAACAAATAGCCAAAAAAATGAACCAAAAACAAATAGAAAGAGGGGTTGCCCAATAACAGAGGCAGGAAAAACTCTACTAAGCAAATGAGTGGCAAGAAGTAAAACAATAAGGCATGCCCTCCTCCTACAGATACTCAGTGTTAAATTACACAATTATGCCATTTCCAAAGTAGACCCTGCTTCCATCTGCATGGTTCCATCCCCTCATCACATAACCTGCTTATTTATATATTTATTTCACTTGTATAACAACCCTCTAGCAAATAGCTACTGTGGGATATGAACAATCAAATCAATATAACAAAACAAATACTAATAAACAGTAAAAAATAGAGATGGGCACAAAACAAAAAATGAAATGCTGTTTTGTAGTTTTGTTAGATAACTAATTACTTTGTTACCTAACAAAATGGTGGGACACATTTCATTTCGTTTCATCATGAAACACCATTTTCCCCTCTAGAATGAAACAATCAATGTTTGGAGGAATCAATGGCAGGGGAGCTTAAGCTCTTACCTTTAAGCTCCCAGAATTTGGAAATGTTTGGGGGCCAGGGGGCTGAGTTATTAAGCTCCAAAGGGGGTACCCCTAGGAAAAATATCTTTCTAATTGATTCGGAAGCCAATCAGGGGAGCAATTAGTGCCATTGCAGCTTGGCTTCTGAATCCAATTAGAAAGACCTTTTTTTCCTAGGGCACTCCCTTTGGAGCTTAATAACTCCACCCCCTAAGCCCCAAACCTTTACAAATTTGTTGGGGGGTTACCTAGAATCACTTGAGGAAGGTACCCCTACCACTTTGGTGCCAAAACATGCCTGAGATCAGTATTTTTGAGTGAAGACTTTTTCTAGGGGCACCCCTTTGGAGCTTAATAACCTTTCCAAATTTTGGGGGCCTACCTTGAATCACTTGAGGAAGATCCCATGCCATTTTGGTCCTTTAGGACCCAGGAGAGCATAGCATTTCATTTCGTTTCATTTCGTATCGCAACAAAACTACTTTAAAAATTCATTACAAACTAAACAAAAAGAAACTACTACAGAAACGAAATGAAACACTATTATTCTGTTTCATGCCCATCTCTAGAGAAAAATAAATTACACATAAATATAAATGGCCATAAAACAGCAGTTACATATATTTTGATTATATATATTTGGGAGTTATTTGTGAATTTCATTGTGGTAGCAAAGAGTTGCCAAGACTTGAGATATAGAACTCTGTGTGCTAAATATCCCCACATTTCATTTCAATATCACTGTACTATCTTAAGATAGCATTTCCGACACACTGATCACAGAAGTTAGTGAGACTCATTGTCTTGCATGGTTTTGGTGGACATCCACTCTTGCTTGCCCATCTTGAATGTGTTCAAAAACAAATCCATATAAATGCTAATAATCTTTAAGTGAGATGCATCTTTGACTTCTCCAATATCCTGAATTCACTGTTAAACAACCTTGGCCATTGTGGACTTTCGATACATGAAAGAGATTTTCCAGTAAAATTCTGCTATTGCCAAGTGCTGTAACTATGAGGGAACCCTAGTCTTTATATAGGCACAAAGGCAGTGACAAACACACCTTCCTTTTGGCCAGGGGTGGATTAACCATTAAGCACAATAAGCACGTGCTTAGGGGCATCAAGGGAAGAGGGGGGACCACAGAAATTTCCCATAGCTGAATTTACCATAGGCCATGGGCCATATGGCGCGATACTGCAAATGGTGCAGTTGAACCAGGATCCACAAAAAGAGCTCCCCACATTAAATGAAAAAAATTACATACAGATATATACAACAATAACAAGAACACTCAGATAGTGTAGACCTCCGTCAAGGGGGGACCCCCCCCCAATAAATGAAAGTAAGGGAAACTTTGTATGCAGTCAGTTGTCCACTGAGAATGAGACTATGCAGGGAGGAGGGGCTAGTAGCTCACTCAGCATCCAGTGTACCAACAGGCAACAACCCCCCTGCTAGCATTGTAACTTTGTGCCAGGATCAGACTGACATGGCCCTGGTAACTGCAGGATCAGAAGGGCCAGCCTGACCCAAGAACTGCCCGGTGTTTTCAGGCTCAAGCCCTGGCCTGAACAGCAGCTATTAAGCCACTCATGAGGCCTACCTGGAAGCCTGGATGGAATTTTTATTTTATGGTTTATTGTTGTTTATATTGTGAATTACATACTGTATATACTTGAGTATAAGCCTAGTTTTTTAGCCCTAATTTTGGGCTGAAAAAAGGGGTCCTTGGCTTATATGCGGGTCAAAACTTTTAGCCACTGAGGCAAGTTAGGGTCAGTGGCTAAAAGTCATTTTAGACATTGTGTGCCACTTCTCCTGCCCCCCCCCATGTTTAAAATGACTTTTTAAAATGTCATTTTAAAACAATGTTTGAAATGATTTTTAGTCACCAACTCAAGCACTTGCCTCAGTGGCTAAAAGTCATTTTAAACATCACACACACACACAGCTCACAAAGGAGGAGTTGCCAGGCCCTGCTGCATTTCCCACCCTAGGCTTATACATGAGTCAATAAATTTTCCCAGTTTGGGGAGTTTAAATTAGGGCCCCCAGCTTATACTCGGGTCGACTTATATTCGAGTATATATGGTATATATGGGGGTGGGGCACCAAAATCTTTTAAGTGCTTAGGACCTCTAAGGCTGGTATCTCTCCTGGGGTTTGATCCTGATTTTCTGAAGGTCCGGCTTTTCCTCTTCGTCCCGTCACGTGATTGAATATGTGGGACAGGAGTTCCCATGTCCAAAGCTGTTTTTTTAATTTTAAAGTGCTGTTCAGCTGCCTTGGCCAGCAGGTGGTGCTAGCATTTTTAAAAAATGGACCACTTGGCTGGGGAAAATTAAAACTTGTAGGACCCGATAGAGCTTCCTGTTACTCCGATGATGCAGAGAAATTTAAAAAACAGTGCCGATCGGCCCCAGGAACGGCCGGTCGGTGCTATGATAAAAAAAGAAAAAGAAACCCAGATCATCTGTGTGGTCCCACGGTGTCTGCTTCCTTAAAAGGTGGATTATCAAAGTGAGGCAAAAAATTCCCTACCTCTCCGGCAAGTCAAAAAAACCTCACATAAAGGGGCATTACCGGATTTTATTTTCTTCTTTTTTTTTTTTCAAAAACCCAGTGGCCGTGGGGATGGCATTTTTAGACACGGTTTATCTGGTAATTTAAACTGCTTTTAAATGGACATGGGACCGAGCCCTAAGGATCTTAATCTGGCCCTGCTTTTGCCAACAGTTGTTCCCAGCAATCTGTCACAAGCGGCAGGGCAAAATTCCACCCTTCTTGTTACTAAACCACTGGCTCATCAATGTTGACTAAGTGTTCTGTACCTGTCTTTTAGGATTCTTCCGATTGTACGATTCAAATATTAGCACTTCTTAAGCTTCATTGATAATCAGTGGTGAGCTTTGTGCATGTCTATTAACTTCAGTATTTCTTAACCATACTGAATTGTGTAGAATTGTGCCCATTATTCCTTTCATCTCTGCTTCCATATATGCAGCTCATATTTCAGTTTTGCATCTCATTAATTTCTAGCTGAAGGCAAGCCATTCTTGACCAGACCTGTCAAGTGTCATGTCTTGGGTGGGACATTCACAGATCAATCACTCTTTCCCGCCGTCTTCCTGAAAAATTATTTTTCCCTGAAATGTCCCACATTTCTGGCGATGAGTGGCAGAGCTCTGTATACTGCTGGGCGGCTGGCCTCCAAGTGGCCTACCAGGGAGCACTTCTCCCTGCGCAACCCCTAACCCATAACACACCAGCTGTCCGGATGGGTATATATATATATCCCCCTAGAAAGCCAAGACACCTAGGTCACAGTGAGCATTTTGAAGCCACCGCAAGGGATTCTGGAAACCCTGCATGTAAATGAGGCTCCATCCCCAGCCCAAAGGGCCTGGCTGCCAGCGCCCCACCTCCCTGGAGCTTCCAGTCCCAGGCAGCTGTGGGGAACACTTGACAGTTATGCTCTTGACTCTCTTATTGGGATCAATGGGACTTGAACAGGTGCTCATATCTAGACAAACTGTATGAGGATAGAGTAACATGTGGATAATGGATAATCCCAGAGGTTTCTGACGTTGGTCTTATTCTAATGATGTGATTCAGCAGCTTTATCACTTCCATGCTTTTGGAACCTCCAAGGAAAATGGGCTTCTTATTTTTTCTCATCTGAGAAACTTAATTAAAGAAAAGGTAAAAAGTTTCCAGATTGTTTAAAAGCAAGTGTGAATGAAAAGGAAAATCAAAGCAACAGGAAAGGCCTCCAGTTCCTCCCGGATGTGATGCTGAAAATGATAAGCCAGGATCTATTTTCACATAATTAGTCTATGTCAAGGTTAGAAAGAAGCACTTTCCATGCTCCCTCCCATCAGCAGATCAAAAGCATGTAAAGTAAACAGCACTTGGCATTATACTGTATTTGGCCTTCTAGGTAGGCAGCCTAATGCAGAGATAGGCCACTGTCAGAATTACTAGAATTACTGTAAAAAACTAGAAGGTGGGGAGGATCCACATGCATGCATTTTTGTAATTTTGGTCCCAAATCAGATCATGCCAATCTCTGTCTCAGTAATGGAAATGATGATCCGGGCCAAGGATGTGCTGCCAATCTTTCCACTGATTTTCACAGTATTTATTTATTTATTAATTTGCATTTATACCCCGCTTATCTTCTTCACGAACTCTAAGCAGCTTACAAAGGCTATAATAGCCACATAAAATACAATAATTAGACAGACACAGCAATATAACAGTAAACAATAAGCGTTAAAACCTTATGGCACCTCAATAAGTAAGCTCTAAAAATACAGGCACATGGTGATGGCGGAAAAAAAACCTAGGTTAAAGAATCGCCAAAGGCCTCCCGGAAGAGATAGGTTTTTAAAGCCTTCCGGGAGGCCAGCAGGGACCACCCTGCTGAGCGCACTTCACTGGGAATGGAATTCCAGAGGCTGGGATCTGCCACTGAGAAAGCCTGGGTCCGAGTTCTCGTCTTCCAGGCTTCACGAGGGGTGGCGACCCGAAGCAAGTGCGCTCACACCTGCCGAACGGGACGGGCCGAGGTAGATCGCTGAGTGATTCGCTCTGCCAGGTAGTCTGGTCCCAAGCCATGGAGGGTTTTATAAACTAAAACCAAGACCTCTAATCTAATCCGGGCTGCAACGGGCAGCCAGTGCAGGCGGGCCAGGACTGGGGTGATGTGATCATAACAACGCACACCAGCCACCAGCCTGGCCACCGCATTCTGTACCCGCTGCAGTCACCGGAGAAGAGTCAAGGGCAACCCCATGTAGAGAGCGTTACAGTAGTCCAGCCTCGAGATCACCAGAGCTTGGACCACTGTTTTCAGAGAGTCCGCGTCCAGGTACGGGCGGATCTGGGCGATCCGATGGAGATAGTAATAGGCGGACCTGGTCACCGACGCCACCTGGGACTCCATGGTGAGCGCCGGGTCCAGGAACACACCCAGATTCTGCACCCCCTCCGCGAGTTGGAGGGAAACTCCCCCCAGACAGGGGAGGGGGCCACCGTATCCAGACAGCGAGCTCCCAAAGAACATAACCTCCGTCTTCTCGGGGTTGAGCTTAAGCCTGTTTGCCCTGGTCCAGGTCAGTACGGCATCCAGGCACTCGTCGCGGACCCTCACAGCTTCCACTGCAGAGGTGGAAAAGGAGAGATAGAGCTACATGTCATCAGCGTACTGATGACAGCAGACTCCAAAACTCCTGATGACCCCCGCCAACGGCCTCACGTAGATGTTAAACAGCATGGGGGACAGAGACGACCCCTGTGGAACCCCGCAAGGGAGAATCCAGGGGGCCGATAACTCCCCCCCATGCTGAACATACTGGGGCCGGCCCTCCAGGAAGGAACGGAGCCAACTGTGAACAGAGCCTCTGATTCCAACCTCAGAGAGCCGGTCCAGTAAGATACCGTGGTCGACGGTATCGAAGGCCGCTGACAGCAACCCCTGTCGGCCGCCCGGACAAGGTCATCTTGCAGGGCGACCAAAGCTGTTTCGGTACCCCACCGGGGCCTGAACCCGGACTGGCATGGATCGAGGCACTGCCGATCCTCCAGGTATGACTGCAGCCGGACCGCCGCCACCCTCTCGATCACCTTGCCCATGAATGGGACATTGGCGATTGGACAATAGTTTGTTAAATCGTCCGCTGCCAGGCCAGGTTTTTTCAGAATGGGCTTTACCACTGTATCCTTCAGACGAGAGGGAAAGACCCCCTCGCTGAAGGAGGCGGTGGTGATGACGGAAGCCCATTCGGCCATAGTCCCTCTGGCAGCTCTAATTAGCCAGGCAGGACAAGGGTCGAAAGGAGTGGAGGCAGGCCGGCAATGCACCATAGCCTTTGAGACCTCGACAGCAGAAACCAGGCCCAAGCACATCCAACCGAGGCGACGAAGGCGGGCCAGCAACTGGGGATGACGGGACGGGACCACTGCAACCGGAGTCGAAGCCGGCACGGATGGCCTCTATTTTGGTTCGAAAAAAGGCTGCAAATTGCTCACTACTGAAATCAGTAGGAGGAGGCCTAGCCAGACTAGGATTGGTGAGGTCCCGAACCACCCGGAAAAGCTCCGCCTGACGGTTCGAGGCCTCAGCAATTCTCAGGGAGTTGAAAGATGACCTGGCCTCCCTGATCGCGTTGGTATAGCGACTAGTCTGGGAATCAAAGTAATGAAAATCAGTGTGAACTCTCAGCCAGGTACACTAACTGGGCTTTTTAAAAACTGTACTTTAATACAAATGGATTGCATTATTAGACCAAACAAACTTTTTAGAGGAGAACTGATTGAAAAAATGCTCCTGTAAACACATTCTGTTTTTCCTATGAAGCACTGGATCAACACTCTTTCAAGCCCAAAACAAGTAACATTTCACATTATTGATTGCTGGAGTGTAAGGAAAAGTGACACCAGCATTTATTTTAAATATATGAGGGGCTTCTTTCTTTCTCTTTTTAACATGGAGATGTCATTGGCAGCACAGTTCTTGCATTGGCATTTTGTTTGGGAAATATCACCCCTCTCAATGTAAGGCAGGCATGTCCAAAGTCCGACCCTGGGGTCAAATGCGGCCCGATTTAAAAGTTTGAGTGGCCCTCAGCCTCTTCTCCCTCCCAGCTCAGTCTGTCATTCATCCCCACAGGCCGGCCTTTCCCTATGCTGGCTACAGACACCAACTTGCAATTTTTTGTTTTGCCTGCCTTCCCTGCCTCCATCCATTTCCTCAGCCAACCATCCTGCCTACTCACTCCTGGCTCTGTTGCTGCAGCGTCTTCACCACCTCCTTGCATGGGAGGCCAGCATATGTGAGCATTGCTGCATCTTGGGTGCACGTGGGCCAATTCCCGGGCTGTGCAACAGCCACCGGGCTCTTGGGCACCCTGAAACCGGAGCATTTGTGGCTGATGCAGGTGCGCACAGACCACACCCTTTCTCCCCCCTTTCAGGCTGAATGGTCATCCTCCACACATTTTCACCTCCCCAAATCTGGCCCTCCTTGCAAAAAGTTTGGACACCCCTGAGGTAAGGGGTCTGTAGAGGACATGGGGAAGAATGGGAGAGTTTTTTTAAATTCCTAATAATTGCCACTGGCAGTAGAGCCATCATCATGGCACAGAACTGGGGCATTGAAAGACATCCTCCCTGCCATCTCATAGCTGCCACAGCTTTCCAGTTATGAAAGGGGTGACACAGGAGCCTCAGGAGCTGCATCATGTCTACTGGCAATTTATGGTACTAGAATTTCAGTCACCATGTGTCACTGTGGCCCTATTTATAAAAGGAATGGGAAACAGGCAGGCAAACAGATTACCATTTTAAACTAATATTACAAGTGCTGTCAAGTCCCAGAGTTCAGCAAGCTTAGTCAGAATAAGCAGGACAAAGTCTAAAAGTTGTTGTGGTAGACATCGGTGCGGAAGGATTCCCTTAAGTCACAACATGCCATTTCATTAGAAAAGAAATGTTATAGGCTTGGGGGTGGGATTAGAACAACACAGCAGATACGGGGCAGGATCCAAGTTGCTCTAAACCCTAGTTAATTTAACTCTGATCCTGAGATCAAACATTACATGTGTATCACCAGGCTTCACAGCTATAGCAAGCTGCCTCTTTTGTTAATTCCCAGTGATTCTATGTTGTCCTCTTTCCCAGTACTCACTCTATGAATGGGAACTTCCAATGGAAGAGACGCTTTATTCTGGTGATGAAGAGGGAGGATCTTCCAGTGGCCAAACTGGCCACTCCTTTACCAAGATATATGTACTTACCCGTATATACTCGAGTATAAGTCGACCCGAGTATAAGCCGGGGCCCTAATTTAAACCCCCAAAACTGGGAAAATTTATTGACTCAAGTATAAGCCTAGAGTGGGAAATGCAGCAGGGCCTGGCAACTCTTCCTTTGTGAGCTGGGTGTGTGTGCGCGATGTTTAAAATGACTTTTAGCCACCGAGGCAAGTGCTTGAGTTGGTGGCTAAAAGTCATTTTAAACATTGTTTTAAAATGACATTTTAAAAAGTCATTTTAAACATGGGGGGGTCAGGAGAAGTGGCGCACAATGTTTAAAATGACTTTTAGCCACTGACCCAAACTTGCCTCAGTGGCTAAAAGTATTGACCCACATCTGGAAGTTGAGTCATGGCTACTGGACTTCTTTTTTGAGAGATAGAAACATTCCGCTGTTCATCCAAACAGCTTCATCGGTCACCAACTTCAGGGCATCTGCCCCAAATTGCATAGCAATATGTCTGTGAAGATTCTCAGTTATCCAGGTGAGTTTATCTGGAAGTTGAATCAATAAACTCACCTGGATGACTGAGAATCTTCACAGACATATTGCTACGCAATTTGGGGCAGATGCCCTGAAGTTGGTGACCGATGAAGCTGTTTGGATGAACAGCGAAACGTTTCTATCTCTCAAAAAAGAAGTCCAGTAGCCATGACTCAACTTCCAGATAAACTCACCTGGATGACTGAGAATCTTCACAGACATATTGACCCGCATATAAGCCGAGGACCCCTTTTTTTTAGCCCAAAATTAGGGCTGAAAAACTAGGCTTATACTCGAGTATATACAGTATGTACCTTTTTCACTTTGAGGTTCACTCTAATGATAGGGCTCACATTCCAATTTTATCAAGAAATCAAGGCAAAGCGGAGGCATTTGCCCATTTCTAAACCAATCCAGACCAAAGCAAAGGAACACTAAGTGGCACTTGAATGAAATCCGGACTTTCCAAAGCACCCAACTGTGCTTCAGTGCTTAGAAATTCAGATCCGCATCTTTCATCTCTAAAATGATTGACAAGAAGACGACAGTTCCCAGCTATTGCAAGATAGGTTCATGGAAAGGCAGGGACTGAGGGAAGGGGAAGGGAGGGAGGAATCTGGTAGGGAGTTTACCTATACACTAGAAGATGAACAGTAGTTACTGGTCAGAGCGCCTTATTTCCCCCCTTTTTCATTTATTTTTCACTATGACTAGTGAAAACCAACAATTTGACAACCAACAATCTGATGACTGCAGCGTCAGAAGGGAACCTGTGGACACCCGAAAATAAGACCTCTCCAAAAAATAAACCCTAGCAGGATTTCTATGCATTTGTTAAATATAAGCCCTACCCTGATAATAAGACCTAGTGATGGGCCTGGCTATGGTTGTGTGCAGGGCTGACATTAATAAAAGTAAGACATCCCCTGAAAATAAGCCCTAGTATGTCTTCTTGAGAAAAAATAAATATAAGACAGTGTCTTATTTTCAGGGAAACACGGTACTTGAGTCCAGCCCACATTGCACAAGGAGGCACAGTGGAGAACCGAACTCCCAACGCCTGCCTCCACCATAGCCAGACACCTCCTACAACACTGAGCTAGCCAACAGTTATAATTGGGATCTTAGAACTGCAGGGCAGGACACGACTGAACGACTGAACAACAACAACAGAACTGCAGAGCAGGAAGCCACCCTGTGGATGATGGAGTCCAGCCCCTCTCAAGGAGACCCAGTGGGGAATTTGGCTCTGCAGCCAGATTCCTAACCCCCTGAGCTATTCAGGAGACCTAATCTATAAACACTGTGAACTTGTACTGGGATATCAACCGAATCAGACTGATCACTTCTGAATAATGACAGAAGAATTGCCAGAGGTTGGGAGTCTGGGACTGACTTGATGGCACACTATTATTATTCTGTTAACATACTCTTAAATCTTCCTAGGTATACAACTCAAAGTACATGTGAAAATGTATTTAGCTTTTGGATGGAATAAGAATGATCGCAAACTGCACTAGACAGCTCAGCGTGTTTGTTGCTTACAACTTTTTCTGAAATCATCAGCTTCAGTATAACTTTGAAAGGGAAGTCCTTCCGTATTAAATCCCTACCAGTTTGCACTTGGAAGCAATGCAGGGGCAAAAGCTTTTTGCTTTTGGCCCTGAAATTTAATGCAAGCATCAGTAATTGAGGTCTTAATGCCTTCTGGTGCAACTGTGATCTTATTTCAAAGGAAGAAGGTGGCCAGTCTGAAATTTCACAGCAGCCGTTTTGCTTCTGGAATCTGCAGGAAAGCTCTGTGGCACCAGGAAGCTCTCTGGCATAAACTCACACTCCACTGTGTCCTAAGTTCCGCAAAGTCTCTGATCATTCCTACTAGGAGAAAAAGGGATTCAGGTGAGATTATGCTATAATGTTAATATGGCCCCCCATAGATAAATTACTCCAGTTACACTGAATCTACAAATTCTTCAGTTTCCCTGGATTTGGCGTAAATTTAGGCAAAATGGTAATGATAGTTGCTTCTCACAGAGGGATTTGTTACCATTTTTCTTGGGAATCCATTATGGTGAGCATTCATTTATCCATTTTGCAACAAGAGTTTAATCTTGTAGCCTAGCTAGCATGCAATCTAAGGAGATGTGTGGCACTCCGATTCCACCCACCTCCCCCTGGAAGTCTCATGCAGTCATTTCTCTGGCATCTGGGATTTCTTCAGGCATCCTTCACATATCTTTATAATAACAGCTGACATGTTCTAGAAGCTAATTCTAACTGCAGTAGCCAAACCTCCTTGTGCAGAATTTTGGCATAAGTATATATTTACTTGCACGTTCCTTCATCAGGTGAGGTAGATTATTCTGGAAGAGATTTTGTTGCTGTTATCATTTTTTTCTAATTATTAATTAAGTGTGAGAGAACTGTGTTCGGAGCCCCCTTTGTTCAGCAGAGTGAAGCTGCAGTAGCGTTTCCTGTAGGCGTTTAAACCCATGTTTATCTATTCCCTGGAGCAATAAACTGGGCAGCGTCAGACCTCAAAAGCCTGGAGGCCCCAGGGTTGCTGCAGAACTTTCAGAGGGCAGTCACTGGAGTACAATATCTTTTTACTTTACCCCTGCCCTGCCTGTAGCCTGTTAATTTGTTATCAGTGTTATTATCATTGTCATCGTTATCATTATTTGGCCCTTTGGAAACCTATTCTCAGAAGAAATGAAAGTTATAATTCATTAAAAAAATTAAAAGTAAGAATAAATCTTTAGCTTTCAGGTAGTCTGTATCCGATCCACATATGAGTGGACCCCATTGCTTTTTCTGTCACCCACTGAGCTCTCGATATCCATCAGTAAACTTAACATCATCAGGCAACCTTATTTACCAGACATAGCAATTCAGTCTCTCAGACAGATGTGGCCTGGTTCAAACATGGATAAACATCCTTTGTTTTCGTCCCATTCAATTTTAGTTTGTTCCTCTGAAACTGACTGTCCCTTGGAATTCCCAGACTGCAGCTGTGTCCAGGTCATCTTTTAATCTACCTACCTAGGAAAGGGAGCCCTCAGAATGTTGATGCATTCACAGGAGATCCCCAAGACAGACGGCTATAATGTTTTTTGCATTATAGAGACTGCAGCAAGCCCAGAATTTCTTCACACCTGCCAGGCTGCTGGTGGATGTCTGTTGCATCCTGAATCAGGTTCAAGGTTTTGATGCTCATCTATAAAGACCTCCAGAGTTTGGCACCTCATTACTTATCAGAGTATCTTTTCCCAGAGTATCTTTTCCCAAGAGCATCTACCCGTATCATCTTCCTCCCAGGCAATGCTCATCCAGGTGGCTCCTCTGAAGGAGACCAGAAAAACACCAAGGTGTCAGGCATTCTCAGCAGTGTCATTAACCTTTTGGAGCCAGCTGCTGGTCAAAGTGCACCTAGCCCCCTGGCTCCCCATTTTGAGAGGCCTTCACAGGCAGCCTGATCTGCTGTCATGGTTGTGGCGTTTACCTGTATGAGAGGGGTCTGTACCGATTGGTGGGTTGGTAGACCAATGAGAGAGTCTGGGGGAATGGCTTGAGAAGATTTAAGGGATTGCTCAGCATTGCTTTAGCCCAGGGGTTGGCAAATTGTGACCTGTGGGCCACATGCAGCCCACCCCAGAGTTTTTTGTGGCCCATCAAGACAGTCAGAAAAATCTGCCTTGAACTGAGATTTCCTTCCCATGTGCGACCGAAGATTTGTCTCATATTTTCCACTAGGACAGCTATGTTAATACACATACATAGTACAGATATTCACTTTTCTGGTTGATCTGGTTCATTTCAAATTTGTTTTTGCAACAGTAAATCTATAAATTTCCAACTTTAGTGAAACTATGAACCCTCCGAAAAATGTAAAATTGGTGATGAATGTTGTGTGTTTAATGAAGAATGGACAAACAAATATTTCTTTGGTAATACAGAGAATAAAGCAGTGTGTTTACTGTGTCATGAAATGATGGTTGTATTTAAATCACTCCTGATTTCAAAAAAATTGTAGAAAAGTGTGATAGGGTACATTTGTCTCATTAAACTTATTCTAAAATGAAATGTGCTTGCAGCTATAGATGATATGAAATTCACACAATAAATAAATTGAATAAAACTTCCACTATTTTATTTAAGTTATATTTATTGATTTTTATGATACAGTTTATAACTTTTCTGAAATGCAAAGTTAACTAATGAATGCAATCATTTTAAAATGTGCAGCCCTCCGCTAACATCCACTCCCACAAAATGGCCCTGAACCAAAACAATTGCCAACCCCTGCTTTATCCAGATAGGGACCTACACATTCAGAAGAGAGAACCAGATAGGGTCTGGCACCATCTGAGAAAGACAGGGCTAAAGAAGAGATAGGATTTCTTGAGTGTCTGTGAAGAAAACTAAGTGTCTAGATTTTGGGAACTTAGGAACAGGGTATGCATTTATTCATTTTTTAATTTATGCTTCATCATGTTACCAATGATGATTTTGATTCAAATTCGTGATCAATAAACTTCTTTGATTTTTATTCAACTTAAAATGTACAGTTTGAAGACTTTAATTTACTAGCTAAGCTAGTTGGTGGTAGTAGTATAGGGGCTACAGTGGCCTTGTGCCCTGATGCCATATCTGGAAACACTTGTGCCACTGTGGCTTATGTAGCGTCATTACAGTTGTGACCGACTCTTCATGACCCCATGTCCATGAAGTTTTCTTGGCAGGAATACTGGAGTGGTTTGCCAGTTCCTACTCCACCACTGTGGCTTAATGCTGATTTATTTGATTCTTCTGCCTATGTTATGTCCATGATTGTTGTACTTTCTCTGTATTATTCCATCCTGTCAGATTTTATATTTTAACCACCCAGGGTAGTGCTGTGTAGTAATGGGCCAGTATATAAATAAAATAAAGTAAAAAAAAAAAACAAAGTAAATTGCACTTCACAGTAACCCGTTCTAGGGTTTTCTAGTCTATAGTAGTAAGAACTAGAATCATATAATCATAGAAACTACTCTCTTCTCCGAGTGGCACCCTCACCGTCTGCACCCACAATAGTGCATGTGGAAGAGCATGTAAGTAGTAAGGTAGCCTCATATACCACACATTGTCTGGTTGTTCTCAGCTGGCTCCTCATCCAGGAGGCATAATGGAGACTGGAGCTCCTGGACTAACCCACTGAGCCCCTGCCGGCTTCTACACTTGATAAGAGTCTGCATAAGAGGTGAGTCTGGAGTCATCCACACAAGAGTGAATAAGAACCAGGGAGAAGCAGCCAAGAGTGTCAGATGAGGACTCAGGAAATCTGGGTTGAAATCCCAGCTTTTCTATGGAAACCCACACAGATCAGTACTTGCTGTTTGACTCCCACCATCCATTACAGCACAAATTAGGAGTCATCAGGACCCTAAGCCACAGAGCAGAGAGCATCCCCACCTCCACAGAAGCCAAGAAGAAGAAAGACAGCACTTAAGGCCTGTGGATATCCAAAGTTGGCCTTCAACAAAGCAGTGTCATGACCCAGAAGAACAAGGGATCAGCCTGGGACCCAGACCGGATGGAAAAACCTGGTTATTTCCTACATGGCTGGAGTGTCAGAAAAGCTTAAAAATTTTTTTGGCAAACACCACATCCCTGACTATTTCAAACCCACAAACCCAATAAGGCAGAGACTCATCCACCCAAAGGACCTGACACCAAAACACAAAAGGAGCAATATAGTATATGCTGTCCAATGAAGTGAGGAGTGTGCAGACCTCTACATTGGAGAAACTAAACAGCCATTAAACAGGAGGATGGTCCAACATAGGAGGGGCAGCAGCTCAGGACCAGAATCAGCAGTACACCTCCACTTGAAGGACAAAGGGCACTCATTCAAAGAAGATGATGTACACATATTAGACAAAGAACATAGGTGGTTTGAGAGAGGGGTCGGGGAAGCCATGCATGTGAGCATTGAAAATCCTTCTCTCAACAGAGTTAGGGGGCTCAGGCACAGTCTATCTGCTATTTATCAGGCTGTGCTTTCAACAATACCCAGACAAATCAAAAAGCCTTCACCACCAAGACATATATGTTTCAGCCCCTTAGGCCATTGTCCACCTTAAGGCTATGGATACTATTGTCTACCTAATGAGCCTATTCAGGCCATTTTTCATCTTATGAGCCTATTTCAGACCAGGGTGACAAGAGGTCAAAGCGGACTATAAGATGGAGGGCTTGCAACTAGCTTCTCTCAGACTGATGAGGCTGTTTGGATGATCAGTGAAACGTTTCTATCTCTCAGGAAAAAGAAGTCTAGTTGCCATGACTCAGCCTCCAGACCATCCTCACCTTGATCACTGCACCCCATCATTTACCTCAAAAGAATTTCCATAGGGTGAAAACACTAAATGGCCAAACGACCCCCACAACAGCCATCATCCATGTGAAAGGGGAAGGTGGGGACCGCAGCCCTGGCCTCCAATGGGGGGGGGGCGAGAAGGGTCCTGCCTGGCGAGCGATCAACAGGCGCTTCTGGCAGGAGGAACATCGGAATTTCCGCTCCAAGCCCGTGGAAGACGCTTCGGAGCTCCCCCGATCTGCCCTGATTCTGTTCAGGAAAGGGAGGATCCCCCTGGACAGATGTGGGTGGCAACTCCCCCCTCCCCCGGTATGCCGTTTCCAGGTTCTGATGATTATCTCCTGAAAGCGATACCCTTCTGTAAAACCGGTCTTGCCGAAGCCTTGTCTGCGGGCCTCCCCACGGCCGCCTCCCCGAAGTATATATTGGGAACAGACTTGGAAGAGAAGAAAAGGAGGCGGCGATCCGCGTCGCAGGCATGCCTCCTCTGTGGCCTTCTGCCGTTCGCCGGCTTGTAAGCCCGGGCGGCCACCGCAACCCCATTCCTCTTCTTCTTCCTTCCTCCTCCTCCTCCTCCTCCTCCTCCTCCTCCTCCTCCTCCTCCTCTGCCGCCGCCGCCGCCGCCCCGCCCTCGCGCGGGATGCAGCTGCGCTCGGCCCGCCGCTGCCGGGCTTTCCCAATGCCTGGTGCGTGGCATCTGCCCTCTTCCAACAGAGAGCATGGATGGGGCGGAGGAGAAGGGAAGGCACGATCCCAAGCCCCGATCAAGGCCCAGCCTCCGCCACACCACCCTTGCGCGGCTGCCTGCCCTTTGCTCGACCGACAGGCGACTTAGGGCAAGACTGGCCCTCCCGTCGTCTCTCATCCCTCACCCCCCGCAAACCCATCCCATCCCATCCCATCCCATATCCCCGTGCACGGACTCCAAGGGTTTCTGAGCCAGGTCGCTGCTCACTTAAGGATCCCACGCGGCCCCACGCAAGAAAGAGGTCAGCCAAGAGTGGGGAAGCGAGGCAGGGTCTGCGGTTTGAGGACACCCCCCCCTCTCCAGCCGCGCTTGGAGAAGATGGAAGGACTGGGCTTCCCGGACGGCCTACAATGGGCGGGAGCTCAGCGTGCCCATCGGGTGGCAAGCATGTGCCTTGGGGCGGTTCTCCTCTACAAGCCCTGATAAAACAAGGAGAAAGGGCTCTGGGCCAAGTGAGCGGAACACAAAAGAAGCACGGAGCCCAGGACATTTGGTTGCACGTGCTATCCAAAACCTGTATTAAGTATAACACTGTAATGTTCTGGTCCCAACCCCACTTTTTCCGTTGGGGCCTACGGTTTGTGCGAAGGATCCCGCTGCTTTACCAAGTATCTCTGGCATTCTGGACTTCATCCGCTTCTGTCTGGTTTGCTCTGGAGTGAATGCACGATGTCCAATGGTGCCTACTCTCAAGAAAGCGCACTGAGGATGGGAGCCAGCTTGTCAGTCCACAGAAGCCGCGGAGCAGAGCCACGCGCGGCCCACGCTCAACCCAGCCCGGCCGGCTGGACAGAGAAGCCGTTTGCGGAGAGCTGTGGCGGGTTAGGGAGCCACTCTTTTCGGGGAAAACAGGCCTCGTTTGTCTCCCTGGAAACGGCGCTCACGGGAGGGAATTTCGCCGAAGCCGTTCTCTCCCGCAACTCCCCAACATCCCTGAGAAGTGGAACCTGGACGGGGTGCGCCGGTTGTGTTTTCGTTGCAGCTCCAGGGAAGCAAACAGAATTGGGAGTTTCTAGATTTCCTCTGGCTGAATGGTCCGAATCCAGGGACGGCGGGGCTGAGCAGGGCACGTCGCCGCCGGCTGGTCAAGCAAGTGATGTCACTTTGCTCGACAGACAGGCGACTTAGGGCAAGACTGGCCCTCCCGTCGGGCGACCTCACTTCTCTTTCTCCAAAGATCAGTGTATGGAGGCGAGGAACCCACTTGCCAAGTTAAGGGTACATATGGACGACATCTGTCTTCCCGTCGAAGATCTGACGGTTAAATCCGGACTGGGAACCCTTGAGGACCCAAGCATCTACAGAAAGGAGGGACTGGAGGCGACAGAACTGGGCAGCTCTGCTTAGCCTAGACGTCCACTAATGAGTTGCGCAGTAGACAGTGCTCTGAGTTGCGGATCTAAAAAAAATGTTAGCCCAGGTGAGTCCTGGTTCAAGAAAAATAAAGTGGGACCACGACCCCAAAGCGCGACTTAGCGCACTAAAGTTGTACCTAGGTCTAGGGGTAGTGTGAGAGTCACTCTGAGCATCACCGACCGTGTCCAAAAGAACACCCCCCCCCACACACACACACGTCTCAGCGCTCCAAAGGCCAAGCTCACTGGCAGCAGCATCACTGCCTGGTCTCACCGGCGCGGCTATTGGCAGCACATGTTTTTCAAATTGGTCACTAGTCCTTTGCTAGGCAGGTTTGCTCAACCGGCCTACATTCACACGTTATACGGGAAAACACAAAACAGAAACAGAAACCCACCACTGCTCCCTACTCCCTCAATAAGAAGTTACTGCCAATATGGGGTGTATGACAAGTCAACCTGTATAATGAACCTTCCCATATTGAGATTTTTAAAAGTGGAGCGCCTAGACAATTTTAGAAACACGCCAAAAGAAAACCATTGTTGGAAGAGGCTTGCTCAATTCCAGTCAGATATGCAGTACCTCCCTACCGCAGCGATCTAACGCCATTAATTGGAGTCTTGTTTAGTACAATGGGAACCTTTTTTTAGAGCAAAAGAAAGAAAAACTTGTAGTTCAGTTATCTTAGCTCTAGACACGTCCACGATATTTCTGTTCCAGTGCAACACGTTTCTTAAATTGAATGTGGGTGCATATTATATTCAAGGCAATGTTTTATAATCTGCTCCTCTAAACCAATTTATTCCTGAGTTGTCCTGTTAATTCATCAGGACAAGACCAGACCCAGTACTTTGTACACCAGTGATTTATTCATCCGCATAATTCCTTAGATCTCTTTAAAGCGTTTGATAATATTTGCATGGAGATCATAACGAATTTTCAAGCAAGCAGGTTTTAATGTGTGCCAGTTTCATTCTGCGGCCCAGTTAGGATGGGAGCGGAAAACATGCATTGGAGGTCCCTATAATATGCTTGCGGTTTGTCTCGTCTGTGTAGAAAACATACCAGCATTTTAAAGAAAAGGTGTGTTGAGAATTAACTACATATAACTAAGATGTGTGATTTCAGTGGATAACCACGGAGCAAATTTTACTAATTCACCCTTCACATGGAAAGCTGACTCACTTCGGCAGTAAATCATCCTTCCTGGTTCTGTTGGGGGGCACAGACAGGCCGGTTTAAAATCCGAAGGGCAAGGAACAAGACCAGAATCGAAGAAGTGGAAACATTAGCGGTCATTTCTGGAGGGTATCGTGTTGAATAGCTGTGGCACACACCAAACCAAAACCCAGGGAATCTTGTGGCTCCTTAAAGACTGGCAAGTATTACGTTTTGACATATTGAAGCCCGCTTGAATGGATGCATGGGGCGAATATCAACAGCTCTTTGTCTTGACCGATCTGGAGGCAGCCTCCCGTTACTGAGGTTCCCTGAAATCATGTGCCTCAAGTCCACGGAACGGAGTAGTACAAGAGATACACAAACAATTGCCTCGATGTTTTCAAATCCGCATCCTCATCATCTTGGAAGCAACGTTCTTGGTCCGCTCTTTGTGCTAGCAGCAATACTCGGAGGAGCGGACCAGACCCCTCTCGCCTTCACTCCGCCCTCTCCCAAGGGAAACCAGCAGGCACATGCCCTTCCCTTTACACCGTAGCAGCAGGAGCTCAGCTATTTCATTTCAGCGCGGAAGAACTTGCTGGCTAGCCATGGATGACCCTAATCGCCGTCAGTAGTAACTAGGTCGATAACCAATGGAAATCCTGCCACAAGTAAAGGCTTGAGGCAGCCACCTCTGGCTCTCAGCAAAGAGGCACTGAGCACGGGGAGTACGGGACTCCTCCTTCCCATTCACAGGGAGAACGCGCGGATCCCAAAAGGAATGGACGAATATACTGTGGTTTGTTTGTTTGTTTGTTTGTTTGTTTGTTTGTTTGTTTGTTTGTTTTGGGATGCATTTATGGCTGGAATCGGATACCAACTTATCAACCATTAAACCTCATTGAAATGACTGAGCCTCTCTTCCGGTATAAGATCCTCTTTTTTGCGGGGGGGGGGGCAGGGGAGCCACGGCTACTGAAGTCGGCTTCGGACTGGACTTCTTCAGCAGGCGCGCCGGGGACCTTGCTGCCTGGCTGGGACGCCCAGGGGACGAGGGAGCGGAGCCGACTTCCAGGCCCTGGCTCCAGCCCTGAATTGGTCTGGATGCCCCACGAGCGCAGACAACGTGGACCTACTAGCCGCCTGAAGCTCAGTAGAAGGGCGCTTAGTTAAACATCAGAGGGACAAAGGTCAAGATGAGAGAAGTTGCGGCAACGTCGTCGTTTGCCAACCTTAATTTGAAACACAGACATTTCGAACTCGTGCAGTCCTGCGTTTTGAACTCGCTTTTATCCTGGCACCATCCACCGGACCACAGGAATAAAACCGAGCTTGCTTCCACGGTTAAAAACACATTGGCCTGGAAGCTTTAATGTTGTCACGTAGAGTCGGTCACGACTGTAACGACATCACACACACACACACACACACACACACACACACACACACACACACACACACACACACACACACACACACACACACATTAAAGCTGTAAGATGTCCCTCAATTCCCTGTTCTCAAACTTGAATATGTCTTAATTGTACTGGACTGTATATTGTCCCTCATTACTGTAAGCCGCCGGGTCCTTTTCCAAGGAGAAAGGCGGGGCAAAAATACTCTAAGTAAGTAAGTAAGTAAGTAAGTAAGTAAGTAAGTAAGTAAGCAAGTAAGGGAAGTACATGTGCATGTTTAAAATGCAAAGAATGAGACGATCGTATGTAACATGCATTTCCCCTTTCCCCATGAACAAATGTTTCCACAAATAATGGGAAATTGTCCCCTGTCTCTTGACTGCCCATCATGCACTGAAGCCTGAGGCCCAATCGTTGTTGCACAAGGAGATTTAAAACTATGCCCAACAAATAATTAGCCTCTTGCCTTGATTCACACCTGGGGGCGCCATGTGCACCTTGATCCTATACAGCTTATTTGTTAGGATACCAACTTATCAACAATTAAGCCTCATTGAAATGTCCAATAACGTACACCCCCCCCAAACAGACACCTGGTCATTAAATCCTACTGATTTCGGGATACAGCACACTAATAGTTCAGAATGGGAAGCCCAACGCCCATTGGTGCAAAGGCGGCAGATAAGATTCTAACGCTGAAGATTCCCCCCCCCCATCTGTAAACAGGTACTACAATCGTGCCATAAAGACAGCTGATGCCTGAGTGTCTGCGTTCAAGCCCAGTTCTCTGTTGCGGGGATAATATCCAAAGGGTTCACTCTTAATTGCCTTACTCCCATTGGAGGAAATCCCACTGGAGACCGTGCAATTAGTTTCTTAAACATCGGACATAATTCTAGCACAGCGTGTACAATGTATTCGCAACGGTTTTTAATTAGAAATCGCTCACAAATAACTTTTTTAAATAGGCAAGACACCGCCGGTCCTTTTAAAGAGAAAGGAGGGGTACAAATATTTTCAAGAAAGAAAAAAAGAAACAGTCAGTCAGCCAATCTAAACCCATGCAACCTTTGAGATCTTTATGTTTTGTCACCAGTCGAGTACCGGGAGATCTTCAAAACTTCACTGTTGTGCTTTTCGGGTTCATCTAATTATTTGCTCCAGTCCGGATTGCCCAATGGCCAACTTTCTTCCGCTTGAACGCGGATATTCAAATATAAATTGCCCCTGAAGTCAATGGAATAGCAACAGAAACGTATTTAGAGTGTAAATTATGAAGATGTAAAAGGCAAGATTTTGGAGATGTTTGGTTTGGTTGCTGAGCAGAAGCGATCCAGTTGATGAAGCAAGACAGCAGCAGAATTCTGCCTTCAGAAGCACGTGGCATGTCACCTTACAGTGAAAAGTCCATGGCCACGCTGTATACCAGGAAGTTGTCCCGTACAAACTCTTAGACGAACAATTGCGCAAGAGCAGATAATCCCTGTATTTCAGATTGAGGCTTGGGTAAAAGAATTTGGTGAAGGATGGTTGGTGTAGCCATATGGCGGGCGATTAAGCCGCTGCTTCACATGAGAGATGCACGGAAGCTAGGTGGCGCGCGTCTCTCTCTCTCTCTCTCTCTCTCTCTCTCTCTCTCTCTCTCTCTCTCTGTGTGTGTGTGTGTGTGTGTGTGTGTGTGTGTGTGTGTGTGTGTGTGTGTGTGTGTGTGTGTGTGTGTGTGTGTGTGATACAGAGAGAGGGGGGAGGGGGGAGTCGCCTTGCACAGCTCCATCCCCCTTTTCGGGCCAAGAGGCTCTGTACCCTAGACATCTTGAAGCTTAAATAACCGTCAGGGGCGGCTTGTTAACTGCCTGGCAGCCAAGTGCCTCGTTACGCCTGATTGCGCTAATTGCTTTGAAATAGGATATATTATCTATAATTATAGAGATCTTGGAGGAGACGGCCAGCCGAGTGCTTTCATCTTGCCCAAGTGCATCAAAATGTCGCGATCACATTAATTTGGGCCACTTGAAATAGTGGCTTCCTTTCATCCAGCCTTTAAAGAGCCAGCGGTGATTTTTACTTTTATTTTACTTTATTTATTTTTTATTTTTTATGTTTTTTGGCGGTGTGAGTTGGGGGGGAGGTAGAAGGGGAGCGAGGTTTTGTTTTGTTTTATTTTCTGTTGTGTTGCTTATGCTTGGCCGGGAGAGTCATTAAGCTCAGGAGTCCCCAGTGTGAAGTGTGTACCGAGGAGAGGAGGGAGGAGTGCGGGTGGAGAACCGTCCATCCGCCCTGTTTTATTTTTGGTAAGGAATCTGCAGCTTCTCAAAGAGCGGTGCAGTTTGAAAACCTCAGTGTAGAGGAAGGAAGGAGGATATCACTAAGTAATTTCATGACGATTCAAGCGTCTCCTTCTGCCCTACCCCCCGTTTCAATACATTAGCTTCCTCCAAGAGAGGTAAAAGTCTCAGAAGTAAAATCTTTTGAAGTCTTGTGGAATTCCGTGAGACAGATTTCTAGGTAGACGTGCGTAAGATTAGGTGCAAAGTGTACAAATCTGCAGTCTTAATGAAACAGGAGCAAATGTGCTTAAGATCGTGGATGCCAAGGCTGTTCAGTCTTGTTGGGGTGATTCAAGTCTACGAGAACTGCACATGCCTACCTGGAAACATGGTTTTCAGAGCGACACGCTCACTAAAGGAGCCAGGAGGACTCCAGGGGTACCCGTGGCTTCGTCGTTTTACTTGCTCTCCTCCTGGCTTAATTAATACCTGTCGATGCGAGGCCGAGAAAAGGAAGAGCCGCGTGCGTGCAGGAACGCTTCCTCACAGAATCCATCCCTAGACCTGACCTCACCTTGCGGCTGATGGATTACTCGAGGGCACATGGTCCCCACCGTGATAATCACAGTATTTGTGGCGGGAAGAAGTATGAACGGTTTATAGCACGCCAACCATCTAGCTCACCAGGAAAACGGAAGGGCTTGCACGACAAAGCTGCGCTTGAAAAGGTGTGACAGTTTCACTTGGTTTGGCGGTAAATCTGAACCAGGAGTATAGACATCGTTCACCGGATGTTGCACGTGTTCCAGTAAAGAGACGTGAAGGGATCAGTTACGGCCAGCCCTGTACTCTCTGAAGCGGTGGGGGAGACCCACGGGCCAAGGAGTAAGTTCTCCTGCTCCAGTCCGGCAAAAAGGAACGGGAGACAGTTCCCGTTCCTTTCCACGGGGCTGACGCAGGAGAATTTCCAGAGGTTTAAGAGCGAGAGACAGGCACTGTTGAGACCTTGGACCTCTCCCCCGCTGATCTCCCTCGGGAGGTGCTCCGGGACTGGGAGCGCCCTGCCGGGCTGCTTTTCCTCCCTAAATGTCCGAAGGGAAGGAGAGCTGCCTTTCTCGGGGCTCCCTCGCGCAAGCGTCCCACGAAATCCTGCTCTCACTTTAACCGTCTGGAGCAGCAACGATCCCACCAGATGACGAGACATCCAGCGAATTCCCTGAAGCGCCCCGGCAGTTCAGTTTGGCCTTGGAAGTATCGGCGGGGTATTGGATGGCTCAGTCAGCTCCCTCGGCCGGACCTTGTGGCAGCCCCGCTCCGGGAGCCTGACCTGCCTGATAGAGTTGGTGGGAGGAGGAGGAGGGGGGAGCAATGTACACCAAGGCGATCTCATGGGGCGGGGGGGGGGGAGAGAGAGGAAGGATATAAATGAAGCAAGTAAGCAGGTAACTGTGTCTGACGGTGGTTTAAACATAAGTGATCGCGTGAATGGGCTGTCTTAAACTGCACTACGTCTGGCGAGAGGAGACCCGAAAGTGCTGGCGTGCCCCACATCCAGAGAAGGGCAATCCTTGGATAAACCAACCAGCACGCGGGCGTTGTTTGTCCATTCCAGCGACACCGAGAAGAGAGGCCCTGAGAACCTTGTGAGCCGGCGGGGCAGGACAGGAGGCTCCGGATGAGGCTGGTGGCGCAGGCCGTGCTGGCTCTAGACTTCCATCCAAGGAGGTGGCATCACGTTTCCCTTCGGATCCCTGCGCTGCCTTGTGCCGTAACTGATGACATGAGGGGGATCCTTAGGAGACATTCCGGACAGGATTCCATCACAGCGCTTGGGCTTAGAATAGGTGTGGAGTTCCGTTATTTTCAGTGGGGTTTGTTTCCAAGTAAAAATATTTAGCAGGGCTGTATTTTACTGCACCTCTGTTGGAAGCTGAGACTTTCCCCCATCACAGCATCAGCTGCAAAGCTGTTTCTGTTTTGTAATTTAGGTTATATATTATTTGCACTCAAGAAGACCTAGGAAGGTGACTTCCCGACACGACACAAACATCCCCCCTCCCTCGGGAGATGTTAAAGAACAAATTGGCCTAGACGAGCATCTCTCAGGCTGTGACAACGAGCATCATAAAAATTTCAGCGAAATATCCTTCCATGTTGCGCTGAAACCCCACTCGATTTCGATGCCAGCGTATCAAATTGCCCCATCCCCCTCCAGCCAATAAACCATCTCCTGAAATTGTTCCTTCTAGTTTAACTGTGTAAAAGACGCTAGCGGCTCTGGAGGAAGCCCCGTTGGTGTGGGCGTGTAAAAAGACCATCATGGGGGCCGGCTAGGACGTTTATGGGGTCGGATTAAAATTAAAAGACCAGGAAGGAGGGCAAGAGCGTAAATTCGCCTGTCCTCGCCAGGAGGAAAGGGACTGCTCCCTCCCTCGCCCCCGTCCTCCTCCTTGCAGTTCCAGATGCCTCCGCAGAGGCACCCCCGCCTATCGGAGACCCCGGCACTTTGGGCGACCGCTTCCCGCTCCACGGGCACCGCGCAGGGTCCTCTTGTCCTCAAGGCGGCCGGGCTTTCCTCGGCGCCGGCGACATCCTGGCACTGGCTCCCGAAGGGGGGGGGTTGGGGTTGGGGTTGGGAACGGCTTCGGGCTGAGCGAAGACCCCCCCGCGCGCGCCTCTTTCCTCCCATGTCCGATTCTGGTCGGAACAACGGCGAAGGGCTGGGGAGGCGAGGGCGATTTGGAGGGGGGGGGGGGGGGCAGGGAGAGAGCACAATGAACAATCTTTCCTTCGGTTGCTAACTCCGCCGAGAGTCCGGATCCGAAGGCACTGCCGTTGGGAACCAAAGGAAAAACGCCTGCCGTTTTTTGAGGGGGCGAGGGAGGGAGGGAGGGAGGGAGGGAAGATAATCGGTGCCTCCCAAGGCTGTAGGGTGCGGGGCGGGGGGGGGGAGAGTGATGGAGAGGCGGGCTTGTCCGAGCCAGCTAATTTCGCCCGGCTGAATACGCCCGGTGTCCCAGGGTTCCGGCGCCTTTCTCCCTTGATGCGGGTTAACGTTCTCAATAGTCCCCTCCAGCGGGAGCCTTTGATGCCGCCGCCGCTGGCGCCTAAAGACAACATCACTTGTCTGCCTATTAGAAGCACTGACTAATCGTGACAGATTGTTTATTCTCGCAATTAGCGATGCGGCCGCTTCTCCGAGTAGCCGCTCAGCTGTTGCCTTGGACCGAACCGGCCTTCCCTTTCTAAAGGGGCTCGCTGGCAGCCCCGGGCGGGGGGGGGGCGGGGGGCGAGGCCGCGGGGGGGGGGGGAGGATGGGCTCTTGCTTGGTTCCCACCGACCTGGGGAGCGGGCTCTGGCTACGGGGGTCGGACGGAGGAGGGAAGGAGAGAGGCGACGCCCGTTTCGAGAGAGAAGGGCCCACGGATGGAGCTGGAGATCACATTTAAGTAAACCTGAAACCCACGTCGTTTAACTGAACAAGTACTTTGATTTAACGGTTCTAAGAGAGAGGAGTGACCTAAAGCGGTTCAGCCTTATCTCCCGAAACCATTTCCAAAAGAGATACATAAGTTCCCACACATTCCCTGAGCAAAAGGAACCGAAAAGCTGTTCACATTAGCGCTGGTTTAAGCCGGAACCGTAAACACAGTCCGTGGGCTGCCGGAGGCTGCGAACGATCCCTTGGGAAGGAATGCCGGCTCGGTCTTGAAAAAGTAACTGTAAAGTAATCTCCATTTAACTTAATGACATTTACTCCTGAGTAAACTGGCAAAAGGTTATGCCGCCTCAGCTGTTAGTGAGCTCCGCGCAACTGACCCTCTGCCGGAAGGTTCCTTGGGAACGCGGCCCAGCCCCCTCCCACGACGGGCGGCCTCTTTGACAATAACGACCAGCTGGAGAGGGTGAATTTCGCTCCCTTTGTCTCCCGGGCCCTAAAATAAACTGCACCAGCTTGGTAAATTTGACTACTATCCGAATAAGTAACTTCTGTTACAGTGTTTTACGTTCCCCAGTGAAGCCTAAGACGCTGCTCTTGTCACCTCTTGATTTATCTCCACAGTAAATATACGCGGATAATATGTATTTGAAGTGAATATAATTTTCTTTGATACCAAACATATTTGTTTTAAAGGTATGCCTCAAATAATTTGCTGGCGTCTTTACCCTGCCCACTAATGTATGAACAACATTTTTGTGATACTACCAAGATCATAAACTATTTTCCTATTTAGGCATCCGATGCTTTTTGTATCCCCTTCGCACCCTCTGCCTTACAGAATGTCGTGCCTCCCTCATGCGTTGTGGGTAGTACTAAATCAGAATAATGCATTTTAACCCTGCAGATTTGGTGGGAGTTAAGCAGAGATTTCTGAAGAAATTTCAGACTTCAAGGGTTTGCTTTTTCTTGTGTCCTTAAAAATAAACCTTGCCTTAAAAAGTAACTGGTATCCTGGACTTTACTTTCCTCTGTGTTAATGATAATGACAATGATGTAGATCAATAAAATGTTGGAAACAAATACATTGTGTGTCCAAACTCAGATTTGTGTATATTAACAAACTGAATAAAGCCCATAAATAGAGCAATAAAAATAAAAATAAAAATAAAAATAAAAGCTCTGTCCTTCAGGAGCTGGCAAATTATAATTGATGGGTGAACAGAGACAATAGGAGAAAAAGAGAGGGAAGGATAACAGCAGCAACAAAAATAGCTGCAAGGAAGGACAGTTAGATTTGTCTTGATTAGGGACCAGTGGGAGAGTCCAACATGAAGCTTGAAATCCCACCCACCCACCGTATCCCTGAAACTATCTGGGTGATCTTTTCTGTCAACCTGCCCTATTTTTCAGGTTGTCGGATTCCTCAGAGCAAAATGTAGGATGAGATTGTAATGGCACAAGTAAGGTCAGTCGGCGCTAGGATTACAGTTCATTCTTGAGCCACAGTTATTCAGCTACTGGATGGGTGTACGTAAGAACCCCAAAACATTCACTCACCCCCCCCCACACACACTAAATTATTGTTCCTCTCTTCATTCGTGTATCAGCAAACCTAGTGCCGCCGTGATTGTGACGTCCCTCCCTGCCTCCCTAAATGAACATAATCTCCTGTCTTCCGCGGGTCCAGTTAAATAGACAGGAGCTCTGCAGTCCCTCCCTTCAGATAATTACCCTTAAATGACGGCAAGAGGGCTCTTGTGTTTCGCCGAGATTAGAGCCCCGCAGCTATCAATAAACTTTTCCCAGCAAGCGACCAATCCCATTATGAGACCGAGTTGTGCCTTTTACTGCACATCCGTCTTGGTCACCAGGATAAGGGATCGTAAAAAGCATTCATGAAACAAAATCTCCTTTTTGAGACCTTAATGGGTCGGGACTAGAGGTTAGACTTCCTGTTGGGCATTAAAGCTTAAATCTCTAGGCACGTTTGTAATTATCAAATGAAACGAACCCGTCGCTACATTGTATATCTTATCTGCAGAAACACACATCAGAGGGACATATTTTGCCACAGTTCTTTGTTGTTGTTTGTTTGTTTGTCTATTTGCCTGTTTGGAAAACTGACGGAAACTAGGTTTTTTTCTGCATTAATCCCCCCCCCCCCAATTTCCGTATGGAGGAAATTCACAACTATTTCAGCGCTGTTCAAAATAAGAAGTTTGGATGAGTTTAGTCAAAAAATGGAAAGATCACAAAAGAGAATTGGAGGAATCCTTATCGGAATCTAGTATGGCATCCCTGTGGGGGTTTTTTTAACCGTTGTTTGCCTGTTTGTATTTCCATCTGTTTCCGAGAAAAGTTGTTCAGGACATGGGCAGTTTTCGTTTTCGTCAAGGCACACTACAAAGTGAAAACCACGGATATAACTTTCCCCCCAACTGAAATCAATCATCCTTGTATGAGCTGATCCTGGGCTCAACAGGCGTCGAGGGAACACCGGGGCGGGAGAGCTAATCGCTTTTCGTTTTTCTCTCACGCCTAGAGGAGCGCACTCGATTAAATGTAGGGTTGCTTTCAAAGACGAAAAACGCTCACATTTAGTTGCCTAATATTTCGATGCCGTTGATCGGAAAAGAAAAAGTAGGAAAATAAACATAAGGATACGAAGCGAAACTAAGGCTACGTAACGGAGCTGCTGCACTTTCCGTTACAGGACGGGGTAGGGGGAGTCAGAATCAGAATAAAACAAACAAAACCCCGAGGTGGAACAGAATGCAATCTGGTGTGAGCTGGAGCCATTCGAAAGACGAAAGTCAGCCGCACATTTGCTGCTACGGTAACAGGCCAAGTTTCCCACTCGAGTCGCCGCCCCCGCAGTTCCCCGCACGGCCAGGGAGCGAGCGAGCGAGCGAGCGACCCGCCGGTGACACCGACTGGCCGAGCGCCGGCTCGCTCCCTCCTCGCGCCCTCTCTTGCGCGTCGCGTCCAATGGGAAGCGAGAGAACCCCCCCTGGGCGCGCGGATTGGCTGCCGGCGGAGTTCCCTTCGCTTTATTAACCAGCCCCGCGGGCGAGTGGGCCTGGGCCGGTGTCGCCAAGGAGCGCGGACTCCTCGTGGCTCCGACGGCGCCCCCTTCCTTCTTCCTCCATGCCCGGCCGCGGCGGCCTCTGCCTCAGCTCCTGCCCAAGGCTGGCCGCCGCATGGCCCCAGGGCTGGCAATGACTTCTGTCCAGAGCGGGCTCCGAGCGGAAGAGCCGCCCGCGCCGCCCTTCGCCAAGCCGGCTCCGGCGGGGGGCCCGGGGCCCGCCAGGAGGGGCGAGCAGGAGGAGGAGGAGGAGGAGGAGGAGGAGGAGGAGGAGGAGGGGGAGGGCGGCAAGAAGAAGAAGAAGCAGCCGCCCCCGGCGGCCCCGGCTCTGCTGCCCTTCAGCGTGGAGGCGCTCATGGCCGATCGCAAGAAGCCCGGCAGCGGCAGCGGACGGCGAGACGACCCGGGCGGCGGGGCCGACCTGGGAGGGCCCTCCTCGGCCCACCACCGGGGCACCCGGAGCCCTCGCGTGGGGGGGCCTTCCGCCGCGGCGGGGCCGGAAAGGCCGCCCTCCCCGTTAGCCGTGGCCAGCCATTTGGCCGTCGGGGGATTAGTGACGCTGCCCGAAGAGGTGCTGCTCAAACCGGAGAGCCCCGAGAAAGCGGGACGGACGCCCTGGATGCAAAGCCCCCGCTTCTCCCCGCCGCCTCCCAGTAAGTGGGGCCGCCGCCGCCCAGCAGGGCAACCTGGAAAAGGGGAGCGCGCGCGCGCGCGTGTGTGTGCGCGGGAGGGGGCGGCGGGGGGGGGCGGCGGGGGAGGAGGAGGAGAGGCGACGCAGGACAAAGTAGCAAATGACGAGCGCACCGTCGCTCACGTCCCAGCTGAGTAAAAGTACTTGGATGGCACATCGACTTGGTTTACTTCCAAGTAACCGTTTTGAGGGTAGGAAATGTGTTCCCTGGTGGCGTCTCTCCTGGAGCTTCGTGCCCAGTAAACAAACCTGTATTACCTCTGCCTTAAGGCACTGACTCAAATGCTCAGGAACCCACCCAACCCCCAACGTGTTTAAGTGGGAGTAAGAAACATCCGTGTGTAAGGGGGTTCCATTCCCCGCTGCACTCTTCTCCGGGATTTTTAAAAAAAACGCTGTGGGAAAATTGCAGGGTCTCAGGTCCCCGCCCCCCATAAAATGAACCACTTCTGAGTAGTCAGAATTCAGTTGATGGTACAACATGATGATGATTACTAAACTAAAAGTCCCTTTCAACGGGACTTGCTTCCCATAAGAGTGTTACAGGACAACTGTGTTCTTGACAAATCTTAACTGAGCCTTAAGTGTCTTGGAAGCTGATATCAGGGATTTCTTTACAAGTACATTTAGGGCCGCATACAAAAAAGCTCCATAAAACGAATTACTTTCTCTGTTTGACTCCTTGACAGAAGTTAAACTTCTTTCAGTCTAATGGCGCTTAAGCTGATGATTAGATTGGCATGAGCTGGAGGGACGGGAGAATTTTGGGCACAGCTCAGGCTTCTCCAGTGCCCTGTTCTGGTGTTTGGATCGTCGTCATAGCCTTTCAGACTGTAGAATCTGCCTGTAAGCTTCTGTCGCCTAATCCCAAGGATCAAGGCCCCTGTCCTGCCTACACTTACCACAGAACCGGTACTGGCCAAGGTGACAAGGGAATGTCTCCCTGGATTTTACTGGGAAGCAGGTGGCATAAGTTTTGGATCGGTAAGCAGTCCAATAAGACCAGCCCCCCCCCCACCAGTACTCAATGGCTTCTGGCCTTTTCTGACTGGGAGGAGCCCCTCTTCCGGGCTTATGATGAAGTCTTAAACTGCTATTTTTATAATCTCCTGGAGAAACAAGATGTTAACTTTAGTGCAAATAAGTAGCAATAAAAGGAAAAGCAAGTAAATTATAGAGCTGAGTCATCAGGAAATCCAGTAAGTCCAGACTACCTTTCTTCTACCTTAGGCTATATTGGCCCTTGCAGTCACTTGGAACTGTGTGCACCATTGTACTAAACATGTTGATTTTGCAGTTAAATTCCAGAGTAACAGTATAGTTTACTTCCAAGCTTAGGGTTTTTTATTTTAGGATTTGAAGGTATGGGAATGCATGCAGATACAAAAAACTCAACTTCCCTGCAATGGGCATCTGATGGTTCTTTGATTCACTTTCTGTATAAGTCACAGTGAGTGGTTTTCACAGCAGCAGCTTCTGTTTAAGCGCATTTAGGAACAGCCTTTATGCAAGAAGAATTTAACAGGATCTATTCCTTGAGTTGGAGTGTTCCTTCACCCAACTGCTGTTCTGCTTCCCCCACTCCATTGACAGAGGATTGCCTGGCTCAGGGTTATAAGAGATTCTGAAGCACCCGAAACTGATCTGACTGCATCCAAAACAGTTTCTAGTATTGTTAAAAGTGTTGTCTTCAATGTGTGTTTCAGAAAAGTTCACTTCTCATTTCCTGGCATCCTAGCTGTTACAGTTTCATAGTAGGCTGTTTTTGATTTGAGAGGTGATCTCTTTGGTTCCAAATGATACGTCAAAAAATAAAACTAAAAAGTAGGGTTCCTCAGGCTTTACAGTAGACCTGGGTGACTGTGGTTTAATTAAGCCTTTTCTTTCTTGTCTTATTTTTGTCTACCTAAAAATAAATTATTTGGAAATTATAAAAATGATTCGAGTCCACTCGTATTCAACAGTTGATTTTAAGATAAATTTTATTGGGTTAGGGTTTTCAACAGCTAATAATCTTTTTTAAAAATTACCATTCCAAATTATTATAAAGGAAATCTCATCCATATTTTTCATGTTAGTATATCAAGGAAGAAGTATTCAATTCAGTGTTCCTCTGCTTCAGTGCTAAATAAATGAATGGTGAAGATGTGTAAGGAAAAATAAAAACACTTTAAAAAACTGCACTTAAAATGCCATATGCAGTATCTTAACTCCCCACCTCTACCAAGTTAAAGTTAAACATATGACAAACATTTCTTGATAATTCACATTGTGCCATATTGTATGTAGGCAGCCTTGGAAGGCTCCGTTCCCCCATTGGAAGTATTGTTTCAAAGATACAGCAAGGTGTGCTTCTCCTTCCTTTAGCGGTAGTCCTTCAGAAGTGTTTCCAAGTGGATTGTATATATATTATTTTCTTTACTGCCCACTGACAGCCCAACCCTGTGCAATTTTTCGTTTACAACTCGAAAGCCAGCCTCACCGGGTTTAATGGAATTTATTCCTTTGCTGAGTGCACGTGTGAGTGCCGTCCTTGTTACCATTTTCTATTAATGGGAATACATAAACCAGCTATCAGTGTTTCATGTTGGGATTTTTTGGATTGAATTGTTTTTGAAGCTGCAGTTTTAGAGAACAGTTTCTTGGAAGTTCCCTTGCATCAGCTGAACTTATTTAGACGCTAGTGTATGCAGGAATCCAAAGCCTTTTCCCTTTACTCAGCTGGGTATTGATCAGAGGATTCAGTGTCACTTTTAAAGCCAACAGTAAAAAAGGAACATGAAGTTTCCTTTTGGTGTTCTTAATTAATGACATGCACACTGCTTCCCAGGAGTGTAATAAACATGATTTGCATCACCCAAGTGCCCTTTCTGACATTGGTAGGGTTTTTTTTTTGGGGGGAGGAGCGGAGTACTTCTTTAAAAATCCTTGTTCCTTCCTCCCCATTGTCCCCAACCCAAATAATAATAATAATTTATAATTATATTGTGGACACAAATACATACAGTTTTCTAAAGAAAAGTCTTCAGCCCTGAGGGTGCAGTGTCTTCAAACAAGGAATACTCCTGTGCTCTGGTTGTTGGTTGAAATGTGCTGAGAATCGAATATGCGGGTGCTGTTACACTCCTCTGCTTGCCTCTGTTTATGAGGTCCGGTTTTGTGTGAAGAGGAGTGTGAGCAGAGATGCTTCTGAAATCCAATAGCCACTGAAAAGGACAGTAGCACCAACTATTTAGAAAAGAGCTTCCACGGCTGAACTGATCTCTGCATTTCTCTTTTCTTTCCAATGCAATACCAAAAATGGTTTTGGGGCAGCAATTTTATTTTATCAAAAGGGAATATTTGATTCTTGGCCATATCTATCTGGAAGCCAAGCCTCTAACTTTAACGGAGCTAGTTCCTGTGTGGTGTGCAGAGGATGGCACCTACCATCTGCAAAAACGGAAGTGGGTTAGAATCCGGATGGTCTAAATCTCTTGGTACCTGACACTTCTCCCCCTCCCATTAACTGAATTCTGAATCCAGTTGTTAGATCCTTGGGGAAGTCACATCCAAAATTAATGAAGAACTTCCCTGTGAAATTTGGTTTGGTGGGCTTAGAGAGACAGAAATATTAGGACTGGAAGCATGTTGGCTCCATTAACTGCAGTGGGGCTGAAGGACTTCAAGTGTGGACCAAGATGTCAAACACGAGTCTTTTCGCAGGCAGTTTCTAAACATGCCTGCCATAAAGTAACCTTCACTGAATTCACTGAAGCTTCTTCTCTGCAATCTCCAGCGGATTTTGTCAAGGCCGATATATTCCGGGTCTGCTCCACTGCACTTGAGTTTAAACAACCAAAAGCTAAAGCTTTCTAGTCTCAGTGAGCCTAAGAAGAATCTGTCAAAAGCCCTTAACTTGCAGGGTGGTGACCAAGTTTAGGAGGAACACTATCTTTCACAGGATTTCCCCCCCCCCACACACACACACCTCCGCTTCCTAACCTTTATAACGGGATGGGTGGAAGGGTTTCCGGCGCGGGGTCGGGGTCGGGGGTGGGGGTGGGGAGGGGAGCAGGAGCCTTGGCCCCAGCTTAACCGATCTCTCTCACTGTCTGCACAGGGCGCCCCAGCCCACCGGCCTGCACCCTCCGGAAGCACAAGACCAACCGCAAACCTCGGACGCCGTTCACGACCGCGCAGCTCCTGGCGCTGGAGAGGAAGTTTCGGCAGAAGCAGTACCTCTCCATCGCCGAGCGCGCCGAGTTCTCCAGCTCGCTCAGCCTGACGGAGACCCAGGTCAAGATCTGGTTCCAGAACCGGCGCGCCAAGGCCAAGCGCCTGCAAGAGGCCGAGCTGGAGAAGCTCAAGATGGCAGCCAAACCCCTGCTGCCGCCCGCGGCCTTCGGGATCTCGTTCCCACTCGGCGGGCCGGCCGTGGCCGGAGCCCCCCTTTACGCCTCCTCCTCCTCCTCCTCCTCCTCGTCCGGCCCTTTCCAGCGCGCGGCGGGCCTGCCCGTCCCCCCCGTGGGACTCTATGCGGCGCACGTGGGCTACAGCCTGTACCACCTCGCTTAAAAGGGTTCTGCCGAGGTCGGTCTGGACGAGAGAGAGCCCTGCCCCCCAGGGCAGACCTGCCACCCCTTCTTGGAGGAGAGGGACGCCAGCCGGCAGAGCCGGCAGAGGAAGAGGAGGAGAGAGCCCTTCTTGGGCCACCCCCAAAGGACCCTACCATCCCAGCGGCCTTGGGGTCAGGACTAGATGGAGCCCCCCCACTCCTCCCACCATGTCCCGAGAAAAGGTTTTGTGTACTGTGTAATATACTGTACAGTTGAAAAGTTATTACCATTTATATTAATAGCTATATTTGATAAATAAATTAATTTTAAATGACCTTGGCTTGACAGGGCTGGACATTGCCTTCTGACTAGGAAGATCTAAAGGACTTGTTTATTCTAGTCCCATACTCTGCTGAGGAAGTTAATTTATTTGCTTGGTCCAAATTAGATGTTGTTTATTATCTTGCTCTTAAATCAGTTCCACCCACAAAGAGTTCATCACAGTGTGTGCTTCCTGGGTCAGCTTCCAGAGGATTCTGGATCCCCTGATGGAAAGAAATCCATTGATTGCAAAGAACCTACTGCTAAGGTACCTTGTCCTGCAAATAGCTATATTTATTTATCTCTCCCCCCCCCAAAAAAAAACCCAACCACAACATGTTCTCAAGAACTGATGATAACTTATGGCAAGAATTTTGGAATGAGATGCACCTTATCTATGATCCAGCTCTGCCAAGATGACTTACTTGGGTTGGTGGGAAGTCCAGTTTACTTGCTGCCTTGTCCCGAGCATGTCTTTTTTCTTACAAGAATACAGTAAATAGATATCCATTAAGACAATACATATTCTGCAATAGCCTTTATATCAAAGTATTCACTTCCCCAAATTACCAATTTTAGAGGTGTTTGGTTAAAGTGAATAGGAGTCAATGTGCTGAAAGAAATGCTTATGCAAATCTGCCTTTAGGTGAATTTCCATTTGGCCATACTAACATTCAAATTCAGCTGCAATCCGATATAGCTGGGAAAGGGCTCTATTGCTCTGAGCAACTTTTATTTGAAAGGGTATATTTAGGATTGTACTGCCAGTGTTTGGGGAAATAAAACTCTTACAAAAAGGGTGAGGCAGGGTTCTCTCCATAGTTACTTGAGAGTCCTTGTGCCTAAAATATATATACATAGGATTGCAGCTTTGCATTTCAGCTTGACTTGTTATGGAAGCTCATATTTTCATTTTTAATTGAAATGTCAGGGGAATCCTAAACACATTATTAATGGAGGCAAAACAACACAAATGTAAGTAAATTCAAAATGGAATTGATGAATTGCATTTCCAAATAAACCTATTCAGTGTAAGTGTGATGATGCTAAAATAGATGAGTTGAGTTTACAGCTGGGGGTTTCCTAGTTGCTATGGGTTTGCAACTCCCCCAAATCTCTTGTCATACGGTAGAGATGATGTGAGTTATAAACCACAAAAACATCTAAAGAGCCAGCTGTTCTTCTCTGGTTTACAGCACATAGTAATGGGTGAGGGAAAAACAACTGGGATGTTGTAAATCTAAAGGATGCTTCCTGGAGCTTGCAGGGCTTGCACGGCCCCTCCCTCCTTAAATGTGATGGGAATGAAGAAGGAAGGACTCCTAGTGGGAACTGCCTCTCTGTTTTTAACCCACCCACCCCAGGTGGCATCTCAAGCTTCGGGATACTTCCTCAGGAGTAATTTTCACTTCAATAGTCCAACAAATTGCAGCAATTAGGAATGGCCCTTGCACTGATCGTGCTTACTCAGTGCTTAGATCTAAGGAAAGTTTAGCAAGGCTGCTTCTGACACTGCCGGTCACTAGGCGTGGGAGATGGCTGGGCAACTGGCGGCCCAGAAAGAGCTGGCAGAAGAAGTAAAGTGAGGAGAAGGGCTTTATGGCGTGGCAGGGAATTCCGTGGCAGAGGCCTGGGTGGATGCTGGTGGTGGTGGTGGGGAACCAGTGGAAGAGAAGAGGGCTGAAGGGGAGGAATTTAGCCCCCGACCCCCACCCCGGTGCAGTTGGTGCCGGAACTGCTCTTGTGGACGTGCAGCTCGTAGTTTAATGGACTTGCCCGGTGCCCGGGTCAGTTTCCAGCCGGCTCTGACAGAAGTCTGAACTTGTCAAAACGCCTCTTCAGAAGCGGCGAGTGACATGGAAGGGATTGCGTTACAAGCAGTCCAGATGGCTTGTAAAAGGCTTCAAGCAAGAGAGATGGAGTGTGGGCTACGGCCTCAAGCTTATTATTACAACTACCTCCTGTGAAACTTCACTCTGGGTCTGGTTTTAACCAGGCGTTAGTCTAGCTGGCAGCCTTGGGCCCTTCTTCCTTGCCTCGGGCTCCCCGGATAACCCAGAAAGCCTTTGAGATGGGGTGACAGCAAATTAGTAGCTACTCCGTGGGGTATTCTTTTAGTGTCAGGTAGAGAGGCTGGCGGGATCGTTGTTCCCCCTCGGGTAACGGGGCAGCCCTTGGGCCTATGGGCCTTTGGCGAGGGCGAGGGGAGCCTGTGAAGTTCCGCTGCCTGGAAGCCCAGCCCCGCCTTCCCTTGGCCCCGCTCGCAGGACTTGGACGTGGGCAGGGGTGTGTGGTTGCGCTCAGGGCGCTCTGTGTTGAGATGGAATTCAGACACACGGAAAGGAGGGCTGGGCTCCTACCGAGGGCCACCGCTTCTTCAGGAGAGTTGGAGGAATAGGAGCAATCGTGGAACAAAGGTCCCAGAAATGTGGACTTCTGCAGCTGAGCTGCCTCCCTCCTCGGGGTGTGTGTGTGTGTGTGTGTGTGTGGGCGGGGGCTTTGGGGAACTCCAAGACTGAGCTTCCGAGGAGGACGGCAGGCGGACGGCCCCGTCCTCAGCAGCCCCTCTGTCCGGCACAAGAGCTCCGAGGGGCGCGTGACAGGCGGGCGTCCCTCCGTTCTCCACCCCTTTCCCCGTGGATTTCCAACTTTCGGGCAGAGGCCAAGCTGAGCAGCTTCACCGTTGCTCTTAAGAGCCGACGTGGCTGCCCTTTCGTCTTTGGCGGGCGGGCGGTCGCGGTCGAGGGAGAGCCCGGCGCGACGTCCCCTTCCTTCCCGACGAGCCGAAGAAGGGATTCCAACCGACCTGCGCCTGGCAAGTGACGGCAGAACGGAATGCCTTGGTGGAGGGCCCGGTCAGTTCTATTTGTTGTGCCCCAAAATGACGTTCCCCACCTTCCTCTGCCTCGGGAACCGTCCCAAGCCCGTCAGGTGCCCTTCATCCCCTCCTCCCTGGTCTTGGCGTCGGCGGCGGGCGGCGAGCGGGGCAAAGCAGCACCCGCGACGGCAGGCCCTTTCGTCCGCCGAGCGGCACGGAGACAGGCCTCCGTAGGTTGTCCTGAACCCCTTGGCCGGATCCTTTGGCCGATGCCTGGAAGAGGACGCTGGGCTGGGTGGACGAGAGGAACAAGGAGGCCGCCTGTCCTCCTGTAACAAGACAGAATCCCCTACGGCTGGGATTCCGCCGGCTCTTTTCTTTTTCTTTTTCTTTTTTTGCTGCCAACAGGACAGCCCGTTGGTCGCTGCTCTGTAACTCTTCCTTTCCGTCTTCCTCGACCCTTGGGCTAAAGTCCTTGGCTGCTCAATTTAACCCAGATGAGAACGATTAATAACGAAGTAATGACAATAAGTTGGGAATCACACGCCCGAGCGCCCCGGCTGAATGGAGGGGGCCGGCACAAAAGAGCCGAAAAGAGGAGTCGCCGGCGCCTTTCAAGGCCCTCGCCGCCTCTCCTTTCTTCTCGCCGTTTGCCTCCGGCTTTAACCAGCAAATCAAGCTCGCTTTGGTGTCTTTTTGTCGCCTGGGGGGAGGCTCAGTGGGGCAGTGGGGAGTGAGAGGAGCTGCTTTCCTTTTAACTGGACGGCGCTGGCGCCACGCAGCCCCGACGGGACGGTCTAGCCAAAGCAAAGGAGGCTCCTTTAGTGCCGCCCAGCTGCCACTCCCTCGGCTCAGCGCCCCCCCCCACACACACACAGGCTGCGGCACAGCGGGCAGTGCCAGCCGGACACAGGGCAGCTCACGAGAGCCTCACGACCTGCGCCTCCCCCAAAAAAAAAAAAAAAAAAGAAAGGCCCTTTTCCTGGACCTCGCCTGGGAACAACAATAATCGACCCTCCTCCCCTTGAGGTGGCCCCAAAAAGGGCCCCACCGGTCAGCAAAAGGCGACCGCAATGGAAGCCCGGGTGGAGCTTTGTTTTTGAGTGTACAGTTTTGAGCCACTTGAACAACAGAGACAGCTTCTGCCATGTGTCCCGCCCAGTACCCTCCGGCTCACCTGTCAAAGGATCCTCCTCACACAGTGACTGGAACTGCACATGAGAAACCAAAGCAGAGCTTTAACGGACTAGTAAAGCAAAGCAAAGTGCTCTGCTTCTCTGCCGCCCTCTATCACTTCAGCTAGTCTCTCCGGGGTTTACAGTTTAATTACAGTAGTCTATTTTGGGCTTGCAGGGCCCGCAGGATGGGGAGATCTGCACCAAGTCCTCTCCAAATGCATAGTGTTGGGAGATGTACCGCCACAGCTCAACATGGTCCTTCTCCCCCACCTCTCTGGTCCCATTCTTTGTGCCATAGAAAACAACGTGGGGGAGGCAAGTGGAAGGACTCTTACAATCAAGACATTCTGGAGTATACTAAAACTGGCAAATGTGACAAAGAGAAAGAGAGAGTTGTCAGCAAAAGTTAACATTGGGCCTTTTCACACAACCCCTAAGATCCACTGGTCCCTTAAATTCGGACCAGAGATCTTGGGGGTTCGTTTCTGTTCCTGCGTCCCCACCCCTCAGCACTTCCTGCTCCTGTCCGGTGTGAGGGGGGGGGGGGGAAAAAAAGGACAAAAGAAGCCTTTACTAACCTGCCCGTGCTGGTCAAACTTGCCCCGAGCCCCATTACTTCCTGGTTCCTTCTCAAGGGGCTCTTAAAGGGGTGGGAGGCAAAAAAACAACAGACAAGCCAGGAGAGCTGGGCACTTTTATCCGCATCAAATTTTTTTCACCTCCAGAGAGAAGGTACAAGAAAAGTGCCCTGGGACGCGCTAAAGTGGGCGGGGTCGCACTTAATTGTCTGCAAACTCCGGAGCTGGTGGGGAAACATTTCTAAGCTCCGGAGCTGGGAGCCATTTGCAGCGCAGCTTAGGGGTCGTGTATAAACACCCATTGTCAGCCAAGCAGAACCATCACATTTGAAGGCAGCCAAGCTGCAGAGACCAGGTGTCCAGTGCAGGAGAAGACACAGAGAGAGCTGCTGCTGCTGCTGCTGCTGCTGCTGCTGCTGCTGCTGGATTGGTGGGAGTCTTGGGCTTCTCTCTGCTGGGATCAGTGCAGTTCAGGGGAGCCTGGGAGAACCAGACCTCGGACCCCCTGCAGTAGATAACCTAAATAAATAAATAAATAAATAAATAAATAAATAAATAAATAACCTAGTTTTTGATATGTTGCAGCTGCCCGGATTTTTGGGAAGACTTTAAGTCTAATAAATAAATAAATAAATAAATAAATAAATAAATAGAGCAGCCATTTCTTTCACAAAGCCAATCACTGCCCCCAGAGCCAGTCCACAATGTCGCCACGGCAGCAAAGAATGCTTACTACTAGAAGTAAGCCAAAGGCACAAAAGTACCTGAAGTATTTTGGCACATGAGACAGAACATCCTCTAAGCATTTTTGTAACAATAACAATAAAAGCAAAGTAGACAAGCAACAGCTTGCAATATTTTCACGACATTCACATACTGTAGTTGCTACCAGAGGCAGGGCCAACACTCTGGCTAGTAGGAGAGAGTCTCTCTTCTTTCCTGCAGATTGATCTTCTCTGGTTTTTTTCTCCCTTTCTACAGAGCGGCTACACTTGCATAACTTAAGTAATGAATTAATTATGCAAGTGGTAGTCGTAGTGGCTCAAATACTTGGTCCTATTGACAAAACATGTCCATAGATGCACTGCACAATTGCTTGCAACAGGAACCATGTGACGGATTGTGCAATCAACAAGTTCCATTTCATTTTTGGTGATATCTGTTCTGGCCAACATGCACATCATTTTACAAAAAAAAAGTCATGCAAGTTCCATTTCATTTTTTGTACTGTCTACAACTATGAATATGACCATCTACGAGGAGTAACAATTGTTCAGGCATGCATTTTGGCTTTCATTTTCTGCTTCAGGTATTAAAAGGCCTCAGACATAATTGCATCTCAACTCCTTGTCCTTCAGGGCTTCCTTTGTGCTAGAGTCTATAGACTGCTTTTTTTTAATTTGAGCTTAGGAGAAAAGAGGCTGGAAGCAGGAAACAATACTTCTCCCAGAGGTCCTTGGGGCCTCTACCACAGCACCCTTTTTATTAAGGAGAAGAACTTCCAGGGTGGTTCTGGGAGAGCACCTCCCACTTGAGAAGATAAACACACAGTCACTCACAGCCCAAACTTGTATTGTATCTATTTAGGAATAAGTCTCTTTGAATTCAGTGAGGCTTACTTCCAGGCAACAGTGAGTATAAGATTGCAGCCTTAAAGTGGTTGTATAATCCTTTAATCACCCTGTTATGCTTTCCAACTAAGGTGACTGAAAATTTGAGCTTTCCCCTCCTCAACTGCACCTTCTCAGGTACACAACCAACTTTTAATGAGTCTTTCATCCCAATTACACTTGCAGATCAGTTAGAAAGAAAAGGAAAGGCTATCCACAAAAACAATCTGGAAGTAAGCCAACAAATTTATAACATCCAACAAGGGCCACTACACATAATGCCTGCTTCTGAGACACATGTTAGAGGCTTATTATGAATTTAGATCTGAAAAGGCTTCTAACCAGCAATATTACTATACAACAGTTACACACCATGTTAGAGTGCTTAAGACTTCATTACCAATTTGTAATTCTGTCTTTTTCAGCTGGAATGAGGAGGCACTAATTTTGCAGATGTTGCAGATTCCAGCTCCCCATCATCCCTGCACAACCACCGATGGGGAAATCATCAGTATCTGGAGGACTGAAAGTCTCCCAGCCCACCTTACAAATGACTCTATGGGCGTTTATACACGACCCCTAAGCTCCGCCGCAAATGGCTGCAAGGTCCAGACCTTAAAAATGTTTACCCACCACCTCCGGACTTTGCAGACAATTAAATGCGACCCCGCCCTCTTTAGCACAACCAAACAGCAGTTTTCTTGTACCTGGTCTTTGATGGTGACAAATATTTGATCCGGTGTAAGGATAGTGAGTGCGGGGCTCTCCTGGCTTCCGTTTGTTCTTTTTTTGCGCCCCGCCCCTTTAAGAGATCAGAATGCTGCCCGGAACAAAATGGAGGTAAACCGGCAGTCTTTGCTTTCTTTTTTCTCTGTCCCTCAGGCAGCCAGCAACCAGGAAGTGTGGAGGGGGGTGGGGACAGAGGAAGACAGAGGAAGAGCGACGAACCCCTAAGATCTCTGGTCCGAATTTAAGTGGCCAGCGGATCTTAGGGGTCATGTAAAAAGGCCCTATGACACATAGCAATATAGTGTCAAATATAGTATTCTCTAAAAGTTTTTTTTTATCTTGTTGTATGCTTGTAAGATTTGATCCAAAGACTCTATATTTCATACATCATTTATGAGGGGGAACTGTTCTAGGTGGTAATCTAAATTAATCTACAATGAAAGGTTCATACACATTCTTTTTAAAACAACATACCCTGTCCATGCATTGCCTTCTTGTTTTCCTTTACTTTCATTTCTATGCAGATAGGCATGGAAAGCACGCAAGCAGAAAAAGAGTTAAGTAATGCCCTCCTGTTCATATATCCCAGCAACTGGTCTATGAATGCATAGTCTTCTAATCCGGGATGTAGCTGTTATGAGAAACAGCTACTGATTGCACCATTCTTCATAAGCTCACCTCTTGCCCTTCTGAAACCATCAGTGAGCGCTATGAGTTTTATTAAATATGAAGCATACCACCGAGGGATTTTCTTTCGGCATTTACTAGCTACCTTTCTGGATCTGGATCACCACATGTGGGAGGGGAAGTTTAACCTTTCCACCCCCTCTCCAATTCCTGCCAACGCAGAGGCTAACACAGAAAAGAAATATTCCATTTGTCCCATGAAAACCTCCCCTCTTTTCAAAAGCCCCCTTCCCCCTCTCTGTATGTGTGTCTTAGAGATCTGAGGAAAAGAAGTGGCACCGGGAATGTTCATGCTAGTAAAAATAATCCCTAGTAAGGAATAATCATTTCACTGAGGTATGAATTTACACAAAAGGCAGAAGCACCACAATTAAGGTGATGCTAGTCCCCAGGTCTGACACCCACTGCTGCTGCCCACTCTTCTCTCTGCTCTGCTCCTAGTTCAGCTCCACCTACTGTTCAGATGGGGCATATGCAATTGTCTGTTTTTTTGACAGAGGCCCAAGGGGTGGGGAGCGACTGTTCTGGATGCTATGCCATTTCTCAAGTGGTTCAGTAATCAATGTGAAAACAAATGTTCACAGCTCTTTTAAAGTCAGTGGCAGCTTGCTGATACAGATTGTTTTATAGATCTATAAATCAAGCTGAAATGGCAACCAGAAGCGCTGTCGGCTGTGGCTTCTTTTTGCATATCCGGTTCTTGTAAAGTACAGATTAGAGGGACTGTGTCTGGCAGATTCATTCAGGCTGAACCCAAGGGGGGCATAAAACAAATAAAAAAAGAAACTGTCAAGCAACTGTGAGATTCTTGGTTTAATTTGTTTAATTGTCTACAAGGAATTCTTTTTAAAACAAATGCAAATCTGTTAACTTTGGGCAGTCTTACTCGAAACCCATTAAAGTTGAACTACTTTGAGGCAAAGAGCATTCTGGAGTGTGTTTCTAAGTGACAAGATTAGTTCAAGATCTCAGATACTCTGTATGACATTCAAGTATTATTTTATTATTTCCAAAAATAGATACACATCAAATGTAACTAAACTGTGCTTTAAAAGCATTATTGGCCAAGACTTTATCTCTTTGTCAGTCATTAACACATTCAGCATTTAGGAGTTTTCTCATCTTACGTCAAGAAACTAAATTAAGGAATTACTGTCTCTGCTCTGGAGAACATGGGAACTCAGTTTTGACCTCTGAGTCTCACACATATCTAAGAGGTAGACAAGAATGAGTATTTGCAACAATGACCAAAACAAAACCAAAATTAAAAAGTGCAAGCATGTTCTTAAACTGCAAGATTCTCTATCATCACACATTATTTGTCAAGGCAAGTTTTGTAGCCTAAGTCAAGATACAGTCATTGAGCACATATTCACGTAGAACTCATGAAGAAATAGAAACTTGAGAACATCGTAATATATCCTGCTCCCCAAAGGAGGTAGCAGTCAATGGGGAGGGGAGGTACAGTACTTTGCAATACTACATATCTAGTTTCAGAAAATTTTTGATCATAGTCAAACATACAGTGTAGCTCAAAGTATCATACATATGAGTTCCCTCAATCATGCTGAATGTTGGGTCTTCGGTATTTGCTTTGTGCGCTTATTGCCACATTGTGGACTATTCTCTCTCTCTCTCTCTCTCTCTCTCTCTCTCTTCAAATGTTATTCATAATAAATATGGAGGAGGAAGAGAAAAAAGAAAATACATGTTTATTTCTGAGAACTATAAAGCACTTCATTATATGGAATGTGACTGTCATTTACCCTATTGCACTGTTATGTCAAAAGCATAAGGTACAGATTTCTAGTTGTTAGAAGTTGATGAGCAGATTGGGTCACATTACAGGCAGCAGATAATATAATCAAAGGAAGGTAAAGAAGAAAATAACACAGTGCAACCAAACAGTTGGTGTATCAGATAAGGTTCTTTAGCACTGTTTGAACAATCGTTTTGGAGGAGAGCTTTGAAGATAAACAAGTGGGTCCTCCACCAAACCAAGCTTGAACTATATGGCTGGAGGCAAAAATGTTAAAACTGAGGCTGGCCTACCTTGGGTACATAATGAGAAGCTAAGAATCTGCAGAAAAGACAATAATGCTGGAAAAGGTGGAAGGCAGCAGGAAAAGAGGAAGACCAAATGCAAGATGGAATGATGCCCTAAAGGAAGCCACGAGCTTGAGTCTACAAGATCTGATCAGGGCTGTTGAGAACAGGACATTTTGGAGATTGCCCATTCATAGGAGCATCATAACTCTGAAGCAACTTGATGGTATGTAACAAAAGCAGTGGAACTCTTTTAGTACAACAGAAAGCTATTCATACATTGTTTTCCAGTGATGTTGTATCCTTAGCCTAAAATATAATACAGCACCGTTCATGCAAGGTGTGAATGGTACAGTGGTACCTCTACCTACGAGTGGCTTAACTTAAGAGCAATTCGACTTAAGAGTGAAAAACCGTTGGCGTTTCAACTGCTGCCTTACACATTTTAGATGCCGGTCTGCTCTACTTACATTTTTTTAAATTATTTTTTCAATTTTTCAGTTTTTCATTTTTTTTTAGATAGGGCTGCTCTACTTAAGAGTTGTTTGACTTAAGAGCATGCATTCCAAACGGATTAAACTCAAAAGCAGAAGCACCATTGTATTGTATTGTCACTTCAAAAATGATCTCCCTGTCAAAGATATTCCACCCTCACTGCCATTCCTCTTCATTTCCTCCAAGCACAGCTCTTCACAGCTGCACCTGGAGCAGTATCAGCTGTTGCCAGGTGAGTGGGGGGACAAAGGCACTCCCTCCTCAGAGGTAGGTCACTATCCAGCCCAGCTGGATCCCACTCAGGGATGAGTGTGTGTGTTGTGTCATTACAGTCATGACCAACTCTTCGTGACCCCATGTCCATGGAGTTTTCTTGGCAGGAATACTGGAGTGGTTTGCCCGTTCCTACTCCAGGCGCCTACACAGCACCTGGTATTCCCTGGTGGTCTCCCATCCAAGTACTAACCAGGGCCAACCCTGCTTAGCTTCTGAAATCAGGCGAGATTGGATGTGCTTAGGGCATCTAGGCAGCTCAGTTGTCCTGGTAGGCCTCAGCAATTGTAGTGGGCTGAGAGATTCAGCTCCCACCATTCGTGCCTGTGGCTACACTCACTCAGAACATGTGTCGAGCTTAGCTTTTAATACCCCATGATATCCAGACATAGAGGTTTCCCAAGGAATAACTGCCTGAGATGCAGAAAGGGGTCTTAGTTTAACTTCTCTCACTAAATTCAATTAGCAAAAGACCTCTTCTGTTTACTGTGTTATCATAAGGGCTTTCAGGGTTCACACCAACTGTGGCATACTGGATATTACAGCTGCTGAGGACTATACCCTTAACAGATGTATTTTTTTAGGCAATATTAATATGATTTAGACCTTCATCCTTGCTCAGTTCCAGTTTTACCTACAGTCTTGAAACTGAATGGCTGCCAGGGGCAGAATGCTAAAACTGACACATGACGACCAGGCAGTAGAATTTATGAAGCTGGAGCTGTGCTTCCATGTTACAAGTCACTCACTGTCTATAAGAATATTTGGTATTGATACTAGCATAATACACCTGTTATAATATATCGGGGGGGGGGAGGAGAAGCAATAAGTCTTTTAAACGTTTCATTTTTTGCTGCAGAAGCAAGTGCTGATGGTGGCCCATCACACTTGCTTCTGCAGGAAAAAAAATGTTTAAAAGACCCACCGCTTCTCTGGCTACGTTCGCCATTGGGGGAGGAGAAGTGGTGGGTCTTTAACTTCTTGGCGACAGCAGCATTAGCAGCGAGTGCAGGTCCTCCTGGCGGCCCCGCTGGCCCTCTCCACCCTGTGTTCTTGGTGGCAGCGGTGGCAGCAGTGGGTGCAAGGCCTCCTGGTGGCCCCGCAGGCCCTTTCCAGCACGGCGGCAGGGCGGCATGGTGGCCGCAGGGCCTCCCACAGTCTGCTTGCCCTCTCCAGCCAGGGTGTTCAGCAGCAGCAGTGGCGGCGGCAGTGGGAGAGAGCCCAGCAGGTAAGGGCCCGCTCTACAGACTGAATGAAACCATTCATTTTAATAGGAAAAAAAAAAACGACCATTTGTTTCATCTGTAATAAAATGCTGCTTCATCATTTCATTTCATTTCGTTTCATTTTCTTAGTAACGAAACGACTAAACAGCATTTCATTTTTCATTTTGAGCCCATCCCTAGTTTTAAATGTAGAATAATTGCATATGTGAATTTTGATATTCCACAGAAGGGGATTAAGAAAAGTAATTTCAGGCAATATACATATACTGTACATGTACATGTACATACACATATATGTTCCAGATTATTCTGCTTCACAGTGAGACAGCTGTCACCACTGGGAGGTTCTTCCTTATGTTTAGTTTGACTCAGAATCACCTTTCTCAGAATTTGAATCTGTTTGTATAGATGCCATGATCTGTTGTTGTTCTTCAGTTGTTCAGTCGTGTCCGACTCTTTGTGACCCCATGGACCAGAGCTCACCAGGCCTTCCTATCTTCAACTGCCTCCCAGAGTTTGGTCAAATCCATATTGGTTGCATCCATGACACTGTCCAATCATCTCATTCTCTGCCGTCCTCTTTTTCTTTTGCCTTCAATCTTTCCCAACATCAGGGACTTTTCCAAGGACTCCTATCTCCTCATGAGGTGGCCAAAGTACTGGAGCCTCATCTTCAAAATCTGTCCTTCCAGTGAACATTCGGGGTTGATTTCTTTCAGGATGGATAGGTTTGATCTCCTTGCAGTCCAGGGGACTCTCAAGACTCTCCTCCAGCACCACAGCTCAAAAGCATCGATTCTGCGGCGATCAGCCTTCTTTATAGTCCAGCTCTCACTTCCCTACATCACTACTGGAAAAACCATAGCTTTGACTATCCTGACCTTAGTTGGCAAAGTCTAGATCTAGAACATGATCTAGAACATGCCATTATCTAGAACAGCAAAATAAAACCTAACTAGCTTGACCTTCTTTGTGATAGCCCTTCAGTTATCAGAAGATGACTGTTGGCATGCTTCTCCAAGCCAGGCATACCCAGCTCCCTCAACCATTCCTCATCGGGCTTGGTTACTGTCCTCTCGACATATTCCAGATCCTCAAAATCCTTCTCAAACTGTGCAAAACTACAACACAATGATCCAGGTGAAGTCTGACCAAAACATATCATAATGTTACTTCCCCCAATCTTCCCTTAGTAAGCAAATTTCATCTCTGTTGCATGCATTCTCTTGACATCTGCTGAACAACTGCCTTTTCCTGATGCAATTTAGGAGGCATTGTAGCGAGTACCGTGCAGAGCCCCCAGTCATTTCACGGACAATTGACCTGCACTCGCTACCTATTTAGCTGTGCTGCCACCATCCAGGGCATCCCAGTTTAAAATAATTGAGTCCCAGTCGAAGTGTAATGTGGAACCAAATAAAATAAAGTTTACTGAATACAAAAGTATAAAAGTATGAAATAAAGCAGGCCTGCCCAACAGGTAGACCAGGGGCTACCAGTAGTCGGTGAAGAGTTCAAAAGTAGCCCGCCAGCCATCAATAAAAAATTGAGGGGATAAGTTCTCCACCTCTACCTCCCCCATCCCAAGGACCACCACTGCCCCAGCAAAGCTCTGAGTCTGCCAGCCCACTGTCTCAGCTGAGCAGGGCAGTTCAAGGGCCATGGCACAGTCCCCTGCTCTCCCTACCAGCCAGATGATTGGCATGCCACTGTCTCATGACCAACTGAGTTGTTGGTGCAGAGTGGAGGAAGGGGAGTGGAGGGGACAGCAAGGGGCAGGGTCATGGGCGTGCCCACCTCCTTTGTGTGGTGACCTCCCCCCTGCCCCCCAGAGAATTCCTTCCTCCCATCCTTCCATCTTCCTCCTCCCACCCCCACAGCTGCCTCACAGAGACTGTGACCTGCCGCTGCTCCTGCTCGCCTTCTGAGCCATTCCCTCCTCCTTGTGCCACCGTGATGATGTGGTTACCCCGCTGCTGGCTTGGCCCATCCCAGCTGCACAGAGAACATGGAAGAAGTGAGAGAGAGCTATGGGCAGCAGCAGCAGTGGCAGTGAGGGGGCTGAAAGGGACAAGGGGGGGAACAGGAGGAGGAGTAGAGTCAAGTCAGGCCCCGGGAGGGTTGGGAGGGAAAGTGCAGCTTTTTATAAAAATCTTCCAGCAGCCCGGGCAATCGGAAGGGGCGATCTGTGCAAGCATGCATGCTCCTCCCTTGCACCCATCCACACCGGCTCGAGCGGGTGTAAGGGAAGCATGTTGCATGGTCAGCCTTACCAGAGGAATGCATTGAAATATATTCCCTCCAGAAAGGATTAATTGATTTTCAATGTGTTCCTATGGGAAATTGCTGTTCTATTTACAATTTTTTTACTTATGAGCATATGCTCAGAACAGATAAAATTCATAAGTAGAAGTTTTAGTGTAGTAGCCCTCAGGCACTTTCATCCCTAAAAAGTAGACCTCGGCCTGTTCAAAGGTGGACAGCCCTGAAATAAAGTACATTGAATAAACACCTCTGAGCTGCTGAAAAAGGCCCAACAGAGACTGTACTTTCCAAGAGTGCTCAGAAAGAATAACATCTCTCAGAGACTATTGGTGTCTTTTTATCGATGTTCAGTAGAAAGTATACTGACGTACTGCATATGTGTGTGGTACGCCAGTTGCACAGTGGCTCAGAGGAAATAGCTCCAGAGGGTTATTAATATGGCACAGAAGATCATCGGATGCCCACTCCTCACATTGGAGGAATTGCACAGCTCCCGCTGTCCTAAGAAAGCACAGAATATTATAGGAGACATTTCTCATCCTGGACACTCTCTCTTTGTACTGTTGCCATCAGGTAGAAGGTATAGATCAGAACAAGGATGAAAAGACTCAGAAACATTTTTTACTCAATAGCAGTAACCATGCTAAATTCTGTTAAAAATTACATTGATGGGTAATATCAGTTTTGAATGTTTGACATGTATATTGTATGTGGGATTGTGTATGGTTGTTGTTTAAATTGTAGTTTTTATGTATTAGGTATGAATGTTTTCAGGTGAGAGAGTGTAGGGCTGTGTGTGTATGTTTGGTTTTATGTCAATTTTAAATGAGTACAAGTGATGTTCTGTGTGTGAATGTAGGATTATGTGTATGGATGTTTGTTCTTAAATGTAAGATTTTATGTCGGATTTTTATACTGGGGTGTGTGAATGAGCTGATTGGATGGCACTTTTTAATCTCGTTGTATTTTATACAATGACAATAAATTCTATTCTATTCTAGTCTATTCTAAGACGTTTCAGATTCAAGTTCACTTGTGTACAAATACTTAAACGTTCTCAAAGCAGTAACACTCGGAGTTTGTGAGAGGTTGAAGTTTCTTACTTTAAACCTCTCACACACTAACTCAGCCCTATCTCTCTGGATGAATGTTCCCTATTTGACTAAAACTCTTCAGGTTGCCCTTTTAATGCACTTGGGCTCCACCTCCACTCTCCTTATTTGGTGTTAACCCTTTATCCGCCTCCTGGTTAGGCACTTGAGTCAGGGAAAGGGTGAATGCCACAGGCATTAAACAAACAAACAAACAAATTGATTTACAGTGGTTTACACTGATTTACATTGATTTACACTGGCAACAACCCTGTAAAGTCAATCTGGCTTGTGGAGGGGCACAACTGCAGAGGGGTGAGGTTCATCTGCATGCCTCCAGATCTTCATCTTGTCCCTTCGAAAGAGGACCAGTGGAGGACAGGCCAATCACAGTTTCTGTGCCCTCTTAGGCCCTTTGTACATGACCCCTAAACTCCGCCGCAAATGGCTCCCAGCTCCGGAGCTTACAATTGTTTCCCCACCAGCTCCGGAGTTTACAGATAATTAAGTGCGACCACGCCCACCTAAGAGCGTCCCAGTGCACTTTTCAGGTACCTGCTCTCTGGAGGTGAAAATTCCTGATGCGGATATAACGTAGTGACTGCCCGGCTCTCCTTGCTTCTGTTTGTTCTTTTTTTGCCCCCCGCCCCTTTAAGAGATCTGAATGCAGTGCCAGGATGGCAGAACGGAGGTGAGCGGCAGTCTTTTCTTCCTTTTTTTTCTCTCCCTCCCCTCACGCAGCCAGCAGCCAGGAGTATGGAGGGGGTGGGAACGCAGGAACAGCGACAAACCCCTAAGATCTCTGGTCCGAATTTAAGTGGCCAGCGGATCTTAGGGGTCATGTGAAAAGGCCCAAAATTTGGCTCCCTGGAGCTTAACCCTGGTTTCCCTGTCCTGCATACATGTCTTGGCTGAGAAGTGGTGGAGCAGATACTAATCAGCAGGTACTATGCTGAATCGAAAACTGTCCGAGCCAGGGAATTTTGGAAATTACTTAATATTACCCTGATCTCATCCTAAATTTGTTCCACTTTTGCAAGGCAAATGTGGAATACAGTATAATCAAGTCACTTTGAAAGTCTGCTCGAATGTAGTAAGCAATTCTCTGCTGCTTTGAGTGGTAGCAGTCCTTCAAATTCTCAGCAATACAACTGTCCCAGCTCTGCTAATTTTCATTTTAACTGGAAAAGTTTGGAACTGCAGCTAGAATCTTATGCATGGGCAAGGATGCAGAATTCCTTTGAGGACACAGTTCTTTAGTTCTAAGGCAAGGTTCATGACAAGGATATTTTGCCCAATCCTCTCTTCAACCCAATTCAGGTTCAGAAGCCAGTAGATGCACTGATAGCATTCTGCATGTCCTGCCGTGAGTAATTGGCGTTCTTGAAATTCTGCTCTTCCAAAATTCAATTTGGCTACTCAAAAATGGGAATTCTACCATGAAAGGAGAGGAGTATGTGTTACCCCAATAAGGTTACACTTCTAAATATTTATCAGTCAGTTTGGGTTTTTACTGGCCTTTTTAACTCAGCACACCAGATTCATCACAATCTTTGCTGATATATAAAATGATATGCTTTTCTGAACTTTTCTTCTGTGCTAATTGGTGTATGTTCCTAAGCTTAGAAAGAAACTGATCAACATTTGGACCTTACCATATTTTTCGCTCTGTAAGACACACTATCCCTCTCAAAAGTAAGGGGAAGTGTCTGTGCATCTTATAGAGAGAATACAGTAGTCCCTGCTACATACATATCACAGATTTTTTTTAGAGAAAAGTTACCTGCACAGAGCCTCTCCTGTCCTCTGCTGCAGCTGGAATTCCCCAGTCAAAAATCACCTCATTTGCAAAGAGGTCTCCTCCACGAAGCCTCTACCATTCCCTTTTCCTCCTCTAAAAACTAGGTGCATCTTATGGTCAGCTGCGTCTTATAGAGCGAAAAATACAGTATATTTCTCAAAATTGAGGAAATCCACCATTACAGCTTCTTTGTTCCAGTAGTTCTGAGGATAACTTGAAAGCTCATGCCATCTTAGCTGTTAAGTCTGCATCTCCATCCACACTGACCATGCACAGTTCCTGACTTCAGCCTACTTATCTTCCCTCAATGTATATTTGCTTGCATTTTGTTTGATAAAGACATCAGGTGATTTCAAATCTTGCTCATAATTTTATGCAACACTGGTTGGCCAGGCCTTAATAAAAATATTGACTAATCAAGTTTTGGATTGCTGTTATATTTGTCTTTGGAAATACCACAACGTAATCTATTTTATGATTCACGTTTTCATTTTTATTCTCTTGTTAGTCTCCTAATTAGGAGTTTTCGGCTCTTCTGCTTACCTCATCTTGTTATTTGTAGTTGCAGCTGTTCAGTATTTGTCAAAATTGCACTCAAAATATATAACATCCCAAATGTTTTGTCTTTGTCACTCCTAGGCCAAATCACAGAAGGGTGATCTTAAGAGAAAGAGAGAGAACAAACTAACCCAAGGCTAAGCTACCTCCAAAACAAAGGAATCCCTTTTACTTCCTCTGCTGACTTTTGAACACATGACTTGAAGAGGGAATGCATAATTTACAGATGAAGGCTTCATTATGTAGCAATCCTTCCAACAAATGTAGCAGTATTGCATATTTTCATACATTAATCCCAGACCCATCAACATAATCCATAAATAGCTTCCATATGTTTTTGAATAAATCTCCCCTGTTCTGTGTTTTATAAATCACACTCCCAAGAGGTGTAATTTGAGTAAAGCTAGTTATCCATTCTGCCTCTGCTAAGGGAGCCCAGCCTTTCCAGAGTCTCAGAATAATTCCCTTTTCCACGATTAATCTGATCCACATATTGGTTGCCTCCCTTGAAGAAAGCATTCTTCAGATCAGAAGAACTCCCAGTAATAGCTGAAGTTGGAGTGGTCATAAACTCAGCATCTATAATACTCACCTCTTTACTGACACCTTTCCATGCTACGCACACATGAACACAGACATCAAAACGATAATCGTCACCACCCCATGTAGTTTTAAATTAACCACCACAAAAAGGAGGGGGCAGCTTTCTCTTCACCTCAGCCTATTCATTCCCCATAGCATCCAATGCAGGCTGTGTAAAATATTAAAACATGCATTTTTCAATTCATGCCTTTCTTTACTGCATTATAAAGAGGAAACCAGATCTTTTCTCACTGACTTTCCCTGTAATTTTCCACAGTTCTCATGTCCCCTGTGGCTGCTAAGTGTGCTAAGGCACCAGCATTAAAATTTATATGAAATGTATTTAAGGCAAGAGTGAGGATTGAAGGTAATTTTTCCCAGTAATATGAGGAAAAAACAATAAAATCATAAAATGTACTGGAATACTGAAAACAGAGGGCCAAACTATGTGTGATACAGGAGACCTGAAATACCCAATGTCATTATTTTTAGCTAAATTAGCCACAGAATCTTTAGAACCATGGTGTTTTTGGTGTGCCACTCTTTCTCTAATACTGATATAAAATGAGGGATCAAATACTGTTATATAATCAGTATAAGACAAAAGTGAGTACACCCCCTCACTTTTTGTAAATATTTTAGTATATCCTTTCATGTGACAATACTGAAGAAATGACACTTGGCTTCAATGTAAAACAGTGAGTATACAACTTGCATAACAATGTAAATGGGCTGTCCCCTCAAAATAACACAACACACATTAATGTCTAAACCCCTGACACCCCTAAGGGACAATATCAAATTAGGCACAACGTGTCAATATTTTGTGTGGCCACCATTATTTTACAGCATCGTCTTAACCCTCTTGGGCATCAAGATCACCAGAGCTTCACAGGTTGCCACTGGTTGCCTCTTCCATTCCTCCATGATGACATCACGGAGCTGGTGTATGTTGGAGACCTTGCACACCTCCACCTTCCATCTCAGGATGCCCCACAGAAGCTCAATAGGGTTTAGGTCTGGAGAAACACTTGGCCAGTCCATCACCTTTACCCTCAGCTTCTTTAGTAAGGCAGGGGCTGTTTTGGAGGTGTGTTTTGGGTTGTTCTCATGTTGGAATACTGCCCTGCGGTCCAGTCTCCGAAGGGAGGGGATCAAGCTCTGCTTCTGTATGTCACAGTACATGTTGGCATTCAAAGTTCCCTCAATGAACTGTAGCTCTCCAGTGCAGGCAGCACTCAGGCAGCCCCAGACCATAACACTGGATTGACAGCCCTACAGACCAATTAGATAGAGTGTCTGAGCACTGACAGGATGATCCCCCACCCCTTCAACCTCTGTAGCAATGCTGGCAGCACTCATACATCTATTTCCCAAAGCCAACCTCTGAATATGAAGCTGAACACAGGCACCCAACTTCTTTAGTCAACCATGGCGAGGCCTGTTCTGAGTAGAACCTGTGCTGTTAAACCACTGTATGGTCTTGGCCAACATGCTGCAGCTCAGCTTCAGGGTATTGGTGATCTAACTAGGCCACCTTTATGTAGAGCAACAATTCATTTTTTCAGATCCTCAGATAGTTCATTACCATGAGGTGCCATGTGGAACTTCCAGTGACTAGAGATGGGCATGAAATGAACTTTTTTTGTTTCCATTAGTCGTTATTCGTTTCATTATGCAACAAAACGAATAACGAACATTGTGATGAAATTGGAATGAACTGAACAGAACCACGAAAATTAGGTTCATTACGTTTCTTTTTTTCGTTAATGGCAACACGCAATGAAATGAGCTGTTTTAAATGTTAAAAAATGCCCTGTACATCCATAAAAACGCAGCGATAATTATTTATACTGTCTGATAATACCTACCGGGGGGCGGTTGGGGTCCTTAAAACGTTTGTTTTTGTCTTCTCCCATCGCGATGTATTTTTATTTTCCCTTTAAGGATGACAAAATGGATGTCGCCACTCCAGCCACAAAATGGAGGCAAGCCATGTGATGGGATCATGTAAATTCTTGGACAATTTCAACCAATAGCATACCCAGGTTGCAGACTGGGCAGGTCTGTCAGCCACAGAGGGCATAAAAAGCTCTGGTAGCCCCCGTCCTCCTTGCAGTCCCCGGTGGGAGTTAGGGTGGGATTGCTGTCTCTGCGAATCGTTATTTTCACTTTAGGCCAGGCAGGCAGGTGTGTGTCTCTGTGTTCCTGCCAGCTGCAGCCTGGCTCTTCTTGTTGTTGTTCAGTTGTTCAGTCATGTCCGACTCTTCGTGACCCCATGGACCAGAGCTCGCCAGGCCTTCCTATCCTCCACTGCCTCCCGGAGTTTTGTCAAATTCATTTTGGTTGCATCGATGACACCGTCCAACCATCTCATTCTCTGTCGTCCTCTTTTCTTTTGCCTTCAATTTTCCCCAGCATCAGGGACTTTTCCAGGGAGTCCTCTCTTCTCATGAGGTGGCCAAAGTACTGGAGCCTCAGCTTCAAAATCTGTCCTTCCAGTGAACATTCGGGGTTGATTTCTTTCAGAATGGATAGGTTTGATCTCCTTGCAGTCCAGGGGAGTCTCAAGACTCTCCTCCAGCACCACAGCTCAAAAGCATCAATTCTGCGGCGATCAGCCTTCTTTATAGTCCAGCTCTCACTTCCATACATCACTACTGGAAAAACCATAGCTTTAACCATCCTGACCTTAGTTGGCAAAGTGATGTCTCTGCTCTTTAGGATGCTATCTAGGTTTGCCATTGCTTTCCTCCCAAGAAGCAGGCGTCTTTTTATTTCATTGCTGCAGTCGCCATCTGCAGTGATCAAGGAGCCCAGGAAAATAAACTCTGTCATTGCCTCCATTTCTTCCCCTTCTATTTGCCAGGAGGTGATGGGACCGGTGGCCATGATCTTAGTTTTTTTGATGTTGAGCTTCAGCCCATTTTTTTCACTCTCCTCTTTCACCCTCATTAAGAGGTTCTTTAATTCTTCCTCACTCTCTGCTATTAGAGTAGTATCATCTGCATATCTGAGGTTGTTGATATTTCTTCCGGCAATCTTAATTCCGGCTTGTGATTCATCCAGACCTGCCTTTCTCATTATGTACTCTGCATATAAGTTAAATAGGCAAGGTGACAGTATACAGCCTTGTCGTACTCCTTTCCCAATTCTAAACCAGTCAGTTGTTCCATATTCAGTTCTGACGGTTGCTGCTTGTCCCACATATAGATTTCTTAGGAGACGGATAAGGTGATCAGGCACTCCCATTCCTTTAAGGACTTGCCATAGTTTGTTGTGGTCTACACCAGTGTTTTTCAACCACTGTTCCGCGGCACACTAGTGTGCCGCAAGATGTTGCCTGGTGTGCCATGGGAAAAATTGAAAAATTACTTTTTATATAGTCAATATAGGCACAGAGTTAAATTTTTTAACATTTTCTAATGGTGGTGTGCCTCGTGATTTTTTTCATGAAACAAGTGTGCCTTTGCCCAAAAAAGGTTGAAAAACACTGGTCTACACAGTCGAAGGCTTTGGCATAGTCAATGAAGCAGAAGTAGATGTTTTTCTGGAACTCTCTGGCTTTCTCCATAATCCAGCGCATGTTGGCAATTTGATCTCTAGTTCCTCTGCCCCTTCGAAATCCAGCTTGTAGTTCCGGAAGTTCTCTTTCCACATACTGCTGAAGCCTGCCTTGTAGAATTTTGAGCATAACCTTGCTAGCCTGTGAAATGAGTGCAATTGTGCGATAGTTGGAGCATTCTTTGGCGTTTCCTTTCTTTGGGATTGGGATGTAGACCGATCTTTTCCAGTCCTCTGGCCACTGCTGGGTTTTCCAAATTTGCTGGCATATCTTATGCAGCACTTTTACAGCATCCTCTTTTAAGATTTTAAAGAGTTCAATTGGAATGCCGTCACCTCCACTGGCCTTGTTGTTTGCAATGCTTTCTAAGGCCCACTTGACTTCACTTTCCAGGATGTCTGGCTCCAGGTCAGCAATTATGCTATCTTGGTTATCAGGGACATCCAGATCTTTCTGATATAATTCTTCTGTATATTCTTGCCATCTCTTCTTGATCTCTTCTGCTTCAGTTAGGTCCCTACCATTTTTGTCCTTTATCATATCCATCTTTGCACGAAATACCCCTTTATTATCTCCAATTTTCTTGAACAGATCTCTGGTTTTTCCCTTTCTGTTGTTTTCCTCTATTTCTTTGCACTGTTCATTCAAGAAGGCCGCCCTGTCTCTCCTTGCTATTCTTTGGAAGTCTGCATTCAATTTTCTGTATCTTTCCCTTTCTCCCTTGCATTGCTCTTAGGGGAGAGAAAGAAGAGATTTATCTCTAGCTTCAGTCCTGCAGCCTCCCTGTGTGTGTGTGCGTGTACCTCTCGGTGAGTACCCTCCCCTGCCCTGCAGTTCAGTCTCTCTGTGGCTGCCTTGCACCCTGGACAATGCCCGCCACTGCCTTTGCAGCCTCCCTCCGTACTTAGTCTATACAGTGTCTTTGCCAGCATCAATATTTTTAGTGTTTTCCCTCTGGTCTAGAGCGCACGGAAGTGCTTTAAAAATCGTGCAAAAAGCGGGTAAAAACAAAAACCAAAAACAACGAAAATGAATTTTTTTCAAAAATTTTCAAAAAATGAAAATGAACTGAAACAGACCCCCTCAACGAAAAATGAAAAACCAAAACGCCATTTTTTAAATTTGTGCCCATCTCTACCAGTGACTAGTACAAGAGACTGAGAGTTTGTGTTTTAATCAATGAGCAGAAATGAGGCCTATGATTGGGCAGTGGTTTGAAGATTATCTTAGTTAAACATTATGTGGCTCCTTCAGGATCTGTTCATTAGATTCATGTTTTGCACCACTGCTTCCTACCTCATTTTATATCCTTGAATAAACTACTTTTACTGGTTCATCACCCTATTAATAATTGTTGCACCTTGTTTTAACTACTGCAACCAGCAATTGTTTCTTACTGTTACATTAAAAGATAATAATCAAATAAAATATCCTCAATTTTAACCACCACTTCCTAATTAAGTCACTAAAAATATGAGTTATACATCAATAAAATCACTCAATACACTCAATGTTAATTACTTCAATTTACTTTTTGCATTCTGATGTCCATTTCTTCTGGAAGCATCTTCTCCTCCCTAATATTCTTTCTCCCTTCTCTCCTCCACAGTTGGTTCAGTAGACTCACACTTTGAATCTTCCTCAGCCTCCAATTGAAGTTCTTGGTCACTTCCATGATCACTTCCTGTTTCCAGATAGGCCAGCTTCTTCATTTAATCAGACCACTCATTTTTAGATAACATGCCAAGATCCCTCATTGTATTCAGTGCTGTTTCAACTAAAGCTGCTTGGTAACACTTCCCATTATGCAGAATTCTCAAAAACAAAAACAAAAACAAAAACAAAACAGGCTATCCTCAAGTGTATTTAATTTCCCCCAATTAAGATAGTTGTAATAACTTTCATCCTTTTTTGACATTCCAAAGAACCTGAAGAAAAATCATTGTACAGTATATCTGTATCCACTGCTGATTAACCTTCAAGAGCTCTGGGTTGTTTTTTAAAAGTCTCATTAAATCTTTTTGTTTTAATAGCTCCAAAATTTAACAAAAATATGCCTGGGGTGTCTTTGTTCTTTTTCACTCCTACACATTGAGCTCTTTATATATCACAGGGTGCCCAGCCAAAATCTGGAGAAATTTCCTTTGACCAATTCAACACAAGTTTGATCAGGCCTGTTAAGGTTGGGGCCTTTCTTGGGTTTCTCCTCCCACCGACGTTGCCCCGCCCATAGTTGCCCCTCTCTCTATATATATAAAGAGCAGAAGAAGTAGTAGTTATCTCTGCCTCTCTTGTTAATCTAGCCATAGATCTGTCACTTGAATATACCCAGCATTCTTCTCTCATCCAATGTTCTCTCTTTTGATTGCCCCCTATGCATATGTAGTATGAGAAAAATGCTGTTATTAATTTAAATCTCCAGTGGCAGGAGCATTCTTTGACTACATGACTTGAGTTTTATGTGCTTTGAAGTTTAGCCAGCAGATGGAGCTCATGGAGAGAAAACAGCTTCCCTATACTTTAACAAAAATCTAATTTCCCACTGATAGAAGATATGGATAGAAGATAGATGGATAGATGTCACACTCACATCACCTTTCTTAATGCTCTTGTTGAATCCACAATTAACCTATATTTTCCTAGAGTTCTAAATTAAATGTTGGTAAAAGTCCTTCCTGCAATTGGGCACTTGCCACCTTATTAGGTTCTGTGCTGTAGAATTAAGCTGCTGTTCTGATTCCTTTTACATGTATTCAAACTCCAATCCCCCTCCTCTTACTTAATAGACAAGATCTTATTAGCTATTGCCAATACCCGCCGATTTATTCATTCTTGGAAACCACTGTTCTTAACTACTGTTTTGATTTGTTGTTTTATCATTATGGCTGTAAACCGCCCTGAGTCCTTCTCATGGGAAATAGAGCGGTATATAAGTGTACATAATAAATAATAAATAAATAAATAAATTAGCTTGTTAGTTTCTTCAGCTTTCTTAATTGCCACTATCAACACAGTCATATCAGGAAAGAAAGCCAATGTGATGCTTGGATGCATCAACAGAAGCATAGTATTCAGATCAAGGGAAGTGATAGTGCCACTCTATTCTGCTCTGGTCAGACCCTACCTGGAGTACTGTGTTCAGTTCTGTTCAACTCAATTTAAAAAAGATTTTGACAACCTCAAACGGGTCCAGAGAAGCATGACCAGGATGGTTGAAGGTCTGGAAGAGATGTCTTATGAGGAGTGGCTTAAGGAGCTGGGAATGTTTAGTCTTTCAAAAAGAAGGTTGAGAAGTGATGTGATAGCCATGTTTAAATATCTGAAAGGATGTCATATCAAAGAGAAGACTGATGTGTTTTCCATGGCTTCATAGACTAGAACTCAGGACAATGGTTTCAAACTACAGGAAAAGAGATTCAGTTTAAACATTAGGAAGAACTTTCTGATGGTTAGAGCTGTTTGTAAATTTTTAAGCAGAGGCTGGATGGCCATCTGTCAGAGTACCGTGATGGAGGTTTCTGCATGGCAGAAGGGTTGGACTGGATTGCCCTTGAAGTCTCTTCTAACCCTATGATTCTATGAAAAAAGTCTGAGTTATCTATTGACAAGAAGCAGCCGGGGGGGGGTCAACTTTTAATTTCTCTCTCATCTGTTGGTTATTCTGTTCACAGCACCTCATAAATCCACTAATTACTTCATCTGGCAACAATAACAACAACTAGATATAAACATTGCTATCATTTTTATCATCAGCATTATTGGCGTCACTGTCATCTTCACCATTTGAACCACGAAATTGGTTTTATATTGGTTTTATATTTAAATTGGCTCATATGCTGTAAATCCAATGAAGGGAAATCACAGTTGCACATAGTTTTCCTTTTCTAGCAATGCTCTGAATGCTTCAACACCAACTATGTCTGTGAAGATTCTTGTCATCCAGGTGATGTTCTCTGGAAGTTGAGTAATAGTCTCTAAGTATGCTCTCCCTTTTCCTTTGTTTGCCATTTTGGCTGATTGAAAATTCTGGAGAACTCAGATGCTTACTTGAGTCTAACTGGTCTGGTAAAAACTGTTATGTGTCAAACAGGATGTAAACAGATGGCACTTTATCCCACAATTTGGACCACTTTGGCAGTGGACTGATTTGTTTTATTTTCCAGCAACCACACAACATGGAAGAACATGTGAACCAGCCTACCCCTTATTCATGCCTGCCTATACTTTTTTGGGTTCCTGACAAGAGCTACTGTTTTTCCCCCATAATCTGAGTAGGATCACTCAGTTTGGGCTCAGTTCCAGCATGTGTGAACTCTAGTACAGGCCCACAAGTGGAGTCAATGTCATATGGGGCAAACATGGATTCTGCCCCCTGCCCCGCCAGGGGTGTGTGCCATTATTATTTTATCATTTGGCATAACGTTGTTTACTGTCTTTGTTTAGAAAAAGCCTAGAAAAGGCTGAATGGTCCTCAGTAAAATATAAATGGAACTTTTCTATTACAACTTTTCTGAACCAAGCTTCCACCTCCAATTTGTAAGTTGTTTCCATGAGTAAAGTTCTTTTTTTTAACTTTAAAATCAGTGTCTGAGTAATCATTTAAGCTGGCTTAAATGCTATGGAAGCATTAAATGCTGAGGAAGCCAGCAGAGAGGAGAGAGGACTCCTTGGAAAAGACCCTGATGTTGGGAGAGATTGATGGCAAAAGGAAAGGGGGACAGCAGAAAATGAAATGGTTGGATGGTGTCATTGATGCAACCAACATGGATTTGACCAAATTCCGGGATGCAGTGGAAAACAGGAGGCCCTGGTGTGCTCTGGTCCATGGGGTCACAAAGAGTAGGACATGACTGAATGACTGAACAACAACAACTTGAGGGATTATAGAGATGAGTTTGAGAAAGTATCTCTAGGTTCCTGAGTGGGCATTTTATAAATCTTTGAATCAAAAATCACTAACATTTCATTGTTTCATATATGTTGGGTGTTATTGATTCCTTTATCAAATGTATCATTATCAAATGTAATATTACCATATTGCCACTTTTTTCATAGACTTTAAGGTAAAAACTCTACATTGCCATTTTTCATGAACTCTAAGATAAAAACTCCCATTCTCCCCCCCCCCCCAATCTCTTCCACACACACCCTCATCCTCTCTGATCTGATCTGGTTTCTGTCACTTGAGGAATTTACCTCAGCCATAATACCACACTCAAACAAATAAACAGATCCTGGCCTCAGAGTCATAAAACTATCCTTTACAGCTCTATAGACCCTGGCCCAATCCTCCCACCATTTCTACTAATCAGCTCTCCCTCCTCTCCTTCCCTCTCCTCCTCTTCCCCCTCCCCTATCCACCCCCTAACTCTATATACTACAGCCAATGAATATCTGGTATGAAATATATATCCCATCCCATATTATATTGCACACCTCATTCTGCTGCTATATGTCTGAAGAAGTGGACGTGTAGTCCACAAAAGGTTACATTAAAATATGAACGCTAGACTTTAAGGTGCCACATGTTTGTGTCTTTTGTTTTGTTTTGTTTTGTTTTTCTTTGATTTTTGCCATTGATTCCATTGAACATGAATATGAATGAGTAATTTTTGAATGCATTTTAATTGGTTTAAAACATGCCCATATCTAATTGCAATATAATGTTTAATGGCTACATAAAGGCAGAAAGAAAATTGCTGTAGGTCCTTGTTTTCCTCTCTGCTTGCCCAATAGTTGCCATCATATCTACGTTTCACAAACCCTTTCTGTGTTCCTTGCCATAAACTAGGCATAAGCTGTAATAATTCTGCTAATTTGATTTTCCTTATTACCCTGCATCTATTCAAAATTAGTCACACAATGAATCAGAATATTACTTCACTTTAAGGGAACTGTCTCTCTCTCTCTCTCTCTCTCTCTCTCTCTCTCTCTCTCATTTTCATTCTCATTCTCATTCTCTCTCTCTCACTCACTCACTCTTTCTGTGTGTATTTGGCAAGGGTTCAGTTGCTCCATGCCAGTTTAGACTGTGGTTCAAGTAAAGATTATCCAAAAATGCCCTGGCACTTAAAGACTTTCCACTGGCAATGAAAAATCCGGCCCATGCCAAAAGGGAATATTAAGTTGAAATGTCAAACTCTTCTGCCAGCTTTACATTTTTGAAAAGTCTCTCTGTCTTTCATGAAATTTCTCCAGTTCAAAAGGTTCCAAGGAGCTGGATCCTGTGATGCTGAAAAACCATTTAACCTAAGTAGTAAAATGTTAATTGAAAGGAAGAAGCATGCAAGTCTAGCAAAGAAAACGTTGAATTTCTATGCAAGAAACCGAATCTCAGGTTTAGCAACTATAAGGAGAACGTAAGAATTATATCTGATATTTCTATCAGCATCTGCATGAAATGGAGATATACATTTTCCTTTTGTCATGAGACTTCTTGGCAGTTATCCTAGTGATTGGTATTTATTGCTTGTTTTGACTTTCATCATACTTTTCTTTGAAAGCTTACACATCAGTGACTACATGGGCATTTGTCTTACTGTTTGGTCCTTTTGCTGGTGACCAGATGATGTAAATGCCAGAGTGAACTCCACCATCCCCAAAACATAACTTGAGTAACCGTGCACCCACCCACCCAGCCTCCTACCTACCTACCTACCTACCTACCTACCTACCTACCTACCTACCTACCTACCTACCTACCTACCTACCTACCTACCTACCTACCTACCTACCTCTGTGGAAGTCTGTTCTTTTTTTTTAGGGGTGGATAGGATTGTTCCGTTTTGATTCATTTCCAGCAAGTGCCATCACTGGAACTACAACAAAGTAGAGCTTGCTGCTGTATATTGCTCTTAGACTTTCAATTTTGCAATATTGTTAATTAACTTAAAAGGAGAACTTTTCATTATATTGGGAAAAGCAACACTTCTGTTCTTTTATGGAAGGGCAGAGGAAGGAAGCAGAAGGTTTTTTTCCCCTTTTAGTCCTCTTAGGGGAGTGCTAATACACTATATTTTTGAGGGAGAATGAAAGCATCCTCCCAGAAAGAAAAGAGGAGGGGGCAAGGAGGGGGATTTTCTTCTTTGCTTCCCCCCCCCAAGGAAGATAGGCCAAATAGAGTCACCTGAGAGGGGTATGCCATATGGATGCAAGAATTGCACCAATGGGATGTCAGACCTCTATACAACCTAAAGCGAACTTATTTAGCCTAATTAGAGATGGGCACAACTTTACAAATGAATTGCAAAAATTTGTTCAAAAAATCTCTAATTCATCAATTTACATTTGTACAAACTGATGCCCCCAATGAATATAACTTGATGAGTTTTTAACCATTTTTGATTCATCCATTCATTGGGCCGTAAAATGCCCCGCAAAGCACTTAGAGACTCTTCTCTACAATCCCTGTGAGTTTGGGGAAAATTGGATTTCTGGTTTCTGAAAAGTTCTCCAAAGAACGACCTCTAGGAAAGTTCCACCCAGGTATCGAGAGAGGCCAAACTTCCTGAGAAGCTTCTTCTGACACTTCTTTGCAATCCCTCCAAGTTTGGGTTTTCCCAAGCCAGTTGCTAAAGGGAAATTTCCTACCCCCTCCTTTGTTGGTTTATGAAACACAATTTTCACCAACCTTGGAGGGATTGTAGAGGACAGTAAAGGAAGGTTTTCTGAAATTTTGTTGCCTCTGGGTGCCTGGGGACATCTTTCTTTGTGGGGTCTCTTTCAGGGTACATAAAACATTTTCCATATATAAGACTATATTTTTGTCTAAAATTGTTAGACTAAAAATTAAGGGTTGTCTTGTACATGGAAGTAAGACAGGGAGAGAACTGCACAGCTATAATTTTGGCTTGGAAAAGTGGGGGTTGTCTTATACATGGGGGCATCTAATAGACGGAAAAATAGGGTAACTCTAGCATCCAGGAAACCTGAAGACTTTGTAGAGGAGAGTCAAGTGAATGCCCTGGGGGGCATTTTAAAGTTTTAAATAAAAAAATCAGATTCATCAGAAAATTCTTTTTTGTGTGATTCATTGACCTTAACGAATCACAAATCAAAATGAATCATCATTTTCTGATTTGTCCCTGTGTCTAAGCCTGATCCATCCTGCTTTAATTGAACAATGTAGCCACCCCTTAGTTGTCTATAACAGAATGCTGAATCTAAACTACCACACACATGCACATGTGTTCCTTTAGGACAATTTTGACATTTAATATAGACCCAACCACATTTAATAGAGTTGTGTTAAATAGTTTCCTCACAATTTCACTTCTAAGAAAATAAGTAAGCAATGTTGCCTTTCTCCCACTTCTGACTAATGAGAATTTTTTCTTTGTGGAAAGCGCCTGGGAAATTCATGATCACTGTTTTTTTCTTTACAAATACACAAGCTGTCCACAGTGGAGCCATGTATATTTTTGGAGGCAGACAGCTCCACGAGCAATGCCGTGTCAGACATCCAGAGAAGAATTACTGCTGTAAGCTCTAAAATTGAAACCTGGTATAAGGTCTGTTCCTGCTGATGGAATAAACTGGCAGAGGGATTGGGGTGTGTTTTGGGTTTTTTTTTAATTCAGCCTAAAATTGTGTGGACTTTAGCATGGATCCAAAAAGCATCTGCTGGTGTGTGGGTCCTCACCTCTGCCACCTCTGCCATCTGCTTGGGCTCCCCGCTGCTGCTGCCACTGCAATGGCTGCTGCTGCTGGTGCTTCCATCTTCCACCATGTAGGTCTGCACATTCAGGAGAGGGGAGCAGCAGGGAGAATGGGAAAGGAGATGGAGGTAGGTGAGAAGAAAAGAGGTGGGAAGGGAAATAAGAGGCAAGGGAAGAAGGTGGGATGGTGCAGGGACAGATGCCTAGGGGATGGGGTTGAAGGGAGGCAAGGGAGCGGGTGGCAGGCAAGTGATTGAGTCAGCAGTGTGACGCGACGGCCAAGAAAGCCAGTGTGATTCTTGGTTGCCTCAACAGATGCATCGTGTCTAGATCAAGGGAAGTGATAGTACCACTCTAGTCTGCTCTGGTCAGACCCCATCTGGAGTCCTGTATCCAGTTCTGCGCAACTCAATTTAAAAAGGATGTTGACAACCTTGAGCAGGTCCAGAGGAGGGCGACCAGGATGGCTGAAGGTCTGGAAGGCATGTCTTATGAGGAACAGTTTAGGGAGCTGGGAATGTTTAGCCTTTTAAAAAGAATGCTGAGGGGGGATATGATAGCCATGTTTAAATATTTGAAAGGATGTCATATTGAAGATGGGACTGGTTTGTTTTCCATGGTTTCAGAGAGTAGGACGCAGGGCAATGGTTTCAAACTACAGGAAAAGAGATTCAATTTAAACATTAGGAAGAACTTCATGACAGTTAGAGTTGTTTGGCAGTGGAATATGCTGCCATGGAGGGTGGTAGAGTCTCCTTCTTTGGAGGTTTTTAAGCAGAGGCTGGATGGCCATCTGTCGGGAGCACTGTGATGGGGTTCCTGCATGGCAGGGGGTTGGACTGGATGACCCTTCAGGTCTCTTCCAACTCTATAACTCTATGATTTTTGGTGAGCAAGCAAGAAGTGTCAACAGGAGGGGGCGAGGGAGTGAGGGAGCAGGGAGGCAACCAGGCAGGTGAAGGGGTAGGCAGGCCGGAGAGTGGACAAATGAGCAAGAGGTAACTGAGAAGATGAAAAGGCAATTGCGCAGGTGAGAGGTGAGTAAGCAAGGGGACAACTGTGTAGGTGAAGTGGTGATTGGATGGGCAAGGGAACAGGGAAGTGAGTGGTCACATGGTCAAGAGAGCAAAAGTCTTCTGCTTATATACTGCCACCTTTATACATGCAATTTAATTGCAGATTTAACAAAAGGAATTGCACTTCCACGTGTGTACATAGAAGCACAAAGAAGAAAATTAAAGGCATGGTAACAGCAGCAATGGTGGTCAAGGGAGAAGCAGATGGTGAATGGGAGAGGTGGGGAAGGGTAAGCAGATTATGGGTGGAGAAAAATTGCTGATCCTATAACACACAAAACTGTACTGGAGCTATAAAAAAGAGGAGCAGATAAGGCACCATTTTGATTCACAGCACAGATTGGCATCATATGCTTTTTTTTGGAGAGTGTGTTACAGAAGTCTAATTCAGGGCAGGAATTATTACAGCCAGCTCTGACTTCTTCAAAATGGGTCACCACTGACTTGATCAGCCAAAGCTAGAAGAAAGGCACGGTTACCTCTGATGTCTTCTCACCAGGGATCAACTCCTTCTCATTAGGAAATGATACGTATTGGGCCAATGCAACCAGCCCTTTAAGTGCCTTTGGTGTCACTCCCACCATTTAGAACAGGGCTACAAGATAGCCATCCCTGCCATAAAAGGACCTGGCTAGCCAGCCTCTGGGAGGCAAAGATCAAGCAGCGTGCAGGTGGTCCTGCAGGCACTGTGGACTCGCATTTTCACAAATGTGGGGCAGCAAAGTCAAGGCACCTGAGCTTGGCAGCAAGAATCTCTCCTTGTTCCTTCTTTGCTTCAGGCGGGCTGCTTAATAAAATTTACTGTTCAACTTTATTAGAAGCTAAGAATATTAAAGTGCCTGACAAATATAAAAATCAGGAAATGAAGTAAATGCCCCATAATTAGGTGTGCTAAAATAGCAAGATCCTCATCTTCCCCTATCCTTCTCTGCAGCATATGGCTACTCATTCCTGCTACATCCCTTCCCCCTTCCCTGTTGCAGTTCTGGGTGCAGAAGCCAGAGAAAGAAGCCACAGGTTGCCGGGTACTCACTCCAAGAATGCCATTTCCTGAAGGTGGAAGGGGTGGCTGGATTAGAGGGAGGATGGCAGGCACCTCTAATTAAGCTCTAAGTAAACCTAAATAAAACGGAGGCTGTACAGTTCCGAATAACCTGGATGTTTTGTTCCACAGTCCAGCAAATAAGAAAAAAGCCTCATGGTCCTTCTGCATAGTTGGAGACAAAGCCAGGTGATAACTTTAATCAACTTTTAAAATCTCTCACACAGAAGAGCCCAGCTTTCGATTCTGCATGAGTTTGTTTGTTTGTTTGTTTGTTTTATTTGTTTGTTTGTTGGATGGTGGTAGTTTCCCAGAATATCCCTGTTGTCCTACGGGCTCTTTGGAGGAGCCCATTTTGGCAGCTCATTGAGATCTTAACCAGCTGATGGAGGCGGCCTTGTTAGGCCCGTCGCCGTTTAAGACTGGGCCCAATTGGGCCTTGAGGCCGTTGCTGGCCCTGTCTGATGGCCACTGCCCTGACCCCACTCCATCAGCTGAATCCATCTGTGCCACTGGTACCAGCCGCCAACATTCTTTATAAAGTACCACCAGGTACCCGTCGACCATTTCCTACATCTTAGAACATCTGCTTTCCTTTCCCCTTCCCCCCTCCAATTTTTCACTCTAGCCCTGGATATGTGCCCCATTATGTTGTATTTTGTAAACCCCTTTATTGTTATTTTTTCTTTTTTAGTTAATTATTGTTGTCTGTATTTGACTGTTGTTATCTGATTGGGATTTGTTTTATTTGCTGCTGTTGTTTATCTGCTGTTGTTGTTTTCCTTCCCTCCGGTCATCAGTCACCATGTTGGCAGGGACTGCTATATCTGTCGTGTCGGGCCGTGGTCGGTACGCTAGGAGTTGGGGGGTTAGTCGGTTAAGAAGAACTCTGGCCAGGCAACTCACGCCTGTCCCCTGTTCTGACCCCTCAACTCACTGCCACGTGTCTCAGAGCAATCCCGCCAGCGCCTCCAACCTGTCTTGCCTCCTGATGAACGCCAGGTCGGTCCATAACAAGATTCCCATCATCTATGATGCCATCATTAATGGAAGGGCCGACCTGGCCTGCATCACCGAGACCTGGCTGGGAGCAGAGGGGGGAGCATCGCTCGCCCAGCTGTGTCCCCCTGGGTTTCTGGTTCAGGGCATTGGCAGGTCGGAGGGTCGTAAGGGGGGCAGGGGGGCCATTGTATACAGAGATACTATTCAAGTCAGCAGGGCCTCGACGTTGGTGACTCCAGGGTTGGAATGTCTTCATCTACTGGTTGGGCAGCGGGACGGATTTAGCATTGTGCTTGGTTACCGTGCTCCCCGCAACCCAGCACAATCCCTACCAGAGCTCACCGAGTTCATCGTGGCTGCACTCCTGAGATCCCCCCGCCTTCTGGTGCTGGGGGACCTCAATGTGCATGCTGGCAGTGGACTGTCCAGCGCAGCTTTGGAGTTCATGCAGTCCATGACCTCCATGAACCTGACCCAGCATGTTCTAAGCCCATCTCATAGATCAGGACATACCCTGGATCTGGTATTTACCTCCGCGTCAGAGGATTCTTGTCTGAGGGTGCGGGACATTGTGTCCACTCCTGTGTCATGGTCAGACCATCACCTGCTGTCCTTCTCTGTATCAATCACCACCCCGGCCCGCGGGGACCTCCGGCCATTTGTTTGGGCCTGCCCCTGGAGACTCCTGGACCCTGTTCGTTTCCGGGAAGTCCTTGGGGAGCCTCCTGGCGGACTGGCTGACGATCTGGTTGACACCATGGTGGATCAATGGTTTGATTAAACCTCCCAGGCTGTCGACCAGATTGCCCCTAGGCGTCTCCTCTGTTGCAGAGCTCGCCCCTCGCCGTGGTATACGGCGGAGTTGCGAGCGATGAAGCAAGAACGGAAGAGGCAGGAGCGCAGCTGGAGGAAAAACCGGACGGCGACTAATAAGGCTGCAGTTATTGTCCAGTCCAGGCACTACGTTCAAGCGATCAGGGAGGCTAAAACATTTTACTACTCCATGAGAATTAGTGAGGCCTCGAACCGTCAAGCGGAATTGTTCTGTGTGGTTCGCGACCTCACTAATCCTGGGCTGGTAAGGCCTCCTCCTACTGATTTCAGTAGTGAGAGTTTTGCAGCCTTCTTTCGATCTAAAATAGAGGCCATCCGGACCGGTTTTGACTCCTGTTGCTCTAGTCTACTCTTGGCATCCCCTGGGCCTGTCTCCTCGCTTGAGGCCTCCAGGGCTATTGCCCACCTCCGTCCCGCGTCCACCCCCTTTGATCCTTGCCCATCCTGGCTTATGAAAGCCGTTGGCAGGAGCATGCCCGAATGGGCTTCTACCATTGCCACAGCCTCTGAAAAAAACTGGCTTAGCATCGGGAGATCTGACCAACTACTGCCTGATTGCTAATGTTCCCTTTATGGGCAAGGTAATCGAGAGGGTGGCCGCGGTCCGGCTTCAATCATTTTTGGAGGGAGAACGTGTCCTTGACCCATTCCTGTCTGGGTTCAGGCCGGGTCGATCTGCAAGATGACCTCCTCCGGGGGGCCGACAGGGGCTGCTCTACCCTGTTGGTCCTTCTGGATTTGTCAGCAGCCTTTGATACCGTCGATCACGGTATTGTGCTGGATCGGCTCTCTGAGATTTGGATTGGGGGCACTGTTCACAGCTGGCTCCGGTCCTTCCTCAAGAGCCGACCCCAGTGGGTTCAGCATGGGGGGGGGAGTTGTCTGCTCCTTGGATACTCCCTTGTGGGGTTCCACAGGGGTCGTCCCTCTCTCCCATGCTGTTCAACATCTATGTAAGGCCGCTGGCAGAGGTCATAAGGAGATTTAGAGTCTGCTGTCATCAGTACACTGGTGACACACAGCTCTATCTCTCCTTTTCCACCTCTGCAGATGAGGCTGTCCAGATCCTGGGCCAGTGCCTGGATGCAGTCATGGAATGGACCAGGGCCAACAGACTCAAACTCAACCCCGAGAAGACCGAGGTTATGTTCTTTGGGACTTCCCCATCTGGCTATGGAGGCCCTTTTCCCACCTTGGAGGGCATTTCCCTCCAGCCATCGGACACTGTCCGGAATCTGGGCGTAGTCTTGGACCCAGCGCTCACCATGGAAGCCCAGGTGGCTGCTGTGTCCAGGACTGCCTTTTTTCATCTTCATCAAATAGCCCAGATTTGTCCCTACCTAGATGGGGATTCCCTCAGGACTGTTGTGCAAGCGCTGGTGATCTCGAGACTAGACTATTGCAACACGCTCTACATGGGGTTGCCCTTTACTCTCCTTCGGCGACTGCAGCGGGTTCAAAATGCGGCAGCCAGACTGGTGGCAGGTGTGCGTCAGTTTGACCACATCACCCCAGTTCTGGCTTGCCTGCATTGGTTGCCTGTTGCATCCCAAATCAGATTCAAGGTCTTGTTTTTAATTTATAAAACCCTCCATGGCCTGGGACCTGACTACCTGGCAGAGCGGATTGACCAGCAGTCAACATCGGGCCGACTGACCAGGTTGTCGCGGGCGCACATGCTGCGGGTGGCCACACCCAGGGAGGCTCGGAGAACATCCACATGTATCCGAGCCTTCTCTGTGGCTGGCCCTACTTTGTGGAACCATCTCCCCAGCAAAGTGCACCTAGCAGAGTCCCTGTCAGCCTTTCGGAAGGCATTAAAAACTCTCCTTTTCCAAGAGGCATTTGGTGACTAAATTTATTTATTTATTTCTTTTTCCTGCCATCTGCTATTTCTCAGTTGTTTGATTTTGTTACCTGTTTTAAATTGTTTTATTTAATTGTCTGTTGTTGTTATATTGTCTTCTTGTTGTAAACCACCCAGAGTTCCTTCGGGAAGACAGGCAGTATATAAACCTAATAAATAAATAAATAAAAATAAATAGCCGACAAGGGCAGAATTTACAGCTAAGCAAGGGCACCTAACATCACCCAAGGAAGACAGCAAAGTGAGTAGAACAGTGATTCTCAACCTTTGGGTCCCCAGAGGTTCCTGGACTGCAACTCCCATAAGCCTTCATCCCTTGCTGAGCTAGTCAGGATTTCTGGGCGTTGCAGTCCAGAAACATCTGGGCACCCACAGGTTGAGAACCAATGGAGTAGAACATCTTTCTCCAACCACCAGGTAAAGCTTCTAATTGGGCTTTAACTGGGTTATCTAGAGTCTGCCTCAGATTTCATCGCATCCTTGGGGGTTTTGATGATTCCATGCGCTTCTCTGTCTCCCAGACAAAAAAAGAACTGTGTGTACAAGGCCTATTGTAAGTACGTAGTGTGTGACAGCTCTTTATCTAATATGTTTGGTGCACATTAATCCATACCACTAAGGGTGGAGTCTGAGACTTACTGTTTCTGAGCAGATTTTCCTGCCCTCATTTTGGAGTTTCCTGTATACACATGGAATCTGCCATGTATGTCTGTCCACAGATTTGGAGACTTTGCATGCTTTTCCCCCTGTACCAACTGCTCCTATGTAATGCATAGTCTGGTAAAGACTCACGCAGAGTTGAAAGCTAGCTTCCATGTGTGAGATTTTTATAGTCTGTTAAAAGTACCATCCACTCTTGTCTTCAGTTTGGATGTGAATGTGACGGACGCATCACAACTAGGGAAGGGCACAAAACGAAAAAAGAAATGCTGATTTGTCAGTTCGTTATGTATTGAAATGAAATGAAACAAAATGAAACAAAGCAGCAGCTTTTTGTTACAAATGAAATGAAACGGTGGTATTTTTGTTAAAACGAACCATTTTGTTTGTCTGTAGAATGGTTCCCTTACCTGCTTGTGTCCCTCCTCTTCCCCCTCCTCCACCACCAGAGCACCGAAGCCGCCGCCAGCCAGCTGGAGAGGGCAAGCAGGCCTGGCAGGCCAGCCCAGGCCCACCACCAGAGCCACCACCACCACCAGAGCTGGAGCCCAGAAGGAGGAGGAGAAGGTGAGTACAGTAATGAATTATTTTGTTACTGTTTCATTTCATACTCCCCCCCCCCCCAATTTCATATGAAACAAAATGAAACGAAATGCAAGGTGATGAAATGGAATGAAACAAAACACTGTTTTCCCATTTCATGCCCATCCCTAATCACACCCTTACAAAGAAGAGCCACAAATTTTGCTAGGAAATTCTTCATTCAGCTTGGAAGCAAAATTGCCCTGTGGTAGTAATATTTATTTGGAAGTCACAGAAACAAGGATATATGAAATGCATTCCTAAACTCTTTTAACAGCAAAACACCACCATTAGAGATGGGCAAGAAATGATTTTTTTGTTTTGTTTTGTTTTTCATTTTTCATTTTGTTGCAGAACGAAATGAAAAATGAAGCACCTTTTTTTCTAAAAAAGAAACAAAATGGAATTTTTCATTTCGTTCAGTTTTGGTTTTGTTTATTATTTTATTTTGACAAGCGCCAATCTTGTCAGCCGGTCAGCAATGGCCTGCGGGCCAGCTGGCCGGCACTAGCAGAAAAAAAAAGGAAAAATAAGCAAAAAAATGACCTGGCCAGCAGGCCAGCTTGTCAGCATTAACAAAAATAAAATAAAATAAAATAAAATAAAATAAAATAAAATAAAATAAAAAATAAAAAAGAGTGCCCATTGCACATAGGCTGGTGGGCACTAGCCAAAACAAAAAAAAAAAAAAAAAAAGGGATGACCGGTGGGGTTGGTCGGCTGTAAAAAAAAGAGAAACAAAACAAAACAAAGAACAAAACAATTTTTTTAAAAAGTTTGTTTCATTCCAAATGAAGCAAATTAAAAAACAAAACAAAACAAAATTCTCTCTGAATTAGGGATGTATGAATCTGCTAGCTTTCTCTCATTTACTTTTTCTTAACTTTATTTATTTTATTATTATTATTATTATTATTATTATTATTATTATTATTATTATTATTATTATTATTATTATTATTATTATTATTATTATTATTATTATTTGTTGCATTTATACCCCACTTATCTACATTGTGTTCTCTAAGCGGCTTCTCTCCCTTCATCAGTTTGTGATTGATTGAGAGTTCACATAAAAATATGAAGCATTCTCATGTTATCTTAATATACTCTGTGGCACCATATTTGCCTGATATGACATTTGTTAGCATTTCCTCTCAGTTTGATGCATTTTTAAAAACGATTTTCACTGTTATATCATTTTGTGTCTTTTTCTTTAATTTATACATTTTGTGTGCATTTTAAGTTAGAGAATGACATGCAGAACTAGTTGTAGCTGCAAATACTAATTGATGATCAGATTAATATTAGTTCAGGAAATGAGAAGCAGGAAGCTTTGTATTAAAAACCATACTGAACAAATATATCCCCATTCCTATTCAGAAGGCACAACTGAAAGATACTATAAGAGCCACTGGAGACAATTCCTTTCCTTGTGATTAGCATCAGAATTTCTTTCATGTTCTTTCACAAAACACAAATAGGTACAACCAGTGCTCTGAGAGGGAGCACGTCTTGGTGAAGGGTTCTTTTTTTTAAAAAAAAATTCTACTAAAGCAAGGGCGCTCATCATTTCCCATTTCAGATGAGCAGCTGAGCAGCAGTTCCTGCCCCTGGGCCTCCTCAGCTTCCTGGGCATGTTACCTTTCAAACCTGTTGCACATGTGACCTTGACTTAGAAAGGCCAGAGCCCTAGGAAGTTCCTGCATGGAAGGCTGTTAGTGTCTTTGTCATTTGCATAATATTACATGCTGAGGAAGGGCTTTTGCAAAGGTTTTAGGTATCCATCCTATACAAGAAGCAGGTAACACAGTCTGGTTTTGCTTAAATGGGACTTGGAGTCTTGGCCAACTGGGATAACTGAAAGCATTGCATTACCAGTCCCCCATGGTCAAAAGGTATCTGCCTGAAGAAATCACTGCCTCATATATACTGTATACAGAATTAAACACTGCTGCCGAGATATAGGCTGCCGAATCCCCAAGGGATACTCTCAAAACACTAAAATCACAGCATGTGCATCTAAATCAGTGCACCGCCAAACAAAGAAAGATGGAATAATATGAAATGTGTTCATGTCCAGCTTCCTTGGTCACATAGCTGGGACTCCTAATAATCCCACTTTAGGCCGATGTTTGCTTGTCATTCAGTGCATAATATGCCTTCAGACCAGAGTATATGGCGGAGCAGATCACCCAAAGATCAGCTTTGGACTGGCCCACCAGAGCATCACCAAGCCTTCTAGCTTTGGGTCACCACTCTGATGGTGGCCTGCAAGTCCTCTACCCAGAACCAGGCCTTCTCGGTGGCTGGCCCAGCTCTCTGAAATCAGCTTCTCAGTGAGAGAAGGTTTGCTGAATCCCTCCCGACATTTAAAAAACACCTTTGGCGACTCCTGAGGTCATTGTTTTGTTTATTTGTCAGTCTATTTGCTGCCTTCTTGCTTTGCTGGTCTAAACATTACTATTTGTTATTGTTTTATTTCTTGTGTTATTGGTTTTGGTTGTCCACTACCCAGAGTTCCCTTGGGAAAGTCGGGCAGTATATAAATGGATATAATAAATGAATAAATGAATGAATGAATGAATAAATAAATAAATAAATAAATAAAATGTTGTATTTCCAATAGTATGAGATCCCTACTCAGTGCACTTGCTTATGCCCCCTAAAAATTCTACCAATTCTACCAGCACAGATTTGGACCTATGCTCATGCACACTGAAGTCCTGCTGGCGCCAATATGCCTGTATAAAGAACAATTTTACCTTCTCCCTGTCAGTCAGGAGGAGGAATTTAAAAGTGTTCTCCTTCTCTCCCCCAATTTGTAAATAATCAGTTTTATCACATGGGAGACATAAGATGGGAGGAGGAAGGCTTTAATTATTTAAAAAAATCCCCCTATTGTTAACATTGCTTAGTAGCAGTAACTGTTGGTAAAGAAAGACTTCCTTCTTCTGTCCTACAGCTTACTTGGCTTCCATGTGAAGACAGACACTGGAAGTTGAAAAATGTAGGAGAGAAAGGAAAAAGTCTTTGATTACGGAAAATCTTCCCCTACTGGTGATTTCATTACCATTCCAGAGGTGTAGCTGTACTAATAACCTTTCAGCCCATTTATTGGATTTTAACCAGTGTTATCAGAACCAGACACAGGCTAATTCAGATGATTCCCCCATATAGTCTCATGCAAAGTACACTGGTACCTTGCAAGATGAATGCCCTGTAAGACGAATTCATCGTAAGACGAATGAAATTTCCGGGTAGAGGCATTTTTCACAAGACGATGGTTTACCTACCAGATGTCTTGCGAAAAAGCCATCTTACAGGGCAGTGTGAGAGAGGAAGCAAAGAAGAAGGTCCGGAACAGAGTGTGCCGTCTGGAGAGAGTGAAGAGTGTGAAAAGTGTTTACAGAAATTGAGTATGCATGAAGAATCTGACAAGTTTAGTATAGCGGAGTCTCAGGGCGAAAAGGAGAAAAGGGATGAGGATGAGGTGATGGGAAGTCGTGAGGAGAAGAGAGAGAAGCACGAGGAGAAGGGTGCGTGTGCGAGGGAGAGAGAGGCTTTATGGGTAGCAGAGGATGACAGTTGGAAAGAGGGAGATGGACAGCACAAGCTAGGGAATGACAGTTGGGAGAAACGGACGAGAGAGAGGGAGACACGAAAAGAGGAGACTGAAGTAAGGAGATTTGAGAGACCAGAGGAATTTCAATGTTCTGTTCATGTTAGACCCCTCCATTGGCCTGAAACCTCCGAGAGGTTCAGAAGGGAATGGAGGAGCAAGAGATCCCCGAACCCGGTGGCTCAATGGGCTCGCCATCCTTGTTGCGGGACCCAGTGTATGGGTCAGGGTATGAACACTCGCCCTTATTTCTAAAGTCTTCCAGTTATGATGTTCCATATGTTAACGTTATTTATGAAGAACCTGTAACTCAAGAATCTGCACAGAAGTCATGTCCTATGTTAACACCGCATTTAATTGATCCTGTTCTATCAGTTCCAGAATTGTTGTTAAATAAAAATCCTTTTGATTTCACTTCACAAAGTGTCTCGAAAGTAATTGTTGACTTGGAACCAGGTATGGAAATAGACAAACCCTCACAAAATGGCGCCTGAGCAGGGACAGTTCCGAAGTCAAGAAAAACTCAAGGACAAGATGATAGACTAGAGATGGGCACGAATTAAAAAAATGGCATTTTGGTTTTTCGATTTTCATTGAGAGGTCCGTTTTGGTTCGTTTCCGTTTTCCGTGAATTTTTGGGAAAATTTTGTTTTCGTTTTTCGTTTTTCGTTTTTTGTTTCAACCTGCTTTTTGTGCGATTTTTAAAGCATTTCCGTGTGTGGGCGTCCCCCAATGCCCCAGACCAGAGGGAAAACACTAAAAAAAATGATGCTGGCAGAGACACAGTATAGACTAGGTACGCAGGGTGCAAGGCAGCCGCAGAGTGACTGCACTGTGGGGCAGGGGAGGGTACTCACCGAGAGGTATACACGCACACACACAGGGAGGCTGCAGGACTGAAGCTAGAGTCACAGAGACAGCAATCCCATCCTAACTCCCACCAGAAACTGCAAGGAGGATGCGGGCTGCCAGAGCTTTTTATGCCCTCTGTGGCTGCCAGACCTGCCCAGTCTGCAACCTGGGCATGCTATTGGTTGAACATGATCTCATCACATGGCTTGCCTCCATTTTGTGGCTGGCGACATCCATTTTGCCATCCTTAGAGGGAAAGGAAAAATACATCGTGATGTCAGAAGACAAAAACAAACATTTTAAGGACCCCAACCCCCTCGTAGGTAATAATTTTAAATAATTATCACATTATTGCTGAGTTTTTATGGATGTCCAGGGCATTTTAATACCCAAGAAATCAATATTAGGCATCTGGGAGCCATTTTGGGTCCATGTTCCCTAAGTCCCCTTAAAGGAAAAAAAAAACAGCTATCCGAGAAAAGACATAAATGCATGTTTTAAGGACCCCAACCCCTCTGGTAGGTATTATCAGACAGTATAAATAATTATCGCTGTGGTTTTGTGGATATCCAGGGCGTTTTTTAACATTTAAAACAGCTCATTTCATTGTGCGTCGCCATTAACGAAAATGAAACGTAACAAACCCAATTTTCGTGGTTCTGTTCGTTTCATTCCATTTTCATCACAATTTTTGTTAGTCATTTCGTTACGTAACGGAACGAATAACGGAAACGAAAAAATGTTTGTTTCGTGCCCGTCTCTACTATAGACATTTGCCTGACAAACGAGAAAAGATAATAGAACTATTGACGGAACAAAACAAATTGTTAATTTTGCAGTTATTAAAACCAGAGAGTCCTACCAGCAGATCATCGAATCCCTTTCTTGGTGAAGAGCGAAACGTATGGGTTTCGAATCCTGCGCCTGTAAGGCTTCAAAAAATGGCTAAAGATGATGACATGGAAGCATATTTGAATACATTCAAGAGAGTGGCTTCCACAGCAAAATGGTCAATATCTCAATGGTCTTTAATCCTTACTCCATGTCTGACCAGGGTGTTACAAGAGATAGTTGATGCCTTAGGACCCATGGATGCTACTGACTATGGCAAAGTCAAAAATACTATCTTGTTAACACTGAATCTCACACCAGAGACATGTAGGAAGAAATTCAGAACCTTGGTTTATAAGTATGGAATGCATCCACGTTCTTTGGCACAGAGATTAAAGGCCCATGCCATTAAATGGTTATGACCATCAGAGTCTTCAAAGGAGCAAATGTTAGAAGCAGTGATTATTGAACAGATGTTATCCGGGATGCCTGCACATGCTGCGTTGTGGGTCAAAAGAAACCGGCCGTCCTCATTGGAAGATGTGGTGCATATTTTAGAGAGTTTCGAATTAGCGGAGGAAAAGACTTCGTCACACGAGAGTATGTCATCAGAAAGATCCAGCAATTCGTTGTGCGAGAACACATCATCAGAGAAGGCCAGCAACAACACGAGGGCTACAGCAAAAATGGGTCCAGAGGAGATAACGTACCACGCGGAGTTGAAACTTGGGAAGGCAGGCAGTTCATGAGAAGCGGAAGAGGACTTATGAGGATGAACTTTATAGCTAAAAATAATCCTGTTAAACCTGTATGTTTTGGCTGCGACTCCTCACAACATTATAAACGTGATTGCCCGAAGTTAGACTGTTCTTGTGGGGGAGGCCCAGAAGAGAATGTAAATAAGGGTGCGGATATTGAAAAAAGTTGCGAAATTATTGCTATTGTTAATGGGGAATGAAAAAGGGCTTTTATTGATACCGGTTGAGCTAAAACACTAGTACGCTCGATAAAGGGATGTAAAAGTAAAGAAACGGTGGCTGTTAAATGTATACATGGAGATTTAAAATCGTATGATACTGCTTGGGTAGATGTGAATATTAATGGAGTTAAGAAAAGATTAATGTTGGGATTGTTCCTTCATTAGCCCGGAAGATGTTAATAGGTTGTGATTGGCTTAATATTGATAATCTTATGCAAAAACAGGAGGGGATGCAGGGCGAAATCCACACAGAGGTGAAGGTGATTAAAGAAGAGATGTCCCAAGCATCTAGAGATCGGGTGAGATTTTTACAACAAAATGATATTGGTTTGGAGAAATTAAGGGATAAAGCTAAAGATGTTTCAGAAATAGGACATGGTTATGAAGGATGTTTAACAAAGAATGGGTTATTATATTATATAGATAAGAATGGAATTGAGAAATTGATTATTCCACCGGTATGGAGGAATGAATTTATGAGGTTAGCTCATGATATCCCTATTGCAGGCCATCTAGCGGTAGAAAAAATATTTGCTCGAGTTAACCATTGGTTTTATTGGCCAGGAATGAGATCAGACATTGAAAGGTTTTGTCAAACTTGTAAACAATGTCAGTTAACACAAAAGAAGCCCCCTCCGGGTGCACCTTTGGTATCAATGCCTATCATCGACCAACCTTTTGATCAAATAGCTTTAGATCAAATTGGTCCTTTACCTAAATCATCTGCAGGACATTTGTATGTATTATTAATAATTGATTATGCAACTCGATATCCTGAAGCTATTTCTCTAAGGTCTACTACTGCTAAAATTTTGGCTCAGGAGTTATTAAAGGTATTTTCATGATTGGGATTTCCACGTGAAGTTTTAACAGATTAAGGAAGTAACTTCCTTAGCACTACTTTTAAACAGATGTGGAATATTTTAGATGTTAAGCCGCTGAAAACAACTGTTTACCATCCCCAAACGAATGGTTTAGTTGAGAGATTTAATAAAACTTTAAAATCTGTGTTACTTAAGATAATATTAGATAACCCTAGGAAATGGCATTTATTGTTAGACCCTTTGATATTTGTGATACGGGAAGTTCCACAATCTTCCACTGAGTTTTCACCTTTTGAGTTATTATATGGACGAATACCCAGGGGGATCTTGGATTTAATGAAGGAGAAATGGGAAAAAGGTAATGATAATGCTGGTTCTACTGTACAATATGTATTTGAAATGCAAGATCACTTTAAAAAGATTCAGAATTTGGTAAAAAAAAAATCTTATTAATATTCAAGCTGCCCAAAGGAATAGATATGACAAGAAAGTAAAAAAAGGTATTTCCAAGTTGGCCAAAAAGTGTTGTTGTTATTACCAATACAAGGGAGTAAGTTATTAACAAGATGGCAAGGTCCATATACTGTCATAAGGAGAATTAATGAAGTTGATTATGAGAGAAATGCCGGACAAGGTCAAGGACAGAGGTATTTATCACGTGAACTTATTAAAAGATAGGAAAGAATGAGAAGTGTTTCTAGCAGCTGTAGAAGAAGATGATTTAGGACCTGAACAGGCGAACATGTTAAAATATGTCAAGAACTTACTAGTGAACAACAATTGCAAATAGAATAATTGGAAAAGGAGTATGTGGATACTTTTTCCGGAAATCCAGGCAAGACTAACCTGTGTGAACATCATATTCAGGTAGAAGGGAACCAGATCATGAGAGATCAGGGACGAAAATGGCCAAGACATTTAATACCGGTTATTGAGGAAGAAGTTCAAAAGATGTTAGAGTTAGGAGTAATTGAACCATCAAATAGCCCGTGGAGAAGCTATCCTGTAGTCATTCCAAAGCCAGATGGCACAGTGAGATTTTGTATTGATTTCAGAAAATTAAATTCTGTGTCAAAATTCGATACTTATCCAATGCCACGAATAGATGATTTATTAGACAGATTAGGGGAATCTGCATACCTAAGCTCTTTAGATTTAACTAAAGGATACTGGCAGATCCCCTTAAGAGATGAAGACAAAGAAAAAACTGCTTTTGGGACTCCAATAGGACTTTATCATTTTACCAAAATGCCTTTTGGCCTCCATGGGGCGTCTGCAACATTTCAAAGATTAATGGATAAGGTGTAAGAGCCAGTTAAAAGTTTCGCAGTCACTTATATTGATGATGTTATCATTTTTAGTAAAACATGGGGTGAACATTTGATCCATCTCAGGGCTGTCCTGAATGAGTTAAGAAAAGCCAATTTAAAAGTAAATCCGTCTAAATGTAAGATTGCACAGTTAGAAGTTAAATTTCTAGGAATAGATATGTAGTATAGGAAAAGATAGTAGGACAAGGTAAAATATATCCTATGAAAGATAAAATTGATAAAGTTTCTGATTGGGTTAGACCTAAAACCAAAAAGGAGGTACAACAGTTTTTAGGTTTAGCTGGGTATTATAGGCAATTTATGCCTCATTTTGCGGAAATTGTGGCCCCTTTGACAGATTTAACTCAATAGAAATTACCTCGAATAGTTAAATGGGGGTTGAAAGAACAAGCCGCCTTTGAAATTTTAAAATATAAATTGTGTACATGTCCTGTGAGATCAGTGCCTGATTTTTCTATCCCCTTTATTTTGCAAATGGGTGCTTCGGAAAGAGATATAGGGGCAGTACTAGCCCAGGAAAAGAATGGTGAGGAACATCCAATCCTATTCCTAAGATGAAAACTGAATAAAAGGGAACAAAGATATTGTGCAATAGAAAAGGAAGCTTTAGCTGTAAAATGGGGTATGCATGCATTAAGATATTTATTAGGTGCCCCATTTGTGTTAGTCACTGATCATGCTCCCTTAGTTTGGCTGAATAGAATGAAAGATGTAAGTCCCTGTTTGACATGATGGTATCTCAGTTTACAACCTTTCTCTTTTAAGGTCAGATATAAGAAAGGGAGAGACCATCTTAACGCAATTATTTCTCTCGACAGGGTCCATGGTCTGATGAGATAGAATCCGAGATGGCCCACTTGGATGGGGGGGTGTCTTGTGAGAGAGGAAGCAAAGAAGAAGGTCCGGAACAGAGTGTGCCGTCTGGAGAGAGTGAAGAGTGTGAAAAGGGTTTACAGAAATTGAGTATGCATGAAGAATCTGACAAGTTTAGTATAGTGGAGTCTCAGGGCGAAAAGAAGGAGAAAAGAGATGAGGATGAGGTGATGGGAAGTCGCGAGGAGAAGGAAGAGAAGCACGAGGATAAGGGTGCATGCGCGAGCTAGGGAATGGCACTTGAGAGAAATGGACGAGAGAGAGGGGGACACGAAAAGAGGAGACTGAAGTAAGGAGGAGTTTTGAGAGACCAGAGGAATTTCAATGGTCTGTTCATGTTAGACCCCTCCATTGGCCTGAAACCTCCGAGAGGCTGAGAAGGGAATGGAGGAGCAAGAGATCCCCGAACCCGGTGGCTCAATGGGCTCGCCATCCCTGTTGCGGGACCCAGTGTATGGGTCGGGGTATGAACACTCGCCCTTATTTCTAAAGTCTTCCAGTTATGATGTTCCAGTTGTTAACGTTATTTATGAAGAACCTGTAACTCAAGAATCTGCACAGAAGTCATGTCCTATGTTAACACCGCATTTAATTGATCCTGTTCTATCAGTTCCGGAATTGTTGTTAAATAAAAATGAACCAGTTGCTTACCTGTAAAGGTGATTCTTCGAGTGGACCTTCGTGAAGCCACACAGATGGGTTTCCCAGGCGCCCTTGCGCCGGAGGTCGGCCTTCCCTAGCATAGGACAGTTCGTTAGTCTCCGCCCCCGCACAGCGCGCCTGCGCGAGGGCCTTCCCGCCCAAACCTCAGTTCCTCTTGACCGCCAGAAGACAGGTGAACTCCATTCTAGGCGTGACGGTCCGATGGGAGGTGGGCGGGTGCTGTGTGGCTTCACGAAGGTCCACTCGAAGAACCACCTTTACAGGTAAGCAACTGGTTCTTCTCCTTCGTGGCCTTCGTGAAGCCACACAGATGGGTGATTACAAGCAGTACTCACAGGCTGGTGGGGAGTCACGCTGTCACGTAGGAAAGCACGGCTCTCCCGAAGGCTGAGGAAGATCTGTCAAGATATGTAAAAGTTGATAAAATATATGTTATGTATATTTAACAGATAGTGGAAAGAGATTTGTAAAATGGAGGCAGTTAGATTCTGCAGACTCATGATGTTAATTCACAAATGTAAGAGATAAGTAATCACAGGCATGTTATGTGATGAAGCACAGGTGAAAGAATTTATAGCATCATGATTGTATCAGATTGCATCAGATTGTAATTAGTGATGACTCACATCTGTTGGGTACTGAACTGTATAAAAAGCACTAGCTTTCCATTTGTTAGGTGGGTCTGTTATGGTGAGAACAGAACCCCACACTCTGTTTGTCTGTTGTAAATATTGCTTGGTTGTTATGCTGTATATATTTTTTGATGTCTATATGAATATATGAGTTTTTACTCTACCCATTGTCATTGTCTCTTTATAACCTAACTCTGCAATACTTTATATCAATACTGACATTTTATCTGCACGCTACTGCTGCACTGCTCTGTGTCAAGCACAAGTAAATATTATATTTGTTGCTTAATTGCTGATAAGATCTCATTCGGGCGTCCAGCCTGTAGTGGTTCACGAAGGTCTCTGGTGTGGCCCATGTGGCAGCTTGGCAGATGTTTTCCAAAGGGACGCCCCTAAGGAACGCCGCAGAAGAGGACATGGCCCTGGTAGAGTGTGCTTTGATGGGACCAGGGAGAGGTTTATTGGCCTGGGTGATGCAGCGAGCAAAGCGCTGGGTCGAGACTGGCCGCCCCGCAGCCGCGGGATGATGGCAGATGAAGAGCCTCTGAGAAGATCTGGATGCTCTAGTCCTGGAGACGTAGAAGGCGAGGGCTCTTCTTACATCAAGGGAGTGCATGTCTCTTTCTTCCCTGGTCGATGGGTTTGGAAAGTAGACTGGGAGGATGATGGGTTGGGAGACATGGAAAGAAGACACCACCTTGGGGAGGAAGGTGATGTCGGGGTAGGCGACTACCTTGTCAGGGTAGAACTGCAGGTAAGGTGGGTTGCACCGGAGTGCACAGAGCTCGCTAGCTCTGCGAGCAGACGCAATGGCGACAAGAAAGGCTGTTTTGAGGGAAGCAGCCTAAGGTCGATGGTAGCCAAGGGCTCGAAGGGAGGCCTTTGTAAAGCCCGGAGTACGAGGGAAAGGGACCACTGAGGAGGGATGGGCTTTCTGTCTGGAAACGTGTTATTGAGTCCTCGTAGGAAGAGCTTTAGTTTAGGATGTCTGAAGAAGCTGGCTGCCGGAGACAAAGGAGGCTGATGAGCCACGATAGCAGAGAGATGTACTCGTAGGGATGACATGGTGAGTCCCGACCTTTTGAGGTGGAGCAGGTACTGCAGTATCTAGGTAAGGTGGGGATTTACTGGGGTGAAGGCTCGTTGTCGTGTGAAGGCTAAGAACCTACGCCATTTGTAGGCATACTGGGAGATAGTAGAAGGCTTACGGCAGGCCTTGAGGATGGTTTCTAAGAGCTGTGAATCCTCCATGCCGTCAGCTGGAGGTGAGGGAGATCGGGATGTAGTACCTGTCCGTGATCTTGGGACAAGAGGTCCGGGAGCTGCGGCAGGCGGAAGTAGGAGGAGGCCATTTGGAGAAGTGGGGCAAACCACGGTTGCCTCAGCCACCACGGAGCAATTAGGATGAGGTCGGGTGCCTCTTGGGTGGCTTTGATAACTACTTTGTGCAGAAGGGGTAAGGGGGGGAACGTGTAAAGGAGGGAGTGGGTCCACGGGAGAAGGAGAGCGTCCCCTAGAGACCCTTGGCCTAGCCCTGCTCTCGAGCAAAAGTGTTGGCATTTCTTGTTCTGGAGAGAGGCGAATAGGTCGACCTGAGGGGTGCCCCATCTCTCGCAGAGGCGAGAGAAAGTGTGGGGGTGGAGTTCCCACTCGTGGTTGGATTGTTGCATCCGGCTGAGGCTGTCGGCATCTATGTTGTCCTGTCCTGGCAGGTGCATCGCTATTGGATGGATGTTGTGGAGGATGCACCAGTCCCAGAAGCGGATCGTGAGATCGAGGAGAGGCCGAGAATGTGTTCCGCCCTGTTTGTTGATTTAGTACATGGCAGTTGTGTTGTCTGTGACTGCCAGCACTACATTGCCGGAGAGGTGACGGAGGAACGCCCGACAGGCCTTGAAGATTGCCAGGAGCTCCAGCTCGTTGATGTGGAGCCGCCGTTCTTGTGGAGTCCAGGAGTCGTATATCTGGTAAGACAGGCACACCGCGCCTCACCCAGTGTTGCTGGCGTCCGTGGTTAGCTGGATCATGGGGAAGGGATCTCTGAAGGGTCTGCCGGCGAGGATATTGTGGCGGCATGTCCACCAGGCCAGTTGAGGTGGTAAATTCTGAGGGACAGTGAGAATCTTGGACAGGGGGTCGCGTGTGGGGTCGAAGTGAGTTAGGAACCAACTCTGCAGGGGTCTGAGTCGCAGCCTCACGTACTGGAGGATGGACGTCATGGAGGCCATGTATCCCAGCAGCTTTTGAACCTGGATGGCTTGAATGGGATGTCCTGGACGGAATTGTTGAATTAGTGCCAGGGTGTCGCGGACTCTGTCTCGGGGAGGATAGGCCATGGCCCGAGTGGAGTCCAGTATGGCTCCGATGAATGTGGCGACTTTTTTTTTAATGTTTTTTTATTAAATTTTAAACTACATACAACGACATAAAAAATGAAAGTAAAAAAAAAAACTACAACAAACAATATAAGTGCACCCCCATCCCACGGGTCCATCCATACATTCTTATTCGTTGCTCCATCTTCTATTCTTCTAGTAGTCTTCTTAAAGTTCTCTTCTCCAGAATTGTTGTGAGATATTCGTGGACTCTTTCCCTTTTCCTTCGACTAGTACATAATCTAAAAATTTACCCCAGATATCGTAGAAAATGTCTTTTTTCATTTCTCCTCGTTTAACCTTTAAACTGCAGGAGAGTTTATCGTTTATAGCTATATCCCAAAGTTCATTATACCAGTCTTCCATCTTGAATTCTAGTTTTGACTTCCAATTTTTTTGCTATAATTAATCTAGCAGCTGTCATAAAATTTGCTATTAGTTCCTTTGTTGTAACAACATAATCTTTACTTGTTAACAATGATAATAATGCTATCTCTGGATTACAATCTATATCCATCTTAATCATATTACTTAGCTCTAAAAACACTTTTTCCAGAACCTTTGGACTATTTCACATTCCCACCAAAGATGCAAGTAAGTACCAAGCTCTTTTTCACATTTCCAAAATATCTTAGAGTAAGCAGGATTCATTCTATTTAGTCTTACTGGGGTTAAATACCATCTGGAAACCAATTTGAAGTAGTTTTCTTTTATCCTGACTGACAATGATCTCAAAATTCTCATATTCCAAATTTTTTTCCAGTCTTCTTTCTCTATCTGTACATTAAGGTCTTGGTTCCAAACTTCTCTCAAGGTGTTTAACTCCTTCATTTCTGATAATTCCCCTAGTATTTTATATATTTTACGTGTTATTCCTTTCTCTGAATTTTCCTGTTCAGACTCAAGCGATAGTAGGAAATGTTCAAATTTTGTGCATTCTCTGATTTGATTATTTCTCTTTCCCCAGTCCTTTATCCATTTTCCTAGTTGAATATAATTTAACCATGTTAAATCACTGGGTTGCAAAATATTTTTATATCCTGAATTGTTTTAATCTTGAGCATCCAATCCTTTAGTCTAGCTATTTTCTTAATTTTAAATAACTCCAAATAATGCTTCAAGTTGTCTGGAAAGCTTTCCAAGTCAGTAACTAAAGCCAGTGGGGATCCCTTCGGAGACAAGATTTTCCTATATGTTCTCCATGTAGCAATTAAACTATTCAATAGGGGTTGTCAATCTTTACTTTGTTTTTAACTTCCGTGAATAAAAATGTGTTTATTTCCCCCTTTATATCCAAAGACTCTTGCTCCCACCATATTAACTTCTGTGGTTTAAAAAGAATTTCCCCCAAAGAACTAAGTTGATTGGCTATATAATAATTTTTATATTGGGTATACCTATTCCTCCTTCTTTCTGAGATCTATACCATAGACTTTTATTTATTCTTGATTTTTTCCCTGCATTACAATACCTATTTATCATGTCTTGGAGAGTTTTAATTTCCTTTTCTAAAAACTGAACCGGTTAATTTTTGGAAGTATTTTCATTTTTATCAATGCAATTCTGCCAAACCACGATAATTTTAGTTTAGAGTAGGATATTAATTTGTTTTTCATCTCCTCTTCTAATTTCGAAATATTTCTTTCTTTAGTTTTAGTAAATTCTTTATGGAGTTCTAATCCTAGATATTTAATGCTTTTTCCCGGTTTAAGTCCAGATTTTTCAATCATCTTTAAGTCATGTTTTCCATAATTGAAGAATAAACTCTCTGATTTTTGCCAGTTTACACATAATCCTGTTATTTCTCCAAATTCTTCTAAATGAGTTTTTACTCTTTGAATATTCTCTATTGGGTTTACAATAGTCAAAAGAGCATCGTCCGCGAATAAACTAATTTTAGTTGCCCCATCTTTCCCTATACCTTTAATAAATTTGTCATCCCTTATGGCATTTGCCAGGAGCTCTATAACAATACAAAAAAGGACTGGAGAAAGAGGACATCCTTGTCTAGTTCCTCGGCCTAGAGTGATTTGTTCAGTCAATCCATCATTAACTATTATTGAGGAAGTGCCCGTTGAATATAGTTGATTTATTACTCCCAAAAAGGATTTCCCAAATCCCATTTTTTTAAACAATATTTTTAATGTGGGCCATTGAACACAATCAAAAGCTTTATAAAGATCTAGAGATAACATCCCAGCTTTAGTAGTACTCTTACTCATTTCGTAAAGAACATTCAAATTCCTTCTAATAATATTTGCCATTTGTCTACCTTTGATAAAACCACATTGATCCTCTTTAATATATTTAGCTATAAATTTATTCATTCTTTTAGCCAAAATTGCTGTGAAAATCTTAGCATCTTGATTTAATAAGGATATTGGTCTGTATGACCCGATATCCATTAAATTTTTATTAGGTTTTGGAATTAAAATAGTTAAAGAATGGGTCCAAGATCTCGGAATTTGTTCTCCATTCAAAATTTCATTATATAGCTTCTTTAATTTAGGTATTAATACTGCTTTAAAAAGTTTGTAAAATTCAGGTCCCAGAGCGTCCACTCCGGGCGTTTTATTATTCTTTAATTTGTCTATTACCTCGCTTATCTCTTGATCTGTAATAGGCTTTTCCATTTCCAGCATATCTTCCTGTTCCAAGACCCTCTTTAAATTCTTAGTGATATACCTTGAATGTGGCGACTTGGCAAGGCTGCAGTCGGCTCTTCGCGAGGTTGACTTGTAGGCCCAAGGTGTCCAAGGTGGACAGTACAGTGGCTATATCGGTTTTGGCCTTGTGCTCGGTGTCCGCGACGACTAGCCAGTCGTCGAGGTAAGGAAAAATGACGATGCCTAAAGTTCTGAGGTAGGCAGCGACAGGGGCCATGCACTTTGTGAATACTCTGGGTGCTGTGGCGAGACCGAAGGGCAAGGCTGAGTATTCGAAGATCTGGCTGCCTATCGCGAAGCGGAGGAGGTGTCGGTGGGCGGGGTGGATAGAGATGTGGAAGTAGGCATCCTTTAAGTCTACAACTCTGAACCAGTCGCCCTTGCGGAGTAGGGGGATGATTTTCTCCAGAGTCACCATGCGGAATTTTTTGTATATTAGGAAATGTTGAGTACTCGAAGATCCAAAATGGGCCGTAGGCCTCCATCTTTTTTGGGAACTGTAAAGTAGCGGGAGAAGAGGCCCGCTTAGGCGAGGTGGGGTGGTACAAGGCGGATTGCATGTTTCTGGAGCAGGGAGGCAACCTCTTCCAGAAGGCAAGGGGAGGGGGGTACGCAGGACGTTTCGTAGAGCTGGTTGGGAGTGGAGTTCGAGAGAATACCCGTTCCTCACTACTGACAGGACCCAGCGGTCCGTGGTGATGCTCTCCCAGGGTGTGAGGAAGGGTCGGAGTCGGACGGTGTCCGAGTCAGTAGTTGTCCCGGTGCCTCCTCTCTCTGGACTTTGAGGGAGGGGCAGAGGTCTTGGCCTTTCTGAACTTAGAGCCGAGGGAGGCAAAAGGAGATGGTTTTGTAGGTTTGTCTCAATCGCCCCTGGAGGTGAGTGGGAGGATGGGGGCCAGTATCACCGTCTTTGTTGGGAGCGAAAGGAGTGAGACGGTCTGGAAGGGATGATGTTAAGCTTTTTGGCTGTGTCTTGCTTCTTATTTATTTATTTTATTTATTTATTTTTACAGCTTATATGCCACCCACTACCCAAAGGTCTCTGGGCGGCCTACAACTTATGTCTGTCTTCCATGAGGTCATCTGTTGTGGTGTGGAAGATGCCAGAACCGTCAAAGGGCAGGGCTTCGATCTGAGCCTTATGGTTGTCTGACAAGCCGGTAGTGCGCAACCATGCGTGCCTCCTCAGGGTGACAGCAGTGTTGACTATCTTCGAAGCAGAATCGAAGGTGTGTTTGGCAGCTCTCATTTGTTGTCCCGCGAGGGCCATGGACTCCTCGTAGAGGGCCATGGCTTCTGCTCTGTGGTCCTCTGGGATCTTTCCGAGGAACGGGTGCAAATGGGTAAGGAGATCTCTTTGATAGGCTCCCATGGCACCCTGGTAATTGCATGTTTTGTGGATTAAGGTTGAGCAGGAGTACAGGTGCCTGCCAATGGTGTCTAGTTTGCGGCCTTCTTTGGAAGGCGGGATGGGCGTCTGATTGGTCCTGGACTGGACCTGCGATGAGGCGACGACTACAGAGTTTGGTGGCGGGTGCTTCTCTAAGTAGGGGGCACTTTCGTCATGTACCCTATAGAGTGCTTCCAGTCTCCTGGAGACTCTTGTCACAGCAGGACTCTGGAATGCATCTTCTGCCATTGTCAAGAATGACGGGATCAAGGTGAGGTGCACGGGTGACGTCTCCTCGGAAGATATGCGGCCGAAGATGTGACATGGCCTCTTAGGTTTCAGCTGGTGCACCGGCAGGTCGATGGTTTTAGCCATCCTCACTAAGAATGCGGTATAATTCCACATCGATTCCGAGGAAGAGGGTGGAAGCTTCTCCTCAAGGTCTGATGAGGGCGACGTGACGAACTGGATCGAATCCGAAGCTTCGGATTCAACATTGGAGACTTCGGACTCGTCGGAGGAGGTAGCCGGAGAGGTTTGCTGGATATTTTGTTGGTCCTCGGTTTCGGCCGTTTGAACAGACCATTGTCGCCCATCGAACTTGAGCGAGAAGGCCGGGATCGGAGGGACGGCGCTTTTTAGAAGGAGGCGGTTGGTTCTTCGGCGGGGTCAGGCGTTGCTTCTCCGTCTTTTTCCCCGGCTTTGTACCCTTCTTTTCAGGGGGCATTGGTATCGCCGGGTCAGATGCCGTCGAGGGTGGAGCCGCTGAGGACGGTTGGGAGAGAGTTGGTGTTGCTTTCCCGTCGAATCCGGCGGCCAGGGATGAAAGTCTCGCGGGCAACGAGGCCAGTGGCGAGAGTGCTTTAGGCACTGGGGACTGACGGGTCCCGGTTTCGGAGGCGGACCTACGGGTCCCAGAGTCCGAGGTTTCCTTGTGCTCCCTCGCAAACAGAGTGGTGTTGGGAGGGGCAGAGGAGTCATCATCGGATGACTGGTCGGAGTCGGAGCGGAGCAAGGGGTCAAATTCGGGCCGTTTCGAGATATGGAGGGCCGAACCCGCAAACTCCATCTCTACCGTAAGGGTCCCGGGGGTGGCTGAGCCCTGCGATGCCGGCGGTTTCGGCAGCTTGGCGGACTTGGTGGCCTTAGGGGAAGAACCCTTAGATGGTTTTGGCTTCAACACGGCTTGGAGGACGGGGATTTTCTTCGATTTTCCCTCCTGCTCCGGGACCTCAGACTTACAGAGCTGCTCCGCGGCGGCAGTTTTTTCCATGGGTTGAGGTTGGAGAGACTTTTCCAGAAGATAGGAGGTGAGACGGTTACGGCGGTTCTTCAGTGCCTGTGTGCTAAAACCTTGGCAAATGGCGCAGGCCTCGGGGCGATGGTGCTCGCCGAGGCAAAGCAAGCACTTTTCGTGGCCGTCGGAGTGCGGAACCTTAGCTCCATAGTCAGTACAATTTTTAAACGGTTGGGCAAAAGACATTAGTCAAGCAGTCCGTGGTCGAAATCCGTTGAAAATCCAAAAACAAAGCAAAAATGCAGGAGACTAACGATGGTGAACCTCTAGCCGAAGGCGGTAAAGAGGAACTGAGGTTTGGGCGGGAAGACCCTCACGCAGGTGCGCTGGGCGGGGGCGGAGACTAACGAACTTTCCTATGCTAGGGAAGGCCGACCTCCGGCGCAAGGGCACCTGAGAAACCCATCTGTGTGGCTTCACGAAGGCCATGAAGGAGAACCTTTTGATTTCACTTCACAAGATGTCTCGAAAGTAATTGTTGACTCGGAACCGGGTATGGAAATAGACGAACCCTCATAGGCAGGTGTTTGAATTTTGCGTGCCCACAACCCGAGGGGTTATGGGCATGCAAAATTGAAAAGCCTGGTCTTCCATCCTGGCTTTCCCAACCATGAAGCACTTGCATTAGCTACATGGTTGGAAAAGCCAGGATTGAAACCACCACCACTACCCCTATTTAAATGGCTCCGTGCATGGAGCCCAAGGTGAAGTAGGGGAGGAAGTGCCTTATGTGCTCTCAAGCCATTGCCTTCCTTTCACCAGGCTCCATGCTGCTGTTGCTGCTCCCCCCCCCCTTTGCCCAGGTCTCTGCACCAAAACGGCTTGACACAGAGACCCAGGTGAAGGAGGGGATGAGCGGGCAAGTCACCCCTTGTCTGTTTCCCTCCCCCAGGTCAGGGCAGCCATCAAAAGGTGGGAAGCTTTCCCCTGCCCCAACCTAGCAAAGAAGGGGAAAAGCTCCCCCCCCTTTGCTGAGTTAGGGGTAAACTCCCTCAATCAGCCGGCAGTGGAAGGCTGCTCCACAGGCATCAGCTGCCGGTTGATTGAGGGAATTTGGGACAGCCTTCCCATAGGAATATAGTGTTACCTTGTATAAAGGAATTAATTCATTCCAAATGAAATTATGTTAAGCAAATTTTCCTTTATACAAATTCCCCATAGGAATGCATTGAAAACGGAGTAATCCCTAATCATGACCACTTTTATGTTGTACGGATTCGCCCTATAGGTGATGCTGTTAAGCAAATTTCCCCTATCTCGGGAATTTTTTATGTTGTGCAGATTTTATGTTATACAAACTGTTTGTTATACAAGGGTCCACTGTACATTGAAAACAAATGTAATCCATTCCTCTGGAACAGATTAATTGGTTTTCAATGCTTTCCTATGGGAAATCTTGCCTCTTAAGATGATTTTTTTCATAAAACAAATCGACCCTTGGAACCAATTAAATTCATCTTAGGAGGCACCACTGTATCTGCAGTGATCAAGGCGTGATGCAACTAAGGACAGATAATGTTGTTACATCAGGTCAATTTCGGTAAAGTTGGAGCTGCCACAATACTCAGAGGTGCTTGCCACCCAGAAATTGAGAGACAATTCAGAGTCAAGGAGAACTTCCTCATGACAGACCTGGTCTGACAGAAGGAGCACAACCCCTTCTACAGCAGACTGAAACTTATTTTCTACTGGCCAGCAACACTTCCATCTTGCTTTCACTACAACATCTTATTGAGCTCTTAAGGATCTTTTCCTTCATGACTTCCTTCCTTCACAACTTCGTGGTCTCTGCAGTTCCTTCCTAGTTGCTCTTCTAGGTCTTGATCTTCTTCTGATTCCTTGGCTGCAGTCTCCATTTCAAGCAATAACTAACTGAGCTGAGATATACAAAATCCTTAACATTTTTTTAATGGGAGAAAAAAAAATCCTTACTTGTATATCTTATATTCTTTATATTTCCCTTAATTCTTATTACATGTTTCAACTGCCACCATAATAAAAGGTCATTTCATGAAGAAAACAAAAATGAAAGCCATTTTCTTCCCACACATAGCAGATAGCCAGCTGCAAGGAAAAGTTAAGAAGAAACCTTGGTGGGACTAGGGTATCTCGATCCAGTGTTCCATTTTTTTCCCATTGTCAACATCAAAGTTGTCACAGATTATGGACCAGGACAATCAAATGCTGTGGCAGACCCATTTCTTTTAGGGTGGGCCACAGTGTTTCTTGAGCCATACACAAAGGCTTTGCAATACTATAAAACACAGACTGGGGGAATGGAACGCAAAATGGCAAATGCGTTTCATTGTAGAAAAATGTAAAGTAATGCATATTGGGGCAAAAAATCAAAACTTTATCTATCAACTCATGGGCTCTGAGCTATCTGTGACGGATCAGGAAAGAGATCTTGGTGTGTTGGTGGACAGCTCCATGAAGGTGTCTCCCCAATGTGTGGCGGCAGCATTGAAGAAGGCCAATTCCATGCTTGGGATTATCAAAAAGGGGATTGAAAATAAAACAGCTAACATTATAATGCCATTATACAAAACGATAGTAAGGCCCCACCTGGAGTATTGTGTATAGTTCTGGTCACCGCATCTCAAAAAAGACATAGTGGAACTGGAAAAGGTGCAGAAGAGAGTGGCTAAGATGATTACTGGCCTGGGAGACCTCCCTTATGAGGAAAGGCTAAAACATTTGGGGCTCTTTAGTCTGGAAAAAAGGCGCCTGAGGGGGGATATGATTTAGACGTACAAAATAATGCCGGGCCTGAGTAAAGTGAATCGAGGGACACTCTTCTCCCTCTCACAAAATACCAGAACTAGGGGGCATCCATTCAAACTGAGGGTTGGGAGAGTGAGAACAGACAAAAGAATTTTTTGTTAGCCTGTGGAACTCCCTGTCACAAGATGTGGTGACGACATCTAACCGGGATGCTTTCAAAAGGGGATTGGCCAGATTCCTGGATGAAAAGTCCATCACAGGTTACAAACCATGATGGAGATGTGTAATCTCCAGGATTAAAACCAGGGTAGTTCAAGGGCCAGTTGCAGGGGAGTGTTATCAAGAGACAGATATCTAGTCTCGTGCGCTCCCGGACACATTTGGTGGGGCCACTGTGAGATACAGGAAGTTTGTTCTTATGTTCTTATGATATATCACTAAATCAAAAAATGATATATTTTGAGTATGACTAAGAACTTCTCAGTGCAGGGTCCAGATAACCCCCCACTTCAATACAAAAGTAGCACACATCAAAAGGAAAACAAAATTTTAGAATGAGAGTCCTATTAGCAGACTTCTTATGGATCCTCTTATATTAAGCAAATTAAACTGGGTAGCTTTTGGCTAAATAATATTTTAATATTAAGATTCTACTCCTGAAGTCCCTTTGATATATACCCTTCCAAAATGTTAGTTTGCCACCCAGACTGCAGCTGTAAATCTAGAAACAAAACATTGCTGTTTGCCATTTGGCTGCAGATATCATTTCTCTACATCAAAATGCCAACTAATTGCTAATTGTTACTGGGATCAAAGAAATGTTTTAAAAAGTTTAGACATAAAGGGCATTTACTAGTTGCTAGATTTGTCCCCGGGTGTATGAGTAAAGGCTTAACTGAGAGTCAAATTCACTTTTTGAGTTTGTAAGCCTGCATGTTATAGAATCACAGAATCAAAGAATGATGGAGTTGGAAGGGGCCATCAAATCCAGCTCCTTGCTCAAAATCCAAACCAAAGCACAGTAGGACCCCCATAGCCATGGATTCAGTTTCACTCATCGGCGGTCTGGAAATATTATACATAGCACCTTCTAGTGGGCAGTTCTGGTAATGCATGTTAAAATGTTTTTCCCCTGTGTTTCCCCCTCCTATGTATTTAGCATTCACTATTATCTGTGGATTTCAGTATCCAAAGGGGGGCAGAACTAATCCTCTGTGGATACAGGGATCCTACTGTATATCAAACAGATGGTCATCCAAGTTTCTCTTGAATGCCTCCAGCTTTGGAGCACTCACCACCTCCCAAGGTAATCTGTTCCATTGCTGTACTGCTTTAACAGTTAGGAAGTTTTTCTTGTTATTCAACCAAAATCTGGAATTCTCTAAACTGATCCCATTAGTAGATGTCCTAGACTCAGGGATGACCAAGAACAGACCTTTCATTTCCTTTATGATAATCTTTCATATACAGTATTTGTAATGTGCCATTTTCTCCCCCTCCTTCCGTTTTCTTTTCTCAAAGCTAAACATGCTTATAAGAGTATGTTTATAGTCAAAATCAGTGGTTTTCTCCATGCAGGGGCATAAAAACTTCATCAGACTTTGTATTTCCATAAAACAGTTATTTTGAAGTGGCAGACCGTGAAAGGATTAAGCAGTTTTTTTCTTCTACTCCCAATTATATCCTCTGTTTAAAAAAATTACAATCTTTTGCGTATTTTGGTTTTGAGTTTCATTTGCTTCTTCTTTCTAGCCCAGAATGACTATTAATTTATTTAATTGAAATGTGGATGGAGATAGTTACTGGTCATAAATGGCTAACCCAAATTCTACATCAGAATGTAGAGTTCTCTCCGGAAATTTACTTGCTAGGCATGATGTCTGGCAACCTAAAAAAGGAAATATATTACTTTGTGGTACACATAACAACTGCGGCCAGATTAGCATGGGAGCAAAAATGGAAAGGCAAAACAACACCAACAGACAAAGAGATTATCGCAAGAATATTAGAATGTGCTGAAATGAACAAATTGACAATGATCTTAAAAACAAAGACAAAGTAAATTTGCAAAAATTTGGGATTTATTCTATGAATGGTTAAAGCTTAATCATAAAGAAAGATTTAAAGTATAAATACAAGTCTAACATGTAATCAAGGATTAAAATGCAGAAGGAATTAACCTCCAATAATTTACATAATTATACAATTATGTGATCTGGTATATATACTGTCACTCCTCCCTTTCTGTTATTTTGAACAATTTAAATATCTATCTATCTATCTATCTATCTATCTATCTATCTATCTATCTATCTATCTATCTATCTATCTATCTATCTATCTATCTATCTATCTATCTATCTATCTATCTATCTATCTATCTATCTATCTATATCTTGTCTTTAAAAAATGAAAGAAAAAAGCCACAATATACTGAGACCATAATATATGAACCGTGTTGTGGCAGGGGACTACTGTATAAACTTAATAAAATAAATAAATAAATGAAATATGAAAATAAATTGAAATATAACAATTTAATTTTTTAAAAAACAAAGCAAATCATATTGTTAGCAATCAGTCATCTGCAGAAAGCACCTGAATGGATTGGGGGTGGGGGATGCAGGAGACAGCCTATTTTCCCTCAGAGTTGAGTTCCATAGTCTGGGAGCAGCCTAAGAAGCTTATTTCCTAAGAAGCCTATTTCCTGTATACTCATAAAACATGAATGAACAAATACTTTGTTGCGGTCAATAACCAAATCAAAGTACATATATATATATATATATATAAATAGTACCAGTTACAGCAAAACAAGGAAGAACAAGGGAGGGGGAATACCATATAAATTGAGCCATCCTAATTTGTGAGTGCTTGAGCAATTGCTGAAACCTGAGCATGAATTATAATTGCTGCCACACAGAATTTAGCTACATTGGACAGCATGCTTGAAGTAGGACATTCTTCAGTGTATATATTTTGCCCTGACAATAGGAGGCGGGTATAAAATGCCTCTGGCCGTCCAGGGAATTGCTTTAAATAAGGAGCAGTAAGTTTTCCCCTAATTCCATCATATAAGGGGCAGTGCAGGAATACATGTGCCAATGTTTCAATTCTATCTGTCCTGCAGACACACAATGAGAATAGGGAATCTTTTGGAACTTTCCCTCTTGCATTGCTGATGGCAGAGCATTCATCCGAGCAAGTGTAAAAGCTCTGCATTGATTCTTTGTTAAATGAGCAAAGAAATAGTTAACTGGTTTGAAGGGGATCAGTGCTGGATTAGTTAATATGTATTAGAGGTAGCCCCCAACTCATGATGTCTCTCTACCTCCCTCCAAAATGCGTTGCTTGAGGATTTGCTTAGCCATCTCATAGCCTGCCTGTATAAGGCACTCCATTGAGAGACCATAAGTTTTAAGTTTAAGGGATAGGGCTCTCTTCCATGTTGAGTGGTAATTATCTACAAATAGTAAAGAGGTAAGGGTTCTTGGGAGAAAAATTAATTTCAGCCAAAAACTGAAGATGGCTAGCCAAGCCCTAACTTCCAGTTTCATAAATCCCACTTCTAACCTCAGGGCTGCATTAGGCACCCAACGGGGTACTTGTAAGATAGCTCTCAAAAATTTTGATTGAACTACTTCCAAGGATGTAAAGGAAGGATAAGGGCCCAATTGTGTTCCATAAAGAAGTTGACTGAGCAGTTTGGCTTGAAATAGTTTCAAAGCTGCTGGAATTTTTTGTCCCCCTCTGGTATAAACAAAATTTATTATTGCAGAGGAAGCTCGCTAAGCTGATTGCGCGACATGTGCTGCATGCTCCTTACGGGATTCATTGCATTGAAGGACTACTCCCAGATATTTAAAGGTCTTTATCTGTTCAATGTTATGGTTATCTATCGACCATTTATAGGTCTTTGGTCTTTTAGCAAAAAGCATAACTTTTGTTTTTTCATAATTTATTAGGAGATTTTCTTCATGGCCCCTAATGCCCTCTTTAAGCCGATAGGAGTCTGAGAGAGTATAACAGCATCGTTGGCATACAGTAACACTGAAATATGTCTGCCTCCTAGCTGGGGTGTGTGTGTGAAAATCTAATTGAGTAAGTGTTGTGACCATGGAGTTAATATAAAAATTAAATAACAATGGGGCAAGTATGCAGCCTTGCTTAACACACTTGAATGTATGTACTAACTTTGAAAGCTGACCTTCTGGGTTGCACCTTATTTTTAAAGACGTATTTTCATGCAGTTTATACATAAGCAGCAATAAGCGGCAGTCAATAGTGGAGTCCTCTAGAGATTGAATCTAAGGCTGATTTAAGATCAATGAAGGCTGCAAATAGCTGTCCTTTTGGTTTACCAGTGTATTTTTTCTACCAGATGCTGCAGAATCAAAACCTGGTCCATGGGAGATCTTCCTGCTCTAAAGCCCGTCTGCTCATCTGCAAGAATGTTTTCATTGTCCATCCAGTCTAATAATTTCCAGTATAGATGTCTAGCATACAGTTTACTGATTATCGACAGTAAACTGACTGGGCGGTAATTAGAGGGATTAGCCTTTGGCCCTTTCTTATAGATAGGGATGACTATGGCTGTGTTCCAGTCTGAGGGTATGTGGGCAGTTTGATCTAAATATGTAAAGAGCTTGGCTAATATTGGAGCCCACCAATCTATATTCGCCTTGATCAGCTCGGGTGGAATGCCATCGATATCAGGTGACTTACGTGGCTTGAGCTGGGTTATGAGATCAGCTATCTCAGAGATTGAAACTGGTGGCCAATCTGTCAAATTTTCTGTGGCATGGTTCACTTGGAAGGTGGATATACCTTTGTTACTATATAGCTCCTGAAAGAAACTTTCCCATATGTTAGAGGAGATTAAACAATTTGCCCGTGCCACATTATTATTTAGTGCTGGAGAAGTAAGAAAAAATAAAAAGTGCTCATGTCCTTAGTCCTGACTGCATGGATAAGTTGTTCCCATAGATGCTGCTGTACTTTGATCTTTTTGCATTAATTAGCTGTTTATACTGAGACTTAAGGTGCATTAAGTCATCAGCTTTCACTGCTGTTGGATTTTCTTTCTGGAGCTTAAATTTAGAAATAAGGTTTTTCTTAGCATCCCTGCATTCCCGATCAAACAATGTCTTTGAATTTTACTTGCTAGAGTTTATTTTGGTTCTTTACTATAAATACGTCAACTAATGTTTTTATCAATCTATCATACTGTCCTATTATTTCACAGTTTGCTGTAATTGCAAGAAAGGGGGAATGGATCTCAGAGTAAATGTCAGTTTGAATTAGCTCTGAGAATCGCTCTGCAGTGTTAGTAGTCCATTTGATTCTGTTGTAATTAGCTGTAAACTCAAAGTTAAATTGAAGGACCTCCTCAATATGAATATCTTGGCCAGGCACCCTCAATTGTATGCATAGTTGTAGGCGGTCACTCTCTATTCCATAGGTAGCAGTACTAAAGGAAGCACATTCACTACATTTCTTGATGCCTATGCAGAATTGTATTGAAAAAATATGATTTTTTTAACAGCCTGGATTAAGTGGTATAGAGATTGACAGATCATAACTAGTCCATTGAATTGTACCTTGGAACATAACAGAGGATTTGCTATAACAGAGTGGGAGTGGTTATTATGACCAGGCAGGAGCCTGGTCATGATATTTGTGCAGTTAAGAAAAACAGCATTCTACAAGGTGACTCTAAAAAGGGTGGCTGTCCAAACAATATATTCTAACTTAACACACTTCAGATCGGCACCCAATTTGGCACAGATATAGCAGAAAGTCTGCTCTTGTGCTGTACCAAATATGGGGACCTTTAGGCAAGGGGGTTTTAAGTTATGATTTTTAAAAGTATTGCTGTATTTACTCCATACAGAACTAAGCGACCTGGAACCCAAGCTGATTTAAAACAGATCAAATACATTGATTGCATACTTGGAAAAAATACATCCTTGGCTCCCCCTTTTTTAATTTCACATGGACTCAGCCATTCATGGCTCTAATAATTTATTTGTAATTAATACTTTTTAAGTCTGAAAAACACTGAATTAGCCACTTTTTCTAATAAATCAACATTCTAAACAAGACTGAACTTTTGACCCTGCTGCTGTTAGTCATTCCACTTTTTTCTGTAAAAAACTAAATAAAGGATATTTTAAAAACTAAAGAATAATATCAGCACCTCAATTGTTTAAGCTGTGAAATTACTGTTTTTTTTGGGGGGGGTTGTCTGTGGTTTGGAATGATCGTAAAGCACATGTTACTCAGTTTACTCATGAGTAATGAGACCGAGCTAACATCTTGCAACCAACATAATCTCAACCGCATCCACCTCTTCCTAGCACTACTGTCCTTTGCTATGTAAAGCTTGGCCCATTATTGTGCAGTAATATTGGGTAATTTCCTATCTTTTTCAATTATGGGTAGGAAAGCACAATATGCCAAATTCATAAACTGCAGCTTTGTTTTGTTTTGTTTTGTTTTGTTTAAAAGAATTAAATATTATTGCTGCATGAGAATGCAGCAATAGACATTGAGCAACAGACCAATTCAGCATTTCATAAGGCAACTCAAAAATAGGAGTGACCCAAACAAACAATTAAAATCCGGAATCTGGGCCCCAGATGACACCAAATGTAGCAGAAAGGATGTTCTTGATTAGTACCACATTTGGGGCTGTTTGGGCACATAGTTTATGTGCTAGGCATTTTTAAAAATAAAACTGCCCCCTCCAGTGTATTACAGAAGTGAATACAACCCCTCACATTTAGTAAATATTTTACTATATCTTTTCAGGTGACAACACTGAAGAAATGACACTTAGCTGCAATATAAAGCTGTGAGTATACAGCTTGTATAACATTGTAAATGTGCTGTCCCCTCAAAATAACACAACACACAGCCATTAATGTCTAAATGGTTGGCAACAAAAGTGAGTACACCCCTAAGTGACAATGTGCAAAATGGGCACAAAGTGTCATTATTTTGTGTAGGCACCATTATTTTCCTTTCCAGAACTGCTTTAACTGCCTTGGGCATAGAGTTCACCAGAGCTTCATAAATTGCCACTGGAGTCCTCTTCCACTCCTCCATGATGACATCACAGAGCTGGCGGATGTTAGAGACCTTGTGCACCTCCACTTTCCATTTCATGATGCCCCACAGATGCTCAATGGAGTTTAGGTCTGGAAACATGCTTGGTCACCTTTATTCTCAGCTTCTTTAGCAAGGCAGTGGTTGTTTTGGAGGTCTGCTCACTTCTGAAGTGTGGTGACTATATGAGTTACTGACTTCAAAAATATCCTATCATTCTTCTATTCTTCTATTCATGTCAATTTATATTACAGTATTATTCACTTGCTTATTTTTACCTCTTGTACACTTTTCCCTTTCTCTCCAGAAATAGATTCATTCTTTGCTGGGAGTGTAACTCCCCCTTTCTCAAATACATATATAAAAATGGCTTCCATATGTCTTTAAAATCATTAGTATGCATGCAATACACCTTTTCTTATTCTAATTCCACAGGTGAGTTAATTTTTGATAGGCATGATCCAAATTTTTATACAAATCTTCCATACTAAACTAACTGTTGTTATCTCCAATTCTTCGCAACAATTCATTACAGTCACCACAAGACCAATTATTTTTTTATTTCCAACAATTGGTTATTGCTAACCATATTCAGCAGGGCTATCTTTGAAGACATTTGTATCTCCTTTATCTCTAGAAAAAAATTATAACCACTCTTTTTTCCTCTTTTCACAAGACCACCACATATGTATGTATGTCCCCTTTCCTTTTTACACCCACAGCACAACAATGGTAGTGTTTCATTTATCAAATTCATTTTCACAGGTTTTAAGTACCATTTCCATGCAACTTTAAAATATTTTTCTTTAACCCTTACTGACAGATTTTTCATTATCCTCTTATTCCACATTCTATTCAATTCCTTCCCCTTAATTTCCTGAGCTAGATCTTCCGGCCATCTTCCCTCTTCTGGAATCCTCTGGCACCAAGTTATTCTACGTGAAGGAAATTTATGTTGAAATGTGCGTGTGTAGAGTATGTATATTTAAAACTGTTTTAAAAAGCCAGTAAATTCATTTCTAAAAAGAAACCTCTTGTGAAAAAAAAACAGTCCTGACAATTGCCTTGTGTTTGAAAGGGGCCAGCTTCTGGGATTTTCCTTGCTTAGTATCACTCTGTGAATGATAAGGAGCAGAAGGTGCTATCCTGTTTCAAGAGAAGGTATCCTATCATGAATGTTGTCGTTGGTGTTAATATTCAGGCTGCCCTTTGCTATTTAAAACTTGGTATCCTTTTTCCTGGCAGAAATGTGGCCACAGTATGGTGCAGCAATATCAGACCATTTCCTGATTTTTTGAATTATGGGTACAGAGCCACAATATCTCATATTCATAAACAGGATGATTTTTTGAAATATTGAATTTTCCTTATAATCAGCCTCAGTCAACATCCTGTTCTCACTATTTTGGACCTGCTGAATTTTTCTGATTACTTTTTAAATGCTGCTTCTCATAAACACATAGTCCTTGTGATGAATTCTATAAAATCCATCTTTGCTATGTCATGTCATCTGTTATAATCTGTTTGATCCTTGAAGCTGGTCCCCTCGCTCTGTAATCAACAGGTCAGTGCCAAAGTCAAATGAGATAGCCAAATGTTACGTTTTTCCCCATCATCAAAATGTTTCCTTGTTGTTGTAAAGAGCAAATGGCAGGAACTTTACAATGTCTCTCCTGCACATCAAAACCTACCTTCACAAAGGATATTTATGAGGAAGAAGCAAATGGTTGAAATGCCCAAGTTTTACAATTTATTTATTTATTTATTTATTTATTGCATTTATACCCCGCTTATCTACAATATATACTCTAAGCGGCTTACAAAACATCGGGCCTCAATAGCCATAAATTACAAAAAACCAAAAATAAAACAAATAAAAATAACACTAAGCAAAGTTAAAACCTAATGGCACCTCAATGACTGACAATGATAGATAAAATAGTTTACGATGGCGGAGGAAAAAAGAAAAAAAAAACAGTTAAAGATCGCCAAAGGCCTCCCGGAAAAGGTAGGTCTTTAACGCCTTCCGGAAGGCCAGCAGGGACTCTGCAGAGCGCACTTCACTGGGGATGGAATTCCAGAGGCTGGGGCTGCCACTGAGAAAGCCCGGGTCCCCTCGTCCTCCGGGCTTCACGAGGGTGGCGACCCAACATGCGCCGTGCCTGCCGAACGGGACGGGCCGAGGTTGATCGCTGAGCGATACGCTCTGCCAGGTAGTCCGGTCCCAAGCCATGGAGGGTTTTATAAACTAAAACCAAGACCTTGAATCTAATCCGGGCTGCAACGGGCAGCCAGTGCAGGCGGGCCAGAACTGGGGTGATGTGGTCAAAAGCCACCAGCCTGGCCGCCCATTCTGATGCAGAAGGGAAGAGTCAAGGGCAACCCCATGTAGAGGGCGTTACAGTAGTCCAACCTCGAGATCACCAGAGCTTGGACCACTGTTCTCAGAGAGTTCGCGTTGAGGTACGGGCGGATCTGGGCGATCCGAGGAGAGATGGTAGTAGGCGGACCTGGTCACCGACGCCACCTGGGCCTCCAAGGTGAGCGCCGGGTCCAGGAGCACACCCAGATTCCGCGCCCTCTCCGCAAGCTGGAGGGAAACTCCTCCCAGACAGGGGAGAGGGCCACCGTACCCGACGGCGAGCTCCCGAAGAACATGACCTCCGTCTTCTCGGGGTTGAGCTTAAGCCCGTTTAAGCCATTTCCCGTCAAGGACTTCCACAGCTTCCACAGCAGAGGTGTTAAAGGAGAGATAGAGCTGCGTGTCATCAGCGTTGATGACAGCAGACTCCAAAACTCCTGATGACCCCGCCAATGGCCTTACTGTTAAACAGCATTTTCAGGTGGAACCCCACAGGGGAGAATCCATAACTCCCCCATGCTGCACGTACTGTGGACGGCCCTCCAGGAAGGAACAGAGCCAACTGCGAGCAGTGCCTCCGATTCCAACCTCAGAGAGCCGGTCCAACAGGATACCGTGGTCAACGGTATCAAAGGCACTGACAGATCCAGGAGGACCAACAGGGTAGAGCAACCCCTGTCGGCCGCCCGGAGAAGGTCATCTTGCAGGGCGACCAAAGCTGTTTCTGTACCCGGCGAGGCCTGAACCCGGACTGGCAAGGATCGAGGCACTGCCGATCCTCCAGGTATGACTGCAGCCGGACACCCTCTCGATCACCTTGCCCATCATTTTGTGCGATAATTTGATAGATCGTCCACCGCCAGGCCAGGTTTTTTCAGAATGGGCTTTACCACCGTTTTCAGACGAGAGGAAAAACCCCCCTCGCTGAAGGAGGCGGTGGCGATTTTAGTCCCTCTGGCAGCTCTAATTAGCCAGGCAGGGCAAGGGTTGGAGGCAGGCCGGCAATATAGCTCTGGAGATCTCAAGCAGAAACAGGCCCAAGCGCATCCAACCGAGGAGACGAGGCGGACCAGCAGCTGGGGCTTGCAACTGGCCGGCACGGATGGCCTCTCTTTTAGTTTGAAAAAGGCTGCGAATTGCTCGCTACTGAACTCAGTAGGAGGAGGCCTGGCCAGACTTTGCTGAGGTCCCGAACCACCCGGAAGAGCTCCGCCTGGCGGTTTGAGGCCTCAGCAATTCTCAGGGAGTTAAAGGATGACCTTCCTGATCGCGTTGATATAGCGACTTCTGGGCATCTACCGCAGCCTTACTTGATACTTTTCCTCCAGCTGCGCTCTAGCCTCCTCCTCTCCTGCTTCATCACCCTGAGCTCCCCGTGAACCAAGGGGAGGAGAATAGAAGGCGCTTGTTCTATGGTGTGGACAGCTGTTTCAAGAAAGGTTAGCCACATCCTCGACCGGAGCGCCAGTCATACCATCAGGTAGCCCTCCGAAGAGTTCACCGAACCGCTGGGGGTCCATGAGCCTCCGGGGCGGGCCAAGATGGACGGCCGGTGGTCCCCGCAGGTGGGGCCGGAATCGACAGGGAAAATGAGAGCAGGTGGTGGTCTGTCCATGACACAGGGAGGGCTTTTCAATGTCCCCCACCTCTCCCCGACATGGACTTAAACACCAGATCCAGGGTGTGATCAGACCTATGGGTGGGGCATAAAACATGCTGGGACAGACCCATGGAAGCCATGGATTCCATGAACTCCAGAGTGCACCGGAAAGTCCACCTTCCGCATGCAAAGTCACCCGCAACCAAGAGGCGCGGGGACCTCAACAGGGCAGCGCGATGAACTCCGTGAGCTCTGGGAGGGATTCTTGCGGGGGCTCGGTAGCCCAGCACAATGCCAAATCTGTCCTTGTCCCACCAACAGGTGGAGGACTTCTAACCCTGGCTAACCAATGTCGAGGCCCTGCTAACGTGAAAAGAATCCCTGTACATGATTGCGGCCCCTCCCCCTTTTGACCCCCAACCTTCCCACAGCCTCTACCAAGTACCCAGGCGGGCACAGCAGGGAGAGAGAAGCCCCTCCCTCCGTGCCCACCCAAGTCTCGGTAATGAACACCAGGTCGGGCTGCTCATCCGTGATGGTGTCATGGATGATAGGAGTCTTATTGTGCACCGACCTGGCGTTCATCAGGATGCAGGTAAGGTTGGGGGCGCTGGTGGAATGACTCCCGGGCACGTGGCAGTGAGCTGAGGGGTCAGAGAGACACGAGTTGTCTGACCCGAGTTCTTCTTGCCTGACAAACCCTTTGTTTCACCGTTGGTATGTGAGCCCCTGCTATCATGGCGGAGAGATGAAAGAGAGAGGGAAAAAACAAAAACGATAAGCAACAATACAGTGCAAACTAACCAAGGCCAAAAACTACAAAATACAGTATAACAATATAAAACAAAAACTATAAATCACAAAAAAAGAAAACAAAATTAATTAAAGAAAAATTAAACAATTAACGTTCAAGATAGGGCACAAACCAGGGCAGAGTGGAAAACCGGGGGAGAGGGGAAAAACAGAGCGGCTGGTGAAGGGGCCAGAAGGACAATGCCATCCAAGGACAGCTATGGGGAGTTGTAGAAGATGGAAGAGTCCAACGCCATGGCAGTCCAGTCTCAGGGGGAGGGGGAGCAACGATGGAAGGGCTCAAAGCCCAGATCCCTAGCAGTTCAGGCCATTGGGTGGGGAGCAAGATCCCCTTCCAGGCCATAGGGTGGGGAGCAAGATGGCAGGGCTCCGGAAGCCCCCCACGCAGCAGCAGTCCAAAGGATCCTGGACATCCGGACCTTAGAGGGAGGGTGGGGGAGCAAGAAGAAAAGCTCTACACCCCCAGCGCAGATCGAGAGGGAACCAGGGGAGGGTGGGGGCAACAGGATAGTTCAAGCCCCCAAGCCCCAGGCAATCCGATCCCTCGACAGTCCTCCAAGGCTGATGGAGACGATGATGAAAAGGGCGAGCCGGGAACGTGGTGGTAATGGTGGCAACCTCCCGGCCGACCCGTGCGATGGTAAACGGCGGCGGCGGCGGTCGGTATGCTCCGATCACCGCAAGGTCGAAGTGGCGGTTGGCGGCAAGATGGATGGTAGAATGGGCACCGGAACAGGAGCAAAAGGGCAGCCTCCGGGCCTGCTCGCTGCAAAGGCTCGCCATGATGTTAGACGGCGGCAGCGGCAGCAGCAGCGTTGGTCAGCGAACAAAGTGGGCGCGGCAACGATGGCCAGCAAGCCGCGGGCGCAGCAGCAGGGAAGAGAGCCTCCGAGGCCACTGGTGGGCGGCTAACGACGAGGGCAAGGGGCGGCAGGCCGTGGGGCGCGGCAGCGAAAGAGCGGCCTCAAGCCGGCCCGCCAAACTTGGTGGTCGATGGTCAGGAGGTCGCAAGGCACAAAGGCGGAGAGAGCGGCCTCCAAGGTCAGCACGCCGCCATGTCTCGCCATGTCTCGCCTGATCTGCGGCGGCGGGGCTAACGGGCGCTAGACACAGAAACAAGGAAGGCGGCCTCTGAAACCGGCTCGCCGCAATGGAGGTGAGGAGCGGCAGCAGCAACAGCAGCGGAGATCAATGGGCCGCTTCGAGAAGAGAAAGAGGCGAAAGGAGGCCCCAGGAAGAACACCGGGTGGGGCGGGGAGGGGACGCTCATCCCATGAGCGCAGGCTTCGTCCCGTCCGCAGCGTCCTAGATCTTAAGGTGAGCCCCCTTACAACCCTGGCAGGCCCAATAAAATTAAACGTAAAAATAAAAACAAGGCAGCAGAATAATGAGAAAGTCTGTGCGCAGCCGGTGCAAACTGCTGCTGCTGCCGTCCGCCATCTTGAGCTTTTAGTTTCAGTGTTTCAGCAAGGGCTGGTAGGTGGCTTAAAAAGCCCAGGATGAGCGTCCTGAGCCCATCTCCTCTTCCCCACAGCAGCAGGAGGCCAACTGCTCCGGTGACTCTCTCACAGATGAGGTGTGGGTCTTGGCTGGCAGGTGCAAATGCAGCAAGGGCTGGTAGATGGCTTAAAAAGCCCAGGATGAGCGTCCTGAGCCCAGCTCCTCTTCCCCACAGCAGCAGGAGGCCAACTGCTCCGGTGACTCTCTCACAGGTGAGGTGTGGGTCTTGGCTGGCAGGTGCCTTTTCTTTTCCTGTATAGCTACAATGTCTTTTCCTGTATAGCTACACAAGTGGCTGGGCTTAAAAGGGTTACAGGTGACAATCAGGATTTCTCCTGTCAAATAAGCGGATCTCCCCTGTCAAATCAACATCCCATTCAGGGTGATTGAGAGCTTTTAGATCAAGAGATATGTATAGCTTCTGTCCATATCAAAAGGAGCCTTTCTACTATCAAAGGGAGTCCTTTACACCTGATTATGCTAATAACAGACAGCTGCTGCCAGGGATGTTTACATTTCAGAGAACAAAGAAGGTCCTTAAGTTGGCTTATAAAGGAGACCTGCATTTTTCAGGGAAGCCCTGCAACCATGTAGCACGTAGCTTGGTGCTGGCTGTTCGGACAGACGGCACAAGAGAGGAGTCTGCTTCAACACTGCATTCTCATTTTGTGAGTATAAGACAGATTAGCTAGTTTTTGTTGTTTTATTCAGAGTTGCTATATTTTCAAATATTTTCTGAGATTGGTTTTGTATTTTCCCCTGCCAGTTTTAACCAGAAGTTTTGCATTTCTTTTTCTTTTTGATTTTCTACTGTTACAAGAATATTGTTCCTTGCCTTGTAACTAAGAATGCCTTGTCAGAAATGACAAAGAGAGAATATTGTTTTCATGTTTGTTTTAAATAAAGTTCTTTTCTTCATCTTTTAACTAGAATGTGTTGTGCCTAAAGGAAGAGTGTATTGCTAAATTAACCAGCGCCTAAAGTAAAGGCTAACTACTGATTTTCTGTGAGCGCAAGTTTTCCTTTTGGTTGAACTCTATGGGACCTGGAGCAGATCACTAGCTGTTCTGAGGCTCCCGGGCTGAAGGTTTTTCAGGGAGACAATCCTGTTTTGTTTCTGGGGCACAGCGGGGTGGCTGCTCACCCCCCTTCAATGAGCTGTGTTTCTGGTTCAAATGTGGGAACTTCTTGGATAATCCTGAGGGTGCTATGAATCCTCAAATTCCTATTAATTTCTTTGGTGGCAGCGAAATTGACATGTGCGCGCGCCCTGAAAGGCATCACAGTCCTAATGAGCTGTAACTAAGGCATGCAATACGGAGTCCTGATCATACATTTACAGGAATGGATGCAACGGGTACTCTAACTTTAATGGTGCAAATGTCTCCCTGGCCACTAGAGAAACCTGGTATCCAAACTTGCAAGTCTAGAGGTACATGGAAACTGTGGACTATCTTCAGACCCACAGAAACTCGACAGTGCAATTCAGAGCCATGAGTTTGAATCCTGGTCCCTGCTAAAACCTGCGAGTGAGTGCAAGTCAAGTCACTGACTCAGCTATGATCCACAAGTTCCTATCCCTGAATATATATATAGGTGGACTTTTAGATGGAGTGCTATGCATTACTGCTTGGACTGGATTTGTAGTACCACTTGTGTTTTTCCATTTTTAGTTTTCCATCTCTCCACGTGACTTTTTAAAATTTCTATTTGTTCACTTATTCCAAACTTTAATATGTGGCTGTCTGTGGTTAATATGTATTGTATTAATTGGATCTTTTATACTTATTGGATTTGTTATTGTATTGTTTTCCTTGCTATAAGGACTGATGGAGGCCATGCATTACCAGGACTTTGTAGTTCCACTTGTGTTTTTAGTTTTCCATCTCTCCACGTGACTTTTTAAAATTTCTATTTGTTCACTTATTATTCCAAACTTTAATATGTGGCTGTCTGTGGTTAATATGTATTGTATTAATTGGGTATCTGTTATACTTATTGTGTTATTTGTTATTGTATTGTTTTCCTTGCTATAAGTTGCCCAGAAAGGCCATATGGCCAGGGTATTATTATTATTATTATTATTATCAAATTATCACACAGCAAACAAGATAGCTATGCTATCACTAGTTGGAATGCTTCCCAAGTGTTTAGAACTATGTGATGTATCGGTGAATTATGCGAGCAGATCCCAGTAATGTGGCCTTCTGCAGCTGACTGATGCTGATGATATCAACTTCTTCTTCTTCTTCTTCTTCTTCTTCTTCTTCTTCTTCTTCTGATGATGATGATGATGATGTAAGATGCCTCTTCTAATGCATTGTTCTTGGCCTTGAATATTGTCTTCAGTGTTTCTTGATAACTGATGTCCATTCATTGTCTCCAACTTCATATATAGCCTTTCAGTATTGTAAGCCACCTTGGGTCTATTCCAAGGAGAAAGGCAGTGTAAAAATATTTTAAATAAATAAATAGATATAGATATAATTATGGCCCATAACAGAAGCTCTCTGGGTAGTCAACAAATATGATACTAATTAATTATGAAACAAAAGAACTATTGAACAAATAAAACAACAAAAACAAAAGAAAACAATATCTTAGAATCCAAGGTTAAAATATCAACAAGTTCTTCAAAAGTTTACAATGAATGAAAACTTTTCATCTATACTGCCAAAGGGAAGAGAGAGGTTAAAACACTATGAAGCATTCCCTTGGAAACAGGGACAGGGGGAGGTGCTGTTTTAGATTTTGGTGGCTACTGTACCACTAAAAAGGCCCACTCTGAAATGGCTGCTTTCATACCAGTTCCTTATATTTCAGAGAGGCTTTGTAGATTGTGCTGCAAGTCTACTGGAACAAAGACAATTCATAAAGTTACATTTTTTAAATGGCACAGAGGAAAATTTGAAGTGTTGTTGAAGTTCTTCATGATAACATGATACATCAGTCATTTCTCATCAAATAATGCCAGGGGCCCTCTCCTGGGTACACAGTCTGAGTTATGACTTGATTTCGCCTTTACAACCCCCCTTTAAACAAAACCTTGTTAACCCATGAACAACTAGTGCCCTTCAAATTCAAAAACTATATTCGACCACACAAACTAATAAGGCACCAGCTTTTTAGCAGATCCTATAAAATGGAAAATTAGATGGAAAATTGCCTTAAGCCTCTGTAAATTGAAATTACTCTCTTAATAGCAAAAGAATAACTTTTATATAGCAACAAACAATGTGATCTTCATTTAACTGGCAGTTTTCATATGGCTAAGGATATTTATTCATCCTGCTTCACTGGCCCAGTCAGCTTTTAACAACACAATGTCTTGCATATTTTCACAGCACTGTAAAAGAAAACAAAATGTTCTGCAGATTTATTTGATTCCTGTTGAAAAATATTTTACTTCCCCCTAACCTGTACAAACTCCAAATTATTCCTAATATAATTTTCTTGGTTCCCTATCCATTTATTAATCAGGAAGCCAATTAGAAATGGATGGTGTACTCTGAATTGAAAGAGTGGGGGCAGCATATGTTGACAGTTAATTTGGATATTTTTGTTAACAAGCATTCAAGTTTCTTTAATGAAATAATATTTGATTCTGCCCTAGAATTTTTTTAAAAAATGTATAGGCTATTAAGTTGCAGCATGTTGGGAAAATGCCAGTACATTAATCACTCTGGGAGCAATAATGCAGATCATTTGGTATTTAACATTGTAACATTTTTGTTGGTGATTTTTCCATTTCAGCTATTTTATGCACTATTACCAGAATATGATTTAAAACTTTTCAAAAGTGTGTCACTGCAATTTTTTTAGCATATTATGTATGAGGTTGTACAGGCACACATGTTTCTATGAGCTCCTTTTGGGGGAATATGTGGCATATCTTAGCTATGTGTCCAGATCAAAGGAAATAGCAGTTCTATTGTAGAGTGTTTGGGTCATTTCTCAGCTGATATAGGACTCAAGAATCAAATATGTGCCTTCCTCCTGAGAAACACACAAGCATCTTGGTAATTTCAGGTTACCTTGAAAGGCATTGAACTAGACCATCCCCCCCAATACCTAGGTGATACGTGGGATCATATAATGAACAATTTTTATTTTATTTTATTTATTTAGAATATTTTTACCCCACCTCTCTCCTTGGTAAAGGACCCAACGTGGCTTACAATAATGAGGGACAATATACAGCCCAGAACATTTAAGATATAATTCAAGTTAAGAACAGGGAATTAGAAGAAGCATCTTAGAACATTAAAAGGTAACATTAAAGCTACATGAGGGATGGAGACTAACATGGAAAACACTGGTGTTCTGATGAAATCAGTCAATGCAATTATGCATCGTAATCCATATAAAAGTCACATTGTATGTAGTCCATCATTCAGGGAAAGCTTGCTTGAAGAAGTAGGTCTTTACCTGTTTCCAGAAAGACAGCAGAGAAGGGGCAGTCCTGGCCTCCAGTTGGTGGAAGTTCCAAAATCTGGGAGCAGCAACTGAGAAGGCCCTTTCACGTGTTCTTATGAGACACACCTGTGAAGGTGGCGGGATGGAGAGAAAGGCCTCTCCTGATGACCTTAGCACCCGAGCCAGTTCATACTGTGAGATTCGATTTTTGAGGTAGCTTGGGCCCAGGCCATTTTGTGCTTTGTAGGTTAAAAACAGTACCTTGAATTGTGCCCGATAACTGATTGGCAGCCAGTGGAGCTGCTTTAGTAGGGGTATAATGTGATATCTGTAACCCACCCCAGGCAGCAGTCCGGCTGCTGTATTTCAGACCTGTTGAAGTTTTCTGTGACTTTCCATTGGAATTATTGCTACCTTGGAAGGCTGACCACTCTCCCAGCTGCTTTCAGCTGTCTCACACATCCCCCCTTCCAAGTGGGCAGCCTCCTCAGCAGGGTCTTCTGCCCAACAGCCCTGGCGAGAGAAATAGTCCACATTAGCATGCTGGCGACCCTTGTGGTACCGCACCCAGAACACAAAAGGCTGAAGGGCCAGATACCAGCGGGTTAGCCGAGGGTTGGTATCCTTCATGCACTGGAGCCATTACAGGGGTGCATGGTCCGTGATGAGCAGGAAAGGGGCCCCTAGCAAGTAGTAGCTCAATGCCTCCACTGCCCATTTGATGGCCAAAGCCTCCTGTTCAATCACTGCATATTTTTGTTCTCAGGGGGATAGTTTCTGACTTAGAAACAGGACAGGGTGCTCTCCATGTTGGGCTAGGATGGCTCCTAGTCCCCGCTCCGATGCGTCAGTTAGGAGAATGAAGGGCTGCGAAAAATCAGGGGCTCCTCGGACAGGGGCTTCACAGAGCCGCTGCTTTAGCCTGTCAAAGGCCTGTTGCTCCCTGGGACCCCACCGCACCACCCTTGGGGCCTTCCGGCGTGTAAGGTCTGTTAAGGGTGCCGCAATGTCCGAGAAGTTCGCTATGAACTGGCAATAATAACCGGCAAGCCCCCAAAACTGCTGCACCTCTCTCTTAGTACGGGGTGGACAACACTTTGATAATTTAGTCACTTTGTCCACCATTGTCCGAATTTCTCCCCCACCTAACAGGAATCCCAGATAGGGTACGTGAGCCTGCGCCAGCTTACATTTTTGAGGGTTCACGGTTAACCCCGCCTTCCTTAATTCCCTTAATACCGCTCTTAGGTGGTCCAGGTGTTCTCCCCAAGACTGACTAAAGATGATGATATCATCTATGTATGCGGCCGCAAAATCTTGCACTGGTGCCAATACCCTATCCATCAGCCGCTGAAATGTTGCTGCAGCCCCATGCAGGCCAAAGGGCATATATGTGAATTGATAGAGCCCTACTGGGGTCGTAAACGCTGTTTTCTCCCTATCCGCCTTCCGGAGTGGGATCTGCCAATAACCTTTGGTTAGATCCAAGGAGGACAGGTATGTGGCTTTCCTTAATCCAGTGCTCCCCAACCTTTTTATCACCGTGGACCGGTAAATGTTTGATAATTTTCCCCTGGCCCGCTTGTTTTGATTTAATAAGATAAAAAAGGTAAATGCCCCCCCCAGCCGCTGATGCACATGCGTGCTAGTCGTTTCCCACTCTAGGGAGCGGTGCTCATCTCCGTACTCAAGCCGAAGAGCCAGTGTTGTGTGATGAGTCCTTGGCATCGCTGCAAGGAAACACTGTTTTTACTTCCTCGCGTTTTTCCCCCCGGGGGCTACCCAGCCGCCGTGAGGTCTTGGGACCCTTCGCCCTTCCTTGACATGAGGCCTCCCTCCCTCCCTCCTTTCTTTCTTTCTTTCTTTCTTTCTTTCTTTCTTTCTTTCTTTCCCTTTTCTTTCTCCCTCCCTCCCCCTCTCCCTTCTTTCTTTTTTTCTTTCTTTCTCTCTCTCCCTTCCTCCCTTTCTTTCTTTCCTCCCACTCTCCTTCCTTCCTTCCTTCCTTCCTTCCTTCCTTCCTTCCTTCCTCTTTCTCTCCCTTCTTTCTTTCTTTCTCTCCCTCCCTCCCTCTCCCTTCTTTCTTTTTTCTTTATTTCTCTCACTCTCCCTCCCTCTTTCCTTCCTTCCTTCCCACTCTACCTCCTTCCTTCCTTCCCTTCTTTCTTTCCTTCCTTCCTCATTTTCTTTCTTTCTTTCACTTTCTTTCTTTCTTTCTTTCTTTCTTTCTTTCTTTCTTTCTTTCTCCCTCCCTCCTCCTCTCCTTCCTTCCCTCCCACTCTCCTTTCTTCTTCTTCTTTCTTTCCCTTTTCTTTTTTCTTTCTTCCTCTCTCCTCTCCTCGCCCTTCTTTCTTTATTTCCTTCCCTCCCTCCCTCCCTTTCTTTTTCTTCCTTTCTTCCTCATTTTCTTTCTTTCTTCCTTCCTCCCCCTTCTTTTGTTCTTCCTTTCTCTCTCTCCCTCACTCCTTCTCTCCCTTTCTTTTTCTTTCCCTCCCTCCTTCCCTTACTTACTTTCTTCCGCCCTTCCTCCTTCTCCCTCCTTTCTTTCTTTCTTTCTTTCTTTCTTTCTTTCTTTCTTTCTTTCTTTCTTTCTTTCTTTCTTTCTTTTGATCTTTCTCTTTCCTTCCTTCCTCCCTCGGCGATGGCAGTGGGGGGTCACGGCGGCGGCGGCAATGGCGGGGCGGGGGCAATTGCGGGGGTCGTGGTGGCGGCGGTGGCGATGGCGGGCGGGGCGATTGCGGGGGTCGCGGCAGCAGCGGCGGGCGGGGCGATGCAGGGGGTCACGGCGGTGGCGATGGCGGGGTGGCGATGGCGGGGTCACGGCGGCGGCGGCAGGGCGGGGGCGATTGCAGGGGGATTGCGGCGGCGGCGGCGGCGATGGCGGGGCGGTGATGGGGGTCCATGGCAGTGGCGGCGGCGGCGGCGGTGATGGCGGGCGGGCGCGAAAATTGCGGGCGGCAATGGGGGTCGCGGGCGGCGGCGGCGATGGCGGGGCGGAGGCGATTGTGGGGTCGCGGTGGCGGCGATGGCGGGGGTGATTGTGGGGGCGGTGATGGTGGGGGGTTGCGGCGGCTGCGGCGGCGGGGCGGGGGTGATTGCGGGGGGGTCGCGGCGGCGGCCCGGTGCCAATTGATCCACGGACCGGCACTGGTCCGCGGCCCGGGGGTTGGGGAACACTGCATCTCTCTATCAACTCATCCACCCTTGGCATAGGGTAGGCATCGAATTTTGATACCTCATTTACCCAGCGAAAATCAATGCAAAACCGGTTACTACCATCTGGTTTGGGTACCAGGACAGGATGGCTCCACCATGGACTGCTAGATGGTTCAATGACTCCCAGGTCTAGCATGGACCTGACTTCATCTATTATGACGTGTTTGAGGTGCTGAGGCCAGGTTCGGGCTGCTGATCTTACCACCACTCCTGGCTCAGTCTCAATTTGGTGTTCAACCAGGGTTGTGCGCCCCAGCCGGCTGACTATGACATCTGGGAACTCCTGTTCCAGGATCCTCAACTCCTGCTGCTTTTGAGGTTCGAGGCCCTCATCTAGCTTCCACCTATCCTCTAGGTCGGTGGAGGACCCTTTAATCTCTGGTCCCAATTCTACCTCTTCTACTTCTCCCAAGAGGGCTTCCCTATCCTTCCATTCCTTCAAGAGATTGACATGAAAGATTTGGGTTGGCCTCCTCCGGTCTGGCATCCTGACTTCGTAATCTGCAGGCCCAACCCGACATATTACTTCATAAGGTCCCTGCCATTGTGCAAACAGCTTAGTTGGTTCAGAGGGTAAAAGCAGGAGCACTTTCTGTCCAGGGGTGAACTCCCACAGTTGAACTCGGGCATTGTATCGACGCCTTTGAGCCATCTGCGTTTCCCTCAAATGTCCCTGGGCTAATTCGGTGGTCGTACGCAATCGTTCTCGCATCTCCAGGACCTGCTGTACTGTACTCTGGGCCTGGTCTTCCCCTGATTCCCACTGCTCCTGCACCAAATCAAGAACTCCCCGAGGTTGCCTTCCATAGAGTAACTCAAAAGGGGAAAATCCTAAGGATGCCTGGGGCACCTCACGGATACCAAACATCAATGGAGCCAACATTTGGTGTCACTGAGTGAGCCGATCTTGTGCTATCCTGCGTAACAGTTTTAAGGGTTTTGTTGAACCTCTCTACCAGACCATTAGTCTGTGGGTGGTAAACTGAGGTTCGCAAAGGCCTTATGCCCAAGAGCTTCCACATTTGCTTTAAGGTTTGACTAAGGAAGTTGGTGCCTTGATCTGTGAGGATAGTACTGGGGAAACCCACTCGAGAAAATATGCCCAGCAGTTCCCTAGCCAAAACCTTGGCTGTAGTGGACCAGAGAGCCACCACCTCCGGATAACGGGTGGCATAGTCAATCACTACCAGAATGTAAGAGTGTCCTCCAGTTGATTTGGGGGGGGGGTCCTACCAGGTCCATGGCCACTTGGTCAAAGGGTTTGTCCACTAGGGGCAAGGACACAAGTTCCCCTCTGGGACGAGGCCGGGTCTGTGTTCTCTGGCACACTGGACACGACCTGCAATACTGTTCTACCTCTGTATACAGACCGGGCCAAAAGAACCATTGGCGTATGCGGGCATTCATCTTGTCTGCTGCTAAATGCCCAGCAAGGGGTGGGTCATGGGCTAACTTTAACACAAAGCCCCAAAGTCATTGCGGAACTACCAGTTGAGCCCCTGGAAAGTGTGGGTTTGGGTCAACCCGGTAAAGCAGACCATCCCGCATCTCGAAACCCACTTGCCCTGCCGGCGTTTCCCCTTCCGGCCTAGCCCCTGCCAGAGCTTGGGTTAAAGCAGGGTCTTCCTGCTGCCATGCCTTCACCTGAGGTTGGGAGACCTTCCCTAACTCCAGCTCCCCTTCTGACTCCCCTGCAGCTCCTATTGCTAGCTGTGGGGATGTCACCAATTTTTCCACCCCCTGCCAATTCCTCCCCAACAGCATGGGCCATGCCAAGTTTGGTGCCAATCCCACCTTCAACCATCTTCTCTCGGCCCCTGTGGTGACCCATACCTGTGTGGTGGCATATGGCTTCACATCCAGACACATCGTGTCTGGAGGTGGGGAACATTGTTTCCCTGCCTGTGTCATGGACAGACCACCACCTGCTCTCTTTCTCCCTGGCGATTCCGGCCCCTCCCCGCGGGGACCATCGGGCCTCTGTTTTGGCCCGCCCCTGGAGGCTCATGGACCCCCAGCGGTTCGGCGAACTCTTCGGGGGGTTACCTGGTGGTATGACTGGCGCTCCGGCCAAGGATGTGACTAACTTTTGGCATGAAACAGCTGTCCACACCATAGACCGGATCGCCCCTAAGCGCCTCCTCCGTTGCCGAGCCCGGCCCTCCCCTTGGTTCACCGGGGAGCTTAGGGCAATGAAGCAGGAGAGGAGGAGGCAAGAGCGCAGCTGGAGGAAAACCCGGACGGCGTTGAGTAAGGCTGCCGTTGACGCCCAGTCTAGTCGCTACACCAACGCGATAAGGGAGGCTAGAACATCTTTCAACTCCCTGAGAATTGCTGAGGCCTCGAACCGCCAGGCGGAGCTTTTCCGGGTGGTTCGGGACCTCAGCAATCCTAGTCTGGCTAGGCCTCCTCCTACTGATTTCAGTAGTGAGCAGTTTGCAGCCTTTTTTCGAACTAAAATAGAGGCCATCCGTGCCGGCTTTGACTCCGCCATCCCCAGTGGCTGGTCCGCCTTCGTCTCCTTGGTTGGATGCGCTTGGGCCTGTTTCTGCTGTCGAGGTCTCCAGGGCTATGGCGCATTGCCGGCCTGCCTCCACCCCTTTCGACCCTTGCCCTGCCTGGCTAATTAGAGCTGCCAGAGGGACTATGGCCGAATGGGCTTCTGTCATCGCCACCGCCTCCTTCAGCGAGGGGTTTTTCCCCCTCTCACCTGAAGGAGAAGGTGGTAAAGCCCATTCTGAAAAAAACGGGCCTGGCGGTGGACGATTTAACAAACTATCGCCCAATCGCCAACGTCCCGTTCATGGGCAAGGTGATCGAGAGGGTGGCGGCGGTCCGACTGCAGTCATACCTGGAGGATCGGCAGTGCCTCGATCCTTGCCAGTCCAGATTCAGGCCCCGCCGGGGTACCGAAACAGCTTTGGTCGCCCTGCAAGATGACCTTCTCTGGGCGGCCGACAGGGGGTGCTCTACCCTGTTGGTCCTCCTGGATCTGTCAGCGGCCTTTGATACCGTCGACCACGGTATCCTGTTGGACCGGCTCTCTGAGGTCGGAATCGGAGGTACTGCTCACAGTTGGCTCCGTTCCTTCCTTGAGGGCCGGCCACAGTACGTACAGCATGGGGGGGAGTTATCGGCCCCTTGGATCCTCCCTTGTTGGGTTCCACAGGGGTCATCTCTGTCCCCCATGCTGTTTAACATCTACGTAAGGCCGCTGGCGGGAGTCATCAGGAGTTTTGGAGTCTGCTGTCATCAGTACGCTGATGACACGCAGCTCTATCTCTCCTTTACCACCTCTGCTGTGGAAGCTGTGAGGATCCTTGACGGGTGCCTGGAGGCCGTACTGGCTTGGACCGGGGCGAACAGGCTTAAGCTCAACCCCGAGAAGACGGAGGTTATGTTCTTCGGGAGCTCGCCGTCGGGGTACGGTGGCCCCCTTCCCCGTCTGGGGGGAGTTTCCCTCCAGCTCGCGGAGAGGGTGCGGAATCTGGGTGTGCTCCTGGACCCGGTGCTTGCCATGGAGTCTCAGGTGGCGTCGGTGACCAGGTCCGCCTATTACCATCTCCGTCGGATCGCCCAGATCTGCCCGTACCTCGACGCGAACTCCTTGAGAACAGTGATCCAAGCTCTGGTGATCTCGAGGCTGGACTACTGTAACGCCCTCTACATGGGGTTGCCCTTGAATCTTCTCCGGCGCCTGCAGCGGGTACAGAATGCAGCGGCCAGGCTGGTGGCTGGTGTGCGTCGTTATGACCACATCACCCCAGCCCTGGTCCGTCTGCACTGGTTGCCCGTTGCGGCCCGGATTAGATTCAAGGTCCTGGTTTTAGTTTATAAAACCCTCCATGGCTTGGGACCAGACTACCTGGCAGAGTGTATCGCTCAGCGATCAACCTCGGCCCGTCCCGTTTGGCAGGCGCAAGCGCACTTGCTCCGGGTCGCCACTCCTCGGGAAGCCCGCAGGACGAGTACTCGGACCCGGGCTTTCTCTGTGGCGGCCCCCAGCCTCTGGAATTCCATCCCCAGTGATGTGCGCTCTGCAGAGTCCCTGCTGGCCTTCCGAAAGGCGCTAAAAACCCATCTGTTTCGGGAGGCCTTTGGCGACGTTTAATTTGGCTTTTTTGTTCTTTTTTTCCGCCATCGTAACCTGTTTTATCCTCCATCTTTAGTGAGGTGCCATCTGGTTTTAACTTTGCATAGCGTGACTTATCTGTCTTGTTTTATCAGTTATTGTAATTTCTGTTGGCTATTGTAGCCTTGTGTAAGCCGCTTAGAGTACATAGTAGATAAGCGGGGTATAAATTCAACAAATAAATAAATAATAATAAATAATCCCCATGAATACAACAAATCTTTACCATGCCTTCCTGTGACCCACCTGATTGAGATCGGAGCAAGGTAGTACTACAACCTGTATCTACTAAGGCCCTGACTGGTTTCCCATTTACCAAAACATCCACCTGCCACTCAGGGCCGGTGACGTCGCCTACCTGCATCACCGCAACATAGGCATTAGCCCATGAACCATGAGTGGGCAGTCCCATTTCAGATGGCCTTCCTTCCCACAGGTAAAACAGGCCATACTTTTGGGGGTCCGGCTTTGGGTTCCCTGAGGTCCCCCTCCTTTGCTAGCCTGGGCCAGAGCTGACTGGCTTGGGTTTGATTGAGTCTTCTGGGGGGCCTCCAAACCAGGTGAGTTGCCTCTGTTAGGAACCGCACAATGAGCTAACAACCGGTGTCTCCCTAAAGAGGACTCCTTCGGAGGGGATCCAGCATTCCTTGGCATCTGCTCCTTAGAAGAATTCCAGTCCTTCAGCGACAGGCTGCTAGAATCCCAGGTTTCCTCAGCACACCAATAGGCTTCTAAGACGGAGACTGCTTCTTCAATGGAATCCGGACGTAACCGTGTCACCCAGTTCCGGGGGCCTGGGGGCAAGGTGGTTACCAACTACTCTACCACCAAAAGCTCAATTATCTTCTCCCCTGAGTTACTATCAGGCTTGAGCCAATGGGTAACATAAGCCCGCATCTTCTGGGCCACTGCCCTGGGATGACCATTACCCTTAAGACGTAACTCCCGAAAACGCCTGCGATAGGCCTCGTCTGACAAATTCAAGGTACTCAGGATGGGTTGCCTCACCTTATCGTAATTGGCAGCGTCCCGGGCATCTAGGGCATCAACCAGTTCTTGGGACACCCCTGTGAGGCAAGGTGTGAGAATCAGGGCCCACTGCTCCTTTGGCCAAGCCGCAGCCATGGCCACTCTCTCAAAGGTGTTGAGGAAAGCTTCTGAGTCATCCTCAGGTATCATTTTTTGCATGTGAATGGGTGGGACCAGCCACCCAGGCACCCGAAGCCGTTGGAGTGGTTCTCAACACTTCAGCCATTTGTTGTTGCCCAACCAACATTTGCTCCATCAAAACACGATGGTTTTCTGCCATCTGCCGTAACAGGTGTTCTTCCCTCTCGGTGGCCCAGGCCAACAACTGGGCGGTGGTCGCTGGGGCATCTGGAGGAGACCCAAGTTGGGTGCCAATGTGGGCAACCCCCGCCACCCCCTCCATAATGAGGTGCTTAATAGTGATGTTAGATAGGCTTTTATTATGTCCACTGGAGTTCAACACTGACAGAAAACACCTCAGCACAGTTCAGCGGTGCTTTGCCCCCTCTGGGAATTAATAAGGCTTGTTCTTCTTTGGAGCAGGCCCTGTCAGAAGTCTATCCATCTGGTAATAGCACCTGGCCATGTTGTCTTTTATCTTCACAGCACAAAGAACCTGTGGCTCTCCCAAAGTCCCAAGACACAGCCTATAAACACAGTCTCTCAGTTCTCAGTCTTCCTTAAGGGCCTTACTTAGTGCCCATGTAATTCCCATAGAGTAGGGAGTTACCTCACTCCCTCACTCCAGAAGCCAGCGAAGGTCCTTGTCAGTTAAACAACACAGTCTTAATCAGGCCGGCCCGCGTTGTCTCCCTTTATTCTCAGTTCCCAAACGTCGGGCTGCCTCAGGGAAGGGCTGAGCCCATGAGCTGGCTTCCTTCTCTCTGCTCCTTGGTTGCACAGAGGATACTTTATCTCTTATACTCCTTGCCCCCGGCCTTTAGTGCTCACCTTCTCAGGGTTTTCTGACTGGCCAGGCTTCCTCCTTATCCAGGGTTTCCACCGTATCATGCCAAACATCCGTTTCCATCTCCTCTTCCTCCCCAATGATGTTTTCTCTCCTTATCTCTAGGCCCGCCAGAGTTCTCTCCTCCCCCCCAGACAGGTGTTGAATTTATCTCTAATTGCCTTGCTGCCTCGGGAGGCTAACCACTCTCCCAGCTGCTTTCAGCTGTCTCACACAGCCCCACATAGAGCACATTACAGTAGTCCAGCTGAGATGCTACTAGGTCACGTGTCACAGTGGCCAGAGCAGGTTTCTCAAGAAACAGACGAAGCTGGCATACTAGTAGCTGGCATTCCTGGCCACAGCTGTGATCTAGACATCTAGGTTCAGGGATGAGTCCAGGAGCACCTGCAGGCTATGTACCTCTTTTTCAATTGGGGGTTAATCCCATCTAGTACAGGCTGCATCCCTATCCCATGATCTCCCTTTTGACTGACCAGAAGCACCTCTGTCTTGTCTGGGTTTCGTTTCAGTTTGTTCCTTCTCATTCACTTCATTACTGAAGCTAAGCACTGATCTAAAGTTGTAAATAGCTTCCTTGGAATTCAGAGGTGATGAGAGGAAAAGTAGAGTGTAGAAATGGGCACAAAATGAATTTTTTATTCATTTTGTTATTCTTTATTCAGTTCATTATGTAACAAAATGAATAACGAACCGCCCCCTCAAAGAAAAATGAAATGAAACGGAAATTTTCATTTCATTTCATTTCAATTTTTGTTCCTCCATCTGGCGTCTTCTCCTACCTGAATGTTGCCGGTTTGCAGCTGGGCCAGGGACTTGCCACTGCCACCGACCAGCCCCCATGGGGAGGGCTTCCAAGGTGGCGAGGAGGTGATCAGTGCTTGAGTAAAAGAATAAAAAATAAATTTTAAAAAGTGCTGACCCAGCCTGTGGACCAGCTGGTCAGTGCAGTTAAAAAAATGAAAAATGAAAAATGAAACAAATGAAAAATGAAATGATTTTTTTAAAAAATAAATTGTTTCATTCTAAATGAAACAAAAAATAAAAAACAAAACAAAAAATAAAATGAAACGCCATGTTGGCATTTCATGCCCATCTCTAGTTGGCATACTGGTGTCATTGGCATACTGGTGACACTTAACCCCAAAATTCTGGATAATTTTCCACAGTGGTTTCATATAAATGTTAAATAACATAGGGGAACAAACAGAACCCTGAGGGACCCCACCAAGTCAGTGGCCGTGGTGTTGAACGTGAGTTCCCTAATACTACATTCTGCATTCTCTTCTGCAGAAAGGACTGAAGCCACTGTAAGACAGTGCCTCAAGTCCCATTTCAGAGAGATGAGTCAGGAGAATGCTGTGGTTGATATTGTCAAAAGCAGCTGAAACGTCCAGTAAAACTGAAAGGGACACAGATCCCCTTTCCATTTCCCTGCATAGGTCATCTACCAAGGCAACCAGTGCTGTCTCAGTCCCATAACCAGGCCTGAAGCCAGACTGAGCTGGATCCAGGTAATTTATCTCATCCAGAAACCTCTGGAGCTATGAGGCCACAACCCACTCTAGTACTTTCCCCAAGAATATGACGTTAGATACCAGTTGGTAATTGTACAGTGTTGTTCGATCTAACTAGGGCTTTTTAACAGTGGTTTTACTATTGCCTGCTTCAAGCATGCTGGAATCCTGCCCTGTTGCAAGAAGGCATTCACTACTCGTCCTAACCAGTATGTCATATCCTCTCTGGCAGCTTTTATGAGCCAGGAAGGGCAAGGATCCAACAGACATGTGGTGGCCCTCCTCTCCCCAAGGGTCTTGACCACATTCTCAGGCTGTAGGAGCTGAAATTCATCCATTAATACAAGGCAAAGGGAACAGTTTTATGTATAGGCTCTGGATCAATAACAGCATCCAGGTCAGCACAGATCTGTACAATTTTGGCTGTAAATTGTTGTGCAAATTCTTCACAGAGAGATACAGAGGGGTCTGTGTTACCCACCTTTGGGTCAGCATGTTGCAGACTCTTGACTATTCAGAAAAGCTCTGCTGGGCGATTCCATGCCGAAGCAGTGGTGGGAGAGAAATATAATTTCTTTGCTGCTTCCACTGCCTTGGAATAAGCTTTCCAATGGCATTTCATTGTTTCTATATCTGTTTCAGTCTGGGATTTTTGCCAATGCCTCTCACCTCTACAGACCCCCTTTTCGTATTTGTCAGTTGCCCCAGTAAACCAAAACCAAGTAGCCAGTTTGGCTATACTTTGAGGAAGGAGACATTTAAGGGCAATCAAGTCAATGGCTTTGCTGATTTCCCCATTCCAGAGATCAACCAAGGATTCAATGTCAAAGAGGTGGGAAACTCCCCAAGGGCAGCTACAAAACCATCTGGATCCCTCAACCTTCTTGGACAAATTGCCTTTGTCTGATTTCCCAGGCTCTGAGTTCCAGTGAGCCTAAAGTGCATCAGATAATGGTCTGTCCAAGACAATGGGACTACAGAAAGTTCCTTTACCCCGAGGTTCCCAATATTGATACCAGGGCAGAAGACCAGGTCTAAGGTGTGGCCTGCAGAATGAGTAGGGGCAGACACCATTTGACAGAGCCATGGTTGTTATGGACATCATGAAGTCTTCGGAAACCCCTGACAGAGCTGCCTCAGCATGGATGTTAAAATCTCCCAGGATGATGAGCCGAGGGGACTCCAATACCACCCCTGTTATCAGTTTAGTTAGCTGAGGTAGAGAAGTTGTTGTGCCTCAGGGAGGGTGGTATACCATGATAATTCCTATCTTGTCCTTGATTCCTACTTTTAGGAGCTCCATGGCCCAGTGATTAAATGCCTGTACTGCAGGTAAAACTGTGCTGACAACCTGGGGTTCAATCCCAGGTAGCAGGCTCATGGTTGACTCAGCCTTCCATCCTTCCAAGGTCGGTAAAATGAGTACCCAGCTTGCTGGGGGTGTAGTCTGCATACTGTAATTAAAAACTGTAAACTGCCCAGAGACTACTTGAAGTGGTGTGGGGTGGTATATAAGCAGAACACTTTGCTTTGCTTTTACATCCAAATCCAGGGAACTGGGGAATGTGACATCTAGTAAGAGGGATGGAGCTGTGATAGACCATTGCCACTCCACCACCCCGCCCCCTGCTCTTGCCTGTTGTTCTACAGAGAAACCTGGAGGACAGAGCTGAATGAGATTAGCACCCCCAGCCTCATCAAGCCAAGTTATCTGTGATGCATGTAAGATCAGCACCTTTTTGCAGGATCAGGTCTTGGATAACTGTTGATTTCCCATTCACTGATCTGGAATTCAACAGCAATATTTTAAGTCCAGGGATCTTGTCATCAAGGTTTACAGAACAATCTAAATTTGTAGATACCTTGGGAGTAGAGAAGGGCACAAAATGAATTTTTTTCATTTTGTTTTTCATTTTTTGTTTCATTTTCTAATGAAACAAAAATGAAGTGCCTTTAAAAAATAAAACGAAACAAAATGGAAAGTTTTGTTTTGTTCTGTTTCATTTTTAATTTTCTAAAAAAATTATTATTTATTTTGACAAGTGCCAATCAGCTGGCACATGGGGCCCTGCCGGGGATCAGCACTTTTTTTTTAACAAGTGCTAATCAGCTGACACGCGGGGCTGTGCTGGCTGATCAGAGATTTTTTTACAAGTGCTAATCAGCTAGTGCTTGTATCACCTGATTAGTGCTTGTAAATAAGGTGCTGATCAGCTGGCATGGCCCACGTGCCAGCTGATCAGCACTTGTTAAAAAAAAAAAGCACCAAATGGCCAGAATGGTCCCACACACTAGCTCATCAGCACTTGTAAAAAAAGCACCAGTTGCTGGCAGGGCCCCACACACAAGCTGATCAGTGCTTGTTTTTTAAAAAAGCACCAATCGCTGGCAGGGCCCCAAACTTGCACTTTGAGGAAGACAAATAGAAAAAAGATAGAGGCAGATGAATGTTGGTGCTGGAGATAATCTACTATTCATCCCATGGACAGTAAGGATGACCAAGAAGGAAGCCCTCATCAGAGTCAATCCAAACAGATCTCTGGAAGGTAAGAGCTCCAAACAAAACTGGTCATACTTCTGTCAACTCTCTTGAAAAGATGGTAATACTAGGATTGGACAGTGGCGGAAGAAGGGGGCCACCCAAGGACTCGCTGGCTGGACGCCAGCAGAAGAGACACTGGAATGACTTTGATGAAGCTAAAAGAAGCTATAAGAGATAGAAAGGCATGAAGAGAATTGGTCCACAAAGTGACCAAGAGTCAGACATGACTGAATGGATAGACAAAGAAGGGGGAGGGAGAGATACAATACATTAACTCATTTAAATCATGCCTCTGTTAACCATATAGTCTATCCAGATTACAATAGGCTAAGGTTAATCATTATTCTATGAATGCATAATAATGCCTGTAAAGCAAGTTCTCCAAAAATATTTCTATTGTTATCCTCCTTGGAAGGCAAAAATTGAAAAACTAATATTCTTTTTCACCCAGAGGATCACTGGTCTCTGGAACTCCCTGCCAGAAGAAGTGGTGACAACTGTCAGACTTGACAGCTTTAAGAAAGGATTGGACAAGTTCATGGAGAATAAGGGTATCCATGGCTATCATTATGGATGCCTAAGGACAACCTCCAGGTTGGAAAGAGAGGCAGGATATCTCTCAATGCCATTTGTGGGGAATCATAAGTAGGTGAAGACATCTGCTTGGGAATACCCTGAAGCAAATGGTGAGCCACTATGTGAGACAGAATGCTGGACTGGATGGGCTGTGGCCTGTTCCAGCAAGGCTGTTCTTATGTTCTTATCCTGCTTAGAGGACATAAGGTATTGCACTCAAGCTTGATATCAATGATAGCATGATATCAATGACTCAGTCTAAATAGTCAACATTTATAACCGGGAATAAGAAGTTTTCAGATATAAATATATTGCATTTTAGCACAAATTTTAATAGCTGCCAGTAAAATGAGGGAATATTCATTAGTCTTTGCTGACATCTAGTGGTATAAGTACATAAATAATAATTGCAGTGTTTAATAGTACAGTACTTGCAATAACACTGTTTCTAATGGTGCTGGTCATGTGTTTACTAAACTTTATGTTCTCAAGAGACAGAAGAAAAGAAATGAAAAAAGACTGTTGAATGTTTTATATGAACAAAATCTTATTAACTATGAGAGACCAAAACTTAGTATGATTTTCTATTCTGGGGTTCCCAACCAAAAGAATGTACCTCCCTCAGAATCACAGTCAGTTCTGTTTCTCTCTGCTTTTGGGGTGGTCTTTCTTTTTACACTGGTTGCTTTTATACTGTTTCATCTATTGTGATTATTTTAGTAGTTGCATTTGTACAACTCAGGTGTAAATGCTTACATTAAAATTTATCAGCTTCTGATTATCTTTAATTTAAAGTACCCTATCCACCATAACCACCTTTCTCATTAACTGGAACTTAAAGTCACAATAACTCTGTCTAAGACTTCTATTGTAGAAAGAATAAAAATACAGTTGCTTGATATTTCAAAATTGTGTATATTGCTTTCTTTACTACACACATACTATCAACGAACTGAACAGATCAACACAGCAAACTACAAACAATCAAAAGAGAAGACTACAACACTCAGCAGAGAGGTAGGGCTCTCTTTGAATTTCAAAAGCTAGAATGTATGATTAGTTAGTGCTGGAGATAATCAAATCAGTCCAGAAATGTCATTCCCAGTCACTCATACTATAGATAGCTTGTGAGGTTGTAGATAAAACTTCAACAGGCATGAGTTCACTTCTGATGTGTTTTGATTTGCCCTATTTTCCAAAGACCAAGAGTTTTAATTTAAAGCAACCCCTCTTGTTTCTTGTGCAGGTTTTTTCTGCTTTTTCTGGTACAACACAAGATCTGCAATTTATTTGGTGAATTTGAGTGTACTCCTTAGCATTTTGTTCTGCGGTCTGTGTTGTTGCTTTGTTCTCTCTCACAGAGAGGCAGTATTCTCTTTAGTGAAAACCTCTGTTTCTCTTCTCAATTAAAAAAATCTAAGTGATGCAGTGCTGTTTGAGATATAAAGAAATATCCATGCTAGATTATTGTTTTGTTGCAGTGAATGCCACTTACTAAGCCAAACAGCAGCCTGCAGAATGACAGCCACCACGAAAGGCAGTGAAAGGAGTGATTATGCAGGCTAATGGCTGGGGATTCCCGTTAGGAAGTTAGTTGCTTTCTGACTTTCATTATGCACTGAGGAAAGGGTCTAATGGGAACATAAGAAGTAGCTCCTTGCTTGGACAGAGCATCACTCCCTCTAGCTCAGTATTGCCAGTTCCATGCCTCTCTAGGCAGGGTTTCATGTAGGACATGTTCCTAGTCTTCCATTGAGCATCTGGTAGCCTCCCAACCAAGAACTAACTAGGATGAACTCTGATTTGTTTTGGAAGTCAAATAAGTTTGAATATGTTCAGGGAACTGAGAAGGCGTTCAGCAGCAGCGTAGCTTCACATTTTACTTACAATATCTGAAAAACTGTTGCCCAACTTTATGTAATCATGAACCTGGTGACAATATCAACTACAGTCTCCGCTTCCCCTTTCTGAGGCTCTCCTGGGATCCCTTTCATCTCCTGGCAAAGCCTTTGGGAGCTGTAGGATGTGTGCGGGGGACATTCTGAAAATCACTTCTGCTGGGGCTGGCAGTGGGATGGGGACCACCAGCAGATAGCTCTCCAACTCACAACCTCCAGAGGCTTCTTGACAACGGAAGGGAGCCTTGGAAATAGGAAGGGGGAGAGGGGAGCGTATTTACTTAGGGTGTTTATACACGACCCCTAAACTCCGGGGCAAATGGCTCCCAGCTCCGGAAATTAAAAATGTTTACCCACCAGCTCCGGAGTTAAGAGGAAATTAAGTGTGACCCCACCCACTTTAGCGCGTCCCAGCGCAGCTTTCAGGTACCTGCTTTTTGGATGTGACAAATATTTGATCCGGTGTAAGGATAGTGAATGCGGGGCTCTCCTGGCTTCTGTTTGTTCTTTTTTTGCGCCCCGCCCCTTTAAGAGATCTGAATGCTGCCGGGAACAAAACGGTGGTAAACCGGCATTCTTTTCTTTCTTTTTTCTCCCTCCCTCACGCAGCCAGCAACCAGGAAGTGCGGAGGGGGGTGGGGACAGAGGGAGAGCGACGAACCCCTAAGATCTCTGGTCCGAATTTAAGTGGCCAGCGGATCTTAGGGGTCGTGTAAAAAGGCCCTTAGACTGCACTGCACTGCATAGGGCAATAAGTGCTTTCCATTGGGTCCAGTCTTCAGCTTCCATTTCTGTGTTTTCCCATGCAACATTCATCACATTTCTGGGGGGACGTAACATTCATCACATTTCTTTGTGGCAGATTGCTCACCAGGTCTTCTGTGGACTTCCTTGTTTTCTTTTTCCTTTAGGAGGTCTCCAATGCATTACAGTCTTAGGGATCTGGTGCAGCAGGAACCAAAGAGTATGCCCAGTAATTTGCATCTGGCATTTGGTCATTATTTAATCCAGTTTTTGGATGCACTTGTCTGCAACACATCTTCATCTGTAACATGGTCCCTGTAAGAGATGCTCAGTATCCTGTGCAAACATCTGATGGAATACATTCAGCCTCTTGGTTATTCTTTTTGTCATCTCACATGTTTCACTAGCATATATCACAGTTGGGATAACAATGCTGGTGTTCAGGTGAATCTTTAGTGCAACAGAGATTGACGGTGAAGACAAAATTTGGCACAAGCATTGGAACATACCAGATAATTTGCCAGTCCTGCTTCTAACATCTTTTCCAGGGTCCAGCATTGGATATGATACCTTGGATTCTACCAACATTAATGAACTCACCGACATCTTAGATGGGTTTCTGTCCAACTGCAACATTCATCTTGGTCGCTGAACACTAGTCGTGGTCTTTGTCTTTTCTACATTCATGCACAGTCCCACTTTTTCTGCCTAGTTGTTGTCATGGCTAGTTGTCATGGCTTGCAGGTCTGGCTTTGTTCCTGAGAGTAGTGCAATGTCATCTGCGAAGTCAAGATCTGTGAGGTGGGAATCTTCCACAGAAGGCCTGCAGTGGGGTTGCCTATTGCCCTTCTCATGATGAAATCCATAGCCAGGAGGAATAGAAACAAATGCATCCCTGCCTCATTCCAGTTTCAACTTTAAAGAAATTGGTAAATCCTATCTCAGAAAGGGGAAGAGGGGGAGCCGGAATTTGAAACTTTTAGTACTCCAAAATGGCCACAGTTGATGACTTCATTTGCCTTGCAAGGCATAGTGACTTTCAGCTAATATATTGCTAAAATGCTGCATTTGTCTTCAGGAAGGATTTTTCTTCAACAGCCATCAGAAGACATAGACAGATTTCCTCCACCACCCCACAAATCACGAATAGTATCAGCCAAACATTTAATAATTACAATGTCTGTTTTTGAAAGATCAACAGGAAGCTTGCAGCTCCACAGTCCTCAGTGGGTTTTTTTTTTTTTTTTGAAGGGGCAAGTTCACCTACAACAGCAGGCATGAAGAACAATATGTCTGTCTCTCTCCAAAGAAATTTCCCTGCACATCCTTTCTATGAGATAATTGGAGGGGGTGTTGAATTTCACTGAAATAACAACATACTTTGCAAGAAACAAGACGGGGCTGAGGCACATGCTGCATATGCTTATTAATACGCTACAGTGACAGTAAGGTAAAGGTTAAGGTTCCACCTGCACATGCGTGCCAGTCATGTCCAACTCTTAGCGGCCGTGCTCATTTCCATATTCAAGCCAAAGAGCCAGTGTTGTGCAAGTCCGTGGCCACGTGGCCAGCATGGCTGCAAGGAAACACTGTTTTACCTTCCCGCTTTTTACGGCGGTACCTATTTATCTACTTGCATTTAGATGCTTTTGAACTGTTAGGTTGGCAGGAGCTGGGGTTATCAGCGGGAGCTCACAGTTTTCGAACCCTTACTCCGCTGAGCCACCATGCCCCTGAGCCACCAGCCACAATGACAGTAGCCTTGCTATAATATGAAGCCCATTATAGTAGAGGAACTAAATTACATGTGTCCACCAGATGGCACCACCACCATTTCAAATTTTCTGTAAAATAATATTTGTTGGAAAATGACTCGATCATGAGTGTAGACTAGACACATTATTATTTAATTATCTATTGCTGAATTACAGATGGAGCATAAAGACAGCACACTGATTCCTGAGATTTTTCACACTGAATATTTGAGGGGGAAGAGGGGGTTGTGCTACAGATGTGCAGTTATTTATTGTGTATGATCCAAGTGTCTTTCATCTAGGCAAAATTTCTTGCAGGGATATTATACTGCTGAACATGCAATGGTAATTCTTCCAAAAGATGCCATATCCACATGGCATACAGTTGCCATGTGTGTATGCAAAGAGGGAATCTGCAAAGAGAGTGTCTGCAGGTATGTTTTCCAAGGGGGTGGGGGACTATCTATCAGTATGTTGGCATAATTTAGCTATATAACACACACTCCTACCACACCAATCTCTCTCTCTCTCTCTCTCTCTCTCTCTCTGTGTGTGTGTGTGTGTGTGTGTGTGTGTTTGTGAGTGTGTGAGTGTGCACACATGTGCATGTCCATCTACATCCAATGACTCTCCAAAGCCTACATGCAGAGGATCCACAGAAGCAGTGGCAAGGAGAACCCAGTGCAGTTGGTGCTGCAGAAGACACCGCAGCCAAAGGTGAGCAGAACTGAAGGACATAGCCCAGTGGTGGCGAACCTTCAGCACTCCAGATGTTTTGGATTACAACTCCCACAGTCCTTTGTCATTGGCAATACAGGCTTGGAATTCTGGGAGTTGTAGTCCAAAACATCTGGAGTGCCAAAGGTTCGCCACCACTGACATAGCCTGTGGCCCACCTGTTGCTGCTTTTCCCCACCCTCCCTTTGCTACTCACACTGCGTGTGATAAGGCTATCAGCAAGGGAAACCACCACCGCCTCTGGTAAGGAGATAGGCAGGAATGGGCAAGGCCAATTAGTCTTCTCCTACATTTGGTTTAGAAAGTGTTTCCTTTTACTAATATGTTTGCTTTGCACTGTGTGCTATTACTCTTCAACCAAAAGATTTGTCCCAACAGACACAGGGGGCGGACTAGTTCTAGTTCTCTGTTTTTGGCCCTGAAATCTAAGAAAGGGTTGGGGTTGACATGAAAACTCTAAAAAAACTAGCAGAGGCCACTGTAGAGTCATAAGAAAAGGAAATACATTGCAACAGGAAAAGAAACTGCAAAAGCAGCACAGTTTTCCCTTTTAGAAGTGCCTCAGAAGCAGAAAAACCATTCACAGTGGATACCAGTCAGGTCTGATAGAGGGTGGGCCTGGGTAATCAAGGAAAGGACTTTGGCCACTCTGATGGCTACCTGTGTGGCCTGCATTTCACCTCAAAACACCAAACACCAGCCAGGAAATATTGTGGACTCCTGTAAGAGTGGGTTGGGGGTCTCCACAAACCCCCCAACCCTTGGGGAAGAGGCAACAATGGCCTCACCTGACTAAAGGAATTATCCCTTTGTTTCCCTTCTGATTTCTTCCCCTTCTCCCCTTCTCTTCCCCCCTCCTGCCTCCTTTATCACCCTTAATCCTTTCCTTCCTCCCCTTCCCCTCTCACAATGCCAGACAGAACCAGCACACTTGGAATAAGGAGCTAGCCAAAGTCTCTCAGAAAGGTTCCAATGGACTTTATTTGCATTAAGATACAGTATGCCTTGAGGTTATTGATCTACTCTGCACCCCTTTGTCCACCAGAAACTCCACACTATTGGTCACTTTTGGATATCCCTCTTTACTTGGAGCCACAGTATTCAGCAATTCTATCTTTGTTGCTCACTTTATTGGTTTATTCTGTTTTCCTTTGTTTACCTGGAGCCACACCATTTGTTAGTCTGTATTTCTGGCATTTCACATGATTGGTTAATTTTGTATCCCTTTCTGTACCTGACACTCACACCCTTGTTTTAGCCTCTCTGTCTTTTGATCTCCATTTTGTCCTAGACCCACCCACCCTCTGTGCATCAGGCCCTATAAAGCATCTCTGACCCTACTCCTCAGGCAGATCTCTGTCTTTCGCTTCTCAAAGGCAGTGTCTGTAGTTCCTTTTTAGGCCAATAAACAAACCATTTATTTGAACTCTCTCTCGTCAGATCTTTATTGGGAACGTAGATCTACCTTTGTGGTAACCCGCTTGACTGCAATCGAATAATAAACCTTGGCCCATTTGATCCCAAAGCAGAGTCTCGCATATTTATTCCAGCCTTGGGGGGGCAAAGTAGTTTGCAATCTCAAATGTACTGTCTTCTGTAGACAATGGTCTTAACCCTGCCCTTGACTGATATCCCCTAAACCAGCTAAAGGTGTAGCATAGATTGTGCTCAACCCAAATATCTAATGAGATAGTATAGATTTTCCCCTACAAACATAGTGAGAATTTGTGGTGAGAATTTGTGTGAAGTTCTAGCCATACTTTCAATTAATTTTCTTAGAACAAGCATTAGGATACCCAGCCTGTAAATTCCTGAACCCTATTTTAAAAACTGGTGTTCTGCTGATTTCTTAGTGATATGTTGCATTTAGAGCCAAAACTCAATTTCATGGACATGATGGAGACCTGGAGATTTGTTTATGGAGAATTTCCTGTCTTGTCACCATTATTTGCCTCATGCCGTTATCTTCCCTCTTAGGAACACCTGTTTAAGTGCTTGTCCTTCCTATCTCCAATTTTTGGCATGTCCTCTCTTCTCCAGGAATTCTAGAATGGCCGTTCTGAACTGCTTTCCTAAAAACACCTTCAGTGTTCAGGTATGTTGGCAAAATTTCCAGTGGGAATTTGCTGCAGAGTTTTGAATTTTTGGTTAAATGCCTCTAGCTGCACAGCAAAAGTGCAGGGATTAACAGAGCAAAATAGCTTCAAGTTTCACAGAGCAGTCCACCCCTTTTCTCATTAACTGGCACTTACAACCTCAGTACCTCACTCTGAGACATTAGTTGGGTAAAGAATGAAAATGTTTCAGTTACTTACAGTTGCAACACATCAAACAATAAACAGGGAGGCTCTGAAGGAACAAAACAAAAATGTGCCTTCTCAGCAGTTACTCCTCCCCTGGCCTTCAAGAATACAAAAGCCTTCAAGAATGCATTAAAATGTGGGATAATTTCCTGCCTGAGATTCATATGGTCCATCACTGGATACTTTTAAGAAGTGACTAAAAACATGGCTCTATACACAGGCATTTCCAGAGCTGTTAACAACATAACATAGTGGTTGTCCAGCTAAAGCGAAAGGTTTCAACATCTTATTCTTACTTTTATTTTTTATTTTCTAATTGGTAATTTTGCTTTGTGTAATGTAATTATTGATGTAATTGTTGATTATGTTTACTAGCTTAAATTGAATTGCTGTACACCCATGTTGTTTTGGTTGTTGCAAACTACCCAGAATGGCTATCTTGCCAGATTGGTGGCACAGAAATTAAAACAATAAATAGAATAAAACAACATACAATAGTACTGGGTAGATTTACAGTCTCTCCAGCCCAGAAAGTTCCTTCTGAGCCAAAACGGCAGCTTGAGAAGATGCAAAAACTCCAATGAAAACAAAGGCCAAAATACTGTGCTACCTTAAATACCAATCAATTTATTCCAGTGTGAACTTTCACAGATCAAAATCCACTTGAGTGTCTGAAAGGAATGGATTTCAATGTATTAAAACTCACATTGAAATAAGCCAATTTATCTTTAAAGTGTAGCAATATTTCTCTTTTGTTTTTGTTTTTCCCGTTTTAATTTTTGCAACATGCTGACACTGAGTAAAATGACTAATTTTTAGCATGTGCTCAAGGCTTCAAGATGAGAGCTCATTTAAAGTACTAGATCCTATCTAACCATCTCCTCACTAATCTGAATGACATGTCCTTTCTTATAGCTTTTGCTTAATTTTTGTCTCAGGCTGAATAAAACTCTGTGTGGGAAAAGACTGAAGAAAACCAGGAATTAAATAGTTCTGCAGTTTCAGTCACCTCCCAAAAATGTACTGTCTTCCCTAAACAGTGGGCCTAATCCTGCCCTTGATCACCATCTTCTAACACAGCCAAAGGATGTAGCACTGATTGTGCTCAGCCTCCATCTCTGATGAGATATTATGGACTTCCCCACCTCCACCTCCACCTCCCTCCCACTCCATGAACATAATGTGGTTGGAGTTTGAGAGAAGTATAAAAGGAGAAGTATACTGAATCTAGGCTGAGATGTGTATGAAAATAACAGGAAGTCTCTGGGGGACTTCTGCTTTGGATTAGACACTGACAAAGGCATTCTTTGCATGGACTGCTGATTCTACAACTTGTAGCCCAGAAATTGCACAGTAGTTCATGAATCAACTTCAATTGGAGGAGGTAATGGGGGCAGACACGTTTATACACAAAAAGAAAAAGATCAAAAATAGGGATGAGCAAGAAGGGGAAACAAAACAAACGTACACTTATACGAGTTTTTCTGGGCTGTTTGGTCATGTTCTGGAAGTTTTTCTTCCTTAACGTTTCGCCAATCTTCGTGGCCGCCATCTTCAGTGGGCAACGAGCTCAAGGAACTAGGAGTTCTACCCAGAGCACAGAGAGAACTCCTAGTTCCCTGAACACCTGAGCCCTCTGAAGATACTGGCCACAGAGACTGGTGAAACGTCCAGAAGAAAAACATCCAGAATATGGCCAAACAACCCGAAAAACTCACAACAGCTACAAGATCTCAGCTGTGAAAGCCTTCAAGAATACATTAAAATGTACACTTAGCTACCACTGTAATGAATCAGCTCTGAAGAAGATCGTTTATATCACCATGATTCCACAGTTGGTCTGCTGGTAGCATGTTCTGTCCTGCCCTGACCAAAAAGTTCCACCCCTGTGTCCACCTTCTCTCTCTTGTGCGGCTCATCCTTTCCCCCAGATCACTCGCCTGGGCCTTCAGTGGCAAAGAGGTAGGTGGCATCTCCATTCCTGTCAAGTTTTGGATTTGAAAATGAGGGACACCCACCCCACACGAGCCATTGCCTTCAGGACAGGACAGGATGACCCCCTTATCTGCTGAACCACTTATCCATGGACTGAAGGGGAAAATATATAAAAAAATTACTGTAAAAATAATTACAATTAGAAATCATCAGAGCTAGGTGATCAGAATCTGATAGGCCTACCTCTGTTGACACTGAATTGCTGTGAACATTCATATGTTATAATACCATATGAAAAGGCTCAGGTCCTAAAGTCATCAAGAGAGGCCTTTCTCTACATCCCATGACCTTTACAGGTCTGTCTCATAAGAACCCATGAAAGGGCCTTCTTTCTTGCTGCTCCCAGGCTTTGGAACGCCCTCCCGCTGGAGGCCAGGACGGCCTCTCCATTTCTGCTGTCTTTCCGGAAGCAGGCAAAGACCTTCCTCTTTCCCTGAATGAGGGACTTCCTACTATGTAGCTTTTAGTTTAGATGGATTGCCATACATGATTGCATTGACTGATTTCATAAGAACACTGGTGTTTTCCATGTTGCTTTTCACCCCCACAATGCATTTTTTCTTTAAACTGTTTGCGTGCTCTTTTTACCTTTTATGCTGCCTTATAATGTTGTAAGGTGCCTCTTCAAATTCCCTGCTCTTAAACTGAATATGACTTTAATGTGCTGGGCTGTATATTGCTTCCCACCAATCTGATTTGATCCATAATTAATATGCAACATAGGTTGAGCATCTGGGTTTCAACCCTCAGCACCACCACCACCACCACCACTCCAAATGCAAAGAGACATAAAGGGATTCCAGAAAGTTAGAGCTGTCAACTCTATAAAATTTTCTCTGACCAACCAACCCTTTTGGTTACTTTGTATCTTGCCTCTAGCAAGCAGCTTGGCTCAGCTAATGGCAGGAACTCTCAAAATGGCCACTGTAAATCTTAAGTTGGCACACTTCCCAGCCTTAATCAGTAAGTCTGTCTCATTGCTTCTTTACAGTTTTTTTTTCAAATAACTTTCCTTTTACTTAACACTACAGTACCTCTGCCTTCGAATTTGAACCTCTGCTTCATTTGAAACCCATACACAACATAAGCACATGCTTTTTCCAACTTTATTCTTGATTTTATTTGTTGTTATTGAACCAATACAACTTATGCATTATATACATATAGGTAAATTTTTACTTTAGTTTGTGCCAATACATAATATATCATCTTGATAATATTAGCTGTAAAAAAAAAACCCCGACACAAACAGGGAGAAGCGCCTGATTAGGTTTTTTTGTTTTTTTGTTTTTGTTTTGTTTTTTTGTTTTAGGACATCATTAATTCTTTGAGGTCTGGACACAGAGATATTGAAATGATATGACTTGTCACTGATACAGATGTTTAGCCAGATTCTAAGATTCTTGTCTCTGCTCTTATAATACCACAAGGAAAGAAGAGGAGGGGTAGTAGTTTGCAACCAACCAGCAGTGGAACAAAAACTGGAAAATATACTTAAGGTACAGGAGCAGAGAAGCTTAGGAATAAGGTGATGGCTGTATGGAGATGATTAATATCTGTGGATTTAGAGCATGTACAGCCATAGGAAGGAAACCTAGTCAGTTTTTCTCATATATGAGATGTGCATATCAGTTTATAGACCTCTTTAGAAATCTTTTTCCTCGGTTGTGAATGGATTGGGCTTTCCTATACCATACAGGCATGAATTAATCTGCAAAAGAATTGACAAAGAAATGAGCAAGAAACACCCAGAGATTATTAAGATGTGTCCTCATTCATCTGCCCCTAACTAAAAGTACTAAACCATGTGCTCACAGACTACATTAAGCATGTATGCACACATAGGCCTCCAGCTGATCTTATAAGATACTGCAGACTGGCATCACAAAAATAACACAACTGGAAAACTTACAGATCTAGTGTTCTAGCTCTTTGAAAGTAAATCAGAATCAAATTTTTAAAGAGCCATTTCCAGCCCTCAGAAACTAAGGAGCAAATAATATGGCAATTGGACACTGACAGCTATGGGAAGGGCATATGAGCTATCAAATCAAGACTTTTACAAAGAATGTGGGTAAAAAAAAGCTCTGCTCGAAATGTAGATACTGTGAGGGCATACCCTGTTAAATCACACTATTGAGATATTTCAATTCAGAAGTCAGCTACCTTAAACAACACCTGCAGATTGCAGCTGCTGCCACCTAACATTTACATCACACTGCTCTTGACTCATATAAGGACAACAGTAGCAGAGTTTCTAAATTTTACAACATTTTCAAACATTTCCAGTTTTAAAAAGGTACCAGTTTAGGAGATTCAGCAGGAAACAAAGGATGATCTAAATCAAACTACAGCACATATTGTATTATATGCAGACTCCATCATTACTTCCCTAACACAGATTTGAAGGTAGAAGAAATAGTTCAGGAAGAACTGAATTGCTTCGATCAAGAAAAAAAAATACTACAACAAAGCAACCTAACCTGGGAAGAGACAATAATTTAACGATGATGATGTCTTTAGGAATGGCTTTTGTTTTCTTCCCTGCTTGCTACACACAATTAGTGCCAAATACACTGTCACATTCTACCATACTCTTCAGGCTGCTTGTCCACCTCTGCAGCTAAGACCACAACTTCTGTGGGACACCTAGAGAAGAGAAAGGGAGCAGTGCTCAGCAAGAATACCCAAACCTGCTCGGCCTTCTCTTAATTCCCACAACACCCATTTACTTCTATTCCACAGTAGCCGCTATGAAGAAGGAGGTACACTTTTACAAGCCAACCACTGCCTGTCTTCTGTTCTTCAAAAATTGACAGGTTCCCACAGGTTTTTGCACTTCTGTTGCATGAGAGAAAACCATGAGTGTCAATGCAAATGCAAACATTAACGAAAACAGGAGAATTGTCCAGAAATCATGTTGCAACACAAGAGCTAAGAAAGTCAGCTCACTCCTGTCCCATTTTGGGTCCCATATTCTTGGTCATCATCGATCCATTCCTCCTCGAGCAAGTCAAACTTCTTCAGAACTGGACCCAGTTGGGAGGTTGGGGAGATTGGCTGGGCCCTGTGCTGGAGGGAAAAGGCAATAAAAGGTGAATGAGCCCGGTGGCAGTCCACAGCCAGCCCTGGTTCATGGGCCTTGAGAACCCTTACATAGCTCCCCATCATCAAGACACTCAAGATGGGATCTAAATATGAAATAGGTAACGACATCCTTTATCATGGCTATTACAGGTCTATGCCACTAGCCCTATCAGAGGAAAAACAGCCACATATGTGCCACTAGCTTGGTTTAGGAATAAAAGCCTATTTACTTCATAAAACCACACAATATATATCAAAGATCACCCAGTTAAGTATTCTTCAGAGACTGTCTCTTAATCTACCTGTTTGATTATTTATGTAATTTTACAGTGTTTATTTTTTAAAAAGGCTAGTTGGCTTGTTGTATCTTCAAATATGTGCATTTTAAAAATATATTCATCTTAACTGGTATTCTATCTCCAGTCTTAGAAATGTTCTTCAAGAAACTTGTAACCCAACCCTAACATCTCCATTCCTCACACACTACCTGGGGTCATTTTCATAGCTAGTTACCTGGATGCAGTGTTGAAATCTCCCCAGAGATCTGTAGTGGCTGGAACCACAGCAGGTGCAGACACTTTTGAAACAGGAGGGAGAAGGTCAAAGTCTAGCAGAATATCTGGCACATGAAAGAGACAAACATTGACGTATTATATTTATTGATGTATTCAGGGCCGGTGCTAGGGTTTTTCGCGCCCTAGGTGAGGGGCGGGGGGCGGAGGGGCAGCTGGGTCGGGCGGCGGCGGCAGGGGGGTCGGGCGGCAGCAGCAGGGGGGTCGGGCGGCGGCAGCAGGGGGGTCGGGCGGGGGTGGGGGCGGCAGGGGGGATCGGGTGGGGGCAGGGGCGGCAGGGGGGTTGGGTGGCGGCGGCAGGGGGGTTGGGCAGCGGCGGTGGGGGTAGGGCGGCAGCAGCAGCAGCGGCAGGGGGGAGGTAGGGCAGTGGCGGGGGTAGGGTGGCGGCAGTGGCAGTGGTGGCAGGGGGGTCAGGTGGCGGTGGCGGTGGGGCAGCCGGCTGGGCAGCGCCCCCTGTCCATTTTGGCACCCCCTGTCCATTTTGGCGCCCTAGGCAACTGCCTAGTTCGCCTTAATGGACGCGCCGGCCCTGGATGTATTATATTTTTATAATGAATCCACCCTATCTGGTACTGATCAGGACCAAACCTGCTGGGTCTCTTGAGGGATGTAGTAACAGTTATCTCTTCATTGTTCACAGGAGGAGGGGCCATTGGTAACTACAAATTCCCCAAAACGTTATAATTTTTAGTCACACTGGCAGTGTTTCCCCCCTCTCATGCATGCATGCGTGTGTGTGTGTGTGCGCGCACACACACACACACACACACAAACTGCCCCCCCCCAGTTCCATCACAACCAGTGTAAGAAAATTAGGGATGATAGGCCATAGAGTCATTTCTCAAGCTGTGATATTAAAAGCACTTTCCCCCTTGCAGTAGAAATGTTATCTAACTATGCAGAAATTAAGACATAAAGCCTCCAGAGTCGAGCAAGAGAGCTACCATTGGACAATCCATACCACCAAAGGGGCTGAAAAGGATGGCTGCTGGTGTGTTGGGGAAGAGGAGCCCTGGAAAGGGAGCCCCTGCTACATGGCTGGAGGCCGAATTGTGCATAAGAGGGAATCTTGTTTCCACAGCAACGGCTGGATTGCCAGCTCCGCTCTTGCAGCAAGAAGCAGGGACCCCCCCCCCCACGATGGAAATAGGTGGAGTATTTCCAAGAAAGAAGTTTGGAAGGATTATTGCACCCTTCCCTGGCCTGCCACTTTTCCTCTATATCTTCGTAAGCTAAGGGATTTACTCTTTCACAAAAAATAAACCTATAAATCAACTTTCTTGTCCTGTTTTTCATACCTCCTCTCCGGAACTCAGGGCTCAGATGCCCTATTTCCACCAAATATCGAATGAAAGCTGGAATCACACATCTTTCAATGCCATCAGGTGGAATCACTTCTCCACAATCAGGAGCTACAAATATAACAATCTCTTCACTTACCACTACACAAATTCAGCTCTGTCACAGATAGACCTACAAACTAGCCAATGCTTCATGCTATTTTTGCTGAAACTGCCACTCACTTAACTCTCATAATGTGGCCTTATCCCTGGAAGCCCAGGTGAGGGCCATCTCCAAGGCTGCCTTTTTCCACCTTTGGCAGATCGCCCAGATCCACCAGTACCTGGACGAAGCCTCCATGAGAGCAGTTGTGCAAGTGCTTGTGATCTCGAGGATAGATTATTGCAACTCTCTCTACGTGGGGTTGCCCTTGACCCTTATTCAGAGACTACAGTGGGTGCAAAATGCAGCAGCCAGACTGGGGTTGGTGCAGGAAGCTATGACTGCATCACCCCAGTTCTGGCTCACTTGCATTGGCTGCCCGTTGTGTCCCAAATAAAGTTCAAGGTCCTGGTTTTGATTTACATAAAACCCTCCATGGCTTGGGACCTGAATACCTGGCGGAGCGGATCTCCCAAAAGTCAACTGAGGCCCAACCCACCAGAATGTCGCAGGCGCTCTCACTTCGTGTGGCCACCCCCAGGGAGGCTTGGAAATCGATGACCCGAAACCAGGCCTTCTCTGTGGTTGGCCCTCACTCTGGAACCATCTGCCAAGTGAGCTGCACCTAGCACAGTCCCTGCTAGCCTTCAAAAAAGCCCTTGAAATTCTGCTTTTTAGAGAGGTATTTGGCCACCATTAGTTGTTTTAGGGTTTTTTGTGACATATCAGCTGCCATCTTTACTGATTGTTTTATTATTTATTATTATTATTTGACTTCTTTTATTATTGTTGAATTATAATTGTTGTAATCCAACCAGAGTTCTTTCAGAAGACGGGCGGTATAAAAATATAAAAATAAATAAATAAATGTTCCATCTAGCTGCTGATCTTCCAAACCAGTTCACCAAAGCTACACCAGACTTCTAGTCCACTTGCTGACACCCTGTGTTTGTGGTCTGTGATGCACCCAATGGCAACCTTGATCCAGTGAAGAAACAATTCCCTATCCAACACACCTGGGGGCATATCTCCGTGCTGTAAGTGATCAGTGCAAAAGTTATGCATGCGTACAAATGAAGAGAACCACAGTGTCATTTCTTCATGCAGAGAACTTGCCTCCTGTTTTTTGCAGAGTTTCTTAGGGGTGGCAAGACATGGAAGGAGAACTGCATCTTCAGTAGAAGGGTTCCTGCACCCCATTTTAAATAAATAATGTGGTTCTTTTAGCTGCCTTGCCACCTTTTGAGTGCTCAGGTAGGATATTTTTTTGTGCATTATGTTACAGTGTTTTTTACCACTGTACTGAAAGTTATGAAAATACTGGCCCCTTTTTGCAGATGAGAGCCAAGGCAGAAGGGGGAGCAACTTACCTGTACTCCTTAGTGAGAATGCGGTGCAAATGTGTGTCCCATTATAAAGCTCACTTTCTTTCCCGGTCTTGACTCTTTGCATACGCAAAGCCTGGGTCGTGCCACCCCTTATCTTTCTGGTACCCATACAAGCAGTTACCTGAGTTTCCTGCAGTGCTGGATTTCAGCACAGGGGGTGGTGTGACATGATTAGAAATGGCTGTTGAGGAAGGAGGAGGGACAGGAGGGGGAGCAGTTTTGCCTCCAGGTGGTGGTGGGAGTAGGTTTAGACCCCCTGATCCAGCTGGACGTGGCTTGGATGCACCACTTTTCTTGGTTGGCATGTTCTGTCAAGAGAAACATGGACTCAGTAGGAACCTTTCAAACCAACAGCGGTTTCCCCCGACAAAGCAAGGGGCAAGCCAGGAATCAGAGCCCATGAGATTCTCACCCCAATGTTCAACTTAATGGTCTGTCCTTCCTTAAACCCTAGGTCGAGCTTGGGACGGTTGTCAAACTCTTGGGATTCCTTGGAGATTTCTGTCTCCTGTTTCACCCACCTGCATTGGAAAGTGAGAGGATAGAGAGAAGTAGGCCAGTGCTACAGAAAAGGAAAAGACTGATTTTGAGAGAAAAGGAGAATTTTTTTCAACATTTTTTCCTTCCCAAGAAGTAGCATATCCAAACAACAACATACTAGCAAGTAAATGCTGTTACATCTCAACCTGTGAGAGAAAGCAATCAGGTGTTAAGATACCTGGTTCTGCAACATGTTAAACCCACCTAACCATGGTCTGGGCTCAATATTCTAACCCAGTGATGGCGAAACTATGGCACGGGTGCCAAAGGTGGCACTCGGAGCCCTTTCTGTGGGCACCCGACATCACCCCTTCACAGCCACCTGTGCTCAGGTTAAATGGCTGTATTGGCACTTTGCAAAAACATTAGTGGGTTTTGAATTGCAGTTTGAGCACTAAAAGGTTCGCCATCACTGTTCTAACCCATGCCCATGCAATTTCTAACAGTAACAATAAGAGCTTTTAAAAAGTTGAACTGCTGTGTGCAGAGAACGAGAGGAGAGGCTGCAGCTGAAAAAGGAAAGTGTTAACCTGTTTGCCCCCCCCCAAAAAAAAACCCCACTGCAACCAGCTGCAGTTGTCTTCATCTGTGCAACAATTAACTCTACAAAGTAAAACACTCCTGCTTGCCACAAAAAGAAGTATTTTCTCTTTTTGTGTAAATTCCTGCAACTGCTCTGGATGCAGAGAGAAAAGATTTCCAGTCTTAGCTATAAAAAGGCCAATATGAACATGGCAGCTGAGTCGTGTAATGTCTTCTGCATCACCTGAATGGCCACTTTAAACAACATTTGCAAGTGTAAAAGGACAGAGCGAATGTTCTGCTATACAACACGTGACTCCCACACCCTGAAATAGCTGCCTTACCAGTAGTGTCTGAGACATCATGGCATGAGACAGCCACTGCCCATTAGCCCCTATCAATTTTTCAATGGATGAAGTAAGACATTTACCATGAGAAGGTGCTCTTGTTTAAGACCAACAACCAAGTGGGATACTTGGATGCTATTCAGTAGAACAGTGGTTCCTACCTTTGGTTAACTCAGGAGTTCTTGGATTGATGAAAGTTTATGGGAACTGTAGTCCAGACACACTGGGGGTTACCACGGCAGCAGAAGAACATCTACTTTGCATCTGAGCCTGCAAGCTGTTGGGCCTCCTTTTTTAGAAAGGATCTTGCACAATAAGGCTGGGCAGCCTTTCCGCACAAGCTCTTGGGAAAGCTGCTGCTGAACAACGCTAGATGCACCAAAGATCAGTGAGAAAGAAGGAACCCCAGGAATCAAGTGCTGGTGTAGAGAGGAAAACTTACTTGAAGTGATCCTGCAGGGCAACGTTGAAGTCAAAGGCATCTCCCCTGTCGCCAAAGCCAATGCCAATGAAGGCACTTCGCCCTGATAAGGAAGGTGAAGCGTATGGTAAGCAGAATTGGGTAACAAAGATCCTAAAGGATCGTGTTCTTGAGTACCTTCAACAACCAGGTGTATCTGCATGTGTTTTGCAGATCCTGTTGCTATATGACTAGAACTGAATTTACAATCTTTTGTTATACAGTTCACTGAACTATTTAAGACTCTAACCTTCAGAGGGTGCTTGCTTTCTATTACAAGAGCTGAGTGCTGACCTCTGTGCCAGGGTGAGGGAATGTATGGCCCTCCCAATATTACTGCTTTACAGTTTTCACAACCCTTCACCACTGGCTATGCTGATGGGAGATTCAGTCCTAACAATGTTTAGAGCCATGATTCCCAAACTCCCAGAAGGCTTCACCTTATATTAGCTGGGTTGGTCAGGATTGCTGAGAGCTCCTGCCTCCTCCCTGAGCCAAGCATGCACCAGATCCCCCTTCACTCCGTCCTTTCATCCTCTTGTCTTTCAGGGAAGGAGGCGCCAACTCCTGCACCTTCTGCTCTCTTTTAGGCCTCCTCCTTGTTTTTAATTTTCCTTTTCTTGCTCTTCCCCCTTTTTGAGAATTACTTTCTACCTCCCCTTCAGATATGCCAAGTCTTGAAAACTCAGCCACTTTGTCCCTCCACCTAACACACACACACACACACACACACACACACACACACACACACACACACACACACACACACACACACACACACACACAGGGCAATGTCTCTCTCTGTTCATTTCACTGGGAAGCTTCCAATGCCCTAATATGATCTGTGCTCAAGCATCTGAAAATACATCAGAAATGGCCAACCTTTTTCTGATCTTGATAGAAAACCCATGTACGGAAAAAATGGTCCCTGGTTCTAAAAAAAGTTGGAGATGTTGGTCTGCAGGACATCTGCTTCTGCTCACTACCATTCACAAAGTAAAACACAAAAGGCAAATCCCAAAAGCCGAGTCCCCCCCCCATCATTTAACCACTTCTCACCTAAACACAAAGCAGCTGTCAACAAGAATGAATTGAAAACTTGTACACTCTTTGCCCAAATGTGTTCCCAGATTTGACACAGAACAAGATCAAACTTTTTGCTGCATCCATGCCAAAGTTGGTGCTGATCCAAGGTCCAGTTTCAATTATATTTTTTTGTTTGGAAAATCCCTGGTTTGTTTTAAGTTGACTTACAGATTGCTGAATGCTGCTGTCAGCACAATGTATTGGTGCCCTCCCAGGCACCAATAATTAAATGAAGGATACTTTATTGCTCTGTAGAATAACCTTCTGACTTTTTTTTTGTTTTCAGTTGCCTTCATCTTTAATCTCTTACTATCCCAATTTGGTACCCCTATTTTGCCAACTGATTTACATTTTGACACATTATGTAGTTTGTTCTGGGTATAATGCCCACTTGGAGTTGGCTCAGAACAAGAATTACAGAGGAATGGCACATGAACAGGAAAGGGATTCTGACAATTACACAGGTTTGAGCCTTGGTTCACCTAGCAGCACCATTACATTTGCTGTTACTTTACCAAAGATGTAAAATTTCTGGAAATTTTGAAGCTCGGGGAAAAAATGGAAATGTTCAGAAAAATTGAAAAAAAATGCTACATTAGCACCACTTTAGAAACATAAAATAAGACTATGGATAATTTGACTTAGCAAATTTGTTGCTTTGTATTTTCTTCCAGTGCTTTGAGACCTGGTGAAGATAACAGAACAGAACCAAACATACCCCCCCACACACACATGCAAAAACAAAAGTGAAATCTTTTTCTCTTTCCTTGTGACAACAGCAGCACCTCCTAAAGGAAGAAATGCATCTTCTTCTTGCACTGGAGAGTTCGATTTGTAACCTAGGACTTGCTTGTCCTCAGTGCACAAAATTTAGAATAATCTGATACTATGCATATTTTTTAGAAATGATTTGGAAAATATTTGAACACCTTGTCTTCAAATATTTCATTCATCATGTTAAAATAAAACATTCCATAATCATTTTTTTCTTTTTCTTTTTAGAATTTTTCAATTTTTTCAGAAAAGCACAAAAAGGCTTCTGGAAAAAAAGAGAGGGGAAAACAATTTTTCCTGAATTTTTCCATTTTCCCCCTTGGGCCTTCACATCTCTCTCCTTCCCCCATATGCACCCTTCTGGCCTTCCGCAGTCCCGAACCCTAACGACCTCCCTTGCCATTCTGTCATTCTGTCATACTGCAGGGTCCTCTTAAAGCAGAGTCTCTTTGGGATTCCTTCGTTTCAGATGAGGAGCAAGACATCTTTTCTCACCATTTCCATCCTGTATCCGAATGACAAAATACCGGCTGGAATCGGTCACAGTCTCCACAGCAATGCCAGGATATTGATCAATCGGTGCCTGGGCAAAAAGCTCCCCTAAGAACACACAACAAAAACACCACATTCAGGGCTCAATCTATTTCATCAATGCACAGAGAATGGAGATGATATATTCAAACACAGGGATAAGCAATTTATTCAATCTCAAGAGCCATGAGCCAATTTGCATGCAATAATCTGTATGATTTTCATAAACATAGAGTTCTGACTCAACCAATCGTCTGTAGCAGAAATCTTTACATTAAAACAGCCATTTAAGGCATGAGCCATTAAGAGAATTAATGCTGCAATTATGCTACATTTAAATTTTAGTTCATAGCATTTGATACTAGCACATAATTTTTCATCCTATCTAATGTGTCCATTTAAGTCTTAGCAGCAAACATTCACCATATGATCCTGTAACATGTTTTGTTCACAAAATACAAACTTTCTTTCTGGACCATTGCTACCATGGAACATAGCAAGAAGTATCAATAAACAGATTGCCTTTGACAGCTGCAGGGATGTGTATTCAGATATATTCAGAAGTCACCAGATAATGTCATAATCCAATATTCTGAAAATATCCAAATACAAATTTGCTACTTGATAGGAAGTAGCTGCATCCCTACTTACAAGCAGCATATTGAGTTGAGTTGGGGGACGCTTTTGCAGCAAATAAAATATGCACCAAGTATTAAAAATCTTAAGAAAGGAGGGAAGCTATGTAATGTTACATTTATGTATAAATATGTTATGTCGCTGCTATTATGCTTTGTGTTTCTATTGATATACTGTGATGACCTAACATTTAATCAATAAAGCTTGTTCTGTCTTCTCCAAATCCAAATCTGACCATTCCAAATATGCAGCAGCAGTGGACTCTAGCCCCAGAAAGGCAAGATTTGTTTGTCCCAGATAATGGGGCAAACATAGGAGCAGCACTGCAGGCTGAGAGGATGAAAGGGGCTGCAGTGTATGGACACAACCTGGGTCAGTTGTTCAGGGTGTTTTGCAGGGTATGGAAGACATACACTTAATATAACTGAGTGGGCCAGAAAGGTTGTGAGGCATTATCACCATAATGCTCAGGGTGGTCAGCTGTTGTGCCAGAGGCAAGAAAAACTGGGATTGCCTCTCCCATCACTTGATCCAAGTTGTGGCAACATGATGGAACTCCATTTTTGACCTGCCTGAAAGAGCATTAGGGCAACAAAGGGCATTCCACAATTTGGCACGGTAATCTTCCACTGGACAGAAAAAAGTGGGACATTATGAGTAAAGTGGTCTATGTCCTCAAAAGCTCTGAAGGTGCAGAAGGGGGAAACTGCCATCCTTAGCCAGGTGATCCCAATGCTTCAGGACTTGGAGGGCATCATGGAGGGCATGCAGAGGGAACAGAGAGGGATGCGGAGATTCTACACAGCAATGGTTTCCCAACCTTGGGAAATCCAGGCGTTATTGGGTTTCAACAACAGGGGGAGACACTGTCGTGACAGGCCCATGGGCAGGGGGTTGTCCTCCAAACTAAATCGGAGTCTGATCCCTTCTTTTTACTGGTATGGGAAGGGGTCTATTTGGGGAGGTCTGGCCCAGGTGGTTGTGGGACTGCTGTCTTGTCCACTTGCTAGTGCGCCCAAGTGAGTGTCCTTTCAGGCAGGGGATCTTTTCAGTCCACACCACTCACACCTACAACCCCGATCTGTAGAAAAAGTCTTTTTGAAACATAGACAGCTAATTCAAATGTAAACTGCTACCACAAGCTTGGGAACCCATAAAGAAACCATTATGCAGTTTAAATAAAGATTACAATCCATGTTTTACCTGAATCTACTGCTCAGTTTTAATTAATTTGTGCTTAGGGACAGTCCAGGGAAATAATGGTTGGATTAAGCTGTGACTAGCTGGGTCAGGACAGTCACAAACCTACCATTGCTGTGCTTCCCTGACGCCTCCCTTAAAGTAAGAGATAATGGCACACTCTGCTCACAGAGACTAGGCATGCTGTGCCTCAGTCGGCTGCCGCCTCCTCCTCCTCCTCCTCCTCCTCCTCCTCCTCCTCCTCCTCCTCCTCCTCCTCCTCCTCCTCCTCCTCCTCTTTCATTCTTCCAGCTGCTACTACAAGACTGTCCTCACTCACTACACTATATTGTGCCTTGTGCACACACTGTCCGCACCCACCACAGGCCATCTGTGACTCCAATCTGCTTGCCAGTGTTGCCCAGAGTATTTTCTCAATCCCCAGCGCAACCTGTCCCAATGCTGCTGGCATTTCACTGATCCGGGTTTAATCAGAATGCTTACTACAGTCATTTCCTAATGACAAGGAAATTGCTTTAAAATGTTCTTCTCACTTTCCCCACTTTTTAAAAAGGGCAAACACAGTGACTTTGCACTATTCCTACTGACTGTAATGGAGTTCTGGATACCTGGAAGCTTCCCCTTCAAATGAAGGGCTGCAATTCCAAATTCCAAATCTAAGTTTTGGTGCTAGTGTCTATCCTTATTTGATAATCAAAAATTTTGATGCTAGTGTCCATCCTTATTTAGTAATCAACAATGTCCTGCTGCCAGGATCAGAAATGCCAACACCGATCTTAACTATCCAAGGCCTCCCTCATCCCAAGGCTCCCAAAGCCTTCCCCAAGACACAAGGCAACATTAGGGGAACATGGATCTGGAAAAGATGAGATACAAATATTTCAACTCATTTAAAATTACATTTAAATTTAAATCAAATTTAAACATTGCTTGCTCCAGATCATCCAGTGCATGCTGACATAATTTTACACAACTAGATTTTGCCCTATATGTTTCCCACTCAAATAAACTTAAAAAGGGATAAAAATATTGCTGCCATCTAAAGTAACTGGAATACTTTGTAAATAGTAAACCGTTAAACAATGATAAAAACACTTGATAAATATCTCACTTACCTTAAAAATCCTATTAGGTCAGATATGACTTGATGGCACCCAAAGACACATGCATTTACATTTGTGATGCCTGGGTTACACTTTTAAATTTGAAAGTCCGCTTACTTCAGAACTGCAGTTCAGAACTTTGCAGATATGTAGGATCTCATTTTCATTTTCAAGAAATAATGTCTGATAAGTCTGAATTTCTGTGGCATCCCTTAAGGGCAATATTAAATGTGATTGAGGTAATATGTTAGCCATGACCTGTACTAACCTAAAACTGACTTCAGAAATTTTGTTATGGGAGGGAGAGTTGCAAATCCACACACCCCTGTAAAAATGCATTATTCCTCAAGCAAGGCACATTATTTTCACTCATGAGACAGGAAATCCCACAGCTATTCCCATCCCTGGCAATAAAAACAGTACTATATATTAAACAACTAGCCTCTATATTCACATGGCAAGCAACATCTGCTTTTGAGAGAGTTTCCCCATCAAACTAAGGCCCATCTTGTGACGCAACACTGTGTTCCATCAGTAGTCACTGGTGGACTAACCTGAGGAACCACAATCACAAAGTAGGACAACAGTAAAAGCATTCAGAAGAACATCACTTTCACCAGTAAAAACAAAGAAAAAATACAATGAATTTACAGAAATGAACTACTGTTGTCACCACTGAAAATTAGCTGCATCTGAACATACACAAGATTGCTCTACCACACACACCATGTCTTCCAGAATACACAATATCCACCATGCAATTTCCTCACCTGAAATTTTATCTTCTAGTTTTATATAAGCAATGTTGCCTTTCGAAGTGACACGGAGTCTTCCTGTCCAGTCTGGTTGATCCAGTTTCCAGTCAGAGGCCCTGCGGAGTAAATAAGCATTGAGATATTTGTTGGTAACCACCCTTTCCTTCTCAGCCTTTCTTGCAATCCCAGTGGGGGCCTTTCCAGCCAATTCTATCACAGTACTAAGTCACAGCAGCTGTAACTCACCTGCTGGAGACAGAGAACAAGGTGGTGACACATATATAGGGCCTTTTGCTTTCAATAGTCCAAGGTATCAGATGATAATGTAATTGCTGACCAATTAACCTTGTTCACCTCTACATTCATCCATCCTTTTTCATCATCTGCTGGGGGAAAATCTACTTTTCACTATAAACTTAGCATGTTGTCAGACTAGGTGAGGCCACCTATGCACCAAGTCTTACTCAGTGACATGATGCTAAGGCTGACCAGGATCTCTCACACTAAAATATGGGTATAATTATATTTTTCAGAGAGCACACCATTAAAAGAAGGAAGTCCTTATGTAACAAAAAGCACCTGACCACCACACCAGGAGCTTTTTACACCTCCCACAGATTTCAATTAAGTTCACGTTGGCAATTGGGAAATAAACTAAGTCTTTATTTAAAAGTGAGATTTCTCAGATGCAAGGGTCTAATAGAATCACATCCCTGGAATATTAACATGATCAAAGCTTCTAACAATGTGTTATATGTAACACAGAATTCAGCAACCTCTGCAAAGATAAAGTATATGCCATGCCTGACATCTTGAATTAGCTGAAGGAAATGCAGGAGAAAATCGTATCAAGTAAACCACAGATCAAGATAGCTCGGTGGTTTAATGATCTGGCCAAAGAATCAGATATTGGGAGTTTAGTTCGCCACAGTGCTTCCTGTGAGTTGTCCATAATATGGCTTTCTCCAGGGTGACAACAAGCATGTGCAGTACTTACCATATCCTGACAATGTTATCTTTTAAGATAGAGAAGGACAGTGTTGGCGAACCTGTGGCACAGGTGCCAAAGGTGGCACACGGAGCCCTTTCTGTGGGTACCCGACATTGCCCCTTCACAGCCACCCTCTATTCAGGTTAAATTGCTGTATTGGCACTTTGCGAACAATTAGTGGGTTTTGAATCGCAGTTTGGGCACTCAGTCTCTAAAAGGTTCACCATCACTGGACTAAGATAAGAATAAACATAGGGAACAAGATAGTCAATTGTGTTTTTAGCTCTGCTCTTCTATTTATTTCTCAGAAACAAGTCCAATTGAGTTCATCTAAATTGTTTATTCATTTTATTTATATACAATGTCCCACTGCGAGCCCCAAGCCAGAAATATGGGGTGATTTTATTTTAGAAGCTATTGTTTCCAGAAAGTTCTTTGGACAAACAATCGTGTGGCTGTATTATTTTTATAGGTATGTTTTGATGTTTCATGAGTAGGAATGTGAAGAACACTCACAAAATTCTTTATTCTCATAGCTTTAGAATGTGTCAGCTTGACAAGACATTACCAACCCTAGGAGGTCCCTCACGTCAAGGCAAGAATAAGATTCTTCTTCATAAAAATCTTCATAATTTGCATAACTTGTCTGTATGTAAAGCTGGAGCCCTTCATCTTGAAAGACCAAAATACACATGCAGAACAATCAAAAATTAGATGGCAGATATGAAAACAGACAACCCCTCTAGTCTTCAGCAGCCACTACAAAAAAAGCTCTCATCTGATCTATCCATTCAGTCATGACCTACTGTCAGTCATCTTGTGAATAGATGCTCTCCATGCCTGAAGGTCACCGTTTTGGAACAGAATCATTACAGATCAAGAATACAAAGGGAAACAGCTGAAATAAGATTTGTATCCATGATGGACACACACAATAAGGCAGGCATGTCCAAACTTCGACCCTCCTGATATTTTGGAGTACAACTCTCAGAATTCTAAGCTTAGACTGCCAATGACAAAGGACTGTGAGAGTTGTGGTCCAAAACACCTGGAGGGCCAAAGTTTGGACATACCTGCAATAAGGGATCGAACATGTCGGGGGTTCTTGAGTCATTATCAAATGTAATATTACCATATTGCCACTTTTTCATGGTAAAAACTCTACATTATCATTTTTTCTCATGGACTCTAACTTAAAAACTCCCATTCTCTCTCTCCCCCTCTTTTCCACTACCTCTCTGATCTGATCTGATCTGATCTGATCTGGTTTCTGTCACTTGAGGAATTTACTTCCCATATTTAAACATAAACAGAGCCTGGCATGAGCCATAAAACCATAAAACTATACAGCTCTAACTCAGTCTTCTCACCATTTAATGTTCTCACCATTTCTATTAATTAACTCTCCCTCCTCTTCTCCCCCCTCCCCCTCCCTCCCCTCCCCTCCCCCCCCCAACTATATGTGCTACAGCCAATGAGATCTAGGCTATAGTCAATGAATATCTGGTACGAAATGTATATCTCATCTCATATTATATCACACCTCATTCTGCTGCTATATATGTCTGAAGAAGTGCACATGTGCATGAAACGTTACATTAAAATATGAAAGTTAGTCTTTAAGGTGCCACATGTTTGTGTCTCTTGTTTTGTTTTTCTTTGATTTTTGCCTGAAATTCTTGAAAAGACTAACACAGCTACCCTCTCTGAAACTCCATGCCTTTCTATCTCTTGCAGCTTTTATTAACTTCATCAAAGTCATTCTGGTGTCCCTTCTGATGGCGTCCAGCCAGTGAGTCCTTGGGCGGCCCCTTCTTCTTTTGCCACTGACCAATCTCTGCATTACTGTATTTTCAAGAGAGTTGGCATGACTGTAACATGACTGAAATACTTCATGTCAGTCTTTGTGATCTTGGCTTCCAGAGAAATGTTTACTTTGACTCTGTCAAGGACTTCCTTCTTGGTCATCCTCATTGTCCACATAATGAGTAGTAGTAATCTCCAGTACCCAAATTCAAATCCCTCTGTTTTTTCCCCTACCTGTCTTCCTCAAAGTCCAAGTTTTACCATCATACGAAGCTATTGGGAATATGATTAACTAGCCTCCGTTTGATTGGAAGGCTGATGTCTTTATTTTTCCAGATCTTATTCACACTGATCATTGCTGTTCTTCCAAACACTATATGTCTTCTGATTTCTGGGCCGCAGTCACCATTTTAGTTAATTTTAGAGCCAAGGAAGTGAAACTCCTTTCCTGCTTCAATTCCCTTGTTGCTGATATTAACACAGACTTGCATGCTCTTTGGCGTTGTTATTATTTTTGTTTCCTTGGCGTTGAGGCAAGTTTTTAACTTTGAGTATTAGGATTAGCCATTCCAGATCTTCCTTATTTCTTGCTAGCAGTGTTATATCATTTGCATACCAAAGATTGTTGTTTCTGCTATCATTTTTACCCCAATTTCAGATTCTTCCAGATGTGCCTCTCTCATAACCACTTCTGCATAAATGTTAAATAATGAAGGTGATAAAATACAACCCTGGCAAGTGCATTTTCTGATTTTGAACCATTAGCTGTCTCCAAAAGCTGTCCTTACTGTTGCTTCTTGATCAAAGTATTGAGATTGTATCAGTTGGGTGTGGTGTGGTCAAATTTCCAGTTCTTTCAGGCAATTCCAGAGCTTGTCATTATCAACACAGTCAAAAACTTTTGGACAGCTGATGAAGCACATGCAGAGGCCTTTTGGGTATTCTCTTGCCTGTCCCATCATCCATCAGAGTTTAACTATGTGATCATGTTCAAACTTGCCTTTATTAGGATATGAGAAGAGGATACACCTAGGGTGGGCACCTTGTACCTCCCACATCAACAAGCCACAAGGGGTGGGTGGTTAGCTGCCTCCTTTAGCCCCTGTTGCTCACTATACTAGGTTGGATCCCAATTCCATTCACTGGACCACCAGTCTCCAGTCCAGGGTTGGGGTTGAGTTCACAGCATCAACCCTAGTCAATTAATTAGCTTTAAAGAGTGATGGCAATGCTGGGCCCAAGGTTCCCTCTAAGACAGGCATATCCAAACTTTAGCGCTCCTGATGTTTTGGACCACAACTTCCAGAATTCCAAGCCTGTATTTCCAATGGCAAAGAACTGTGGGAGTTGTGGTCCAAAACATCTGGAGGGCCAAAGTTTGGACATGCCTGCTCTAAGAGAGAGAGAGAGAGAGAGAGAGAGAGAGAGAGAGAGTGCGCGCGTACGTGCACGTGCATCTCTGCTCTCCACCATGCACAACCACAGTGACCGTCCCCCCCCCCATTATGATGGAACCCATATTGGAGGTCATGTACACATATGGGGGACAGAGCCCTGCCCAATGGGGCTCAAAATTAAAGGGGACTTCGTATGGGCTTCATAAGTACCTGAGCCCCAGCAGCTTATCCTGTGCCAAAAGGAATCTATTGGAGCTGTTGGTTCTGTCTGTTCATTTCTAAAATCTGTTCTGGGGGTGTGTGAATGGTGCAGTAACAGTGCCCCTCCTCATTGTCCTCTACAATGAATGAAGCTGCCCCCTTCTCCTTCTCTTGGTTCTTAAAGCAGCACCAACAGTTTTCTCCAAGGGCGCAGCAGACAACAGCTTCTCAGGGGCCTCCGCCCAATCCTCTGACTCTTTGTCAGGCCTCATCTCTTGTGTTGCGTTACGAATCACACAGGACACAGAGTTTCAGGGTGCAATCATCTGGCGCTCAGGGCAGCATTCCTGTTCGTCTGTCTGTCAGGGTTCCCTGGATGTCTGAGTGTCTCTCTGTGTCTGCATCGGCTGCGTGCATGTGAGATTGGTGATGATGAATCTCCCCCTGAGCCTTCTGCTCCCTGAGCCTTCTCCCCTGAGCCTTCTCTTGCTGCTGCCTGAGCCCCAGTGTTTATTATCAGAGAGCAACACAATAGATACAGGGAAACATTCCTCAGTGGGGGGAAAGAATGCAAGACTTATGTGTGAGACCATAGTAAACACATAGACAATGGGCAGGGGAAATAGGTTCCACAGGTGGGGGGAAAATGCTCCCTAGCTAGTGAGGCATTACTGATAAGAGGCTTCCTTGGGCCTGAGCAGATGTATTCTGATATCCTGGTTTCCTGGCCTCCTGACCTATGCTTAGATCAGCATTAGCTTAGCTGCACCTGGGTGCCTGCTCAGCCCTGGGGATTTCTGGGAAATCCAGGTCCTCAGCTTCCTCTAGGTGCGCTTTTGTGCTCTGCCCATTTCTTGGGGTACAGAGCTATCGGGGTATGAAATCCCTACATCTCTCCCTTTCCTTTTAATTAAGAGAGCGCTTGCATACCAGTCAGGAGGCACAGGTGTAAACCAACCAGAAATCAGGCACTCATCTGGTGCTCAACTCATGCAGGCCTTGAAAGCTGGTAACCTGAGGTCATTTGCCCCAGGGGCCTCATTGCTTGGCCCAAGAGGAAACTCAACTCCTTATGTAGGAGGGAGTGACATGTCTCTGGCAAGACAAGCTTCATATATCTGGGCTGAGATGTGAGAATTATGCCCTAAAATGGGAGATGTCTTATGGCTGTGCATGAGAGTTGCTGTGGTGACACTCCATGGCCATTTCCTCCCCCTCCCATGCTCATTGTGAGAGCACTAAGCTAGTGCATGGCATAAATCATTGGCTGTGATGTGTTATCTAATGTGGGGACCCCTCTGGAATGTTGGCTGCATTCTTTCTCCCACCGAGTTACACAGCACCCGATATTCATATAACTTTCAGAGATATAAACTTAAGCTCCTCATAACTTGCAATAAGAAATGAACTGGCATAATAAGCATGATTGTCTCCCAAGACTTAAAAGGTACATAGGCATAATCTAGCATACAGATATACATGCATTTAGCAAGAACACTGATAGCGTAATAGCAAACAGTTGCTTCTCATAGTAGGATAGCAATCAATAAGCAGTACATGAATACCTTTGTGGCTAAGAGGTAATGCATAGCAAGAAGTTCCATGACATGTGAATATTTTCCAAATACATGAATACATGAGAATACATAAGTAAGCATATCTGTCTGTGCTAGGGGCTTACATTTTTGTGGGGGAAGGTGAAAGACTACCTAACTATATTTCTTTCTGCTTCAATGGATGGCTGTTTGCTGAAAAGTCCTTTTAAGAGTCCTTTTGCTAAAAGTTCATGGGTCTGGGAAATGTCTTCTTCTTCTGGTGGTGAAATCTGATTTAGCCAAATCTGGTTTGCATGATTGCCAAGTCCAGTCCTTAAGAGGACATCAATCTTGCCCTCTGACCATAGTCGTTGCAATTGAGAAATGAGGAATGTATGTTCTGGGATCATTCTGCTGGTAAGCTTCAAACTGCCATGGAAGGCATACCTGTGAGAATATATTTCTCTTTCTCTCAGGGTACATATTGTATAGTTAAAATCAAGCCTTGCTTGAAGAGGCTTGAAGGGGGGGCATTTCCTTTTTGGCTTTTTTTGTTGTAAATTTGAAACTCATACCCTGAGAGGAAGGTTTTTTCCCTGCTTGATTTTTGGAGGCAAAGGGAACATGCATTAGTGATGATTTTTATACATTTTTAAACCCTGTTGATTGCTTGTGCCCAAAAAATGTAAGGCATATGGGACTTGTAGTCTTTGCTTCCAACTCTGAAAGATGCCTCTGCTTGCTGACTTGTAATTACAACCAGCAGGAAGGTGATAAGCTTGCTTTGTGTATACAATGTCTCTAAAGATAACAGTCTACCCTTCCTAGCAAACTGATAACCATTCCATGTTTCCTGCTATCTTGCATGCTTGTGCGAGTGAGATGGATCAAACCCATATAATTCCTTTTTACCCCATGAGAATAGTGGACAGATTAGATCTTTGGGACATTTTCCTTCTAAAGGACTTGAAATCCTCAGGAATCTTTCTCACAATTCCTGACTGACAACTGATACCTGCCTGCTTTCCAGCAAACTTCGTTCTCCAGCAAACTTTCTTATCCAAAAACCTTTTTTCCTCCCCTGCCTGCTTGCTTTCCAGCCCCCTCCCCCCCGCCCCCCCTGAGCTGCTTCCAGTCGATAGACAGAGGGGGGGGGAAGAGAGAGAGAGAGAGAGAGAGAAGCATTTTTGATTCCTAAATTTTCCTGTGGCTTGCTAAAGAAGGTATGAGGGGAATTCTGGCTGCCTAAGCTTTCTGAGAGAGAAAATCTACATTCTCCATGGCTTTGGAGAAAGATGAAAATCTCTTAGGGAAAAATAGGGTACAGATTTATTGAAAAAATTGGACTTTCTCCTATACTTGTACTGAGGGTGCCTGGCGTTTGCCAAAGCAGACGGAAGGCTGGCCTTTAACTTTGTCCTTTTGGAAAAGAGGTCTATCTTTGGGATTCCCTCTCTGGGCAAATCTGCTTTGGTCCAGCCCAAGGCTGAACTCTGCATTTGCTCTGAAGCTGGCTGCTTCTGAAGCCTGTGGAGCTTTCCCTGGGAAATGGAATCCTGAGCTTTAAATGGTTTCAAGGCTTGCGTTACTGAGCCATGGACAAATTTTTGGCCTCTCTGCATTTCTTTGGGAAATCTTGCCTCATGGCTTGGCTCTTTGCTGCAAGAAAGTGACTGCCTTTGGGGCATCTCCTTGCCTTTTGGAGATACATTTTCTGGCAGGACAAAATTTTTCCCCTCTTGCTTCTGGGGTTTGATGAACTCTTCCTGAGTGTCATTTTGCCCTGTGCTGAGACCGTTCTTGATGGAAATTTTTGATCTTAACCTTTCCAGATATTCTGTTGCTGAATTTCCTAAATCTTCTTGGGGTTTCCTTTTTTGCACCACCCATTCCTGATTGTGGGACGCTGTTCCTAACTGCAGGTCACTAGGTGGAAAAATTATTGGTAGGGACATCTGAAAATCTATGGGGAGAAGTGAAGCGGGCATTTCCATGTGTCCCCAGTGCTGCTCTGCTCTATCACCTGCATTCTGCTTGCCAATCCTGGAATTTTCTGCCTGAATCTCCGTTCCTGCTACTGGTTTCTGACCCAGGGGTTGCCCAGACTCTGCTCTAGCCTGTAGATTCCTTCCTACTGCTGGTTCCCAACCCAAAGGCTGTTGTGACTCCCAAAACTCTATCTGGGACTCTTGGCTTTCCCAAGGCTTTCCCTGCCCCCCTGATCCCACCTTAGGGACTGTGGGCAAAGGCTGTACTATTACTGGCATGCTTTTGCTCCGAAAATTAGCTGACCCACTGAATTCATTTCGCTCTTCAACCGAGAAGAACGCTCCCATCTCACCTTTGGGATCCCCTGGGGAGGATGTCTGGACGCGTCTCGAAGCCTTTTCACAGGCGTAGGGAGATGAGGATGGGCCACATTCGTGCCGTCTGGCCTGGAGCCTGGTCCTTGTGCCTAGTGGTTCCTCTGCATCTGCCTTGCTGCAGGAGATTGCATCTGTGTTGCCTTCTGGGAATCACGTCTGCTGTTGCCTTGGGGGAATCACGTCTGCCGTTGCGTTGGGGGAATCACCTCTGCCGTTGCGTTGGGGGGAATCACGTCGAGGTCACCATATGTTGCGTTACGAATCACACAGGACACAGAGTTTCAGGGTGCAATCATCTGGCGCTCAGGGCAGCATTCCTGTTCGTCTGTCTGTCAGGGTTCCCTGGATGTCTGAGTGTCTCTCTGTGTCTGCATCGGCTGCGTGCATGTGAGATTGGTGATGATGAATCTCCCCCTGAGCCTTCTGCTCCCTGAGCCTTCTCCCCTGAGCCTTCTCTTGCTGCTGCCTGAGCCCCAGTGTTTATTATCAGAGAGCAACACAATAGATACAGGGAAACATTCCTCAGTGGGGGGAAAGAATGCAAGACTTATGTGTGAGACCATAGTAAACACATAGACAATGGGCAGGGGAAATAGGTTCCACAGGTGGGGGGAAAATGCTCCCTAGCTAGTGAGGCATTACTGATAAGAGGCTTCCTTGGGCCTGAGCAGATGTATTCTGATATCCTGGTTTCCTGGCCTCCTGACCTATGCTTAGATCAGCATTAGCTTAGCTGCACCTGGGTGCCTGCTCAGCCCTGGGGATTTCTGGGAAATCCAGGTCCTCAGCTTCCTCTAGGTGCGCTTTTGTGCTCTGCCCATTTCTTGGGGTACAGAGCTATCGGGGTATGAAATCCCTACACTCTTGTACTCTTCTTCCTTCCCCTTTAAACTCGGCTCCCACGCTCCTGCCCTACCTCTGGCACTACCCCTCCAACCGTGGCTTATCTTCACTGGGACTTTCAGTGAGGCCACATTAATACATGCCACACTCTCAGGCCAAGCTGCCACTAGGGCAGTAGTGTCCAAACTTCAGCCTTCCAGATGTTTTGGACCACAACTCCCACATTCCTTTGCCATTGGTAAGCTAGGCTTGGAATTCTGGGAGTCGTGGTCCAAAACCTCTGGAGGGTCAAAGTTTGGACACCCTGCACTAGGGTCTCCTGAGAGTCTGCTAGCTAGAAGACATAGGTGAACAGCTCACTGGGGACAGCCACTGTGTTCCCCCCCCCCCAGTATCCTACATAAATAAGAAAAATTGAGCACTGTTGCATATTAATGAGATTTAATAGTATTAACTGCTTAGTTCTTCCTCCACCCACCCACACAATAATTATAAATGTAATGTCTGTTAACAATGGAACTTGCACACTAAGCTTAATTTAGACTGTTATGAAAACAGGGGAAATGAAACTGAAAAATAGCTAACACCAACATTTTAGTAAAAATGAATATTATTTTTTATTTTCAATCCTTAGACCAGTTACACATAAATATAAAACCATGGATTAAAAATACCATTTAAACATGTTAGCATACATACAGCTGGTTGGCATTTAACTTCCGCAGTCAAAGTACCATCACACAGAATCTAGCCACTTGACAGGAGATCTTGTCTACATCTGAAAGGAGGAATTCAAGTCTTTTTCCCTCTGAGCGTCCAGGGATTCTTTCCAATAATGGGTTAATAATCTCTTTACGTGATGCTTCATACAATGGACAGGTGAAGAACATGTGCTCAATAGTCTCAATCTCCCTCAGGGGGCAGCAGCAGAGCCTTTCATCAAAAGGAGTATTTTTATACTTCCGTTCCAGTACAGCAAAGGGGAGGGCCAGACACCTTGCCAGCGTAAAGGCTCTTCTAGATCCTTTAGCTTCCAGAGTTGTTAAATATTTGGCTGGTTCCATAAGGTTTTTAAGATAACTCCTAACTGCCATATTTTGGATACTACTGAGGTCTGTTTGGTACTCAATATCCTCTATTCTTTGCTTGACTATCTGTTTTGCTTTCTCTATTCCTGAGGATAAAAGTGCCTGGGGGGAGAGGACAATTTTCATTAAATAACCCTGTACAGATTTGACCCACTTGCATTGATAATTGTCAGTAAATATCAGGGGAAGTAGGCCTTTTGGTTTTAGATGTCCTTTTAACCACATATATATACAGTATATAGATTGAATGCTGATCCAGGCTTCTACTTTTAGGCATCCTGTCTCTAGCCTTATCCTTGCATTTGACACACATCTTGGGACCTGAAGTATAGTTCTTAGAAATTTAGATTGGACTATTTCTTGTGGTGCAAAATGGGAGCTAGGAGGCCCTAGTAATGAACCATACAAAAGTTGGGCTAGAGTCTTTGCTTTATAAAGTTTGAGGGCTGCTGGTACGAAGGACCCTCCTTGGGAGAGATGGAGTTTTACAATGCTATTTGCAGATTTCCCCCCCTGATCTGCCACATATTTACTGTTGGAGCCTGGATCCACAAGCCTGTAGAATTACCCCTAAATATTTAAAATGACTCACTTGTTCGATACTGTGGCTATTTATTTGCCACAACTGGGTTTTAGGTCTGTGTCCAAACGCTACTATCTTGGTCTTCTGATAGTTGATTGTTAGGGATTTTTCTTCACAGTATGAGGAGAGCTTCCTAAGAGCCCTTCTCAACCCTATAGGAGTTCTAGAAAGGATTACTGTGTCATCAGCATAGAGCAATACTGGCATTGCTCTCTCCCCCAGTTTAGGAGAATGCAGATCAGGGGTGTTGAGCCAGCTTGATAAATCATTTATATAAAAGATGAAGAGTGCTGGTGCCAGAAGGCAGCCTTGCCTAACGCCTCTGTGAGTTTGTACAGGTTCTGTGAGATGTCCTTGTCTGGTGCAAGTACGTTTCTTTATATAGGGCCCTAATTAGATATAAAAGTCTTCTGTCTATGGATGAGTTTGCTAATTTATCCCAAAGATGTGTTCTGGATATAGAGTCAAAGGCCGATTTGAAGTCCACAAAGGCGGCATAAAGTGAGATTGTTCCTTTGGCTGAGTATTTCTCAATAAGGTGTTGGATAATTAGACAGTTGTCTATTATGGATCTCCCTGGCTGAAAGCCTGCTTGTTCTTCCCCAATAATATTTTCTGTTTCAAGCCAATCTAAGAGTTTATCAAGAAGGTGTCTCGCATACAGTTTACTGATAATGCTCAGCAAACTTATTGGCCTATAATTGGCTGGATCTTCCCTTTCCCCCTTCTTGTAGAATGGCACCACAATGGCTATTTTCCATGATTTCGGTATGTGGCCTGTCTCATCGATATATGCAAAAAGAGGTGCTAGGAAAGAACCCCACCATGTCTTATTTTCTTTTAAAAATTCCGGAGGCATACCATCGTGGCCAGGGGCTTTACCATTTTTAAACTGATCTATATGAGTTATAATTTCACTTGCAGTGACAGGGGGCAAACTGGGGGTCCTTCCAAGTATTGGTGGACAGGAGGTTGCAGTGGTCTCATACATTCTTTTAAAGTAGGACATCCAAATGTCTGGTGGGATGCATGAGGATATTGAGGATCTGGGCTGTGACAGTCTGCCTGAGATTAATTTCCAGAAAAGAGATTGATTTTTATCTTTTGGTGCTTCTATCACCTTCCTCCATAGTTCTCTACTGTATTCTTTCTTACTGTGAAGTATCTGCTGTTTGTATACTTTTTTGTGATAATAGTTTTAGGAGGGCATCTTTTTTAGCATGATTTCCTGCTCTCAGGTATTCCTGATAAATCTGGTTTAATAACTGTTTTGCAGCCTTACAGTTTTGATTGAACCAAGGTTTAGACTGGTTGTATGATTTCTGGAGATTTCCGTTATATGAGTGGACCAGATGGGGATTTAACTGCTGTAAAAGATTTTCATAAGTGTCTATGGGCTTCTGATAAATTGGCTGGCTTCCTATTGGGTTGCATAATTCAATCGGGTTTTCCAGGCTTAAGAGCTGCTTCAGATTTTCTGCTAGTTTGGATGACCATCTTACTCGGCAACCCACTCTTTCTAATGCTGAAATTTCAGTGTGGTATCTGGGCTCTGTATCTAGGTTTCTGATATTTAAGTGAAGACACAGCAGTAGGGGGAAATGGTCCCCCTCTTGATAAGGGAGCACTTGGAGAGTTTCAACCATATAGAGGACAGCCCTGCATACCAGAATATAGTCTATAGTGCTGGCTTTAGATGCTGCCATGAATGCAAATTTGCCTGGGATGTCACCTGTGGTTGAGCCATTTAGGACAGAGAGGCCCAGTTTGTAGGCAAATTTATATAGACAGGCCCCAGCATAGTTTGCTTGTTGATCTTTAAAAACCCTATCTTGATTCAGCATCTCTGGGTTCTCAATTTCTGTATTGACTATCATCTTGAATTTGCTTACCAGATAATCATCGTCTGGGCCCATGCGAGCATTTAGATCCCCACCAATCAGAACTAGGGCATCTGGGTGCTCCATAGTAAACTCTCTTATATAATTTTCAAGGGCTGACCAATTCTCCTCTATTTCTGCTTTTCTGGAAGTGGGGGGTAGATATGCATTTACAATCAATAAAGTCCTCATGCCCCCTGTTATTATTACTGCCATGGCCAACTGTTTCAGGGAGGGTTTTTCCTTAGATATCACATTTAGAGCAGTAGATATTAGAATACCATAAAAGAGCTGAAGCCAACTAATATTATGTCTTTGTCAGACCAGGTTTCTTGCAAAAGAATAATATCATATTTACGGCGAAAGAAAGGGATGTCATAGGTATGGGAAATACATCTTGTCCAGCCTGCCACATTCCATGATAAAAGTTCCATTTGAGAGACAGCTGTTTGACTGTCTTTTGTTGCACACCATCGTGCTCATATGTCTGGTGCCCCGTTTTGCTTGTGATCTTCCATTTTATGTGCCTAGTTTAAAGTCATTTCGACTCCAGTGGCAGAGAATGATTTGTTGGGGGGTCTCTTCCTTAGATGTTATTTGCTTCTCCAGAGCAGAATGAGGTGCGTCTCTGAAGGTGGAAGAAGCAGCTGATGTAGTTGGTGGATAGTCTGTATGAGCCCGGTCTTTGACAATTTGGTTTCCTTGAGTCTCTATAATATGTGGGAGGCTTTTGGCTTTGTTCACGGCTTTTGTCATATTTTTCCCCCAGGTGATGTTCCAGGGCAGAGGCTTCATGGCTTGGCTTTGTCTCTTGCCTGTCAATAGTCAATTCTGGGGGTAAGCTGCCAGAGGGAATATCTATTGTCCATGTGCCACTCAGAGATGGGATCAAGAGTAGTTTTAGTTGTACAGGATGAATGTGTCTTCTCTTTGTATAGTTGATGTATTCTGAGGTTTCTAGGAGATGTAATGCCATTTGGGAGAGGCTGTGATCTTAGGAGCGTTTCCCCCTGGATACTCTGGGTTTTAGTTTTGTTTGTAACATCATGGGTCTTGTTGATTATGATGTTATTTGGGAAGGTTACAAAATGGGTGTGTGCTTCCTTCTCTTTACCATCTGAATTTGACTTTAGAGATAAATAGTTTTGAGAAGTGGAAACGTTTACCCTGGGCACAGGTGGCTCAAAACTGAGGCTTTCAGTTGTCTTCCTTGAGTGAATTGCTGGGATGCTATTTCTTTGTTCTGGAACCTTGATTCTTCTAGTTTTATTTGTTAGTTTGTGATTGTCCAGTTTTGTGGATGGTTTAAAGTTGAACTCTGAATAGGTTGTATGTATTCCCCATTTAAAAGATACTATTTTTTCAAATGTGTATAGTAGACTCCAGAAATGATGGGCCTGTTTGCTATTTGCAAAGAACAGGTGCACCCTGCCTCTTAGCACCCTGGGTTTACTGGGATACATGCAGAAACATTTTATCTTTTTTCATAGCCCCAATCCTCACCTAGTGCATCTAGTATCTGTTGTAATACTTCTGGGTTGGAGACTCAGGTGCCATTGGGTTTCTTTAAAAGCCCGTTGTATATGGTGATATGGTACAGGGAATTGGCTGCTGACGTTTCAGCCAGAATGGACTCAATGTCTAAGGAAGTTTTCTATTTGTGTTTTTTCCCCACAGGCTGTCGTTGCAGGTAAATGCTGAGGATAGGATTCTTCTAAAGTGTTTTCTGTTCATTCATCAAGAGTTAATATTTCTATATTGGAAAGTACTGAATCCGGTTCCTGGCTGGCTTTACGTAGGTCATCTCGGTCTGCCCTAGTCTTTTGGGTCTCCCCACAATTAAGCACGTGCTGCTGAGTTGTTTTCTCCAGAGGCTGTGAAGGACTCTGACCCTTGGAAGCTGAGGGGGCATTTCATTTTGTGATTAGTCTTTTGTACCCATCTCCTTTTCTGCCTGAGGACCATCCTGTTCAGTGTCCTGAGGGTTTAAAGGAGGTGCTGCTTTTAGGATTCCCAGCTTTATCAGGTTAGCAATGCATTGCAATTTTGCTTTAATGCCAGCAAGTTGTTGCTTTAGAAAATCCAGCTTCTTAAAGATGTTTTGGTTGGATTGAGCTGAGAGAAAGCACTGGTCGCGTAGTTGGGTGTAGATAATCCTGGTTTGTTCACTTTCAAGCCCTTGGAAGCCTTGAGAACCTGTTTTTTCTTCTGTGTGGTTTTCCTTGGGTCCAGGGGCTGGTGTGTTTAGGTGCTTGTAGAGTGAGTCCATAGGGGCTGAGAAAGCCTCTACTAGGAGTCCTGGGTCCAGGGACCAGTTTCCAATTTCCTCTCCATATTGAGGGTTTCCCCCAATATTATCCTGGTGTCTCTCTTTATTACTTGTACCTGCATTTTTTGGTAAAAATGGGGTGCTTGATGTAAATTCCCTCGATGGCCTTTGATTAGGAGAAGTGGAATGTTCACGTTGGTTAATGGAATCTGATACTGCACAAAAATCTACTATTGATTTCTGTGCCAGGTTTCTGGAAGTTTTCTTTGCCCTACCATGGTTTTTTTTAGTCTTGGTGGCTACCATGATTGCACTCTACAAACTCTGCTTATTTAGTGTCCTTCCTTAAGATGATATAGGTGTTTCAGCTCAATAGGAGGGAAATACAGGTCTTACACAAGCTCCTCAATACTCTTCCTTGGTGATAGTTTTCTGCTGATACTTGAGTTTTTTCACTTGGGCCTACAATCAGTGGCAGCTATGTGGAAAAACAATCTTAGTCCCAGTAAGATGTTTAAACATTTAAGTTATTCCACCTGCTCATTAGAAGCCTTTTACTCACTGTAGCCAGTTGTGAACCTTTGAAAGCTTCAGAATTGGAATGGGAGATGAGGCTATAGTACCAGTGTCTGAAAATCACTGCTATTCCCACTAAGATTTGGAATGACCATTTTTGGACATTAAAGATTCCCCAAATCCAGAGCTTCCATAGGTTTTCCTGGGATGGAAGGGATCCCCAGGAAGACCCAGAACCTGAAGGAAGCTTTTAATTAAAAACTCAAGTCCACGGCTGATGGTGTTCTTATTGGTCTTACGCACACAGAACTGGTCAAAGAGGATTCCAACTGGAGTGTCTAAACAGTTCCACAGTAAGGAGCACAACCCTATGTACATTTAATATAACTACTGCCACATGCATTCTGCTGCCCCCATTTAACTTATTTATTTTAGGACCAAGTGTGTTACTTTATTTGAAATCATGGAGTCTCATAGTTTTTTCTTTAAAATCAAATATGAATGGTTTATTGTAGTTCAAAGAATAAAGATGTTCATGCTTTTTGGTATTGACTTAAGTTACTAATTCCATATTAAACATGTAACATACTCTTCAAGTTAAACTACTTCATATTTTTCACATAACAGGTCCGTATAATCCCTACCTCTTTACATCTGCCAGGCGCTCTCTCTGGCTCTTGAAATGCTCACAGAGGGACATCTAACTGATGACTCCGCCCACAACAACTCCTATTGGAGCAGGCAAAACAAGATCCATCCAACATTCTAAATAATAAATATCCATGAATCAGGGTGAACACCACAATTGTATTCAAATAGATTTAATAAATAAGTCCACTGAACTCAGTTGGACTTATTTCTGAGAATTACACATCTGAGCAGGGCTAGTAACACATGATTAGCTATCCAGTTCCCTGTTCTTCTTAACCTTCTCCATCTCAGTAGATATTATGAAAAGAAAAAAAAAAGAAAAAAATCACTGTTTTAAAAAATCCAGTATCTAAAAGAGTTGTAGAGGAAATAAAAGATTTATATGAATTCAACAATCTGGTTTGTTCTTTTATTGATCGGAGAGTGTAAATTTTCAACTGCTGAAGGAACTGGAGGAATCTAAGCCAATCAAGATGGGAAAATATCAAACCCTGTCTCACAAGGGCCAAAAACAAAATGTTTCATGAACTTCTGTGTTAGACTAAATAGTTTAAACTAATGTGCATTCCCAAATGTTTGATAGTGCAGTTCCAACACTTCAATTTTATTTATTTATTTTTAATTTTTAACCCTGCCTTTCTCCTTTGAAAAGGACCAAAGACAGCTTACAGTAATGAGGGATAATACACAGTCCAGTAAAATTAAGACATGTTCAAGTATTGAGAACAGGGAATTGAGGGACATCTTACAGCATTAATAGACAACATTACATTAAAGCTACAACAGAACATGAGCAGTTAAAAGGAGAGCAAAGTTCCATGTAAAGTTATGAGTGATGGAAGCTAACATTGAAAGCACAGTGTCAATGCAATAACATAAGATTATAAGTAGTTATAAACACAAAGTCCATGTGATTCTATGTGTGTGTGTGTGTTGTGTCGTTACAGTCATGACCGACTCTTCGTGACTCCATGTCCATGGAGTTTTCTTGGCAGGAATACTGGAGTGGTTTGCCAGTTCCTACTCCAGGCACCTACAGCACCTGGTATTCCCTGGAGGTCTCCCATCCAAGTACTAACCAGGGTCGACCCTGCTTAGCTTCCGAAATCAGGCGAGATTGGATGTGCTTAGGGCATCTAGGCAGCTATGTAATTCTATAGATTCAAATAAAAGACACATAATAGGTAGTCCATCATTCAGGGAAAGCTTATAAATTCGGCTTTAAAATATGCATGTAGCTCTGAAAGAGTGAATATTGCAATCCTGATGCTTTGTTTCCTATTCTTCCCATGTTCTTTTATATTTCCTGGCGGGGAGCAGGTGGGTCTACAAATAACATCTCCCCCAGCACTTGCTATAACTGCTTCTGTTTTGCAAAATGTGATGCCACAAGGACCTCAGCCACATATGAAGGAGGATGCAGAAGAGACTACTCAGCTTTTCTGGACAAGCAAAGAAACTTGGAATCATTTCATGTCAACGGACTACAGGTCTAGCAAAGACCAGAAGAAGAACAAGCTTATTTTCTAACCCTCTCTGTTCACTCAGGAAGCCACTGCAGATGTAGAAGCTGAGAGATAACCTAGTTCCTTTTGTACTTCTTAGCAGCCAGATAAAAGGCAGAAGAGTAGATGTGTCACTAATGAAAACTACAATAGAATGACTCAGAGCATATGTGTGAGTGAACACACAGTGGTGGTGGAGGAAAGGGAACAAATCTGTTGAATGAAGGAGATGAGAAATCACTGAAGGCAGCAATTAAAGAAAATATAGGACAGGAGCTGGACAAAACGTACAAGACAGATCATCTATGAAGAAAGATGCAACTTGTACAGATCAGGATTGTTCTCCCAGGCCCTAACCTGCAGGCAAAGAAAAAGAAGAGACATGGTCTCACTAACTGCCTTCAGACTGCCTCAGGTGAAGAAATAGCAGCACAATTTATGTACAGAACTCTGCCCCTGTCTGAATGATGGCAATATCTCCTTTAAGGAGAACCTTATGGGAGCAGATTTACACATTTCAGAAACAAACAGTCTCAAACCTTAACAAGGGTTACTATAAATGTTCATTTGTGCAAAATCTTAAAACTCCAAAAGTTCTCCACCGATTGGTTTGAAATTTGGACACAATGTTGCATTCACATATGTGCATGTTTTTATACATATCACAGATGTTCAATTATTGCGGGTCAGGTCGGGTCCCTAACCCACCCCCACAACAATAGCTGTGGCAGGCAAAGGAGGCGAGGAAGAGGAACCAGAGGATGCGCGGGGGGGGGGGCAGCCGCCACCTCCTCGCCTCCTTTCCCTGCTGCAGCCAGCCTGGGCTCCCTTTGGCAAGCCCCACGACTTTCCCTGTGCATTTCCTGGGCTTGGAAAATTGGGAGGTTGGTTGGCCAAGGGAAGAAAGGAGCCATGAGCCTGGGGGCTTTCAATTAATGACCAATGTTGTAGAAGCAACAATCTTGACAGGACCTTTCAAAGGTGAAGATGCCCTCATTCCTCACATCCCTATGATTTCAAAGGATATGCCAGTTCATTTTTAGAGATTGCAATTCCCAACTGATTGGCATTAGCAATCACCATCAACAAAACTCAGGGCCAATCTTTAGAATTCTGTGGTTTAAATCTAGAGACAGATTGCTTCTCACATGGACAATTATATGTTGTGTGTTCTAGACTCAGCAAATCACACAATCTCTATATCTACACAGACAATGGAACAACAATATTGTATACCCACAAGCACTGTAAAATTAAACATATTAAAAACCTGCACTGTTTCTTTTCTTTCTTTTCCATTTAACTAGACTGAGCCACAGGAATGTGTGGCCAGGTACAGCTAGTACTACGGTAAGTATATGAACATATTACCACTAACATTTTCTGAGTGTTTAAATTATTTTGATTCAAATGCAGGAACAGGTGATGTCTTTATTGGACCATTAAGAAGTTTTTTTAAAAAAGTGAGTTGAAACTTTGGGATTTTAATAAAATAATTAAATTTTGGGACTACCCACAATAACTTGGTACATAGCCTGAAGATAAATTATCATCAAAAATTCATTTTATTTGGGTGTGTGAGTGTTGGTTTGTTTTCTTTTGTTTTCTTATGATCCAATAAAGGTTCCTGCATTTGAATTTTTTTGAGGACCATGCAGCCTTTTTGTGATTTTTTCCCTCTAAATTATTTCACTGCATTTCATCACCTTCAGTCCTGCCTTCCAGGCAACCCACTCTCTAATCATTATTAGTTTTTATTTTATTTTTAAATAAAAACATTTATAGTTCAACCTATATATCAACCCATATATAGTTCAACCTAGATCTCAGGGTGGGTCACAGAGCTATATAAAACAATTTTAAAACATAAGTAATTTAAAACAATTTGAAAATCAAGCCATTTGAAAAACTAAAATCATTGCACTGAAACTTGCACAGGCCATGATCCTCAAGCTCCCAAGGCTCCAATAATTAAGTATGCCTTCTGAGCAGCTTATGGGTGCTACAGCAGAAAAAGCCCTCATCCATGTCTCATTCTCAATGGTGAGATTACTGGAGAGACCCTTCCCAGGAGATCTTAATGTGACAGGGCAGTTTTTTTATATGGAGAGGCACTCCTTCAAATATCTAGGTATCAACATGTTTAGGGTTTGGGCAAGCCATCAATAGCTTGAACTCAGACTGGGAAGGGTGTTAAGAGCCAGCCCAGATCCTTCAGAACCAGAGTCATGTGGGCTCTGAAGGATGTTCTTATTACCATTCTAGAAGCTACATACTGTACCATCCATGTCATCTTCAAGAGTAGCCCCATGTAGAGTCCTCTACAGTAGTCTAACTGGGTGGGGGTGGACTGCTGTGCCCCTCCTCCTCTCCCTCCCTCTTGTGACCTTCTCTCACTGTCAAAACATTATAAACTCCTGGCAAACAAGCACACCCTTTTAAAACCAACAACGTGCACTGAACGCTGTCTACAGCAGCCTTATGACAAGATATTCATTTACTTATTTGCTGTATTAGTCCAACCCATACTCTGGGCGTTTCACAGGTTAAGACGTAAACGTCAGTAAAACCCCAAATACGAAATCAATATAAAACCTCATCTTATTCCCGATGCATCCAAGAAATTCTTGCAACAACCTTGCAAAGCAGGCCTCCATCCCGTTAGTTCTAGGGTGGGGAGGTGTAAGAACTAGAAATATATTTCATTCCCAAGGCGCAGAAACAAACAAATATCGTCATCAAACAATATCCCCGCGTGCCCCGCATCTTCTACCTGTATCCTCGATTCGAGGCCCTCGGGGGGATCCGGTAGACGCTAATATCAGGTTTGACACACAGCACCGACTCATATTCCACCTCGGCGGCGGCGGCGGCGGCGGCGGCCGCCATCATCTCAGCGGCGAGGAGGGAGAGCGGCGAGATGGAAGGAAAGGCGAAACGGGGAGGCGGTTAATAGCCGGGAGCACTTCCGACGGCCACCTTTGTTCGGGGCATACAGCCAGCCCACGAACAAGACCTTGAAGCACCGCCGGACGCCATCTTAGGTTCTGGCAGGCTGTTACACAACAAAGCTAGCGCTCCTACGCAGCCGCTCCCTGCTCGGGTCTCCATCTTGGGTTGGGGTGTGTTTGTTTGTTTGTTTGTTTGTTTTGGAAGTGTTACTGCTGTAGACGGTGGGCTCGGACAGGCAGCAAACTTCTGGATTCTTTATCCATATTTTCCCCCTTTCGGGAAATTTGGAAAATATGAATACTTTGGACTGCATACCCATACAGAAAACTCGAGTTAGTTAGAGAGCACCGTAAAAACCGTTCAGATTGATACGAAACTAATCCCTTTCATCGTGGATATTAGGCAAATAAAAATAAAAATAAAAACAAGTAAAAAGATGTGATGCTTTCAAGACTAACTGCTATATTTTATTTGTAAGCTTTCAGGGACAAGTCAATTTCCTCAGCGAGCGAGAGAGAAAGGCTGCTGCCCCGCAATATTAATGATATTACTGAACTGTCACAATGAAGACCAGATGAGCAACGTGCACTCATTTTTAAATCCTGCCTTTTTGTTTTGGAGGGGACGTGCGCTCCGTGAAGTTTCTCCGTAGGTTTCTCTTCCGGAAAGGGGGTACTACAGTATTTAAACTCTAGCCATGGAGTTTGGTTCAAGCACAGGAGTGAGTTATTGAATATGCCTTAAATGTTCTGGACTGTGTATTGCCCCTCATTATTGTACGCCACCTTTTCCGAGGAGAAAGGTGGGGTAAAAATATTCAAAATAAAATAAAAATAAATTATCGCTGACCCCAGTGACGACATGAAAGTGGGCAGAAGACATGTAAACAGAGAAGTACACGGAGTCTGTGTACTTATGGGTAAACTGAAAGTGAACCATCCTAGGATGCCTACAGAAACAGTGAAGTTATATATATCCTCTGTGGGAAAATCGAACTCCCAATCTTAAGACTTTGCAACTAGATACCTAGCTCACTGAGCTTTCCAGCCAGCTCCAACATTGATGTAGAGAGACTTGCAAATAAATCCCCAGTACCTTCAAAGAGGATTCCTGAATTCACTCTTTGAACACTAAAATGAAGTCCCTCTTGGGCAGGAAGGAGTGTTCACAGAAAATATTAGAAAGGATCTAGATGAAATAAAAACATTTTAGTGTAAGCAGAGGTGTAGTATGCCCCACCACTTTATCAGTCACAAGAGCTCCTGATAGTTCTTTAAAATATGAAAGGGGAAAAATCATCATTCTAGCACTTTTCAATTCAAACAGGGTTTCCTTTCTTTGTAAAAACATTTTCAGAGGGAGAAAATAACTTCATAATTTGCTTAAACAGATTTGTACTAAAAGCCAGGATTTTTACTTTTGTTTCATACTTTTCCATGGACTTTTCTCATTCCTGTCTTGGATGGGGGACTTGAGCAAATAGAACAGAATTCTATCAGGATCTGTTTCAGTCTCTTGTAACACAATGGCAATTAACTGTGGCTAATTGATGAGCTGATTGTGTATATCTTATCTAGTATCAAGTTTTGTTTGTTGTTACATTTCTCTAGCTGCACAGCAAAAGTGCAGGGATTCATAAAGCAGAATAGCTTCATATTCCACAGAGTAGTCCACCCCTTTTCTCATTCAGTGCAACCTACAGTCTCAATAACCCACTCTGAGAAGGTTGCAAGACAAATAATAAAAACATTTCATCTACATTGAAGAGATAACAGCTAGCAAAAACCATGACTGCATTGAGCGACAGACTTCACAAGACTCTTGAGAGGGGAAAACAAGACGCCAAGCAGCGAGATGGGTCTGTTTTTTTAATTCAGAGGCAGGGGAGAACTATTGTTTAGTGTGACCACTCCTTCCCCAGCTAGTCACAAGGTTAACCCAACCTTTGTTTTCCTGGACTTTCTCTAAGTCCAGTCAAATAAAACAGCAGTATTTTCAGGTGAAACATACATTGTAAAGTTTATTTAAATAGCATAACAATTTCTCTAATGTCACCAAGCTTGTGGTAACAGTTTGTAATTTGAATTAGCTTTTTATAGTTCAAAACAGATGCTTAGTTGCTGATGTAATTAAATAAGTAAGTACGTAAAGTTGCTGAATAAGCTTCTGTCACATGCTTGGGTGTTTTCGCTGCCACCATTTAGATTTCTCCCTATTTGACCTGAGTATTACTAAAATCATGGAGTCTCACACGTTTTGTATTTTAAAAAAATAAATAATTGTAGTTTATTGTAACAATAAAATTAAGTACATTCAGCAATTATGTTATTTTCAGTAACGAATATATATACAGTATATATTTTCATAAGCTTAGTCTAACATTATTCATCAGTTCCCTATCTATCCTATCTAACTGATGTTACATTGTCCATTCCCTATCTATCGTCTATACTTTACAGGCCATAACTGACTTATACAGGCTGGTACAAAGTTATACACAAGTTGGCTCTGGACACAAGCTCTGCTACTGGATACACCAGTGTTGGCGAACCTATGGCATGGGTGCCAGGTGGCACTCAGAGCCCTTTCTGTGGGCACCCGACATTGCCCCTTCACAGACACCTGCATTCAGGTTACATTGCTGTATTGGCACTTTGTGAAAAATTAGTGGGGTTTGAATCGCAGTTTGGGCACTCGGTCTCTAAAAGGTTTTCCATCACTGGGGTATACAAATGGCAGATCATTACATCCCTCTAAGCAATACATGTTCAAGGGTTAGGCTGCCCGCTACAAACCTCCCTCCCCTTAATTTGTTTATTTTAGTAGGGGAAACTCCAAACAGTTTGCCCTCATAAAATCAAACAGTAAAACTCATTTAAATGCAAACAATAAATTATATACCTTACAATAAATCTAATACTATTCTTTATCCAATGATGACTCTGTCAAACATTTTAAAACAATACATATTACCTGCGTAGAACATTACTTACACAATAACTATACTTTACTTGAATAAACACTACATTACTTAAATGATAACACATTTCTATAATAACAATACACTACCTGTTTAATAACAATACATTTCTATATTAACAGTACTTTAGCTGGTTAATAATAAAACATTTTCATTAATTATCAATGGGACGTCTCGGCAATGCATTAACTACTATATTATGAACACCTTTTACATTTTTAATAACAATATTAAAATCTGGTAATAACAATGTTCATTTTATTAAACCATAATGACAAAGCATAAACTTTAGTCCCTTTTACCGAGTCCATACAATGACAAAACTTTCCTCCTTAAAGGTTGACAAATGTCCTTTTCTATTATGTAGTCTCTTCATCATAAGCAAATTGGTGCAAAGTCCAGTCCATGTCAAGCTGACAAAGTACTGATCTAAATCCAATATTTGATTAATCAGCAAACTCTTTGTTGAAGTCCAATGCAGTCAATACTGGTCTCAACAGAATGGCTCCTCCTGGCTGGTCGAAGATCCCTGCAGTCATAGAATCATAGAATCATAGAGTCATAGAGTTGGAAGAGACCTCAAGGGCCATCTAGTCCAACCCCCTGCCATGCAGGAACCCCCATCACAATATTTCCAGATGGCCATCCAGCCTCTGCTTAAAAACCTCCAAAGAAGGAGACTCAACCACCCTCCGTGGCAGCATATTCCACTGCTGGACAGTCCACTCAGGTAGCTTCGGTGGGTTCACAAACATGACTACTGGTAACAGCTCCATGCAGCAAACATGTCTCTGCAGCCTTGCGCTTAGAATCCATGTCCAATTCCAGGTTTCTCCCTTTCCTCAGCCACAGAAACTACACAAAGCAGTGCCAACAAGCTCAACAAGGCTTATTCTAAGGCTGGCATCTATGGGGTATGCAAGTAGTAAACCAAGTCCTCCACATAGCAGAAGTGCAAGAAACCAAGGAAGCCTTGAAGACTGGAACAGTGGCTCACTCTGTGGTCCGGCAAAAGTTTTCATTTCATTTTCACATTTCCTCAGCAGAAAGGACTTTTCGCTTTCCCATTGTGCATACAGTTCAACACAGATGGGTAGTTGCATAGCTGGCTCAGTCAGAATATCTGCAAATGTACTGCTATAGAGATAGTAGCCTAGCATATTTCCATCCGATTCAGTTGGCAGTAAGCATGTACCTCCAAATATTTGGGATAAAATTGGGATCTCCATAGAAGGCTGTCATCTTTTGGATTTCTTGACAGTAGTTCTGCAAACTTACAGTTGCTGCTACAAATAGTAATACGGAATGGAGCATATTTTGCTCCTTTGTCTAGCATAAGCTCTACTGTTTCATTGTTTTTCATCTTACCCAGCTGTCAAAATCAGCTGTGTGGCAGTGGTGCATGGCACACCAGTGCAATCTTGTTTCTGCAGCCATTTGGCTGAATCCAGACTGGAGGGCAGAAGTGAAGCATTGCCCCCCTCCCCACCACAACACAGCTGATTTTGACAGCTGGGTAAGATCGGGTCCTCCCTTCTCCTCCAGGCTAGAGTCGGACGAGTGGTGAGCCACTGCACAGAGCAGTTGGTCTAGGAAACACAGCAGGGACAAGCCTCCCCCCCACTGTGTTTCCTTCAGATTTGGAGCACCCTCCACCACTTCAATCAGCTCTTTTTGGGTGCTCCAATGCTGAACGAAACACCGGTGGAGGGAGAGGCTTGTCCCCACTGTTTTTCTCCAGACTGGCTGGTCCCTTTGATGGTTGAAGCAGGCGGGGAGTGGTTGTAAAAGACCTGCATGGCCCACAATTCAAGGGGGAGGCTGTGTAGCTAGAAGCAAAAGTGGGTGGGTGGTTCTGAAGCCTTAAAGTGCAAGAAAGGTTTCATAACCAGCCACCCACTTTTGCTCACCAACTAATTTTAAGGGCAGCCAGCTGAGAGCAGGAGAGCAGAGCAGGTTTTTGAATTTAGTACTGCAGCAGCACCCTCACTGCACTGGCACAAAATTGAAAAACCTGCTCTGCTCTCCCATTCCATGCCAGGCGCCACCCACCCAACCCTTGCCTGGCTGAGAACATCTTGCCCACCTGTCAAAATCATCTGTTTGGTGGTGGCGGCAGCAATGCTTCACTCCTGCCCTCCAGCCTGGCTTCAGCCAAATGGCTGACCACTGCCACACAGCTGATGTTGACAGCTCATTGAGGGGGCTTTGCCACCAACCCTGCAAAGTGGGGAAGCTCTTCCCCTGCTTTGTGTGTCAGGGAAGGCTTCCCATAGGAATGCATTGGAAGCCTATTGTATAGCATTCGGAACGGATTAATCAGTTTTCAATGCATTCCTATGGGAAACTGCATTTTGCACTATGAAAATTTTGAATTACGAAAGATCCGTTGCAATGAATTAATTTTATAATTCAAGGCATCTCTCTCTCTCTCTCTCTCTCTCTCTCTCTCTCTCTCTCTCTCTCTCTCTCTCTCTCTCTCTCTCTGTGTGTGTGTGTGTGTGTTCAGTCTTTCCTCATAGGGCTTGGTTTCAGTCCCCTGATCACCTTTGTTGCCCTCAGCTGAACTTGTTCCAATTTGTCAGCATCCTCCTTGTAGTGTGATGTCCAGAATTGGACACAGTACTCAAGATGAGGCCTAACTAGTGCCAAATAGATGGGAATTAGCTCACTTTATTTGTAGACTATATTTCTATCAATGCAGCCTAAAACAGCATTGTCCCTTTTCCAGTCACATTGCACTGTTGACTCATATTCAACTTGTGAGCTACAATAATTCCAACATCATTCTCATTCTTAACATTACTGAGCCTAGTATCCCCCATCTTGTAACTGTGTGTTTGACTTTCCCCCACAGTTGTAGAACTTTGCATTATCCCTCTTAAATTTCACTCTGTTGTGTTCAGCCCAGTGCTCAAGCCTATCAAGATATTTTTGAAAATTGTTCCTGTCTTCTGAGGTATTAGCTCTTCCAACAACGTGCCCTCTAATTTTCATTCCTACTGAGTGGGGATGTCTTCCGTGTGAACAACTCCCTCCCTCCAGCAGATTCCATCTAGAAGAAAAATGCTCACGACAGGCACGTGGAAGGTGTCAGGGGCATACGCAGCTGTGCACACCTTATAGGGAACCTTGTATTCCACCACTTTTTTTGGCGGGGGGAGTCAGACAGAAAACATTAGGAGCTGTATGAGTAGCACTTTTATTAGTATTCAGAAAGGAAACAGATAAGTGGATCATGAGAAAACTGGATAAACATCTGTTAGTGGAAGATTGATTAATTGCTAGGAACTGGAAATCAGGTATAGAAAAATCTAGGATATAGCAATTAACGATAACCTTGCATGTAGTATAAAAGTTAAGAATGGGTTGGCCACTAAATATGTATAGGAGGAGAATATATTGATAGTATGTTGATAAAACTGATAAAAGCAAGAAAATCTTAAAATTAAGAAATGCCTGTATGTTACTGTTTAGCTTTGATTGCCCAAAGCAATGACACATGTGTATTCCATGCTGGGTAGGAAGGTGGTGATCTTGATATGATGTATCAGTAGTGATCTGTTATAGTCACATTGTCATGAACAGATCAATACCTGGTGGAATTTAGATCCTGTTGGACCCAGAATCTTCGGGTGAGACAGCTCATTCTAAACACCACCCTAGTGGAGAGCTACCAAACAGTCGCCAACATTCTCGCCCCCAAGGTGAGTGTGAGGTGGCCCCTCAAATCTAGGGTTCTTTGATAAGACATATGTACTAGCTAGATTCATTATAATGCTGGGGCTGACTTACTTATTAATGGCATTCAGTGAGTGATTCCTCTTATCTTGTTTTTAAACTGGATTTTACAGTGCTGCAGTTGTGGCCTCTTTATTACTTAGAATATTTGACTAAATGAAACTTCTGTCTTCTCCCAGCCATTTCTCACTGTTTTTTTTTAAATTTGATTTGAAAAATGAAATTAAAATACAGGGGGAAATCAGCTTAGACAGCTCCTGGGTGAAACTTCCCATAAGTTCCTAATGGTGCAATCAATCCTTTCCTTTCTGTAAACTGCTTCTTCCCCTTCTTTTGTCTTTTCTGCATTGATACAAAACAAGTTGCTGAGACAGAGATTGTGGCCGCAGGGAGCACTACTGGGATTGGAGCCAAACATAAAGAACAGCAAAGTTGCAGGTTACCTTTAACCTGAGGAGGTAAGAGTGCATGTCTGATGTCTCTGAGGAGATTAAGATGGCAGATATAAGCTGTGGCCTAGATTTGGAGGAGAAAAGTTAGAACAGGGGAGATTCCAAGCAGTCAGATGCTATTCACCTTAAGGCAGGTCTGTTCAGAATAAGTAGAAAAAAAATCTGGATCATGCTCATCCACTTTTTTGACATGTCAAATTCTATGCTTGAAAAAAACCTTCAGTCCTGCTTTAATTTAGGAGGAGGAATGGGGTTTCAGAGGGAATCAAAAAGCAGCCACAATAAGAGCCACTGAAAATGAATGAGAACAAATTGCTATATAGGTATGCAGCACAAAAGCTTATATTATACAGTGGTATCTCTACTTATGAGTGGCTCTGCTTATGAGCAATTCGACTTAAGAGCAGGAAACTGTTGGCGTTTTAGCTGCTGCCTTACAAATTTAAGATGCAGTCTGCTCTACTTACATTTTTTTTTTTAGATACAGCTGCTCAACATGAGTTGTTTGACTTATAAGCATGCATTCGGAATGGATTAAATTTGTAAGTACAGGTACCACTGTATGTGGATTTCTGCTTCTCAGAAACTTAAAGTGTTTTAAAAGGACTATTTACAAGCATTAGTGAGGCATTTTCCAACTCTGTTCCAAACAATTACTGTAAGAAAGAGCATACCCAGTTCAGGGTACAAACATTTTGACATTCTGCTTGGATCTCAGGCTGCTTAAAAACTTTGACCTTCCATTTGAGAGCCAACCTTTGATAGAATAGATTCCTCTGGTTTCCGTGGGGTAAACTGGCTTAGAATCCTGGGGCTTGCTGCTTGCCTCTATGTACTCTGTTATTCTGACCCACAAGTATGGTGAAAGACTGAACTCTTCACATTGCAAATATTGGCAACTCTAGTCCGCAGAATTGGGAGAGGAAAATAGTGTGTGTGAAAATACAAAGGACTGACTGAAGACAACTTTTGGTAGTCTCATTACATCTCAACAGGAATCTTCCCATCAAGATTCATGGTTAGAACAAAGGATTATTAGAATCATAGAATCATGAAGTTGAAAGGGGCCCGTTAGGCCAACCTCCTGCTTAAGGAGGAATACAAATGAAAAGATGTCTGCCAGGTGGTTGAATTTCTCTTGAATACCTCCTGTGTTGGAGCACTCACCACTTCATGAGGTAGAATCATAGAATCATAGTGTTGGAAGAGACCTCAAGGGCCATTCAGTCCAAACCCCTGCCATGCAGAAACCCCGATCATAGTATTTCCGACAGATGGCCATCCAGCCTCTGCCATACTGCTCTAACAGGAAGTTTTTCCTGATATTCAACCCACATTTGGCTTCCTGTTGTTCTGTGTCCTGTATTTTGGGATGGACATGAGAGAATGAGGGTCATCATGAGTGGACACTGAGGTTGGGAGCCAAGCAAAAGTAAATCACAGTTTGTTTACAGTTCACTTGCTAACCTGGAATTATAATAGTGGCTTTTTTGTGGGTTGGTTTTTGTAAATCGTTGAAGAGGAGGAAAATTAACTCCCCTTTTCAAGAGTATAAAATAGTATAAATGTGCACAGATTAAAAACCACACACAGTTATTTAGTTTGTCTGTTGTGGTAGTTATGTATAGGGCAGATTAGTATTTTGTTTGTTATGTCCACCTTTGCCTTTTAACATCTTGATGGTTACAATAGTAAGTAAGGCTTTTCCTAAGTTGTATTTCATTAGGCTAGAAGTACAGGATTGTCTTATCTCTTTATCCCTTATTGCCTTTAGAGATCATCCTGCACATTACCCTTTTAGTGACTAAATATTACCACGTCAAAGTACTAATTTTACTTTTTTCAATTCACATCCTTCTTAAATAAGCAATAATTGGTCAGGTCCCACCCCTGCATCTTTTTTAGTGTGTTTTACACATGCAGCTTTTTGGAAAGGCAAATATCACTATATTTGTTTTAAAAAGTATCATGCACAGCTGCTTTTAGACTTGCAAATCAAGACAAATAAACTAAACTTATTAGAAGAGGCATGTTTCAGCCTTTTGTGTTGTAGAGGATCAAAACAAATGTTGACAATAGTCAGACTTAAAATCATAGAAACAAAACAGCTATAAAATTATTTCATAACATCATGTTTGGGGTGGCTCATTATTACTGATCAAAATTTGCTACTGCTACAGGAAAGAAAAACTAAATTCAAGCCACAAATGAAAGTCATTTCTACATTTTTAAGAAAAGCCTTTCTCATCAAGGCACAGCTTGAATTAATGTACAGAGGAAGTGGCAGTAATAATTGAAAAGGCCACACACAGACCAGACATTCTTCAGGAATGCAAGAGAATTCCTGTGTGGATGGCTAGGTCCGGCTAACTCCCCTGTTTGAGACTTCCATAAAGTTCATGGTGATAGATCCATCTTTCACAGCAAAAGTGCTGTTGACATGTTTTCAAGTTAGGAGAAAAGATAAAGACAACCTACTTATCACTCTGGCAAAAGCATTGCATGCATGTGACCAAAATGAATGATGCGGCAGGAGGATCCTCCAGACAAGGAGGAGAGCATATCACCATGGGAATAATTACTCATTTTTAAAAATAATTCAGTTTTTCCGAATACTCTGTTTTATGAATGTGATTCTGAACACCAGTCAGTGGCTCAATATTGCTACACAATATGATGCCCATGGGGCCAGCAGGAAAAAGGATGCCACACTTGACATAGCAAAGGGCAGCCTGAACAGTACAGTACCAACAGCAGCAGTCAAGATGGTCTTCAGAATACCCCCTTTTACTCACTATCATTCACAAAGTGAAACCATGTAAAGGAAAATCCAAGAAGTTGACTCCTTGTTTCATCATTTAACCACCCCTCACACCAAAACAAAGTAAACTGATTTAGCTATTTGCCAGCAGCCCTATTGAAGAGTTATAATTTATTGTTTGCGTGCCCCCATGTTTAGAATTGCCTTATAGAATGTTGACTTGTTATGCCAGCACAAGATAACTGATGCACTCTCATGCAGTAATAACCATTAATTGTTAATTGTTAATTTTAGTAGAATATGGTTGATGAAAATAAATTTTAATTTTAAATGGGAAAACATTTTATTGAAAGAAGAGAAAAAGAGTATATATAGACATTTGTATTATGCTTCAAGAAACTTCTTTCCAGACACTTATCACATTATTTGAATTAAAACTTAATGAAGAAATAGAAGTTCAATCACTGGAGAAGAAGGTAGGACCCATATTTGCTAATTTTATGAAATAACAAAGTGAGTCATCCAGAATCTTGTCACAGCCTGTGTGTGTGTGTGTGGGGGGGTTCTTCTGTGTTCTTCTCCACACTGTTTGTAAATTTCTCCCCTTTAAAGACCAATAGGTGATTAAATACGCTATTAACATAATCTGAGTGTATAAAGGGTACCTCCCAGGCACAAGCCCAATGTATTTGTTGCCTGAAGAAGAAAATCCAAATACAGTGGTACCTTGTATAAAGGAATTAATTCGTTCCAAATGAAATTATGTTAAGCAAATTTTCCTTTATACAAATTCCCATAGGAATGCATTGAAAATGGCGTAATCCCATTTAATGTTGTACGGATTTTCCCCATAGGCGATTATGTTAAGCAAATTTCTCCTATTTCCGGAATTTTTTATGTTGTACAGATTTTATGTTATACAAGCTGTTTGTTATACAAGGGTCCATTGTACTCTTTTTGTCACTAATTAATAAGGGGCAAAATCCACTTAGAAATTTAAAATGAGGATTATGAAAAGGCTCATATTTCAGCATGATAATACTGTATATAATAATAGTCCCACTTAAATTGTGCCATGCCAAGTGTCTTTGTACCATTCTTAAGATCACCCAAAGGTATCATCTGAGGTTGCTGTCCCACACAATTGGAATAATGTCTAAGAACCACAATGTAATGCATTACTATTGTTGTTGTTTTTTAGGCTTACCACCACCACCATTTCTTTTAAATGAAGATGCCTCCATACCTGGCTAATGAGAGCATATATACATATGATGAATCCTTCATGTCACATCATACTCCCACATCTATCAGCTTGATGACTATCTTCTCCCTTATCTTCCTCCTGGGCCTTCCTGGAAATGGTTTAGTAATCTGGGTAGTCACCCTGAAAATGAAGCCGTCAGTGAATACAACTTGGTTTCTGCATCTTGCCATGGCTGACTTTGTGTGCTGCCTGTCACTGCCTTTCACTATTGTACATCTGGGTTTCCTTGACCACTGGCCTTATGGTTGGCTTTGCTGCAAGATTATCCCATCAGTCATTCTTTTGAACATGTTTGCCAGTGTCTTTCTCCTCACAACCATTAGTATTGACAGGTGTCTGGTAGTGATGAAGCCCATCTGGTGTCAGAATCACCGAACGGTGCGATCCATATCGCTGATATGTGGTGGCATCTGGCTCCTTGCTTTTATTTTGTGTTGCCCTGCTTTCTTCTACCGAGAGACATCCATTGATGAACTTGGCAACACCAAATGTATCTACAACTGGCATGGAGAAGAGTATCGGGAGGACACAGAACTAGGTGACCTGTTTTATAGTGATGATTTCCTTTTGATACACCCCACCTTAACGGCGGGTGGAATCAATGAAGACCCCTTCACTGATGGAATTTTGGAGAGATATCCTAAGTACCCTGAGAATACCAAGGCTCTGTCTTCTGGTATATCAAACAATGTTAGCAACAACAAAGATGCATCACTGACAACCATTGACCACCCTACATCCATCATACCTAAATATCCCAGAATGCCAATGAATACTGCCATGACAGATGCTTTACCTGTCAGTTTTTCTAGGGACCACTCTGCAAATAATGATTCAATAGTAATGCATTATGATGACACCTTTCCTGAAAGCCAACTACCTGAGGTCTTTATTTCCATCACCATTACCAGAGCTGTCTTTGGTTTCCTCCTCCCCTTTGGAATCATGGGAATCTGCTATGCCCTTATTGCCCACAGGATGTTGAAAAAACAGTTTGTCAAGCCTCGCGGAAAAACTCTGAAGGTGATCTTGCTTATAATAGCCACTTTCTTTTTGTGTTGGGCTCCTTACCATGTGATTGGGTTGCTACATCTTCTGGCTATTCCGGGCACAGAGTTTTCTGAAGTGCTGGATTTGTGGGACCACATTTCCATAGTTTTAGCCTATGCCAACAGCTGTATGAACCCACTTCTTTATGTGTTTGTGGGGAAAAAGTTCAGAGAAAAGGCACGCCAGACAGTACAGGGGGTCTTTGAAGCAGCCTTCAGTGAAGAAGGCACATGCTCTACTGCCTACTCCCAAGACAGAAGTAAGACTACACTTCACAGAGATGTTGTTTCTGCCCTCTAAAATGGTCTTCAAGGCAACAAAGGTGTCCTTCACTCTTGTGGGTCATTGATTTAGGAGACCAGCACAGATATGACGTCATTAAAATCAGTACTCTTGGCTATACAGTGTTGGAGATTTCTGTCTGTGTAATTGGTTATTCTGAGGTGCTTTTTGGTGAGGTGTCTGTCGTGTGAATCCTTGTGCCATTTATTGCACAAAAAGACATACTGCCAAATAGCACAGCCACTTGTGCAACATTAAGTCATAGAGAACATATGTAACTGCTCAAACGTAATTCAAGTATTTTAGAACTGGTAGTATGTTACAGAATGAGCTATGTGGCTTCATCTGTATTATTATCTCTCATTATAAAAAGAGGTGTGTCCATTTGTTTCATGTTCTAGTAGTAGCAGAATTTAATTTAAAATGGGCTGGGTTCTTAGAATGCTGTCAAATTGGTGGATGCAGTCCTTAATATCGGGCCGGAGCCCTGCTAGCTGCCCTAGAATCATAGGCCAGTATCCTTTGTGTATAACTGGCATATGCACAACAGCATAAATCACAGCAGGAAAATTATAATTAGCTAAGTGTATTTGTACACGACCCCTAAACTCCGCAGCAAATGGCTTCCAGCTCCGGAGCTTACAATTGTTTCCCCACCAGCTCCGGCGTTTGCAGGAAATTAAGTGCGACCACGCCCACCTAAGCGCATCCCAGCGCACTTTTCTTGTACCTGCTCTAGGAGGGTGAAAATCCCCAGGTCCGGATTTAATCTGGTGAGTGTGGGGCTCTCCTCGCTTCTGTTTGGTTTTTTTGCCTTGCACCCCTTTAAGAGAAGGGGCGGGAGGCAAAAAAAAAAAAAAAAACAGAAGAGAAGGAATCAGGACAATGACGGGGCTTCGACCGGTTTCGGAGGTGAGCTTGCATTTTTTCCTCTCTTTTTTCCTCCCTCCCCTCACGCAGACAGGAGCAAGGAAGTGCGGAGGGGTGGGGACGCAGAAAGAGCAACGAACCCCCAAGATCCCTGGTCCGAATTTAAGTGGCCAGCGGTTCTTAGGGGTTGTGTGAAAAGGCCCTAAGACTCTGCTGACTTATTCCTTGCCACATGCCAGGTACTTGGCTTGGCACACAATGAAGAATACATTCTGCAGCTCCTTAACTAGCAGCAATTTAGCAGTGCAATTAATGCCATTGCACTTTCAAATTTATATGTAAACACTAGGATTTTGGCCACAGAGGTATAGAGTCATCAAGTCTGGTCCCTCTGCTGAAAAAAGAAATCTCATTCCTCAGTTCTAACCAGAAAGTGTTGATTTATATTCAATCTTGCATGTTAATGTGAACAGATTTCATACGACTTACAAGTAACACAGTTCAGCAGAAAATATCAATAATATTTGCTTTGTTTTGCACCAATACCCCACATTCCAATTATAATTGTGGTTACACTCGTATTTGCAAGTTTTGATCCCTTCAGTCAAATCTGTTACTTTTCTGTCTCAGATGTTAGTTCTCACCAACTAAGAAATACACAATTTTAGACATTTAAGAAATAGTCAAATACTGTAATCAAAATAGCTTTTGGGTCAAATTGGTCTTCATTCTTTGTTTCATTTTGTGTGTATGTGTGTGTGTGTGTGTGTGTACACATATACATATAAAAGGTATAGAAAGCATATACCATATTTTTACATCTATAAGATGCCTCCTTGTATAAGACACACCCACTTTTCCAACCCAAAATTACAGTTTTGTAACTGCAAAGTTCTCTCCTCGGCTTACTTCCAAGTATACGTCAACCCTTTTAGTATAACAATTTTAGACAAAATATAGTCTTATACATTGGGAAAATACTGTAAATGCTTATAGATATATGAGAAAAATATATATGAAAATAAATTTTCTTACACCAAGGTTGTAGTTGCTCAGGTATAAAAAAAAATTCACCCACACTGGGAAGTATTCCTTATTAGAGTGACTTCATACCCAGTTCTTTAAACAAGGAGTCTGAGTCCTTGAGGTCAAGGAGTCCTGATATGGAGGTCATGCTAAATGGGCCTATCTACAGGAGTGTTAAAGGTAAAAGTAAAGGTTCCCCCTGCACATGCGTGTTAGTTGTGTCCAACTCTAGGGGCAGTGCTCATCTCCCTATTCAAGTCAAACAGCCAGTGTTGTGCAAGTCCATGGCCACGTGGCTGGCATGGCTACAAGGAAACACTGTTTTTACCTTCCCGCTTTTTATGGCAGTACCTATTTATCTACTTGCATTTACATGCTTTCAAACTGCTAGGTTGGCAGGCGCTGGCTCTGCTGTGTGGCATCCGGGATTCGAACCACTGACCTGCTGACTTTGCAGCCGACAGTTTGAAGCCAAACTGTATGCAAATAATTTTATTTAACCTCTGGCATGGGATGTGACATAAGAAACACAAGCAAGGTTATTGAACATAAAAGCAGATGGTTTGGATTCAGGTGTATCTGAGCCTCATATAGTTTACTACAACCCACAGCCTACCAAAAACTTTACACAAGATATCTGCATTTCTAAGGATTGCCCTCTTACTGAATTCTCTTCTACTATACATTTACCAAAGACTGGGCACCATTTGGAAAAGTTGTAAGGTTTGCATTTTTGAAGTAGCTTTCGTAAACCATGTTCTGTGAGGAAGAGACAGAGACTTATTTTCCTGAGTTTGTAATACTTTATTCAGTCAATAAGGGAACTTGCTTTGGAGCCGAGCTTTTGCAAACAGTCTGCTACTCTAAATTTAGTATGGTACTTTTAAATTGCTAAATAAACATATTTTTCTTTCCTTCATAATTGTCACATTTTGTTTTAGCCTTCATTTAAGCATCCATCTTTCATCCATTTGTCTCATGTGGAACAGCCTGCCTTCCAGACAAAAGCAGCCATTGGCTATGATTACTATTAGAGATGGGCACGACTTTGCGGTATTCCCGTTTCCGTTTCCGTTACTCGTATCCGTTACTCTACAGAAACGGAAACGGGAATTACTCCGCCAGAATTCGAGCTCGAACCGACGAACGAACAATTTGGTCTGATTTGTTGTGCTCGTTACTTGCATCGCAGCGATCGCGCAATGCCAAGCGGCACAGAAAAAAAGTTTTTAAAAGTTAAAAAAAAAACCCGATTCCCGGCCCTAAAAGTAGGCGAAAACTGTCTGAGGGCACCTACCAGGCCAGGAGGGTGTTTTATTTGGGGGGGGGGTTTCCCCGACCCCCTCTCCTTGGCTATTGCTACTGCTGCGCTGCTGGTACCAGGCTGGGAGGGCGCATCCATTTGCCATGCAGTGCGGGGGATCCAAAATGGCGACCACAATATTTTTTTTTGAAATCGTTGCCCAAAACCCCACCAAAGCACCACAGAAACATGCGAAAATTAGCTATTTTAAATGCTTGAATTTTTACAGTAGCAGCAGTGGGTTTTTCTTGCAAAAAAAAAAAAAAGTCTCTGTTGATTTTATTTTATTTTATTTTTTTATTTTTTTACCTGCACATTTGCAATGATGGGCTCGCCCATGGGGGTGGACCATGCAAATTTTCCACCAATCGCATGGCCACTTGGCCAGGTTGACCACAGAGACTTCTGGGATGTGCCAATCGGGCATAAACAGCCCACTAATCGTAGCCCAAACCCGAACCCTAAGCCTAAGCCTAACCCATACGCCAGTACACTGTCCTTCTAAGTGGGTCAGAGAGGCACCCAGAGGTGCACCCCAATACTCACCCTAACCTCACCCGTAACTAGCCTAACCCTAGCCCTTGCGCTAACCCGTCTTAACCCTAAGCCAGATCTACTTGCATTGCACTACATGCAAGTATGTGAGACACAGCGGGTGCAAAGAGTCTGCCAGTCCGTCACTTGTGGCTCTGGCTGACTCCTGCAGCTCTCTCCAGGAGCCCGCTACCCCCCCCCAAAACCAGTACTAACAACGAAAAAATGAAAAAACGAACTGACTAATTTTTGCAAAATTTCGTGAAAAACAGAAATGAGCCGAAATGGACTGCCTCCGACACACGACAACTTGAAAACATCATTTTCCCTAGTCGTGCCCATCTCTAATTACTATATGGACACAAAAAGCTGCTGTTGCAACCTAGAATTGAGGAACCTTTGGATCTCCAGGTGTCTTCTCATATTTCCTTCCCACTGCCATGGGTGTGTGACAAGGCCCCTGCCTTCAGGATGGGCCTGCTCTCGAGGGGCACCCAAGACCTCGCTCATGGTGAGATCATGCCCATCTGACTGTCATTCTTTGCTGCCTCTCTGCCAACTCCTTGCCTGCCAAGAGCTGAGAGCAGCCGCTGGCCACTGCACAAGCACGATCCCCTTGCCAGGCTCCTGCAAACAGGTTGGGAGTGTGGTGCATGGCCACTAATGCCACCTGTCTGCTGAACTCAGGTGGTGTGAAGGGTGTATATGGAGGGGGCACCGGGGCATCTCTTGCTGGGACTGGATCAAATGGGGCTAGAGAAGGCTATGAACTCAGTTCAGAAGTCTGTGCCAGTCTGGAAGCATGACAGAACTATGCATGTTAATTTCATTAAATTCAGAACAAACATGGCCATAATTAGCATCTACTTGTTAACTGTTTCTTGACTGAAATGTGCTGTGGCACTAATATTGCACCATGGAGCATGGTGTGCGTGACACAGAGACCTTGGGAGCAGATGGGGCAATAGAAAGAACCTTCCCATCTGGTTTGCATAAATATTCCTAGTACTTACCTTGCAGCAATCTAAAGAACCAATTCCATTAAAGTTGACAGACAACTTTTTCTAAGACCAGTTGTAGTGCAATGCAGAGTGTGGAGCATAGATGAGGTGGGGTGGGGGGACAGAGCTATCCATGTCACAGCCAGTTAGGTCTGGAAATATACTCCCTGTCCGAAACCCTGAACAACCCAGTAAGAATGCGGGGCTAGGTGGAGCATTGATCTGGTTTTATATGGGGTCCTTTAAGCCTTACCAGTACTGTATATAATCAGTGTAATGATCTCTTCTGTATTGTCAAGTGGGCTACTTAAGGAATGGTTTGACAAGTACCACACTCCCAGTGAGCTTTCAGGGATCTGAGCCTAGGTGCTCCAAGTCCTAATCTACCCACATTATACTGTGATACGATCAACAGCAGTTGTGAGAATCCTATGAACAATTAATTTAGGCAAATAGTATACAGTAAATTGTTGGGGCAAATTGCCATCTAGTGATGAGGTGGTACCTGTGCCTTTCTGTGCTGAACCAAAATGGATTTACCCCTGCATCTTATTTCAACATTGTGTATTCCACCAGAACTGACAGTTCAAAACGCATGGCAGGTTGTTGCCCTCTCTCTTGTGCATCTTCCATGCACCTATGTCACGCAATACTTTCTGCCATTCTTTGTCCCCTTGCCTCATCTGACATCTGATGAAGCTTTTGTCCGATTGCAGAGCTGGCCTAGTTTAAAAGAGGGTATATTAAAATTCAACCGGCCAGTCACCTCATGGCTCAAGGCCTGGAAGAGCTTGTCCTGCTTTGCTTCTCCTTCTTTCCTGAAGGGCAAGTAACCGATGGAACTAAAACAACATATGTGGGACAGACACAAATATATGTGAGTTTAAGAACACAGGCCACAGAAAAAAGATTGTTTTAAAGAAAGATAAAAAGAAAGATAAAAGATAAAGATAAAAAGGATAAAACTTTACCTGGAGCCATTTAGGACTCAGTGGTATGAGGGAAGCACATTCAGATGCATTTTCCTCTTTAACCATATTTTCCTCATTTCTTTTCTTGCTTCTGGCAACCATTTTGACAACCCTTCCGCTTTGTGCTCCCCTCCCCCATTTCCTCACGCTCAAATCACCCACCTACCAGGCCAAGTATGTTTCTTTCCTCCTCCTCCTTGGCTGATCTTCCACACACACACACACACACACACACACACACACACACACACACACACACACACACACACACACACACACACACACACACACACACACACACACACACACACACACACACAGCCACAGGTCAGATTTCCCTGCTCCATCTCTTGGCTGATCACCCACCCACCCACCCACCCACCCACACCCACCCACCCACACACACACACACAGCCACAGGTCAGATTTCCCTGCTCCATCTCTTGGCTGATCACCCACACAGGCAAGAGGGTGGGGCAGAGAGGCCTGTACTCCTGCCACTGACAGGGAGATTACCTGAGAAGGTGGGGGAGGAAAGAAGCCCTCTTCAATGTGGTGACTTAAGTGATCAACTGAGGAGGCAGGATCATACAGGTGAGGAATGGCACCTCTTTGTGGCCCCAAGATTTTTACACCCAAGGAAACTACCCCTGCGCCCCTCCCCCAATATGCCACTGGTTGTACGCAAGCCTTTTTTTCTCCTGGACAGCCAAGAAACCAAGGGTTGCCAGGTTCCCTCTAAGGTGGACACTGCTCCCCTCAACTGAACACTCCTTGTCTCCAAACTTTTCAGTGCTGAAACACAGTCTTTGGAGATCACTTAGCACTTTTAGCAGATTTGGTGGTGGTGGTGGTGGTGGTGGTGAGATACAACATTGGCAGTTAGCACCGTAAGACAGCTTCTGCTGTTTGGAACTCCATGCAAACCAAGCTGTCTTGGCTGACTCCTAGAAATCATCATGTGGACAGCTACAGTGATTTTACCCATGAAAACCTGATTTGATAAACAGCAACGCATCATTTCTCTGCTGTGCCGTCACATCCTATGCCAGGATTCTGTTTTTGTAAAAGCTGCTTTGGTGCATTATTTCTAGGATCCTGAAAAGTTCTTTTAGCTATTTACATTATTCATTTTATTTGAAGAACAGTTGTCTGTTTTTGAATACAATTCTGCATGATCCCTTAAAAATGTACTGAGTTGGAAATAGAACTTATTATGCATGATTAAATGGCCCCTTCCCCTTTTCAAGCTGAAGTTGCTCAGCATACTGCATATATCAGCAAAACCAGTGTTGTTGGAAAAACCATGATCAGTTTTCACATGACTCAGCACTGGATTGCAATTTCTACCATAGATCTCTCTAAACAAAGATAACCCAGGAAGCATGATTTATTTAAAGGTTTCTTACAGCACGGGACTTGGAAGGCACAGGGGCAGAATTGTCCTGTGCAAAAAGCTGAAGACAATTTGCAGATTCCTACCTGGTGGTTCCTATACCTCCCACCTATGCTGATGTCTTCTTCCTTTCCTTAAGCAGAATTTCCTCTATTGGAATTTGGTGTTACTGAATGAATAGTGTTGGGCCTGGAACATGAAAATCCAGATTCAAATCTTCATTCAGCGGTTAAGCGTGTGGGATGGTTCAGCCATCGCTCTCTTTAAACTGCATACGGTTGCTCTGAATATAAACTGAAATGCTCCAAATGTTTCCTGAGATCCTTTCTAGATACGGAGACCTCAATTTTAGGCACATCTTCAATCAAGAAAACAAACAAACAAACCAAACACTAAAAACCTGAGATGAACAGGAATCTGAATTCTACACTTCTTCTGTGCTACTCCAAAATATTCAGCCTTGTGGATATGCCTCACTTTGGAAGCAGACCATACTGTGAAAGTATGTGCAGGAACAATTTCAAGGAATAACTTGCTTCCCAGATATTGAAAAATTGCATACACATGTTTCAGTAGGAACAAGAAAATGATTCCCAGGAATCAAAGCTCAAGAATCCAAGTTTCACACTGCATGATGTGATGAACAAATTAAAACAGGCACCAAAACAGTTAAACCATAAACATTCACTTTTTTTAATTAAGAAAGCATGCACAAAAATAAATCTGTGAGGCCACACCCCTCTCCCATCTCCATAACATATAGAACTGTGGGTTGCACTGCAGCGGGTGGGCAGAGAAGGGACTCCTCTCCTTGGCAGGCGGGCGGGCAGGCAGGGCAGGCAGGCAGGCTGGCCGGCCAGCCCTTTGTGCTGATTATGTCTCCTGGACAGGCTGTGTCAGCTGCTTCCAGGGCAGGATTCCAGTGCTGAGTCTTTGACTCCATGTGTCCAATCCAATATAAACCCACTCAAGAATGGCAGTTTGTTCAGAGGGAAAGGGAGGACGAGGCTAATGTACACACTGAGAGGCATATATTTACATATGCAGACAAGGCGCAACTGACTATGTGAATGAGGAAACTTTGATTATATATAATAGTATGAGCTCTTTGCCTCCCCATGTTCTCTGAAAAGGCCAAGTGAGCCTTCTGTGGATCTTGTTCTCAGAAACAGCACTGACAGGTATCTAGATGGAAGGGAATAATCTCTCCGTTATGTTCCTCAGAAACTCTCCAACAAGGCTCTGCTGATCACATCGCTCTCATCCTGTGATAGTGCAAGCAATATGAAAAGTTCTCCACGAATTCAGGTTTGGAATTTTCCATTCTTCTCAGAACACACGATGACCCCTTCCCCCCCACAACCACAAAAGTCCCCCCCCACTCCAAAATTCAGTGAAACAGCAAATGAAAAAGCCACGCTACAGAACGTTTCCACACCTGGCACACCACAGTCCCCATGATGTTTTTGCTTCCAACTTGGTTTCCCCTCCCCCCGACACACATAGCAGGCTTGCAGTTGGAAGGGCATGCAGATTAACAAGAGATCTGGCTAAAGAGAGCCACACTAGAAACTGAGAACAAAGGAGAGGGGCCCCTCCACCCACCTAAACACCCATTCCCCACTGGGCACTATCACTCTTCCCTATCTTTTGTGGTCTGCCATATTATCACCTGCCTTTGCTGAACCCATCTGAACTGGAAGGGCATGTGTAGCTTTCCTTCCTAACAATGCACTTCCAGGAGTTCCTCTACAGTCTGCACTGAGGTGTCACTGATTCATCATGCAAGATTTTCAAGTTCTGCCCACCAGGCTCAACTCAGAATTACATTCTTATCTTCACATTACTTCATCCACAAAACAGAAAGCATCAACTGCTCATTAAAATAAGGCAGAGAAGATACCCTCAAGAGTTCTACTCTTGCATTACAAGCCACAACCCTTTCCCAGAGTTGAGAGCAAATTAAAAGGTGCGGGGGGGGGGGGAGACTGCAGGGGAGAGTATTATGTCTTGATTTGCATGTCCTATCAGCATATTCAAATACAAGTCTTTCTGCATTATGAAAGAAGGCAAAGGGGTGGGGAAAATGCTGTGGTTCCAAGCCCCAAGAAGTCTGGTTCAGAATTTGTACCCAACCCACATGATGCAGATACAAACCAGACCTATTAAGCTTTCTTCATCTGCTGGGGGTGGGTGGGGTGGGGAGTGTAAAATGGCAGTGATTGAAAAAGGCAGTGCAGAAAAAAGATAAAAGCCCCCTCCCCCATCTTTTCCAGACACTCAGTCCCTCCCAACAGCAGACTCCTGAACGCAATGTTTCCTCATCTTGAAAGACGTTCCTGCTTTCCTCTTAGGACGTCCCTCTTTCCTTCAAGCCCCAAGACTGGGCGAGCACCCCACCTCCAAAGGATCCCATTCCCTCCCCTTGTCCTTCCCCAGCTCCTCTTGCTGCCCCTTCCTGGTGTAAGGAAGCCTCCCTCACTTGAAGAGCGGCCTATGCATTCCCTCCCCCTTCCCCACCTTTATAACATTTAAGAAAGAACATAATTATCACAGACTCCCAAGATCCACAGGGCTCTTGCACTCTCACAGCCAATACAACAGAATCTCCGATCACCTTGAAGGGAAAAGAGGGCTGGTTGAGGGCAAGGGCGGGAGGAAAAGAAGTCCTCAGAAAGTGCTCCTCTTGAGGCTTCCTCATGAGGGCGCTGCGGAGCAGCAGTCTTTCTACTCCCCTCTCCCACAGAGGGCGCCAGTACACATGTAAAATCTGAAGCTGGTAGATGGGAGTGGAAGGGCTGTGCACAATTACTGATGATGACGATGATGATGATGATGATGATGATGATAATAATAATAATATAATGAAAAAGAAAATAAGGTAAAATAGGGAGCACAAGGAAGGATTATCTTCGGCAGCAACTTGCGGCAGCTTCACTGGTGGAAGTAGAGAATATATATCTATATACAGGCAAAGAAAGAGACCAAGGATGGTGGTCTTGTGACCTGAACCTTAGGCTCTCCTTGCCACACCCTATATAAGGGGAAGGGCTATCAAGTCTGTAACTTGCTAGGTGATCAAATCCCAGTTAAAATCATCAGAAATTTCCTCACTGGCACCTGGAGGCGGCCGTGGAACCAGATGGTGACCTGAATAGATTGAAAAAACAGGAAACTTTTAAAAAAAAAAAAACGAATTCTTGACAGTAAACAACTGTATACTATTAAATGTTCTTTTTCTCAAAACTGAATGACCAGAATCCTATCAGTAAATGCACAGCATTGGTTCTGTTGCCTCAACACGATTGCATTTCACTCTACTGTATACTACAAGTGTTTTCATTCAAGATGGTTTGGAAATTCTTTAGCACATTTAAAAGACCTGATGGCTGAGAGCCTGTTCAAATTATAGAGCAATGATAATAGAAATACAGTAGCACCCCCGTATCTGGTCATTCACCATCCGCTGATTCAGTTATCCGCAGATGGCGATCAGCAGCGCAAGGGGCCGGGCCAGTGGTGGTGGTGCCAGAGGAAGTGGCCGCGCGGCCCAGAAGGCTCCGTTTGCTCGCCCGCCCGCAGGAGAGGCGCAGAGGAAGCGGCCACGCAGCCTAGAAGATCCCACTCACCCGCCTGCAGGAGAGGCGCGGGTGGTGGTGGAGGAGGCACTCGCGCAGCCCAGAAGAATGCTGTTTAAGACAGCAGTGGAGGAGGAGGAGGTACCGTGGGGCTTGGGAGAGCCCGCCCGCCCGCAAGGTCAGCAGAGGTCCTGGAGGGTTCCCTATGGTGCTGGTTTTACCCCAGAACCCTCGGATAAGAGCGTTTGCTCTTATCCGCGGATTTCATTATCCACGCGGGGCAGGAACCAATCCCCCGCGGATACGGGGTCCTACTGTAAACGCCATTTAAGTGAAGATGTTCTTGGCTATATGGATCTCAAGAGGAGCTATACCATAGATCAAAATGCATAATGACTGGGAATGATGACAACTGTAATCCATCAATCTAAAGAGAGCCAAATTAGTGGAAACCTGCATAGATACAGGTGAAGTGCAGATATGCAGAGAGCCAAGAAAAGCAAAATTCCTCACCAACAAAATGGAATTTTGTTTCCAAGGTCAGACAAATTAGTTAAAGTAAAATGTTCTGCTTATATATCACCCAGTAGCACTTCAAGCACTCTCTGGTTGGTTTACAATTTAATTATGCAGACTACACACTGCTCCCCTCCCTAGCAAGCTGGGTACTCATTTTACCAACCTTGGAAAATAGAAGGCTGAGTGAACCATGAGCCAGCTACATGGGATTGAGCCCGGGTCGTGAGCAGTTTTTTAGCTGCAGTACAGTATGACCCCCAAATCCGCTGATTCACCAACCGCTGATTCAGTTATCAGTAGTTGGTGATCAGTGCCGGGGGAGGGGGGGTGAGCAAGGGGAAAAAATTAAAAATAAAACTGTACCACCGCTGCCACGGGCCAGCCAGGCACTCTCTGGGGGACTGGGCTGGGGACTCACCCAGCTGGCCAACCGGCCTTTGAACTTTCCTGTGATATACCAGGCGGCGTTAAGTTTTGAACTTCCCGCTCAAACTTCCAATCTGCCACCCAGGACCTGAGCAGGAAATTCAAAGGCCGGTTGGCTGGGCGGATCTTTAAAGTCCCCACCTCACCCCTCTGGAGGCTGCCTGACTGGCAGCGTAAGCAGCGGCGGCAGGGGAAAAAACCTTACTGCCACCACAGCAGTACGCAGCGGCGGTGGCAGCAAGAAGAAGGGCAGCAGGCAGTGGGGTGGCAGGTTTTTTTTATTTTATTTCCACCCTCCTTGCTGCTACTGCTGCCGCCACAAGCTACCTAGTCACCCTCCACCCCTTCGGAGGGTGCCTGGCTGGCCTGTGGCGGTGGCAGTAGTGGCAGGGAGGCAATAAATATTTTTTTTAAATTGAAGTGGTGATTAGCATGAACGAACTCTGTTCTCATGGGCTGCTCAGAGTCGAGGCTGGTGGGACTCAGGGTGAAATAAAAGCTTTCACATTCTATTATCCTTTTTTCATGTTTGTTTTACAGAGGAACCATATCACAGTGTTGCTAGCCTACTGCTTTGTATGGTTTTCTGTGCAACACTTTCTCTCTTCTCAGACCTAACCATTCAGAATCCAGTGTCAGCTTAAGGGCTAATTTATTATGGTGCAAGATTTCTGTATGATTTATAATACTGTCTTACCTGGACGATTATACCCTGGTGAATCCTGGGTGGATATCTGGTACATTGGAGATGGCCCAGAATAGAGATGTGGAGGTTGTGGCTGGCCATAAGAATTCACTAGTAGACAAAAGGGGAAAAGAATAGTTAAAATGACCTGCTTGTAGGCTCAAAAGGAAGAGATTAAGACAGGCACCAGTGGCATCTTTAAACCTACACCAGTTTTCTATAGATTTAGCATAGTCTTGAAACCAGATAATGAAAGTATGATTTCTGTAAGTTGCAGTATTCTACCCAGTTGCTTTCCTTAGACACTCAAGACATTCATAAGAACATAAGAACATAAGAAGAGCCATGCTGGATCAGGCCAAAGGCCCATCTAGTCCAGCTTCCTGTATCTCACAGCGGCTCCACCAGATGCGTTTGGGAGCGCATGAGACTAGATATCTGTCTCCTGATACCACTCCCCTGCATCTGGCCCTTGAAGGACCCTGGTTTAAAGCCTGGAGATTACACATCTCCATCATGGTTTGTAACCTGTGATGGACTTTTCCTCCAGGAATCTGTCCAATCCCCTTTTGAAGGCATCCAGGCCAGATGCCATCACCACATCCTGTGGCAGGGAGTTCCATAGACTTACATTTTGCCAACATACCTACCTTTGTAATCAATATTACATGTCAGCACTACCGACTAAAAAGCTGTATAAATTGTCTTGCTTATCTCTTAACATTTCTCTTTCTTGTTTTTCTAATCTTTCAAACATATATTGAGCTAAGCTTCAAAGTGGATCAACATAAATATTTTGATGTGTGGCCTAGTGCCACACATCAGTGCAAGGCTTTCCCCTCATTATTTTGGCCACATCAATACTCTGAAACACACACAAAAAACATTAATTAAGAGTATTCTAATTTATAATGAATTCCTAATCTGTTTACCTGGGATGTGCCAGAATCCTACTGGTGTTCACACAAGGTTTGAATAACTTCCCACAGCTAAAAAAGAAAGGGCCATTGTGTATCTTGGTTGTATTCCTGGTCTGAACTGCATAACTGGGCCATGTCCCTACACCTCATCAATTAGCTACCATCAATTTGCAAATAATCAGTAGGATTACAGTCATTATATCTTAAAAGGAAAAACAGGGGCCATTTACATACTGTATCTGTAGGACTCATGGGTATGCCTAATGTGGTGTAGTGCCGGGGTATCTGTTAGTAACTGGGGTGCACTCCCACCTCAGCGGCTAGCAGGCTTCCTTGTGAGCAGCTTGCCTCACAAAGCATGCACACTCTCCCCCCCTCCCCTCCCTGAGCAGGGTTCTTGCCCCATGCACCCAAAACAAAAATAGTAATGGCAGAACCCGCTGTTGTGTGTGTGCGTACATCTGTTGCAGCTGGTGTCGTGGAAAGACGAGCAGGCTAGGAGTCTTAAGAGACCTAGATTCAAATGCCCACTTGGCCATGAAAACTCACTGGGTAAGGGGAACTAGTGGGACATCTCAATGCCTGCCTAGACAAGTGAAACTGGAGCTATGCAGAATACACAATCTAATATCAGAGATAGTAAGTGAATAATGGAAGAATTTACATTATGCAATCTCACTCTGGAAGTTATAGAACTGGGGGACCTCAAAGACCTTTGATAAACTTGAATAAGAAAATGACTCTGAACAAATTCCATGAAGTCCTCTGGTCCTTTCTACTAATGATCACATAACCTTGCTTCATATCTCTGTGATTTTCCTTATAAATTATTCTGCATGGCAGTTTGAACAGATAATGCACAAAATACTTTAAGTGGCACTCAGCCTCCTGGTTATTTTTCCTTTTCATGCTATATAGAATAACAGGAAAGGAAAGACAAAGATTGACTCATAAAGTGAAGTCTCTGGCTTTCCTTTTGAAACATAAGGAAACTGTAGTCTCTGTAGATAATCAATAATCATTCTTAGCACACTTGCCTGAACAAACCTAATCTTAGATGTCACAATGTTCTCGTGGTACAGTAGTAGTGGAACTTGTTACTATACACCCTATGGGTCCTCCTAACTTCCGTGTGTTCAGGCCACATGTACCATTTGGACACTAAGCATGTCCAACTTTTTTGAAGATGATAACAGTCTTTGAGCACTTACCTATTCCCCTCTCCTCTTTCTAACAATTTACACAGGGATCAGCAAAAAGGGGGCAACTAAGATGAACTTTCATGCACAGAGACTGGATGCAACAATCATACAAGATTAAAGAAGATTTATCCAAAGGCCGAACCTGAGAAGGGCTTAGCCCCACCCTGACAATGATGCCACCGAACAGGATGTGGCTGTCCTTTTTTGACTCTGACTGACTGACCCGCTCTCTTGGCAGGACCCCCCGCCCGGAATGCTCTCCTCTCAGTACCTTGGTTCAGGGGTTGTTCTTGCTTGCCACTATTTATAGCACAGGACTCAGGGATGCGGGGAGGCTGCTGGGGGCCACCGAGGTGAGGGAGCTGACCAGTCTGAGTGAGAAAATGATTGAGGGAGTCACAGAGGTTGGCAATGTGATGCTGATCTAGAGTCCAGTTCTTACGCTCGGCTTGACGCAGACTCTCCATCAACTCTGCGGGGGGGGGAGGGGGCAGAGAAAGAAAGAGGTAAGAAATTAAATATCACTGCCCTCTACTCTTTCCAAAGGGGACAGCTAGAGTCCCTCTCTCTACACTTCTGTTCTACCAGAGTAAAGGATTCAGGGAAGTAGCATAAGACAACTCACCTGAGAATTGGGAGTGTTCAATGCTAGACCAGTTGAGCCGGTTCACCATCTTAAAACTTTCTTTTAAGGAATCAATGTTGGAGCACCAATCAGGGGGAAATGCTGGAAAATGGGGGAAACAGTCAAACAAGGTAAATCCTTACCCTTCCATTCCTAATGAAAGGTAAAACAGAAATGAAATAGATAATGTGTCAGACTAGGATTCAGGAAACCTGAGTTCAAATCCCTTCTTAGTTATGGAAACTCACTGGGGGATGGCAATGAGCATCTCACAAACCTCAGAAACTATATTAGGGTTGCTATAAGTTGGATGTGACTTGAAAGCATAGAACAGAAACAACCATCCCCCCACACACACACAAACCACCATCTTACATCTAAAGATGGGCATGTTTGTTATACTTCTTAACAACCTCCTAAATTAAAGAACAAAATGGAAGAGCAAGTCTCCTCAAGATAGCTTGCCTGTTCACTGTGCTGCCCAGCCACTTCTTCCCTTATTTTATTTGTCCCTTCTTTCCCACTGGGTCAGGGGATCTGCTCCAGTTGGGTCTAGCAACAGGAATACTAGCCAAAAATACTTCACAGTTGTGGTGGTGGTGGTAGTGGTGGAGGTGATGATGATATAACTGTCCTTTCAAAGATATCCAAATTGGTTTTAGGGGATATCACTCTATAAATGGATCACCACTGTTGAAATCTTTCCTTCCTTCCTTGAGGAAACATCATCTCTGGCAGAAATGGTATCTGAAGAAAGGAAATGGCTAATGAACTTCAGGTCCAGAAGTCTGGTATGGGAGGAGGTGCTCTTTTCCGTACTTGAGCCACAACTGCTTAGGACCTTAAAAGCAGCAGGCCATGAAATGACAGAAGAGACTAGGCAGCCAGTGAAGTTCTTTTAAGACTGGCAAGATCTGATCCATGCAAGCAATTCAGATCACAACTGACTGCTACTTTCTGCACTAACAAAAGTTTCTGAGCTGTTTATATAGAGGCAACCCTATAAAAACTACATCACAAGAATTCAGACAGATATATGCCTGCCTAGATTCTCAAACCTCAAAGAGACTTATCTTCTGGGACAAGAGAAAAACACCCAACACTCTCCAGTATTTCTTTTTAGTGGATGGCTAGTAGGTGATGTCTAACATTTCCTACACAGCCTATTTTGGGAGCCTGAGGACAGAGTAAAATGCATTATCAACAGATATTACTATAGGTAAGAATGTACTGTATATTCCACATCAAGAAAGCCTACAGGCCAGTCCTACAGAGAAGGAGCCCTGAAACACTCAATTCATTATGAAAAGGGTAGTGTGGGAAACCAAAAATGCTTTAGCAAATACCCTGTTTTTCTGGAAGATGTATCTGCAGGAGATGCATTTGGTACTTTCATGCATATACATTTTAAGTTGCCTTTCATAATTTGTCCAACTCACCCAAAGCCAACAGCAGAAATAACAAATGAAAAGCCCTATCCTTAATTCAATTAATTCCTGTCATTATTTTTCTACCCTGTAACTCACCAAAGCTAGCATTATTGATTGAAGCCTGTGATTGTTGTTGTTGTTGCTGCTGCTGCTGCTGCTGGGGGTGGGAGTGTGGGTGGTGTGGCTGATGCTGGTGATATCCTCCGTGGTGCATTGGGGAGGGGTGAATGGACATCCCAGGTGGAGGACCATAGCTGTCTCCTCCTTGCTGCTTGCCACCCTGGGATGGACAGCCTTCCGAGGTTGGAGTGTGGAGTGGAGGGGGTGGCGCTCCCACTGAGGAAGGCACCTGCTGCTGCTGCTGGTGGTGGTACATGTAGTAATTGTGGTTGGAGGGCTGCATTTCACCCAGCAGGGAAGAGAAATCTGAGGAAAGGATTAAGAAGAAGATGTTAAAATATGAAAACTTGTGCACCGAGCAGTTCTGTTTTCTCTTTCTAAACTGAGCCTTGCAGTTCTGACTATTGTGAACTGACCTTTAGTATCCTCTGCAGTCCCAATTATTAAACATGCAAAGGTTATCAAAGCAACAATACTACTAATACCATTTCTCTGCTGCCAACCAAAAATTGGGTCAACAAATTCACTTCTCTGTGAAAAGGGAAAGGTCTGGAGGGAAAGGGAATCTTTAAGAGATGGTGCCCTCCAGTGGTAGGGATTGAATAACACATTCAGGGATAAGTGTTTGCCTGCAACCTATTTCTAGCACATTTCTTAATCGTTTTGTACTGCTATAATTCAAACCCAATGGTCCTGCAAAAATCTCGTAAGCATCAAGTTGCAGAATATAGTAGCACTCCTACATATTCTTATGTGCTCCAACTTATGGCAACACCACAAAGCCTCCAGAGTTCATTCATATTTGATTTTATGGTCTTTACGGCAGTCCAGAATATGACAAAACTTTCCTCCAGCACCATGTTTCATATGAATCAAATTTCTTCCCCTGTTAAGGGGGTCTTTGCTTTCATAGGTGGTGACTGGGAAGACAAGAGTGTATGTCATCTTGGACTTGGTCTCAGGGGCACATCCTTACACGAGGATCTTCTCTAACTCATTGCTGCTCTTCTAAGTCTCAGGTTTTTTTTTCTGATTTCTTGGCTGCAGTCTCCAAATGGATTGATGACTGAACCAGGGTATACAAAATCTTTCGCTATTTCACTATTCCAATTTATTCATTGCCAATGCTAAAGTTGCATAGTTCGCTTAGTCATGGACTTTGGTCTTCTTAAATGTTTAATTGCAATCCTGCTTTGGCCGTTTCTTCTTTCACTTGGAGTTGATTCAGTTCATAAATATTTCTGCCAGTATGATGGTGTCATTTGCACATCTTAAATTATTGATGCGTCTTTCATCAATTTTCACTCCTCCATCATGTGAATTCAGTCTGGCTTTCCACATATGTTCTATACATAGACTGAAAAGTAAGTGAATAAAATGCACCCTTGTCTGACAGTGTAGCCTACAGAAAACCATTCTGTCTCTCTATATCTGTCATAATGGTAGCAGTTTGTCCACAACAGGGATCAGAACAATCAAGTGCTGAGATACACTAATTTCTTTCAGAACAACCCATAATTGTTCATAATCCACACAATCAAAGGCTTTGGCTGTAGTCTATAGGCTGAAACACTTTGGTTCTTTTGAAACTCCAGTGGCCAACAGATATTTGCCATATGATCTCAAGTGCCTCTTCTTTTTCAGAATCCATTTTGAACATCAAGCATTTCTCACTCCATAAAAGGTAAAGGCATTTGTTGCAAACACATTGAACATCAACTTGCTTGCATGGGAAATTAAAGCAATGGCTGTACAGTTACTGCACCTTGGCATCTCCATTCTTGAAGACCAGAATGTATATTGAATACTGCAAGATTGTTTACTTTTCCATATTTACTGGAACATTCTTGTTAGGATTTTGACAGATTCAGTCTCTGTGGCTTGAAAACATTCTATTGGTCTTCCAACATCCACTCCTCTAAGCACTCCTATAAAACACTATTTAAATAATTGTCAATGCACAAAACAGGATGCTGGGACATTGAGCCAAGATTCCAGAATCCAAGGCTCAAGAACCTGCCAAGAATTCTGCTGTATCTATGAGGCCTCTGTGTTACTGCATGCCCTCTAAAGCAAGCTCAGTTCTCTTTGGTTCAAAGTGAAAAGCAGGTACAAATTTCTCTCTTTACTCTATCCTTCCTGACCAAACTCGATGCAGCACTCCCTACCAAAATACAGGACTTCCACAATGCTTCATGCTCCAAAGGAGCTGGAAAAAACTAAGACACATGACCTCATAGACCACAGGCTAGCCATCACGATCACAGAAACTAAGAAATACAATATTTGTCTAGGGTGCAAAAAAAAAATATCTATGGATGGTTTTGGATTATGCTGGACATTGTTACTCACCATGCTGTGAGGAAGACGACTTCTCAAGCATAGATTTATAGAGATTTCGGAAGGACCAGCTCAGGTCTTGGAAGTTGATCTCAGAGTAGGAGAATTTCAAATCGTTGCTGGTGCTGTAGTGTGGAGGTGGCACATCTGTCCCTTCACGGCCCTGTCCACCTGCCACTGTAGCTGCCACATCGGCAGGCCCTGTATTCTGCTGAGGACAGAAAACAATGTCAAATAAAATTCACTGGTCCAGATCTTTTGACACCAAGAGTATTTTTAATACAGTTTCCTACCTTCACAATTACTAGCCCATACTCAAGGCATTTTGATTGTATCACACTCATCCAACCTTCACCTCAACTTTTCTTCTGTGCCATACCCCACAATGTTTTTCCTCTTCCTAAATCTATCTCACTGGTCTTCTCCCTTTAGTCTCTTCTCACTCTTGGCCACTGATATCTCTCATGCCAACCCCCTTTCCACACACCTGACTGTAGCTGCCAATAGGTGGTGTGCTTTGCAATGACAGCTGCTGGGTAGATTCAGGTGACAGCGATGTCTCTGCGCCAACAGATACAGGGCCCCGGGGGCTTTTGCTTGCCTCCTGGTCTGGAGAATCTTGTGAAAGCTGATGGAAAAGGAAGGAATATGGATAAGAAATGGAGAGAGATATAACACTGCACAGAAGCTGGCATAATATGCAACACAAAAGGCAGGATCAAATACAGGACTGAAAGGGATAATCCCCTGTCTCATTATATGCTAGAAGATAAAGAAGGAAATTCAATGGTCAAACACCAGCTCATTTCCAATGAGCTCATTTATACCTATCCTCAAAATGTGAGAAAACATTTTTGCAGGATATATAGGTGTATGCTGAAAAACTCTTTGCACCTTTTAAATATATTATTTGTTTTGTTTTGCAAAATACAGCATAAATACAGATGGATTATGATTATTTACAGTATGATTGTACATTTTGTAGAAGACTCTGATCTTCATAAAGCAGTGTTGGCGAACCTATGGCACGGGTGCCAAAGGTGGCACTCAGAGCCCTTTCTATGGGCACCCGACATTTCCTCTTCACTAGCCACCTGTATTCAGGTTAAATTGCTGTATTGGCACTTTGCAAAAAATTAGTGGGTTTTGAATCACAGTTTGGGCACTCGGTCTCTAAAAGGTTCGCCACCACTGTCATATAGTCACTGCATTTAATGTATGTCTTTTGGAGCATAAATAAATGCAAAGAATTTTCAACCTATCCTCCTATAACAAGTGGTGGCATATCCATCATATCTGGGTCTACCTTTATAAGGCACTATTCTTCATCTTAGGAGGGAAGAAAGAGTAATTCTTTTTTCTACAGTTATTATACACACACACACACACACACACACACACACACACACACACACACCAAAAAATGATTTTTAAACATCTCCTGACTGATTAATCTGTGCTAGGTTTTCTCTAAGAAGATAAAATGATTACCCTATACAGTTAATCAACTTACAGCATAATCGTATGTATATACAGAAGCTACTTCTACTCCCCAGAGGCTCCTCCAAAACAAGGGTGCACAGAACTGCAGCCTAAATATTTAATCATGGCTTTGAATAAGAATAACACTTGGGCATATCCAAACGATTTAAATGATACTGACTATTCTTGTAATAGTTACTACTGTTGTAAGTGTAAGGAAATAATCTTCTGTCCCATTGGTGAATTAGGAAATATGTAGGCAAAGTTAATTGTTAAAAAGGAAATTTTAAGTACTCTTCTCCATTAAACAATGCTGGGATGAAAGGCATTGGACTCCTGTGTAGTTCAAAATCTGTGTTTAACTCCTATACCTCCCTCAAGCAACTAAAAAACATAAACATCTGGTTCATTTTCTGTCTCTGTCTCTCTCACGCACAGACGTAGACACACACATGCAATGAGCCTTTAAAAATGAATCAAACTGAATTCTTTAATTGAATTAAATTTGTTAAGCTTTAAAGATTCTTGTAACACCCCGATCTAGAGCCTGAAAAACAGATGTTGTGTTTGGAGGCAAGGACACCATTTTGATGCTTCCGTATTGAACTCATGTGGTTCTGGGTGGCCTGGAGCACAGTGTTTCTAAAATACTTATTTACTGAATATTTATTTATTTACCGAGGTATTGATTGATACAAAATTAATCCGTATATACTCAAAACATGTTGCTCAGATATGTGCAATTCAAGGGAAAGTGTAATACACAAATTGGCACAATTTATTATTTATTCCAGTGTCTTTTCAAAATTACTTCTTGTTCTGCTAATCATGGAAGGCGCACAGAGCAGTGAAGCTCTTCATTTCTTTGGCATGTAGAAGTATTTTGGAAGTACCTCTCTGTCTTCTGTAGATTTCAGATGGTCAAGTACTGCTCATAACCAGAGCCAGAAAGGGCAGAAGCACACTCTTTCAAAATACACATGCACACACAAAAATGGCACTGCCATCTGAATTCAGTGTTTTCTCTGTGCCCTACAGCAAGCATGGCATAACTAGGGCCTTTTTTTAAAAAAAAACTGATTGTCTCTTGTTTCACAAATAATTTGGACCCTGAGAAAGGGTTTGGGTGAGTCACACTCACATCATCATCTGGTGGATGCCGCCTCTTCCGGGAGATGTCAGGACATGTATCTATCGTCCAATAAGACCCCTGGAAGAAACAACATGTCCTGGTTGGTGAAAGCAGTATAAAACAAACTCCTGATACCAGTATCAGAAATCACAGAAGTGCAATCTAGAATGTGACAGAGTCTGGTAATTGTCAGAGTTATCACATGAGGTACAGTGAAACAGTGGCTTCTTGCAACATCTTCATTTTTCTTTTTTAAAAAAATCTCATTATCCTAGTTATCTTTGTGTCTCCAATATACTTAGGAACAACAGGTTAGGCAAGAACGGAGATTCTGATGTCAAATAATTTTAAAAAAATGACCTTCCAAGAACCTATTAAAATCTCAAGCTATGTGACTCATCCCCTGCCTAAACTGGAGGATAATTCTAGTGTCCTCAGCATACACATAAGCTGTTTTTTTCTGAATACTTTTATTCCATCTGTTTATAGTATTTTCTTTTATCTTATTTTCAAAAAGTGAAGTCTGAAGGACTCAATATTAACAGAAAATCCCTGAACAGGAAACTTGGCTGGATTTCTCACCTTTCCAGGATCATCCCGAGGACGAGGCACTTTTCGAAAGCATTTATTCAGGGAGAGATTGTGCCGAATGGAGTTCTAGAAAAATAACAAATCACATTTAATTCACAGTAAGGCTTTGTAATTTCACTACTGCCGATTAACAGAGTTTCCAGATATGAACTCAAAAAGACATGCCAGAGGAAGGAACAGAAGCAGATGTCCTGGATAAAAAGGACATGCAGACATGAAGGTGATGCAGCTCCCCAGAAACTGGTTCCACAGGCTGCACCTTATAGCTATTCTGCAACACAGCAGATCAACATTCTGTAAGGCTATGGGGAATATCCTAAACAAAAGTTGTAACTCTAAAATTGGACCTTGAAGTAGCATCAAATCTACCACAGATGTAGCAGACAGTCTGCTTTTGCACTGTGAAAATCTGGGGATATTTGGGCAAATGATGTACAAGTTATTATTTTTTAAAAGTACAGTATAATGTTTTATCCTCCCTCACAGACACCGGCTACCTTTTCTGTCTGCAGATTTAAAACAGATAAAATGCACCGAAAGGACTAAACTTGCATGAAAGAGAATGGTTAATCCCAGCCCCCCTCCCCCGTTATTTGGAATTAATCAAGGCTTAGGGGATGTAATACTGATTTTGAAAATAAACTTTTCAGGGGGAAAACCTCTGGTTTTCTGTGCAACCCAAATCTTCTAGACATTAACACTGTTGCAAAGTCAAGGGGTGGGGGGAGATGTGAACTTGTTAACCCTGCCAGTCAGGATCAAATTAAAGAACACTCAGGAGGAGGTAAACATTTTAACTCCTTCCTGGCCAAGAAAATATTAAAAAGAGTTTCTATTTTGTGTGTAAACACATTTTAAAAGATATTTTAAATATCAGAGAGTAAGTATTTGGAAGCTCACTCATTTAAGCTGTGAAATTATTCTTTTTTGCTTTAGAATCATAGTTGGAAGAGACCTCAAGGTCCATCTAGTCAAACCCCCTGCCATGCAGGAACCCCATCACAATATTTTCGACAGATGGCCATCCAGCCTCTGCTTAAAAACCTCCAAAGAAGGAGACTCCACCACCCTCTGTGGCAGCATATTCCACTGCCAGACAGCTCTAACTGTCATGAAGTTCTTCCTGATGTTCAAATGGAATCTCTTTTCCTGTAGTTTGAAACCATTGCCCTGAGTCCTAGTCTCTGAAGCCATGGAAAACAAGCTAGCCCCCTCTTCGATATGACATCCTTTCAAATATTTAAACATGGCTTTAATATCCTCTCTCAACCTTCTCTTTGTAAAACTAAGCATTCCCTAAGCCGCTCCTCATAAGACATATGTTCCAGACCTTTAACCAAGCTTTGGGATAGTCTTACAAACCTGTGGTGCATATTCCACCCATCTTATCGTCATACTATTGTTTGCTAATTAAGGAGAAAAAGACTCCAAAGATGATATACCATGAAGTGACTTCTGACCTGTAGTGACTAAATGTTACTGACTTCCAAAATGTCCCATCATTAACAGCTCTGCTTAGATTTTACAAAGCAACATCTCACGTTAGGCTGTTCTCTCTTCCTCTTGCTCCCTTTTCCTAGCAATCGTGTCTTTTCCAGTAAGTTTTGTTCAGATCATTGTAAACTAACAACTGTGACTTCTGTTAAGTCACCCCATCTCATATTACAGTGTTCTGCTTATATACTACCCCATAGCACTTCAAGAACTCTTTGGGCGATTTACAATTTAATTATGGAGGCTACAAATTAGGCCTTCATCCTTTCTTACTGTTTCACGTTATGTTTTCCAGCAATATAGTTTGGCCACTTTCATATTTCTGTTGTATGTACATGATAGGAAGAAGCCAAGCATACTCATTTTTGCTCTAGTAAGAGTTCAGGTTTGACTTGATTCAGCACCCACTGTTTTTTTATGGCTGTCTTTAGTAACTATACAAATAACATATTTCAAGTGGGTTGTTGGTAAAAGCTTGACTTTTACCAACACTTTGCTAACTCTAATCTCATCTTTTTATTATTACTTTAAAAAGCAAAGGGCTTTTGGAACACATGCATCCATATCCGTAGGGGGTTGGGTCCAATAAAGCTTTTCTTCCTTGGCTTGCCTAACTGAAGTGAAGGGTTTGGACATTGGAGCACTGCTTTCTCATCTGCATTCTCTGGAGCAAAGCATGGAAACACTCATTTACTCAAGAGGTTAAAGGGTGTGTGTATGTTTCTCCACTGTAACATGTACCTACTCACACCTTGACTTCATTAAGTCCAAAACAGCCCTTCAAACTACTGTGGCACAGAACAGTTGCAGCCACATCAAAGCTATTCTTGATTATATTTTCTCCCAAGAATCATAGTAGAGATCATGTACTCGCCTTCTGGAATCGTCTAGCTGTGGGTAATTTTACATGAGTGAAGTTTCTGTTGGAGTTTATGTGTAGTGTGTAGTGTGTGTGTGTGTGTGTGTGTGTGTGTGTGTGTGTGTGTATCTATCTATCTATCTATATATATCTATATATCTATATATATCTATATCTATGCATGTTAGTATGTTGTGTCTTCAGGCTTTAAAAGGGAGTCTTTCTTCTTGAAGCAAAGTGTGATCTCAGTTGTCCTTCTATAAATACTGTGTGTGTTTGTTGTGTGTTGCTGATTGCAGGTTCCTTTGTTCCTTTGTTCTTTTGTGTGTGTGGCTGTCTTACATCAAAGGCACCACAGACAAAATCAGTTCTCCACAAACACAATATCAAGACAGCCTTTTGTAGCCAACATTTTAAGAAACCCCAAAGACAAGATTGAGCTAGAAAACCAAGGAGTCTATCCTCTTTTAAAAAGTCTTCAGCAACAACAGGTCATAATTTTTGAAAGAACCAAACTCAAAATAACACTTCAACAGTTAATAATCATGGAAGCCATTGAAATAGAGGAACACCCAAACAACATGAATAAATGTGATGACACCTCCCGCTTGCCTGACATCTGAAACTAGCCCTGGTCAACAGACGAGCCTCTGTCACAAAGACTGACACCAGGTCCAAAAGGACACAAGATGCCACCACCTTCCATCCACACCAAACACAAACCCAGACCCTTCCCACAGATGAAACGAAACCACCATCCAATAACAAAACCACGATACCATCTACTGCGGCACAGTCACCACATGGAATACACCCCCAAAAACATTGGGAGACCAAGACACTGCCCAAAATGAATTCAGACACAGGAACCAAAGCCCAGGATACTTACCAGCCATCTAACCCACCAGCATCTAAACAGCCATCTAAACAGCCACCAACAGTTAATCCCTTAACGATCAGCCACACAGCAGATCACAAAAGAACAAAGGAACAAAGGAACCTGCAATCAGCAACAAAGCAAGCAAACCACACACCCCAGCAGTATTTATAGAAGGACTTCAACTGAGATCACGCTTTGCTTCAAGAAGAAAGAAGCCAGAACACCAGCCTGAAGATGACGAGTGAGACCTCGTCGAAACGTCTCAACCAGATTTCTACACCAGAAGAAACCCGAATCCACCCTAACATGCATATATATAGATAGATAGATAGATAGATAGATAGATAGATAGATAGATAGATAGATAGATAGATAGATAGATAGATAGATAGATAGATAGATAGATAGATATATAAAACCTCCAGTTAATGAATGTGGGATATTGTGTTTTTCTATCTGTGATTCAAAAACAACAACAAGAAATAGCCTGATATTGCCACATAATATTGTGCCAACACTGCCAGCAGGAAAAAAAATTGCCATGCTATACAAAGGGCAGCCTGACACCAACGGTAGAGGTCAAGATGGTCTACTCAGCAAACCCTCTTCTGCCCACTGCCATTAACACATACCGAAAATAGCCCTGACAATTGTTTTATGCTTGGGTGAGAAGTGGTTAACTAATTTTAAAAGGAAAAGGAAAGGAAAAAGAGTATGCTTCTGGGATCTCTTTTGGCTTGGTGTTATAGTTCTATCCTGACTGCCAAGCTGCTGGTATTGGATCACTTATCAGAAGGTGATCATATATGAGCAAAAAGGACACAAGGAGACTCTGTTAAGGATGCAGAACTTCCACCTATGAATCCCTGATCTCAGGCTGTTGTTTGTCTTACATCAGGGTTGGCCACCCCAAAGTCCTGCTATATTTGCTTCATTGGGAGAAAATAGACTTTCCCTCCCAAAACATGACATGCACATTGTGTTAACAAATGAAATTGTCTTTCTAGGGGCTTCCAGGGCAATAAACAAAGAAATAAACAAACAAAACAAATATGAATATTGTCCACCCCAGCTTTAAACAACTGATTGCCCTCAGTTTTAGGATGAATTACTTCTGTTGCACAAAGCAGTAGCTAAAGCAAAGGCTAAACACACAACTTTACAGCTTGTATCTTGGAAAAACAGCATACAGGTACGTAATGTGGGAATGAATTTGGACAGCAAAATGCTCATATAAAAATGTTTCATCTCTCTCTCCATTTCCTGGTGCAACATATGTACACCAAAATGTAAACACATTCCTTGGGACAGAGAGCTATCTTCTTTCTCTGTTAGTCACTGAAGGAAGATGACCCATGATAGCATGATCAGCAGACCTCAGACCTAAGAGCGTTTTATCCTCCAAACTCTGGGAAGATGTTGGATGAGAAAATCTGACTGGTATAAAGCTAACCTCTGAGTTTCATGGAAAAACGTAGATCTGAACCTATGTCCCCCCCCCAGGGGGAAATGGTTGATACATTAAATCAAAAAGCCAAGGTAAGCTCTATCATACTGTGAAACAGGAACAAGTTCTCATTGATGAAGATCTGTTTCTCTACGCATGTTGACATCCTCACCTTCCACCCAATGCCGGCATTTTTGTAGTATGGAAAGTTGTCACAAATCCAACGATAGATCTCACTGAGGGTCATCTTCTTGGCAGGGGAAGAGTTGATGGCGTACGTGATCAGAGTGGCGTAGCTGTAGCGCGGCTTCCCATCCTGATGGACTGCAGCATCATCCTTGCTCAAGGTGGCATTGGGGTCCGTGGGTGAGCCTGGAGGACACTTCCGACCTGCTCCTGGAGGGCCTGATTGAGAAGCGCCTCCTAATTTCTCAATCGTGGCTCGAAGGGTGAGCTGTGGGAGCCAATCAATGGAGGTGAGGCTGCTTTCAAGATCAGAGGCCATGGTACTTGAGGCAGAGGAGCCTGTGGGGGAGAAAGGAACAGAGAGATGTGGGGCTGTTGAAATACGATTGGTCCAAGCAGTTTTTCTCTAAAGCAAATAAAAAGCTTGGTACGGCTAAAGGGACGTCTGCATTTCTAAAAACACCTACGACTAAATTTCACAACTGTTTCCAGAAATACTGTGACATTTGCTTGGAAGGGATGAGGGGAGGAAGCAGATAACCTGTGAGTTAGCACTGTCCTGTAAGCAACCATGAAAAGTAGTAGATTGTGTCCAATCAATATTAAAGAGAAGCTGTAAAAATGTTTTTTTCAAAGAGGTAGTCATGTTAGTTCGTTGCAGCAAAAGTCCTGTGGCAGCTTGACAACTAATAAACTTTACTGGCCTATGATGAAAATGTTCTTGCATTTGAAGGAGTGGGCTGCAATTCATAAAGCCTTGTGCCAAATAAAATGTGTCAGTCTTAAAGATGCCACAGGCCTTTTTTTCTTTTTACTATAGACAGGTAAGTGTGGAGTCCTCTCTTCCCTCTTTTATGCTACCAAGTATTACAGCAAACAAGAAGGCAAGTTGAATTGTGTATGCCCTAGTTACTCAACTGACTTTCTTAAAAGACTGAAATACTGTACCATCTCTGGGTGAAAGTTGTATATGAGCCCTAAGACTCCTCAACTTAGGCTGTTAACTAACGTTTTAAATTATTTAAATAAACAAGGAGAAAAATATCTATTTATATAAATCTTTTTTCCCACAGATATTTCACAAATATATATTACCTCATTCTTGCAACTAGACTTTACATCTATTTCTTATTCTGAATATATTCTGCAATATTTTCATAACTTCCTAGAGGGAATTTCTTTAAAATACACCCACACTGGATCTTTTCATTCACTATCCATGATAATTTGTGGGGTTACATATGAAAATACAGGAACCCATACATTTGATCATTTTGCCTTTACCTCTTTCAAGGGCTGCTACTTTTGGCTTCATTATGTCTAAACTCATCAGAACAGGGTTAAACAAAAATAAAATGTCCAAGACTGATGGGCCAAAGTAAAGTCTGATAGTTACTAAGAAGAATTAGAACAGTTTATTTCCCCAAGGTGAATTTAAATGACTAAAACTGGATGGCAGAGTGCAAACATACATACAGTATTCAGGATATGGTAGTAGTTCTTCATTTACACAAAAGGATTCTTTAGCTCAATCTGGTATTGATATCAATTCTTTTTAGAGATTAGAACTAACTTATCTATCTAGAGAATTAAGATTGACTATATTATTATTTAAAAGAAAGTTAGTAATCACAGTTTTTAAAATATAATTATAAAGTTTTCAACACTAATTTTTAATTTTTTAAGCCATCAATTTTTCCATTCTGGTTCAAATTTAAAAAAGAACATAAGATGCAGCGTGCATGTGATTATAGGAACACTAGTAGTAGTTCACTATCTGCTATAGCAATACGGTATATAATATTTATTTATTTATTATTTATTTTAGTGCTTATATACCGCCCATCTTCCAAGAGGAACTCCGGGCAGTGTACAACAAATAAAAATAAGAACAGTAACAATAGGTGCCAGGTAAAAGATCTTCCTGTTCCAGAAGTTTTTAAATCGATATAACATAGGTTGTGGATCCTGGTGGCAATTTTAGTGCACTGTATTTGTATTTAATTTTTTTATCTATTTTTATTGTTTATTGGTATTTTGGTGTATTGTTTTAAATTGTCCATTTTAACTGTAAGCAGCCAGGAGACTTTCGGGCAGTGGGCGGCGTAAAAGTTGTATAAATAAATAAATAAATAAAATAAAAATTAAGAATGTCAATCATCATCACTACCACCACCACCAGTCTCTCAGCGCGACTCAGGGAGGTGGGCACAAACGGACCCCTAGAAAGGGCGCCAGAGGAGAGGCGGGGAGCCCCGGCCATTCCCCCCACCCCACCCCACCCCCAACATCAAACGGTCCCCTCATGAGGTGAAGGGAGATCCGCCTCAGCCCCTTTCATCCCCAACCCGCGAGCCGCCCCGGCCGCCCAACAGAAAGCTCCCAAGTTCCACGCTCCGGCTCCGGGAACCATAAATATCTGAGAAAGCACTGCATAGGAACCCAATGACATTCTGTACTAAATTGTGAGCATAAATGAAATGAAATGAAAGAGAAGCATCGTACATAAACAGGGCTGTGGAGTCGGAGTCAGAGTCGAGGAGTTGGAGTCGGAGTAAATTTTGGGTACTTGGAGTCGGAGTCGGCAAACAATGCACCGACTCCTACTCCTACTCCTACTAAATTTAGATTGGAATTTTATAAAAAAAGCAAGTTTAAATGTCCCAATTCACAAAAAGTTATAATTAATGACTTCTCTAATCTAAGAATAAAGACCAATGCATGCAGTGCCTCACGTAACCGCAAAACGAACACATTAAGTGACCGTGAAGAAGCATGCTTTTCATGTGTTTCACTATATGGCACGCAACACACAATTAGGAGCGGCAATACTTATACTTTCCATAGTGTTGTGTTCTGCTGTTACGCAGCGCCCATGGGTCCTGTGGTAATGACATGTATGTTGGCTTTCTTTCCTTCAAGGAATGTATAAAATACATTCGCATATTAATACATAGGAATCGGAGTCGGGGAGTCAGAGTTGGAAGTACAAAAAAAGTAGGAGTCGGAGTCGGAACATTTACCTACCGACTCCACAGCCCTGTACATAAATTATATAGGTTTCTTAGCATGTACATGCTGCAATTCCCATGACTACAGTATACAGAAACAGAAGAGACACACATTCTGGCAATTTGCCATTAACCCTCTAACCTGTCCGGCCGAAGCACCTGTTAATAGCACTTCCATCTTGTCTGGATTGAGTTTCAATTTATTAACCCTCACCCAATCCATTATCTGGCCCAGACACAGAACCTGCCTCACCTGGATTGGTGGAAAATGAGAGGTAGAGCTGAGTATCGTCAGCATATTGCTGACTCCTCAGCCCAAACCTCTCCCAGCGGTTCCATGTAAATGTTAAACAGCATGGGAGACAGTATCGAGCCATGAGGAACCCTGTGACATAAACACCATGGGGCAGTGCAAGTGTCTCCCAGCACCACCTTCTGGACATGGTCAGACAGGAAGGATCGGAACCACAGCAAAGCGGCGCCTCCAGCCCCCAACTTGGCCAGCCTTTCCAGAAAGGCACCATGGTCAATGGTGTCGAAAGCTGCTGAGACGTCCAGGAGTATCATCAGGGTTGCACTCCCGGCAAAGGTCATCATACAGGGCGACCAAAGCAGTCACCATACCAAAATCTGGCTTGAAACGCAATTGAAATGGTTCTTGGAAATCGGTTTCATCCAGCAGCACCTGGAGTTGCCCGGCCACCACCTGCTCCAACACCTTGCCCAAACAAGGGAGGTTCGCTACTGGTTGGTAGTTAACCACCAGCCCTGGGTCCAGGTTAGGTTTTTTGAGGAGTGGTCTAATCACCACATCTTTCAAGGTGGTGGTGACCACTCCCTCTTTTAAAGAAGCATTAGAGACCTCCTGGACCCAGGTGCAAATGCCCCTGGCAGATCTTTTGATTAACCAAAAAGGGCAAGAGTTGAGTGGCGTGGTGGTAGCACGGACAGATCCAAGCACCCTGTCCACATCCTTGGGTTTCAATAACTGAAACTCATCCAATAACACTGGACCTAAGCACGACACACTGGACACATCCCTTGAGTCTGCACCAATAGTGGAGTCCAATTCACTGTGAATCTGAGCGATTTCCCCCTCAAAGTGAACAGCAAACTCACCACAATGGGCTGACGAGTGGTCCAGAACCCCCACCATATTTTTCGGTTGAAGAAGGACCAGCCGAAACAACTCTTGCCAGATGGCACTCTGAGGATGCAATACAGTTTGTGAAATATTGCCTTTTCACCAACTGTATGGCCACAGAATAGGCCTGATAATGGACTCTAAGCTGTGTTCGACCAGACTCACAGCATATTTTCTCCACTTGAGCTCCAGCCGTCTCCCCTCCTGCTTCATCGCCCGGAGCTCAGATGTATACCAAGGAGCCGTCTGGGCTCTGTGTAAAGGGAGAGGGTGCTTAGGTACAATCCTGTCAACTGCCCAGAACGTTTCCCTACTGCATAGGGTGACCTGAACTTCGACAGGAGCGCCGACCATATCAAACAGATAATCCCCCAGAGCTTTCAAGAAACCATCTGGATCCATTAGTCTCTGAGGGTGGATCATCTTAAAAGATCCCCCACCCTTGCAGAGGGTAGAAGAAGCTAATAGCCTAAACTTCACCAGAAAGTGGTCTGACCATTACAATGGGGTCAGAACCAACCCCTCCACATCCAAACGAACATCCTCCAATCCCATTGATAAGACCAGGTCTAGAGTATGGCCCTTCTCATGTGTCAGGCCGTTGACATATTAAGATAGCTCCATGGTTGCCATGGCGGCCATGAAGTCCTGAACAGCCCTGTCCAAGGCTGTCTTGGCATGGATGTTGAGGTCCCCCAGTACCAACAGTCTGGGGGGCGGTCCTCAATACCAGGTCCGAGACAACCTCCATCAGCTCAGGCAGGGAGACTGTTGGCAAGCAGGAGGCTGGGCGGTACACCAACAGAATCCCCAACCTTTCTCGTGAGCCCAACACACAATACAGGCCCTCCAGGCCTCCTCCCCAGGATACAGGAAGTCTGGTCAAGGAGATAGAATTCCTATAGACTATAGCAATTCTCCCTTCCCGACCCTCTGAGCAACACTGGTGCTGGACTGAGTACCCAGGTGGGCATAGCTGAGAGAGAGGAACACTCCCTCCTCTCCACCTAGGTCTCAGTAATTCATGCCAAGTCGGCACCCTCATTCAGAATGAGAACATGGATGAGGGCAGTCTTGTTTTGTATCGACCTGGCATTCAACAACAGGACCGTGTGGCTCGTGGGCTTGCTAATATAGTCACTTGATTCCTTCCAGCTAGGGGTGGAACCAGAAGAGGGGATAGATGTAAGGTATCTAACCTCTCTTCTCCTACGCGGGCACGTTCTACTCCTACCACCATACCTTCCCCTACCCAACAAAATTTCAATGGCTGCCCCCTCTGTTGTCCTCCCTGCTTCCTGTTCCCTCAGTTCCGTTGTGGGTCCTATCTCCTATACCTGATGGCAACAAACATCCACCCATCCACCCCAACCATCCCACCTCCCCTGACTCTGTGTTGGGTTTAGCAGGAGATAGAACTTCTATTCCACACACAAGCTGGACTAAAAACATGCATATCTTTATATGTAAATTAAATGCAGTACTAGGAGGTAGAGATGAAAACAGATGTTTAAAGTTTGTGTATTGCTCAATGTTTAAACTGGCCTTGCTTTGCAAATGCTACAAGCAATGCTTAGCAGTCATGCAAAGACAGAGCTCAACAAACACATTAGGCTGGTTGCTGGGAGTGGAGCTGAGAAAAAAAAAACAGAGCTGGGAAGGGGGATCATTAGTGATTATTATTCTGCTACTTCTTTATTCTAGTTGCAACAAGAACAGATCATGCTCTTGCAGCAGTAGGTCAAAATCCACTGCTTGAATATATTTTAATCACAATTTCCCCGACTTTTCCTTACTTCAGACCAATTTCCCTGACTTTCCCTGACCAATTTCCATTTCCCTGACTTTCCAGAAAGTGGTACCCCTACAGAAGTACAACAGTCTGAGGCAGGGAAGGCTGCTCTATGCAGGTAGCCACCTGCACTTTAAAACCCTGATTTTGGCGGCTCTAGCTCGTGTGTAGAGGCTACACAGACAAACCCACCTCCTCCTCTTCTGAAGACTGGCCAGAGACTGGCCAGAGACATTAAAGATAATAAAAAGGGTTTCTTTAGTTATGTCTGCAGGAAAAGGAAAAATAAGGAAATGATAGGCTCTCTGCATGGCAATAATAACCAGTTACTAACAGGAGACAAGGAAAAGGCAGAACTATTCAACACCTTCTTTGCCTCTGTTTTCTCCAAAAAGGAAGAAAGAGATCCACTGGGACAAAGACTAGATGAGGTAGGATGGGAATTACAACATAGAATAGGTAGAGAGCTGGTACAGGAACACCTGGAAACATTAAATGAATTTAAGTCTCCTGGGCCAGATGAATTACACCCAAGGATATTAAAAGAACTGGCGGAAGTAATTTCAGAACCATTGGCAATAATATTTGAGAAGTCCTGGAGAACAGGGGAAGTCCCCATGGACTGGAGGAGAGCTAATGTTGTCACCATCTTCAAAAAGGGAAAAAAAGAGGACCCAAATAATTACTGCCCAGTCAGCTTGACTTCAATTCCTGGAAAGATCCTAGAGAAGATTATTAAACAGGCAGTCTGCAAATATTTAACAAACAATGCTGTCATTACAAGAAGTCAACACGGGTTTCTTAAAAACAAGTCATGCCAGACTAATTTGATCTCTTTCTTTGATAGAATTACAGGCCTAGTGGATGAGGGAAATGCTGTGGATATTGTTTATCTGGACTTTAGTAAGGCCTTTGATAAGGTTCCCCATGGTATTCTTGCTAAGAAGTTAGTAGGAAGTGGGATAGATAGTGCTACTGTTAGGTGGATTTGTAATTGGTTGACTAATCGCACCCAAAGGGTGACCATAAATGGCCTCTCTTCAGCTTGGAGAGACGTGACCAGTGGGGTGCCCCAGGGTTCTGTTCTGGGTTCAGTGCTGTTCAATATCTTTATTAATGACTTGGAGGAAGGAATAGAGAGTATGCTAATTAAATTTGCAGATGACACCAAATTGGGAGGGGCTGCTAATTCCCTAGAGGATAGGATGAAAATCCAAAAAGACCGTGACAGACTTGAGTGCTGGGCCAAAGCTAACGAAATGGATTTCAACAGAGGGAAATGTAGGGTACTACATTTAGGTAAAAAAAAAGGATTGCACAAATATAAGATGGGGGATACTTGGCTGGAGGACAGTACCTGTGAAAGGGATCTGGGAGTTTTGGTGGACCACAAATTGAACATGAGTCAGCAGTGTGATGCGGCGGTCAGGAAAACCAATGAGATTCTTGGTTGTATCAACAGAACCATAGTGTCTAGATCAGGGGTCCTCAACCTAAGGTCCCAGGGCCGGATGCGGCCCCCCCAAGGTCCTGAATCCGGCCCCCGGGACCAATTGCAACCCCCCCACCTACCACCTACTTTGCGAGCAAGCCAGCCGCAGTTGCTTCTATTGCTGAGGCAGTTCAAAGTAGTGGGCTATGTCACTTCTCTCACTCCCCCCAACTACCGCCTAGATGATCAGCATGCTGGCTAGTGGGGCATTCAAAGTGGGAGGGCTACGGCAAGGTCCCCTGCTCCCCCCACCCACTGTGGTCCGGCCCCCAGTGGTGTCTGGGGGGTGGTGAACCGGCCCACTGTTTGAAAACTTTGAGGACCCCTGGTCTAGATCAAGGGAAGTGATAGTGCCACTCTATTCTGCTCTTGTCAGACCCCACCTGGAGTACTGTGTCCAGTTCAGTGCGCCTCAATTTAAACAGGATGTTGACAACCTCAAGCGGGTGCAGAGGAGGGCTACCAGGATGGTTGAGGGTTCTGGAGGAAATGTCTTATGAGGAACAGCTTAGGGAACTGAGAATGTTTAGCCTCTCTAAAAGAAGACTGAGAGGGGATATGATAGCTATGTTTAATTATTTGAAAGGATGTCATATTGAAGAGGGAACTGGTTTGTTTTCCATGGCTTCAGAGACTAGGACTCGGGGCAATGGTTTCAAACTACAGGAAAAGAGATTCCATTTGAACATTAGGAAGAACTTCATGACTGTTAGAGCTATTCAGCAGTGGACTATGCTGCCGCGGAGGGTGGTTGAGTCTCCTTCTTTGGAGGCTTTTAAGCAGAGGCTGGATGGCCATCTGTCGGAAATACTGTGATGGGGGTTCCTGCATGGCAGGGGGTTGGACTAGATGGCCCTTGAGGTCTCTTCCAACTCTATGATTCTATGATTCTATGTTACATTTCCATGATTAAAATGGTGGTGGAAGGAGTTGCCATGACTCAACTTCCAGATAAACTCACCTGGAAGACTGAGACTCTTCACAGACATACATGACAAATAAATGGTAAAAATATGGCTGTCAATTTCAAAATCATGTTCAGTCTGAGAAGGAGCATTTGTATCTCTCAGCCAACACTTGGGGTATCACCAAGATTTTCAGAATTTGCTTCTTCAAATGAGATCAAATGCAGCAGATCGCTTTCTGCTCGACCTAACTGGCTTTGACACAGAAACATATAGGTATAAAAAAAGCCATATATGGCCTTTAGATTCCACCCCCCCCCCACTTATCACAGCCTGAATCAGATTTTTGTCTGTCCTCTTCCCCCTCTCCACACTAATCATCTGAAACACTGACATTCACTAATGTATCCATCAGTAAATATCCAGTAATTTTCATCAGTAAATGTCCACTAATGACAACTAGAGGCCAGCAGATGGTATTCCTTTGGCTCCATTCTTCAAAATTTAAAGCAAAGATACTTTTTCATTAAGAAAATTTTGACAACATACACTATAATAAACATATTTCAACTGAAACATTAACATACATAGTTATATGTTATAAAACTAGAATTAATGCAAATGGAAAGAAAATAGCAAAACACTAATTCTGCAGAATAATGAGAATACAGCACCGTCTACAGAGACAAAATGGCATAGGGACACGCCTCATCTATAAAACCCAATAAAACATAGGGGAATTTAAACCTAGGTTAGAGAGGATGAAACATCAACATGGGGATCTTATTATCTGAGCAGGATAAAATAAAGAGAAGATGGAAACACTATATTGAAGAACTATATAAAAGAAATGTAAGGACGGCAGATTTCTTTGAAGAACAGTATAATGAGGAATGTGCAATTTTAGCAAGCATGGTGAAAACCACTCTTAGAATACTTGGAAGAAATAAATCACAAAGTTCAGATAGCCTACCGAAAGAACTATGACAAGCAACAGAGAAAAAAATCTATTAAGTATCTGGCAACAAATATGCAAAACCAAGTGATGGCTCACAGTCTGAAAATCAATGTATATTCTAACTACAAAAAAAGAGAGATTCCAAAATCAGCAGTAGTTATAGCATTAATTTCCATGCAAGCAAAGAGATACTCAATATACTGCAGAAATGCCTTTAACATTATATGGAGGAAGAGATGCCCTATGTTGAAGCTGGATTCAAAAAAAAAGGAAGAGGCACTACAGATCATATTGCAAATAGTCGTTGGCTGCTGAAGTGCTCAAAAGAATTTCAGAAAAAAATAACTATGTGGTTTATCCATGACAATGTGCCTTTCATTGAGTGGTTCATAAAGAACTAGACTTTTGTTCTAAAAGAAATTGGTGTGCAACAATATTTGATTGACAACAGTATGTAATCTATATAAAGTAATACCTTGGGTTACAAACATAATCCGTTCTAGAAACATGCTTGTAAACCAAAACACTCTTTCTATCAAAGCAATTCCTCATAATAAGGGAAACTCAAATGATTCATTCTGGGGCCTCATACACTATATACTGTACACACAAAATGCCAAAACTCGCAAAAGTTGGCTAGAAGTTGATGTCCACACCATGCTTTAGGGATCTGGCTGCAGAATCTGCTCTACTTGGGATGAACAACGGGATTTCACTCTATGTTTTTAATGTGACAATAATAAAATGCAATTTCTAGCCCTCTACATGCTTGCCTACCAGCCTCATAACTAGAAATGGTTTGAAAAATAAGGATATTGAAAACAAATTAACAAAAATATGAATATAATGAAAAAGAAAACCTTAACCTGCACTCCTGTTTGAAAACACTGCTGGCTGGTGCAAGGAAAATCTCTGTTCCTCTCTCCTCCCCTCTGCTTTGGAGGCCACACAATCCCCCACAATCCAGCAGGGATGGAGGGGGAGAGCTACAATTGGCTCAGTTGTGATCATGTGACCTGCTCCCGTGCTCTTATTGCAAGACAATGCTCATTGATCAAGGCAAATTTCAGAAGAAATGGTTGCTCGTCTTGCAAATCAGTTGCAAACCAGAGAACTCATAAACCAAGATATTACTGTACTCTGGATAAGAAGCTTGGAGAAACAGAATGGTTTTCACAATCAAATAGGTTAGACAATGGTGTATTTTATTTCCATCTCTGTCCAATCTGTATGCAGAATATATCTTACAGAAAATTAGACTACATTCAAATGAAAAAGAGTGAAAACTGTTGAAATAAACCTCAATGATCTATGACATGCAAATATCCTATTACTGCCTGAAAGCAGCAATACTTTCAGCTGACTCATGAAGGTAAAAGAAGAATGTGCAGAAGGGTGCAACTGAATATTAAGAAGACAAAAGTAATGCCTACAGAAGAATTATTTTTACCCCACCTTTCTCCCTAAAAAAGACCCATGGTGGCATACATCACGAAAAAGACAATATTTAAAACCCAAAAACAGCACATATATAAATATTTTAAAATAATCAATCTAATACCACAATAAAAATGGTAAACAAAAAAATCAACATCAAAAATCTATCTGAAGACAAACATCTTTGATCCAATCTGGGGTGCAGAGACAGAGAAGGTCCTCTCTTGTGTCCCCACCAAATGCAGCAGGCTCATAAACAGAGACAAGGCCCTTGAAATAATTTGGACCCATGCCATTTTGCGCTTTATAGGTTTACAGTGACATTTTTTGAATGGATTGTTGTGACTTACTGCTTTGGATGTGTTTTCAGTATTGCTTTTGTTTACTATTTTTGAGGTAGTATTTGTCTGCTCTTTTTTTAGTACAGTAGTGCCTCCTAAGATGAATTTAAATGGTTCCAAGAGTCCATTCATTTCATGAAAAAATTATCTTAAGAGGCACCGTTTCCTTTAGGAGTGCATTGAAAACCAATTAATCCGTTCCGGGGCAATCAACCGGCAGAGGAAGGAGCTGCCTTCCCTTCTCCAGCCTTGTATGCTTGCAAGGCACTGACTTCCTTTAGCCGCTCTCTCCGTTCATGGAGGCTGCAGAAAGGAAGGCAGCGCTTTTGAATTTCCTGTGCCCAGAATGGGCACCTTCCTGGCCATGTACCATCCAATCCTTGGGTGATACATGGCTGGGAAAGCCAGAATCAAAGCCACCACCTCCTCCTCTTCGCCCGGGTCTCTGCGCCAAATCCCAGGCAAAGAGGATGTTGCGGCGCTTTGATCCTGGCTTTCCCAACCGTATAGCAGCCATGGATCAGGTGCTACATGGTCAGGAAAGCCAGTGAGGCTTCTGAATTTCACGTGCCCAGCGACAACCCCCTTGGGTTGTGGGCACGTGATATTCAAATGCCTGCCCCATAAGACATATCAGGTAGGCAAACTGTCATCTTGCAAAAAACGCCTATCCCCAGAAATTTCATTCGTCTTACAAAGAATTCATCTTGCAAGGTACCACTGATTTTGTATACTCAGTGTTTTTAATTTTAAATATTGTCTTTTAATGATGTAAACTGGCTTGGGTCTTTTTAAGGAGAAAGGGGGGTTTAAAATATTTTAAATACATAAAATATATAAATAAAACCAGCACTTAGAATTGTGCCTAGAAACTGATCAGCAGGCAGTGGAGCTGCTATAACAAGGAAGTTATGTGATCCCTTCAACCAGCTCCATTTAACAAGCCAGCAATGTTTTGGATGTGATGGTTTCCATACACTTTCCAAAAACAACCACACATAGAGGGTGTCTGGAAGTCGAGTCATGGCAACTGGATTTCTTTTCTTGAGAGACTGAAATGTTTCACTGCTCATCCAAGCAGCTTTGTCATTCTGAGGAAGGTTAGTGGTGAATCCTCCATTTTATAGTTCACCTTCATTTCACATTACCCTGATCTGAATAGGTGGGTAAGTTGGACAATGGCCTGAATAGGCTCATCTGAGTCCAAATTATACAAGTCAGATTTAATGGAAAGCCTGTCAAAATAATCTTCATGCAGATTTGTTGTCTGACTGCATATGCTAAAGAAAAGGCAATTGAAAGCTTATACAAAAGCATCAAGAGGCAACTGATCACACATCAAATCATGATATGCTTGTAGTTTTTCTTCGGAGGGCCATTTTAACACTCACAACTAAGATATGAATGCAGTCACACTTACAAAGTTTTGTCATTTGTAAGGAAAAGAAATAACTTTTTAGATAAGTTCACATAGATATTTCGTAAAAAGCATATAATTTCTAAACTACAAGAACATATAGATTAATCAAAAACTGCATAAAATGTAGAAAAAAATCATTTCACATGGTCATTTACCAAGCAAAATAAAATTACTGTACATCAATTTAACAAAAACATTTTTGAAATTCTCCTGTCAAGACGCATCTTTTTAGCACCCCTCATTTTTGCATTTTGAAAGTCAGAAAACTTAACATGCCCTACTGATTACTGTAATAATTCTCTTGATTCTCACTCATATGAGCCGTTTCAGTGGAAATAGTCAAGACCTCTTGCATTCTGAACTACCAACTCTGGGAGATGTCCTGAGACATTATTGCTATGAGAACAAAATGAGGAGGAGGCTAGAAACTATGCAGTAAGCAATCTTACAAAGTAACGGGAGAAGTGGGAACTTGCTAATAGTGCTTTTGTATTCCCTATTATAAATTCAAAAACTACAATCTTACAGAATATTCAAGACAGCTGGGAGCCAGCTAAAATATATTGCTTGGTAGGGGACAGCTAGGTAGGGGACACTTTAAAACTTGACACACTTTTTGACATCCTTAACTGCAGGTGTAAAAATGTGCTCTGTTGTGAAGCTGCTTGTGCTGCAAACTACAAAAAGGAAGCTCATATTCAATGCACAGTAGTGGCCAAAATTGTGGAAATCTTTTGGGGAAAGTGTATTGGGAAAAGTGTATTACTTTTCCCAAAAGGTTTCCATAATTTTTGCCACTACTGTATATGCCATAAGGAGTTGAAGATCCCTGCAAATAAACTTTTTTTTAAAGGTCAGACAGACAAGATAGTTTTATTGGACAACATCATATTGGTCTGCCAGATTTGCCAGAATGTAACAGACAAGTAGACAAGCACAAATGGCAAGAAGGCGAGAGGAGAAGACTTTCTGAGTATAAGCAAAAGAAGAGTAAGCCAAATGTTTCAATATCATCAAAAGAAGTTTTTTCTCGACTGATGAGGAAGAAGAAATGACTGATCCTGAAGATGGAAAGGATGATAGTTATGGAATGTCATAGAATTTCCAATTACATCTTATATTTTAAATTAAAATAAACAGTACAACACATTGGAATTATGCTGCAAGGCAGAGCAGGTATTGTGTTGGTCTGCGTTCCACCACAGCTATCACCACTGCAGCTTAACTACATGCTGGCTTAGTTACTGAATAAGAAAAGACATTTGTAATGGATCACAATCAAGTCAAGAGGGCCCAAGAAAAACTTCTAAAATTTCTAGATCAAGAATTTGATGAACTTTGAGAGAAAAGTGAATTTGACTGTACTGTATCTTCTTTGATGGCCACCAAGACACAACTCAAGTTCTGCTGAAATCTGATCAGTGTTTCCCCAGCACCATCAAAGAAGATCATTTTTCGGTATACAGTGAGTAAGGGGGACGGTATCTACACCACTTTATTCCAGAGAAAGATTCAAACACAAACAAACCTGCTGAAGCTATTGCTGATCATCTAGTGCAGGCCTGCCCAACAGGTAGACCGTGGGCTACTGGTAGCCCACGAAGGGTTCTAAAGTAGCCTGCCGGCCATCAATTAAAAAAAGGGGGGGGATAAGTTCTCCACCCCTCCCTCCCCCATACCAAGGACCACCACTGCCCCAGCAAAGCTCTGAGTCTGCCAGCCCACTGTCTCAGCTGAGTGGGGCAGTTCAAGGGCCATGGTGCAGTCCCCTGTTCCCCCCACCGGCCAGATGATAGGTGTGCCACTGTCTTGTGACCAGCTGAGTCGCTCGTGCAGAGTGGAGGGAGGAGAGGGGCGAGAGGTGGGGTTGCAGGTCTGCCCATCTCCTTTGTGCAGTGACATCTCCCTTCTTCTCCCCCCCCAACCCAGAGAATTCCCTCCATAACAGATTAATTGATTTTCAATGCATTCCTATGGGAAACCGCTGCTCTACTTACAATTTTTTACTTATGACCATGTGCTCAGAAGGAATGGATAAAATTCATAAGTAGAGGTTTTAGTGTAGCAGCCCTCAGGCACTTTGGGCCAGAAAAAGTAGACCTCGCTCGGCCTGTTCAAAGTTGAACAGCCCTAATCCAGTGGCTTTAGTTAAGAAGAATGGCATTGATAAAACTCTGCAGGCCATTGGGAGTGATTCCACAAATCTAAACACTGGTTGGATTGGTGGTACCATGCAGTTTGTTGAAAATCAACTTTGCCAAAAGCTGATATGGTTAGTCTGTGCTCTTCATATGGATGAATTACCCCTGTGGCACTTGATCACAGCACTAGATGGAATACCTTATCAAACAATGCCACAGAACCAGAATCTGATCCTTCATTCTCTAAAGTCTCCAGTGAAGAGCCTCTCATTTCTCCTAGTCACAGTGTAATAAATAACTTGTCAACATATCAAGCCTATGGGTACAGAATTACACAGGCCACAAGGACAGGAGTGCTTCCCATAGATCTTGCCCATTTTGAAACTGGTCTAGTGAATCACTCAAGATGGTTAACAAATGTCAACAGGATTTGCTGTATATGGGTATCAAAACATAGTTTTAAGGGCAAAACCCTCCATAACTTAAGACTGATAGTAGAGTACTGTACATTGTTAGGGCATACTTTCCCTGCTGGTTCCAGATTAAAGTAAAACATTTGTGGGTTAAAGGCCCACACCATATGTTGTTCCAGCTCCAGGTCCTCAGATTCCAAAAGAAAGCTGTAGTGGATGCTGTTTTGTCAACTGTCCAGCCTTCAGCATGGTGTGCCTTTAGCAAAATGATAATTCAAACACTCTTGTGCTCCATTAACAGTGATGAAAGAAAAGCTGGGGTGCAGAAGATTACTGACTTAGTCTTACGGAGTGGAAATGATTTCCTGAGAGATATTTCTGTACATCTCAAAAATACTCCTATTAATCCTCCTGCTACTTCACTGTTAGAACTCATAGACTGATCTCAAAATATATATGAACCTCCTTTGACATGCAAACTAATGATATCAGAAGTCAAGAAGTTCATTAATGAACTAATGAAAGTTCCAAGGAGGCCATGTCATGGACAGTCTGTAGAAAGAATTGCCAACAAGTGAAAGTATATACAGCCAAAAAACGTGAGGTATATATAAGAGGTCAAGAAGCAAGTCAGTGGTTGATGTCCAAGGATTAATCAAAACAAGAATTAATAAAACTTATTGCTTAATTTTACATTTTGTTGTTCTTTGTTTAGAAAGACATATTTTGTTTTATGGCAACTTTATGTTTCATGCAACAGAAAATACATGTTTCTTATCACTGTATGGTGTTTTCTGAGAGCAGTGAATGTGACTTTTGTGCAAGTACTGATTTACCAAGCTAAATGTAGTCCAATCAAAAATAGCAGATTTGAATTCCAGACATCAAAAGATATATTTTAGACCCCCTTATTCAAAAATGTATTTTAAAAAATCCTTTAAACGACACACCCTAATAACCAAGGCAAGTAAACAGAGGAAAACAGAATATTCAAGCAATCAAAGGGAAATTTAAGCCAAGTTTGGGAATACTGAATGACCAACAGGGAAGAACATTATCTGACCAGGAGAAAATAAAGATAAGTTGTAAACAATATACTGTACTGAAATCTCATGCAGAAGTGATAAAAGGATGGCAGAATCTCTGAAGAGGAGTCACATGATGAAGAACCTGCCGTTCTAGAATGTCAAGTGAAAGCTGCTCTGAAAACACTACGAAGAAATAAATTATTCTAGGGTATTCAGAATATCAACATAACTAATTATTCCAAGCCATAGAGACTGAATCTGTCAAAATCCTAACAGCAGGCCAAAAATATGGGGGGGGCACAATAGCCCACAGACTGTAACTTTTCATACAGTGTGCATTATTTTTCAATATGTAAGAAAATGTTTTTTCTAAAATTGTTAGCCTAAAAAGTAAGGGTCTTCTTATACACAGTAGATGTGTCTTTAAGTTGCCATCTGTTGTTGTCTTGTCTTGTTTTGTTTCTTTGGATTTTACCCGATATGATTGCATAGACTAACTTTGTCTAAACCCCTCCAAAAACGTAGCCCTCCCTCCCTCTTTCTCTGTGCTGCCTCTGCCCCACACCTTTCGTGCCCTCAAGAGCCGCCTCACTTGTGTGCATGCATCTTATCCACTATGGGTCCCCCCCCCGACTTTTTGCTGTGGACGTGGTGGGTGGCAGTGGCGGCGCAGACTCCTCTTTGTCAGCTTCAGTGTGAAGGAAGCTGAGAAAGAGGAGCCCATGAGAAGACGGGCTCCCCTTTGATGGGACCTGTGCGCATAACCGTGGTGGTTCCTGTGGGCACCACACAGGCGCGGGGCAGAGGTGGCACAGGGAAAGAGGGAGGGAAGGAGACATTTTTGGAGGGTTTTAGATGTTGCCCTCACTCTGTGTCTGTTTTGGGAGAAGGGTAGGAGGGCCTCTTCCTCCTTTCCCTAAGTTGCTCCCAAATTCAAGATTCTTGCCCTGTTATCCTTGCACTGATTCTATGGCAGCCGCGGCGGGGGGGGGGGGAGATCACGCTGCTGCCACCATCCTTTATAAAGGAGGAAAATCACTTTTGAGTACCAATAGTTTAGAATTTTGGGTTGGAAGAGTGGGAAAAGTCTTATTCATAGGGGTGTCTTATAAACAGAAAAATGCAGTATATTTCAATCCCCAAGAATGGAGATGCTTTGATTTCTCATGTATGCAGAGTGATGCTCAAGGTGTTGTAAAAAGGATTTTACTGTATATGGAGCAACACATGCCTGATGTTCAAGCTGAATTGTGAAATGGAAGAGGCACTCAATTTCACATCATAAATATCTACTGGCTACTTACTGGACTGCATCAAATCATTTCAGAAGATTAATCTCCGTTTTATAGACTACAGCAAAGGCTTTGGCTGTGTTGATCACAAGAAACTATGGGTTGTTCCAAAAGAAATTGGTGTGCCCCAGCCAATGTACTGTCTAATGTCTGCCCCTGCTGTGGGGGGCTCATTCTGCATGTACATGTGCATGAATCCCCCTGCAGGCTCTATCACAACCAGGATAAAAATGGTTGTGGCGAAAGCACAGGTGGGGAAAAGCCCTGTGTGGAGGAGGCCACAGAAGTGCACATGCCACCACCACCATGAGCCTTAGAGGAAACCTTGGCCCCTACATTTGATTGTGCTGATGTGAAACCTGTTTTGTGGCTATTCCATTAGGGCAGAATATGGACAGACAGAATTATCTCTTCAAGTCAGTATGCAGGACATCAGCCAGACTAGATTCAGATGAAGGAAGAGTGAGAACTGGTGGAAGATGGCCTTGAAGGACCCTTCCAACTTTATGGTACTAAGATACGTAGATAGCACCATCTTACTGGCAGAAAGCCACAGATATGTTGCCGATATAATGTACAAATACTGTACCATGGACAGTAAAAACAAACAAACTAGGTGGTTCTAGATAAAATCAAGCTTGAACTTTCACTAGATGCTAGAATGACTCAATTGACATTACAGTAATTTGAAGATAGATGACAAGTCTCGTTGGAACAGACAGTAACGCTAGTAAAGTCTGAAGGCAGTAGACAAAAAGGAAAATCAAATATGAGATGGACTGAATCAATAAAGGGATCAGTGGCCTTTAGCTTGCAAAGCCTAAGCAATGCCATCAGTGATAGGGCCTCTGGGATACATTAACTCATAGGGTTGTCATAAATCAGAAGCAAATTGATAAAACACGAGAGCAACAAAATTTTTGAGGGACTCTTTTGTTCCTGTCACAGAACAGCTCCTCCCGTACAGTACTGCCCATAGAACCCGATCATCTTAGGCCGGGCATTCGAGGATGCTGTCACTGAAAAACTGGGCTTTCTGAGTGGCGGCCCCTCGACTTTGGAACCAACTCCCTTCTGAGATCTGTCTGGCACCTTCACTGCCTGTCTTTAAGAAGCATCTTCAGACATCGCTATACAGAAAGACTTTGCCTGGTCATTAGGTGACTGTGTTCAATTTGCCGATATTCATCTTGTCTTGCTCTGTCTTTGGTCTAATTTTTTTCTCCGTTCTGATTTGATTTTGAGTTGACTCAGTTATGCTTATTGTGTTTTATTATGTCATATTGTTTTATTTATTGTAGAGTGCTGATGTTTACAGTTTGTATTTTAGCATTTGATTAATTCTGTAAACCACCCAGAGTGGCCTTGTTGCTAAATAGTGCAGTATATAAATCAAATCAAATCAAATCAAATCAAATCAAATCAAATCAAATCAAATAAATAAATAAATAAATAAATAAATAAATAAATAAATAAAAAAAACTGGAATTCAAAAGCCGCCCCTGAAAATTAACTGTGAATCATAAAACAATCTACCTTCATCTTGCATCAGTACTTGAGCGTATTTTTCAAAGAGGTCTTGGTCAAGACCTTCCAAATTAATATATTGGGGTTTAGAACTATTCAACATTTTATAAGACAAATAAAAAAACAGGAGTGCTCCAAGCAAAAAAATTATAACTATGAAACTGGATCTCAGACCAGCAGTTGGGGCTGCCTCTGGAGATGGTCCAGTCATTGCAGCTGGTACAGAACTGGGTCGTGCGGCTGGTGAGTGGGGCCACCACCGCATGGATTCATATTACGCCGGTTCTGAAAAATTTACACTGGCTGCTAGTTGCTTATGCTTACATATAAAGCCCTAAATGGTTTAGGACCTGGTTATCTAAAGAACTACCTTCTTCCATATGAGCCTGTCCGTACCCTAAGATCAAGCCAGGAGGCCCTGCTGAAGGTGCCATCCCTTAAAGAGGTGAGGGGGTGGCATGCTGAAACAGGGGCTTCTTGGCCACTGTCCCCCAACTCTGGAATGCCCTTCCAACAGAGATCCATCCGCCTGGCGCCGACGCTTTTGGCTTTTGGCACCAGGCAAAGACCTTTCTGTTTAGCTAGCATTTTAGTTAGATAATGTTATTTTAGCTGGGCACATGAGCAGAAGGATATCATTAATTGTATATTGATTGTTTTAAACTGTTATTTTGATAGTTGTAATATGTTGTTTTATATTTTTAATATATTGTTGTATGTCACCCAGAGACAACTTGGTAGTGGGCCGGCTAAACTCAATCAATCAATCAATCAATCAATTTGGCATGAATATAGCAGAAAGGCAGCTCTTGCTCTCTGCTAAATTTGGAGACATTTGGGTAAAGGATTTTTTGAGCTGTGATTTTTTTTTTAAAAAAATTGCACTGTTTTACCTAGGTGCAGAAACATAACTTCTGAGCCTTCTGAAGGACCTATTTGCATAGCATAGCATTCTGACCAATCATATGTCTCCAGTCAGCCCAAGAGTCCTCCAGCACTACTACCATTCACAAAATGACACCCTGTAAGGGAAAATACCAGAAGCTGTCTCCTTTCTTCAACAGTTCAAGAAAACAAAAGGTATTCAATATGCAACAATACAAGCCATAAATCCCAACAAAATGTGTTAATTTTGTTAAAAGATAGAACTAATTAACCACCAATAAACAGGTTAATCTTTCTCACTTGTAGCAAATTCATCTATAGGTAGAGGTTTCTCTCATCAGTATGAAGGAATGGGCAAGCACCTTCCTTCAGTAGAAGATGAGAACCTGGTTAGCATTATGACTCTGGCCTCCAGCAACATCTGTCAGTAGCCACCTGTCATCATAATGCCCTCCAATCCGGGAAGGAGGCATTAGGGTTGACAGGATGTACACTGTGAGTTGAAATTCTTGGTATATATCTATCTGGAAATTGACTCATGGCAATTGGACTTCTTTTCTTGTGAGATCAAAACTGACAAAGCTGCTAGGATGAGTAGTGAAACATTTCAATTTCACACAAAAAAGAAGTCCAGTTGCCATGACTTAACTTCCTTCACAGACTTGGTAGATATCTGTTTGAGCCTTAACAGATTGTAGCATCCAGAAGGAGGTGATCAATAGTATGGGAATGGGAGTGGGGGATACAAGTACATATTAAAATATGCTCTTTCTGAGACGAAATTATTTCGTACCATACCACACAAGAGCAGCATAAGGAGAGAAGAAAGTCTCTTTCTCCATCCCCCTTTCCTACACTGCTTCTCCTGAAAACTCAAACAAGCTTAGTTTTTCAGCTGCACTAGGTTTTCCTAAAAGACATTCCTGTTCAGAGAGAGTCATTCTATTCAATGTTCTGTTGTGGAAGCCTTACCCTTCTAAACTGCCTTAAGAGCTTGCATCAAGGAATATAGAATCAACTACCACACAAAACCATCATGAACAGCTGGTAACATGCCTCTTATAACAGAAAATACAACAGCATCAAACAGAATAACACCATATGTATCCGATCAACAGCACACTAAGAGAAAGCTTATCTACATTTTTAAAAAAGACAACAGCGAAATTCTGAATTCATGGCATACACCAGGATGGAGCACAAAAACTGAACTCAGGAGATGCATATCTGTCCCACAATTTGGTCTCGTTTGAAGATAGGCAAATTCATTCCTTTTCACAATGGATGATGTGGTTTATCCAGTGTGGAGGCTTCAAAACCAACATTACTCTTTTCAGTCCAAATCTATGCCAAAATGGTGAATAAAAAGAGGGAGCATCACAATATTTATTTATTCTATTTATTTATTTTTGCATTTTTAGTCTCTGTGCGGTTAGCAAAGGCAAACAATAAATGGAAAACAGTTTAAAAAACAACAGCAAAACATAATGGGGGAAAAAGCAAGAAACACCAGCTAGAGGTGCAAAGCAAAAAAAAAAATCCAAACAAAACAGCAAAGAATCACAGGAACAACAATAAGCAACTACCGTTTGTTGAATGCATCCTTAAACAGCCAGGTTTTCAATGCTTTTTTATTTCACTCTATCAACCAGCTGGAGGACAATACCATCCAAGCCGGGGGTAGGGCCGCAATGCTTACCCGGCCCCCCACCAATGAGTGAAACTTATTTTTAAAAGGTAACAGAGGGTTTGTCTACACAGTTGGAAATTGCAAATGGATCTGCTAATAGCTTTAGTAGTCATACAGGAGCCAATAGAGAGGGGAGGAAATTGGCATTCACAGCCTTCTCTGCAGCTTATTAACCCTTTGAAACTCTGTTCCCACTCCCTTGCCTGGATCTGCTTGTTTCCCTCATCTTTTCCTGACCATCCTGTTTCTTTTCCTTTTTTAAAAAGGCTTGCTGCCCTAGCAGTAGGATAACTAGGTGGGTAAAGAAAGGGGGAGGGGAGCATGGAATTACATTAGTCAGTCTTGCTTCCAGATTCTTAGAGCAGCTCTGCAATACCCATGACTCCTACAAATCAGGACAGCTAGAACAGAGCTACCTTAACAAGCTGTAAACAAGGCTAACTGAAAACTTTGTCCCATCCTCCCCGTCTCTGTAGAAAGAGACAAACACAATACAGTAACTCAGAGTAGAGAAAGAGAGAGAGAGAAGAGGAAAACAAGCAGATCTAGGCAGTAGTTGTGAGGAGGAGAGGATTCAAAAGGCAGTCAGTTTCCCTGCTGCCCTGCTCTCTCTTACTGTTGTTGCAGCCAGATGGAACTGTTTACCATGTTTAGCTTTACAAAAAGAAGACTGAGCGGGTTGTGGCCTTACAGCTCCAGAGGTTTCTGGATAAGATAAACTACCTGGATCCATTTCAATCTGGCTTCAGGCCTGGCTATGGGACTGAGACAGCACTGGTTGCATAGGTAGATGACTTACGCAGGATAAGGGATTGGTGTCCCTTTTGGTTTTGCTATACCTCACAACTGCTTTTGACACTATAGACCATGGCATCCTCCTGCCTTGTTTCTCTGAAATTGGAGTCAGGGGTGCTACATTAAAGTGGCTCCAGTCCTTCCTGCAGGTTAGAACGCAGAAAGTGGTGTTAGGTGACTCTTGTTCGACACCATGGCCACTGACCTGTGGAGTTCCCCAGGGTTCTGTTCTGTCTCCTATGTTATTTAACATCTATATGAAACCACTGGGGAGATTATCAGGTCTTTTGGGGTTAGGTGCCACCAATATGCTGATGATACCCAGCTCTACCTCTCATCACCCCCGGACTCTAAGAGAGCTACTATCTGAACTTTACATGAGTGTTTAGCTGCAGTAATGAACTGAATGAGGATGAACAAAATGAAACTAAATCCAGAAAAGACAGAGGTGCTCCTGGTCAGTTGAAAGAGAGAGCAAGGGATAGGGATGCAACCTGTGCTGGATGGGGTCACCCTCCAATTTAAAAATCAGGTACGCAGCTTGGGGGTGCTCTTGAAGTCATCCTTGAGCTTGGATGCCCAGATCACAGCTGTTGTCAGGAGGGCATTTGCACAATTAAGGCTAGTACGCAAGTTACGCCCCTTTCTTAAGAAACCAGCTCTGGCCATGGTGACACATGCCCTAGTGACATCCCAGCTGGACTACTGTAATGCTCTCTATGTGGGGCTATCAAAGAAAAGTCTCAGGAAACATCAACGGGTTCAAAATGAAGCAGCCAGACTGCTGACTGGGGTGGGGTGCAGAGATCACATTACATCCCTATTAAAACAGCTCCACTGGCTGCCAGTCAGCTATCGAGCACAATTCAAGGTGCTGACCTTGACCTACAAAGCATTATATGACCTGGGTCCTAGCTACCTCAAAGATCAGATCTCACAGTATGAACCAACCCGGGTGTTAAGGTCATCAGGAGAGGCCCTACTCTCCATCCCGCCACCCTCACAGGTATGTCTTGTGGGAACCCATGAAAGGGCCTTCTCGACTGCTGCGCCCAGACTCTGGAACTCCCTCCCACTAGAAGCCAGGACGGCCACATCTCTGTTGTCCTTCCGGAAACAGGCAAAGACCTTTCTCTTCAAGCAAGCTTTCCCTGAATGATGGACTACCACGTGTATTTTATATGAATCTATGGGTTCACACAGACTTTGTGTTTATGACTACTTATAACCATGTTGCTTTAATGTAATGTTGTCTATTAATGTTGTAAGGTGACCTTCAATTTCTTTTTTCTCAAATACTTGAACATGTCTTGATTGTACTGGACTGTGAATTATCCCTCATTGCTGTAAGCCGCCTTGGGTCCTTTTCCAAGGAGAAAGGCGGGGTAAAAGTACTCTAAAAATAATAAAAATAAATATGATAGCTATGTTTAAATATTTGAAATGATATCACATTGAAGAAGGGACTGCTTTGTTTTCCATGGCTTCAAAGACTAGGACACGGGGCAGTGGTTTCAAACTACAGGAAAAGATATTCAATTTAAACATTAGGAAGAACTTCATGATGGTTAGAGCTGTTTGGCATAAGTGGAATGTGCTGCCACAAAGGAGGGCGGTGGAATCTCCTTCTTTGGAGGTTTTTAAGCAGAGGCTGGATGGCCATCTTTCAAGAGTCCTGTGATGGGGGTTCCTGCATTGCAGGGGGTTGGACTAGATGGCCCTTGAGGTCTCTTCCAACTCTATGATTCTATGATTCTATGAAATAGAAAAGCTACAAACTCCTCCATATCAACTCATCATGAATGGATTTAGTTCCAAGCAAAAACATCTCAAAAGCACAATAAATAAATGCAGATTTTTGGGGGGTGGGGTAGGGGTATATCTGGGCTGATCTGCATTGACTTCTCTGTTGTGCAGTCAAAAGAAAATAATATGAATCTGACTCTTGCAATCAAAAAACATTTCCCACATTATTTATCAACATAGCTGTTCCCAAAATGGGTCAAGGATGAAAGCAATTTCTCTACCGCAGTCTTCAAATAGAAAAAAAGCCTCACAGCATGCTGGACAAAAAAGAATTCTACATAGTACCCCTAAAAACGTGTTCTTAGCTTTCAAAGTACCACACAATTTCCTTGATCTTGGCGTTTCTGCTGCTGACCTGTCTTTTCTCTTGGACTTTTTCTGATATGCAACTTTCAGACTTCTCTAGATTCATCTCAGAACTCTTTGGTTCATTACCTTAGTCCTATAGGAAGTCCTTACGTATCTCCAAACAAGGACAACTCTGCGAAGAATTTACTCCTACTCTCCTTTGTAGTCTAACACAGTGCTCCCCAACCTTTTTATCACCGTGGACCGGTAAATGCTTGATAATTTTTCCCTGGCCCGCTTGTTTTGATTTAATAAGATAAAAAATGTAAATGCCCCCCCCGGCCGCTGACGCACATGCGTGGTAGTCGTTTCCCACTCTAGGGGGCGGTGCTCATCTCCGTACTCAAGCCGAAGAGCCAGTGTTGTGCGATGAGTCCTCTGCAAGGAAACACTGTTTTTACTTCCTCGCATTTTTCCCCGGGGCTTGTGAGGTCTTGGGACCCTTCGCCACATGAGGCCTCCCTCCCTCCCTCCCTCCTTACTTTCTTTCTTTCTTTCCTTTTCTTTCTCCCTCCCTCCCTCCCTTCCTCCCTCCCTTCTTTCTTTCTTTCTTTCTTTCCTTTTCTTTCTCCCTCCCTGCCTCCCCCCTTCTTCTTTCTTTTCTTTCTTTCTCTCCCTTCCTCCCTCTTTCTTTCTTTCCTCCCACTCTCCTTCCTTCCTTCCTTCCTTCCTTCCTTCCTTCCTTCCTTCCTTCCTTCCTCTTTCTCTCCCTTCTTTCTTTCTTTTTCTCCCTCCCTCTCCCTTCTTTCTTTTTTCTTTATTTCTCTCCCTCTCCCCCCCTCCCTCTCTTTCCTTCCTTCCTTCCCTCCCACTCTACCTCCTTCCTTCCCTTCTTTCTTTCCTTCCTTCCTCATTTTCTTTCTTTCTTTCTTTCTTTTTCTTTCTTTCTTTCTTTCTTTCTTTCTTTCTTTCTCCCTCCCTTCTTTCTTTCTTTTTTCCCTTTTCTTCCCCCTCCCTCCCTCCCTTCTTTTTCTTTCTTTCTTTCTTTCTTTCTCTTTCTTTCTTTCTTTCTTTCTTTCTTTCATTCTTTCCCTTTTCTTCCCCCTCCCTCCCTCCCTCCCTCTCTCCTTTCTTTCTCTTTCTTTCTTTCTTTCTTTCTTTCTTTCTTTCTTTCTTTCTCCTTACTTTCTTTCTTTCTTTCTGGCGGGCGGCGCGATTGCGGTGTCGCGGCGGCGGCGGGCGGGACGGGGGCGGTGCGGCGGGAGTCGCGGCGCGGCGGGACACACACACACACACATTGCGGGGGAGAGAGACGGGTGATTGTGGGGGAGGTGGGGGCGGGACGATTGCGGGGGTCACGGCAGGGTGGGGTCGCTTGCGGGGTCGAGAGAGAGTGCCGATTCATCCACGAACACTGGTCTAACAAACTTACCAATGTCCATAGCTTCCTTGTAATCTTTCAAACACACACACACACACACACACACACACAGAGAGAGAGAGAGAGAGAGAGAGAGAGGGAGGGAGGGGGAGGGAGAGCACTTACCAGGCATTAGGAGTAATTCTTCTCTGAACTGAGAAGTTCAAGAGCAGCTGCAGAACAAAGTACAGTGGTTCCCCGCCATTTCACACAAGACCACACTGCTGTATATGAAAGTCAAAGCCCCTTAGGGAAAGCTGCGTGGGTCTGTTTGAGGCCTCCTGCACTTACTTCTGGCAACCTGGAAGTGACTTCTGGATCAATGGAAACCACTTCTGGGGCCTCCAACCAGTCTGGGAAGCCTGTCGGAGGCTCGTTCAGGGCAGCGCCAGGTACCTAACTCCCACGATAGGTGGGGGATTACTGTATTAATGAAGGCAGCCCAGAAGTTTTTTTAGAGAAATGAATGGACCTTTCCTACTTCCAACATTGCCTCCTGGGTAGGAAGGGATGTCTCTTAGTGGCTTTAAGCAACAGATCAATTTTAATTAACTTCTGTATTTTAAAAACATTAATATTTACAGAAAGAAAGAAAGAAAGAAAGAAAGAAAGAAAGAAAGAAAGAAAGAAAGAAAGAAAGAAAGAAAGAAAGAAAGAAAGTTTTCCAATTATGATGGAGGCAGATATACATTTTTGCACTATTGTAATGCATTTTACCATTTCGTCTCCCATCAAAACTGCATTTTTGTATAGTACATATATGAGAATCTGGTACATTAATTAGTTAATTCTTTAAAATACACCTGCCTGACAGAATGTGAACCAGTTTTCACTTACAAGACAAGGTGAAATATTTATATTCTCTCAAGACTGTACAGGAAATCCACTTAAAAAGTTCTGCATTACTACCTGTGGTCTGAAACAAGAAAATGGAGTCTCACAACAGGTGAGCTTACAGTTCCCATCGGTGCTATTGGAAAGGTCAGCCGTGATGGCTGGTATGCACATTTTGGGCTTTGGTTAGTTTTACTGTAGCACATTTTCTAGAGTTAAGTTCAAAAAAACTGAGATTATTAATGTATCTTTTGTTTCAGAAAGGTTGCATGCATGAGCAAGGCACTCATAGTAGCTCCAAAAGATGATGATGATAACATGCCAGGTGACTCACCTTCCTGTAACTGAGGTTTCTGACCTGTATATCCACTACGCTCACTGACTTAAGAAAAGCTGTCCTTCTGCAATAGGTAAAGGACAAAAACTGTGGACAAATGCACATATCATCTTCAGCAGGTTAAAAACCTATCTAGGTACACCTCATGACTTTCAATGTATCTGTGGCAGGGTAGATGAACCTCTACTTGGTCACCATTCAGAAGCATATTTTTTTGTGATTCTTGATCCAAGCCTTATATCAAAGGCTCTTTATTCACTACTTTATTCACTTGATGGGGCAGGCTCATGATTCTTTTCATCTATCTTGCCACACATAAATAGAAAGTATACACCCCTTGTGCTCTACCTGGTATCCCATGCTGAAGTTCTCATGGCTACCCTCAAAATATCAAGATTCTTGAAATCCTTTTTCACAGAACCCCTTGCAGGTTCAGATTCTTCTAATGTTCACCCAATATGCCATCCAACATTTTTTCTCTTTTCCCAGCCCTGCTCGGCTTTGCGGAGACAAAACTGCATTATCAAATGCAGCACTTTGTACCTAACTTTTACCAACAGCCTTGTATACTCAGAAACGCTGTTTTACATACCTGGACAGAGCTCTATACACTGTGAAGTAATTTCAGCACTTTCCATCAAAAATTAGCTTCTCCAGAATAATCCCTAAAAGGCTTTAATCCAGCTACTTAACCTCACTATTACAGCCATTATTGTTTTCTAGGTAATTTGCAAGCCACGTGCTAAGGGAGGCACAGCTGTTGGAGTCTGCTGATTCTAGGATCTGTGGTTCAATCTCGTTAGTCAAAAGGCCGATGAAGCTCTACTGGGAGATTTGTGGTTGATTTACAGGAAATCAAAACTAATTTTTGACTTCCACTTTTCTAACCAATAGCAGAACAGAAGTACCCATTCCCCAACTTAAATCTCACCGTTGACATTAAACAAACAAACAAACAAACAAACCCTGAGATAAGCGAGAATGAATTTGTGTGCAAAAGGACTCTCCACTCAGTTCTAACACTCAAATCGGATTCCTGGGCTCACAGCTTTTTAATTCTATGTATTTTACACTAGGTTCTGATTTATAGATTTTAGGATTCTAATAAAAAGAGTATCCTACAATACAAGATTACTACTACTACTACTACTACTACTACTACTACTACTACTACTACTACTACTACTACTACTACTACTACTACTACATCAGCTTAGCTGTGGACAAATCAGAGGCCTTGTATTTCTTTGTTTGACTAATAAAGACAAGGGGTTTGAGGTTAAGAATAAGATATCTATTTTCTTGTGTTTCCTTGAAGATGGTTATGTTGGTTAATTTTCTAGACCATGCCTCCTCAGCTCCATATTCACAATAAGTAAAGGAATACAGAAAGTGGCACTACATGAATGGGGGAAATGGCAAATATTCTTTAACTACATTAACAAAATCATGTTTTGAATAAATTAATATTAATTTATTCATGTTAATAATCTGGACTGTACTTTTGCTATGATTCTAACATGCTTGCTTGTTCAAGAACTCGTAATTTTAAACTGAGAATAAAAACTCGTAAAAGAGAAATCAGAAGTGCAGGAAGAATTCCTTCAGATCCCTCCAATGAGATGTAGGCACCAAGCACAGGTCAACACATCATATTAGAGACAAAAATTAAGAATGTATTCCAACCTGATATACAAATATGTAAATCCATATGACTACCAACTAAACAAGAATCTTGCTCACAAAAGCCTATAATGTAATTTGCTTTTTTAGGCTGAAGCACAGTACAGTAATATGGAAAGAAAAGACATTTAGATAAGTCTGAAGGATTTCAATTCCAAACAAAATATTTGTTAACTTTGCAGAACTATACAGTAAATAAAACATATACTTTCAAAATAAACAGACACATACCAGGGCATTGAGCAAAAACCAAATGTTGAAGACGACACAAAATCAATACATTCTTGATTTTAATCTTAATTTGTTTTAAACAGAGCTCATCTTAATTCATTCTAAACATAAAGGTAAGCACAATAAGCAAGGAACTTGAGGGAAATTATTCAATGCAGTCACAAATATTAACCAAAGTTGTTATGTGCTGTCACACTGCCTCTGACTTAGGGTGACTCTATAAATGAACAGTCTCCAAAATGTCCTATCTTCAACCACCCTGGAGAGTAGAGGAACATTAAATTAATGCCATAAAAGAATATCTGAGAATGGAGGAAAATGGAGTGAGGACAGCACAAAAGTGTAGAAGAAAAGAGCTTCAGTGATGGAACTAAGAAAGAACAAGGCCCAAAGACTTTGGTAAAGAATCTGAGTTTAGTGCTACTGGACAAATAATCCTTACACTTTGGATTGAGAGACTGCAACAGTGGAGAAGTCCAGGCCATATGATAAACTCTGTATCGTAGCTGGACAAACAATTAAAAACTGAACTATGCATGTATCAATCTGGGAAAACCCCATTCAGGATTACTGTACCTTAATTTAAACCTGTTGTACAATTAACACCATTTTGCAAAAATGTCTTACTGGGAGTTCATGATAAAAAGTTCAGATAGAAAGCCTTGTCAATGAGCATATACCACACTCATATATGTTAAACTTGTTTCCCAGTGCTGTTCATTTTTAGCATGCCATTAATTTTTTTACACTCATTGTGCAATTTTATTATAATTTCAGGCTGAATCTGTAAACCATTCCCTAAACTAAAGGTTCCTCTGCAGATGCAGGAACATTCTCCTAAATGTCTTTTTAAAACAAAACAAAAATGCTTGGATTGTGTTTAGAACAGCAGAATTGTGGAAGCAAGAGCCTGATTAATTGTTGAGCCTGATAATACAGATGTAGATATGTCTGACTTTAAGCTTGCTGGGGGAAAGCAGCTTTGGTAAAGGCAATGATAGGTGGCAGGATTTACACAATGAGCCATCTAAGGAGCTTTCTTTTTCTTGCACTTAAATTTGCAGTCTCCCAAGACTGTTTGGGGGGGTGACTTTTTTCAGTTGTGAAAATGTTAGATAAAAATCATGTAACATCCTACTATGCCAATTTTTCCCCCTCCTTGCCACCGCCCTTTCAAAAAAGGTTGCAAGATGAAAGGTGAGAAACCACTGATCTCTGGTATTTGCAGCTACAGGCCTTTGATGAATTTCATAGCAAAACATACAGTTCAAGAACTATTCACGTTACATGCATGAACTCTGAAATCTAACAATGACAGTCAAATGCAAGAAGGAAATGTAAGGGATCTTCTTCTAGATAAGTGCCAAATTCTACCGATAGTCATTTTATACAAGTGTCAAGAATCTGGCAAACAAATAGATAGACAAGGAAATAGATCATTTAGTGTGTTTTTGTGTGTGCCTAAGTATGTAGATACTCGGTGTGGTGTATGGATTGAGTGGTGGACTAGGGCTCTGGACAACAAAGTTCTAATTTGCACTTGGCCATGGAAACTCACTGGTGTGTGTGTGTGTGTAACTGGTAAAACCACTTCCTGAATATCTCACTTGACAGCACACAACAAAAGAAACAAGTGTTATCTACACCAAATCCCAGCCTTCAGGCAGGCCCAAGTCAGCACCATCGTTAGTATGCCACCCAAGCTGTCTTGTTTGTACAAAGCATGGAAGAGGATGACCCACCCAGACCTTCACAAATATCATCCAAGCCTTGCCCCATTCTCATACCTTGGTTCTCAAAACTGATGAGGTCTACTGAGGATTTCTCTTTTACTATTGGTTAGTATTCTACTGCTAGTCTCAGCTGCAGTAGACCTACTGACTCAATGTGATTTACATAAGTTTTGAACCACTGTTCAGAAAATGATTCAGTGGGTCTACTCTAGCTCAGACCAACAAAATATTAGGATTGGGATTAGCAGTAGGACAGACCATTATATATAAACATTACACTCATTTAAGATTGCTTGAGGTCTGATATGATTTTTATATGGGGAAAAAATTGTCCTCTAATTTTTATATAATTTTAATTGCAAAACTGCTTAAAATATCGTTATAAGATATTTTAAATACTATTTGGAACAGAGAAATATGAATTATGTTTATTTGAAAAATTGAAAGGCTGCAGTGACAGTGAACCTTTTAGAGACCGAGTGCCCAAACTGCGATTCAAAACCCACTAATTTTTCACAAAGTGCCAATATAGCAATTTAACCTGAATCCAGGTGGCTGTGAAGGGGCAATGTCGGGTACCCACAGAAAGGGCTCCGTGTGCCACCTTTGGCACCTGTGCCATACGTTCACCAACACTGGGTTAGGCCCTAGTAACAAAGACAGCCATCACAATGCAATGCAATCACTTTTTAAAACAGCAGTTAGCTTCCTAGACCAGAGGTGCCAGAGCTCACACCTGCTCCAAGACAGTGCCATCTCACCCCAAGACTCCTTATGCAGGAGAGTATTATGGCTACTCAGGAATAAATTAAAGATGGCCTACTAGACATGGGCACGACTTGGCGAAATTCTCGTTTCCGTTTCCATTCCTCGTTTCCGTTACGCAACGGAAACGGTAACGACAATTAAGCCGTCAGAACTCGAACTCGAACCGATAAAAGAAAAATTGGGTCTGATTTGTCGTTGTCGTTCATGGCATCGCGGCGATCGTGCGATGCCAAGCGGCACAGAAAAAAAAGTTTAAAAAAAAAACCCGATTCCCGGCCAAAAATGCAGGCGAAAATATGCCTGCCTGAGTGAGGGCACCTACCAGAGGGGTGGTTTCTGGGGGTGTCCCGGCCTCCCCCCCTCTCCTGTCCTGGGCTGCTCTGGTGGGGGGCATCCTCGTCGTCTCGCCATGCCATGCAGTGGGGGGGATCCAAAATGGCGACTGCAATATTTTTTTTGAAATCGTGGTCCAAAAACCCACCAAAGCACCACACAGAAACATGCAAAAATTAGGTATTTTAACTGCCTGAATTTTTACAGTAGCAGCAGTGGGTTTTTCTTGCAATAAACGTCTGTCTCCAATCCCACTGATTTTATTTTATTTTATTTTATTTATTTTTTTACACCTGCGCAATGATGGGTTGGCCATGGGATGGGACCATGCAAATTTTTGGAGCCATTCCACCAATCACATGGCCACTTGGCCAGGTTTTGACTGAGACTTCTGGGATGTGCCAGTCGGGCATAAAAAGCCCACTATAACCCTAGCCCTAACCCTAACCCTAACCCATACGCCAGTACACTGTCCTTCTTAGTGGGTCAGAGGCACCCAGAGGTGCAGCCCACTAACTCACCCTAACCTTACCCGTAATAACCCTAAGCCTAGCCCTTGCCCTAACCCCAACCCTAAGCCAGATCTGTACTCGCATTGCACTACACGCAAGCACATTTCCCTTCTTAGTGAGCCAGAGGGCGCCCAGCAGAGGCATTCTTCTCTCACCTCGCTCACTAGTCCAAAGTTCCAAAAAACTCTGTATGCCAGTATGCTGTCCTTCTTAGTGAGCTAGAGGCACCCAAAAGAGAGGTGCCTCTGCCAGTGCCACTTGGTACGCAATGGCTACACGGTCATGTACCCTTCCTTTTCCCTTTGTAGGGGGCCAGAGGAGGCATCCATCCCAGAGAGGTGCCTCCAGGAGCCTGCTAAATGCCTTCCCTTCGTAGCGGGCCAGAGGAGGCACCCACCCCAGAGAGGTGCCTCCAGGAGCCCACTACCCTACCCCCCCTAAACCAGTACTAACAGACGACAAACGAAATGACAAATTTTTGAAAAATTTCGCGACAAACGAAAACGAGCTGAAACGGGCCGGCTCCGACACACGACAACTCGAAACGTCATTTTTCCTGGTCGTGCCCATCTCTATGGCCTACACATGCCCAAAGGTACTCTTCAATAACAATATTCCTCTAGCTACTTTGCAGCTCAGTGTTCCTGCTGTTTTAAGCTCTCACTATTTGAAGAAAAATAACAGTAATGTGATCTATACTGAGCATTCTTTCTTAATAAGGCAATTTCTCTTATGCTTCTAATTTTATCACAGACTATTATAGATTGGTGTAATGAATCCTAAGCAGGCTTATTATGAAGCAAATCATATTAAACAAAAATAAAAATGGATAAGACTATGCAATGAAAACTTGGCATTTTTGATAATCAATATTTGTTTGTTTGTTTGTTTGTTTATTGTTTGTTTATTTATTCATTGTTCCCTCTGTCACCAAGTGCTGCTCTGGTGGTTTATAAGTGTAGACATAAATAATATCACATACAATATCTAAAATAGGAAAATAAAACCATAATTAAATCAAAAAGTAACAAAAAGCAATAGTAATCAAAAATATCATAAAAGACAGAACAGAGGTGGATTGAATTATCAAGAGTGGATCAGCAACAGTGGAGTCAATAACCAGGGAAAGCCAATCTAAATAGTCAAGTCTTTAGCTGTCTTTTAAAGACCTGCAATGTGGGGGACAGACAGATCTCAGAGGGCAGCTGGATCCATAAAAGCAAGGTGCTGCCACCAAGAAAGCCCAATTCCTGGTAGCTGTTTTCCAGGCTTTCTTTGATGTCGGCACCCTCAGATGACTGACATAACTGGGAAGAACCACTGTGACAGGCAATATTCTGATCAGCACTTTGCTGAATATGTAAGAAGAATTAGTTTACAGTATTTTGAATTACCAGAAATATTTAGTAGGAAATTCTATATTTATTTTCCTAGAATTGTTGCTGGACAATCTGACATTCAAATTACTAGATATAAGCAGCTAGGAGGAAGTACACTGTAAAAAGATGCCAGCTTCCATTCCTATTTTCATCTTGCACTTAATTTCCTGGGTCATAACAACTGAACCACTACATCCCCCAAAATAGAGATGATTGTCACCTTCAAAACCAACCTCCACAAACACAACTTTAGGAACAGTAAGATCTTGTGGAAGTAGTAGCAAGTCATCCAAAGCAGCACAGGAATGCTGGTGGGAAGGAAGCAAGTTTTATCAGCAGCACCATATTGGATTCAGGCCATAAATCAGTGGTTCCCAACCTGGGGTTTGGCACCCCTGGGGGGGGGGTCAAACGAACATTTCAAAGGGGTTGCCATGAGCCAGTGAAGATAAAGGCACAGCTTGGGTCTGGAGGAGGGAGGAGGAAGGTGGGAAGAGTGAGTTACAGCTCACAGTCAGTCACAGCCTTTGACTGTGTGGACAACAACAAACTATGGCAAGTTATTAAAGGAATGGGAATGCCTGACCACCTTCTCTGTCTCCTAAGAAATCTTTATGTGGGACAAGCAGCAACCGTCAGAATTGGATATGGAACAACTGACTGGTTTAAAATTGGGAAAGGAGTACGACAAGGCTGTATACTCTCACCTTGCCTATTTAACTTATATGCAGAGTACATCATGCGAAAGGCAGGTCTGGATGAATCACAAGCCAGAATTAAGATTGCTGGAAGAAATATCAACAACCTCAGATACACAGATGATACTACTCTAATAGCAGAGACTGAGGAGGAATTAAAGAACCTCTGAATGAGGGTGAGAGGAGAGTGAAAAAAATGGGCTGAAGCTCAACATAAAAAAACTAAGATCATGGCCACCGGTCCCATCACCTCCTGGCAAATAGAAAGGGAAGAAATGGAGGCAATGTCAGAGTTTATTTTGTTGGGCTCCTTGATCACTGCAGATGGCGACTGCAGCAACGAAATAAAAAGTCGCCTGCTTCTTGGGAGGAAAGCAATGGCAAACCTAGATAGCATCCTAAAGAGCAGAGAGATCACTTTGCCAACTAAGGTCAGGATAGTCAAAGCTATGGTTTTTCCAGTAGTGATGTATGGAAGTGAGAGCTGGACTATAAAGAAGGCTGATCGCTGCAGAACTGATGCTTTTGAGCTGTGGTGCTGGAGGAGAGTCTTGAGGGTCCCCTGGACTGCAAGGAGATCAAGCCTATCCACCCTGAAAGAAATCAACCCCGAATGTTCACTGGAAGGACAGATTTTGAAGCTGAGGCTCCAGTACTCTGGCCACCTCATGAGGAGAGAGGACTCCTTGGAAAAGTCCCTGATGTTGGGAAAGATTGAAGGCAAAAGGAAAAGAGGATGGCAGAGAATGAGATGGTTGGACGGTGTCATCGATGCAACCAAAATGAATTTGACAAAACTCCGGGAGGCAGTGGAAGATAGGAAGGCCTGGCGAGCTCTGGTCCATGGGGTCACGAAGAGTCGGACACGACTGAACGACTGAACAACAACAACAAAGCTGGAGGGGATGTCCGTCAATGGCACTGGAGGCTGCAATTGGCTGAGGGGCCTGTAGAGGGAAGTTCTCTATGGCCTCTGCAGCAGTGGCCTGCCCAAGGGGGCTTGTGGCCTCTTCCAAGCAGGGCAAAGGGTCACCACAACATGAGGAACTGTTAAAGGGTCGCGGAATTAGGAAGGTTGAGAACCACTGCCATAAATTATAACCATCTTCTTTTCCCTTTGCTTCAGTATTACCCGATTGTTGCTCATCAACCAATTACTGGGCCCCGAGACTGAATTTTATGTTGAGTCAAGATTAAAATGCTCCCCTACTATCTGCTTTGGAAGTATCTTATGACACAATCATTAAATAAAACTGACTTACATTTGGGCGCAGGAGTTGGGAGTGGAGAATGAAAACATAAATTTGCTCTACCAAAATGAATTGCCCATCATTCACTTGCCATGGGCATTAGATTTCTTATCCCACAAACGTTCAGTCTCTTTTTGTTAGCAATTTAAATCCACTAAGGAAAGTCATCAGGGAAAGTGAAAAGTCCATCCTACAAGAAGGTACCAATCCCCTCATCCCAATGTTGCAACAGACATTTATTTCTTTTATCCCAAAGAACCAGAAAAATCATGAATTATATACTGCACATTAGAGCTTTATGGGATAAAATAGCCTTACTAATTGGAATTTAGAGGAACAACAAAGGGCTAATTAATGAAACTGATTACTTATACAGTTTGTATAAAGCTATTTAGAAGTAACCACTGAGTTCAATGGTACCTTCTCCCAACTACTAACATTACTGCAATCTGAATCTGTGTGAATTAGTATATTAAGAGAATGGTTGGGGTGAGGTGGGGTGGAGGAGCATGCCTGTTTTACCTAATAATACATGCTTCTGTAGATGTCTATCTACCAACAGGCATCATCTTAAAACTACTCTTAAATCAGGGTACCTATCTAAAAACTTGAAAAAAATTTTAAAAATTTAAAAAAATTGTAAGTCAAGCAGACGATATCTAAAATTTGTAAGGTGGCAGTTAAAACGCCAACAGTTTTCTGCTCTTAAGTCAAATTGCTCTTAAGTCAAGCTGCTCTTTAGTCAGGGTACCACTGTATTATAATTCATACATTATTCTTTGAGGACTACGATGAAGAGAAAAAAACTAAAATACTAAATACAAAATGATTCCCAGGCAGCCAGGTCATCACCTGTAGCTCAAGTCCCAGACAGCATTCAGAATACAGAGCATGGTGCTGACAGCATCCACCTGCAGCTGCATTAATATTGTGTAGTGCTACTTTCCAAGTAACTCATCACATATGTTCCACACCCACCCATTAACCTCTCAGTTACTGTAATCCTTTCTCCAATGAATCGTGGATAGTAGAATATGTTTCCCTTTACTATGTAAAACAATCAACAAATGACTCCTGAATACTGAAGACAGCCAAGGAAAAGTTGTTACAGTTGTTCTGGGGATAGACAAGGAGCCGGGTATTTCTAAAATGGCAATACATTTCCAGAAATGAAAACAGCAGAACAGAAACACAGGAAGAGGATATAAAAGAGCACAGAATAAAAAAGGAAACAAGAGGAGATGTGTAATGTAATATTTTCACTTACAATAAAAATTTCTGCAGTTGATCTTTCTTTTTAAAGAAGAAATCTTGTCCTTCACCCTCTGTGCATAGGCCCCATGTTCAAAGTGCTGCTGCTGCGTATTTTCTGAGTTCTTCCTTAGGAAGGACTCATGAACTATGATAATAAGAGGCAGGTCAGCTTTGGGTTTCCAAAACTTTTAAGTGTCTAGACTATTACTTAAGTGTTGTCACCCACAACCCACCTCAGCTATTGTGGGAGGAACTCTTGCCTCCTCCTATATACTTAGCAGCAGTTCCTTGTTTTCTTCAGCTAGCATGCACCCCTTTTGACATTTTGGGGAACAAGTATCTTCCCCCCCCCAAGTATATCTGTTTACCTCTCCTTTTTGGCAGCTGTTTACTTTCTTTCCCGGTTCTGTCTAGATGTTAATTAGCTTCCTTCACAGTCAGTGATCTTTTAAGTTAAGTATGGAGGAGGGTACTTGCAAGGAAAAGTCTCTAGGTGACTACATTGGATGTTAATAATAAGCTGGAGAGCATTAATTTGCTTCCCTTTAGGGCAGAATGTAAGGCACCCAAAAGTTACTGGATAGTTTTAGTGCCAGATGCCATTTTTAACTAATGGGGAAATACTTAAAAAGTCTTTTCTTTACACGGGTGGCCTAAATAAGCTCTTTTCCCTCCTGGGCTCTTTTCCTTCTTATTTCCTTTATATTGTGGCTATATCTCCTAGGATGGAGGGGGGGGAGGGCAAAGCTTGTGGGCGTGCACAGCTTAACCAGGCAAGGCCTAGTGGTGCGCGTCTGTCCTTGGCAGAAAAGGGCGGGGGTGGGGTTTCCTAAATTTTAAGACCCGGCCTGTAGAAGCCCCAGGGGCAACGGGGAACTCCTCGGAGGCTCTTTCTTCCTGGGCGTGCGTTAGGGCAGGAGGAATCTCTCCCCCACCCACCACCCCCACCACCCACCACCCACCACGGCCGGCCGGGCAGCTCAACCTGAGGATCTCGGAAGGGAAAGCCTTCTCTCTCTCTCCCCCGAGAGAAAGGGGAGGAAAGGAGGGAGGAAAGGAGGGGGAAGGTCGGCTGTTGCGCTCTTCTCCTGACCCGGTGGCTACTGGAGGCCGCGGCGGCTCCTGGGCCTGGCTGGGTGCTGTGCTCTCCTCCTCCTCCTCCTCCTCGGCGGGTTCCCGAGCGGCGTGAAGGCGGCGGCGGTCAGGCCAGGCCAGGCGAGGCGAGGCGAGAGGGCAGACCCTCTCCAGGCCCGGGACCCGCTGCTCTTCCTCCTCCTCCTCCTCCTCCTGCTGACCGTGTTCCTGGGGCTTGCTCCGTGTGCTCGCTCAAGGCTGCGGCTCCTCGGCAGGCCCCGGCTCCTCCTCCTCCTCCCCGGCCTCCTCCGCTCCGCCTCTCCCCCGGCTCCCTCCACCACCACCGCCTTCCCGGCTTCTTTTAAGGTGGCTCCTCTCGAAGGCGGCCCGGGCGGGCTCAAGGCCGGCGCCGGCCAAGCATCCTCTTCCACCAACAAGCCACCAAACCCCCCCCCCACGTCCCTTCCCCGCCCCGGTTTCGGACCCGCGTAGCTACCGCTTGATCCAGAGCCCCAAATCCAGGGGACATAAACGACTCCCTTCCCCCCCCCTCCCAAGAAATACAGTGATCATGAAAATTAACGATTCCTACCCAACCTTTTATTATGGCCCCCTCATCCCGCTCAGATGAGAAAGTCCACATTGACACACACATATTTCCCTGATGTCCGACGTCACTGCTTTAAGTCTTGTTTAAACGGAAACAAGGTTTATTACGCCTTCATAGCTTGTATAGATTGTTCCTAGTTCTGGAAGTTCTCCAGGACAAGGAGGGCGAAGCTCCCGACCAGCACAGATCGGGATAATATGTGCCATCGTTCATATTATGGAGGCCATTAATATATCTGAACAAACATCATTTAGTCATCTTCCGTTCCAAATGGAAATGGGACAGAGACAATGTAACTAAGTTTGTTTATTGATGAAAAAATTGACATGAACTTAATATACAGAACAAAACTGTATGCTTTATAAATAATTCTAATGAATTGAAGTAGGCTTCCACCCCAGTGATCAGAGATAATACTACAATAATAGAATTATTTGTTCTTTGCATTATAAAAGTTCAGTTTTCTAAGAACTACAAGCAGTACTTCTTTTTGGTTTTAGCTTCAGCTCACCATATCCTTATAAAAAGTCCAAGTTTCAATCTTTTTCTACCCTCTCCATAAAAGATAACCATGAATGGGCTTCAGTATGTTCAAATATGGATCATATATGCATAACAAAAAATTAAAGTATCTATGGCAATATGAACCAAACCAAGAAATGTAATATTTTCAAAAGTTTTGGAGCCAAAAAACTTTAGAGAAAAACTGAGGAAAAACAGGTTTTTGCCCCCACCCCACCCCCAGTGTTTCTGGTAATTTTACTAAGCATTATGATTATGATATGCCAATGCTAATGTTTTGGGACTCATTCACAACACAGTCACCCCATAGATGAGGGTAATGGCCAATGCCCATTACAAGAGGGTATCATACTATGGAGCTTAAAAAAGGTGCTGATAAGATATCTATTGACAGAAACTGCATTTTGATCTGTATAGGATAATTACCAGTTTGGCCTGCTATTGCATTCCTAGGCAAGGTACTCAAGTATATGGTGGTATCTCTGTCCTATGTGTTCCTGGGCAATATGGACAATTTACATTGAGTTAAATTTGTCTTGAGGCTTGATTGTAAGACTGCTTTGAGTGCCTTGATGGATGATGCTGAATTAAGACTGGGAAAGTGGATTCCTGTTATTTCTGCTCTATCCCCTAAGCAGCATTCCGTACCACCCTCCATAAAATGATCGGTATCTTTCTGAATTGTGGGTTTACATCTTAACATATCCTGTATCTATGTATTTTTCTCTACGATGGAAAAATATGTTTGACATCCACAGATGTGTCTGTGGACTTATCAGAGATAGAGTTCTGGGGATTGTCATGACCATATACAGTACACTTCAAAATTAACCGTTGCACCATCATCTATCTGCTCTTTTATGCTCCCAAATTTGTAATACTGTATGTCATTTACAAAATACTTCAGCCCTTCATCTTCCAAAATAAAACCCAGCTAACATTGAGAGCAGTGGGGGGGCAACCAGAGGTCATAACCATGCAGGAGAGCATGTCCCAAGTGTAGATGATTCAAACAGACAAGCAAAGTATGAGGAAAATGAACAGTATCCAGACATTTGGCCTAGGCAAAAATCTGGTTTAGACTATACTTATTAGACAATCCAACACAAATAAAATAAGCTTTGACCATCTCAAGAATGATAATCCTCCCTGCAAATTTTGTAAACTAATGAGACACACAAGGGATATGTAAACAAAAGCCAATTAACATTGCAAAATAGTTAAAACTGGTCTAAAAACTCCTGTTATTCAACTCTTCATTGGAGTTCCCTAGAACTATGTTTCTTACAACAATTTCATTCCTACAGTCTAGCCCTATTTGCATTTTCTACAACACAGAACAGAACTCAAAATAAGAATAAGGGCATCCCCTTGTCTGTAGGTTCCTGTTCTTCGTTCCCTGATCCCACCACACACAGTGCATAGCATCTAAAGTATTCATGCTCCATTAAAGAATGTAGGGAGATCAAGGTATATAGAGCAATGCTGCAGAGCTCAGAGGAACACAGAATCAGATAACAGTGAAGGTGAAATGGACCTATAATGCCATCATACCCAAATCCCTGCTCCATGCAAGAATACAACCCAAAGTATATTTGCCTGGTGGTCATCCCAAGTTCTCTTGAATGCCTCCGGTAGGGTGCTCACCACCTCTTGAGGTAATTGGTTCCATTGCCATACTGCTCTAACTGTTAGGAAGGTTTTCCTGACATTCAACCCAAATCTGGCTTCCTGTAACTTGAGCTCATTGTTGTGTGTCCTGCACTTGCCCCTCCATCTTTTCTCCAGGCTCCAGACCCAGTTCTTTTAGTCTTTCCACACAGGGATTGGTTTCCAGCCATCCCATGATCCTTCCTGACCTCCTCTGAACTTCTTCCAATCTTTTGGCATCCTTCTTCAAATGCTGTGTCCGGAAAAGGATACAAGTAAGGGCTATTCCACACAATTTTGTGCCATCCACAAATGTGACCACTATTCCCTGTACTCCTTTTGTCCAAGTCATTAAGGACTGAGTCTTGGATAACCCCACCCCCTTGTTACCTCCTCCCACTTAGAGAAGGAGCCATTAATAATCTGAGAATGATTCTGTAGCCAACTGTATATCCATCTTTCACTTGATTTATCAAGCCCCACACCTAGTTAGGTTGCTAATTAGGATATCATGGGGAACTTTGTAAAAAACTTTGCTGAAGTTGAAACACATTACATCTACAGCATTCTCTCTACCTACCAAGGTGGTTGTCTGAACAAAAAATGAGATCAGATTAGTCTGGCAGGATTTGTTTATGACACATCCATGTTGGCTAGGGTCAGTGTACAACCCTACCCCTCATCTACCTTTAACTGTTGTGTTTTCTTCAGAATATGGTTGGATATCTATCTTTTAAAGCAGTGCTCCCCAACCTTTTTGTTTCCAGGGACCGGTATTTATTTTATTATTTTCCCGTGGCCCGGGGTGGGGTGGGGATAGGGGAGGGTGGGGGGAGGGGAAAGGGGGAGGGGAGGGGGGGGGGAGTGCAGGGGGCTTGGGGTGTGTACCTTGGGGGCCCACGGAGCGGCGGCGGCGGCGGGAGCAGCGGCGGCGGTGGCGGCAGCGGGGCTTGCTGGCTGGGGGCGTCGGGCGTGCGCTCCCCCTGCGCGCACGGGGCGGGGGAGCCCGGGCTCCTGGGCGGGTGGTTGCCTCCAGTCGGCGGCCGGAGGCAAGCGGGGCGCAGAGGTGCCCCAACCGAGGCGGGCGGTGGCGGCGCGGCGGCGGCGGCGGCGGCGGTGGCGGCGCTACAGTGGCCCCGCCTCTCCTCCAGTCGGCGGCAGGCAAGCGGCGGCGCAGAGGTGCCCCAACCGAGGCGGGCGGCGGCCTCTCTGGCCGCGGCAGCCGCCTTTAACACCTCTGCGCCACCGCTTGCCTCCGGCTGCGATTGGGGGTGGCGTAGCCCGAGCGCGCCACTTCTGGCGGCGGCGGGGCACCCCGCCGCCGGCCGCGGAGTCGCGGCCGAACCCAGGCGGCTGCCGTGGCCGCCGCGGCCGCCGCCAGGAGGAGGAGGTGGGGCCCGCCCGCCCAGGAGCCCCGGGCTCCCCCCACCCCGCCCGTGCGCCGTGCCGGCGGTGGCTACTCCTCCTCCGGCTGCCCGCGGGAGATGTTCCCGGCCTCCAGGCGGCCCCCGGCCTGCCAACCGGTCCACGGACCGGCACCGGTCCGCGGCCCGGGGGTTGGGGACCACTGTTTTAAAGAATATATTATTCATCTCAGAATGGTTTTCTACTACAGTGTCTTGTAGCCACGGGTACTTAAGAGTCCAACTCTACATGATTTAGAACAACCTGTGGGTCCCCAGATGTTCCTGGACTGCAACTCCCAGAAGTCTTCATCACTAGCTGAGCTGGCCAAGATTTATGGGAGTTGCAGACCAGGAACATCTGGGGACCACAGGTTGAGATTTAGAAGATCTGTGATGAGGCTCTCCTACTTCTTTCCTTTTGAAAAACAAATTAAGAGCACAATGCAGGCTCACTGCTCAGAAGGAAAAAGGCATCCACCTCATCATTCTTTTCCCAACAGTAGCCATCTGGAGCCTATGGAAAGCCAGTTGCTGCCGGAGCCCAATTCCAAGGGCTGGTTTTGACATAGAAAGCCCTAAACGGCTTGGGGGACCGAGATCCCTGAAGGACCGCCTCCTTCCATATGAACCTACCCGGCAATTAAGATCTAGTCAGGGAGCCCTCCTGAAAGAGCCATCCCTCAAGGAGGTGAAAGGGATGGCTTGCAGGAATAAGGCTTTTTCAGCAACTGCCCCCAGACTATGGAATGCCCTCCCAAATGAGACTGTTCCAGAGGTTTTTCAACTAATGATTGTGGGTCCTGATGGCAATTTTAGTGGTGTGTTTTTAATGTATTGTATTTATTGCATTTGCATGTTTTTATTGTTCTAATTTTATTGTAATTTTAATGTTTTAATTGTCCATTTTGATTGTGAGCCGCCCAGAGATCTTTGGGTAGTGGGCAGCATACAAGCTATATAAAATAAATAAATAAATAAATAAAATACCCCTCCTCAGGTCATGTTCTTAGCATTATTGAGAGGCATTCAGCTTCTGATATTTGGGGACCTAGGAGGGTTGTGACAAGACAGGAAGTACCTCCCCAACATGGTGAAGTGAGCTGCCCTTGCTTGATACAACATCCAGTCATCAAATCTGACACATTGGATGGGTGTTCTCTCCATAAATTAGCAGCTCCACAGGCCTGCTTTGAAGATTAAGAATATGGAACACTTTCAAAGCCATTTTTATAGTTTTCCACTACCATTCTTTCTCCATACACCACTAATCTCTCCTATAAGTGTGCCAGCCACATACAAATAACTGTCAGCATATTAAAATAAAGAATTAAAAGAGTTTATGCCTAACTAAATGTTGTCTAATGTCTAATTATGCAACACAACTCCAGAATAATTTTCTTCAAAACTAGCATGTTCATCAGTAGAAAATTCTAACTGCCAAAATATTACCAAGCATTTTAGACCATCCACTGTCTTAATTGTTTAGGAATAAATATATATTTTGTACTTGAGAATACAAACAGTATGGTTTTTTTAAAAAGGTAAGTACAACTCATAGTTGCCTGACAACAGTTCCACAATATGCATGACTAATGGCAATGACAATGTCTTACTGTCTATATTTTTCAGAATAAACAATGTTCTTTATAAATGCAAGGACTTTTCCAAATAGTGTTCCTGCGGACCTGGCAAAGGAACAGTGGTCTGTGCAAAACAGAAGGACTGAACCTGCCAAAGACAGAAGTCTGAAAGGGAATTAGTCTTCCAGTAATGTCAGCATTATAATTTGGGATGGGTGAAAGTTTATACGTTCTAGCCCACCTAATTCTTTATTTATTTTTACATTTATTGATATAGGAATAATATGTATTGTGTAAAACTGAAGCCTTAAGCTACACAGAATGCTAGAATGGGAATACTGTATATACTCAAGTATAAGCCTAGTTTTTCAGCCCTAATTTTGAGGGGTCCTCGGCTTATATGCGGGTCAATACTTTTAGCCACTGAGGCAAGTTTGGGTCAGTGGCTAAAAAACATTTTAAACATTGTGCGCCACTTCTCCTGACCCCCCCCATGTTTAAAATGACTTTTAGCCACCAACTCAAGCACTTGCCTCAGTGGCTAAAAGTCATTTTAAACATCACACACACACCCAGCTCACAAAGGAGGATTTGCCAGGCCCTGCTGCATTTCCCACCCTAGGCTTATACTTGAGTCAATAAATTTTCCCAGTTTGGGGGGTTTAAATTAGGGGGCCCGGCTTATACTCGGGTTGACTTATACTTGAGTATATACGGTAATTCCACATGGAAGTGTGGATGTATTATCAGGTGTAGCATAGTTTAGTTTGGGAAGCACAATTCCAAAGTCTTCTCTCTGCTATAACTATACTGACAATTAATCAGTAGTGTTCATAACACTTGCTCTAAAACACAGCTTTTGGCTAGAAATGATGTTGTGGAAATGATGTAGTGATATGGGTGTTTCATAAAAATCTTTTTGGGGGCATCATGAGTTCCTTAGTCAAATGTGTGGCCACTGGTTTCAACTTTCAAATCATGCTTGTGCATTCTCAAGCGTTAAGATACCCGTTTACTGATATCCAAGATCTATGATACAAGGTAGTCCAGAGCTTATTTTGATAAAAAAAAAAAAACAGCTTTTAAAAACTCAAGACTTCACACACTTTTGGAAAGGATTAAAAAGCAGCTTCAGCCTTGCACAGGCATACGCAATACCAGGTATGTTCTGGGGGGGGGGGATCCCAAACCACCCCAAGACCCTTAGATCACCAGTGGCAACGAAGACCAGCAGAGCAAGAGTCTCCAGATCATCCTACGACACCACTCAAGTTCTGTCCTGGGGAAGGAAGGGTCATGTGAACAAGGCAGGCGGCGGCGGGGGGAGCGCATGCTGAAAAGGCGTCGCTCGTCCCCCCTCCTCCTCTTCCTCCTCCTCCTCCTCCACCCCTACCACCTCCTCCACCCCCCTTTGGGCGGACTACAATTCCCGAGCGCCCTTGCTCTGACTCCCTGGCTCGGGACGCGGCGGCTTCTCCACCCCCCCGCCGCCCCCCCGCCCCCCTCCCCGTGCCGGAGCTTGGGCGGTCCAGCGGGGCGAGGGAGCCGACGCTACCTTAAGGGACGGAAGGGGCCCGTCCAGGAGGCCGACTCCTCCTCCCAGGCCCGGGTCCAAGGCGGCCAAGGAACGGGGGGGGGGGCTCCGGCCTCGAGAGAGAGACGCAGGCGGGGGGGGGGGGGGCGGGGGGGTTGGACGCGGCCCCCACGCCGACGCTCCTCCGAGCGCGCGGCCAAGGAGGTCCGGAAAGGGAAAGGGGGAAAAGGGGAAACGGGGGGGCCTTCGCGCTCCCTCTTCGTCACGGGAGGGGCGGAATGGAAACCCAGGGACATCCACACCCACCCGCGGCGGCGGCGGCGGGAGGGGGGAGGGGAGGAGCCTGCAAGCGGAAATCCCTCGCCCCTCCCTTTTCCGCCGGAGTCGGGCCGGAGGCCCGGCAGGCGGAGGGGCGGAGGGGGGGGAAGGGGGGGGCGGAAGGGCCGCGGCTGGTGGCCGGTCGGGGGCTCGGCCGTCCGGCGGGTGGAAAGGCGGGACTGGCGGAACAGCGGATTTAAGCGGGGCGGGGAGGAGGCTGCAGGCAGGCGTAGCCCTTCGCTGATCACAGTGCGCCCTTTCATGGGTGTCTTTTAAAACTGCACGGAGTGCCTCAATGAGGCACAGATTTATACGGATAGGGTTGCAACGTTCCTATTGTGCATTTGTAAACCTTGCTTATTATTATTATTATTATTATTATTATTATTATTATTATTATTATTATTATTATTATTATTATTATTATTATGAATGCTGAAGTGCCTCGTTACGTTGGAATAAATAACCACTGAACTCCCGCTTCTTGAATGGACACGCTTCACCTGAAGCAGGACGAGCGCTGCAAACGTTCTTGCAGGAGGCAGAGCAGCAGGAGGGCACCTCTCACCCTCTCAAGGCGCCCCTTGTCATAAAAGGGGAGTCAGATTATTTGGGCAGTTGGAGACAGAATATCCCGCAGTCACCTCTCCTGCATTTCCTAGTAATAACAACGTCTTAACCACTTGCCATTCCTGACTACAGGTACCTGAGGACAGAAATCTTGGGTGTGAGTAGCAAGTTGAAAACAGATGGAGGACTTTCGCTTCAGAGGCAGTGGAGTTATTTAACTCCACCATCTCTGCATGCTGAGATGTACATCTGTATTTTATTTATTTATTTACAAAAAAAAAAAAAACATAGCCACCCCACTACCAAGTGGTCTCTTTGTGGTAGTGGACAGACTTTCATATGTGCACATGTTCTTCCATCTCTTCTCCACTAGAGTTCAGAATCAACATCTTCCCAACTTCACAGCAGCTCTAGAAAAGAAAGGGAGAGATGTCCTAGTTTACATCTCCTCTATGCCTACTGATGGGGACAATGATGCCTTTCCCTCAGTAGGTGTGGAGCAGCAGATAACAGAGGCCACTGCAGCATTAGCACAAGCAATCAGCAAAGGGTTGTGCTGAATAATGGTACACTGCACACACAAATAGCATCCTGTGCTCTTTTGGTGACATCCAATCTAATCCCTTTCCAGGTCCATGGTGGTATTTGTAATGTTTCTGGACTTTCATGAAAACCCTATTCCCACAAATGGAAAAACACACCTATTGTGAAGTCAAGGGATGATGTAGCATATCGTAATCTTGGGTATTTGGTACACAGAAAGGTTTTACTGCAGGCCATAGGCATCTATCTAGCAACAGCAGAAAGGCCAGGAGGCAGTGGGATTGACATCACCAGAAAGAAGAGGCGGAGACACAAAAGGAAGAACTACTTATCTGACCTTATCTGAAAATTAAAAACTATACAAAAGGAATATAATCATTCACCTTCTATCTCAAGCACACTCAGTCTTAACGTACTGAACTACAGTAGGACCCCCATATCCTCAGGGATCAGTTCCAGGCCACCCCATGGGTACTGAAATGCACAGATAAGCGTGAACACGAGGGTGACAGCGGTGACAGTGATTGTGGGGTGCTGGGGGCAAAAACTTTATTTTATTTATTTATTAGATTTCTATACCATGCCAACTAGCAACAGAGGCCACTCTGGGGACCCCACTAACCTCCCCGGGGCAGCGTTACTGCACTGTCTGGCCCACTGCACTACCCAGTGGGGGTGGTGGGTTGCCGCTTCTGTCACCCCACCACTCCCACTGGGCAGCGTGGTGGGCTGGGTGCTGCGAGAGTGCACCTTCATGCCATCTGGTCTACCGCCCAGCAGCTCGAAGGGCTAGGCCACGTGGCACAGCTTTCACTCCCAGCACCCCACCACTCGCCAACCTCAGATAACTGAATCCATCTATGGCGAATCAGCAGATATGGGGCTGCTACTCTAAATACAAACTTTTGCAGGTAAATCCCACTTCTCGAAGTGCCACACATCCAAGAATGGGAACATGGGCTTTGCCAGGAATCTAATCTTAGATGTAAAGTTCTTGACAAAATGATTTTTTGCCAGGCACATCTGTTTTAGATGAGGCCAAAAGCAGCAAGTCTGTTGTTTTAAAACTGTTTCTGAAGCAGAGGACTGAGTTTCCCACTCCAGTCCTTCAAGCAAAGGGCCAGAGATCATGGGTGCCCACGCACATGCACACACCCTTTATACTTGGCAGAGTGGCTCCTCCCACAAAGAACTGCCTGTGTCACTTGTTCTTCCCATGCGGAGCAATTTAGGGTGCTGACCCTAAATTGCATCGCCCCACGCAGCCGGCCCGCGCTCCTCCGAGAAGCCTCAGGGCCGCGTGGGCAGGTGGCGGGAGGCGATTGCATCCCCCTGCCCCCCGCCCACGCTGCCCGAGGCTTCTTGGAGGAGCCTGGGCATTGCCCCGCAATCATACGCTGTATGTTTGTCCCTGCCGCTGCCACAGTATTTGCCTTTTTGCCTTTTGGTGATTTTATGTGAACCGCCCTGAGTTCCCGCTTGGGAAGTAGGAGCGGTATATAAGTGTGATAAATAAATAAATAAATAAATACATGGGCAATCTATGGGCATGGCAGGGGGCGATCGCATCCCCCGCGCTGCTGCCCTGCGCTCCTCTGAGAAGCCTCGGGGCTGCTTCCCCACTCCTCCGAGAAGCCTCGGGACTGCTCGGGTGGCGGTGGGGGGCGATCACATCTCCCCGTGCTGCCCCCCACTCCTCTGAGAAGCCTTGGGGCCGCTGGGGGGGGGGGGCAATTGCATTGCCCCGCGCCGCCGCCCCACTCCTCCGAGAAGCCTCTGCATGGCTCAAGGGGGTGGCATGGGGTGATCGCATCGCCCCGTGCTGCCCCCCCACTCCTCCAAGAAGCCTCGGGGGTGCGGCGGGGGCGATCACATTGCCCCGCGCCACCACCCCGTGCTCCTCCGAGAAGCCTCGGGGCCGCTCGGGGGGGCGGTGAGGGGCGATTGTATCACCCCACGCCACCCCTGCTCCTCCGAGAAGCCTCGGGCCGCACAGGGGGGGCAGCAGGGGGCGATGGGATCATTGGCATCCTTCAGTCTCGAAAGACTATGGTATCATGCCTGGAGTAGAGATCCTAAGAACAACACCTAGTGTGACTAAATAGACCAATTCAGGAATGGCAGTCTCTACCGCACTGGGGACAGATGTATTCTGTTTCTTGCCCAGTCCTCGAGTTTCATTCTTTCCGTGCCTGCCTCTTTTCCTCTGCCTGTTGGACAAATGCCTCTTCAAATTTATGTAGACCATGCTGTATCTCTTGCCTCCAGACAGTGCGATTGGAGGTCAGGGTTTCCCATCTGTTGAGGTCCATTCCCAAGGCCTTCAGGTCCCTCTTACAGATATCCTTATACCGCAGCTGTGGTCTCCCTCTGGGGCACTTTCCCTGCACTAGTTCTCCGTATAGATTCTATACTATAGAAGATCTTTTGGGATCCGTCCGTCATCCATTCTCACAATAGGCATCGCTGTTTCAATAAAATGTACATGCTAGGGATTCCAGCTCGATTCAGGACTATGCTATTTGGAACTTTGTCATGCCAGGTAAAGTTGAATATTTGCCTAAGACAGCACATATGGAAGGTATTAAGCTTTCTTTCCTGTTGAGCATGGATGGTCCAAGACTCGCTGCAATACAAACGTGTGCTCAGCACACAAGCTTTGTTATATATATGAGCATGATGGAAAACAGTAGATCGATAAACAGGGAAAAGATGCACATTTGGCAAGACGAGACACACAGAAAGAAGTATAATACACCCCTGCCATTGGGGCGTTAACTGCACTCACGTGATTGCCCACGATTTTAGTACGCATCAAAATATGATGCGCAGTTAAAAGCTGTGCGACTGAGGCCTTACTTTCACCCTAGCTCCTCACATACACCAAAGGCACATCTCCAATATATACTAGAGAATTGTTCTTTTTTGCCCTTTGTTGGGAAGGGGCGTCGTTGAGGGAGGGGAGGGAGGAGGGGAGGGTACAGGGGAAGTGGGAAAGTACGAAGACAAGAACAAAAGGAGAAACAATTAGACAATTTTGTTTAGTAAGATGTAATGACAGGACAAACATGATACATAAGAAATGTGTTAAAAGAACATTTAGAAAGAAGATGTTCAAGAAGACAGCTCACAAAATTTATGATTGTAATGTTGGATAATCTTAATATAATTTCTTACAAAACAAATGGTTTAGGGTCACCAGTTAAAAGATACATGGTCATCAAGACTATTCAAAAGCTTGGGGTAGATGTATTGCTGCTACAGGAGACTCATTAGAAGAAGAATAAAAAAAGAGATATTTAAGCATTCAATGTTAGGTGATCAATTTCTTTCAAATGGAACGAACATATCCTGAGGAGTCACAACAGTTTTCATAAGAAATTCAAAATTTGAAGTGATAGATCAAATGAGAGACCCTGATGGCAGATACATCATAGTGAAGGGAAAATTGGAAAAGACATTATTAACCATAGGTTCTTATTATGCCCCTAATACAGGTCAAGCAAAATTTATGCAGAATTTGCAAAGAGGGGTCAGAAAATTTGCATGGGGAGAAATCATTCTTGGGGGGGCAAAAATACAAATTATATATTAAGTAAAATAGATATAACAGCAAAAAAATGTCAAACAAGGGCATTAAAATTGGGACTCTAATAAAGAGATTTGGCTTAATGGATGGCTGGAGATACTTAAACTCCAGAATGAGAGAATTTACATATATTTTTTAAAAGGTATACTACTTATTCAAGAAGAGATCATTTTTTCCATCTCAGATTAAAAAAAGAAAAAAGCTTCAAGAACAACTAAATAATAAAGTAAAAAATGTCAGAACAACATAAAAGATCAGGATAAAATAAGGAACTCATTGAATTAACAAAAGCTAAAGCAGAGTTAGAGGCACTACATGTGGGTTCACACAGCTATGAATTATTTAAAAAGAAGATACTATGAATATGGGAATAAAAATCCTAAATTGCTATCATATGCCGTTTAAAAGAAGGTAGCAATAAGAGCAATCGTTTCACTAAAAACAAATGGGAAAATAGTAAATTCTCAACAACAAATAGTTACTACATTTATGGAATACTATAAGAATTTGTATGAAACAGATTTGCTGAAGTCAATGCAGAAAAAATAGGCTACACCCCCTTATCTGCAGAGGAAGACGAGGAGGAAGAGGACCCCTCCCAACCCAATAGGGAGACAAAAACGCACTCGAAGAAACAAGGTAAAGTTAGGACTTCACATCCCTCAGATCTAGGCGTGGAGGGTGGCATCAAACTTGAGACCACTGAGGCCGAAAGTGGACAAAAAGTTGCGCTGGAAATAAGAGATGTCTCAGAAGATAATAACTTGGAATGCGAACGGATTAAATTCACGAATCAAAAGGAAAAGGGTTTTAGCACTTCTGCAAAAACAAAAATGTGACTTAATTTGCCTCCAGGAAACACATATATTATATAATTATGAAAAGCGCCTAGAAAACCGGAAGTTAGGAATTGCCTTTTCTTCTTTAAGCCAGAAAACCAAGAAAAATGGGGTAGTAATATATGCTAAGCCTGAGTTGCAACCAATTTTGATTAAGAACAATAAAGGTAAATGGATTATTATCACTGAAACATGGTGGGATGAGACGTATGATTGGAATGTAGTCATTGGAGGGTATAATCTGTTTCAAAGGAATAGGACAAGTAAGAAAGAAGGAGGTGTAGCTTTATATATTAAGGACATTTATACTGCTGAAGAAATACAAGATAAACAGCAGAGGAACCATGTTGAGAGTATTTGGGTGAAAATCAGGGGTGAAAAAACCAGGAGGGATGTCACTGTGGGGGTATATTATAGACCCCCAAGCCAGCCAGAGGAGTGGGATGATGCCTTCTTTGAGCAGATGGCCACACAGTCAAAAGGGAGAGATGTAGTACTAATGGGAGATTTTAACTATCCTGATATATGCTGGCAATCCAACTCAGCTAAGAATGCAAGGTCTAACAAATTCCTTACTGCCCTTGCAGACAATTTCATGGCCCAGAAGGTAGAGGAGGCAACAAGAGGCAAAACCATTTTAGATCTGGTCATAACCAATAAGGAGGACCTCGTAAATGGGGTCGGAGTGGTGGGATTATCAGGTAAAAGTGACCATGCCCTCTTGAAATTTGTTATACAGTTGGAAGGTGAAGCTAAGCATAGTCAGACAAGAATCCTGGACTTTAAGAAAGCCAATTTTTGTAAACTAAGGGAATTATTGGCTGTGATTCCATGGACCGACACAACTGAAAGAGAAGGGAGTCCAAGATGGATGGGAGTTCCTGAAAAGTGAGATATTAAAGGCACAATTTAAAACTGTTCCAACAGCTAACTATAAAGATAAACAAGTACAAGGAATGGAAAAATGGGAAATGCACCAAAGAGGAATATAAGCAAACAGCTAATATATGCAGGGGGATGGTAAAAAAAGCTAAAGCGCAAAATGAACTCACTTACTTACTTACTTACTTACTTACTTACTTACTTGTTTGTTTGTTTGTTTGTTTGTTTGTTTGTTTGTTTGTTTGTTTGTGAAGCTTATATCCCGCCCATCTTCTGTTCACAACAGAAAGGTAAAACAATAAACACAATAAAATAGCACAGGAGGAGGCAAAAGAGAAGGCAAAGATGGCGGGGGGGACTTAAAATGAAAGGTCGCCAAACGCCTCCCTAAACAGATGGGTCTTTAGGGCCTTCTTAAAGGCGGGCAGGGTCTCAATTAGGCGCAGCTCACTGGGGAGGTGATTCCAAAACATAGGACCCACCACAGAGAAGGCGCGGTCACGCGTACGCGATTTCCGCGCCTCCCTGGGTGTGGCCACCCTCAGTGAGCACACCAGCGCCAGTCTCGTGGGTCTGGCCACACATGACCTCTGGGAGATACGCTCCGCCAGATACTCAGGTCCCAAGCCGTGGAGGCCTTTGAAGGTCAAAACCAGGACCTTGAACCTAATTCGGAGGACAACAGGCAGCCAATGCAAGCGAGCCAGGACTGGGGTGAAGCGCTCGTATTGATGAGCACCCACCGCATTCTGCACCCGCTGTAACCTCTGGACCAGGGTCAAGGGCAACCCCACGTAGAAGGCATTGCAGTAGTCGATCCTCGATATCACCAGAGCCTGCACAACTGTCCTCAGGGAGGACTCATCAAGGTACTGGCAAATCTGGGCGATCCTGCAGAGGTGGATAAAAGCGGCCCTGGAAACAGCCATCACCTCGGCTTCCAGGGAGAGGGCTGAGTCCAGGACCAAGCCCAGATTCCTGGCCCTGTCCGTAGGCTGGAAAGAAACACCCCCAGCTTGGGGGGGGGCATTGTACCCAGACGAAGGCGCCCCGAAGAACAGAACCTCCGTCTTCTCCGGATTAAGCTTGAGCCGGTTATCTCTGGTCCATTCCAAGACCGCCTCCAGGCACAGATCGGGGGAGCGAATTGCCTCCTCTGCAGACGATGAAAAGGAGATATAGAGCTGTGTGTCATCAGCGTACTGATGACAGCGAACTCCATATCCCCTGATGACCTCCGCCAGCAGCCTCATATAAACATTGAACAGCATGGGCGAGATTGACGACCCCTGGGGCACCCCACATGAGAGGGACCAAGGAGCTAACAAATCCTCACCCAGCAGAAACCACTGAGTCCGGCCGCCAAGGAAAGAACGAAGCCAGGCCAAAGCCTGGCCCCCAATTCCCGCCTCGGCCAGCCGGACCAGCAGGTTACCGTGGTCGACGGTATCAAAGGCAGCTGACAGATCGAGGAGAACCAGCAGGGAGGAACACCCCCTGTCGGCCTCCCTGAGGAGGTCATCCTGCAGAGCGACCAGGGCAATCTCGGTCCCGTGAAGGGGTCGGAAACCAGAGTGGAAGGGATCAAGGATACGATTTACCTCCAGGTACGACTGCAGCCTGACAGCGGCCATCCTCTCGACTACCTTGCCCAGGAAGGGAACAATGGCAATCGGACGATAGTTCGATAAATCGTCCGACGCCAAGCCAGGTTTTTTGAGAGTGGGTTTCACCACAGTCTCCTTCAAGCGGGCTGGGAAACAACCCTCCCCTAAAGAGGCCGTGGCAATGGCGGAAACCCACTTGGGCATGTTCCCTTCGGCAGATTTAATTAGCCAAGCTGGGCAAGGGTCAAAGGGGGTGGCCGCCGGCCGGCAACAGGCCATAACTCTGGAGGCCTCCGCTGAAGACACTGGTCCAAACTCATCCAAGAAGGAAGAATGGAGGGGTGAGGCCCCAGGGACATCAGGGGATGGACTAGGGCAGCTGGGGGGCAAGTCGGAGTGGATGGCCTCTATTTTAGATCTAAAATGGGTTGCAAATTGCTCACTAGTGAAATCACTAGGAGGAGGCCCCAGCTGACTGGGATTGGAGAGGTCCCGAACCACCCGGAGCAACCCTGCCTGGCGGTTTGAGGCCTCGCCAATTCTCAGGGAGACAAAAGATCTTCTAGCATCCCTGATCGTGTGAAGATAGCGGCCAGTCAGCTGCTTAAGAGCAGCCCTGTTCTCTGCCGTCCGACTGGCCCTCCATATGCCCTCTAGCCTCCTGCGTTCTTGCTTCATCGACCGCAGCTCAGCCATATACCATGGAGAGGAGCGGTCTCCGCAATGCAGGAGGCGCTTGGGGGCGATCCGGTCAACTGCCCCGGCAGTCCCCTCATACCTCCTATCCACCAGGGCATCGACCGGGTCATCTGCCAGGCCGCCAGAAAGCTCCCCGAAGGCCTCCAAGAACCTGGCCGGGTCCAGAAGCCTCTGGGGGCGAGCCCAAATGTGGGCTCGGCACTCCCCGCGAGGTGGGGGAGAGATCGATAGGGAGAATTTTAGCAAGTGGTGGTCCGACCATGACACGGGTAGAGGCGGGATACCCCTGACCCCCAGACAAGAATCTGACGACATGGAGGAAAACACCAGGTCCAAGGTGTGGCCAGCTCTATGGGTGGGGCATACAACATGCTGAGATAGATTCATGGAAGTCATGGATTCCATGAATTCCAGAGCCGCACCGGAGAGTTCCTCCTCGGCCTGCACGTTGAAGTCCCCAACCACCAAAAGGCGGGGGGACCTCAACAGTGCAGCCGAGACGAACTCCGCGATCTCTGGAAAGGATTGAGCTGGGTTGTGGGGAGTGCGGTACACCAGCACAATACCAAACTTATCTCGCTGGCCCACTGATAGATGGAGGCATTCTACACCAGGACACACCATAGTCGCAGCACTGCTAACATAAAGGGATTCCCTATAGACGATGGCCACCCCCCTACCCTCCAACCTGCCCTCCCACTGGACCTGAAACCTGGGGGGCACAAGAGGGAGAGGGAAGCCCCACCCTCAGCGCCCACCCAGGTCTCGGTGACACAGGCCAGGTCGGCACACTCATCCACAATCATGTCGTGGATGATAGGCGTTTTATTGTGGACCGACCTGGCATTGACCAGGAGACAGGACAGGCCGGAGGTGCTGGCGGTATGGCACCCAGGTATTTGGCGGTGAGCGGAGGGATCAGAACAGGGGACAGGCAAGAGATGCCTGGCCCGGGTTCTTCTTACCTGACCGATCCCCTCGCCCGGAGCGCACGGCCAGACACCACTGAGATTCAAGTCCCTGCCAACATGGCGACCTACAAAAAAAAGGAAAGGAAAAATAAGGAAATGATAGGCTCTCTGCGTAGTGATAATAACCAGTTACTAACAGGAGACAAGGAAAAGGCAGAACTACTCAACACCTTCTTTGCCTCTGTTTTCTCCAAAAAGGAAGAAAGAGATCCACTGGGACAAAGACTAGATGAGGTAGGATGGGAATTGCAACATAGAATAGGTAGAGAGCTGGTACAGGAACACCTGGAAACATTAAATGAATTTAAGTCTCCTGGGCCAGATGAATTACACCCAAGGATATTAAAAGAACTGGCGGAAGTAATTTCAGAACCATTGGCAATAATATTTGAGAAGTCCTGGAGAACAGGGGAAGTCCCCATCGACTGGAGGAGGGCTAATGATGTCCCCATCTTCAAAAAGGGAAAAAAAGAGGACCCAAATAATTACTGCCCAGTCAGCTTGACTTCAATTCCTGGAAAGATCCTAGAGAAGATTATTAAACAGGCAGTCTGCAAATATTTAACAAACAATGCTGTCATTACAAGAAGTCAACACGGGTTTCTTAAAAACAAGTCATGCCAGACTAATTTGATCTCTTTCTTTGATACAATTACAGGCCTAGTAGATGAGGGGAATGCTGTGGATATTGTTTATCTGGACTTTAGTAAGGCCTTTGATAAGGTTCCCCATGGTATTCTTGCTAAGAAGTTAGTAGAAAGTGGGATAGATACTGCTACTGTTAGGTGGATTTGTAATTGGTTGACTGATCGCACCCAAAGGGTGACCATAAATGGCCTCTCTTCAGCTTGGAGAGACGTGACCAGTGGGGTGCCCCAGGGTTCTGTTCTGGGTTCAGTGCTGTTCAATATCTTATTAATGACTTGGGGGAAGGAATAGAGAGTATGCAAATTAAATTTGCAGATTATACCAAATTGGGAGGGCCTGCTAATTCCCTAGAGGATAGGATGAAAATCCAAAAAGACCTTGACAGACTAGAGTGCTGGGCCAAAGCTAATGGAATGGATTTCAACAGAGTGAAATGTAGGGTACTACATTTAGGTAAAAAAAATGAATTGCACAAATATAAGATGGGGGATACTTGGCTGGAGGATAGTACCTGTGAAAGGGATCTGGGAGTCTTGGTGAACAACAAATTGAACATGAGTCAGCAGTGTGATGCGGCGGCTAGGAAAGCCAATGCGATTCTTGGTTGTATCAACAGAACCATAGTGTCTAGATCAAGGGAAATGATAGTACCACTCTATTCTACTCTTGTCAGACCCCATCTGGAGTACTGTGTCCAGTTCTGTGCGCCTCAATTTAAAAAGGATGTTGACAACCTCGAGCGGGTGCAGAGGAGGGCTACCAGGATGGTTGAGGGTCTGGAGGAAATGTCTTATGAGGAACGGCTTAGGGAACTGGGAATGTTTAGCCTTTCAAAAAGAAGACTGAGAGGGGATATGATAGCTATGTTTACATATTTGAAAGGATGTCATATTGAAGAGGGAACAGGTTTGTTTTCCATGGCTTCAGAGACTAGGACTCGGGGCAATGGTTTCAAACTATAGGAAAAGAGATTCCATTTGAACATTAGGAAGAACTTCATGACAGTTAGAGCTATTCGGCAGTGGAATATGCTGCCACGGAGGGTGCTTGAGTCTCCATCTTTGGAGGTTTTTAAACAGAGGCTGGATGGCCATCTGTCGGAAATATTGTGATGGGGGTTCCTGCATGGCAGGGGGTTGGACTAGATGGCCCTTGAGGTCTCTTCCAACTCTATGATTCTATGATTCTATGATTCTATGATTATCCAAGCAACTCTTCAATCTATGAAAACGACAATTGTGGGTATATACAGCCCAAATGACAAATAGTTGCGAGAACTTTTTTTGAAGAGTTGCTGCAGGAGCTATTACAATACGAAGATACCCCAATAGTCATTTTAGGAGATTTCAATGCTGTTCATAACCCAAATATAGATAAAAAATAATCAGCTGGGGGAAAAGGGGGGCAGGTAGATACTCTACCCAAATCTTTCTAACATTTAACTAGTATTTTGCAGATTCAGGACATTTGGAGGAGAAAACGTCCAATTACTAATGGATTTACATTCTACTCTGCCCGCCATGCCTCTTTTTCCCGAGTAGACATGATCTGGGCTAGTACAGATTTGTTACTTCAAACACAGGACATTGAAGCACTGGTAATATCATGTTCTGACCACAATCCCATTTTATGGTCTTTAAAGGGTACCAATAAAGTTAGACATTGGAAAATCAATCATATGCTCTGGTCTGATAAAACGTTTCTTAGTGAGGCAGAGAAGGACCTGAAGACATATTTTGAGATAAACTCCATGCAGGGAATGCAAGTTAAAACTATTTGGGATGCCTCTAAGCCTTACTTTAGAGGTATTGTGATACAATATATGGCTAAGAACAACAGAGAAAGGAAAACAAAGACCGCAGAGATTCTGAGTAAAATGGGAGACCTAGAGAACAAACTGATAACAGACCCTGGAAATAAACAATATCTCAATTAGCTATTACAAGCTAGACACCAATTGAATTTGATTCTATCTGCAGAGATTGCACACAAGCTCAGATTAGCAAGGCTAAACCATTTCGAAAATGCTAATAAACCAGGAAAATGGTTGGCCTACAGACTTAAGAAATAACAAGCCCAAAGAACGATTATAAATTTAAAAGACAGTCAGGGAATTACCCAAACTGTCTAACCTTCAATTATGAAAACTATTGAAGCATATTATCAAAACTTATTTAAAGGAAAACAGATACACCCAAACTAAATATATAATTATTTAGAGAAACATAATTTCCCACAACTTAATAAAGAACAAAGGAATCTAACTAATGCCACAATTTCTTTAGCAGAGGTGGTTGATGCAATTCAAAGACAAAAACCTAATAAAACACCTGGCCCGGACGCTTTGCCAGTACAATACTATCAGAAATTTTCAGATATCTTAGCCCTGAGATTGCATTATCTTTTTAATTCAATTCTGGAAGGAGAAGATATTCCAGACACATGGAAATCCGCCAACATTGTTCTGATCCCCAAGGATGGAAAACCAAAAGATGCTATTGAGAACTATAGGCCTACAGGTCTTTTAAATGGGGATTACAAAATCTTTGCAACTATCTTGGCTAATAGATGGCAGAAAATTCTTACTACTTTAATTCACTCAGTTCAGAGAGGGTTCTTGCCAAATCAATATCTCCAGTCAAATATTAGAACTTTACTTAATTCTTTAGAGTACTATGAAATACATTCCCCAAAGCAGGCAGCCTTTATCTTTTTGGACGCTGAGAAAGCCTTTGACAATGTTTCCTGGTCCCTACTGAAATCTCAATTGGACTACCTACAATGTGGTCATAGAATGCTTAGAGCGGTAGAACAGATATATTCTACTCAAAATGCTAAGATTATTGTGAATGGGCTTTCTACAAGGGTATAAGGCAAGGCTGCCCCCTTTTGCCATTGCTTTTTATCTTATCTTTAGAGATCTTACTACATGTGATTAGAACAGTGTTTTTCAACCTTTTTTGGGCAAAGGCACACTTGTTTCATGAAAAAAATCACGAGGCACACCACCATTAGAGTCCTGGTCTCCGTCCGTCTCCTCCTGCATCGGTTCCTTTTGGTGACTCGAGTCGCGACATCTTCTTCTCTCCGCTGCTGCGCACACTGTGCTCGGGCGGGAAGGAAGTCGGAAGATGATGTCTTCTGTGATAGGTCCAGGCTGGAGTCTTGACCAATCACAGCCCGGACATCAGAAAAGTGGAGGGTGTCCCCCTGAGGAGCGCCAATTGGCGCCCCTGCTGGCCGAGGGTGGGGTCAAAAACCCCACTCCTTCATACCCAGGACACAGTCCAGTGCCCGCCTAGTGGGCGAAAATTCGACATTTTTTTTTAAATCTTTCGAATTTTTCAATTTTTCCAACGGCACACCAGGCAACATCTCGCGGTACACTAGTGTGCCGCGGAACAGTGGTTGAAAAACACTGGATTAGAAACTCAGTGTTGATACAAGGTTTGAATAATTGGGGGGAAATTTATAAAATACAAGCTTTTGCCGATGATTTACTACTAATTTTGGAAGAACCCTCACCGTCTCTGCCAGAGCTTCTAAGAATCCTAAAGGAATATTCAGAAATATCCGTCTTCTTGACTAATAAAACAAAAACTGCATTGTTGACCAAAAATATTTCTGTGTCTAATATTCAAGGATCAGTGGACCTATCAGGATTCATGCATGTGAATAAAGCGAAATATTTAGGTGTAACAGTATCAAATAAATGTTCCACCCTTATTGTTAACAATTATACTCCCTTGGTTAAATCCATAAAGGCAGACTTAATTACCTGGGCTAGACTTCAGTTGTCGTTAATGGGTAGGATAGCTGTCATCAAGATGTCTGTTTTACCAAAGCTGCTCTTTTTATTTCAATGCTTACCTGTCTTATCTAATTTCAAAATTTTGTCCAACCTAGAGAAACATATCCGTATATTTATTTGGCAAAAGAAAAAAGCTAGAATTAAAAATGCTTACTTGCAAGATAGGACTAATTTTGGAGGCTTTGCATTACCTAATCTGTTTTTGTATTATAGAGCAGCAGCATGGATATGGATACGGGATTGGATTTCTATGACAAATGAAAGAGTTTTATGCTTAGAAGGCCATGACTTAGACAAAGGGTGGCACCATTATTTATGGTATAGAGGAAATATTCCAAGCTTGTTCAAAAGACATTGGATAAGGAATGCCCTAATTAAAAATTGGTTGTCTGTTAAAGATTTATTTTATTCCTAAAGCTCCCAAATGGTTATCTCCAATGGAAGCAATTAGAGAACCATCTCCGAAGTCATTCAGTAATATCTTAACATATAAACAACTTCTGTACGAGGACCAGTCTCTAAAACCACCAAATCAGTTATAACTCGAAGGGTTAAAATAGACTGGTGGACTTACCAACAAATATATTCGCATTATAAATCTGTGCAGAAGGAAAGTGGCTTTATGGTAAATGATAATGTTTTTGACAAAATATTGACTGCAGGCGAGAAAAAAACTGTTGAGTAAATTTTACACTATGTTGTTAGTTGAAAGAACAAGTGACTCACAGGTTAAAGAATGTATGGTAAGATGGGCAGAAAACTGTGGGCACTCTATCCACTTAGAAAAATGGAATATGCTATGGCAAACTATCAAGATGTTCAGATTCACCTCTTATAAAGAAAACTGTTACAAAATGTTTTATAGATGGCACCTTAGCCCCCATAGACTATCTAAAATGTATAATTGTTCAGCTAAAGGTTGGAAGTGTGAGCAAGAAAACGGTTCTTTCTGCCATATGTGGTGGACTTGTAAAAAAGCTAAATTATTCTGGAATATGGTAATGAACTTACTAGACACTGTGCTGAAGGTCAAGTTAAACTACACACCAGAATTATTTTTGTTAAATATTATCGATACTGAGGTAACATATGATGAAAAATATGTAATTAACCACACTATTGTAACTGCCAGAATTTTGTATGCTCAACTTTGGAAGAATTCTGAAATACCCTCAAAAGATGCTCTGAAAGGGAAACTATATTTGGCTATTGAAATTGACAGACTTTCTGGCCACTTGAAAGGAGAAGATGAAGATGTTTTGACAAGAAGATGGCAAGAGTTAACAATTGTCTTAAAAACTTTATAAATGATGGTTGCATTCTGTGATTGTTATCAATGCATAATGATTCCCCTTTCCTTATAAAATCAATAAAATTATAAAATTTAAAAAAAAGAATTTGTATGAAACAGAAATAACACCTGATATAAACACTAGAAAATTTGTAAGTTAATTAACAATTTATCAAATTATAGAGAAGCATACAATCAGCTTAATTTCCCAATAAGAATAACTGAAATAAAAGCAGTTATTAAAAAGCTTAAGAAAGGGAAATCTCCTTGCTCCGATGGATTTACAGTTGATTTTTATAAAATTTGGGAAGATGATCTCACTGAATATCTTCTGGAATCATTTAATTCAATTATGAAAGGAAGAGAGATACCAGAGTCATGGCGGACAGCCAGGATAATAACCATACTAAAACCAGAAAAAGATCCAATGCTTCCTTCTTCCTACAGTAACCCCCCGCCATTTTGCAGTTCATGTACTGTGGTCCCGCAGTATCGTGGGACCGCAGTACATGCTGGGGCTCCAGCTGGTTAGCGCTGGGGTGGGGGAGAAAATGTTTATTTCCCCAGCCCAGCCCCAATGAGCTGGAGCCCGGGGTGTGGGGAAGGGGGGGTTTAAAACCCTGGGCTTTTAAATCTTTTTTCCCTTCCCCAAGACTCAAGCAGCTCGCTGGTGGATCTGATCTGCTACTATCGCTTGCCTGGCTGCTCCAAGACTTCTTCGAGTAGCCCGGGCGAGGGGCGGCGGCCCAATCCCCCTCCGTCACTCACCGGGGCTGCTCCAAGAAGCCTTGGAGCAGCCGCGGCGAGCAGTGGCAGCGGATCTGATCCCCCCTATCGCTTGTCGGGGCTGCTCCAAGACTTTTTAAAAAGTCTTCCAGCAGCCCAGGCAAGCCGCGGTGGTGGGTCAGTTCCACCGCTACCGCTTACATGGGTTGCTGCTCCCCCAGGCCCCACCCAACCTGCATCCGCATATCACAGATTTTCAGTCATCGCGGGTCGGGTGGGTCCCTAACCCCTGTGATAGGCGGGGGGGGGTTACTGTTGCAAAATCAGGATCAAAAATATTCTCATCAATATTGGCATAAAGATTTAGTACTTTTATCATTGAGTATATCCATCCAGATCAATATGGTTTTATGCCAGGTAGATAAATGCAGGATGCTGTCCACAGAGTTTTGAACATTATATCTTCAGCTAATAAGGAAAAACGTAAGATGGCAGTATTCTCACTAGATGCACTTAAGGGTGGAATGGTGCTATATGTTTGATCTCCTGGAAATAATGAATATGGGTAAAAATTTATTAAGGTGTTATAAGAATTATATATAGGGCCACAGTATCTATTAATGGATTAGAATCCAATAAGTTCACTCTTTTTACAGGAACAAGACAAGGTGATCCTCTACTATTCACACTAACAATAGAACCTCTCTCAGCCAAAATTAGAGAAAGTGCAACTATGAAAGGACTGATGCTTAAAGACAGGCATCACAAAATAAACCGGTATGCTGACGATATGCTTCTATTTTTGTAAGATCCATTAGAAAATATCAAATCTTTGGAAAGAATATTACAAGATTATTATACAGGGCTAAAAATCAGTTTTCAAAAATCCAAGTTATTATGTTTAAATATGCCTATAGTAGAATAGAATGAAATTGAAAGGATGTCTCATTTAGAATTATGCTATTCAAGCTTTATATATTTAGGGGTATGGGTTACAAAGAATCTAAATCAATTAACTTATAGAAATTATTAAAAAATATATAAATACATGTACATAAAGGAAAAAAGATGAATTGGCCAATTTGAATTTATCAGTGTTGGGGAGAATAGCTTTTGTTAAGGCTCATATCTTACCAAACTTTCTATTTTTATTCCAAAATATACCTCTACAACCAGAAAAAAATTATGGCAAGGACATTTAGAAAAGTTTATTGCAGGGAAGGGAAAGATGATAAGGTTCCTAACCTGCATTACGTATGGTGAAAAAGGAGGACTAGGGATACCACATTTTGAAAAATATTACAAAGCTTTACAAATAAATCAAATCACTAAATTTATACAAACAGATAAAAACCCTGATTGGATTGAAATGGAAGGTAATGGAAAAATGGACATAGTAAATATAGACAGACAGACAGACAGACAGACAAAAAACCTTTTAGAATGAGAGAACAGATACAAAACCCTTTCATTTGTGAAACATTAAGGTTATGGCAAAAATATGAAACCATTTGCGCCTCCTGTATCCACTTTATGCCCTCTGTTGGACCATCCAGATTTTAAATCTCACAAGAAATATGTACAATTTAAACATTGGAGACAAATTGGATTATATAGAATTAAGAACTTATTTGAGTCAGGGGAACCAACACAGAGAGAGAAACTGAAGAAAAAACAAGTCCTTTGTCATTGCCAATCTAGGCTCAGAATTCTGGGAGTTGTGGTCAAAAACATCTGGATGCCAAAGGTTTGCCACTACTGCCCTAGTGTGCCTTTGGTTCCTGCATGGCAGAGGGTTGGACGGAGTGGATGGCCCTTGAGGTCTCTTCCAAGTTCCAACTCTGTGATTCTATGGTTCTCCCAGAAGAAACGGGTGGTAAACTACTTCTGAATAGTCTCTGTGTAGAAAATCCCAAAAGGGCTCTCATAAGTCAGAACTCACTTGATGGGGTACGTGCATATACATGGACCCAACCACAATAGCAAGGAAGAGTCTCAGTGTTAGAAAATTGTTTCTGCTCCGGTAGTCCTAGACTGGAGTTTGAAGTGCCCTGTGGCACTTACATCCATCATAATGAAATGCTTTGAAAAACTGTTGTGGAATTGCATTATGGCTTGTCTACCAGTTGGATTTGACTCTTGTCAGTTTGCATATAAGAAGAAGAGATCCATGGAGGATGCTGTGGCTATGGCCTTACATTCCGTCCTGACTCATCTGGAGAAACAAGGGAACTATGCGAAATTGCTTTTTGTAGACTTTAGTTCTGCATTTAATACTATTCTTCTGCATAGACTTATGCCCAAACTATTAGATCTGGGGCTTCCGCAGTGCTTATGCAGATGGATATTAGATTTCCTATAAGAGTGTTCTCAACAGGTCAGGATGGGTTGTCACGTCTCTGCGAATCTCAGTATAAATACGGGAATGCCGCAGGGGTGTGTGTTTAGCCTGCTTTTGTACACCAGCTACACATACGACTGTGTTCCCAATTACCCCAGCAATAAGATCATTAAGTTTGCAGATGACACAACTGTGGTAGGTCTGATCAATGCTGGGGAGGGAGAGTTGGCTTATAGGAGGGAGATGTAAATGCTGAGAGAGTGGTGTAGGGAAAATAATCTGTTCCTCAATTTAGAAAAAACAAAAGAGATTATTGTGGATTTCAGGAAATGCAAATTAAATATTCAGCCACTTACTGTTGAAGGAAAGTGTGTGGAACAGGTTTCAGGGTTACAATTTCTGGGAATGGAACTGAGAGAGGATCTGACATGGGGAGCAAACACGAAAGATTTGATGAAAAAAGCACAGCAGAGATTATACTTCTTGAGAATCCTCAGGAAGAATCGTCTTTCAAAAATCTGCTGCTGGTTTTTTAATACTGTACTATAGAGAGTGTGCTGACCCATGGTCTGTGTGTGTGGTTTCGGAGTTGTACAGCCAGAGAAAGAACAATGCTGTCCAAGGTTGTTAAGACTGCAGAGAGAATAATTGGGTGTCCTGTCCCTACTTTAGACCAAATCTATAATTCCAGGTGTTATAAGAAAGCTGTAGAGATTGTGCAGGATCCCACACACCCAGGAAATGCTCTCTTTCAGCTTCTGCCCTCCAGGAGGAGATACAGGGTCCTATTAAGACCAGGACTAGCCGCTTGAGGAATAGTTTCTATCCAAGAGTGGTCTTGGCATTGAAGGCAGCGAAATGCAGTTTCTGAGGGAGCTTCTGTAATTAGTTTTTAGAGTTTTTAGAGTTTTTTTTTAGAGTTTTTAAGTGTGCTGTTAGTGGGTTAAATGTGTGTATGTGGGGTGGGGAATAGATATTTTGTATGGTTGTACTGTTAGGTCCTGTAAAATCTCATGTAGATTCTTTCAATCTGGTTCTGCACATGACAATGACAATAAAGATTCTATCTATCTATCTATCTATCTATCTATCTATCTATCTATCTATCTATCTATCTATCTATCTATCTATCTATCTATCTATCTATCTACCTAATGTTTGATTCAACTCCTGATGCTGCTCACCAAGAACGAATGTCAGAGACTATTAAATATGTAGATATAAACTTTGAGGAAAAAACTGTAGTTGTGAAGGAGTTTTTCTTAGGATTCATTCAAGCCCATAAAAATGCTGCAAGTATTGCAGACATAATATTGCAACAAATAGAAAAGGATAAATTACCTTTCAAAGACTGTTGATCACAGTGTTACAACAACGCATCTGTAATGTCTAGCTACAAATTAGGAGTGTAACAAAGACTTGCTGCACTTACCTCAAAAGCTACACTTGTTAACTGTGATAACCACACACTTAATTTAGTTGGGGTTTATGCTGTTAGTTATGAGGTAGCAGGGGTGACTTTTTCAGTACTGTGCAAGATATCTATATTTTTTGTGGTCAACTCTTCGATAGAGGAGACTGAAAACTGCTATGGGTGTATCACTGAAGCCAGAGACAGAGACTCATTGGTATGCAAGAGCAGAAGCTGTTAAACCAATAAGTGATCAACTAGAACACTTGGTAGAACTATCTGAAAATATTGCAGATGATCAGGATGAAAATCCAGATACAAGAAGTGAGGCAATTCAGTTGTTACACCAGATTTTAACATTGGAGTTTTTGGTTCTTCTTTGGTTCTGAAATACTGTACTTGCCAAGGGTGACTGGGTTCAGAAAAGGCTTCAGGACCACACCATGAATTTCCATACTGCTGCTGAAGATATTCTGGCTTTACAAGAGTATTAACTTGAAAATGCTGATCCCATATGCAAGAATTATCTTGAAGAAGCAAAGGACCTGTGCAGTATTTGTGATGTCCAAGTTGAGAGACGGCAGAGGAAGAAGAAGAAAATTTCTGGAGAAACAGCAGAGGATGTAGGACTCACTGCAGAAAAGGAAATGCTACGACTGATGAAAAGTATGGTTGACAAAATACACACAGAACTGGGAGACAGATTCACATCTTGAAAGAAAGTGGACTCTAGTTTTGGCTTTCTTTTAGACATAAAGGAACTGATGTGCACCACTAATGAAAATACCTGTAGCTTGAAACAGAGATGCCTTTTTATGGGAAGCTTTTATGATACAGACTTGGATGGCTTGGAAATGTTCAGTGAAATAATGGACTGTCGAATGATACTCAAGACAAGGGCTGATGTTACGTTTTCGACACCAGAGGACCTGCTTTGCTTCATTGTGCAGTACAGAGCCAATGTATTTCCAAATCTGAGTGTTGGTCTTCAGATCTTACTGACGGTTGCAACATCCATTGCTAGTTGTGAAAGGTCTTTTAGTAAGTTAAAAATGATCATGTCCTATCTGAGATCATCCATGGGACAGGAAAGATGGTCAGCCTTGGCTTTGCTGAGTGTGGAGTGGGAGGTTACCGACAGCATAAATTTTGAGGAACTAATTGATAAATTTGCCTAGATGCCCTAAGCACATCTGATCTCGCCTGATTTCGGAAGCTAATCAGGGTCGGCCCTGGTTAGTACTTGGATGGGAGACCTCCAGGGAATACCAGGCGCTGTAGGCGCCTGGAGTAGGAACTGGCAAGCCACTCCAGTATTCCTGCCAAGAAAACTCCATGGACATGCGGTTACGAAGAGTCGGTCACAGCTGTAACAACACAACACACACACACACACAATTGATAAATTTGCAGCAGCAAAGGCAAGGAGAATTTCTCTTTGAAATTACATAATTACATCTAAAGTTTTACATCAAACAATTTCTTTTACTTTATTTTAACTTTTCAGGTTACAGTGACCCCCCGCCATTTCGCGGTTCCATCCAAATACTAACTGGGCTCATTCTTGCTTAGCTTCCAACATCATAGAAGAACAGGTATTTTCAAGGTGGCATGGTGGTGTTTAGAGATGGGCATGACCAGAAAATTTTTTTTCGAGTTGTCGTTTTTCGGGACGGGTCCGTTTCGGGTCGTTTCCGTTTTTCGTGAAATTTTTCAAAAATTTGTCATTTTGTCGGATTTAGCAGTACCTGCACCCCGCTACATCACGGGATCGCAGTACCTGCACCGTTGGGGGGGCAGAGGGCAGCCAGGTCTCCCTGCACCGCCCCCCCCCCCAAGAAGGCGGGAGGGCGACGGGGGGTGATCGGGTCGCTCCACGCCGCCCTCCCCCGCACCCCCGAGAGAAGCCTCAGGGCGGCCGGGAGGGGTGGCACGGAGTGATCGGGTCGCTCCGCGCCACTCAACCAGGCTCCCCCGAGAAGCCTCAGGCCGCGTGGGTGGGTGGCGGCGGGAGGTAAGATGCCCCCCGCCCCCACCCACTTCCGCATATTGTGGATTTTCTTGCATCGCGGGTGGGGTGTGTCCCTAACCCCCGCGATCCATGGGGGATTACTGTATTATATCCAATGTAATGTTTTAAGTTTTTGTAATGTTAAGTTTGGCTAATATTTTAGTTTTAAAAAATCTGCATTAATTTATATGGATTCTTGCATCTGAATTCTGTCCTTCTCTGTTATTCAAATATATCTTCAAAGTACCATTATTGCCTTAATTACTTTAATTTTTTCATCCTCTTCATACCCTAAAGATATGCCATAAATTGCAGATCTTCATGTTTCTAAAACTCAAAAATTTCCAGTGAAAAATGATGGACCTTCTTATGGATCCCACCTTATCAGGAGTGGGCCAGGATGGGGCAGAAAATTGTCTTTGCCCCCAGGTGCTGAAAGCCTTAGCGATGTCTCTGAAACTCTCACCTTCCCTACTGGTTACCTTCTCTTCCCAAGAGTTGTGGCTGGAGGGCAGGGTACATCCTTTTCAAAGCTGACTTTGTCCCAGGGCACTGAAAACCCTAGCTATGTCCCTGCTCTGGAGACCTTAGTTCAAATCCCTGTTTGGCCATGGAAACTCTTGGAAGGGGAAGCAGACCAAAGCATGGCATACCCAGTACTGAGAACAGAGTCTACCATTCTTACTTACTTAAAGGGGACTTCAGGAAAGCCCAGCAATGACAGGTTGCCTTTAAGGAAAATATTTTTGTTTCTGCAGATCCATGTGCAAGAAGTATGGACCAACAAAAAAGTCCCTGCCTGAGATAAAACTTACTCACTGAGCATGTGAGTTGGTGGGCAAGGCAATGATCCCCATGCCACCTTGGCCACACTGCCCAAGAAAGACTCCTTCTCAGTAGAGTAGGATAATAGGATTGGTCTCTTTTGGCTTGCTGGGCTTCAGCATGTGTGCCTCTACCTCTACCTCATCCTTCCTCTATGGTGGTGCCACTGGACGGCAAACCCATCCACCATGTTTCTCACAACAGTGTCCAGAAAAGCTTGCCCTGTTGTTGTGGGAGTGAGGGACGGGAACTCTGGGATACAACTGCCTGTACTACTGTTTGCAGTGCTGTGAAAACTGCTAGTTTCTTCCTACTCTGTTTAACTCCTCACTGCTAGCTGGAGCTTCTATACCAGCTGCTGCTACTACACATGATGGAAAGTTGGCTGGCATTTCCCCTCCCCTGCTTGATATTCATTGTCCACTGTTTACTTCAGATGGCTAAAACATATTCCTCCTTCATCCACAAGGAGGCAAACCTGTCATGCAGGAACCTCCTTTTGGCTTGCTGGCCAGGGCCACCACTTCAGGCCAGGAAAAAAAATGCTGTTCTCCTTCTTTGAACTCTCCCATCTACCTAGACTGGAACATTGGGATCACCTGGCTAAAGATCGCTGTCTCCCACTAAGGACCTGGCTTGCACTCTCCAAGCTTCAGAGAACCTAGGCCAATTGACTCAGAAGGTCCCACTCTTCTTTGCCCATAGGAGCAGCCATACCTATGTAACCAGCCCTCCAGGACTAAATCATGGAGTGTCTTGCTGCATCAGCATTCCTTCAAGTGGGTAGAAAGTGGAGTTCCATAGAGTTTCCCCATTCTTCATTAGAGGGTGCAGGGGTATCCCGATTTTTCTTGTCTTTGCTGTAGCAGTCCCTTGCCCTGGCCACTGTGGAGAAAATGCCCTGCAACCTTTCTTGCCTACTTGATTATATTAGGTGTACATGTCTCTTCCATGCCCTGTAAAGCACCCGAAATTACTAGGTCTTCCCAGCCATAAATCTACAGCAACCAGTGTTCTCTGCTGGAGAGAAGGGCTGGTTATCTGGGTCTCCTCTACAGTAGCCTGAAACCTATCCTTTAGACATGGACCAGGCATTTGCTGTCTCCCACCTCTTGCTCTTTGCCCATATTTCCTGGCCTGATGGCTCAGCCTCTGCCCACCGATGACTCTTAGCCTCCACAATAAGGATGCCACTTGCCTGCTAAGTCTCCGTCCATTTGCCAGCACCAGTGCCCTATACTGGGGTTTTAGGAAGCTGAATACTGTATGTTGCTATCAGAGAGGTGGCCCCTGTGCTGTTCACTCTTGAGCAACGTCTTGCAGTGCATGCGCTAAATCCTGCAAGTATCTGTTGCATACTTTTAAAAATCCTTTCAGATTATAGATTTTTTTGGCAGGGTGGGGGGGTGGAATCTGTGGTTCCCAACTTCATGTTCCTCACAGGGATTGCTAACTTGTCATCATCACTACTAGTTCCAGTGGTGGCAGAGCAATTAAAGCTGGAGGGACAGGGGTGATTTCAGTGCCATGTGGTATGGCAATAGTGCCCACCTGCGTCCCCTGAGTCTTCTCCTCATCCACATCAGATGTGTATGCACTTGCAGAGGAGTTTTCATCCAACACAATGCACAGGAGAGAACTGCTTAGAAGGGGGGCTTGGGGTGAAGCCTTCCTTAAATCTGTTGGAACTGCGTGGCTTGGATATGTAAGGCAATGCTTGGTGCTCTTCATAAATATACTCCCCAGTCATAAAAACAGCAGCAACAGTGCAGCAACTCAAGCTGAAACTGTTGATCTATGTGCTGATGCCCTCCTTGTCCTTCACTGGTACTTGGGCTCTTGGGGAGAAAAGTGCCTCCTTTGTCACCTTTTATGGCCCCTTGATCTGGTTGCCCTGTCTGGAGTGCTCAAATGCATCTCCGAAAAATGTCTGAGGTTGACTCCTATCTGTCCCACCTTCAATCAGAGGCTTCTTGCCCACTTCCTTGGCAGAGCCACATGCTCTGTACTTCTCCCTGCTGCTCTTTCATAGTGTCAGTGCTGGACAAGGCAGTGGGGTGAAAGAATTTGTTTAGGGGGCTTATAATAGCAGAGGCAGGCTGCCTGCTCCCTCACCCTCACCCTCACCCTCACCCTCTCCCAATCCTTTCAGTAGTTACTCTGCAGGGTACAGGCACCATTCCTACAGCCTCCCCAGGGACCTCCTCCTTCTTCCACACCCATGTTTCATACTGCCTGCAAACTCTACTCAAAGAAAAACAGACACAAGCCCTTTCAATGAACATCACATGCACACACACACTCCCTCTGTATTGTTCCTCCTTCATCCCTTCTTTCTGAGCAACATACCAGCAGGACTGGACTTATCCTTCCAGAGAGATGGTGTGAACAAGCACAAAAAAATCTGCTCCCAACAGGAGCTGTCACCTTTCTTTGATCTATGGGTGGTGTGGAAGATGAAGGTTAGTGGGACCCCAGTTGACTTCACTATGCCATGGAGGGCCCAACTCTACCTTACAGATAGTCCACCACTTGAGAAGGGATTCTCTGATTACTGATTGCATGTGCTCGTCACAGGAGGAGCTTCTCTTACTCCCAGGATGTGCAGCTTACTTTGTTTTGGGACTGGTCTGCAGGCCATCAGCACCTTTTTCCTTTTTAAGCTTGATTTCTCAAACACTGTTAAATTTCCTAAGTGCTGCTAACCTACTGTTATGGCATGTTGTCCTTAATATGTCGGCTACAGAGGGATTGATGAGTGAAGAAATTAGATGGCTTTTTTGGAAGTTGAGCCATGGCCACTGGACTTCTTGCCATGATTCACCTTCCAGACAAACTCACCTGGAAGACTGAGAATCTTCATAGACAAACTAGATGGCTGTTGCTTCTTTGATCAACATGTCCAAAGAGAGACAAGATGCATGTGAGGAAGCAGGGTTGTTTACTCACATCATCTTTCTGGAAGGACTTGAAGTTATTAAGCACTTTCTGGCTGGGAGTCTTCTCTGCCAGGCTCTTTTCTAGTCCCCCATGAAGAAGGAGCAGGGACAGGAGCAGAGATTTGCCCCATTGCTTCCTATAAAAACAGAGGAAGCTATTAGTGTTGAATCAGAGCACTGGCCATCAGTACTGTCAGATTTGACTGGATGTGACTCCCTGGGTGTCAGGCAGATATCCCCCCAGGTCTCCTTGGAAACCCTTGGTCTTCCATCCAAATACTAACTGGGCTCATTCTTGCTTAGCTTCCAACATCATAGAAGAACAGGTATTTTCAAGGTGGCATGGTGGTGTTTAGAGATGGGCATGACCAGAAATTTTTTTTTCGAGTTGTCGTTTTTCGGGACGGGTCCGTTTCGGGTCGTTTCCGTTTTTCGTGAAACTTTTCAAAAATTTGTCGTTTTGTCATTTCGTTTGTCGTTTCTACCGTGATTAGCGAGATTTGACTTCCCATTCCCACCCAGAGCATGGGGGCGTCCCGCAATGACCCAGAGCAGGCGGAAAACACTTTAAACTGGGTGGTGATGAATAATATTAATAAATATATCATAGCATAAGACTGCATCCTATGCAATAAAGCAAACAAAGTGGCCAGAAATGCAATATCCTTTTTTTTTCTCTTGGTCAGCTCAGCGCTGAACCGTCCGGCCACCCTACTTGGTCTGGCTGCCTGTTATACTTTTTTTGTTGTTTTGTTTTGAACAACAAAATCCCATCTCCCCTCCACCTCTCAGAGGCAGCAGGAGACACAGACATTCCATTCCTCCCCAAATCTGGATGAGGGTCTACTCCTCTCAATGCCCCCCCATCTCCAAGGTCCTGGCTTCACATCAAACTGTAAAGCAAAGCCAATGCAACCCTGGTCATCTAGTGGTTAGAGTCTGATATTAGGGTTAGGGTTAGGGTTAGGAACTTGGAATAGGTAGGGATTGGGCTCTGGGTTGCTCTTAAGGAAGACAGCGTGCTGGCGTATGGGCACACAGCTTGGATTAGGCAGAAGAACTCTAACTATAAATAAATAAATAATAAATAAATAAATAAATAATAAAATAAACTACAGCCCAGATCCCACTAGGCTATACAAGGAGGACTATGGGCGTCCACGTCCACAGTCCAAGGCCAGAGTAAGGGCATCCACAAGGCCAGACTGTATAAGACCACCACACAGAGCCTGAGTACGGGAGGCCACAACGCCAGAGTACCTGAGGCCACAAGGCCAGAGTAAGGGTGCCAGCAAGGCCAGCATGGCAGATTTTTGCCTTATCATCACGGGGCTGTGTTAACAGTAAAATGTGTCCTTCTTAGTGGGTCACAGTGTGTTGCAGCCCAGAGGACAGAGTAGGGGAGCCCAAAAGGGCTGAGTCTGAGACCACAGGGCCCTGCGAAAGGGAGGCCACAAGGCCACAAAGTCCAAAGTGTGTGCTATTATCCCAGCAAACTCCCAGTACGCAGGCAAAATGTCGTTCTTCTTAGTGAGTCACAGTGTTTTGCAGCCCCGAGTGAAGAGTAGCGGAGGACACATAGCCTGAGTCTGAGGCCACAGGGCTGCGAACCGGAGGCCACAGGTTTTCAGCCCTTCTTTGTGACTGTGAGTACTAGTACCACCATGAACCACACATGGCACTTTCTGACATACTCTTGGTGGTGGTGTGGTGAGTGACAGTACGTACGTAGTCGTACGCAAGTACAATTCCCTTCTTAGTGAGCCACAGTGTCTTGCAGCCCAGAGGAAAGAGTGGCGTAGGCCACATAGCTTGAGTGAGTCTGAGTCTCAGTCACAGTTCCTACAGCCCAAAAGCCAAGCCTGGAACTTTCAGGCAAATCTTCTAGAGTGCCACCAGCACGGATTCCCTTCTTAGTGAGCCACAGTGTCTTGCAGCCCAGAGGACAGAGTAGCGGAGACTCAAAGACCTGAGTCTGAGGCCACAGGGCCCAAGTAAGGGAGGATCATTGCCAGCCAGCTCCAGTACCCAAACGAGCTGCTGAATGGCCTGAGTACGGGCTTGCCCAAAGGCCAGCAAGGCAGCGTGCTGCCTCTTCAAAGCTGTGCTACAAGCAGTTTTCATCCCTTCTTAGTAAGCCACAGTGTTCTGCAGCCCAGAGGACAGAGTGGCGGGGGCCAAAACATCCACCCTAACCCTAACCCTAACCCCACCTCCAACTATTCCTGATGACATGAGTGTTCCCACAACTTCTCACATAACTCTTCAACCGCCACCACCTACAAGTGTAGCTTGGTGAACGTAACATTAAGTTTTCTTGTCCAGCAGTCTTTGTTCCAGGGTTTGGGCAAAAATGATTATAAAATGTTTAAGCAGTGTTAAGGAGTGCCAGCTTATTTATTTATTTATTTATTATTTACACTTGTATACCGCCCCATTCCCACGATGGGGACTCTGGGCCGTTCACAGCATCACAATTAAAACAACACAAGAGAATCAAATAAGAACAGCAATACCAGAGCTACAATGAACAAAAATAATTAGGCGGGGTTATAAAATCCAAAAATATATATAAACGAAGAAAAAAAAAAACAGAGTGGGACCTTAGACATCGCCGTAGGCTTCTCGAAAGAGGATGGTCTTAAGGTTCCTCTTAAATGCCTGCAGCGATGGAGCCAGCCGTAAATCACTGGGAAGTTTGTTCCAGATGGATGGGGCCACTACCGAGAAAGCCCGCCCACGAGTACTAGCCTTACGGGCATCCCTCGGAGTGACCGTCCGCAGTGATAAGGCCACCGAAGCTCGGGAGGGTCGGGCCGGATTTAATTGTCGGGAGAGACGCTCCGCCAAATAAGCCGGGGCCAAGCCATGGAGGGTTTTGTAAGCCAAAACCAACACCTTGAACCTTATTCGGGAGGCAACGGGTAACCAGTGTAGGCGAGCCAGGATGGGGGTGGCGCGGTCATAACGACGCGCACCAACCACCAGCCTGGCCGCCGTATTCTGGACCCGCTGCAGTCGCCGAACAAGGTTCAAGGGAAGCCCCATGTAGAGAGCGTTGCAGTAATCCAGCCTCGACATGACCAGTGCCTGTACCACAGTCCTCAAGGAGCCCTCATCGAGGTACGGGCGAATCTGGGCGATAAGCCTAAGATGGTAAAAGGCCGACCTGACCACGGCTGACACCTGAGGTTCCAGGGTCAGATCCGGGTCAAGGACGACGCCCAGCTTCCTCACTCTTTGCGCCAGCTGGAGGGCGGACCCATCCAGACTGGGAAGAGGGCCACAGTACCCCTCCGACGAGCCCCCGAAGAACATAACCTCGGTCTTGCCTGGGTTGAGTCTGAGCCTGTGGGACCTGGTCCAGTCCAGTACCACAGCCAAGCAGCGGTCAAGGGTTCCGACGGCCTCCACTGCACAGGTGGAAAAGGAGAGATAGAGCTGCGTGTCATCAGCGTACTGATGGCAGCAGACTCCATAACTCCGGATGATCTCAGCCAGCGGCTTCATATAGATGTTAAAGAGCATTGGGGAGAGCGACGACCCCTGAGGCACCCCACAAGAGAGTGTCCAGGGAGCCGACAACTCACCACCCAAGCTCACTCGCTGGGTGCGACCCCCAAGGAAGGACCGGAGCCAGGCAAAAGCCTGGCCTCCAATCCCAACCTCTGAGAGCCGCTCCAGCAGGATACCGTGGTCGACGGTATCAAAAGCCGCTGACAGGTCGAGAAGGACCAGCAGGGTAGAGCAACCCCTGTCAGCCCTCCTCAACAGATCATCATGCAGCGCGACCAGGGCCGTTTCGGTCCCATGACGCGGCCTGAACCCGGACTGGAAAGGATCCAGGACATGGTTCTCCTCCAGGAACGACTGGAGACGCAGGGCGGCGACTCGCTCGATCACCTTGCCCAAAAAGGGAACATTGGCTATGGGGCGATAGTTGGACAGATCGTCCACTGCCAAGCCGGGTCTTTTAATAATGGGCTTCACCACCGTCTCCTTCAAAAGACTGGGAAAAATCCCGTCCTTGAAGGAGGTTGAGGCAATCAGTGAAGCCCATTTCGGCATGCTCCCCCCTGCGCTCTTAATCAACCAGGAAGGGCAAGGGTCGAACGGAGAAGCCGCAGGCCTGCAATGTCCCAGTGCCCTGGAGGCATCCACCGGTGTAACAGGCCCAAACTCAACAAACCGAGGCGACCGAGGCGGCCCGACACTGGCCATGACAGGGGCCGGATCAGGGCAACCGGCATCCAACTCGGAACGGATGGCCTCTATCTTAGATTTAAAATAGGCTGCGAATAACTCACTAGTGAAATCACTAGGAGGAGGCCCAGGCGGAGCGGGATTGGTGAGGTCTCGGACCACACGGAAAAGTTCCGCTTGACGATTCGAGGCCTCACCAATTCTCAGGGCGGCAAAAGATCTCCCTAGCCGCCCTTATCGCGCGAGAATAGCGACCGTTCAACGCCTTAACCGCAGCCCAATTCTGAACCGTCCGAGCGTTCCGCCATCTGCTCTCTAGCCTTCTCCGCTCTTGCTTCATCACCCGTAGCTCCTCGGTAAACCAAGGGGACGAGCGGGCTCGGCATCGGATCAGGCGCTTGGGGCGATCCGGTCGACAGCCCCAGCCACCTCCTCAAACCAACGTTGGGCTAGGGAGTCGGCCGGATCGTCATCCAAACCGTCTGGTACATCCCGAGGGCCTCCGAAAACCGCGCAGGGTCCAGGAGCCCCGGGGCGGGCCCAGATGGACGGGCCCAGCTCCCGCGGGGGCGGGGTGGCTACCGCAAGAGAGAAAGTCAGTAGATAGTGATCCGACCATGACACGGGCCGGGCCAGCAATCTCCCGACCCCCAGATCAAAACCCCGCAATGAGGAGGCAAAAACCAGGTCCAGGGTGTGTCCACCAGTATGAGTGGGTCCGATGACTAATTGGGACAGGTTCATGGAGGCCATGGACTCCATGAATTCCAGAGCTACTCCAGACAGCCCAACCTCGGCGTGCACGTTGAGATCCCCCACCACCAATAGGCGGGGGGACCTCAAAAGTGCCGCCGAGATGAACTCGGAGAGCTCCGGAAGGGAGAGTGCAGGGTCGCGGGGAGCACGGTACACAAGCACTACCCCAAACCTGTCCCTGTGACCCACCATAAGGTGGAGACATTCCAAACCCGGACACACCAACGTCGCGGATCTACTGATATGAAAAGAGTCCCTAAAGACCATAGCCCCCCCGCCCCCCCGCCCCTTCGACCTGCCCAGCTGCTGCAAACGGTAGCCCTGGGGGCAAAGGAGGGCGAGGGAAGCCCCACCCCCCTCGCCCACCCAGGTCTCCGTGATGAAAGCCAGGTCGGCACGCTCGTCCACGATAAGATCGTGGACAAGAGGGATCTTATTATGTACCGACCTGGCATTAATAAGCAGACAGGACAGGTCGGGGGGACAGACGGTTTGGATCCCAGCCATTTGGCGGTGAGCCGACGGATCAGAACGGGGGACAGGCAAAAGATGTCTGTCCCGAGTTCTCCTGATCCGATCGACCCGCCGGCCCACAGCGTATCTCCCACGGCCCGACACCACCCTAATGGGGCACCCAGCGGACTCCATAAGATCTGAAACGGTCAAGGGCCCAGACCTGGTAGTGCCAAATACAGACAAGAAAAAAAAATAAAATACAAAATATGACAACCGAAGACAATAACCAAATAACCAGGTAACAAAGCAAAACAATAAAACAATTAAGAAAGAAAATAAAATAAAATAAACAACTAGTGAAAATAAATTAAATATAAAAAAGGTCAAGGGTAGCCCATAGGGAGATGGAATAGGTGGGGAGGTAAAAGAAAAGGGGGGGAAAGGAGGGAGGGGGGCAACAGAATCACAAGGCAGCAAATGGTCATAGGCGCCAGACTCAAGGGCGCAGTGACAAGGCTCGGAGAAAGTCCACCGCCAGGGTCGACAGCCTCATGGCTCAATTGATCCTAGAGGAGGGCCACTCCAGGCCGATCTGCACCCTCGGTTCATAGGGGGTTCAGCAGTCAGATGGTACAGCCAAGCGGCTCACAGCTTACAACTAGGCCCCTCCAAGTAAAGTGGTCCGAGTAAAGTGGTCCAAGGGTTCTGGAGACCAAGGTCGGTCCTCAAGCTGGCTTCATGGTGTAACCTCAATAGCCCCAACGACGGCACCGGCGGCCAACCCACCGCCCGAGAACCATCCCGACGGGGGGGGGGCAGGCTGCAGCAAAGATGGAAAGTCCGCGCCTGACCCCACCCCCCCCGGCAAGGGATGCCGGTGGCCGCCCCGCCGCCCGAGGAACCAGCCTAGCGGGGGGCAGGCTGCGGCAAAGATGGAGAGTCCGCGCCCACCCACTCCGGCAAGAAACGCCGGCGGCCGACCCGCCGCCCGAGACCAGCCCGGTGGGGGGGGGCAGGCTACGGCAAAGATGGAAAGTCCGCGCCCACCCCCAGCAAGAGGCGCCGGCGGCCGCCCCGCCGCCCGAGAACCATCCCGGTGGGGAGGGGCAGGCTACGGCATGAATGGAAAGACCGCGCCCACCCCCCCCAACAAGGAACGCCAGCGACCGACCCGCCGCCCGAGGACCAGCCTGGCGGGGGGGCAGGCTGCGGCAAGAATAGAAAGTCCGCACCCACCCCCCCGGCAAGAGACGCCGGCGGCCGACCCGCCGCCCGAGGACCAGCCCGGTGGGGGGGGGGTGCGGCAAGGATGGAAAGTCCGCGCCCATCCCCCCGGCAAGGAACGCCGGCGGCCGACCTGCCGCCCGAGGACCAGCCCGGTGGGGGGCAGGCTGCGGCAAGAATGGAAAGTCCGCGCCCACCCCCCCGGCAAGGAACGCCGGCGGCCGACCCACCGCCCGAGGACCAGCCCGGTGAGGGGGGGCTGCGGCAAGGATAGAAAGACCGCGCCCACCCCCCCAGCAAGGAACACCGGCGGCCGCCCTGCCGCCCGAGGACCAGCCCGGTGGGGGGGGCAGGCTGCGGCAAGGATGGAAGGTCCGCGCCACCCCCCCGGCAAGGAACGCCGGCGGCCGCCCTGCCGCCCGAGGACCAGCCCGGTGGGGGGGGGCCGCGGCAAAGATGGAAAATCCGCGCCCACCCCCCCCGGCAAGGAACGTCGGCGGCCGACCTGCCGCCCGAGGGCCAGCCCGGGGGGGGCGCGGCAAAGATGGAAAATCCGCGCCCCCCCCGGCAAGGAACGCCGGCGGCCGCCCTGCCGCCCGAGGACCAGCCCGGTGGGGGGGGGCTGCGGCAAGGATGGAAAGTCCGCGCCCACCCCCCCGGCAAGGAACGCCGGCGGCCGACCTGCCGCCCGAGGACCAGCCCGGTGGGGGGCGCGGCAAAGATGGAAAATCCGCGCCCACCCCCCCGGCAAGGAACGCCGGCGGCCGCCCTGCCGCCCGATGACCAGCCCGGTGGGGGGGGGCTGCAGCAAGGGACGCCAGCGGCCGCCCCACCACCCGCCCCGCCAACAATGCCGGTGGCGGCCGCCCCGCCACCCGAAGAACCAGCTCAGCAGGGGGGGTCGGCTGCGGAAGATGGATCGAAGAAGCCGCGCCTGGCCCCAACCCCCAAAGATAGAAGGGCGCCAGCGGCCGCCCCGCTGCCCAAAACCAGCCCCCCCCGAGGAAAGACGGCCGTGGCCGCCTTACTCACCACCGACAGCCGGCCAGCCGCCCAAAAGCCCAGTCCACAGGGGGAATGCAGGCAGCCGCAACAAAAAGCGCCGCAGGTTTGAAATGGCGCCGGCGACCGAACAGCCGCCCAAGATGTAATTCCCCCCGAAGGGGAGGCGGCAAAGGAAGAAAAACCCCCAAGCCCCCAAGCTCCCCAAACAACCAGGGCACCCCCATAACCAAAACTAAAAGTAGAACAAAACACAAGGCAGCGCTAAAAATACAGATAAAAGAGCGCCGGAGCACGATAGACTAAAGAAGCAGCTGCCGCCCGCCATCTATGTGTTCAGGTTAGTTGTTAAGCTACATTATGTGTGTTTTTTTTGCATTTTATTTGCAGGAAAAGCAATCATTACATACAAATAGTGTGCTACAGTACTAGTACTGTAAGTTTTCATCCCTTCTTAGTGAGCCACAGTGGTTTGCAGCCCAGAGGACAGAGTGGCTGGAGGAGGCCACATAGCCTGAGTCTGAGGCCACAGGGCCTGAGTAGGCGAGGCCAAAAGGACCGCTCGATTAGAAGAAGAATTCCTGAATTCCCTTCTCAGTGACTCACATGCAGCCCAGAGGACAGAGTAGCGGAGACCCAAAGGCCTGAGTCTGAGGCCACAGGGCCCGAGTAGGGGAGGATCATTGCCAGCCAGCTCCAGTACCCAAAGTGACTGAATGGCCTGAGTATGCCAGTAAATTGTCCTTCTTAGGGAGTCACAGTGTTTTGCAGCCCAGAGGAAAGAGTGGCGGAGGCCACATCATAGCTTGAGTGAGTCTGAGTCTTAGTAGTAGTCAGTCACAGTTCCTACACCTCCAAGAACCAAGCCTGGAACTTTCAGGCAAATCTTCTATATGGTGACAGACAGAGTGCCACCAGCATGCAAGTACAATTCCCTCCTTAGTGAGCCAGTGTCTTGCAGCCCAGAGGAAAGAGTGGCGGGGGCCACATGGGGCCTAACTCTGAGGCGAATGTCTCAAAATCTCCCAAATTCCCAATTGTAGAATGCAACTTGAAAACATTGTACTGACAGTGATGAAGAGCACATTATGAGAAGTGAGCAGAAAAATATTAAAAATTGGGTCAAAGAAAACGTGACAACAACAACTAGTACTGACTGAGTCACACAGCACAGCACCAAGAACCACACATGGGACTTTCAGACAGGAGTACGCAGTTATGCACACACCAAGTACATTTTCCTTCTTAGTGAGCCACAGTGTCTTGCAGCCCAGAGGAAAGAGTGGTGGGGGCCACATGGGGCCTAACTCTGAGGCGAATGTCTCAAAAATCTCCCAAATTCCCAATTGTAGAATGCAACTTGAAAACATTGTACTGAGCACATTATGAGAAGTGAGCAGAAAAATATTAAAAATTGGGTCAAAGAAAACGTGACAACAACAACTAGTACTGACTGAGTCACACAGCACAGCACCAAGAGCCACACATGGGACTTTCATACAGGAGTACGCAGTTACGCACACAAGTACATTTTCCTTCTTAGTGAGCCACAGTGTCTTGCAGCCCAGAGGAAATGGGGCCTGACTCTGAGGCCTGAGTCCAGCCTGAAAAAAGGACTGCAAGCCAGAGGGTCTTCCTTCACAGCTGTGTGTGTGCTGCTTCTCTGGTAAAATCCCATCCCAGGCACGTTCCCTTCTCAGTGAGTCAGTGCTTTGCACTGCCAATGGAACCGACAAGTAGCCCTTCCTCCACAAACTCGCAGTCAGTGAAACAGACTACTACTAGTATCCACCAACAAGGACCAGGGATGGAACTTCCTGACAAACTCTTTTATTACGTATACGTAATTATGTACGTAACACGTACGTCTACACAAGTATGCTTCCCTTCTTAGTGAGCCACAGTTGGCAGCCCAGTGGAAAGAGCACAATGTCCTCCTTAGTGAATCACAGTGTTTGGCACGGCAGCTCAGAGTGAAGAGCAGCGGAGGCTGACAAAACTCCCACACAGCGGCAGCACTTTCTGCAGAAAGGCCTGCCTCTTCCCACTCTCAGAAGCGGAGCTGTCTAATTCCCTTCTTCGTGAGCCACAGTGCATTGCAGCCCAGTGGAAAGAGTGGCGGAGGAGACAGTAGGCCTGTGAATCACAGAGTCACAGTCAGTGTGCGACAGAGTATCCACCAAGAACCAAGCCTGGAGGCTTCCTCCCTTCCTTCTTAGTGAGCCACAGTTGGCAGCCCAGTGGAAAGAGTGGCGGAGGAGACAGTAGGCCTGTGAGTCACAGTCTCACAGTCAGTGTGTGACAGAGTATCCACCAAGTACCAAGCCTGGAGGCTTCCTCCCTTCCTTCTTAGTGAGCCACATTTGGCAGCCCAGTGGAAAGAGTGGCGGAGGAGACAGTAGGCCTGTGAGTCACAGTCTCACAGTCAGTGTGTGACAGAGTATCTACCAAGTACCAAGCCTGGAGGCTTCCTCCCTCCCTTCTTAGTGAGCCACAGTGCATTGCAGCCCAGAGGAAAGAGTAGCGGAGGCCTAAACAAACCCCCTATCCCTAACGCGGAGGCCAGAAGGCCTGACTAGAGGAGGTGGAGGGAGAAGCACCTAGTTAGGAATCTCCCCTCCTTCTGCCAAGGGATTTCCCAACCTGGATTGTGTGAAGAACCAGGATGACAGATTCCCCAATTCTAAACAAAATAGTTGATGTCATGACTGCACCTTACAGTTGGTCAAGTGATTTTCCGCCTAGAGGCGGGGGCAGCCGGGGTTGCTGCATGGGCAAGTTGAGGGGAGTGGCCGACAGGGCGCATGTCGGCTCGGAGGCTGAACTTGAAGCACTGAACCGTGCTGTTAGGCTGAAGGAGAAGCACCTGGAAGGCCTCCTCTAAGCCGAGAGTGCCGGGAGCCTGACAGGCAGACAGGGAGAAGACACAGAGCTTGAGTGAGTCTGAGTCTTAGTCCACACAGGCTGCCAAAAGGACAGCAAGCCAGAATCTGAGTCTGACTCTTCCTTCCCAGCTGTGTGCTGGGTAGACTTGCTAACTGCCGGCAATTTACTACCATGCCCTTCGTAGTGAATCACAGTTTCCACAACTCCAAGAGCCAAGCCTGGAACTTTCGGGCAAATCTTCTATTTGTAAATGGTGACAGTGCCGTGCAGCCCAGAGGAAAGAGTGGCGTAGGCCACATAGCTTGAGTGAGTCTGAGTAGTCAGTCACAGTTCCTACAGCTCCAAAAGCCAAGCCTGGAACTTTCAGGCAAATCTTCTATTTGTAAATGGTGACAGAGTGCCACGAGCACGCCAGTAAGATGTCCTTCTTAATGAGCCACAGTGCCGTGCAGCCCAGAGGAAAGAGTGGCGGAGACCCAAAGGCCTGAGTCTTGATGCTGCCCAAAGGACAGCAAGGAAGAGTTCTGTCTGACTCTTCCTTCCCATGTGCTGTTACGCTGGCAAGTAGCAAACTGCCTAGTGGGTCACAGACCAGCCCAGAGGACAAAGTAGGGGAGGCCAGAAGGCCAGACTAGAGGAGGTTGAATGAGAAGCAGCTGGAAGGCATGCTCAAAGCTGGGAGTCTGACAGGAAGGCAGGTTGGCAGAGGGGCGGGCAGGCAGGCAGGGAAGCAGGCAGTCCAGTTTACAGGTATGTAGGCTAGGCAGGCTTGCAGGATACCAGCCACCCAGGCTAGGGATTGGGAAGGCACAAAGCCAAAGTGCCAGAAGGAAGGATTGTTTCTGCCTTGGGAGGCAGAGTTTCTCTCTCCACCCCAGGAGACCGAGTTTCATCAACCAAGGAGACAGAGTAGAAGCAGGAGAACTGGGCTATTTCTTTAAGGCTATAAGGAGGAGAGCTAGCCCCCTGGTACTCAGTCTTTGAGGTAGGTTGTTGTAAAGTGCTTCCTGACCACTTTGTAAGCAGATTGGTGCCTAAACCCCAGGGAAGGGAGGAAGCACCAAGGAAGGCAGGTTTTAGGGTCTCACTCAGACCAGCCATGCCCAACGGGGAAACATTGGGCCAATAGAGATTACAGACCCTTTCAAATGACACTTTGAGAATGGTCCTTGCTGGATTGGACCCAGGCAAGGGCTGCAAAAATTGGGCCAATACAGACCCTTTCAAATGACACTTTGAGAATGGTCCTTGCTGGTTTGGACCCAGGCAAGGGCTGCAGAAATTGGGCCAATACAGACCCTTCCAATTGTGTGTGTGTGAATACAGTCGGGCAGGCAGACAGGCAAGCAGGCATTTAGGCACTAGGCAGGTAGTCACAGGGCCAGCCAGGCAGGTAGCCTTGTAGGCAGGCAGGCAGGACCGGCATATGTTGCCCTGGTAGTTGATGTTAGGGCATGGGAGGGCCGTTTAAGGAACCCATGGCAGAACGACTTGGGACTTAGGTCTTGGAGTGTTGGGGTAATCCCAACGTGGAAAGGTTGAAGCGGATGAAAGTCAACCTTTCCACGGTCTCCGGGTCCAGTCGGGAGCGGCGCGGCCTCAGGACATCTCCCATGTGGGAGAAGACACGCTCACTCTGGACACTGGTGGGTGGGATGGACAAGAGGTCCAATGCCAGAGTCGAAAGAGCGGGCCAGAGGTCTGCCTTTCTGGCCCAGTAGTGGAGTGGGTCCAAGGTGAGGGGTTGGAGGGGCTCGGCCATGTACTCCTTCACCATGGTCAGAGCGGGGTCTGGTTCTTCTTCCTCCCTTGCCTCCACTGAGGTGGAGACTGCCATGGCTAGGGCAGAGGCTAGGTAGTTGGCTGCTGGCATGGAACCTGGCCTCTGGGTGTATACTCCTGGAGTACAGAAGGATGAGGATCCTTGCAAGGATCCCTCTTCTGCATCGCTCTGGCTTCCGTGCGCCCTCGGAAACGCCTGGCCCTGATTGGAGAGAGCCCTGACTTGACGGCATAGCTCCGTCTTCCAGGAGTTCAGGTCGGCAGTGCTGCCTGCCAGGGAACCCTTGACGCGAGGGTCGCACAGAGTGCCGGGAGCCTGACAGGCAGACAGGGAGAAGACACAGAGCTTGAGTGAGTCTGAGTCTTAGTCCACACAGGCTGCCAAAAGGACAGCAAGCCAGAATCTGAGTCTGACTCTTCCTTCCCAGCTGTGTGCTGGGTAGACTTGCTAACTGCCGGCAATTTACTACCATGCCCTTCGTAGTGAATCACAGTTTCCACAACTCCAAGAGCCAAGCCTGGAACTTTCGGGCAAATCTTCTATTTGTAAATGGTGACAGTGCCGTGCAGCCCAGAGGAAAGAGTGGCGTAGGCCACATAGCTTGAGTGAGTCTGAGTAGTCAGTCACAGTTCCTACAGCTCCAAAAGCCAAGCCTGGAACTTTCAGGCAAATCTTCTATTTGTAAATGGTGACAGAGTGCCACGAGCACGCCAGTAAGATGTCCTTCTTAATGAGCCACAGTGCCGTGCAGCCCAGAGGAAAGAGTGGCGGAGACCCAAAGGCCTGAGTCTTGATGCTGCCCAAAGGACAGCAAGGAAGAGTTCTGTCTGACTCTTCCTTCCCATGTGCTGTTACGCTGGCAAGTAGCAAACTGCCTAGTGGGTCACAGACCAGCCCAGAGGACAAAGTAGGGGAGGCCAGAAGGCCAGACTAGAGGAGGTTGAATGAGAAGCAGCTGGAAGGCATGCTCAAAGCTGGGAGTCTGACAGGAAGGCAGGTTGGCAGAGGGGCGGGCAGGCAGGCAGGGAAGCAGGCAGTCCAGTTTACAGGTATGTAGGCTAGGCAGGCTTGCAGGATACCAGCCACCCAGGCTAGGGATTGGGAAGGCACAAAGCCAAAGTGCCAGAAGGAAGGATTGTTTCTGCCTTGGGAGGCAGAGTTTCTCTCTCCACCCCAGGAGACCGAGTTTCATCAACCAAGGAGACAGAGTAGAAGCAGGAGAACTGGGCTATTTCTTTTTAAGGCTATAAGGAGGAGCTTGCCCCCTGGTACTCAGTCTTTGAGGTAGGTTGTTGTAAAGTGCTTCCTGACCACTTTGTAAGCAGATTGGCGCCTAAACCCCAGGGAAGGGAGGAAGCACCAAGGAAGGCAGGTTTTAGGGTCTCACTCAGACCAGCCATGCCCAACGGGAAACATTGGGCCAATAGAGATTACAGACCCTTTCAAATGACACTTTGAGAATGGTCCTTGCTGGATTGGACCCAGGCAAGGGCTGCAAAAATTGGGCCAATAATACAGACCCTTTCAAATGACACTTTGAGAATGGTCCTTGCTGGTTTGGACCCAGGCAAGGGCTGCAGAAATTGGGCCAATACAGACCCTTCCAATTGTGTGTGTGTGAATACAGTCGGGCAGGCAGACAGGCAAGCAGGCATTTAGGCACTAGGCAGGTAGTCACAGGGCCAGCCAGGCAGGTAGCCTTGTAGGCAGGCAGGCAGGACCGGCATATGTTGCCCTGGTAGTTGATGTTAGGGCAAGGGAGGGCCGTTTAAGGAACCCATGGCAGAACGACTTGGGACTTAGGTCTTGGAGTGTTGGGGTAATCCCAACGTGGAAAGGTTGAAGCGGATGAAAGTCAACCTTTCCACGGTCTCCGGGTCCAGTCGGGAGCGGCGCGGCCTCAGGACATCTCCCATGTGGGAGAAGACACGCTCACTCTGGACACTGGTGGGTGGGATGGACAAGAGGTCCAATGCCAGAGTCGAAAGAGCGGGCCAGAGGTCTGCCTTTCTGGCCCAGTAGTGGAGTGGGTCCAAGGTGAGGGGTTGGAGGGGCTCGGCCATGTACTCCTTCACCATGGTCAGAGCGGGGTCTGGTTCTTCTTCCTCCCTTGCCTCCACTGAGGTGGAGACTGCCATGGCTAGGGCAGAGGCCAGGTAGTTGGCTGCTGGCATGGAACCTGGCCTCTGGGTGTATACTCCTGGAGTACAGAAGGATGAGGATCCTTGCAAGGATCCCTCTTCTGCATCGCTCTGGCTTCCGTGCGCCCTCGGAAACGCCTGGCCCTGATTGGAGAGAGCCCTGACTTGACGGCATAGCTCCGTCTTCCAGGAGTTCAGGTCGGCAGTGCTGCCTGCCAGGGAACCCTTGACGCGAGGGTCGCACAGGCATGCCATCTGGTACACCTTTTCCCTCCTTAGTGGGCCAAGGCGGGTATCCACACCGGTCAGCAGCCTGTCTGCCAAGGCCCTGCTCTTTGGGAGAAGATTGGCTTCTTCCCGGATAGTGGCCTCTAGGCGTTGGTGAAGGGCATTGACCAGGGGGAGTGCGTGGCCCAGGCTGGCGTTGTAGCTGCTGAGCACGTGGGTGGTCTTCTCAAAAGGCTGCAGGATACCCACCATCTGGGAGAGGGTGAGCCACTCGGTAGCACCAAGGTCCATCTCCCTCCCCTCATGCAGGACTGGGGTGGTTGACATGACGTATTCCACCACTTCCCTCTGCTCCACCAGGCGCTTGACCATTTCGTAGGTGGAGTTCCACCGGGTGGTCACGTCCTGGATCAGGAGGTGCTCTGGTCGGCCCGTCTCCGCCTGCCTATCACGCATCATCCTGGATGCCTTGATGCTGCGAGAGAAGTGCCCGATGATTTTCCGACACTTGTCCAGCAAGGCCTTGGTCTCCAGGGTCCCCTCACCCCAGGAGTCCTTCGGTGCTCCCACCCCAATGGCATCGACCACCACCAGATGCAGTTTGTGTGCTGCGCACACGATGCCCTGCAGGCCTGCCCTTTCAACCGCGTTGGTCATGTTACGGCCCGCGTCAGTAACCATGAATCCGAGATTGACCTGCCCTTCGGTCCCCAATCCCCACTCTCGCATTGCTGTCCTGAGGACCTCTGAAATGTTGAACCCTGTGGCGTTGTCCTCCATGCTTTGTGCCTGGAGAAGCACCACCCTATACCCTCTTGGGGTGCTGCCTTGTGGCTCCCCCTGCAGCTGTTCTTGGGATGTCCTGGGCTCCAGGACCTCCTTGGGTTGCCACCAATGAGCCGTCAGAGAGAGGTATCCGTGGTGCCCACCGGTCCAGAGGTCGGAAGTGAAGTGGATCTTCCTTCCTCTGGCCACCTGCAGCAGGGCCTGGATCATGTTCCTGATGGACTCATAAAGGGAGGGAATCACCCGCCTGCTGAAGGTACGCCGGGATGGAGGCTCGTACCATGGAGCCACGTGCTTCATCAGGTGCCTGAAGCCTGATGACTCCACAAAGGAGAGGGGCAACCAGTTCATGGCCACCATTTCACCCACCATGCGAGTGGTGGTCTCCTGTGCCTTAGCCCTATTTCGCTGGCTGACAAAACTCCCACACAATGGCCCCACTTCCTGCAGAGTGGCCTGCCTCTTCCCACTCTCAGCACTAGCGGAGCTGTGTTTTTCTTTCCCTAACCCTTCTTCCACTCTCTTCCTCCCTGAGGAAACAGGGCCTGACAGGGTTCCATGAAGAGTCCCAGGGTGCTTTCGCATCAGGTGGCTGCGCAACCCACTTGAGGAGAGGTGTTTCGGGTCATTCCCCCTGCGCACCACCACCCGGCATTTCTTGCACACCGCCATCCTTGCGTCTTGTGGGCTGTTCTCAAAATGCTCCCAGAGACACCCGCGTGGCTTAGTGAAAGTACCGGCTCCTCTGGTATTGCCTGCTGCCGCTGCTGTGGTGATGGTGTGGCCTGTGCCCTGCCTGGAAAGTAGAGTACTACTGCTGTCACTGGCGGTACTCTGGGAGGAAGGAGGGCTTCTCCTTCCATCACTGTCTGAAGCCTGCCTTTCGTCAGTTCCTGCCATCAGGTCCTCAGAATCTGGAACCTCTAGATTCAAAGTGCCCGTTTCTGATTCTGATGCAATTTCTGACTCCGAGTCCCCGTTTTCTTCCTGATAAAGGAGGTCGGAGTCAAGTATCGCTGAAGGGATTTTTATCGCCTCATCCATGCTTCCCTCAGTGACAGAGGATGGTACAGTACTGGTTGTGGAGCTGCTTGGCGAGGGAGTACTATCTGCACTACTTCCTGTGCCTTCCTTCAGAAATGCGGCCCAATTTATCTTGGTGGGGGTCCCCCTCCCCTTCCCTCTGGCTGTGCCACCCCTCCTTATTTTTTCATTTCTCAGAGTATTATAATGGCACTGTGTTCTACACAGTAGGACAAGTGAGCAAAGTAAACTTGCGCAGGCACCCACCAAGGGTGTGCCTTGTTGTAACTTGTTGTAAATAAATGAACGAGCAAGCACACTACACTGCTACAGGAGTAGGACTGTGTTGTTCACTGTGAGCAAAGTAAACTTGCGCTGGCACCCACCAAGGGTGTGCCTTGTAACTTGTTGTAAATAAATAGCAAGCACACTACACTGCTACAGGAGTAGGACTGTGTTGTACACTGTGAGCAAAGTAAACTGAATGGGCCTGTGTTGTTTAACTGCAGTGTCCTCACAAAAAGTTGAGCAAACAAACAAAAGTAAAAGTAAAGTACACAAATAATATTGTAATGTATTTCTAAAATGTAAAATATTATTCTCCCTCAGAGGTGCCCTTGGCTTGCCAATGCCAACAAATGTGTTTGAGTGCACTGGTTGGGGGGAAATCTAAAATATACTAGGCTAGTATATTTTAAAATAAATCCACACCTCGCCTCCCAAAAAGCTCCCCTTTGAACTTGAAGCAGTGGCACTAAATGAAATAAATCCTCTCTCTCTCACAAAAAGGAGAGGAGAGAATAAAGAAAACTGCTAGCAATGAAATGAAAATGAACTTTGTAAAATAGAAAATAAGTATGGAATGGTACGGGTAGTATATATATTTTTAAAATAAATCCACACCTCCCCCCCCCAGTCAAACCTAAACCAATATCAGAAAAAAATCCTCCTGAGTCCTGACAAACTGCAGGAGCATAAAAAGGAATAAACTGCGCGTTGCTATTCCCCACAGCAGACAGGGAATGAAATATTTCCTAATAATTCAATTGAATCAATTATTCCCTCCCTGCCTGCCTAACTGAAATCTAAAGGCTCCGCGTCCACGAAATCGAAACTAGTCTAGCACAGCAGCCAGCCAGCTACAGCCCTCTCTCCACCCAAATCCAAACCCGGACTGCGAGTGTTCTCGAGTGCCTCGCCTTTTTATACCCTCTGGCACATCCAGAAGTGTCAGTCAAAACCTGGCCATGCGATTGGTGGAATGGGTCCAAAAATTTGCATGGTCCCATCCCATGGCCAGCCCATCATTGCGCACGTGTAAAAAAATAAAAATAAAAATCAAATCAAATAATCAAATCAAATTTTGTTGAAAGAAAAACCCACTGCTGCTACTATAAAAAATCAGGCATATAAAATAGCTAATTTTTGCATGTTTCTGTGGTGCTTTGGTGGGTTTTTGGACCACGATTTAAAAAAAAATATTGTGGTCGCCATTTTGGATCCCCCCGCACCGCGCATAGCAAATGGAGACGCCGCCGAGGATGCCCCCTCCCAGCCTGGTACAAGCAGCCCAGGATGGGGAGGGGGGGAGGCTGGAGTGGGGACCCCCCAGAAACCACCCCTCTGGTAGGTGCCCTCAAGGCAGGCATATTTTCGCCTGCTTTTTTGGCCGGGAATCGGGTTTTTTTTTGTTTTTTTAAAACTTTTTTCCTGTGCCGCTTGGCATCGCGCGATCGCTGCGATGCCAGGAATGACAACGAAAAATCAGACCCAATTTTTCTTTAGTCGGTTCGAGTTCGAGTTCTGGCAGAGTAATTGTCGTTACCGTTTCCGTTCCATAACGGAAACAAGAAACGGAAACGGAAACGAGAGTTTCGCCAAGTCATGCCCGTGTCTAGTGGTGTTAGATCTCATATCAGGAATATCAGGAAAAGTTAGTTGTTCTGCAAATAAAAATGCATTTTGGGAGAACATGGTCTGTTAATTCACTACTACATATATGGGGCCATCCTGTATGTCACTGATTCCCAAGCTTGGGTAACCCAGGTGTTTTTCAACAACAATGTTTACAAATACCAATCAGCAGAGCTGGTGGGAAAAGCTCCTGGGAACTGCAGTCCTGGTTGGGTACCACCACACTAGATGGTCTCCTGGAAATTAGATTTCCCCCCCTTTAAATTATAAGTGGCAGCATTCAGCAGTCTCTATTTCAAATGTGTATTTAACCCCACATTGATTTAGTCAGACATTGACTGTGTGTGACTTTATTGTGAAATAAATAACAATAACCAACCCCAACTGTGCTATGATTTTCTTATATAAGTTTAACAGTTCCTCCTCAATCAATATGTACAGATTTTATCAATATTATTGTTTGAGGGGAGTCTGGCTTTTCAGTTAATTCTATGAATAGAAACAAACTTCTATATTTGAAAATAGACTCTGTAGTATTCCTGTATACTGTTCACCCCATTTTTCAGGGATGCTTTAGTGGTGGAGTCCTTGTGTTCACAGAGGATGGGCTTTCTTCATGGCCTCCAGGCTCCCTTCCATATAAAACGTTCCATGAGTCTATAATTTTGTTGGTGAAGTGGCATAAAAGGTATGGGACTGAACTGGATGCTTGGGATCATTGCACCCATTCACCATTAGGGGGAGACGTGTGCCACTGAGGCACCAACAAGCCCATGGCAAACTGTAGTGTACAGTACTACAGGGCTGTGTTAACAAGGCTGGTTTTTTGTTTTGTTTTATCATTTTGTAAAGAAAGAGAGCACTATGGGAGGAGCAGAGCCTTCTCCTGGCCCATCTCTCACCAAACACATTCTGTTAGGTGAACACCCTCTCTTGAATCCTTTGCATCTGACCTTGCTGATGGAAACCTTTTGTCCAGGTCTTTCTTCTTGCTATTCTATACCCTTTGCCAAAGTCTCTCCTACGGATCTTCGAATCACTTGTATCCGGGTTTAGGTAAAAAGTCTTATGCTGTTTTCTTTTTAAAAGCTTATCTTTGACTTTGAAGGAGCTCCGATAAAGGACTGGGAATAGCAAACAAGGAAATAACAGTATATCACACAAGCAATAGAATTTCACTGAGGTAGAAAGAGACGTGAGTTTCCCCTTTGGATGGTGAGATATAATGTGTTTGCATATGGAATTAGTAAAATAACTCCTGCAGCAAACTGGGACTGAAGGAATGTGATGGGGCAGTTAGGGGAAAGCACCCACCCAGAACAACAGTCACTGAGGAGGGCATAAAATCAAGAGGTTGCAGAAAAAAAGAATAGATAGTTATAGCATACACTGGAGATATATCTTCTTTTTCTTAGCATTTGTCCCACTTGTGGGGGGGGTCCACTCATTGGATCTCTCTCTCTCTCTCTCTCTCTCTCTCTCTCTCTCTCTCTCTTCTGGCCTCCTGAGGAATTTCTTTGTCTCTTTGGAGAAGTACTCGCAAATGGCTCATTCAAGATACTTGAAGACTTGCTGTAATTCAAATGTGTGAATCACAGCCACAGGAAATTGGACTGCTTTTGTGAATAAATAGAATAATTTCCCATGGGACCTTGTGAGTTTCCTTTATTTTCTATCCCCCCCCTTAAAAACTTCTGAAGTTGATTCATCATTACACATTAGACACCAAACATCTTCATTCACCCTACAGCTTTCCATAGCTGGAACTGCATTTACCTCCACACACGGGCTCTAGTCTCCTGCTGCTACTGCAGAAAGCTTGGTATGGCTTAACCCCACACACTTACACACACACCTTCCTCCCATGTTTCTCTTTTGTTGTTGTTCAGTCATTCAGTCATGCCCGACTCTTCGTGACCCCATGGACCAGAGCTCGCCAGGCCTTCCTATCTTCCACTGCCTCCTGGAGTTTTGTCAAATCCATATTGGTTGCATCGATGACACCATCCAGCCATCTCATTCTCTGCCATTCTCTTTTTCTTTTGCCTTCAGTCTTTCCCAACATCAGGGACTTTTCCAAGGAGCCCTCCTCTCGTGAGGTGGCCAAAGTATTGTAGTCTCAGCTTCAAAATCTGTCCTTCCAGTGAACATTCAGGGTTGATTTCTTTCAGGATGGATAGGTTTGATCTCCTTGCAGTCCAGGGGACTCTCAAGACTCTCCTCCAGCACCACAGCATAAAGGCATCGATTCTGTGGCAATCAGCCTTCTTTATAGTCCAGCTCTCACTTCCATACATCACTACTGGAAAAACCATAGCTTTGACTATCCTGACCTGAGTTGGCAAAGTGATGTCTCTGCTCTTTAGGATGCTATCTAGGTTTGCCATTGCTTTCCTCCCCAAAAGCAGGCGTCTTATTATTTCGTTGCTGCAGTCGCCATCTGCAGTGATCAAGGAGCCCAAGAAAATAAACTCTGTCATTGCCTCCATTTCTTCCCCTTCTATTTGCCAGGAGGTGATGGGACCGGAGGTGATGTTTCTCTTACCGCCACCCATATCCCAGCAATTCTTGTTTCCCAACAGAACAATGCTTCTGATTTTGACCACTTGCCAGAAAAGTCTGATAATCTTCTTGGAGCAGGATTATGCTGGGACAAAAGGGCATAAGCCCACATTTCCCAAATGACATGTTTCCCTCAGAAGGGCTTGGAATGGGAGTTCAAGTTGCAAAGATGACTGGAGGGGGGCTGTGGTGCGCATGAGTGTGTGGTGGTGGGTTTATGAAGATGGGTTACCCATGGATTAAACCCAAGCATGCAAATTGGAGTGCATGTACACAAAGAGAAAATGATGGTTGTGATGGGTAAAGGGAAACCTGAGAAGACATGAATCTAACAAGGAATAAAAAGATGCAAATAATTAATGGAAAATGCAAAAAAAAAAAAAAAAAAAGGATTTATGAATTGTAAATGGGGTTGGGTGCATTTTAAAAAATATGTTTACTTGAAATATAAAGAGGATAGTCAAAATTTGTTCTTAAAAAACCTAGATCACCCACTCTATTGCATTTCTAATCACCATGTATGGGTGCCTTCAGGTCCCCAGACCTGAAGGCCTTGGGAATGGACCTCAACAGATGGGAAAAGCTGACCTCCAATCACACTGTCTGGAGGCAAAAGACACAGCATGGTCTACATAAATTCAAAGAGGCATTTGCCCAACAGGCAGAGGAAAAGAGGCAGGCACGGAAACAACGAACCCTGAGGACTGGGCAAGAAACAGAATATATCTGCCCCCAGTGCAGTAGAGCCTGCCATTCCCACATTGGTCTATTTAGTCACACTAGGTGTTGTTTTAGGATCTCTACTCTGAGCATGATGCCATAGTCTTTCGAGACTGAAGGGTGCCATTGAATGAATGTATGGGTGTCAGAGCTCCAGAGCTAGATAGTAAGGAAAGCTGGGGGCGGGGCGGGGGGAGTAGAATCAACTTGTTTGAAATGTGGTGCTGGAGAAGAACTTTGCACATATCCTGGTAAACCAGAGAGATTAACAAGTGGGCTCCAGATCAAATGAAGGCTGCACTATCCCTGGAGGCAAAAAGGTTGACATGTTGAAGCTCTCATACTTTGGGTCCATCATGAAAAGGCAGGATTCTCTGGAAAAGACAATAATCTGGGAAAAGGTGGAAGGCGACAGGAAAAGATGAAGACCAAATGTGAGCTGGATTGACTCACAAAAGGAAGCCACAGGTTTAAGTTCACTAGGTTAACTATGAATGAGTGTATTCATGGCCAACAACAACAACAACAACAACAACAACAACAACAACAACAACAACCATTCTAATGAAGGGAATTCTGAAAGAAGAAAGCCAAGGAGGGCTATGAACATTCTTAGTGAAGGATCATTTGAAGTGTTTTGGTTGTTGCAGTGCATCAAACCATGATGGGTCTGCATCACATTGAGATGGGTGTCAGTGGGGGTAGGGGAGAAATCCCATTTTCGGGGGCAGTTTTTATAACCCCATGAACTGCACTAATAAAAAAGTGTGCTAAAATTGACTGCACCCCTCTAATTTCCTTAATGTTGCTGTTACTAAGGGGCAAAATGCTTAAGTCCTGTGGTACTGCAACTTGAAGTTACATGTTTTGCAATTACTAATTGGGTCAAGGCTGCAGCAGCAGCTGGTGTCCTTCCTTTGTTTGTTGGGGTTTGGTTTTGGAGAGAACACCATTGCCAATGGTGGGGGTGGAATAGCATGCGGATGCAAAAGCTTCCCAATCTATTTGCTGATGCTAATGGGGAACAGGGAAGTAATGACAGACACAATTAAAACTGGATGGTAAATCCCCTTCTTAGAAAACAACAGCTAATAATAACCTTTGTCAGGGAATTAGGCCTTTCCCACTAATAGACCTGACCTCTCTGGGTTTGCATCAGATGAAGGTGTGGGTTTTTTCTTTTCTTCTCAACATATTGCTGTACTGGTAGGAATTTGAAGACAAACAGCTAGGCAATTAAAGAATGTATTTGCTTATCCTTAATCAGTGAATATCTTCCCACAGAGGACTTATCTGACATGTCTGATCTCAATGCTGTGCTTTCTGTAATGGCTCATCCTTGACAGATAGTTGTGGGGGGGGATTCGAATGAAGAGAGGTGTGAATCTATGGATGTGCATAATCTTTATTTATTTATTTATTTATTTATTTATTTGATTTATATACCGCAGCCATCTAGCAAAAAAGCTACTCTGGACAGTTTACATGCATAGGCAAAATACAGTAACAGATTAAACAACTTAAAATAGTAAATAAAAACTAATCAATCAGAGCAACATGAGGTAAATATTCAAATCATAATAAGAAAAAGAGCAAATAAGCAAATAAGCAGAAATACAATAAATCAAAACCATTTAACAATTCAAAATAAGAACAGATAATAGAAATAACTGTTTGCAGTTTTTCTACCTAAATCATGGCAGAGGAAAAAGATTGGTACCTCATCCAATGTCCAGCCTGAAATAATGTCAGTCATGTCAACCATATCAAAAACACAATGCATAAAGTGCCATCACATGATGCAATTTCTCTTTACAACTGTTTCTACGATTAGGTTCTGCTTGTCAAATATATGCCATACAAATCTCACATTTAATGTCCAGGTCCAGGTATGTTTACTGGGGACCATAATCTTATAACATTCAGGTACAATAGCCCACTTAATACTATAAATGTCAGATATCTGAAGAAGAAGAATTGTTTTAACATACCACTGTAGTTTTGTGAAAGGTAGACGTGTTAGTCTCTGCAAGAATTCCAGGCAAAAATCAAAACAATACAAAACAAAATAAAAGACAAAAACATGTGACACCTTACTTAAAGACACCTGGAAAGATTCTAGAACAGATTACTAAGTAGACAGTCTGTAATTATTTAACAAGCAATGCTGTCATTAATAAAAGTCAACATGGGTTTCTCAAAAATAAGTCATGCCAGACTAATTTGATCTCTTTATTTGATACAATTATAGGCCTGGTGGATGAGGGGAATGCTGTGGATGTTTTTTATCTTGATTTCAGTAGGGACTTCAATACGTTTCTCCATGACATACCTGCAAAGAAGTTAGTAGAATGTGGGATAGATAGTGCCACTGTTAGATGGATTTGTAATTGGTTGACTGATCACACACAAAGGGTGACCATAAATAGCCTCTCTTCTGCTTCAAGAGATGTGACCATTGGGGTGCCCCAGGGTTCTGTTCTGGGTCCAGTGCTATTTAATATCTTTATTAATGACTTAGAGAAGGAAAGGATAGTAGGCTAATCAAATTTGCAGATGATACCAAATTGGGTGGGGTTGCTAATTCCCTAGAGGATAGGATGAAAATCCAAAAGGACGTTGACAGATCAGAGTCCTGGGCCAAAGCTAACAGAATGGGGTTCAACAGAGGGAAATGTAGGGTGGTGCATCTGGGTAAAAAGAATGAATTGCACAGATATAGGATGGGAGACACCTGGTTGGAAAATAGTACATGTGAAACGGATCTGGGAGTCTTGGAAAATAGTACATGTGAAACGGATCTGGGAGTCTTGGTGGACAACAAATTGAACATGAGTCAGCCAGGAAAGGCAATGCGATTCTTGGTTGCATCAACAGAAGCATAGTGTCTAGATCAAGGGAAGTGATAGTACCACTCTATTCTGCTCTGGTCAGACCCCATCCTGAGTACTGTGTCCAGTTCTGTGCAACTCAATTTAAAAAGGATGTTGACAATCTTGAACGGGTCCAGAGGAGGGCAACCAGGATGATTGAGGGTCTGGAGGAAATGTCTTACGAGGAACGTCTTAGGGAGCTGGGAATGTTTAGCCTTACAAAAAGAAGGCTGAGAGGGGATATGATAGCCATGTTTGAATATCTGAAAGGATGTCATATGGAAGAGGAGGCTGGCTTATTTTGCATGGCTTCAGACTCAGAGCAAGGACTCAGGGCAATAGTTCCAAATTACAGGAAAAGAGATTCCATTTGAACATTAGGAAGAACTTCCTGACAGTTAGAGCTGTTCAGCAGTGGAATATGATATGCTGCCACGGAGGGTGGTGGAATCTCCCTTGTTTTCTAGCAAAGCATCTGTCGGGAGTACTTTGAGGGGTGTTCCTACATGGCAGGGGGTTGGACTGGATGGCACTTGAGGTTTCTTCCAACTCCATGATTCTATGATTCTATGACTATTATATTTTAATGTACGCTTTCATGAACATGTCCACTTCTTCAGACATATAGAAGCAGAACATTATTGTACACCTCTTTCTGCTACTATATGTGTGAAGAAGTGGATGTGTCCATGAAGGCTTATATCAATATATAATAGTCAGTCTTTAAGGTGTTGCATGTTTTTGTCTTTTATTTTGTTTTGTTTCCATTTTGATTTTAACATGGGAAAATGAACCTGTTTGATTATGAACACATAGGGCCTTTTCACACGACCCCTAAGATCCGCTGGTCCCTTAAATTTGGACCAGAGATCTTGGGGGTTCGTTCCTGTTCCTGCGTCCCCACCCCTCAGCACTTCCTGCTCCTGTCGGCGTGAGGGGAGGGAGGGAAAAAAAGGACAAAAGAAGCCTTTACTAACCTGCCCGTGCCGGTCAAAGTTGCCACGAGCCCCGTTACTTCCTGGTTCCTTCTCAAGGGGCTCTTAAAGGGGTGGGAGGCAAAAAAACAACAGACAAGCGAGGAGAGCCTGGCACTCTTATCCGCATCAAATATTTTTCACCTCCAGAGAGAAGGTACAAGAAAAATGCGCTGGGTCGCGCTAAAGTGGGCGGGGTCGCACTTAATTGTCTGCAAACTTCGGAGCTGGTGGGGAAACATTTTAAATCTCCGGAGCTTGCAGCCATTTGTGGCGGAGCTTAGGGGTCGTGTATAAATGCCCATAGTCTTCCAAGCAGATTCAAGAAGCACCAATCCTGCCCACTTGTCATTGTTTTTCCCTCTTCCCTTTTCTTAAAGTTGCTTCTTCCAGAGAACTGTTTCCCTACTCCATATAAGTGCTATAGGGTCGTATATAAGCAGAGCACTTTGCTTTGTTGCAAAAATAAGATCAGCAGCAACCACAGCAAAAGCCAAGAAGGCGGGAAGGAGGGAAGGCAGCTAGAGATTTTTGTTCATAAGTGCAGTAGAAAATACATATACTAGAATATGTTTTAAAAGTTACTGCCCGTCACTGCCAAGTAACAACTCTGTCTACAGGCATTGAGCGTGTGTGCAGAAGGGAGTGGGGGAGTGTTCAACTTGCTGCTTTAATTGGTCCAATTTAAGAAAATGTTACCACTTGCCTCTTCTAATTATATAAACTGGTCCAGAGGCAAAGCTTTGTACAATGTACACAGGAAGAAATGTAAGATTTGCAAGGTCAAAACTCCTCATGCTGTCACACCCACAATATAAAACTCATAATTGTTGCTCAGAAGTGAAATGGCATTATGGCAAAAATTAAGTTGCTGTCATCTAGAAAATATTGTTTCAATTAGTTTTCTACTAGGCATGATTGTTTGCTTTAAGAAGAAACTTACTATAGCTTTGTTGTCTAGAAAATAAATATCTCCACAATATTAATCTACAAAATGTGGAAATAGTGGAAGACAAATAAGATTTATGGCTGGAATGGGCACATTTCTTGGATAGGAGGCCATGTTACCCTCCCTACAGACACATCAAGGGCTGCAGTCACACACACCGCAGGCAATGTTTTTGCTGCACTCACTAAAATCCCAACAACTCTCCTGGGGAAATTGGCATCTAGGCACATATGCTTTATTTTCTACAACCCATGCACCCAAGAGGCCACTGGGGGCACAGTCCTGCTGCAAACACTATATGTGCTACCCATGTACCAGTTTGCCCAGCAAAACCATTAAGATGTCCTGGTGGCATGAAAAAAATATAGTAACTGTGGTGGTGTGGGAGGGGGAGTGTTAGGGTTAGATGTCATCACTTCTTCTGGCAGGGAGTTTCATAGATCAGGGATCCTCTGGGTGAAAAAGTACTTTTTCTTATTTGAAATCTAGCACCCAAAGGTTTTATGGAGTTCCCCCCCTAGTTCTAGTGTTGTGTGATAGGGAAAACAGTTTTTCCTTATCTACTTTGTCCACACCGTGTATGATTTTATAAACTTCAATCAGGTCACCTCCTAGGCACCATCATTCAAGAGTGAAGAGGCCCAGCTGTTGTAGCCTCAGAGGGTAAGGAAGGTGTTCCAGTCACCTCATCATTCTGGTTGCCCTCCTCTGCACTTTTTTCCATTTCCATATTATCCTTCTGGAGGTAAGGTGACCAGAATTGTACACAGTACTCCAGATGGGGCCTCTTGCTGACATTTTCTATACCCTTCCGAATGATCCCTAGCATTGAGTTTGCTTTTTTCACTGCTGCGAATTTTAAAAGCTAATGCTGGACTTTTTAAAAAGCCCATTTTAATGAACTCAGAGCAAAGATTAAATAAGATCCTGTGGCAGGAAATCCTAACCAGAAAAGGGGTCCAAGTAGGGTGGGAGTTTATAAAAAAGGAAGTTCTAAAGGCACAAGTACAAACAATTTCAATTAGAAATAATAATTGGGAGCCAAAAAGGCCAGTGTGGCTTCATAAAAAGCTCAGAGAGGACTGTTAAACAAAAAAGGACATGTATAGGAAGTGGAAAGAAGGCCAAGCCACAAAGAAAGAGTACAGGCAAGAAGCAAGGAAACAGTGATGCTGAAAGCCTCACCCAGGATTCCCTGTGCCGCTATCACGGAGGCCGAGGGTTGAAAGAACACGCCAAGGATCGAAGGAATCGGAGAAAAACTTTAATTTGCTGCAGCAAAGGCACCCAGCCGAGTTGCTGTTGGAAACTGGGGTGAAGAGCGTAAAAACTGACACAGACTTTATAGTAAAACATTCGCCAACACCCCTTCTTTACAACGGAAAAAACAGGATACATCTGGGCGCCATAGAACGCCCGCAAAGAACAAAAGAAACTTCAAAAGATACGGCGTGTGCACATTGTTATTGCCCCCTTAGCACCCACTTATCACCCACTTGACAAAGAGAAACTTACAGCGGACGCAATTAATCTTGTTCTTCAGCGCCCCCTGTCATTGCAATACTCGCTTGCATTCCCTGGGAAGCGCTCTGACAGCTCCGTATCGACGTTTCGATGCACGGAAGCTCGGCTATTTTGGGTAGGGGTACCATTGTTCGGACAGCCTTCCCAGGATGAGTGCTTATCAGTTGGGTTTATGTCCTATTTATTTCACAGGACAAGCTTGGGAAAGGGGAAACAGTGTGGTGCTTTGTGCAACGGTTTGTGAAGGGGAGAGGTGAATCAAGGGACAGCGCGGATTAATAAAGGAATAGAAATACTGCCATTTTATCTACAATGACAGCTTATAAAAATATGAGGTATATTGACTAATAATCCCTATCATCCCCCTCCTCTTCTGCAGGACACTCATTCAGAGTTGTCCCCTCGGAGAGCCTCATAATCCTGCAAGACTTCAATCAACTTGGGACCAGTTACTTTCTCTACCATCTTTGAAACAGTTGACTGCACAAATCGCAATAAACAAGGACTACATATCAAAGCAAATAACAAAAAACACAAAGGAGCTATCAATAAACTTGCTAATGTTTTCATTCAAGTTTGTGGCATGAAATCATTTAACCACTGCAATTGCATACCCTTCCACTCTTGGGTCGGATTGAAAGTTAACTGTTTGATTTCCGTGGCAAGTTGGGTCACGACCTTACCCACGGGGTCAATCTTCAAACAGCAATTTGTTAAATTAAATTTTCCACATACTCCATTCTCAGAAGCCAGAAGATAATCAAGAGAGAGCCTGTTTTGATAAACAGCTGTTCTTAATTGATCTGTCACCTCTGCTATAGCAGTAAGCGCTGTGGTGATGCGCTGACCTGCCAAATCCAAAACTGCCTGCAATCTAATTATTCTATTAAGCATATAGATAGGGGTTCTGTACCCCCATGAGCCATCTTGAGCCCAAGTAGCTGGACCATAAACACAAACAATTCTCTGTGAGTCCCATATGTCCCCTTCATATTCCTCTGGGTTTTTGCATGAGAATCCTGCAAATGGAGTGTCATCACGCTTTCTCCTGTTTAGAGGACCATATACTGGGGCAGCCAAGTATTGCTGTGTTTGTATGGGAATTAAAAAGAATGATGGTTTTATGAATCCCAGCACACATGAGCTTGACCATAAGTGAGGCAAATACTCATAGGCCATATTTCCACAGACCCAATACATGTTCATAGGGGCCATCCATTGCTTCAAAGATGCTGAGTATAAATATGACAGAAAAGGGGTATTAAACTTCTCTGGTTGTGGAGCATGGGATGGTGAGGACCAAATACCATTTTCCCAGGTTCCTATGCAGGTCAAGTAGCCCACTGGAATGGAACCATTTTGGGAAAAGCAGACACGACCCACTAAATGAGAAGTGATGGTCCAGGTCATGTTCTGTGACTGAATTCTCCTGGTAACATTGCCAATTCTCGACATGTTATTATACAACTGTGGAGAAATCTCCATAGCTTCCCAAGGCCAGTCCTCACCATAATTTGTCCCTCCACAAACATAACAGTTTGTGACTCCTAATTTGGTAGCTATTGATTGGGCCATTTCCAAAAACAAATTTTTGGCTTGCTGGGAAACATCATAAGGATTCTCCTGCAGTTTTTCCACTGCATTTTCCACTGACCAGGAATGGCTTTTCTTTACTCCATCACTCACTTCTGTACGCGTGATTGTCAAATAAGTCACTGGGTCCTTTCCAGGCCCATCAATTCCAAAACCATACACTTGGACAGAGGGGTGTGTATCACTGATTACCAGACTAACCCTGTTTCCTCCTATTCTCCTAAACTGTGAGAGATGAGGACAACCTGGGTAGCCTCCAGCTGTATATGCACACACACATCCCCATCCTGAACACAATTTATTTGACCCACATGGTGCCCAAATTTCAGGATTGCCTGCTTTGGCACCTTCATGAGGGTAGCACAAATACTTATCACTAGATTTATATGTGGCTGCCCATGTTTTTGTTCCACAATAAGTTCCCAGACCTTTTCCTAAGGCCTCACAGGCGTTGAACCAGATTATTGCTCGCCTGCTACTATGTTTCAATACAACAGTGGAATTCACATAATATAGGAGTCCACCACCTTCTGGGTTGTCTCTTCTGGGCTCCTTAGTCTTAGCCATTCCAGCCCAAATCGTGTAATTAAACTTCACTGGAACCTCAGACTTATAACAAAAATGGTCTCCAGATTCACTTTCACATATGTGATACATCTTATGTTGATTCAGACATGTGGTTCCAGCCTGCTTACATTCCACTGGCTTCTGAGTATAGTATACCAAAGTGTTCACTACCTTGTTACCTTGGCTGGCTGCTATAATACAGGGGGTACATTCTCCCATTTCCTCAAAACTGGTAGCCAAGCAAATTGATAGCAGGAGTAAAAGAATCACCATTTTCACTGAATTAAACCTCTCAGGAGACGTCCACTTTCACATACAACAGGGTAATGAAACTCCCAGCACATATACTAACAAGTTAATGAACCAAAACCACTTGAGATGTCAACTTCACTAAATGTCCTGGGCTTCTTTAAGAGATTTGACAGCTGCGGAGCTTTGACAGCTCTTAGAACGCTCACTGACAGCCTTTAGAACGCTCTTTGACAGCTGCTGCGCTACCGGGGCGCTGTTTCGCTCGCTATAGTTCTTCCAGGAAATCAATGAGAAAACACTGTCCAGCTTCCGGAAAAAGAAAAAGGACACTTTTAAAACATAGTCTCGCACAGAATGTTGCCTTAGCCTTTTCAGTTAAACCAATCACCCGCTTCTTGTTGCGGTCTCTCCCTCCTCTTCTTGTGAGAGGGATCAATTTGGAGGGCGGGAAATTCAAAAGCTGAAAAGGAAAGTCAGGGTTTTCTTGGCGAAAAACGCCTCTCACCACACACATAGGAAGCCAAGATTTTACTTTGACTTTTCTATGTCTGAAGTAACCTTTTTGAAGACCAGTTTCAAGCTGTCATCAGGATTGGCACGGACCGTCCACTCTTCTTCCTCGGTCAGTGGGGCTGCTCTCTTCACGCGAGTGTGATGAATCCAGGCACTCACTTCGGAGATCTTGACAGCTGTTGGCGTTGATAATAGCACCGTATACGGACCCTTTCACTTCGGGCGTAGGGGTTGTTGATTCCAGTCTTTGATCCAGACTGAATCTCCCGGTTCAAAACGATGGAGAGGCTCCTGTAGCACCACGGGCAGTCGACCAAGAGTCCATCTGTGTAAAGAAGAAAGAGATCGGCCAAGCATCTGAAGATATTTTGCATGTGTCAAAGAAGCTACACTCTCTGGACGAATGCCACACGAAATTGGGACTGGCCTGCCATAAACAAGTTCAAACGGAGAAATGCCTGTCTGGCTTGAAGGGGTAGTCCTGCTCCTAAAAAGAGCAATGGGTAGCATTTCCACCCAACCTTTTCCTGTCTCTTGAGTAACCTTAAATGGCCTTTCAAAGTCCTGTTCATCCTCTCTACCCGTCCTGAACTTTGAGGCCGGTATGCAGTATGTAAATTCCACTTGACATGTAATGCCCTAGCCAGTCCTGGAAGAACATGATGAATGAACCCTGGGCCGTTGTCTGAGGAAAGGGTGCGGGGTATCCCGTGCCTCGGGATATGATCCCGCAAAAGACAGCGAACCACTTCACTAGCTTTTTCAGTTTTTGTTGGAAAAGCCTCTGGCCACCCGGTAAATGTACACACTAGCACTAGCATGTAACGGTATAGTCCACATCTTGGCAATTCTGTAAAATCCAGCTGCATGTCCTCAAAGGGCTCCTTCCCACTATATTGAATTCCTGGAGGTGGCAAGGGTCCAGTCCTAGGATTGTTCCTCTGACAAATGACACATCTATGTGAAATGTTTGACACCAGCTGCCGAAGTTTAGCTATATATAGATATGGGCTCAACTGTTTAAATGCCACTTCGGGACCTTGGTGTGTGCTGTCATGATGACTCTGAACTACTTGATGAGCTAGGCTCTCTGGAACCCTCAATTTGCCCACTTGGCAGTTTGTACCAGCCCTCTGGTGTCCTGTCAAACTCCTGTTCCTCTGCAAATTCATCCTCAGCAGACGAATAATGAGGTGGTTCTGGTGGCAAAATGTCTATTGGGATGAGACTAAGCTGCATTTCAGCTGCACCCTGAGCTGCTTGTTTGGCAATGCGATCTGCCAACCTGTTCCCTCTTGCCACAAGTCCCGGACCAATCTTGTGCCCATGGCAATGAATGACTGCCACCTTTTAAGGCTTCCAGACAGCATCTAAAAGCTGCAATAACACTTCAGGGTGCGCTACTGATGTCCCCTCAGAAGTAAGAAGACCTCGCTCCTTCCAAAGTGCTCCATGTGCATGAAGTGTAAGAAATTCATACTTAGAGTCCGTGTATATATTAATGCTTTCTCCTTCTGACAGTTCTAGTGCCCTAGTGAGAGCTATCAATTCAGCTATTTGAGCTGAAGTTCCTGGGGGCAATTGTTTGGCTTCGATCACAGTGTCTTCTAATTCCACTATGGCATATCCTGCCTGCCTTTTTCCTTCAATCACTGAGCTGCTACCATCCACAAACCATGTCCTCCACTGGGATTGAGGGGTATCCTGTAAATCTGGTCGGGACGAATACACTTCATCTAATGTCTGTACACAGTCATGGGTAGCCGGTTGGTCGCTTATTGGGAGGAGAGTGGCTGGGTTTAAGCCCTCTGTTGTTTGGAACGTAAGACCAGCCCTTGAAAACAATTTTTGACACTTCATCATGGCAGTTTGGGACAAGTGATACCCTCCTTTGGCATCTAATAAGGGCAGAATTGCATGCTTGGTAATACATTTCATGTCTTGTCCAAAAGTGAACTTATCTGCTTTCTTTAAAAGGGCTGCCAGGGCTACCACTCCTCGCATGCAAGACGGAAGTCCTTGCTCCGTTGGGGTTAAAGTTTCTGACAGATAAGCCACTGGCTGCTGCCAGCTTCCTAATTTCTGACACAGAACTCCTTTTGCCACTCCATTTTCTTCATCCACATATAAATTAAAGGGTTTATTTGGATTTGGAAGACCAAGAGCCGGCGCCTCTATCAAAGCCTGTTTAATCGCTTTGAAGCTCTCTCTTTGTTCTGGACCCCACAGGAATTCATCACTTTCTTTCCCTCTTATTGCCAAATGCAAAGGCTTTGCTAGAAGACTGTAATTTGGGATCCAAATTTGACAAAATCCTGCTGCTCCCAAAAAGCCTCTGAGTTCTCTCCTATTTCTGAGTTCAGGAATTTGGATAATTGAATGCTTCCTCTCATCTCGGAGTTGGCGCCTTTGCTGGGAAATATTGAAACCCAAATACCTCACTGTTTTTTGACAAATTTGGGCTTTCTTCCTGGTTACTCTGTAACCTGCTGCTGCCAAATGATTTAAAAAATCAATTGTGAGCTGCTCACAACCTTCTTTAGTTTCCACTCCCGCCAAAATGTCATCTACATACTGCAGAACTATTTGGCCAGGTTTTCGGGGGAAATTGGCAAGGTCTGATGCTAGGACACCCCCAAATAACGTGCTCGAATTTTGGAACCCCTGAGGCAAACGCGTCCACCGGAATTGTGTTTTTGTACCAGTTTGGGGATCCTCCATTGAAAGGCAAAGATATGTTGACTCTGTGGCGCTAACCGGCAGCAGAAATATGCATCCTTTAGGTCTAGAACTGTAAAATAAGCTGCTTCTGGTGGTATCAAACTCAGAATTGTATAAGGGTTCAGTACGTTCTGATGAAGAGGTTCGGTAGCCTCGTTCACTAAACGAAGATCCTGCACTCGGCGAAATGTCCCATCCGGTTTGCAAATCGGCAACAGGGGAGTGTTCCATTGTGACTGGCATGGAACAAGGATGCCATGATCTATTAATCTCTTAAGGTGGACCCAAATTCCTTCTGCTGCTACTTTCCCAATGGGGTACTGTGGCACTGAAACTGGTCCTGCAAATGGCTTGAGTTGAACAACTATGGGAGGAATATTCCGTGCCATGCCTGGGGGATTGTCTTTTGCCCACACCTCGGGGTTAACTCTATCCAGGAAATCTTGGGATAGCTGCGCTGGCTCCTCTTCAATCATCATTAATCACCATCTCTCCCTCAAAGGGTATTCTAAGCATACTTCTCCCTCTGGTTCTTTGCTGTCAGTTGTCAAATGAATTTCTCCCTTTGGGGTAAAGGTGATTTGTGCTCCCAATTTAAACAGTAAGTCTCATCCCATTAAAGGGATGGGGCAATCTGGCATATGTAGAAATTTGTGCTGGACAACTTGACCTCCCAATTTGCATTGTACTGGCTGCATAAAATAGGCACGCTGCGCCTTTCCTGTGGCACCCATCACACTAATTGAATGAGTCTTGTCTATGGGCTTGACAAGCTGAGGAATTACTGAATGACTGGCTCCCATATCTACAAGGAATTTGACAGATTCGTTCCCAGTTTGAACACTGACCAAGGGCTCCCGAGAACAAAAGCCCTGTCCTTTTCAATAGGGGACATCTTCTTCCAGAACCATCATGTTCTGGTACGGTGGGGTCCAGGCTGGACCCTGCCCTCTCTGGGGTGCTTGCTGAGCCTGAGCTGACTGGGCTTGATTTTGACTCGCAGGCTGAAATTGACCACCTTGTCCTTGATTAACCTGGGGATTCCTCTGCTGTTGGAAATTAAAGGGACCTTGTGCTGAATATCTTTCAAAAGCCAAGGGCTGCCAGGGACGACGCGGACCTTGATTAAAGCCTCCTCACCTCTGGTTTTCAGGGTTCCTGAAACAGTCCCTGCGCCAATGTCCAGTCTGACCACATAGTGCACATTGATTTTTTTGACAGCGGCGCTCGCCAGTTCCCTGGGGCATTAAAGCTGCGAGGCTCGGGGACCTGATTTAAAGCCATGACTTTCTTGGTTTGTCCTTTACTTTTTGGGCAACTTTGGTCTTCTTCCCTATTATTAAATTTCGTTTGCGCCAGCTGGAGCATCCACTGCAAAGTTTGGCCCATGAAATTGGCCTCCTTTTGAATTCTTTTTCGAATGTCAGGAGCAGATTGTGCCACAAAAACAGTTTTCACAATATTCTCCATGCCAGGATCTTCAGGGTTAATGGGGGTGTATCTTCTAAATGCCTGATACAACCTGTCCAGAAAAGCCCCTGGGGATTCATCTTGCTTCTGGACCACGTCATTCACTTTTGACATATTAATTTTCTTCCTGCCAGCTGCCCTAATGCCCTGAAGTATTGCTATATGATAATTTCTCAAAGCAGTGTGCCCTGCATCTGCATTATAATCCCAATCGGGTGGCGTGGTTGTTGGAACAGCTGCTTTCGCTTGGGCAGGGGTATCTCCTGCTGCTATACGGGACTTTCTAGCCTCCTCGAAAATCTTCCGCATTTCCTCTGAATTAAACAATCCTTTCACTAAATGCTGCACATCTTCAAAGGTGGGCATGTATACGTTAAAAATACTGGACATGGTTTCATAATTTTTATCTGGGTCATCTTCTAAACTCAGAAGAGTATTTTTCCAGTTTATAATATCACTGGAGGTGAATGGGACATGTTGCATTGAATATGTACGGGGACCCAGTTGATTTTGGGGCAAAGGGTCGTAGACTCGCCTTAGGGGCATGACTTTTGCCTGTTCCTCAATCCTTTTATTTTCAAGAAATTCCTCATGTCTCCTTGCTGCATCATACGCCCTTAAGAGATATCGCTGCCTCTTTGCCCAGTTTCGCTCTCCTGCCGCTTCTAATGCAAAGTTTCCCACTTCCATCACTGATTCCCGGTGCTTCTTAATTAAATCAGCCACTCTTTGATGGTCCGCTTCTCCCCATTCAACATTTCCTTTTATTCTATGATGAAATTCCTCTTCACTTTCCTCTTCCTCTTCCTCATCTCTCTTGGGGGCCCCTCTCCCTGTTTCTTGCTCATCTTTTGGAAATTTGCCTGACGGTCCTGGCTGTGGAAGATCTTTTGGTGTGGGGAGATCTCCATCTTTTGGAGGGGAAACGGGTGCTGGTCCTTGCAAAGGCAGTGCTGGAGGGGGGACCTCTGGATTCCCAGGAGGGATAGCCACAAGATAAGGAGGTGGTGGGGTGAAGACATCATAATCTTCAGGACGGCTTTCTAAAGCTGCCTCCTTTTTCTTCAAAGCCAATAGCTTAGCTTGGGGTGGCAACTCTCTACAAAATTGAATCCATGAAGGATTTTTCTTCACATTTCCTTTCCAAACTTCAATATAGGGAATGTGTTTGGGGCAGTTCTTAAGAATTTTTAACCACAGTTGCCTGATGATGCTCTCATTGAAGGTCCCCTGAGGTGGCCAATCTACCTGCATTATAGGCCATTCAATTTGGCATAAAGTCTCCATCCTCTCTCTCTTCATCTTGATCCCAAAATCATAATTTTTGATGGCCGCATGCCAATTCAAGAGGAAACATTCTAATGGAGTTGAGGGTTTGCTGGTGTTCTGCCCCATGATTTTTAACGATTTTATTTAAACTATTTTCCTATATTTCTCCCACACACAGCCACTGGACCCGCTCCTAAACTTTTCACACAATTTTTACACAAACGCACCACTCGATACTGGCTACGACCTGGACGGTCGCCCGTGACAGGAAATGCGTAACCCACACTTGCTCGGCCAAAGGGAATTCTAAACCCCAGCCTTCCACGCACTCACTCATTCACTAGGTCAGTGGCCACACAAATCACCCACATTTCAAATCCACCTCCCTACCTAGTCTGGTTCCCACTACCTATTAAAAACCTTTTTTCCGCTAGTCTAATTTGACAGCCGAGAGCTCCTTCCCGCTGCCCACACCAAACAATATTCACTTATTCCACATGGGATGTTAGAGCATAGCATAGCTCTTCTCCTCCACAAAACCCAGAACCGTCGTTCTGTTACTTCTTCAATACACTAGGGGCTCAACCCCGAAACTAGAAACAATTACTGTTCCCACTCTGGACCGGTCCCATATCTTACCAAATCTCCCAAGAGACTTCTCTCCGTCTGGCCAGAGTTTTTCTCCCCGAGCGAAAGCCATCTCCACCACGACGTTGAACGAAAAATTCCCCTTTTCAAGTGGAAAGCTGTGCACCGGAGTTCTTCGCCCACCGCTGGCTGTTCAGATTTCGCCTGGCTTGGCCCCTCGTCCCCCAAAAAAGGAGGGATCCCGGATGAGCCCCCAGATGAAAGCCTCACCCAGGATTCCCTGTGCCGCTATCACGGAGGCCGAGGGTTGAAAGAACACGCCAAGGATCGAAGGAATCGGAGAAAAACTTTAATTTGCTGCAGCAAAGGCACCCAGCCGAGTTGCTGTTGGAAACTGGGGTGAAGAGCGTAAAAACTGACACAGACTTTATAGTAAAACATTCGCCAACACCCCTTCTTTACAACGGAAAAAACAGGATACATCTGGGCGCCATAGAACGCCCGCAAAGAACAAAAGAAACTTCAAAAGATACGGCGTGTGCACATTGTTATTGCCCCCTTAGCACCCACTTATCACCCACTTGACAAAGAGAAACTTACAGCGGACACAATTAATCTTGTTCTTCAGCGCCCCCTGTCATTGCAATACTCGCTTGCATTCCCTGGGAAGCGCTCTGACAGCTCCGTATCGACGTTTCGATGCACGGAAGCTTGGCTATTTTGGGTAGGGGTACCATTGTTCGGACAGCCTTCCCAGGATGAGTGCTTATCAGTTGGGTTTATGTCCTATTTATTTCACAGGACAAGCTTGGGAAAGGGGAAACAGTGTGGTGCTTTGTGCAACGGTTTGTGAAGGGGAGAGGTGAATCAAGGGACAGTGCGGATTAATAAAGGAATAGAAATACTGCCATTTTATCTACAATGACAGCTTATAAAAATATGAGGTATATTGACTAATAATCCCTATCAATGCCATTTGGAGAGCAAAAGCTGAGGATGAGCTGAGATTAGCTAGAGACATTAAAAGCAACAACAAAGCATTCTTCAGGTTTGTGCATCGCAAGAGGCAAGGGAAAGAAGCTACTCAGTGAAGATGGAAACATTATAGCAGATGATAAAGAAAAAGCATCAATGCTCCATTCCTATTTTAGCTCAGTTTCCCTCAAAGGGCAGACTATGAATCTCCAGAGAAATGTGAAGTCAAGTGGAGGGCACAGGTTGCCGCTGGAGATTGATAAACAAATAGTCAATAAATACCTTAATACTTGAATGAGTTGAAATCTCCAGGATCAGATGAACTGCCTCCAGGAGTACTATAACTGTATTGAAGAAACTGGGTGAAAAACTCTCAGAACACTGTCTGATGCTTTCTTGCAATCATGGGGAAAGGGTGTGGTACTAGTTGAGTGGAGGAGGGCTGTTCTTGTCCCTCTCTTCAGAAGGGTCGAAACAGGAACTTGGGAACTACATATCGATCAGCCTGACATCAATACCAGGGAAAATCCTGGAACTGATTGAGAAGTGATGATTATGCCAGCACCTAGAAAACAATGTGATAATAACTAAGAGCCAAGACTAAGCTATTTTTTATTTTAAAAAAATATTGGGTTATAGACAGAAGGGATGCTGTAGTTATAGCATATGTAGACTTCATCAAAGTTCCCCATGATATCCTGAACAGCAAGCTAACCAGGTATAGGCTGGATAGAACAACTGTCAGGTGGATATCTGGAAGTTGAGTCATGGCTACTGGACTTCTTTTTGAGAGATAGAAACGTTTTGCTGTTCCAAGATGAACAGTGAAACGTTTCTATCTCTCAAAAAGAAGTCCAGTAGCCATGACTCAACTTCCAGATAAACTCACCTGGATGACTGAGAATCTTCACAGACATATGTCAGGTGGATACATGATAGGAATAAGTGAAAAGCACTGCACCTAGGAAGCTGATACCAAATGCACAGTTACAAGATGGGAGGGGGGGACACCTGGCTCAGCAATACCACCAATGAGAAGGATCTTGGAATTCTTATAGATGACAAGCTGAATATGAGCCAGCAGTGCGATGTGGCTATGAAAAGGCCAATGCTATTTCATGCTGCATTAATAGAAGCATGGTCTCCAAATCCCATGAGGTACTAATTCCCCTCTATTCAGCACTAGTTTGGCCTCATTTTGAGTACTGTGTCCAGTTCTGGAGACGGCATTTGAAGAAGGATGCTGAGTATTTGGAACAATAAGGATGATCGGGGGTGGGTAGCTGGAAATCAAGCCTTATGAGTTAAGACTGAAATATGGCAATTGGGCAAGTTTAGCTTGGAGAAATAAAGATGGAGGGATGATATGACAGCAGTCTTCAAATAGTGCTGAAAACTGTCATACAGTGGAGGGGCAAAATCTGTTCCCAGAGGGCAGGATGAGTAACAATGAGCTCAAGTTAAGAGAACCCAGTTTTCACCTGAAGATCAGGAAAATCTTCCTAACGGTTAGAGCAGTATGGCAGTGGAACCAATCACCTCGATTGGGGGTCAGTACTCCAACACTGGAGGCTTTCAAAAGAAAGGTGGACAGCCACCAGGCAGATATCCTTTGATTCTGCATTGAGCAGGGGGTTGGACTTGATGGCCTTATAGGACCCCTTAAACATCATGATTATATGATGGATTTAATTTTGTGAGAGATATTTATGCTTATTTAACACCAGAATGATGTGAACTGCACTTACAGAGATATCTGTTTAGCTGGGTACATAAAAATAAAAATGCAGAATGCTACAACTTTTTTGTCATGTAATAAGACATGAAAGATATAAATTGTTACAGCTGATCATCCAAGGTTAAAAAAAAAGAGCTGGGGGAAGAAGGAGTACATCCTGGCTGAAAAAATAGGGAGACTGCATTGGATGGCATACAAATTTTTTATTTTCACCTGTCCTGTCCAAAGCCAAAGTGTGCAAAAAATATCCCCCAGCAGCTGAAGTATAACAACAAGAAGATAAATGTAAAATAGATAAGGCATCACAACTTCAGCAAAACTCTATACACCAGTGTTTTCCAACCTGGGGCTGTGACCTCCAAAGGTGTCACAAAGTTTTTTTTGTTGCATCTCTCTCTCTCTCTCTCTCTCTCTCTCTCTCTCTCTCTCTCTCTCTCTCTCTCTCTCTCTGTGTGTGTGTGTGTGTGTGTGTGTGTGTGTGTGTGTGTTGTGTCATTACAGGCATGATCTACTCTTCGTGACCCCATGTCCATGGAGTTTTCTTGGCAGGAATACTGGAGTGGTTTGCCAGTTCCTACTCCAGGCACCTATAGCACCTGGTGTTCACTGGTGATCTCCCATCCAAATACTAACCAGGGCTGACCCTGCTTAGCTTCCGAAATCAGGCGAGATTGGATGTGCATGTAGCCATTGTTAAATAATGTCTAAATAATTTCACAAAAGGAAATCCATTGAAAATAATGCCCCCCTTTATGAAGTTGTTTTCTGAAAAACTTGTTTTAAAATTATTTTCAAATGACTTCCTTTCCCAGGATGCATTGTGCTCTAATGCATTTATTTAGAGCATTCCATGATGGGTAACAGTCTCTAGGTACTTAGTTTTATTGATGTTTAGTCTAAAATGCATGAGCTGCTCATCCCATGTCTGAATCTGCCACTGCAAGTAGTGCTGGTACTAGTGACAGCAGCAAGCCTGACAGTCAGCATAGAACATGGTCCAGGGAGCATTTTGCTGCAGGTCTTATTTTTCCAAGTCTCTTCTGAAAATTGTGAATGCATTTATTAACCAATTAATGTTTAATTATAACATACATACATACATACATACATAAGTTTATTACGGTCATGCGACCCAAAACAGTTTGAACAGAACAGTACACAGAATAAAACTATAACGTAACATTGCCAACAGTAGATTACAGTGTCATTTATCTGCCGCTATCATAGCCCTCCTATGGATTGCTGCCAAGAGGAATTTAGCCACCTGGGTAGTTACATATGAGTTCTTATCTGAGAGGCAGTACTCTACCAAGATCTTATCTGGACAACTTTGAAATTTAAAAATTAAAGGATAAATCAGGTCTCTTCTAATTTCTTTGTAAAGGGTACAGTATAAAAGGATATGAGTTAAAAATTCAGGTACCCCAGCTCCACAGGGACATAAACGTTCTTGGCGTGGGGTTCCATTATATCTACCCTGAAGCATAGCTGAAGGAAGCACATTGAGTCTTGCCAAACAGAATGCTCTGCAGACTTGTGGGGTTCCTAACGAGGATAAATAGTTTGCTTGTTTCCGATACCCTGGTAGAATACCGTGTGCCTGGGGTGAGCAGGTTCTATTTGCTGTGTCAGTTCTTGTCTCTTGATGTCATCAATTCGCTGACTAAGGGTTCGATAGGCCTGATGTTGATTTAACATTAGAATGGACTCGAGAGGCATTCCAATAGATCTAACTTTGTGTTGGATTATCTGTGACCACTTGCTCGTATAGGAATCAGATAACATATGGTATATATAACCCAACTGCTCGGCCTGAAAATGAATTCTCAACCAGAATTTCAGGGTTTGATTCCATGCCCTAGTCTCTAAGCGATCTAGGCCTGTCTCCAGATATAGAGCTGCCCATCCCACACAATTAGGGACCCCCAATATTCGGCGCAAGAAGGAAGACTGTATATTCTCAACGTTGGAATTGAATGCGCTTATCCAAATTGGTATGCCATAGAGCAACTGGGGCCTAGTTTTTGCTGTAAAGACCCGCACAGCAGAAGGGATGTGGAATCTGCCGTTAATATAGAAAAACCGAGCAATGCCTGCCATACTGCTGCGAGCCTTACTATGTGTGTAGGTACGGTGGGCGGTCCACTCGCAGTTGAATTTAAAGTATAGTCCTAGGTATTTAAATTCCTTAACTTGTTCCAAGAGATTATTCTGAATTGGCCAGCGATGTTTCTTCCAGGCCTTGGTAAACAGCATGATTTTAGATTTATCTATATTAATATTTAGGCTATTGTTTTTACAGTAGTCACCAAAAGCTAGCAGTAGTCGCCTTAATCCCAGATGCGTTAAAGATAGTACTACAGCGTCATCTGCAAACAATAATAGAGGAACATGTTGAGTACCAAGTTTGGGGAAGTGGCCCTCAACCTTTCTTAGATGTGCATCCAAGTCATTTATATAAAGATTAAAAAGGTGCGGCGCCAACACACAGCCTTGCCTAACTCCTCTATTACTTGGGATTTCCTCTGTTAATTCGCCTAGGGAGCCATATCTTACACTACAACTAGTGTCCAAATATAATTTTTTCATAAGAAAAAGTAGTCGTCTATCTATGGTGGTCTTATCTAATTTAGCCCATAATAATCCCCTGGAAATAGAATCGAAAGCCCCTTTCAGGTAAAAAAAAGCAGTAAACAGTCCACTCCCCCCTGTGTTTCTGTATTTTTCAGCCAAGTGTGCCAAGGTTAAACAGTGATCCAGGGTATTTCTGTTGGCACGAAACCCATTCTGTTCTAACCCTAATATTTTCTCTGTATCCATCCAGCTTGTCAATTTGTCAGCTAGGTGGCTTGCATAGAGCTTTCCTGTTATAGAGAGCAAACTGACAGGACGGTAATTGGCTGGTAGGTTTGGCTTCCCTTTTTTAAAAATAGGGACTACCACTGCTTTAGTCCATGCAGAGGGTAACCTCCCGGTTTGATCAATCAAGGTAAACAGGATTGATAGTGGCACAGACCACCAGTCTGTAAAGGATTTGAAAAGTTTGGGGGGGAGTCCATCAGAACCTGGAGCCTTCTTTGGCTTTAGCTTGCCGATTAACTCTTTAATTTCCTTTGCGGATACTGGGGGCCAAACTGGTAAATTGGTTGGAATAAAATCTGTAAGTGTTTTTAGGGGGGCTGATGGATCATAAAATATACTAAAGAAGTGCTCCTTCCATACATGAGCTGGTATCCAGTGTTGTGGCAGATCAGTGTTAGTTGCTGTGACACTGGTGACCAGCGTCCAGAATTGTTTACTATTGTTAGATAAGGCGGCATTAGTCAATAGGTCCCACCTAACTTTTTGGAGCTGCCGTTTTTTTCAGCTATTGTCAGTTTGTATCGCTTCTTTAGTTCATAGTATCCATCTGGCAACACAGCCATTTGATTCTTGCGGTAAAGCTGGTACATGGCATGTAGTTCTTTTTTTAAGAGAAGGCATTCTTTATCAAACCACCTCTCAGATTTGTTCTTAGCCCTACCGCTTATCCCTATTAGTGAGCGTGATGTAGTTTGTTGGTAAAGTGTATTATTTATTCTAACTGAGATTTTATCATAGTAGTGCAGGGCGTTGTTTATGCTTTGAGCTTTAGTTAGTTTTTTCCCCAGAATCCTTAAGTCTCCAGAATCTAATGAGCTTCTGAGGGAAGCTGCCACTTGAGGTGACCATTTCCCACTCATGTATCGTGGCTTATTCCCTAAACTGGCATTCGGATAGCATTGGATCTTGTTTAGGGAATGATTGCACTTAATCTTAGTTATCAAGGGAAAGTGATCACTATCGATCCGCTCACCAACGTGGAAATCTACAATTAGTTCTCTTAGCTGTTGGGATACGCAGACATAATCGATTACACTGCTTCCTCTAGGTGAGCTGAATGTAAACTCACCAGGAGAGTCTTGTGATGTTGTCCCATTTAGAGTGTATCTGCCTGTACCTATTAGGAGTTTTGCAAGACATATCCCTGCAGTGTTAATCTGGTGATCCTTAGAAAGTCTACAGTGCTGGAGTAGCTCTGTTTGGGAGTCATTCAACTCTTTGCTTAAAGCGCTCATTAAAGCCAAATCGTCCCTTCCTAGTCTGGCGTTGAAATCTCCTGCAATTATTTATTTATTTATTTATTTATTTAAAAACTTATATCCCGCACCATCTTCCCTAACGGGAACTCTAGGCGGTGAACAACGATAAAAAGCATTAAAAAAAAAACAATCTCCACGCAAATACAGCGGAGAACAAGATGGCGGCAGGTGATAGGGGAAAAATACTAACTAATAAGGTCACCATAAGCTTCTTTAAAGAGGTAGGTCTTCAGAGCCCTCTTAAAGGCGGGCAGGGACTCCAGCAGGCGCAGCTTCGGAAGGAAGATGGTTCCAAAGAGAGGGCCCCACCACAGAGAAGGTGCGGTTCCGCATGAGCGTTTTCCGCGCCTCTCTGGGTGTGGCCACTCTCAATGAGCGCGCCTGCGACGATCTCGTGGGTCTGGATCTGGATGCCCTCTGGGAGATGCGCTCCGCCAGGTATCCTGGTCCCAAGCCGTGGAGGGCTTTGAAAATCAAAACCAGGACCTTGAACCTGATCCGGAAGACAACGGGAAGCCAATGCAGGCGGACCAGAACTGGGGTGATGTGCTCGTATCTACGAGCACCCACCACCAGCCTGGCTGCCGCATTTTGGACCCGCTGTAACCTCCGGACCAGGGTCAAGGGCAACCCCACGTAGAGGGCATTGCAATAGTCGATCCTCGAGATAACCAGGGCCTGCACAACTGCCCTCAGGGAGGACTCATCAAGGTACTGACGGATCTGGGCAATCCTGTGGAGGTGGAAAAAAGCGGCCCTGGAGACGGCCATCACCTGGGCTTCCAGGGAGAGGGCCGAGTCTAGGACCATGCCCAGATTCCTGGCCCTGTCTGTAGGCTGGAGGGAAATACCCCCCAGACTAGGGAGGGGGCCATTGTACCGAGATGAGGGCGCCCCAAAGAACAGAACCTCCGTCTTCTCCGGATTGAGCTTGAGCCGGTTATCTCTGGTCCATTCCAGAACGGCCTTCAGGCACAGATCGAGGGAGCGAACCGCCTCCTCTGCAGATGTAGAAAAGGAGATATAGAGCTGCGTGTCATCAGCGTACTGATGACAGCGAACTCCATATCTCCTGATGACCTCCCCCAGCGGCCTCATATAAACATTGAACAGCATGGGGGAGATTGCCGACCCCTGGGGCACCCCACAAGGGAGAGTCCAAGGAGCCGACAAGACATCCTCCAACTGTACCCGCTGAGTCTGGCCGCGGAGGAAGGAACGGAGCCAGGCCAAAGCCTGACCACCAATTCCCACCTCAGCGAGCCGGGCCAGAAGGTTACCGTGGTCGACGGCATCAAAGGCTGCTGCGAGATCAAGGAGGACGAGCAGGGAGGAACACCCCCTGTCGGCCTCCCTGAGGAGGTCATCCTGCAGAGCGACCAGGGTGGTCTCGGTCCCGCGAAGAGGCCTGAATCCAGACTGGAAGGGATCCAGGATATGATTTACCTCCAGGTATGACTGGAGCCGGACAGCGGCCACCCCCTCGACAACCTTGCCCAGGAAGGGAACAATGGCGATCGGACGAAAGTTGGAAAGATCGTCCATCGCCATGCCAGGTTTCTTAAGAGTGGGTTTCACCACGGTCTCCTTCAAACGGGAAGGGAAACAACCCTCCCGAAAGGAGGCCGTGGCGATAGAGGAAACCCACTCTGGCATGTTCCCTTTGGCAGATTTTATAAGCCAAGCTGGGCAAGGGTCGAAGGGAGTGGCCGCCGGCCGGCAGCGAGCCATAGCTCTGGAGGCCTCCGCCGAAGAAACCGGCCCGAAGTCATCCAGGAGGGGAGAACGGAGGGGTGAGGCACCGGAGGTCCCGAAGGAAGGGCTAGAGCAACTGGGGGGCAAGTCGGAACAGATGGCCTCAATTTTTGATCTAAAATGGGCTGCAAATTGCTCACTAGTGAAATCACTAGGAGGAGGCCGCAGCTGACTGGGATTGGAGAGGTCTCGAACCACCCGGAATAACTCCGCCTGGCAGTTCGAGGCCTCGCCAATTCTCAGGGAGGCATAAGAATTAGGGTTTCAGCAGAGGGAAATTTCGATTCAAGGTCCTGTAGGTAACTATTCAACCTATCCCACTGAGCCAGTAATTTTGTTTTGGTGCTTTGGGGTGGAAGGTAGACATTGATTACAATTAAAACAGGTCTAATATTCTCAATTAGGAAGGCCATGGCCAAAGGTGGGCATGTGGGAAGTGGAACTAGTTTCAGTTGTTGGTCATTAGAACCAAACAGCTGAGCCCCGCACTACGTCGTCCTCTATGTGCTAAGGCCTCAGCTGGTAACGACAGCGAAGTATAGCCGTTTAGGAAAATATCTCCTTCAAGCCAGGTTTCTTGGAGTAAGATGATATCAAACCCTAAAAGGAACTTGCGAAGTTCAGTGTCCTTGGCCTTGTTTTTCCAGCCTGCGATATTCCAGGTCACAATTTTCAACAGTGGAACCCCTCTAGCAGGTTGTAGTCAGTCTGTGAGGACCAAGTTTTCTACAGAACCTGTTTTTCCCAGAAGGGCAACACCATTTCCCTCTGGCCAAGTGCTGCTGTACTCTGTCAGAGATACAGTATCAATGGACTCCAACAAAAGTCTGGGTTGGGCTTGTTCTGCTTGTGCAGAAAGCTTGCCTGACCGAATGAGGTTGTTACAGACTGCATCAACTGATCCATTTATATTAGGGACAAATGTTGAAGCTTGTGTGACCGAAGTTCTCAGGTCTAATAGTGTCGGATCCTCTATCTGTTTCAAAGTTGGGAGCATCAGGTCCTTGGACTGGCAGGCCCTCGTCTGATTGGTAAAATTAGTGGAATGCTGGTCCATTGTCCTGGGTGTTTGAGGCGATGTACCACCACTTTCAGCTCTGGGATCTGCTACTGCACAGAGGTAGCTTATGTTGTTTTTGGTCTCCTCCCAGTTAGAGTTAAATTCAGCTAGAAAAGCAGAGGCCTCTGCGGCCAAGGAGAAGGCTTTTGATTTGATAGAAGCTATCTCTGGGCTATTTGCGTGGTGCATTTCCTGATCTCTCAGCTCCGAGGATGGTGAAGCTATTAAGGAAGTTGAACTACTTCCTGTTCCATCTTCTCTAATACCCTGTTTTCTGCTGCTACATTCTTGCTGTGAAAGTTTCCTTTGTGGCAGAGAGAAATGTTGTGGCTCGGCAGGGTCACATGTTGGATCCGTTTCCAGATGGAGCAAAAGGTCTTTTCCAGGCACTTCTGGCGAGATCTTACTGTGAGCTCTTGGAATGTTGGATTTGTGAGTCAAATGTGAATGTAAGGAGCCACAAGCTAGAGGACACACCTCCTCTTGGGCACAAGGCTCACAGGTAGTCGCTGAATGTAATGCTAACATTGTCCTATCAGTCATAATGTCCATTGATGCAATGCCTAGAGCTGATGAAATTCCCAGCAGAGATTGTTTCAAGAGTGCAGTCATCTTCTCTAAGCTTTCAGTCTCGAACAGTGTTAAACTGCTTAGGGATGTCGAAGTCTGATGGATTGCCAATCCTGGTGCTAAGGTTCTCTTATCAGCAGGGTTTAAATTTGGCTGCCGGCCAGCTTGATCTGGCCTTGTAGCTGTCTTATAAGCAGCTGGTAGTGTAGAAACCTTGCTTGGACGCAGCAACGATTTAACACCCATGTCGGAGAAAACCCTTCTGGCACCAATCCCGAAGGAACTTAAGAATCTCCTCATTCTAAGTAACATCAATGGAATTGTTGATCTGTCGAACACCAGAAGGAGCCTTGTTGTATGGTAGGGACTGGGGAGATAGTCAATCTCCTTCAGATCGATTTGGTTTTCATCTGTCCTCAGTAGTTTGCTTAAAGAGAACAGTACCCTCCAGTTCCCTCTGTTCAAATAGTTGTCCAGTTCCCTCTGTTCAAATAGTTGTCCTTAATCACGAGTGTTATTTGTTCTGATAAGAGGCATCGGGAGTTGGCTTCACCACTTGGTTTAGCCTTTGTATTTCTTTTGCTCCCGGCTATATCATGACCCTTATTAAGCTCATTCAGCAAGCGGGGAGGTGGTGATTTAGGAGTTGAGTTTCCTTTCTCATAGTTAATTAGCAAGTTCTGGACAGAGGCTAATTGATGGGTGATATGCTCAAGCTTCCGAAAAATCTCCAACACTGTTTTCCCAGTTAGAATGCTGTGCTCTCCCACCAATCTCAATAGCTGGCAATTAGGTAGCCCCTGAATTTCTGGTGCTGTTTGGACTTGCTCGACATCTTCTGGAACACCTTTGGGAGGGGATGGTTGCAACCTTGGCTGGGCTGGATGGATCACGTGAGGAGAGGGAACCTCCCAACTAGGATCTGCATTCACACCCATAGTTGTTTCCAGAGCAGCATATTTGTTCAAAGAAGCAATATTAAATGGAGAACTTACAGCTTCTGATGCAGACACTGGACGGGTCATTATCTCATCTATACGCAGCTGTTTGGCAGCTTTCACCGGCGAGCCATTCCCTGTAAGTGTTCTTTGTCGCGTTTAGCCTGTAATTTATTGTGCTTTTATTCTGTCTAAATCATGCTTGTTTGTTTCTAGATTCAGGAATGCATTACTATCCAAAGTTCATCCTAAATTTCTAACTATTTTAAAGCCCCTGACACATTATTCTGCTATAGTTTCTAATTTGTATTTGCACAAATGAAGCTGCTTTTTCAGAACCAAATTTTTATTAATTGTCTTGATTTTTCAGAAGGCTTTTGACACAGTCCCTCACCAAGGGCTGCTGAGAAAATTGTACAGTCAAGAGATAAGAAGGCAGGTCCTCTTATGGATTGAGAACTGGTTGAGATTCAGGAAACAAAGAGTAGGTGTCAATGGGCAATTTTCACAATGGGGAGAGGTGAAAAGCGGTGTGCCCAGGGATCTGTCCTGGGACCAGTGCTTTTCAATCTGTTCATAAATGACCTGGAGACAGGGATAAGCAGTTAGGTGGCCAAGTCTGCAGATGACACAATTTTTTCCAGGTGGTGAAGATCAGAGAAGATTGTGAAGAGCTCCAGAAGGATCTCTCCACAAAATGGGAGAATAGGCTGCAAAATGGCAAATGCATTTCAATGTAGGAAAGTGTAAAGTGATGCATATTGGGGCATAAAAATCAAAACTTTATTCGCTCATGGGTTTTGAGCTATCCGTGACAGTGTTCTGGTGGATAGCTCTCACTGTCAACCCAGTGTGTGGCAGCAGGGAAGAAGGCCAATTCCATGCTAGGGATCATCAAAAGGGGGATTAAAAATAAAACAGCCAACATTATAATGCCATTGTACAAAACGATAGTAAGGCCACACCAGGAGTATTGTGTACAGTTCTGGTCACCGCATCTCAAAAAAAGACATAGTGGAAATGGGAAAAGTGCATAAGAGAGTGACTAAAATGATTACTGAGCTTGGGCACCTCCTTTATGAGGAAAGGCTAAAACATTTGGGGTTCTTTAGGTGCCTGAGCGGGGATATGATTGAGATGAACAAAATTATGTAGGACATCCACTCAAATTGAGGGTTAGGAGAATGAGAACATACAAAAGAAAATACAGTACACTGGTATCTTATAAGATGAATGCTCCGTAAGACAAAAAACTCGTAGGATGAAAAAAATTCTGGGACTGAAGGCTGCTCCTGGAAGCCCAACACCTAGCTAATTTTGACAGCTAGGAGCAGTCAGGAGGAGCCTTCTAGTTTACCGACCTCAGAAGGGTAGAAGGCTGAGTCAAGCACAAGCCGGCTACCTGGGACTGAACTCCAGGTCATCAGCACAGTTATAGTTGCAGTATAGCAGTTTAACTACTTCACCATGAGGCTGTTGTAAGTGAAACCACAGGTTCTGATCCTGTGGATATGGCAGTCCTACTATACTAGGAGCTGCAGCCAGTGGCCAGTAAGTCAAGGGAACCCTGAGTCTAACAAGTTTGGGAACTAATATTTTCCAAGATAACATTTTTAATCTCTTCTATTTCTAATGCCCTTGAAAGCACTGCTCTCCCTTCTGAATTTAACTTTGGAAGGATCACATGTGAGAAAAAAGATTCTATTTCATCGCCACTAGGGAAAATGCCGGGGCCCGATGGTTTTCCTATTGAATGGTACAAAACACATTTAGATACTTTAGCTCCTAGACTCCTCTTGGTATATCAGAAAGCTTTTGAATTAGACAAATTACCATTGTCTATGTATGATGCATATATATCAGTTATACCTAAACCTGGCAAAGATCATACAAATTGTGGAAGTTATAGATCAATCTCTTTAATGAACACAGATGTTAAAATATTATCTGCAGTTTTGGCTAATAGTATTCAGGCCATAATTTCAACTATAATACATACAGATCAAGTGGGATTTATTAAGCATAGACAAGGAGCAAATCATTTGCAATTAGTAACAAATGTGGTAGCTCTTAATAGGAAAAGATCAGATCCAGCTGCATTGCTTTCATTGGATGCAGAAAAAGCATTTGATAAAATATCTAGACAATTTATATTAGTAATTTTAGAAAAGTTCAGATTCCCACAAGAATTCATAAAATGGGTTAAAATTCTATATATTTGTCCTAAGTCACAACTTAGGGTAAATGGACTTTTTTCTGACTCCTTTAATTTGCAGAGGGGTACAAGACAAGGCTGTTTGGAACCATTGGCATGCGCTGTTAGACAAAATAGAATGATACATGGTTTTGTTCATAAACAAGTAGAATTTAAATTAGCTTTATATGTAGATGATTTATTATTATTTATTAATAAACCAGAAACATTTATACCAGAATTAATGAGAATAATTAAGCTTTTTGGAATAATTTCAGGATATGCGATTAACTGGTCAAAATCTGAACTAATGCCGGTAGGTGATTATAAAGAATTGACATTGTATAATAAATGGCAGTTCTGTCAGTGTCCAGAGGTATTAACTTATTTAGGTATTCTAGTCCCAAGGGATATTTCTCAGATGATTAAATTGAAGTTAAATAAGTTGATTACCAATATCTCTAATGACTTAGAAAGATGGGCATTACTTAAATTTAGTGTTTGGGTAAGGTTAACATATTAAAGATGAATATATTGCCACGTATTATATATGTAATATGTGCTAGTCCATTGTATATTCCTCAAATTTATTTTAAAAAAATTAATAGATTATTTCAAAAGTTTATTTGGGTCAATTCTCCACCTTGTATCTCAATTAAAAATGCAATTATCAATATCAGAGGGTGGTTTTAAATTTCCAGATATTAGTGCCTACCATAAAGCATATCTTTTAGCCCAGGTAAATTGTTGGCAAACTCTCATCACATCAAATACTCCAACTTGGGTTACTCTTGAAATGGCTTATTTAAAACCCCTGTATGGATGGTTTGCTCTAGATTCTAAATACACTTTGAGCAAAGGAATTTCCCTAGCTACTAGGGAAACATGGAAAATATTAGCTCGCCAATTACAATTTGATCCATATGCCCATGCAAAAACAACTATATGGGGAAACCCAATATTAAGAATTGAGAAAAAGCCCTTTGTGTGGAAAAAGTGGGCAGAATGTGGTATATTTACCTTAGATCAATTAATAGGCATCGATGATGATTTTCTACCTTTTGCCATTTTACATTCTAAATATAACCTACCTGCAAATACACAATGGCAATATCTTCAGCTTCAACACCTTTTGGTGTCTGTTTTTGGCCCATCTGCAATGAGTGCTTCAGAACCACCAGGACTTTTAGAGGTAATTATTGGATCGAATGAGAAACCTAAACCAATAACTATAATTTATAAATACTTAATAGATTTTTATAAAATACATACTCAAGAACTTAAAGATGTTTGGAATAGGGAATTAGAAAATGAAATACAAGTTAAACAATGGAAAGTTGTATTGGACTCTATAAAATATGTTTCCCTGGATTTGAAATTGAGAATAATCCAACAAAAATAATATTCAGAATATATTGAACCCCACAACGACTGTTTAGAAAGAAATTGATAAATTCAGACAGATGCTGGAGATGCAATAGTACAAACGCTTCCTTAATACATATGCTTTGAAAATGTCCAGTAATATACCTATTGTGGATGGAAGTTCTTGCCTATATTAATAAAGTTTTGGGGAAATCTCTGTTATTTGAGGATATTTATGTTATCTAACTAAAGGTCAATGAAACTGGATTTTGAGAGCTCTCATGGGAGAAAAAAGACTTATATTAAAGGCCTGGAAGGATAACCATCCTCCACCCTTCACACAATGATCAGAAAATCTGTGACAACTAGCCTCATTTGAACGAATATCATATAGAAAGCAACTACGAGAGGATATCTACATAAATATATGGAAGCCCTTTATTGACTCATTGTAAATATATAAGGCAATTTATAATGGATGTATTATATGGTCTTATGATGTATTGATCTTTGCTTTTTGTCTGCTTGTTTTTGTTTCTTTAAATGTTTTTCTTTAATGTAGTTTATGTTATAGTATTATGTTAAATTTTCAAAAAGTCAAAAATAAAAAGTATTAAAAAAAAGTTTGGGACCTAATGCTTTAAAGGGGAAAGAAGGATCTTGATCATGCTCAACAGTGGCTGTTACTTCACGAACCGCTCGCTTCGCGGCAAGCCCTCATTTCTGTGCGAATCGATCGTTTCAGTCCGCATGCTCCTCCTTTTTGGCTGTGATGCCACCCCGACCATGCCCCCTTTACCGTGCTCCAAGCGGGGTGAGTGGTTCCCCTGCCAGCGGTTTTTGGCTTTTATTTCAAGTTTTTTTAAAAAACATTCAAACAGGGATATTGATGCATCACTATATCATTTCATCGCTTTGCTCTGTTACTTCCTCGCTCGAGTAGCGGCGGCGGCGGCGGCGGCGGCGGCGGCGGCAGGAGGAGCCGCTGCCGCCTCGCCCGGCCAGAGCAGGGCACCCGGGGCAGGCAGCGTGCAAGCAGCGGAGGGCGGGCAGCTGTGCCATGCGGGGCTCCCCCTGAGTAGCGGCGGTGGCGGCGGGGGGGGCTGCCAATGATGCCAGGAAACAGTTGAAATCAGTAGAGCCATTGCAACTGACAGTCCAGCATCAGTGCATCGATACGCCGTCGGTAGGAATTTTTTTAAAGGACAGATGGGAAATAACGAACGTTGAAAAGTGGCATGCGAATGCGAAGGGAGCACGTGAGGTTGTGCTCGAATCGGTCCTAAAACTGCAGCTTGTGAGTACTGAGAAACAGGGGCGGGAGCGAAGCGAGAACACGTGACCGCCACATGACCGCCTCCGAATTCAAATCGAAGGCAATATCGCTGCGGAGCGCCACGCCTCGTGAAGTAAGGGCCATAGTCGCTTGATGTGGATGCAGGGATCATCCGAAATAACATGCTGCATCTTGGAGGAATCCTGTTTAGCATGATCAGGACCAATCCAATGTGGGGGGCTTAATCTTGTTTCCTGACATGAAACAAGCTTCATCTGAGACTAGAAGTACATTTTCCTGTTACAAAATGTTTAAAGATAACAAAAGAACATTGCAAAAGATTTTGAATGTCTCTTGCATGCACTCTACTACACAATATGTCAAAAGTGCTGTAGTAACTTCCTGTAAATGCAGCTGAAACTCTTAGATTTGCCTGCTTTTTGTTTGTGTTGGGCACACTCTGTAAATGGCTTTAAGATACGGCACACAAGAAAAGCTCCAGTGCCAAACCTGTTTATTACATTTGTTTCATTAACTGTCGGTGCTTTGCCACCTTAGATGAATGCCTCAAATTAGCCAAGAAAGGTTTTGTGGCATCCTGGGCCCACACACTGTACAATGTCCCTGCCTATCCAAGGACAAACTTGGGATGCTTCCCGTGTCCAGGAAGCTCAGTGGTGGCATGGATACTGAACATTTGCCATGCATCCCTGAGATTTCCCCCTTAAACCCAATTCTAGCTTAAAACCTAACACTGGAAATGAGACTCCAGCTTTGCGATTCTGTATCCACTGACCTGGTTGGTGAGAAGCCTCTGTGGAACTTGCATCTGAGCAACTATGGATAGAATTGCTGTCACATATTACTTTCAAATGAGCAGATATTTCTATGGATGCACATTTCAAATAGTTTTAAATGCCATGTTTTTCCAGTACTGGAATCCTTTTCTGTTCTTGCCCTTCTAGATTTCAGAACAGAAAGGCAGGAATACAGTATCAGATACATGATAAGGAAGTAGCAACAAAGAGTCTAGTTCAAGGCTGAGACATATCCTACCTACTTTCCAAAGAATATTGGGTAAGTAATAAAACAAAGAAGCAACAAAGTAATTACAACACTGAAAGCCGATTATAAATGTCTTTTATACATGGAGGAGGTGGAGTTGAGCATCTGAGAGTCCTGACATTCAGGATTCCTTCTCTCTGGCCTCTCTTTGTAAGAGATTTAATTGAAAGTATTCGAGCAATGTGCTTGTTGTTTCAGGGCAGGAGGTCTAGAATGAGTTGTACACCCAATCTCAGAGATGGAAATGATCCATACATGATGTCTCCATCTTATCAGAGTACAACATCCATTCATTAACTTTCATTCAGTGCACTACCTAATAGACAACCTGATTCAGAACTCATACAGCCTCACCTGAGGGTGTGATCACACAGATGTTTGTCTCAGGCTAATGCAAACTTCTACATATCACATCATGCTGTTTAAATCACTGCCATTTAATTAACCCAGGAATGATGCGCTCCAAATGTACAAATATCACACAGCCCCCTTCTCTTTCACCTTTCTTTGTCATTATCATCAACCTTTTACTCATCCCTTTTTCAAATTAAAAAAAGTTTAGAAAATGAAATAATGCTGAGCTAAGACAGGGTAATCATTTTAATTAATGCTGCATTGGATTATCACTACAGCTAGAGCTTAATTAGCTGTAACAACACACTGTAGATGCTAAACTAGAAGAAACTATGTTCTTAAAACACAGTTTCCACATTGCATTGCAGTTTTAATCTTTACCAGTACATACAATATGCAACCAAAAGCACTTCCATTTTTGCAAGTATGTTGAAGCCCAACATGGAGGTGCCTGCAGCATTACTGTGCTTGCCACTGGCCCTTTCACAGGTTATTGACAAACACCACTCCTAACTCTTCTCTACCACTGCCACCAACTATCTTCGCTAGTAAATTAAAGCCTTCAGACTGTTTTTAAGTTGAATAAAAATAAAGAGTTTATTGATTACAAAGTAGATTCAAAATCATTAATGGTAATGTGTTGGAATATAAACAAAAAGAAGAATATAGTTCAAATCCACTTAAGTTTGATAACTAATAAAGCTGTATACATGCACACCCAGTTCCTAAGTTTACAAACTCTAAATAGTTTTTTTTCACAGACACTCTAACAATCCTATCTCTTCTTTAGCTCTGTTTGTCTTTCTCTTAGACAGTGCCAGACATTATTTGATTCTGTCAGACTCTGTCAGATTCCCTTTCTCCGGGTGCAGGTCTTTTTGTAGGTCCCTATCTAACCCTAACTGTCCTTTAACCCTATCTGACTAAAACTGTGCTGAGCAGTGCCTTAAATCTCCTCAGGCCACTCCCCACTCTCTCTAATTGGTTTACAAACCCACCAATCAGCACAGACACCTCTCATACAATATTCATCACAACAGGTAAAAGACACAGTGCCCTCATATATGGCGCCTCATTGCAGCCAAACAAAAAGAAAATAAATAAATACAACTATTTCCTTGAAAAGGAGAGTAATCTAAGGAGGAAGTAATCAATAAAACATTATTTGAAAAGGTCAAGAAGCTCCTGACTATCAATCTGTAACCTATAGGTTTCCCATAGGAATGCATTGAAAACCAATCAATCCTTTCTGCAGGCCAGAAAAAAGGCAAACCAGGGCATTCCATTTAAAATTTTGTTAAACTGAGGCATTCCATTCTTTTCATCATGCAAAAATTATACATCAACTTTTAATGCCTTACAAAAAAAATTTAAACCGGGGCATTGATTGAAAATTTTTTATTAAACCTGCCCATCCCCATTTCCAATAATTTCTTTTCTTAAACCGAGTTTTCCTTTGAGGTAATCTTAAACCGAGGTACCACTGTACAATGATCTCACTAGCAGCTTCATAGAGGTTGAAAAGAATGAAAGATCACCAGAACACATGGAATCAAAGAGAAATCCTTCAGAACTGGTTTATAAAAGTGGCCCTGCAAAAAAGTGGGGGATCACTATTTATTTATTTATTTATTTATTTATTTATTTATTTATTTATTTATTTATTTAATATAGCTTGTATGCCGCCCACTACCCAAAGGTCTCTGGGCAGCTCACAATCAAAATAGACAATTAAGACATCATCATGCCTACAACATTCATACCACAGAGCCATCAAAACTTATTAAGAATATTAAACAAGGGAGAGACATGAAAGAGGTCATGTTCCCACTATCTGTCTCTAAGGACACCACCAATAATAACCAAGATGGCCTTGATGCCAAACCAATTTGATTTACTCAGAAGTCTCCAGAATTGAATTTTTAGCATTCTCAGAACACCTTCTTATTTTCTGTATTAATTAGGAGGCAGACAGGCTAAGCCACCTGGGCCCAGTTGGGGAACTGGATTAATTGTCTTAAATACAGTATTTATATCTTGCAGTTCAATCAAATAATTACCAGGGTGGTTTTTACAGTAGTCACAAATTCTTGAACCATGGTCACTGTTAACCTGCAAAGCATTTAATCCATCAAAGGATTAAACAATTGAGTATACATAACAATTGAACAATGGGTATACATAGTAGGAGAATCTCAGCAGGCTGATGTTTCAACTGAACATTTTTTAGGACTGGAATACACCCTGTTTTGGTCTGATGGCAGAAAATTACACCATGGTCCAAATCTTGTTTGTTTAGCAGGGTAAATCATACTACAGCAGGGCCATTGAATCAATTGGGATTTGGTGAGTCAAATCCTCTGTAAATTCCATTTATTCAAATGGGCCTATTCTAGTAGTATATTAGGTTGCAACTACAGACAAAGATTTTGATCTATCTGTAGACTCTCCTCCATTCCCCCTGTATGCTCTGGCTCAGCCGTATCTGTCCCACCACTCTTCCTCTGCTATCTTCATTGATCCCATGATGTACACTAGCCTGGATATTTGTTTTTTTTTAAATCTATTATATTTATATTCCTAAAGCTCAAAAGAATCTAAATATGTGGTTCTTCTCCTCCCTACTTTATCCCCATACATCTCTCTCTCAGTCTGGTCCTGACCTTTATTCCCAAATTCTTAGTCCAACATTCTAACACTGGGTCTCCACAGTTACAGGCTCCCCTATTCCAGTACAGCATCATGATAAAAGAAGGCTTTCCGGCCATGAGTGACTGTAATGCTAGCTTTAGCAAGAGGAAACTGGTGAGCAATGTGGCAATCCTGTTCCTCTGATAAACTTCCCTGAAGCCAAGCAGCTTGAGTGTGTGAGGAGAAAATAAAATCCACCTGCTGCCACTGAACTCTGAACAACAATAACCAAGAATTCTGACACTCTGGAATGGGGACTTCAAGCTGATTATCTGGCAAGGATATAGTAAGAGTCTCCAGAGTGTGCCTAATCTGTACCTCCTAAATTCCAGACTTCCCATTATCCCATTGCTATGACAGCACTGTCTCTATGACAACTATTCAACCAAGAACACCTTGCATGACATAAACAGAGAAAAGGAGAGTGTGTATGAGAGAGGAGGAGGGGAGGGCATTTAAATGCTGCTTTGAGGACTACTAAGGCACTTGGCACTCCTTCACACTCCTTTTTCTTAGCTTAAGTATTTGCCCAGCCACACGACTGTGTAAGGTGAATTGCAATATGATGTGTATGGAGCTGGTTTTGTCTCAAGCAGGCAATTGACCCTCTGACTGGGATCCAACTGACTATTTGTGCTGGCACAAATCCATACTGATTGCTATGCAGCAGGAAACACAATTCCCAACTTCTTTGCAAGCACCAGTTTGCCGTCAAGCTGGACGCCAATGAACTTAATGCTGGTTAAGTAATAGGACTCTGGCCATTAGCATTCTAAGAGTCTTGCTCCTTTCATTTAATCAATGGGAAATGCTAGATAGGAATCAAAACAAGTGCCTACATTTTAAAAAACTCTTCTTAGAATCATGACTGAAGGGGTTGCCATGATCAGCACCTGTATTTCAAAAGGTATCACTACACTTTTGACAGGACATGCTTTTTCCTTTTCTCCCCCCCCCCCTTTTTGATAAAAACTGTTTGAAATGTCAGCATATTCAAACACATTCTAAACTAAATATGAATTTTAAGCTGAAAACCAGAATGGGAATTCAGCATTCAACATTCAAATTAACATTCTGAAGATGTCGAATTAATTTACCCTTTAGAATTCAAATGTACTTTGAATTAGTTACTAACTATTGATGATTTGGCCTGACATAATATAAAAATATATTAAGTATGGTTAAACATATATATCAAATCAACTATCAAACGTCAAATACTGCCAAAACTTTGAGATATTGGTGATGTCACTACTGTATATATTCAACAAATAAAACAATGGAAAATATTGGATATTGAAACAAATGGCTTTAAAAAGCTAAAAGTATAAAATATTCAGAATTTGTTTTGCAAACCAATGTATGAACCAAATTCAGATTTAAAATTTGAAGAAGAAACGTCCTGGAAGATACAATTCTCATTACTAATTGTTATTGATTGGAAGAAAGCAAGGCAATGTGGAGCCAGAATGTCATCACTGTTGTCCCAAATTGTAAGAAGATGGCAAAAATCTTCCACTTCAAGGAAAAGTCAGGAGAGTATCTCTGCTGCCACCACTGATATGACTGATTTCCCAGGTCAAGACATGGAGATAGCTGTGCACAAGACTGGGCAGAGGATAACTGAGGATGGGTAGGCTTTGGGGGACCACTGCTAGCATCTAGAAGAGGAAGCAGTCAGAAACAGAAGAGGCTAGATATGGAAAATGGAAGAGGCACTTGGTATAGACATGAAATAATAGCTACCACCTGTGAGACAGGTAAACAAACATCTCAAAGGAAAATAATACAGTATATTGAGATAAATTGACTGGGGAGCATTTACAGCATGCATTACAGGGCCCAATGAGCCTACAGATCTCCTGGCCATAGTACAGAACATAGCACAATCTTAACCAACCTCCAAATCTGACAGATGGAGCCATCCATCTGTAGTAGAAAAGAGCTCCAGAAGGAATTGCCTGAGCCAATTCCTCCACTATGTTTGTACTCACTTCAGCACTCTCCTCCACTCTTTGTTTGGGTTTTCCTCCATCTCCAGTGCACTCTGGGGCAGCTGCTGCTGCTCAAGAGTTCTGTGGATGTATGCTTCATCTTCTCTTCATCAAAAGATTTTGACAAAGTTCCCCATCATATCCTGATTAGCAAGATATCTAGGTATTGGCTGGGTAAATCAAGTGTAAGGTGAGTGTACAATTTGCAACATAATCCTTCTCTAAGTACCTCAACACTCAATCCTGGACCCAGAGCTCTTCAACATTTTTATTTATGACATGGACAAGGGAGTTCAGGGAATGCTGGTCCAATTTACAGATGACATAAAATTGGGTAGAATAGCTAATACCCTGAAGGACAGAAACAAAATTCAAAATTATCTTATTGGCTGGAGCAATGAAATTTAAAAGGAATAAATGCAGAGTTCTGCAGCTAGGAAGAAGGAACCTAATGTACAATTAACAAGGTAGGGGGACACCTGGCTTAGCAATACTAAACGTGAGAAGGATCTTGCAATTCTTGTAGATCATCAGATGAATATGAGCCAAAAATGAAATGTAGCCACAAAAAAGCCAAATGAATGAATGAATGAATAACGTTATTGTCATTGTACTTCCGTACAACAAAATTAAATACCATCCCCAGTGCACATTATAAAACACATAGAACACATCGAACAATTTCACGTTCACATTCTTCACATTCTATTCACAATTGCACAAGCCCTGTTGTTGCATTAATGTTACCCTATACAGCAGTAGTTAATATACATTGATATTGCATTATACTAGGGATGGGCACCTTACAAAAATGATATGTTGTTCATAGTTTCATAAGGTTTTGAAACATTTTGAAATGAAACAAAACAGCACGAACCGAACCAAAATAATGTTTTTGGTTTGGAGGAACTGGGAAGCCACCCCTAGCTCTCCCTTTTTTTTTATTAATAAATTTTTATTGGATTTTTAAGAGGGGAACAAAGGGAAGGAGTATGGGTAAGAGGAAAAAGAAAAAAAGGAAAGAAAGGGGGGGATACAGTTTTTAAAATTTACATTGAGTGTATCAAGCAAAATAGAAATAGTAATTAAACATATTGCTAAAATTGCCAAATGTTGTCACAATACTAATAAATTTGTTACTTCTTGCCATCTTTCCCGAAAGATCTCGTCGTAGTCTCCCTTTAAATAACCAGAGAGTTTATCAATTTCGATGCATTCTCTTATCTTTCCATGAAGATCCTTCTCTGTTGGCGTGATTGGTTGTTTCCAAAGTTTCGCGTACAGTATTCTTGCAGCAACAATTACATGATGAAGTACATATCTCTGATCATAAGAAATATTCATATCTACTATATTTAACAGAAATAGTTCTGGTCTAGACTCTATTTTAATTTTCAAAGATCTTTCTAAGAAAAGTTTTACCATGTTCCAATACGCCTTAGCTTCTTTACAAGTCCACCACATATGATAAAAGGTTCCACAGTCATAATTACATTTCCAACATTTAGGTGAACAGTTATACATCTTGGATAAACGATGAGGCGCGAAATGCCATCTATAAAACATCTTATAACAATTTTCCTTGAACGAAATAGATTTAAAGATTTTAACTGTGTTCCACAGAGAGTCCCATTTATTTAAATGAATAGTATAGCCTAAGTTTTCTGCCCATCTTATCATACAGTCTTTAACCAGTGTATCAATCATTTTTTCATTTATCAACATGCTATAGAATTTACTAAGAAGCTTGGAGTCACCAGAGGAAAGTATTTTATCAAGTGAGGTATCAGTAGTCATAAAACCACCCTCTTTGGAAAGCTCTTTGAAGTGTGAATGTATTTGTTGATATTTCCACCAATCCAGATTATAGCCTTCTGATACTAATTTCCCTAGTGGTTTCAATGAGAAGTCATCATTCAGAAGGTGTCTGTAGGTTATAACATTTGAGATTTCACTTGCCTGGGAGCTGTAAATTGCTCCCAGTGGGGATAACCACATAGGTGCTTTGAGGTAAAATTGTTTTTAATCATTAGCCATATTTTGAGTAAGGCATTCCTTATCCAGTGCTTTTTAAAGAGGGTAGGTAAATTTCCCCTATGCCACAAATAGTGATGCCAGCCCTTATCAAGACCATAACTCTCAAGCTGCAATATTCTTTTATTTGTCATCAAGATCCAATCCTTAATCCAAGTCAAGGCAGCAGCCTTGTAGTATAGTACCAAATTAGGAAGGGCAAAACCACCAAATTTGGTTCTATCTGCAAATAAATATTTTTAATCCTTGCTTTTTTCTTTTGCCATATAAATATACGTATACTTTTTTCCAGATCTGAAATGATCTTAAAGTTTGGCAATATAGGCAGAGATTGAAACAAAAAAAGCAGTTTAGGTAAGACATTCATTTTAACTGCAGCGATCCTGCCCATTAGGGATAGCTGAAGTCTTGACCAAGTTTCGAGGTCAGCTTTGATTGTTTTTATAACATTGACATAATTGTCTTTGAGTAAAGAGTTACATCGGTTAGATATAGTAATACCCAAGTATTTTACCCTATTTGAATGTTGAAAACCAGATTGATTTACCAATTTTTGAATCATGGATGGAGTCATATTACCCTAGCTCTCCCTTCACACAAAGCGCTGCGATCCTGTGACTGTTTCCCTGCTCAGTTCTCACCACCACCACCCAGCTGAATCCAGCTGGGAGTCAGGGCACCTCCAGAGAACAGAGCAGGCACCAGTAAATTCAAATGAACCCTGTTTGAATTGACCAGTGGGGAAGCCCACAGCAGGGGTCTGAGAGGGGAGTGCTGATGTCAGCCTCCTGCTCTGTCCGGGAAGGGAATCCCATAGCAGGAGGCTGAGAGCGTAGCACTGATGTCAGCAGTCCCCTCTCAGACTCCTGCTGTTTAAGGGAAGACCAGGGGATTCCCTGCTGCTGTGAGCATGGAATCCCCTGGTCTTCCAGAGCCTCCAAGATGGTTTTTTTTTTAAAACAGGGAGGGCTGTGGAGAGGGGTGTGCCCTCCCCCCCCACACCCCGACCTGTCAAAAATTCCCAGCTGGGAGGCAGTTTTTTTTAGTTTCTTTCTGCTTTTTGTCCCTCCCCCACCTCCCAGCTGGGGCTTTTTAACAGGTAGAGGGGGGGAGGGTGCCTCCCTGCCCGCCCTCTACCCTCAACCTGTCAAAAAGTCCCAGCTATGCAGTGGGGTGGCAAGGGAGAATGGAGCAAGCAGTGGGAAAATCAAACAGAGCACTGCTTGCTCTGATCTGCCTTGCTACCCACCTCCCAGCTGGGTTTGACAGGTCAGAATGATTGGGAAGCTGCTGCCACCCAGGTGGGTTTTTTTTTTGCAGGTGGGGATGTCCCCACTGGCAACAGCCCAACCTGTCAAAAAACCTCACCTGGGTGGCAGCAGCTTTGGAATCATTTCGTTACTCATTTTGTTTCGTTACTAAAATTTAATAAAAAGTTGCTTAAGAATGAAACAAAACAAAACACAATGAGTAATGAAACAAAATGGAATGAAATATTAATTTTCCATTTTGTGCCCATCTCTACACTATACAGAGGAATTCAATATGGTTACAGCTGTAAGATAAAAGCTATTTTTCAATGTTTGAGCCATCTTGTCCATTTATGCAGGAGAAGTAGGGGAGCATGCCATGCAAGCTGAGTGGCTGGTGTGAGTCTGGGTGACTCCTCTGGTATGCAAATGCTGCTTTAACACAGTTAAAGGAATACCATTTTGCTTGAACAGCAAGCATCTTGCTGGGGGGAAGAGATATTTTGTCCTTAGTAGAGGGGTGGTGAGTGAGATGGGTTGCAGAGGGCAGAAACCTGGAGGTAGCTGTGAGAAGTTGTTCACTGTTGTTTGTATAGTGCTTGCTGGGGAAAAAGCTCATGGAACATATTACTGAGGGAAGAAAACTTGTAGAAGAAGCTGCTGGATGTCAGGGGCTCTCCCTTGGAGGCACAAAGATTTCCAGCGATTTTTCAACTGTGGCCTGAGAGAGAAGGAAAACAACCTGGAAGCATAATGACAAATGTACAACCCCACTGGCCTGCTCTTGACAGTGATATCGGGACTCTCTTTAATTTAATATTTCAAGGGAGTTTATCCAAGGGCCTTTGTGGTAAGATACGTTTCACCAACCATAGGCTGAATCATTTCATTGCTGCCATGATCTCACCCACTCAGGGAATGGAGTGTGTGGTTCTGTAGATGTTGCCCAAGTGAAAATTGAGCACATCCCATTTTGATTGGCCTTACCAACTGCCATGCCACCAAGCACCGGAATCCTTCCTGTGACATTAAATCTGCCCCTATTCATCTGTTTGGCCTAAAACAGTGTCAAAGTAAGGATATGTAAGTAGCCCAATACACTGGAAGTTTTAACTTTGTTTTTAAAACAATTAAAAAGACATTGCAAACATGGATTGGATGTATATTGTGTTTATACATCTTTGTTTCTGGATTGCTGACCTTTGATCATTTGGAACCACCATAGTTACCAAATATATCAAATAATTTTGGCCTGGTGATTGGCAACATCAAAAACATTGGGAGAGCTAGCATCAAATCGTCCATGGTACATAGAGCTCACCAAGGGATATAAAATACAATGACATAGTTGCCTGTTTTTCTCCCATTTTAAAAGGAATTGTGGCAGTGGAAGAATTCCATTTTCTTAGTTTCCACTTGGTTCTGCCAACTCAATTCCATAACCTATTAAAGTGACTCTCAGGTAACCAACTTTTCTCAGTGGTGGGGGCTGGATTTTCCTGGTTTTCCATCCATTTTAAGAGATAAATAGTTCTTTGTTTCTACATTATAGTTCTGGCATTCGCTCCTGTGTTTTTTTATCTACCTGGTTTTTTAGATGTTTTGGGCTGAACTATACCAGACTGGGCTGGCATATTCACCTGAGGAGAAGTATAAGGCCAGGGCTATAACTCGTAATGTTTGTGATTGTATGCTCCAACTGGTTCTTAACAGCTTTTGAACAATATAATTCCTTGTTTAGACCTGTTGCTTTGTATTTTGGTAGTGTTTTTTATAGGTCACTGTACGATCCAGTAATATCTACATACCATATCTAGGAGCAAAACAATGGTCTAGTAGAATGCCCTACTAGGTAATCTGACATTTCAGAGATGTCTGCTTGTTTCTAAGACGGAAGGCACATATTGGAGTCTTCTTACTGTTGGTTTCACATTGGTTTGTATCATAACATGCAACAAGTTCTTCTAATATACAGTGGTACCTTGTATAAAAGAATTAATTCGTTCCAAATGAAATTATGTTAAGTAAATTTTCCTTTATACAAATTTTCCATAGGAATGCATTGAAAATGGAGTAATCCCATTTTTATGTTGTACGGATTTGCCCCATAGGCGATTCGGTTAAGCAAATTTTCCCTATCTCCGGAATATTTTATGTTGTACACATTTTATGTTATACAAGCTGTTTGTTATACAAGGATCCACTGTATCTGAAAATGATCATCTGACTATGCAAAAACGCAAGATTTTGCAATCTTCTGGTGCATGGGGAACTGGTTGGATGTTAGTGTGGTGTGGATGTTAACCAAAAAAGGAGCCAATACAAAACCCTGAGATAGGCCATTAAAAATCTTCCCTCAGTTGTGTTATCTTTGAACAAGAAGTCTGTCATTTTGCAAGAGTTGCTATTACTTTAGCTATTTTATAATCTTTGATCAAATGTCAGGTTTTTTGCAATAGTAATTGATGATGAACATTGTCATAGGCAGCCAAGAGGTTATTGTCTTCCTTGTTTCAGAATTGTCCTCAATAGATTGCATTAAATGTAGGACTTATAGCGTACAGTTCTTCCCAGGTCTAAAGCCAATCTGTTGTAAGATAAGGAGTGATTCCACTATTTTCATTAAGACAGTCAAGAATCATTATTTCCAGTGTAGGTTATAGCCCCATTACCGTCTTTTGGTACTGAAATATGGAGAAAGGATGGACTAGTTGTGATGTTTCCAGCTGTTTTAGCACTTGTTTTTATCAAGTGTCACACTGCTATAGCAACTGCTGTCCAGTTGTAAAATTTACTTTTTGCTCATGAAAATTGTCTAATGTTTCAAAAAGTTGCATTAAATGGTTTATAAACGGAAGACACTTTATCATCTTATTATGTGGCATCATTAGATAGTATCTAGATGTCAGGCTTAACTGTTTCCATACTCAGCCAAATGTCTCATAGTGAGTATTTTGAGGCATTGCTGATGATTGCTTGTATACATTTCTTGGATATAAAATGTCACAATTGTGTTTATGGCAAAACCTAAGCAGCATCTTTTCTTTAGAGGCTGGCCAGCCCTTTAAGTTAATTTAAAACATTCTTAGCTTTGTCCTTGTTGAGGTATTTTTGTTAGCTTTGGCTGTTTGTAGGCCATTGATAAACTCATATACTCAGGCACCCAATGCTGTTTTACAACCTTTCCTTGATGCATCTGAATTGGAATGATCAGCTGCAACATGGACAGATTTCTATATATCCATGGTTGTCAAGGCAATAGAGATTAACAGAGAGGGAACAGTTGGTTAGTGCTGGATAGATTGACAGTCATCCCAGCCCAGAAAAGTTGATGGGGACATTCCTATGGCTCAAAGCCATTAATAAAGAACTGATTTGATAATTAGTAAGAACCAAGGTCCTAGTTAATTAATACTCCCAGCCAATTTAAAAAAATCCTTATTTTGTAGCCCAATAAAATTGGTTTCACTCATGTGTTGTGTAGCTAGGGATATATGAATCGGTTTAAATACTGCCCATACTCATTCCACTGTGGTCCTTATTACAAATGGGGCCAAGACCTGATATGCAAATTCTCTGTGCTTTGCCCCACAAATCATCATCTTGGAACTGCATAGCTGGAAGGGACCCTATGACTTATTGACTCTAGTCCCTGCCAAGGAGGCAAATGGGAGAATCAAACTCCCATCCTCTGCTTCACCAGCCAGATAACAAAACCACTGGGCTATTGAGCTGAACTCGGCCATTCAGGTTAAATCTGAACCTCATACAAATCATTCCAGCCCAGGCTGAGTCTGCTTGTCATTTGTGATTTCCCCAGATCTGGTATAGAGCCCTGATTTGATCAAAGAACCCAATGGCACAGAAATACCTGAAGCTACAGTTGCAGACAACACACAAAGAACATTTCTCGTCTGTGAGCTGCTCCTAGCGCTTGTAAAAGGCTCACTGCCAACCCGTGTGAAGTTTTTGTCCAAGTTCTACACTGTAGCCCCTCAGGCTCACTCTGAGTTACAGCGGTGGTGCCCTGCTTGTTGCCTCACTATGGCTAGGTGGCATGATGAGCTAAAGTGCCTGCAGCCAAAGGCTTCTCTCTAATCTTCTTCAGTTTCTCTTTCAGAGCCATTATTAGCAGAAAAGCAATGCAAAGTCCTAATGCACATATAACAGTAAACATATATTGGAAGATACCTGGGGGACATTGTTAGACCTTAGTAGTGTGTGGCAATCAATCAATCAATCAATCAATCAATCAATCAATCAATCAATAAGTTTATTTATTTATTTATTTATTTATTTATTTATTTATTTATTTATTTATTTATTTATTTATTTATTTTTATTACCATTGAAGGGCCAAAGAAAGGTTGTCTATGACTTGACAAACACCATGAGCTTGGATTTGGCAAATTTTAATTGAAACTCGTTAAATAACAAGTAGTCATGACAACTGCTGACCAATTGTTTTAGGCTGACTCTAGTGCGGGAGAGAAGATTGATGTCTGACTATAATAGGATTGGAATTTGAATAGAGCCCAATTTGGGGCTGTGGCCATTGATACTATGCAAGAGTGGGGTGAGATCATTAATGAATACAGAGTTGGTGCCAGGATGCTGCCTTGCTTTACTCCTCTGTTAGAGGGAATCCGACTGAAAACAGCTTCCTGTCAATACCCACCCTGGAGAGCAGGGGTGCCCAAACTTTTTGTAAGGAGGGCCAGATTTGGTGGCTGAGAATGTGTCAGGGGCCGGTTACTCCCTGATCCTGCCACCCCACTGCAAGCCCCACCCACTGACCCATAATCCCCACCCACAGGAAGGAAGGCGGGACCAAGGAGGGGAGGAAAGAAGGAAGGTGGGGACCAAAGGAAGCACAGGGAGCCGTGGGCACAGGTCTCCCCTTGGAAGAGGCGATCTGTGCGACCATGCACCCCCCCCCAAGCTCTCCAGCGGTGGCGACGGCTCACCCGCCAGCCCACCCCAAATCTCCTTGGCGGTGGCAGAGGCCTGCTGGCCTGCCCACCCCACACATTCCCCTGCGGTGCCGGTGGCGGCAGACCGCCCGTCCGCCCAGCCACCCAAGCTTTCCAGCAGTGTCAGGGTTGGCAAAAGATTGTTTTTTTAAAAAAAAAAAAACATGGGGTGAAGGAGGGGGAGGGAGGGGCAGGCCAGCTAGCCGCGGGCCACTCAGAATGGCCTGGCAGGCCAGATTTGGCCCCCGGTCTGGACTTTGGGCAGGCCTGCTGAAGAGCTTCAGCCATAAGAGGTCTCTCTCAACAGAGTCAACCAGAAAAGCTGCAAAGAGGTGAGGGTTACTCTTCTTTCCTCCCCTCCTTCCTGGTTTTTGATGTGCTGCTGTGCATATTGGACACGACCCCCCTTGACAGTAAGTCAGGCACTAGCTGGAAGCTAGAACAAGATGAGACGAGGAGGATTTAAAGCCACTTCACAAAATAAATTAAGACACCCTCCCCATTTAGTGCAATCTGACCCCTAAAATGTCTCCAGGCAGAAAGAATGAATTACAAAATTTTGAGAGATGGGAAGACCAAAAATAATTGCATTATTTCCCCTTTTCGTACTCCAAGTGTGAAGGAAAATCAGTTGTTTAAAAATGCTGATGGAAAAAGCATCTCTGCAAGGAAGGAGGTCACAACGTCATGACCTGAACCAGTCAGGGCAGAGTCAGCCCGTGTGCCAATGTCCCCTAGGTTCTCACAAGCCTGGAAGTCACCAGCCATTACACCATTGTGGCAAGTATAAAACCACATTCCAGTTGCATAATCTGGGATGAGTTTGAAACCAGCACAAACACCTTTAGCTTGGGTTTGAGCTTGTATTTTCACTGTGGACAATGAGGCATTTTGCCAGTTGACTTCAAGCTTGCTAGGTCTGTCTTTATTAGTTGAAATTGAATGTCTTACCTGCTGTGAGCAGGGCTCCTTTTTGTATGTCATCACTTGCATTTTAGCGATTCCTGGTTTTTGTTTTTCTATGCAAAGGTGATAAAAATCCAATTTCACACGATAGGTGGTTGCAACTACTAGTCCCCTACTATTCAGCACTGATTATTAGGCCTTTTCTTAAGTACTGTGTCCAGTAATGGACACCACACTTTAAGAAGGATGCATATGAACCAGACAAAGATCAGAGGAGGGCAACAAGGATGATCATAGGGCTGTAAACCAAGCCCTGAAAAACTTTTGAAGACTTTTTAGTCTTCAAAAAATAAGCTTAGGGGGAGGGGTGATGGCATTTTTCAAATAGCTGATAGACTGTTGTCCAGAGAAAAGTCAGGATCTGTTCTCGGTCATCCCCAAAGTGCAGGACACATAGGAGCACTGATCTACAAACAAAATGCTTCTGAAATAAATGCAGTCAAGCTACTCATTTGGGTCACTGAGAATGAAAATGATGCTTAAAATTGTTGATTGGCTTTAGTTTTCAAGATACGCTATTGGGTCTGTAAATAAGATCCTTGCCTTGGAAATGGTGGAGGATAAGTGAGTTATAGAACGAAAGGATCTTAATTTAAGCCAGAAATGACAAATACATCTTTGACTGGTTCTATGAATAAATCTAGGACGGGGTTTGGACAGTACTTGCTTTTTAGGCAGAATTATGAACAATGCAATCTAAAGCTGGTATTGTGTCATACCTGACATGAGTGATGGATGATGCAGTCATATTGAAGGTGATGTTAGGGTTTCCATGATCCATCATCATCAAAAGGATCTTGTTCCATTCTTCTGCATGGAAGGTGATCTTGTAGCTGGCAACAACATCAGTGGTGTGATGGCAGCCTTCAACATTGTTCACAATCCAAGCAAGTGAAGACTGTTCAAAGATTAATTGAAGAAGAGTTTTAAAGTTGTTTTGCTACATAATGGCAATGTTTTGCCTTCAATTCCAATTGGTCGTGTAGTCCATATGAAGGAAATGTACGACATATGAAACAACTTTTGAAATGCATATTTTTATTTATTTATTTATTATTGAATTTATACCCCACCCATCTTCCCAAGGGAACTCTGGGTGGCTTACAGGCTGAGAATTCAACAGCTATCAATGATACAAATACATAGAAACACACAGACAATTATCATAAAAATAAAACCATATGGCACCCTTGTAAGACCTTATCTTGTTCAGAAGCGTCCAGCAGTGGGAGTAACCACAACAGATGGCAGGAGGAAAAAAAACAAACTATTTAGGCTAGGTCACCAAAGCCTCGCAGAATAAGATGGTCTTCACCGCTCTGCGAAAGGCCAGCAGGGACTCTGCAGAGCGCACTTCGCTGGGGAGGCTGTTCCACAATGAGGGAGCAGCCACCAAGAAAGCCCGATTACGGGTTGAAGTTCGTCTGGCCTCTCGGGGGGTGGCAACCCGAAGCGAGTGCACTCGCGACTGCCGAACTAGTCAGGCCGAGGTTGATCGCTGGGCGATCCGCTCTGCCAGGTAGTCCGGGCCCAGGCCATGGAGGGTTTTATAAACTAAAACCAGGACCTTGAATCTGATTTGGGATGCAACGGGCAACCAATGCAGCTGGGCCAGAACTGGGGTGATACGGTCAAAGTGACGCGCACCCACCACCAGTCTGGCTCCCACATTTTGTACCCGCTGCAGTTGCCGGAGGAGAGTCAAGGGCAACCCCATGTAGAGGGTGTTGCAATAGTCCAGCCTCAAGATCACCAGCACCTGTACCACTGTTCTCAGGGAGTCGCCGTCTAGGTACGGGCGGATCTGGGCAATCTGTCGAAGATGGTAAAACGCGGTCCGGGTCATGGTAGCCACCTGGGCATCCAGAGATAGCGCCGGATCCAGGACCACACCCAGATTCCTAACACTGTCTGCCATCTGGAGAGAAACTCCCTCCAAGGTGGGGAGAGGGCCTCCGTACCCAGATGGCGAGCTCCCAAAGAACATCACCTCGGTCTTCTCAGGATTGAGCCTGAGCCTGTTGGCCCTGGTCCAAGCCATAACCGCCTCCAGGCACTGGTCGAGGGTCCGGACAGCTTCCACTGCAGAGGTGGAAAAGGAGAGATAGAGCTGCGTGTCATCAGCGTACTGATGACAGCAGACTCCAAATCTCCGAATGACCCCAGCCAGCGGCCTTACATAGATGTTGAACAGCATGGGGGAGAGAGACGACCCCTACGGAACTCCACAAGGGAGTGTCCACGGGGTCGACAACTCTCCGCCATGCTGCACATACTGGAGCCGACCCTCCAAGAAGGACCGGAGCCAACTGCGAACAGTGTCTCCAATACCTACCTCAGAGAGCCAGTCCAGTAGGATACCGTGGTCGACGGTATCGAAGGCCGCTGACAAATCCAGGAGGACCAACAGGGTAGAGCAACCCCTGTCGGCCGCCCGGATTAGGTCATCTTGCAGTGCGACCAGAGCTGTCTTGGTCCCCCGGCCAGGCCTGAAACTGGATTGGCAAGGATCAAGGCACTGCTGTTCCTCCAGAAATGATTGAATCCGAATCACAGCCACCCTCTCGATGACCTTGCCCATAAAGGGGGCATTGGCAATTGGACAATAGTTGGCCAATTGGTCCAATGCCAACCCCGGTTTTTTCAAAATGGGCTTTACCACCATCTCCTTCAGACAAGAGGGAAAAACCCCCTCGCCGAAGGAGGCAGTGGCGATGTCAGAAGCCCATTCGGGCATGCTCCCTCTGGCAGTTTTTATAAGCCAGGATGGGCAAGGATCGAAGGGGGTGGACGCGGGTCGGCAATGGGCAATCGCCCTGGAGGCCTCAGAAGAGGAGACAGGCCCAAAATTAACCATACGGGGAGAGTGGGGGGGATGAGGCACCTGGGGATGGCGAGGGAGGGCTAGTGCAACCGGATTCGAAGCCGGCCCGGATGGCCTCTATCTTGGATCTAAAATAGACTGCGAAATTCTCACTACTGAAATCAGTAGGAGGAGGCCTGGCCAGACTAGGATTGGTGAGGTCTCGAACCACGCGGTAATGTTCCGCCTGGTGGTTCGAGGCCTCACCAATTCTCAGGGAGTAATAGGATGACTTAGCCTCCCTGATCACTCGCGAGTAGCGTCTAGACTGGATAACAACGGCACTCTTATTGATGACCGTCCGTCTCCGTCTCCAGCTGCTCTCCAGCCTCCTCTGCTCATGCTTCATCGCTCGTAACTCCACCGTGAACCACGGCGAAGATCGAGCTCTGCCACGGAGGAGGCGCTTGGGGGCGATTCGGTCGACGGCAAAAGAGGCTGACTCAAACCATCTGTCAGCTATGGCCTCGGCCGAATCGTCAGTCAAACCACCAGGAAGCTCCCCGAACGCTTCACGGAACCAGGAAGGGTCCAGAAGCCTCCGGGGGTGGGTCCAAACAAGGGGCCGGTGGTCCCCGCGAGGGGGGGCGGTGATTGACAGGGAAAATGACAACAGGTGGTGGTTTCACCATGACACAGGTAAGGAAACAATGTCCCCCATCTCCAGACTGAAAGCCCCCAATACGGAGGTAAATACCAGGTCCAAGGTATGCCCACAGCTGTGGGTAGGGCAAAAAACATGCTGAAATAGGCCCATGGAGGTCATGGGCTCCATGAATTCCAGAGCTGCACCAGATAGCCCATCGCCAGCATGCACGTTGAAGTCCCCGACGAGCAAAAGCCGGGGGGATTTCAACAGTGCCGCGGCGATGATCTCCGAGAGCTCTGGTAGGGATTGTGCTGGGTGGCGGGGAGCACAGTAGCCCAGCACAATGCCAAATCTATCTCGCTGATCTACCAGCAGGTGGAGGCATTCTAACCCCGGACTAACCAATGTCGAGGCCCTGGTCACATGAAGTGATTCCCTGTAAACAATGGCAACCCCCCTCCCTTCTGACCCTCCAACCTACCCACTCCCTGAACCAGAAACCCAGGCGGGCACAGCTGGGCGAGAGAGGCTCCCCCTCAGGCGCCCACCCAGGTTTCTGTAATACAGGCCAGGTCAGCCCTCCCATCAATGATGGTATCATAGATGATGGGGGTCTTATTATGGACCGACCTGGCATTCAAAAGGAGACAGGACAGGTTGGAGGCGCTGGTGGGATGACTCGAGGACACGTGACAGTGAGTCGGAGGGTCAGAACATGGGACAACCCTCCGACAGTGAGTAGGAGGGTCAGAACGTGGGACAGTCAGAACGTGGGACAGGCATAAATGATGTATGACTAACATCAGTGGCAGCTTTGTGGCGACTTGAAGGCTGTTGCTCTCCTGCTTAGTCTGCAAACTTCATGAACAAAGTATTGCAGTTTTCTCTGGAAATTGGATAGTCTTGTAAAAGAGTCTCACTACATAAGATAGATTGGCCACTCCAACAGTCATTGGAGCCTGGGAAGAAAAATGCTCAACATTCACCACTTATTGAATTAAGGAAGATTTTGTTACCACCCTTACACATAAAGCTGGGTCTGATTAAGGACTTTGTCGTGGTCATGGACAAAACAAAAGCAGATTTCAAGTTCCTCTGTGGAAAAATTCCAAGGTTTAGTGAAGCTAATATCAAGGAAGGTGTTGTTGGTCCTCAGATTTGTGAACTTCTTCAAGATTTTACTGTGCATTCGATGCAAAAGACAGCATGGAAACGCTTCCAGTTAGCAGCAATAAATTTTCTGAGAAACAAGGTAGACTGCCCCCCCATTTTTTATTATTATAAAAATTACAAGGCAAGTTAAAATTATAGTACAATAGCATCACCTTACTAATACATTCTTTAAAAACACCATCTATCAAAAAGAAAAGAAAAGAAAAGAAAAGAAAAGAAACAACATGGCAGACAACTACAGGCTGTTAGTGGAAAACCTCCTCAGGGCATACAAAAGCCTTGATTGCAACCTAGCATTAAAGATACATTCTTTGCCCTCTCATCTAGATTCCCCACCACCACCAATCTGTGGAACAGTGAGTGAGAAGAACAGCAAGCAATTTCACCAGGACATTTTCAATAATGGAGAAATGTATCAGGGCAATTGGAGACCATCAGCACTTGCAGACTGTTGCTGGAGAGGGACAAGAGATGCTCCATTTAATAAAAACAAGAGAAAAGCCAAGAAGCACTAAGAGGACTAAACTGTGTACATAATAGTTTTTGCCTTTTGTTTCATAAAAATATCACATATTTTGTTGATTTTTAAAATGTTACACAAACAGGGCAGGTGAAATATTATCATGTAAACCTACAATAAACACATGAAAATATTTTATACACGATTTATAACCAAAGCTCTACTATCTACACAACACACATAGACATAAAATGCAAAAACTTAAATATCTTAGAAACAGTAGCCAAACAGTTGTTTTAATTGTTTTAATTGTGGCAGTTAGTGATTTGTGTTGTGAGTCAAGGTTTTAATTTTATTTGAATTAGCACACCAAATACGTATCAGATAGTACATTTCATCTCTGAAGCAGATGACTTCCAAAACACTGTAGACCCGTGTAATGGGCTCAAAATATAGGAAGCCAGATTTTTGACCAATTATCAGGAAAAATGTCCTGATAGATCATATAGGTTACAGGCAATAACTTTATAGGTCACTAATAAAATAAAATAAAAAAGAACATTACAAGCTTTCGAGTGTAAATCACCCTTCTTCAAAGCAGGTCCCAGAAGTTCAGACATGGTCAAAGATGTGCTTTACCAGGGGTTACTTTTAAAGTCCTTGGTTAGATGATGTACTTAAAGGCCATGGCTGGATGATGTTGTAGCCAGGGCAGGAGTCTTGTTAGAAGCAGGAAGTTGGAGGACAGTTGTAAAAGCAGTGGATGATGGCCATGGAAAAAGAATATGAATCATTGAAAAAACATCAAGTATTCACACCAGTGATGTTACCAGAAGGTCAAAAGGCAGTGGGATGCAGGTGGATATACAAAGTTAAAAAATCAAGTGACAATAATATAACCTGTAAGGCCAGACTTGTGGCACAAGGTTTTTCACAAGAAAAATACGTGAATTTCACAGATGTTTATGCACCTACCGTGAAAGCAGAAATATTTAGAATGGTTTTGACAATTGCAGCATCAAGAAAGTGTCAAGTGCATCATTTTGATGTGGAGACAGCATATTTAAATGCAAGTTTACAGGAAGACGTCTACATGAAACAAGTGCCTGGATATGAATTAAAAAACCCACAGCTTGTTCTGAAATTGAATAAAGCATTGTACAGGCTCCGTCAATCAGGTTTAGCCTGGAATCGACATTTGCATGAGAAATTAACAAAAATAGGTTTTTCTCAAAGCAGGGCAGATCCATGTTTGTATACAAAAGGTTCTGTAATCCTAATTGTTTTTGTTGATGATTTGTGTTTGATGGTGCCTGATATCTCACATGTTAAGTGGTTTATGTCCTCATTAGGTAAAGAAGTAAAAAATGAAGCATCTTGGTGAGATACAACATTATTTAGGGGCAGGGCCGGTGCTAGGGTTTTTTGCGCCCTAGGCAAGGGGCGGGGCAGCGAGGTGGTGAGGGGGGCAGCGGCGGCGGGCGGGCAGGCAGGCGGCGGCGGCAGGGGGCAGGGGCAGACGGCGACAGGCGGTGGCGGCAGGGGCAGGGGCGCATGGCGACGGGCGGTGGGGGGATGGATGGCGGTGGGGGGCGGTGGGGGGCAGCAGACTGGCGAGCGCCCCCTGTCTATTTTGGCACCCTAAGCAACTGCCTAGTTCGCCTTAATGGACGTGCCGGCCCTGTTTAGGGGTTGATGTTATAACTGATCCTGAAGGTAATTTCTATCTGTGTCAGAGTGACAAGATAGAGCAACTAATACAGAAATGTAAGATGGGAGACTGCAAACCAGTCTCAACACCAATGGAGGTGGGGTTCAACAGAGATCCTAAAGATGGGGAATTTGGCAATGTTGAACTGTATCAATCTGTATTAGGTTCATTGATGTATTTGTGTTCCTGGTCCAGGCCTGATATTTCAGCTACTATCAACATTTTGAGCCAACATGCTGCTAAAGGTATAAAACGTGTTTTAAGATATCTTAAGGGAACAATGCAAGAAAAGTTGAAAATATTCAAATGTGATAACCTTGATCTAATTAGTTATGCAGATGCTGACTGGGGTTCATGTCCAGAAAGGAGGTCCATGTCTGGATATGCCATTTTCCTAGGTAACTCATTAGCTGTATGGAAGGCCCGAAGACAGAGGTGCATTTCATGTTCTACTGCGGAGTCAGAATATGGGGCAGTTAGAGATTTGTGTTGTGAGTCAAGTTAACCAGGGTGGTGCAGTTATTAAAGGATGTTGATATAAATGTCAATTTACCAGTCAAAGTGTATAATGATTCTTTCTCGTGTATCCAATTGACACAGAATCAGAAAGTTGGATCCAGAAGCAAGCATATTGGGATCCGTTACCAGAACGTCAAAGACTGCATAGATCAACAGTTGATTATGTTGGAATATTGTACTAGTGATTACAAATGTGCTGATGTATTCACAAAGCCTTTATCTAAGGAAAAGCATGTATATTTTAAGAAGAGGCTAGGTGTTGTAATCTGTTAAATATAGGAGGGGTGTCATAATATGTAGAGTTGACAAAATATATGTAATGTATATTTAACAGATTGAAACAGAGAATTTATAAAATGGAGTCAGTCAAAAATGCAGTGTCATGATGTTAGCCACAAGTGCAAGGAATTAGAAATCACTAGCAGGTTAAGTGATTTAGCACAGGTGGAATAGTTAATGACATCATGGTGTGTCAGAATGTGATTGGTTAAAATCATGTCTGATGAGTTCCAAATGTGTATATAAGAACTGGCTTGTATAATGTTAAATTGGGACTGTTTGTGGTGAGAAAACAGTACCCCACACTCTGTTGGTTTTGTATATATGTTATTGCTTGGTGTTATGCTGTTATTATTTGCTGTATATTTGCTGTATAATATATTCAATATAAGAGTTTTATTCTAAGTCATGTTTCTTTGTCTTTCCGTTTCTAAGTTCTGATAATACTTATAACAATTATCTACACTTTATCTACATGCTACTGCTGCTAAGCTCATATTTTTCTCTGCTATACTCATGTGTGTATTTTCTTTTCATAATCCCTTAATTACTGTTGATAGTTTCACACCCCCATTCTTTAAACAAAGGAACATGGGTCATAAGCCACCCCCACTCCCTCACCCATCTTCTATGGCTCTATGAGCAACTTCCTGTAACCTATTTTTGCAATTGTGTTTTGGGATTGGCCACGTTGCTCAACCCCCCTTTTTGCTTTGTTGAAGATTGTAAGGGAAGATACCAGAGTTATCAGCAAAGAACAACAGTGGATAGATCTGATTATCCAGAGCTGGGATTTCATTATAACATATGAATTCAGAGTTATACTATCCTGACAAATCTATTTTATGCTTTCTTCTTGCTTTTGAAAGGTTCACACTCTTCCTGTACTAGTCAATTGGCATTTCTTTTCTGGAGCCATTAGGCCACAGAGCAGAAAGGAGTGCTAATCTGGGGAAGTACTGAGATGGTGTTGCAGAAGGAGATATGCCTCATGCATGAACAATGTGGTGGACAGAAATTGGGGAGCAGGGTGGGCCAACAGGTTACTTGGTGGTGGTGGTGGTGGGGACTGGGGATTTTATTTATTTATCACTTTTAATTCTATACCATCCCATTGGTGCCACAGCTCTAAACGGTTTAAGGGCAGTTAAAACCAAAGTAACAAAAAAACCCCAAAGTAACAAATGATAAACAGTAAATTCATCACAAATAGCAATCATGTAAAGGAGAAAATCAGCTGGGAAGAGAATGCTCCAGGGCCAGAAAAATAAGGAGGTTGGAATCTGTGGGCTGAAAAGGAGAAGGCTGGAGGAGGAACATTGTAACACTTAACACTTCAGCATTTATTTGTCATTATTAGTTTAAAATGCTGGATGTGCTCACATTATGGTTCATATTACTGTATATCTGTCACAACCAGCTTCTGCTACCTTTTTTGGAGTCCCCATTTGTTGTTGTTCTGTTTTGTTGTTCTTCAGGCTCTTCTAAATGCTGGCTGATACAGATATGCCTGTAGGCTGCCTTGCCCTGTAGAAGGACAAGATACCTCTCTCTCCCTCATCCTCTCTCCCCACCCCTTCAGTACAGAGCACACACTTCTGTGGACGTGCATGTCGGCATGCAATCCAGAGCCTCCCAATTATGCCCCTATAAACCTTCTTTGCCTTTTCGTCAGACTTAAAAGGGTCTGGCATTTTATCATCTCCCCCTCTGACCTTCTTTTTGCTTCTTTAAATGACTTTACAACATCTCTCCTCAGCTGCACAAATAAAGTTTGGATGAGAGAAGCTTTGACAATGATGGGAAGGAGAGCTGGGGGGGGGGACTGGATACAAAAAACAGGGAGGAGGGTGGGCAAATGCCAAGAAGCAAAGCAGGGATAGCAAAACGAAAAAGGGCACAGAAGAGATAAGAGCCTCCTCAAAAGGCAAACTGTTAGGTACCTACTTCTGTTATTCCACTTTTGTTTATCCATCTCTCAGAGAGGCTCCCCCCCTTTTAGCTGTTTACTTATGGTTGTTAACTTTCATATTGCTTCTTAATGATGTGAGATGCCTCTTCAAAATCTTTGTTCTTAGCCTTGAATAATTGTCCCTAATCTTCTTGATAAGTGTTCCACACTTTGTCCCAAACTTGGTATACTGTCCTTCAAATCTGCCTTGGGTCCTTTTCAAGGAGAAAGGCAGGGTAAAAAAAATATTTTAATTAAATAAATAAACTACTGATTCATGCCTGCCTGCCTGTAACTCTTATGCTTTATTTTATAGAGTCCTTTTTGTGTGCCCAATGAATCTCTTATGGTGGTGCCATTTATTCTCTGAGTACTTGATATTTGAAACCCGTGGTGAGCAAGTAGGAATTGGGGAGGAATTAGGTTGCCTGCCAAGTCTGAGTTGTCACTGCAGGGCTCTTGGCTGCAACCCAGTCTGTGCAGAATGGCCCCATGTTGGCCTTTTGCATACGGAGCCACGTCAGGGCAGCACCACACACAACCCCTCCTCCCATGACTCCAGTCTGGAAACTGCCTTACTGCTGTTCCACCTATGATGGCACTGAGTCACATCACATACTCTGCCAGTGTGGGATTCAGAGTTCTGACCTTCCTTAAAATAGTACAGTGGGTCCTCGTATAACAAGCGGTTTGTTTAACAGAAAATCCGCTTAAAGGGAAAAATTTCTGGAGATAGGGGGAAATTGCTTAACAGAATCGCTTATGGGCCGAAGCCTTACAACAGAAAAACAGTCGTGATTAGGGATTACTCCATTTTCAATGCATTCCTATGGGAAATTTGTACAAAGGAAAATTTGCTTAACAGAATTTCATTTGTAATGAATTAATTCCTTTATACAAGGTACCACTGTATTTCTATTTCTATTTCTTTTCCTTGGTTGGCATTTTAATTGGACTGCCTTAGCTTTCCATCAGATGTTACTTGAAAGGAAACAGAACTGCCTACAAACAGAGAGCTGTTCTCACACATCATACCCACTCCCTAAGATCTGGATAATTTATTTTGCCTATCCATCACCTGTAGAAAAGGAATACTTTCTCACCACCACCCCATGGTAGGGGTGACGAATGATGGAATCTGCAGTCCAACAAACATCAGGAGTGCCACACATTCCCTATCTGTGTATGAAAACAACATACAACTTTACTCCCATTACTATGTAGATCCACATAGCATCCACTAATAATCATAAACACAGGAAAATTTTCATGCAGGGAAAGGGCCAAAAGAATATCCTGCAAACATAGATCCTATGCTTGCAGGATCTAGGTGCAGATAACTCAGGTTTGGCTGCAGTGTTGATCACATTGCCAGGGAAAAAAACCTAAAGGATTCTGCCCAACAGCCAGGGAGGAGAGGGCATCTGGTGGTGGTGGTGGAGGGTCCAGCCTCTCTCCTGAGCAGCTTAGGGCCTTTTTACACGACCCCTAAGATCCGCTGGCCACTTAAATTCGGACCAGAGATCTTAGGGGTTCCTCGCTCTTCCTCTGTCTTCCTCTGTCCCCACCCCACCCCCCGCACTTCCTGGTTGCTGGCTGCCTGAAGGAGGGAGAAAAAAGAAAGAAAAGAATGCCGGTTTACCTCCGTTTTGTTCCGGACAGCATTCAGATCTCTTAAAGGGGCGGGCGCAAAAAAAGAACAGACGGAAGCCAGGAGAGCCCCGCACTCACTATCCTTACACCGGATCAAATATTTGTCACATCCAAAAAAGCAGGTACAAGAAAACTGCTGTTTGGTCTTGCTAAAGTGGGCGGGGTCGCACTTAATTGTCTGCAAAGTCCGGAGCTGGTGGGTAAACATTTTTAAGGTCCGGACCTTGCAGCCATTTGCGGCGAGCTTAGGGGTCATGTATAAACGCCCTTAGAAGGCTGCAGCAAAACAACAATACCTTTTGTCTGCTTTAATGCACAGTGCAACTCCTAACCCCTTCCCTTATATTGGAAGGCTTCTTTAATTCACATACACACACACAACCTAGCAAATGGCCTTTAGCATTGCTGCCTTTTTTTAAAAGCAGCATTAAGAGTTTAAATATAGAAACCCTAATGACAGCCACACAAATATATTCTGTAGTGCCCCATCCTTCTGTTAAAGAAATAAGTTTGCATCTGGGACAAAAATGGATGCTACTGAGAATCAACCTGTGTTGTTACAATATAACAGAGACCTGGAACTAGTATCAATCTCTGGCACAAGCAAAAATGAGAATAAGTGCAGGCTTGGTCCCCAGGGACTCTCTTGTACATGTAAGAATTAGAGATGGGCACGACTTGGCGGAATTCCCGTTTCCGTTTCCATTCCTCGTTTCCGTTACGGAACGGAAACGGTAACGGGAATTACTCCGCCAGAACTCGAACTCGAACCGACTAAAGAATAATTGGGTCTGATTTGTCGTGGTCGTTCCTGGCATCGCGGCGATCTCGCAATGCCAAGCAGCACAGAAAAAAAGTTTTTAAAAGTTTAAAAAAAAAACCCGATTCCCGGCCAAAAAGCAGGCGGAAATATGCCTGCCTGAGTGAGGGCTCAGGGCACCTACCAGAGGGGTGGTTGACCCCCCCTCCTGTCCTGGGCTGCTCTGGTGGTGGGGGAAATCCTCGTCGTAGTCACTCGCAACAAGCACCGGACTCGCCGCCGGCCGCCGCAATTCAAGCGGAAGCGGCACAGAAAAAAAGTTTTAAACCCCCCCCATTCCCGGGCCAAAAAGCAGGCGAAAATATGCCTGCAGTGCAGAGTGCACCTACCAGAGGGGTGGTTTCTGGGGGGGGTGTCCCAGCCTCCCCCCCTCTCCTGTCCTGGGCAGCCGGACTCGAGTCGCCATGCCATGCGGTGCGGGCAGGGGATCCAAAATGGGGCGGCGACCACAATTTTTTTTTGAAATCGTGGTCCAAAAACATACAAGCACCACACAGAAACATGCGAAAATTGCTATTTTAAAACTGCCAGAATTTTTACAGTAGCAGTGGGTTTTTCTTGCAACAAAATGTCTCCTCTTTCCTCTCTCCATTGATTTTATTTTATTTTATTTTATTTTATTTTATTTACACCTGCGCAATGATGGGCTGGCCATGGGCATGACCATGCAAATTTTTGGAGCCATTCCACCAATCGCATGGCCACTTGGCCAGGTTGACCACAGAGACTTCTGGGATGTGCCAACCGGGCATAAAAAGCCCACTAACCGTAGCCCGAACCCGAACCCTAAGCCTAAGCCTAACCCATACGCCAGTACACTGTCCTTCTAAGTGGGTCAGAGAGGCCCCCAGAGGTGCACCCCAATACTCACCCTAACCTCACCCGTAACTAGCCTAACCCTAGCCCGTGCGCTAACCCTGTTGCCTAAGCCAGATCTGTACTTGCATTGCACTACACGCAAGGACAATTCCCTTCTTAGTGAGACACAGCGGGTGCAGAGAGTCTGCCAGTCAGCCACTTGTGGCTCTGGGTGACTCCTGCGCAGGATTGGCTCGGCCGGCAGCATGTGTGACATCATGCAAACCATGCCCCCGAGGCCTGACTGATGCAAGGAAGGCACCCCCAAAAAGAGGGGTGCCTCTGCCAGTCTGCTGTGTCTCTCCGTGCAACTGGGTATGCAATCATAGCCATATGGCTATGCATGCATGCCCTTTTGCAGCAGGTGAGGAGAGGAGACCCCCATGTATGAGGGGTCTCCAGGAGCCTGCTTTCCCTAGCGGGTGAGGATAGGAGGCACCCCCCCCAAAAAAGAGGTGCCTCCAGGAGCCCGCTACCCCCCAAACCAGTTTAACGACAGACGAAAAATGAAAAACGAAACGACAAATTTTTGCGAAGTTTTGCGAAAAACGGAAACGAGCCGACACAGGCCGCCTCCGACACACGACAACTCGAAAACGTCATTTTCCCTAATCGTGCTCATCTCTAGTAAGAATCAAATAAAATCTATGCAAGCAAAAGTATTTAGTAATTAATAACAGTGTGCCATCAAATCATTTGTGACTCACAGTGACTCTGTCCCATCCTTCAGACATGGTTTACCAATTCCGTCTTCTGGGGGTGCCCTGGGAGAGTGCGCACAGGGTGATTCTTCTCACACTTCCTCCTTCTGGGTCCAGAGCCAGTCAGTTACCCAAGCCAAAACTGGAACACCAAATCTCTTGTTATGTGGAGGGCAGATTCAAATCCTGTGCATTCTTTAGTTGTAACTGTTTTTCATTTCTAAGGAAAATTTGTTCAGGGGACAAAATCTCTCCTGGGGAGGGCACAACAGAACAAAACAAAACTGCTCTCCACCCTCATCCTGCCAGCTGACCTTGTGATGTATGGCCTTTGTCTTAGATCTGTCTATTCCACACTAGCACCTAACTTTAGCATTAGAAAGAATCGAATCCATGGTGGGGCTGTGCAATTGCATCTGGTGAGGTTTATTTTATGGGACTTGGGGAATGGATCCCTGCTCCCCAGCCCCCAGCCCCACTCTCTGAGGTGACTGGGGCACAAGCTTCCCTGGCTGATCCCTGAGACAGCGGGAAGCCTGGCTTCCACCAATAGAAATGGGAATGTTTATGCCCAGCACACACAATGCAATATATTGAATCACTCCCTGGGGCCCTCATAGCACCTCAACAGATAATCATAATAACAAACATTTTGTTATGTACACAAAGTCAGAGGCCATTTCAAGGTTTCTGCTTTTTCAGCTAGAGAGGTGAGAATGAAAAATATGTGGCCTTCCTTTTCCTTGTCCTCCACCCATCTAGCAAGTCTCAGGTCCCTCCCTTCTCTCAAAAGCAGAGCCTACAGAGTGGCTCAAAATGGAAGGCAGGCGTGGCATCCTTAGAGTGGGAGGGCAAAATGAGAGCCAGGCAAGGGGGTGGCAGCTCTCGTGGCTGCAATGGGCTGATAGTGCCAGGCCAAGCATTTAATGGGAGCTACTGCAAATTAGTTGAACTCTGTCATCCAAAGAGAAGGTTGAGATAAGATCGAGAACACTCTGTAGTAAAAGTATAGCAAATTTGCTGGTCTTCTAAAATTATCAAACAAGATTAAGAACATAGTAATAATAAAGAAATATAATTAGAAACAGTAGTAGTGGTGGCAGCAGAAGCAGTGGTATCCATAGTTTCTACATTATATAGAAGTGTAAGGTACGATCCCCACTTATCACTCAAAATACCAATTTGATGTGGAACAAGAACATGTGATAACATAAGGTGCGTATCTTTGTTGCAGAACAAAGGCGATGTGAGGTAACGGCCTTTAAAGTTCTCACACATAACACAGATATATAGTATGTGTCACAAGGCCTTTTCACACGACCCCTAAGATCCGCTGGTCCCTTAAATTCAGACCAGAGATCTTGGGGGTTCGTTTCTGTTCCTGCGTCCCCACCCCTCAGCACTTCCTGCTCCTGTCGGCATGAGGGGAGGGAGGGAAAAAAAGGACAAAAGAAGCCTTTACTAACCTGCCGGTGCCGGTCAAAATTGCCACGAGCCCCGTTACTTCCTGGTTCCTTCTCAAGGGGCTCTTAAAGGGGCGGGAGGCAAAAAAACAACAGACAAGCCAGGAGAGCCCGGCACTCTTATCCGCATCAAATATTTTTCACCTCCAGAGATAAGGTACAAGAAAAGTGCACTGGGTCGCGCTAAAGTGGGCGGGGTCACACTTAATTGTATGCAAACTCCGGAGCTGGTGGGGAAACATTTCTAAGCTCCGGAGCTGGGAGCCATTTGCAGCGCAGCTTAGGGGTCGTGTATAAACGCCCACAGATAATATCTCTCTCTGTGTGTGTTACATTGTGAGTTGCACTGTGAGTTGCACTGTGCATTGGAGCAGACTTTCTGAGACTGAAACAAAACCACACATATTATACAGTAATCAGATATGGTGAGGGATGTGCCTTGATGATAAGTCAACCCAAAAGAAAACACAGAATTCACACCTGCAGCCACTCTTTCAGGATGTACATGTAACTGGGGAAAAAACACAAGGAGAGTAAAGTCACAGCAGACGTGTGTGTGTGTGTGTGTGTGTGTGTGTGTGTGTGTGTGTGTGTGTGTGTGTGTGTGTGTGTGTGTGTGTGTGTGTGTGTGTGTGTGTGTGTGTGTGTGTGTGTGTGTCAGAAAAGAGCAGTACAAATGATTCCTGCTTGCAAGAAAACAGATATTATACAAAAAACAGAAAGAATTCTGTAACTGTGGTGGGCTTTTTGAAAAGGAGGAAAAGACAAAGATGAACATTTTTGTAAAAGGAAAAATTCCAACTGGCTGAGAGAATCCAGCATCCCTCTGAACTGATGCTCAGCACGTACACACCCTCCAGTTCAAGCACTGGAACAGGGACCATCAGCTGCAGGCTGAGGCGGAATGAAAATAATAATTTGTTTCTAGGGCCCGCACTCTCTAATAATTCAACAGTGCAAGTTAAAGAGGGATTAGCAGAACATAAACAATGGTGGTGCCGGTGTGTAATGCAAACAGATAGCCAAGAATCCACTGGGAAGTTTATTTATTTGATGATGATGATGATGATGATGATGATGATGATGATGATGATGATGATGATGATGATGATGATGATGATGATTTTGATTTTTGCTTCCTGTGTCCTGGGCTGTGTAAAGTAGTATAATAAGGTTCAACTGTCAAAATGACCAGGGTTGCTCTGACAAATAATAGTGTTGAAATCTAATCATGTCTCTGTTTTTGTGTACCTCAACCACTCTGGGACTCCTGCCAAGAAAGCTGCATGGGCATGGAGTCATAAAGAGTTGGTCACGACTGTAATGGCAAAACACACACATACACCAGCTCTAAAGACAGCCTTTTCCCATCAAGTGTAGCCAGAACTGTACCCAGAATCCTACCACACAAGTTTGTGTAAGAGTGATATGTCACTGGCAGTTTATTTTCATTGTCTAATGATGTTAAACCTCGAATTTGCCTTTAAAATAAAATCTAGTCACACAATGAATCGATATTTTTATAAGCAAAGACAGTTTAGGATCAGACTTGCCACCTTCCTGGCTTGTCTGCTTCTCTAGTGACGAATGCCCTTTCCTCCACAGGCCGGCCGGCCCAGCCCATGGTCTTTCTCCAGGCCTGTGAGGTGAGATGCCCTCTTGCTAGGACTGCAATGGACACACTGACACTGAGGCATGGCATTCGTGACTTTTGGGGCGCAGCATTAGGTACCGTATTGTAGTGCATACCACAGCGATATTACATCAAATTTAGATTCTATTTTATTTTAATCTTTGTTAATTTATCAACATACTACAGTACTTATATTTGTGCTTTGATTTTATCTCAGACATTTCACTGGTAACTAATAATAATGGCATGCACTATTAAAAATGATATAACAAAAATTCAGGATAAAAAAGTATCGGAAAGGAGCATATAAAACTAATGGATCAAAACATCTTTAATTTAAACTACACACTGAAATACTAAGCAGTACAGAAAACAAACCAGTTTTATAGCCTGAAGAGTTTGTCTGAGGCCATCAGTGAATGATCTGGAAAAGCCTCACTTGACAGGTAGTCTGACTGGGAACAGCCACTCTTACAGTCTTCCAGAAAGCCAAGGAGCCCAAGGCCTTTCCTTGTACTGTACATCAGATGCTGGGGAACAAAGAAAGGGATTTCTCTATATGTTAAGATAGATTATATAGGAGAAAATAGCCATTCAGGTCTATAAAGCATAATGAGTGCTTCATACCTGGTAACAGAGCAGCAGCTCAGCCTGACTTTATTACCGAGGGGTTGCATGTTCCCTCGACCCAGCAGCAAGAATGCCACACACAGCTATCTCTCTCTCTCTCTCTCTCTCTCTCTCTCTCTCTCTCTCTCTCTCTCTCTCTCTCTCTCTCTCCCTGTTTGTCTTGCCCACTGGATTTTCCCAAGGAAGGAAAAGCAGCCATTTAAACATTAGGGAGCTGGAGAACAATAGCATGTAAATGTGGTGGTTACATGCTGTCAGGTCACCTCTGACGTGTGGTGACTCAATGAATGAGAGATCTCCAGAATGTCCTCTCCCATACAGCCCAGCTCAGGTCCTGCAAGCACAAGCCTGTCACTTTAAAGAGACAATCAATATCTCATTTGGTCTTCCTCTCTTCTTGCTGCCTTCCACCTTTCTCAGCATTATTGGTTTATTCCAGAATATCCTGTCTTCTCTGGATATGCCCAGAGTAGGACAGCCTCAGAGTAGGAGCCCCATGGCACAGTGGTTAAATGCCTGTCCTGCAGGTAAAACTGTGCTCATGACCTGGGGTTCAATCCCAGGTAGCCGGCTCAAGGTTGACTCAGCCTTCCATCCTTCTGAGGTCGGTAAAATGAATACCCAGCTTGCGGTGGGGGGCAATGTGTAGCCTGCATACTGTAATTAAAACACTATAAACCTCCCAGAGACTACTTGAAGTGGTATGGGGAGGTATATAAGCAGAACACTTTGCTTTCAACATTTTTTTCCTCCAGAGATACAGTAGCTCAGGTTTTTGATCTAGGACACACTTGTTTATTCCTCCCAAAGTCCAGGATATCCACATTGCTCTTCTCAAGCACAGCATTTCAAAAGAATCAATTTTTTTCCTGTTAGCTTTCTTTGCTACCCAGCTTCTACAACCAAACGTGGTGATCAGAAATACAAGAGTGTGAATGATGATGGTCTGGGTCTCTGGTCTCCTGACACTTGGTGGTGTTTTCTAATTCTTGCATTGCTGCCCCTCTAAATTCTCAATCTTCTAGTTTCTTAGCTATAGCCTCCATTTGGATTGATGGAAATAAGGTAAACAAAATCTCTGTTTCAATTTCTTCATTGTCAGCACTAACATTCTGTAGTTTTTGGTTTTCTTCACTGTCACCTGTAGTCCTGCTTTGGCACGTTCTTTCATTTCTCCTAAAAGTCATAACAGCTCGTTGTTGCTTTCTGCTAGAAGGATTGTGTCGTCTGTATATCATAGATTAGTCATGTCTCTTCCACCCGTTTTCACTCCTTCATTTGAATCTAGTCTGACTTTCTTTATGATGTGTTGTGTGTGAGGAAGAGGTAAAGGAATAAAATGCCCCTTTGACTGGGTGCCGATAGGAAACCATTCTGTCTCTCCATATTATGGCCTAATAATGGATCCACAATACAAGCTGTCCAGCAAGTGCTGAGGCACATGCCTTTCAGACCAACCCATAATTTCTCACGATCTGCATAGTCAAAGGCTTTACCGTAGCCTATAAAACATAGATTGATCTTCTTCCAAATTCCTTTGATGCATTCTAGTAGCCAGTGGGCATTTGCAATATGGCCTTTAAATGCTTCTTCCTTTTTAGAATCTGGCTTGATCACTGACATTTCTTGCTTCACATGTCTTATATGTTTTATTATGATATTACATGTTAAATGCAACCCCTTAAAATCCAGCAAATAAAGCAGTGCAATCATATCATAAAAATCTGCTCTAGAACCACTTTTAAGTAAACCAAGCAAGACGTACATGTGGCTGTGCAGTTGGCACTGTGACCCCCATTCTTGGATCTGGTTCTACTTTGTAGGAGGTAAGGGTATGTGCATGAAAAAGTTTTGATTCCAATATACAGTATGTGCTTCCTAGAGGTAGTGTTTGCATTCAATAGCACTTTACTGATTTATGGTACAGTATTTTATATATATTTGAAGAGTGCAACAGCCTAGTACTAATAGCTACTGAAAAGCAATGATTACTTTGAAGACCAGGAACAGGTAAAAGGAAGCACAAGCCTGCTCCTTCTTAACTGTGGGAATCCATCCAGGATAGCATTGGAGGAATGAGGCTTCCTAAATATGATACAGACCCCCTGATACAGAACCCCTTAATATTGGCTAACATGAGTACAATCTGCTTCTGGTGAGGCAAGATGGAGGTGTTCAGAAGAAAAGAGAGGCCATCTCAGGACAAGATGGGAGGAATGTTAAAAGTATCAACTTGCATGACAATATAGAAAAACCAAGAATTTATAAAACCAAACAGCAAAGTTCCTGCACGGCTTTAACTATTGTGCCTGCACTGAGAACACATCTATACTGTAACCATCCCAGTTTTGGGCATGCATCTTTCACCGCTCGGTTTGCAAGAGGAATGACGTAGGCAACATCACTAGCAGGAATCCTTGCCCCACGCAGGAAGCCTTAGCGTGTGATCCAGCCCTATCTGAGTTTACAGACAAGACCTCCTCAAGAGACAAGGTGCAGAACCGCAGAAATGGCCTTTCCCCAACCAGCATGGCTGGTCTTTTGCTTCAGTTCATCCTCTGCATCTGCTGCACAGTATTATCAGTTTTGACATGGCTGCTCTGCAGGGGTGTAGCAAACTGACAGCTCTTCTGATAGGCTGCCAGTGCCAATATAGAATGTTCTTGGGGGAGGGAGTAGTGAGGATCCCTCTGATTACAAAGGTGCAGCAATGAAAAGGTCACTGCAAAAACAAAATTCCGAGTGGATGCTGAATTTCTGTCAAAGGTAGTATTGGCACACACAAGGTGTTAATTTATTAAATATACATAAGGTCCCCAGGCTTTTGCCAACTATTACATTCCAGTTATCTTGGAATAGATTGCCACTTCCAATCGCTCCTGTTTAATTTGCTACCCGCTGGCACGTTGCAAATGAGCCCAGGACATCCACTCCTCCCTCCCTCCCTCCCTCCCTCTCTCCCCCCCCCCGCCCTCATTCATGGGAAAAGTGACGACGGACGAGGGTTGCGCCAGGACGCTTCCAGAGACTGACCTAGTTTCATTCCTAGTTTGCATTTCTCCCAGATGCATCCCTTCCTTCCGTCCTTCCTTCCGTCAAGCCAGGACTGCCCGATGGGAGCAGAAACGTATAAAGCCCTCGTGCAGCCTGCTTTTCAAAAGCAGAGCTATTAATAACATTGCAGTGATATAGGACCAAACTCTTGACATTGCTGGCTGTCATCAACACGATTTGTACCTAATTTTAGCCTGCCGTAGCGACGCCGAAAGAGATGCCGGCTGGCTCCCGTGATTCTTGCTGACGTAACAGGCTTACTGGATATTCCTCCACCGCCTTCAGTAATTGCTCCATGTTCCTCCTCCCTTAATAATCTCATCGCTCTTCCAGGAACTCCTCTCTCTCTCTCTCTCTCTCTCTCTCTCTCTCCCCCCCATTGCCCAAGTTACTTTTGTTGCCTAAGCCATGAAAGGAGGCTCACCCATCAAGATGCTCGTTGCCCTTGAAAGCTCGGTTTAAAGGAACATTTTGCTAAAATTGAGTGGCAGATAAGTCTCACATGGAGTCACACACCTCCTCCCCCGGTAGGGCCGAAGGCAGAGACTGACCGGGCTCAGAAAGGAGAAGGGCAGCGAATCGGGGAAGGGAGCTGGGGGATTCACCCCTCCCATCAACATTCTGGGTTGGGTAATGCCCTTATTGAATCACATCACATCTGGCAGACCTCCACGTTTTCTGAAACTTTATTTTGGCCTTAGACTGGATGCGATTTGATTGGATGCGAATAATTTAAAAAAAAACCCGTGACCCCAGATTTTATGACCCCCCTAAGCCTAGACTCCGAAGGCTTCTCTGGTTTGTATGTTTTTCGCATCCCAGTCAAGAGATGGCCGAAGCCAGAATTTCGAGGAGAGGTGAGGCATAAATATTTGCCATCGACTACAGCATGGAGGACGCATGTGTATACACGCAGGCGTGTCTTCCCACCTGGGGAGAAAGGTGTGACCATGGATGGGATCAGGCCGGTTAAGCAGTTCTCCACGGAGCAAAAGTGCAGGTCTGGGTGAGGGGGTGGGGGGAGGCCACTCTTGCTCCACAGAGAACTAACCATCCCGATCGCATCCATGGTGCTTACGCAGGACGCGCAGCAGACATTTCTCGCAGTTTTGCTTGTAATTCAAGCACTGCGCACGATCGTTTTCACGCAAGGCGCGGCTCGGCCCTACGACTGGGGGTGGGGGTGGGGAGGCCGTGCCCGTTCTCTTTCCCCTGGGAACGGAGACAAGTCCCATCTCCACCCTCCCTCTCCCCACGTCTTCCCCATAAATGCCATGGGAGATGGAGCTTGAAAACGACCAGATAATGATCAAATTACAGTCTGCTAAGAAAAGGCGCCCGTGTTTTTACAGCCTGGAGGGCGGCCCGTCGGCGATTCAGAAGTACTTGCCACCCCCTTGCCGCTAAACAAACGTGATGCTTGGGATGTTTCCCTGGGTGGGAGAGAGTGGGAGAGCTCAGCCCCTGACGAACTGCTGCCAGAAGCAAGTGACCTCTTGGCTAGTAAAAATGTCCTTCCTCTGTCTCTTCAGTGCACGGAGTTCTCCTCAAAATTGCTGTTTCACAAACCGGTGTCCATGCCATCATAGACTGTGCAGCTGCGATACTCCTATCTGGGGCCTTGCTCAACAACAAGGTGCATAATAAATAAATAAATACATACATACATAAATGAATGAAATGAATGAATGAATGAATGAATGAATGAATCTCTCCTCAGTGGCTCCTGGGGCCCAGGCAGGGTGCCATTACCAAGGAGCAACAGGAAATACAGAAAAGAAACAACAGGAAGAAAAGGAAACCCAGACACCAGACAAGCTTCCCTTCCTTCCTCCAGTATGAAAATATTTTCCTTCTTCACACCCACCCATGCCCAGGAGATGTGTTCTCCCAGGGACAGCCACTCCTGCTTTATTTTGAAAAAAATGGTGGGACAGCAAAAAGGGCAGGCCCTTGTGAAAAGAGTGCCTGAGGCCATGGAGACACACACACCCCACTTTGCACCTGAATTACTCTTTTCCTTTTGTTGGATATAAGAAGTGGGATGCAGTCAGGAAAAGGGGACCCGATGGGGCCTAAGTTTCCATCTGTTGTTGTTCTAAAGGAGAGAAAAATCCAAGAGGACTTTCCTGTGTAACTTGTCCAAACAAATAAAAAAAGGCAAAAACATTGCAGAAATTTAAAGACCAATTTCTACATTTTAATGTGCACTTCCTTTGATAACATCTAATTCTTTCAAAGACCCTGCTCTGCCAGTTATGCTGGACTGAGGAATCACGTAGACTGATGGGAACATCTGAGCGAGTTGGTGGGGTTCAAGTCAAAACTGAATCTTGCATTTATAGAAAATATACACTGAAAATATAATATAGCAGACCCCACCACCAAGTGAACAAGCACTAAGAAAAAGAAGAAGATACACTGAAAATACAGAACTACTGAAGCAGCTTTTTTAGTATTCATGGCATACCCATTTTCATTTGGTTTACATTTTAATGTCCCTGGACTCTCTTTGAATGAGGGGCAGCTTATGAATGCAGTAGTGCAAGTAAAGAAATAATTGGAGCGTTTTTACTCCATTATTTTGAGGCATAAAAGAACAATGCCATAAAGTAACTGTGTGGTACAGTGGTTACAGTGTTGGAGTGTGACTTGGGAGGTTTAGAGTCGAATCCCAATTCAGCCATGAAATTCACTAGGAAAAGTTGTGGTAATAATCAAGCTTTCCAAATCCCCAACTGGGCATGTGCAATTCACCGCCTGTGCCGTAAGAGGCTGGGTGGTGCCAAATTCCTGTTCTGTCTGTCTCAATTCATAGGGCATGAATAGCAGGCTCTGTGCCTGGTACCATTTCAGCCTCAGCTCGACAAACAGTTTCTGTGGCAGGAATGGCTTGGTATCTTGCCGCACAGGAAGCCATATGCTGGCTTGTTTTCTTTTCTGAATAGCTGCACATGGTAGTGAAAAAAGGAACACTATGTAGATGGCAGAGAGGAATAGGAATACACTCTATAAATTGCCAAATGAGATGAGGCACGCTGAAAATAGGAAGAGGAAAACATAAGGGGTTGCCTTCTTCACTAGAAGAGCCATTCTTATTAAAGCCCTTAGGTTAGGATATGAATGCAAATACCCAGCACTCTTCCCCTCTCTAAACTGGACCAGCCACTTACTGGTCACTGTGCGGCACACATGGCCATGGTTATTGTTGCCGAGCCAATAGTGGCAGTAGCATGCCTGGCTCTTCCCTGCCTCTCTGCACAGATAGCCCCTTTACCGTGGGTCAAGGACAGAGAGACTCCTTGCCCTGCTGAAGAGGACCCAGCCCGGCTGCTGCTGCAATTGGTGTCGTAATGATGATGATGGATGGATGTACAACACACCAACCAGTAAATGGCTGGTCCAGCACTGGGCTGTGGTGCTGATATTTGTATTTGTATCATTTTATTAAAAACAATTATTAAAGAAAATTATACAAAACAAACTTTAATTGAAACACATCACACATAACATTATGTTCATTAATTCAAAACAAGAGAAATAAGAGAAAGAAAGAAAGAAAGAAAGAAAGAAAGAAAGAAAGAAAGAAAGAAAGAAAGAAAGAAAGAAAGAAAGAAAGAAAGAAAGAAAGAAAGAAAGAAAGAAAAGTACATAGCCTTATGTGACTTTATGCACCTTTAACCTTCAGGACTAATCCTCTGTTCCAAAATAGCTTGTATTATTATTAACTTACTTATTACTACCATTCATAATCTTGGCCCCATGCTCTCTAGAAATACATTGAACTTTCACTGGGAGGACAGCCTTTCCCTTTCTCAAGTACTTATGCAAAAAAAAAAAAATGGATTCCAGATATCTTTATAATCATTGGTATGAGATACATCTTTGCTTATTTTGAAACCACAAGTTTAATTTTTCATTGATAGTCATGTTCTACATTTCTTCTGTCTTCAATTGACTACTTCAATTGAAAATCTTCTGTCTTCAATTGACTACTAACTTGCCATATTTTTTTTGCCTTAAGTAGCCTTTCTATAGTTACCATAATAATTATTAGCTCTCTTCCCCTCTTACTTAGTTGTTTATTATTAATCATGTTCAACAGGGCTATCTTTGCAGACATATGCACCTCCTTACCCAATATAGTGCATAGTATTTTTTATTTCTTGAAAAATTCACAACCACTTTTTTCCTCTTTTCACAAAACTACCACATGTGTAGATAGGTCCCTTTTCTTTTTTACATTCCCAGCTTGAAGATGGAATAGTTTCATTCATTAAATTCATTCTCACAGGTGTTAAATGCCATCTCCTAAGGATATGGATAGGAATATCTGTGATCTTTACTAAGAAATATGCTGATAGAACAAACTCTTGACTGGAGAGGTCTCCAGCTCGGAGTCTGCACTGCATCATTTTGTCTGACTTCAAGATTGACTTCAAGATTTTAGTGTTGACATACAAAGCCCTAAACATTTTAGGACCTGGTGATCTGTCAGAACAGCTCTTACCGCATAATTCCCTGGAGGAATTGAGGGTGCCAAACCCTGAAGGAAGTCCAGAAGTCAGTTACAAGGACCTGGGCTTTCTCAGTGGTGGCCCCTCATCTATGGAACCAGTTCTCTGCTGAGATCTTTCTGGTCCCCATGCTGTTGATCTTCAAGACCTGGTATAGAATGGCTTTCCCTGGTTATTAATTACTTGTCCTTGATTTGCTGATTTCTCAATCTGTCCCTCCTGCTTTTAGACAATCTTTGTTACTTGATTGATTTTTATGGTTTTATTGCAGACTTAGCCATGCTTATTTTCTTTCATTATGTTGTGTTGTTTATTTATTTATTTATTTATTTATTTATTTTTACAGCTTATATGCCGCCCACTACCCAAAGGTCTCTGGGCGGCTTACAACAAGGAATTAAAACAGTTAAGACATAAAATATCAATAAATAATTAAAACATCAGTTATACTAAAATCATCACTAAAATTGCCATCAAAGGACCCCATCTATGTTGTATCAATTAAAAAACTTCTGGAACAGGAAGGTTTTTACCTGGCGCCGAAATGTCATCAATGTTGGCGCCAGGCGGATCTCACTTGGGAGGGCATTCCATAACTTGGGGGCAGCTGCCGAGAAGGCCCTTTGTCTACAAGCCATCCCTCTCACCTCCTTGAGGGATGGCTCTTTCAAGAGGGCCCCCTGGCTAGATCTTAATTGCCGGGTAGGTTCATATGGAAGGAGGCGGTCCTTCAGGTATCTAGGTCCCAAGCCGTTTAGGGCTTTATATGTCAAGACAAGCACTTTGAATTGGGCTCGGGCAGCAACTGGTAACCAATGCAGGTTATGTAGAATCGGCGTGATGTGATCTCTGGCGGCCCCACCACTCACCAGCCGCGCCGCACGATTCTGAACCAGTTGCAAGTTTATACATTGTATATTGTCTATGTTTTGTGTTATCCCAACATTTCTGTAAACCACCCAGAATGGCTTCGTTGCTAGATGGTGCAGTGTATAAATCTAAAAACAAACAAATAAACAAATAAATGCCTATTAAAATTGCACCCCATTTTCCTTTTGGAAGTCACATAAATTTCCACACATATAGGCTTCTTTTTTGCCTGTGTAGCAATCTCTTAATCACATCCTGAAACAAACCCGGGATTCCAGCTCCAGCTGGTGTGAGCCTCTTGCTAAATATTTCCCTCTGGAATTCTTATAGAGAATTTTGTTTTTAAAAAATATTGTTATTCTAGTCTTGGCCTTTCCCGTCATGTCTAGCATTTGAAAACAGCGTGTCTTCTGGTTTTTCTCTGGCCTGAAAATCATTTTATCCCTCCTGTGCCCAAGAGTTTTCAGTAAAAGTCAAATACCTTATTTTTTCTGACACTTCTTTGTGTATCTTTTCATAAATAAATAACATATTTTCCATTCCCAAGCCCCCCTTGAATACCTTCTTGGCAGTGGTTAAATGCCTCTACTGCAGCTAACACTGTGCTCATGACCTGGGGTTCAATCCCAGGTAGCAGGCTCAAGGTTCACTCAGCCTTCCATCCTTCTGAGGTCGGTAAAATGAGTACCCAGCTTGCTGGGGGATGTGTAGCCTGCATTCTATAATTAAACTGTAAACCACCCAGGGCCTACTTGAAGTGGTATGGGGTGGTATATAAGCAGAACACTTTGCTTTTTGCTTTACTTTTCCCCTGCATGATCAAATTCATATGGCTGAGGCCTTTGTGAACATGAATAAACTATTCTAGGCTTGGTGACACAGAAATTAAGTAATTGAAACTCTAAATAATGGGTCAAAATGCACAGCAACAAATACTAACACTCAATCATCACCAGAAGTCAATAGCAACAGTCAGAGAAAACTCAATAAATAAATTGTTTTCTGCAGAAGACAACAACTCTGGATAAAGGAATGTCAGCTAAGTACTACTAGAAACAGGTTGGGACTTTAAAAGCCTATTTCTAAATTTCAAGATGGGATTTACACTTATTCCCATTTATGTTATCTTACCATACTGAAAGGAGACTTGAGTAACAGCATCATTGACTGCCATTTGGGTGGCTTTGCATATAGCTGCAGACCACTCCTGTGTAAGTGGAATTAGGATTGCAATTTAAGTGAGTTCTAATAAAAGCCCCCCTCACCTAACAAAACATCTCCAGCAATATAAATAGAAAATAAATAATTTGAAAAAAACAACAAATAAGCTATTTAGAGGTAATTAATAACTGTATTTGATAGTTAGGGTGATTTTAGGCAATAGAGTGATAGACTAAGACTCAGGAGATCTGGGTTTGACTCTCTGCCCAGCCATGGGAACTCATTTACGTGAAAGCCTTATTTAGGTTCACTTTAAGTTGGTTCTGACTTGAGGATACACAACAAACACAACAAATAAATTGGATAATGCCATCACACCAAAAACCCAGAGGTGGACAAGACTGAGAAGAGAGCTGAGGGTCTATGCAGTTCCTTCGAATAAGGTGAGGAGGAGCATCAGTGTCACAATTTGTGAGCCTTTTTGCTATGCAAGCCCATGGCAGTGGTGGTCTAGGACATGGGGGTGACGGGGGGGTCATGTCTGAGTGGAGAGTTTTGCACAACATCTTGTGCCAGGCCTTCCACAACCCCCCTCCCACATTACCCTTTGTGCTGTGGCTCAAAGAAGGGGGTGCGGCTGCTGACACCTTCTGTTGAGAATCTGGTGGCGGCTTCCTCCCCCACCCCTACTTGTTCTTCATTATCTTACAGCCTAGTTAATGAGAACCTTCTGCAACAAGTGGTACTAAAGTTGACATGATGAGCTACATTAAAGGAGAACACCTAGTCCCCCCCCCACTGCATTCTCCATGCTTTCCATGACCAGGCTGAAGAAAATGTTCTTGTTGTTGTAGGAAGGCTGTTTTGTGAGCAAGAAGGGTTCTCACTCACATATGAAGCAGGAGGTCAGAAGCCTCTGTAAACATGAAAAAATGTGTGATCAGGTAGGCTGAGTGGTCCCTCTAGGTAGGCACAGTGCCAATTTCGATAAAACCTGAATAGGACTCAGAATTTGCCTGGATTCTGGGATCATACTGAGGGATTTTAATGTGTTTATTTCCATAGTCTGCAGGCCTGGTCCTTCTGCCTCTCGTTGAAACCTTGACTGTCCCATCTCAGAGGTACATGTCTTTGTAATCATTCTTCCTTGGTGGTGCCATCAGATGGTCTTTGATGTTACCCTGAACCTCAGGAAATGAGATGCTGCTGGCACCTCACCCTCCATCCATGCATGTATACCCCATATCTTCCTATCCGTCATCCACAGACAGGTGTAAACCTATGCGTCTTTAACCTGCCCCAGTCTTCCACAGGCCAGCAGCTTTCACCCCTCCCACTGCTGCTGAGCCTGTTCTTGATTACTAGATCATTAGAAGGCAACAGCGCAACAACTTCTAGTCCGTTAAAATAGACTATTAATCTGCTGCCCTCAACCTGCTATTCATTCCATCTTGAAAGAAAAACAAGCTGGACCACTCCAAACTAGACAAGCAGGTGGGCAGGCAGTGATGGGTTTATTCACTTGTTCTTTATTTGCCCTACAGAGAATTTCCTAAACCATGCAGAAGCATCCAGGTGCACAAGCGGGAGCTCCTGTTCTATGTCAAATCTCTTTACTATGCAGATTGAGATCTCAGGCAATGGTAAAATCTGCCAGGGGGGACAAACCTGCAAAACATTCCAAGGTTCTCAATAGCCCTTATATCTGTTATCTGCTTGCCAATCACTGGGAACTTTGAAGCAGCACTCCCTGCCCTACAGCATGCAGGTGACATGCATTCCTCCCCATTTAAGTAGCCCAGATTTTCCCCAGGTCTCTGGACCACAAGATGACCCCAGCACAGGTAATTGTGGCTCCTGAAACTATCCAGCAGGTGCCTTTCCCATTCAAACCCAGGCACTTTGCCTCTAAGCGCTTTCTTTCATCAGAAGGAGGGCTTCCTGTCAATTCCAGGGTTGTTCTGGGGAGGCTAATTTATACTTAAATTAGCAATAGATCTTAATTAACTGAAGTTTGGCCTCTGGATCTCCAAAGCCTGCTCACTTTGATCCGGAGGAAGCAGATTTCAAAGCAAACATCCCAGGAAGGGACAGCAAATACTCCAAGCCTCTCCCCATATCCGTTGGAGGCTTTTACACCACGGGGAATCCAGATATCACCTTCTGTGCACAAACAGTAGTGAGACTTTCAGGGGCAGCGTCTTGACAAATTTAAGTATAAACGCAACCCTTAGTTTCCAAGGATCAAATCTGTGATTTTACATTACCTTCAGATTATATTCAAGGTGGTTGTCTCCAAGTAATGCTCCAGGAATTAGAGGCCCTTGGTCTTCATGCACTCATTTTTGGAACTTTGAGATTGACCCCATCTTTCTCTGGTCCATCAAGAGCCATCGCGGAAGAGGCCCTGTTTCTGGCACAGCTAAGCCAGGAATGTTTTTTTCCCCCTCCTCCCACAGAACAGAGGTTTCAGTGCCAGAGACAAAGAGTTTTGGGAAGCCTGTGGGTGTAGTTCTCATGCACAGCACATAGAATATAGACCTTTTCCTGGACTGTCAAGGCTTCAGAGAACAGCTAACGATTTTAAGACGGATGTTTGTTCTTCAGTGTAAAAAGGTGGTGCCTTCAGATGTCAGGAGCAAAATTGCTTTGCCTTCTCCTTGGTGCGTTCCTTGTCTTTGCATATAGAATTTGTGCCTCTGAAGGTGTTTATGTGTCTTGAAGGCATTCAGAAGTGTGTTGCTTATAAAGTACCCCATAGTGCTTAAATCATGCACTGGGCAGTGTGCAATTTTAATTATGTAGGCTACACATTCCACACACCCCAGTACTGGGTCCTGGTCTCTGAGGGAGTACAGTTTTGAAGGTATCCCTCTGCGTCTCCTGTTTGTTCTCTCTACAGCAGTGGTTCCCAGCCTTGGGTAACCTAGGTGTTCTTGGACTGCAGTTCCCAGAAGCCTTTGCCAGAAGCTGTTCTGGCTGAGATTTCTGGGAACTGCAGTCCAAGAACACTTTGGTTACTGAAGGTTGGGAACCACTGTTCTACAGCCTTGTCATATTCAAGCTCTCAGCAACAGGGATGGAAGCTGAGAGTTGAAGTATGAAAATGAGATCTGGACGCACATAATGTATTTAACTCCTGAGACAGCAACAGCAGCACTTTGATAAGACATAGAATACAGAAAACGATAAGTGGGGAACAAGAATTACAAATGTGAGTTGGAGATTTCTGGGCAATAACAATATGCATGTGAGAGCAACGCAGACTGACAAACACATCCCTGCAATAGTTGAATCCACAGCTTACGGCATCCCTTAAAGACATCTTTTTCTCACAGGGTTGCTAGGGCTTGTTACCATGACAACATGGTACTAAGCTTATGGCAAAGATGCTGGACTGGAGCCATTCCTATTAAAGACAACAAGGTGGCCTGAAAGACTGTGAGAGGAGGACATTTCAGACAAGGCAGCCTCTCATAGGATGTCACGTCCGCCTCGTATGCAGAGCACAGCAGTGGCTGCGGCGGCAGCGGCTGCGGCAGCAGCAGCAGCAGCAGCAGCAGCAGCAGCAGCAGCAGGAGGCAGGAAGTGCTGCAACTATCGAGTGCTTCTGAAATCAGCTAGTTCTTTGTGGCTGTGATGGTTTTCCTTTTCAGAAGAACACAGTGGGGACTGCCCATATTAAGTAGAAGAAACATTGTGGCAATTAGCTGGGAAAGGGAGGAGTGTTTTACAAGTGCACACACGCCAGTTATCTCCTCTTCTAACAAAGCAAAAAGGGGGTTGAGCCGTGTGGCCATCACAAAACACAAGTGCAAAAATAGGTTACAGGCAATACCTTTGTAGGCCACTAATAAAAATAAAAAACAAAGAACATTGCAAGCTTTCCAGTGTAAATCACTCTTCTTCAAAGCACGTCCCAGAAGTTTAGACATGGTCAAAGATGTGCTTTACCAGGGGGTTACTTTTAAAGTCCTTGGTTAGATGATGTACTTAAAGTCCATGGCTGGATGATGTTGCAACCAGGACAGAAGTCTTGTTAGAGGAAGGATGTTGGAGGGCAGTTGTAAAAGCTGCTTAAGTATTGGGTTTCACCCCCCCCCCAGTTCTTCAAACAAAGCAACATGGGTCATACACCACCCCCACTCCCTCACCCATCTCCATATGGCTTCTATGTGACCTATACAGTACTGACAACCCTAAAAATGCAATAAAATTATATAACTCTCAACACAATCAGTTCAGCAAATTATACAGCCTTTACTTGAAGTTAGTTTCCAGTTTTCCCCTGAGAACATTGAGTTAGAAATGAGCTTAGGTGGCAAATTAGGGGTAAAGTCTTAGGGAAAATAAATTTGGGTATCTGAAATGGGGATTCTGAGTGTTGTTGAACAATATATTTCTTACACTAGAGGTGAAGATTTGGGCTTATTGTTTCATAAGCCAAAAATTTCTGGGCTGACTCTACTAAAAGATCAGAAGATATTTAGAGTGAGAACAGAAGAGTGGGTGACTTGTGCACATTCTTAATTTCTAAAGGCATTATTTGTTTGATCTGATATTGAACTGTTCTAAGATCAAGAAGAAATCCAGTTTATCCAGAATGAGGCCATACAAGCTCCCCCCCCCAATATCCACTATTTCCTGGCACACTATTAAATCTGAGTGAATTGGTAAGAGAAACATTTCCAGCACCCTCCTGACTACGGTCTTGATGCTCACAGCATCTGTGAAACAGGGAATAAAAGCCCTGGAATGAAACGCACAGTAGTGGGAACTCTGAATAAATAAAGCACAGCCTTCAGTCGTGAGTGAATTGAATTCACTATATAGTTAAAAAGAAAAAAAAAAGAGAGATCGTATGATGTTTATTTATTTATTTAACGTAACCGTGGACCTGGGCGGGAACAAGCCTCCCTGCCCCGCCCTTAGCCATAAGCCATAAATAGATGCGCATCAGAGAGCAGCCCCAAAAAGATACAGCGAGAGGGCGTGATTCCGAATTTCCCTAAGCAGGAAGGCAACGCAGTCACAGAAGAGGCGCCGGCAGATCCGGCGAGGCAGGCGTGCAAAGGGTTTACATCGAGGGACTCAAAAAAGGGACAGCGGGGCAAGCCCGGTCCGGATTCGGAGGAGGCTCCCAGGCCCGATGGAGAGCAAAGCGGTAAGGACTGCACGCGCCTGGCTAAAGTGGGTACCCGTTCTGGCGCAGGCACGTCCGCGTTGGCGGCGCTCGTGGCAGGGCCAGCGGCGTTCCGACGCTGCTGGGACCGACCCCCCACCCCCCCCCCACCCCCACCCCACCCCGCGCCCCTAAGCGTGTTTGTCGCGGTTGAGATCAGCATCGGGGCGCGTGTACGAACGAGGAGGCCCGGACAGGTTTGCTTGGCTGGGATTGGCTGGGGGTGGCGGTGGGGTGGCGGTGGGGTGGGGGGTCCTACACAAACCTGCAGCGAAAGTCTCCCTTTCCGGCAGGGTGGGTGGAAGAGTATGTTGAGCTTGTTCGTGGCCCCTTTGGGACTGAAACTGAAGTCAAGGCTGGGGCACCTCCTTCCCGTTTTCGGTCCGTGTAATGCGGTCGGGGCTAAGCTGTTCGCGTGGGGCCCTTGCCGGTGTTTCGCGAGATAACGGCCGAGGAAAGCCGAGGAAGGCCAGCGTGCGCCCGAAGAGGGCAGCAGGTCCAGCCTGGGAAAACGGAATCGCCTTGGAGTCCATTGAAAGATATGGTGGGGAGTTGTTTGCTTTTCCCGGAAACCTTCTCTGTCCCTTGCGATATCTCCATGGGCTGCTCGCTCGTGCCCACATGTTTGAAACGGGTGGCCTTGCCAGAAATCTCCGTCAAGGTCATGTAGAGAATGGCACGGAATGTGCCCCACTTGAGCTCAACAAGTGATAGCAGTTTTGGAATGGCATCCACTTTTTATCACGCAGAACCGCCGTGGCAGAGGGAGGGAGGGAGGGAGGGAGGCGGGGGAAGGATGTGGCTTTGCCAGGGTTTCAGTTGGAATTTTGCTCCCAGCTTAGTCACAAGGCTGGGCCTATGTCCTTCCTCTGCAAAGGGCCAGACATGTTAGCTAATAGTACCCTAGTTGTGAGGGACAGATGACCAAGACAAAGAAATGTTTTCTGGTGAAAATCACGCCCCCCCCCCAAATCAGGTGTTTTGTGTCATCTAGCATGTGGAGGACAAAGGCAGTAGCAGAGATCATAGAGCCGAGTAGTGGGCCTCACTGGATTTAGGAATCAAGGATCTCTGGGCTGAAGTCTCCTTGATGAGTCTGCAGAAAGACAAGGAGTAGGAGCAGCAAAACAAGGTGGCCTGGCAGGGCGAGGGTGGCAAGGTGTAGGCCGGTGGAAACAACACATGCTGGATGTTGCTGAACCCCAGTTGTCTATCATTGCTTGGAACTGTGTTGCACTTGTAGTCCTGTGACCCTGAGCGTGGGCTGTTCAGTAGGACATGTCTAGTTCGCATCACATGCCCACCGTGAAGTCAAGCCACTGTCTCTACTTGAACCCTCAACAGCAGAAGGATCGTAATAAAAGACTTACAGTGCCTGTTTTGCTGTGGTTTATTAAGCAGATGTAAGGTGCCTTGCATGCATCATTGAGAAAGGGTGAGGGGTTATTAGACTGTAGACTAGGAATTCCCAACCATACACAGCCAGCGTTGTGTTGTTTGCCTATGTACCTATGGATCTTGTTGTTCTTACTTTTGCTAAGCACCTAGTTGGACAGGGATGGCAGCAGGTTTCTGTACAGTATTGAGTCATTACTGCCCAAGTGAGTCAGGAGGGGAGATTTTAAGTAAAGAACAGGAGATGAGAGGGGTAGGTGCTGATTCTGTCTTTCCCCAACACATACTGTTATTGTTTCATCTCAAAATAACCTCTCCATTATTCTCAGTGGCTCAGTACCATATCCCCACCAGGAGTAAAACAGCTGGAAGCAGAAAGAATAATAAGAGTAAAGGCATGGTCTTAAAACACGAAATCAGCCCTCATCTGTCCCTTCAGTGTTAGAATGCAGTTTTAAATTAAAAGTTTCTTCTAACAGAAAGTGTTTTCTGTACTACTTCTATGAGCACGTTTTTCAAAACATAGAAGTGTACATTCACATACTTCATAAATTATAATGCAGAGAGAGAGAGAGAGAGAGAGAAAATCAAGCTGGGCTTCTACCTAGACTCTGGTTTTGGAAGAGTACGTTTGGTACAATATATTGCAACAACAGTATTTCAGTATCTCTTGGTTACTGGCCAGACGTCGGGAAGTACTGGCAATCTGTACTGTAGTACATTCCTAGTGCCAACTTTACTTAGCATTTTGGACACTACTAGACTTAGCTGCCTCGCCAAAGTGGAGAAGCATTCGTGAAATTTGGAAGGGAATATATGGTATAATAGGGTAAAATGGGGGGGCCTTCTAAACTGGGATTCAAGTAGCTGAATGGGTTTATTGAGATGACATAAAGTGGGGAGTCGGGATCCTGCCTGATTTATATATTTCATCTGCCTGTAGGTGAGAAAATTCAAAGGTAGGCCACATACAGGTGCATAGGTGGAAGCTGGTCTTTCCATCACCCCTCTTTAGTAGACTTCTGCCCTAAGAAGTCAGCCTCAGAAGCACTGCTATAGTTCTTCATGGCTGTCAGAGGTTGACCTTGTGCTTGGAACCTTGGCTCTAGCCACTGAGTGTCAAAACATTCACGTTTAACATTGCAAAGGGGGAGTTTAGATTCGTTACTATTAACATTGGGCCCTGGAAACATTTATATTGAATTAGCTTTAGCAAATTTTTGTGGCTCCTTCAAAAACTCTTTCACTCAGTCTGGAATTGCCTCTCAATCTGGCACCCCCCCCCCCAAAGATGGACTATAAATCCAATTATATAACTGCTGAATACAGATGGTGGTCCCAGAGTGAAAACTCTTAGGCTGATGACAGTCACCTCCAGCAAGAATAACTGAATGCAGAGTACTAAAAGGACTTTTGTCTGAAAGTAGAGTCTTCCACAGCTGCACAGCTCTCTGTACTCTTGAGTTGTCCACAACCTATACAAGCAACAAAGACCAACCTCAGGTTCCAGCTGTGGGACTCTTGGTGTTTTGGGGCCACCCATCTTTCTTACCAGAATATTCTAATAGATCAAGGTGATTTCTTGACTTTCTGCCCATTGGCTGAGTTGGCTAGGCCTAGTGGGAGTTTTCTAGCAATATTAGGAGTAGCAAGGTTAGGAGTTACTTGTAGAGAGTTAGTTCTCATGGGAAGGCATATGGATGCCTTCTTTCAGGGTGGCAGGAGCAGGCATATAAACAATTCTAATATCAAGATGTTAATTTGAACTTTGAAGGCTTGTTTTCATAGCAGCAGATAATGTAAGAAATTTTCTCCTTGATAAATTAAAAAAAGTTTAATGGCAACATGTTTATCTTTAATTTCCTGTGTCTTAAATCTGCTTCCAAATTACAATAACCTTTGGCGGGATAGTAGGTAGGTAGTTGGTAAACCTTGCATTAAAAGGAGCCCAAAGAACATCATTTGAACAACATTTTCCAGGAACTGCCACCAAATACCACAGGGCCACATCTGTAGCAGGTCAAAAGTATTTAATGGAGGAAGGACTTACACTGACTGGATTTGTCAAACTGGATTTTGATGGCATACTTTTCATATCCTCCCAATTGTGCAGAAGAGAGGAGGAAATCTTTGCAAAACTCACTGGGTTTCATTCAACTGTCCCGTCTTCTCTCCTGTCTCTGATTATGTCCTCAGATAAAGAAGTCCTTGTGTTTATTAGATTGGGTTTTTACTGCTCCCACCAAATTTATCCATTTGAACTTGAGGTTTATCTGGGACATGGAATCAGACTTGTTGAAGGCTCCTATCAATCTATATGTCTCACAAGCGTTTTTCCATGCTATGATCCAGGGAGGTAGAGTGGCAGACTATTATTATTTATTTATTATTTTAGAGTATTTTACCCCACCTTTCTCCTTAGAAAAGGACCCAAGACTAGGCCTCAGAAGACCTGATATCACATTCTCTTTGTGTCATGAAAACTCATTGGCAGATGATGATGATAAAACCACTCCTTAAATATCTCTCATTCTTTGAAAACCCGATTAGAGTGAGACCTTAAAGAGGATTATAAATTGTCTTGGATAAATATTTGTCTGTTGGAGTATGTAAAAGCATTAAACCAAATAATTATGAAAGGGAAGGGGGGAATTCAGTCATTTTATTTAGCTTAATTTCTGTATTTAACAAGCCAGATATGCCTTGAATCCCTAGTAAATACAGAGTTTGCTTAAATATGAATAGTAAGTGAATGTGTAACTTATGCTTTGATTTCTAAGAAATTATTAATTGAGACATTGCACAGAAAGTCAGTTTGTTTAAGGGAAATGTGAGTGAACTAATTCCCCTGTCTTCTTCTCTTCTCCAGAAAGTAACATGTCCTCTTGTAACAACTGTGGTAGTTGCTGTCATTGGATCCCTCCAGTATGGTTACAACATAGGAGTTATCAACGCTCCTGAGGAGGTAAGGCAGAGGCACTTGGTAGCTTTAAAAAGGTCCCTCACTACCTGAGAATTAGCTTTGCTTGTGTAGAGCAAAAGGATAGCAAGGAGGCAAGATACAACAAAAGAAATAAAGCAAATCTGTTTATAGAGATCCAAGATGTGAAACCAAGAGAAACTGGCATTAGAGGAACAAATATTTGCTTTGTTTTTAGGAAAGCCATAGAGCAGTGGTGGTGAAACTTCAAAGGTTCAGTGTTTTGGACCACAACTCCCAGAATTCTAAGCTTGTATTGCCAACGACAAAAGACTGAGGGAGTTGTGGTCCAAAACCTCTGGAGTGCTGAAGGTGTGCCACCACTACACTAGAGCAGTAAAAAGAGTGGCAGCGTCTTCCCTAAGTGAAGCTAATAGGCTCACAGCATTGTGCTTGGTAGAAGTTCCATAGATGCTGCTTCCCATGCCAAATTAAAACATGTCATGGGGGAGTGGGTTGGAGTTGTCTTCTTTGCCAAATGTGTGAGATGCTGGTGTTCTTCCACTTCAGTATGTGTGTGTGGGGGGGGGTAAGGGAAGGGGCATGCTTTTTCATCAGAAGAACAAAACAATTATGATCTGATGTAGGAGGCTGGAATGCTTCTCATCTTGTGTTCATGGAGAATGACCAAACACAGTCATTCCAAAGTTAGAGTAGTGCTGAATCCTTCTGCTTCAGCCTTCACAAGCCACACAAGGATTCTTGTGCTGAGCCCTAAGCAACATGTCGCATGACTGCTAAACGACATCTGACATCAAATGTGTAGTGTGCGCTTGAACTTCCCCTTGTGTTGCAAATAGGCATGTAGGAGGGGGAATGCACACGCACACACACACACACACACACACACACACACACACACACACACACACACACACACACACACACACACACACACACACACACCACATGCACTGTAGGGCAGATCCAGATCGCACCTACTGCTGACTTAAAAATGAAGGAACAGTTGAGGAGCATGCTACACTTTTAGGCTCTGGCCCGCCAGAAAGTTTTGCATGTGTGGTACAGGATGGTTGTACTGAGCCAGTCACTGGCCTGTTCAGATCTTTGCGCAAGTGCAGCCATTGCCCAAAGAGCCTTTGTAGACCGTTGGTTTCCTTGTGATAAAATGTGCTATTTATTTCTTTGTTCTTGTACACTGTAAGATGCAGAATTGCCTCTGAAGAAAACATTTTGTTTCCAGGATATCCATTTCACTAGCATAGGCTGCTATGTGTGGCTCCAAAGCTACCGCCCTTCTCTTTCCATTATTTAAGTACGGTATCCTGGCTGCCTTTCAGCTTTGCTGATGGCATCCCAGAGTGCTAATTCTGGAATGAGGGCATTCAGGCAGGTCTAGAAGTAGACTGTCTCCAAGGGAGGCCTAGAAAGCCTGTCAGTTTGGCCCTCTTACAACAAGTCTTCAGACCTGCTCTTGAGCCAGAATGCAACTGACAACTTACAAGGAACAGTCACTAGGTGTTGCTTTGCAAACTGACCAGTTTCATCTGAGTGCAGTTGCATCTCCTCCTTCCTTCCTTCCTTCCTTCCTTCCTTCCTTCCTTCCTTCCTTCCTTCCTTCCTTCCTTCCTTCCTTCCTTCCTTCCTTCCTTCCTTCCTGGCTCTTTGTGCCATTTCTGATACTCATACCAGTCAGTCTTTCTCTTGGGCTGGGAGATCAGGAAGGTGGCAGCACTAGGATTCCTCTTTCTGCTACTAGATCACTGCCAGAAGACACAGATGTCGAGGCAGGTGGGCATAGTGGTTAGAGCATTATGATGCTTAACAGACACAGGTTCAAATCAATTGTTCAGTTGTCCAGCTGTTTGAAATGTGATAAAACGGATCACAAGATGTGGAAATTTAAACAGGTATTTGCTTGGCCACTCAATAGATTTGCTCTGTTATTTTTGTACCTATACTCCGCAAAGCACCCAATGAAGTCTAGAAGGCTGGGATTGGTGCCTTGTGGAGGATGTAGCCTCATAAACAAGAAAAGCAGATGGTTGGGGAACTCGGGGTGTCCCTGCTCTTGGCTCACTTTCAATTGGGGACGGGGGGGCTGTGGGCCAAGGGGAATGATAGTCTGAACTGGGCCAACTGGAATGATAGTGGTGAGAGAGCAGATTTCAGAGATGAAGTGAGGAAGCAGACATAATAAACTGAAGGCAAAGCACAGGAGCTGGAGTGGAAGCTGCTGACTCAGAGAACAGATAGGAAGGGGGCAGAAGAGATGTGTATTTGTGTGTGCCTGTGGGTGAGATATTTAATGTTCTTAGGATTTTCTCTCTCAAATCCTCTCCCTCCCTCCCTTCCCCCTCCCCCCCTCCCCGTGCAGTACTGGGATTAAAAATTACCTCTCCATCTCATTTTATGGTTGAAATCTTATCTCCCTCTCTTTGTTCATGGAATCACAGACTAATCAAGTTAGAAGGGGGTCTACCGTATAAGGCTATCAAGCCCAATTCCCTGCTCAGTGTAGGAATCTAATCCTGCCTATGTTGTTAATTCCACATACGCTATTGCATAGAGGAAAGAAGGAATGTGGCTGAAGGAAATTCCAGATTCTCAAAATTACATCATTACATCATGTCTGTCTGTCATTGCATATATGTATGTGTATTTGAGAGTGAGAGAGAGGGGAAGGGGAGAATTGTGGGTTGGATTTTTTTTTAAAAAAAGAATGACTCACATGCGCCACATGCATGCTGGTTCCAGTAATGTAAACGTCATTGCCAGACAGATTTGTGAGGAAGGAAATGACTCTGTTTGGTTTCATGTGAGTAACTTGCTGCCATCTGGTGGTAGTACAAAATAGGGATGCCCCTTTTACCAGTGATCTGGACTACAGTGGTACCTTGTATAAAGGAATTAATTTGTTCCAAATGAAATAATGTTAAGCAAATTTTCCTTTATACAAATTTCCCATAGGAATGCATTGAAAACAGAGCAATCCCATTTTTATGTTGTACAGATTCTCCCCATAGGCAATTATGTTAAGCAAATTTCCCCTCTCTCCAGAATTTTTTATGTTGTACAGATTTTATGTTATACAAACTGTTTGTTATACAAGGGTCCACTCTATTTCCTGCAGGAAACCAGAATTCAGTTTTAAAGAGGTAGTTAGCCTGTGCAAGGATTTGAAGAAGAAAACAATATTGTAGATACAGAAGTACATCCATAAACTGGAGGTTGGATTTCTTTTTTTTTTTTAAGAACTGAATGTTTTGCTTTTTGAAGTGGAAGTTTTAAATATGTGTACACTGCACAAAAAATTTTGACAGCAACTTCCCTTTTACAGGATTTCCCAGTGGCATTAAGATCCTAGAAGATGACCCCATGATCTGTAATGGTTGCTAGGGGTGGTGTTGGCAGACTCAAGAACAGTTGGGATGTTGCTACAGTCCCTTTGGCCAAAATATTTTGAAGGGTTGCTTTGAATCTAATGAAATGATGAGGTAAAAGGGCGAGGAAGTGCAATACATACAACAACAACAACACTGGCATGCCCACTCTTCAGAATACCGGCAAGAGAGCTATCTTCCAGTTTTCAGACCCTTATTATAGCAACAAGTTGTGGGTATTCTCTCTAAAAGATTCCCCTCCTTTGGGGGAAATAAGTAGCAAAGATTATCACTTCAAATTAAGTTCAAAATCATCCATCCTATGTAAAAAGTGGCCAGTGAAGAGAGACCGGAGGAAAAATAAACTCATTTCAAGTGTGATGTTGGACGTTAGCTTTATAGTCACCACAGACCATCAGAAAGCCAAATAAGTGGGTGCTCAATCAAATATCGTCTGAACTCGTGCAAAAGCGAAAATGAATCAATTGAAGGTATCCTACCTTTCACGTATAATCAGGATTCAGAACTGACTGGGAAAAACAGCCTTAATGGAAAGAGTGAGAGGACGGTAGGAAAACAGGAGGACCTAATATGAAATAGGTTTACTCAATAAAGGAATCCACAGCTATCAGTTTGTAAGACATGTGCAGAACTTACTGGGAAAGACAATTTTGATAGGGGTGGAGGCAGTAGGAAAAGAGAAAACAGCCTAATATGAGACACTGTTCATTTCCAAGATCTGAGAAGGACCCATTCAACTTAGATGAAACACTGGTCTGATAGCACATAATATCTTTAGACTTTTTTTAAAAAATGATCACGCTATTGTATAGTGACAGGAAGCGTGGAATGGAGACCGTGACAGGATATAGTTACTACAGCTCTGCTAATATCAAGAAAGACCATCCCCAACAACAAAACAAAAACACCACCATCAACAACAGTGTTATCACAGCTTAAATAGATGAGCTTCTAAATATTTGTTCCATATTCTTTTTAGAATATACATTTGTTTTGCCTTGAATGAGTTAAAAAGTTAATTAAATCAGTTAATTGAGTTCCAATTGACAAGGTCAAAAAATCAGGTTACTCTTGACATGGAGCTGATTTTTCCTCTGAAAACTTAGGTGAAGGGACTGTGGGTTCAGAAATCAATAATAATAATAATAATAATAATAATAATAATAATAATAATAATAATAATAATAATAATAATAATAATAATAATAATAATAATAATAATAATACAGTGGATCCTTGTATAACAAACAGTTTGTATAACATAAAATCTGTACAACATAAAAATTCCAGAGATAGGGGAAATTTGCTTAACATAATTGCCTATGGGGCAAATCCATACAACATAAAAATGGGATTACTCCATTTCAATGCATTCCTATGGGAAAACTGTATAAAGGAAAATTTGCTTAACATAATTTTATTTGGAACGAATTAATTCCTTTATACAAGGTACCACTGTAGTAGTAGTAGTAGTAGTAGTAGTAGTAGTAGTAGTAGTAGTAGTAGTAGTAGTAGTAGTAATAATAATAATAATAATAATAATAATAATAATAATAATAATAATAAGCCACTTTTGAACTCCAAATTTAGCAGACAGATTGGGCGGACTCACAAACATGCCAACTTTGAACTCCAATCTTTAGAATGTTGATTTGCTGTGCCAGCACAGGACAATGGTTTGTACAGCAGTAATAATGATGATAGGGATGATGTGGTTCAAAACGGAAACCCTGCTCAGTCAGCCAACGAAGACTTCCTCTGAGAGCATGGGCAGAAGGAAAGGTGTAACCGCACTCCATCTGTCCCTGTCTCCACAGGGCATAGGACTGGCTGAAAGGGGACAGCCTGGGGGAGCTCGGAATCTTCCAGATTCCTGGGGAGCCAGGCTTTCCTCTTGGTGGAGATGACAGCAAGCATGGAGGCTCTCAATTTACCTGTTCTTGTGCATCTCAGTAGTGCTGCACTTACATTGTTATGCAACGCTTGTTTTCTCTAGCACTGTCAGTTAGGCACTCTTCTTGCCAGACGTCTGAAAGACAAGGTCATCAGTTGAACAATAGTGGGGAAAATATGCATATAAATGCTTTTGTATACCTGAGGGAATAAGATGCCAATAGTCAAGATGTCTACCTCCTATGCATTACGAACTTCCAGAAGGGCAGCAAGTCTGTTTTCACTTTTTCTTTCTTTATTTTTATTAATAAGTATGGTGAGTGGAGTATGTGGGATTTTTTGTCTCATGAGTCCTAACATGATAGCTGATTTTGGTAAGTATGTATGTTGATATTGGTGGATTCAGAGACCATGACAGCAGCAGGTCATGAGCAGGACTTGACACTGAGGTACAGTAGGACCGCCGTATCCATGGGGGATTGGTTCAGGAATCCTCCCGCGGATAGTGAAGTCCGCGAATAAGAGCAAACACTCTTATCCAGGTTGACAGTGGTGATGGGGTGGTTCTGTGCTGGGGTGAAAGCTTTCACCCTGATAACCCCCCCCAAAATGGCAAGGAGGGAATAAAGTTCCCCCCCTTTTCCCTCGCCACTGGTCCCAGCTACGGCAAGGAGAAAAAAAGAAGAAAAACCTTTATTCCCTCCTTGCCACTGCCACCTTCACAAGCCAGCCAGGCACCCTCCGGAGGGCTGAGGTGAGGACTTCAAAGACCCGCCTGGCCAACTGGCCTTTGAATTTCCCACTCAGGTCCCAGGTGGTGGCTCGGAGGGGGGGGTGCGTGGGAGGGCAGCGGGGGCCGATCGGGTCGCTCCATGCCACCCCTGCCCCTCCAGAAGCCTCAGAGCTGTGCAGGGGGGCACCAGGGAGTGATTGGATTGCTCCCCGCAGCCCCCCCCGGGCCCCTTCGAAAAGGCTTGGAGCCGAGCGGGGGGGCGGGGAGCCCCCCGGCCCCTCCGAAAAGGCTTGGAGCCAGGCGGGGGGCAGCATGGAGGGATCGGGTTGCCTCGCGCCGCTCCCCGGGCCCCTCCGAGAAGTCTCAGGGCCATGGGGTGGGCGTCGGCGGGGGGGGGGAGGCGCAATTTCCATTGAAATGTATTGTCAATGGATTTCAATGGAGAAATTTTCCCCATTGGAAAGCATTGAGCCAATGTTTTCCAATGGGGAAAATTTTCCCCATTGAAATGCATTGGCAATGCATTTCAATGGAGACGGCCCCGTACAAGAAGTCTTGGGCGGCGCAGGCGGGCGGCAGCAGGAGGTCTGATTCCCCTGCCGCTGCCGGTGCGCGCTGCCCCAAGACTTCTGCGATTCCCCCCCCAGCCCCCCCGCTTCCGGGTCAGAGGGGAATCTTTCATGGATCGCGGGTGGGGTGGGTCCCTAACCCCCGCGATCGGCGGGGGGTTACTGTATGTACACACCCCATTGACACGAAGGGCAGCAACTGGGAAGTGGGAGAGGCAGGGCATATGCCCCAGGTGCTGTGCTGAGAGGGGGTGTGCCACAAGGACAAAATACTGTTTGTACTTTGAACTATGCTGTGCATACCTCCCCCACCCAGTTGTGTGCGTGTGGGGTGTAGAATACATGTTTGCCCTGGGTGACACAGACCCTAGTTGTTGGCCTGCTTACATGGAGTGTGCATAAGACTTGCATCACACTGTGAATCCACGTGAATCAAGAACATGTCTAGGAATCTACCTGACATGGATAAATGGCTCTCAAGGAGGTTTGGCTGTCTATACTGCTGCCCTCACTGAGGAATGCTTTATCAGCTTCCTAGGAAGCCAGAATCCCAGCCTTGTTAGGTGTTTGGAAAACAGCAAAGCTAGAACTTCTCAGACAGTTGTATCTCCTAAAGGAAAATAGCCATTCCCTCTCCTAATCCCTGAGGTCTCAGATTAAGACGCCTCCCTCTCTCCCTCTCACTTGAAAAACTGGTGCAAATGTTTCTTTGATGATTGTATTTTCTTTGCCCTCCAAAAACAATAAATATGTTTGGATTTCAAAAATGTTATTGCACTGTCCATGACATGCACGTCTAACGCAATGTCTCCTCCGCCTTCTCTGTCTCCTTGCAGATTATCAAGGGCTTTTTCAATGACACGTGGATAGAGCGAACAGGCACCCCTATGTCCCTGACTCTCTTAACTTCGCTGTGGTCCCTCTCTGTGTCAATTTTCTCAGTTGGAGGAATGGTTGGCTCTTTTTCTGTGGGACTTTTCGTCAACCGATTTGGCAGGTGCGTGCAAAGGGTCAACAATTCTGCAGCAATTTCCTCCTTCACTCTGAGGCAAGAGAAGGAGACCAGACTGGGCTGGTGGGGAGTTCTGATCTAAAACGCAAGTTTGTGAACCAGATGAAAATGGAGGTATCTAATGTGACCTGTATAGGAAGTGTCAAAAGGGTTTTTTTGACAAGACAAAAAATAAAGAGGTCACTTCAGAATGAGAGCAGGTGCTTTGTTGGGGGTGGGGGAACCGGGGGAGGGAGAGGACAACCCTGAAATATGGGCCGCAGCCTAGTAGGTGGTGCTTCTGTTGACCATCCCCTTCCATTCAGGTAGGGCTATGTTCACCCTACAAAATTTTTCCAGTTATGCCCCATTGATATTGGAATTTAAATATGTAGTCAGATGGTGCAAGATCATTATTTTTGTGCAACTGGAGTGTCGGTGCATTAAAAAAACTTCTGTCATCCAACTCTACGCTTCCCTTATTTGTGGATCCTTCCACCAGGTGGTGCTCCTTCTCCCTGAGGCCTTCCATGTTTACCTCTTGGGGACCTTGTGGTAGAGCTGCAATGGGAACAAAACTGGACTATGAGTTTCTCTGTTGCAAGAAGCACAAATGTAGCAGAGCAACCTGTACCTATCAAGGGAATGTTGCCAAATTAGTGATGAGAGGACATCTGCTGATTCCCCCCCCCCCAAAAAAAAACCATAAACTTAGAAATATTCCAGTACTGAAGTGTAGCCTGTCATAATAACATCAAACTTAGGGCAATGTTCAAAAACCACATGGGGATGCACATGCTGGGATATATGCCATGTGACCGTGAAACAAGACAAATAAGGGGCGGAAAAACTTGGGGAAAGAGGGGAGACATTTCATGGCCTCTGCTCTATTGTTCAGTGAGGTTTGTTTTCACACAAAATATCCTGGTATAGATCATGGTTTATGTTAATCATGGTTGGATGAGGTCATTTGGAATGGATGCTTCCCATACGAAAGTATTTTCCCCCCAAACCTCATTATTAATTATTATTATTATTCCTGTGCAGGCGAAACTCTATGCTGCTGGTGAATGTTCTGTCCATCCTAGCAGGTGCTTTGATGGGTTTCTGCAAACTTGCCAAGGCCATGGAGATGTTAATAGTTGGACGCTTTGTCATCGGCATCTTCAGTGGCCTCTGCACTGGCTTTGTGCCCATGTATATCAGTGAAGTTTCTCCCACTGCCCTCCGAGGGGCTTTTGGCACACTGAACCAGCTAGGTGTCGTTATAGGCATCTTGGCGGCACAGGTAAGGCTGATGTTTCCTTCAGTAGCAGCAGAGGCTCACAGCTTTGTGGTTTATTTATTTGATTTATTTATACACTTATGTACCCCCGGTCTTCCAAAAGGAACTCCGGGGTGGTGGTGGTTTACAGTAATTTAAAAAAATACAACATTGAATACTAAAATGAACAAATAAGCAATTGCTAAACAAAACTAAAGCTGACCAGCAAGGGCAACTTAAAAACAGGGGCAAAAATAGCAAAAACAGCACACCAAACCAAGCAATCGTATTAATGGTCACCATATGCCTCTTTAAAGAGCAAGGTCTTAAGTGCTCTCTTAAAAGCATGCAGGAACTGTGCCAGATGTATCTCGCTGGGTAGTTTGTTCCATAAAGTAGGGGCAACCACCGAGAAGGCCCTATTTTGAGTGATTGTTTTCCAGGCCTCCCTAAAAGTGACTGCCCAAAGTGAGAACGCCTGCAATGATCTGGTGGGCCAAGCTGCAGCTGGCCTTAGGGAGAGTCGCTCTGTTTACTGGTATTATTTGTGGGTGGAGGGAAAGTATTGCCTGGGGAGTATGGTTCTGCCCTTGTGAGAGTAACCCCCATTCATTTCAAGAGGTGTACAACTTGATTACTGGATCCATTGGTTCCTTAGGCTTTTAAATTATAAATCTATAGTCAGGGACTATTTGTTTATTATTGATCTTATGGAATCTCCTCTGGAAGAACAGAGTACCAATGCTTTAGAAAAACATATTGAATGGGTTAGGATCTGAGCAAAGCTCCCCTAGTACAAACAGGCAGTTCCTCTCCACAGGGAACTCGGGGACTGAATTCTGTCCTGAGGGATAAGCATCTGCTATCAGCTGTTGATCCAGTTCCTGTTCTCAACATTCTTTGCAGGAAACAATCACAGTTACATTGGTCAAAGTCCGGTTATATTTAACTTCTGATATGCTGTGGTTAACAATCACCATATAGGAATAATTCACAACGCTTCTCTTGGTCTTCCTTTCTCTACCAAATTCCGCCATTAGGTCTTTGGCCTAAATGTCATCATGGGAACTGAAACACTCTGGCCGTTGTTACTGGGCTTCACAATTGTCCCAGCCATTGTGCAGTGTGCAGCACTGCCGTTCTGTCCTGAGAGCCCACGTTTCCTGCTGATCAACAAGATGGAGGAAGAAAAAGCACATGCAGGTAGCTGTCAATTAAATGCATCACCAAAACAACAATTTTTTTAAAAAAATTATGGTTTGTGTGATAGTTAAACAGAATTGCCCAATGGCTGCCAGACTTGTACTTCAATTAGAAATTGTTAGGTAAGAAATGCGTAGCTGAAATTTTGAAAATGGCAGTGACTTGGCCAGAATTTTGGGAAAGAAATTTAGTCCTTTGTAGAATGAGCAGTGAGACTCTTTCATATGAATGCTATTGCACAAACCTTGCTATTTTTAAAAATACACAACTGAACAAGCATTTAGGTTGTAATTAAAAGAGTTAAAATAATTAAATCTAATAAAACTATGCCTATCAATTTCTTTTTTCAAAAGTTCAGTTTTCTGTAATTTGAGAAAATATGCATGGATTATGGAGAAAACAGGACAAGAGTGACTACATGACAGATTTACTCCCCAAAAGAAGATGACCGCTGCATAGCAAATGCTGCTTTGAGCATTGGGATTTACTCCTTCACAATTCCATGATGTTTCTGGAATGTGAGAGATCTGGTTTCTCATGTCGTTTCATTTGCTGTCTCTGAAATATTTCTGATCTGTGTATCACCATAGAGGAACATAAGAATAAGTCTGCCAGACCTCACTGGGAGGTACACAGTATGATCTCCCTTACGAGCCAACTTAAGGCAGACTTGGACAAGGGAAATCACAGAAAACTATATTTTATTTATAGATGACAAACCTTTTCTAGGTGTATCAAAGCTGGCAATATACCAGTAAAGGATAATACCAGGATCAAATCTTAGACAAACCATACCCAAATTTGTCTGGGTATCCTAGTATAAGCACTTTCTTTGTTGCAACCATTCCAGCAATTCCAGACTTCTTGAATTATTTTGCAGATTTTATTTGTTTACAGAGCTTCTATGTTTCATAAATATAACATATAAATCCAAAAGTACAAAAAATGTAACTTTTGAGAAGTTATAGGTAGGTTGATTTCAAATAATTCTTACATCTATAAACAAAGGTACAATTACTTAAATATGTGAAAATAGCATGTAAGCTGTAGCCAAGCACTTAAGTTTAAAATCCAGAAGCGTAATAACGTTTATTTGATTATTTATTTATGGATTTATACCACCAAGCTTAATTAAAAAGAATAACTCCAGGTGGAGCAAAATCCTTTTTGAAAATAAAAAGAACAATGAGAAAGTTTCAAATACATTCTAAAAATGTAATTGCTTATAGTCAAATAATAAAGCACATTAAAATAGCAGAAGTCAGACAATAAATTGCTTACATATTAGATTAATTGAGAATAAAAATACATAAGGTAAAAAAAACCTTATTTAGCTCTAAGCGTATTAAGACACTTATAAAATCAATACATTACTAGACATGGGCGTTTTGGAAGGGGACTGTTTCTGAAACAAAACACAGCAGCACAGCTGGTGCTCTGAACACAGTCCCACCCTCCGAAACAAAATCAACCACTGTCTTACCTTGATGTAGTTTATGCTGGGCAAAATTCCAGTCAGGAAGCAGCCTCTGATGCATCATCTTTCCATCTCTCTGGCGCTGGCCAATCAGGAGCTGTGCAAGGACATGCATCATCCCACCTCCCTGTCTGATTCGGTAGCCCTAGGGAGAAGGAAAGATGATGCATCGGAGGCTTCTTGCTGATTGGAATTTCGGCCAGCGCAACGTAAAGCAAGGTAAGACAGTGGTTGATTTTGTTACGGAAGGTGGGACTGTTTTCCAAGTTTTGTTTCGGAACCAGTCCCCTTCTGAAATGAAACACCCCTGTCTAGTACACTGCTCTCATCCAACATCGGCCAGGTTATAGTTAAAATCTCTGTGCCACGTTCTGTTTACCATACACATCTTGATATTTTGTCTCTTTTCTGCTCTTCTGATAGCTCTAATTCTTGTGTGGGAAGTCCACTTTCTGTTACCAATAAGCAAAAAGAAAAACAATGTAGATGCAACACATGCCTGCTAGTAAGGAAAATTAAATGTCTGCAGACTAAAGTGTGTTACAGCAACCATTCATCTGATGGCTATATTCTTATTTATTTAATCTTATCTCCTTTATCATTTGTAATAAAATTAGCATATCTGACAGTCTTCCTGGCCTTGCTGTAATGCTGTGTTCTATGCTATAGTTTTCCTGCAATAAGAAGTTGCAGATGCTGAGTTTTTGTTAGGAAAGGAGAGACAGAGTCTTATTCATAACATTTTAGGGAACATTTTTATAGGAATTTATCCCCCAATATGTTTTATAGGATATTAATCTGTAACATAATAAAATTGTTATTTTGAAGTCAAAGAGCCACTCAAGCCAGGATCTGGTATGACACTGTCAGTGCACAAGGTACTTCTTAGAATTTGATAAGCGAAACTAAGGATTCATGTCCTTCATAATTTTAAGAACTTAGCGGTCTTGAATTTCATCCAGGAATTTAGGAGAGGAGATCCATAGTAACAGAACCATGGTTGTTGTTTTTTTTTTTAGTTTGTGTTAATGGGTTAAGCCAAAGATTAGTCCATTGCAAGTGCTGGCTGGATTACATCAGGACCACGATACAAATGGTCCAGTGTAAGGAGGAGTTTAATCTGGATATAAACCGGTTCAAAACCTTCTGTAAGCCTGACGATATCTTAATTGTACTTTTGCTCTGATAGTTCTCCAGAAACTTCGTGGTGTCGAAGATGTTTCCAGTGACATCCAAGAGATGAAAGAAGAGAGTGCCAAAATGTCCCAAGAGAAGAAAGTGACCATCGCTGAGCTCTTCCGGTCCCCTAGTTACCGGCAGGCCATCATCATTGCCATTGCACTCCAGCTCTCTCAACAACTCTCAGGCATCAATGCGGTGAGCCCTCTTGGGGTTTTCATTTTCCAAGCATTTTAATGCTCTTATTAAATATTTACAATATCCTTGAGCGGGAAGAGAACCCATTTTAGGGAGCTGCCTATCTGCGGAGGCTGGCCTCGACTCTCACTCATTTTGGGATGGGTGGGGAGGGGTAGCAGATGATGCTCACAATAACTCAGACTCGGATCTCTCTCTATATATAAAGTGTGTAAAATATAGAGACAGGGGGGAAAGATAGATAACTGCTAAGAAGCTGAATGAAGGTCCCTGAGGAATGCTAGGTGGTCACTCCTTAGGATTTCCGTTTTGCCCTGGGGAAGCCTTGGGTTTGCAGGGGAGATGGAGCCTTTAATAGTCAAAAATTGCCCCTGGGTCACTACCACTTGGATTGGGACTGGTGGTGATGATTTGGCAGTGATTTCTGACTATTAACTGCATCCGTCTTCCCTCCCCAGGGCTTAGAACCTGAAACAAGGATAGGAAACTTGCACTTCATTTAAGTTAAATATTCACTTTGCCAGGTGTTGCTGCTATCATAGTATAACTTCACACTAACAGGCTTTTGGTCAATACTGTTTAAAGCTGCAGTCCCCATTGAACTTATTTGGACTTAGTTTCAGAATCATTGACATTAGAGTGGTCTTTTTAGAATTACAAGCAAAAGGAGATCCAGAAGCCTCCGCTGTGTGGTGTTCATGGTCCCCCCCCCCCCATCATCATTTAGCCTAGTGTACTTTACTAGGAGGAAATAATCATTATTTTAATCGTAACAATTTTAAGCATTTATTAAACTGAAATAGTAACATTATAATAAATAGATTATTTTATTTGCTTAAACATAATGTGGTTAAAGCAAAAATACTTTTAAAAAGCCTCCCAAAACATACACTATCAGCCAAATCCACACATGTGAAACTTAAAATGCCGTCCGCTGTAGCTCACTTATTCTGTAACTCACTTTTTTTTGGTTCTTGTCTTGGCTCTTTTTGCTGTTTTTATTGCTGTTTTATCCTAATTGTAAACCGCCCAGAGTTCCGTCTGGAAGATGGGTGGTCTATAAATACTAAAAATAAAATAAAAATAAAAATAGTGACCTGTGGCAATTTAGCAAGCTGTCTGTTTTAATTTCACTGAGGGTGATGTCAATAGCACAGGCCTGGTGACATCAAAAAGGATGTAAATCTAACAGAAGTTTGCCAGGATAGAATTTCACAGTCAGAAATATACAGCTGAATAGCAAGGGATGAAGAGACCTGTTTTACTCCAGCTGCCCTGTCTCCCTACCTACTACCTCTAATAGTACTACAGTACCACTCTCGTATCTGCTGATTCACCATCCACAGATTCAGTTATCTGTGCTTGACGCTCAGCGGGCAGTGGGGGTGGTGGAGTGCCAGGTGTGTGTGAAAGCTCTGCCATGCTGCCTGGGTGGCGGACTAGGCAGCATTTTTGCCTCCAGGACTCCACCATCCCTGCTAGACAACACGGAGGGTGGTGCTGGCGACGAGGGGGAAACGGCAACAGGTGTGGCGAGGGTGAAAGCGGGGGTGCCAAGTGGCGGTCGGTGGGACCTTCATTCCACTGAGAACACCCCACCCAGGAAGTTGCTGCTGGGCGGGCTGGAGGAGGAGGAGGAATGCCTCGGCCCTGAGGGGCCTCCAAGCCAGCCATCCAGATCGCCCCACAGGATTGTCTCGCCCACCATGCTCCCTTGCCTGCTTGCCAGGCTGGCTGGCGACAGGGCTCCGTCTGTGCTGTACTTCACTGTCAGGGGTACCTCTCCCAGCATTTCAAAACAAGGAGGCAAACCGAGGAGGGAACAGCTATCCTGGATGCAAGGATCTGTCCACAAAGCAACACCCAATCCTCTGAACCGGACCCTGTGATCAGAGTCCGGGGGGTGGTGGGGGTGGGGGTGGGGGTTCCTTGAGAATGAGGGAGTGGCTCAGGCCCTTTTGCAAAGGGACCGGACCCAGACCGTCAGTGGCGGTAGCGTTCGCTGCATCGTGCTGGAGCTGCCACCACTGCTGCCTCCTTGCCGAGATCAACAACCCAAGGGTGGAGGCAAGAAAATTGCTGGATCCCATTCAGAGGAACGAGCGCTGCTTTGTGGCCTGATCCTTGCATCCAGAATAGCGGTGGCCTCCTTGGTTTGCCTCTGGCTTGGAAGCCCGGGGCACACCAGGCCTTCATGCCTCCTCTTCCTCCCCCTCCCCCTCTGCCCAGCCGGCCAGGAGAAGAGATGGCTCAGCAGTTCCTCCACCTACCCACTCAGCAGCTCCTTCCTGGGTGGGACAGCCTCAGTGGCACAAAGTGCCAACTGGCCACCACGCAGTACCCCCACTTTTACACTTGCCACCCCACCACAGTTGTCAATGATTCATCTGCCAATAGCATTCACTCTTATCCACAGATTTCAGTATTCACGGTGCAGTCAGGAACCAATCCCCCACGGGGGTTCTACTGTATAAGAGTTCGGTAGATGTTGCTATACTTCTCTGCTATAAAAAATAACTTGCTACTTGTGAATTCAAAGCAGAGGAAGGGTACTCCAAGCTGTACTTTCAGGTCAGTTAGCAACCATGAGCAGATTAACAAGCACAACATGGTTGACTTACTACATTTTAATTTCAGATTCCTCTCAAAAGATCTTAGGGTGGTTTATGAATGTCTTCCTCCCATTTTGCCAGCCCTAAAACACACACACACACACACACACACACACACACACACACACACACACACACACACACACACACACACACACACACACACACACACACACACACGTTATGCACACATGGAGGGGAGGAGCCAATGGAGAGAAGCCTTATTCTCCATCTCTCCACACAGTTATGGTATGGATGGAATGCCACACTGTAATTGGCAGATGACTACATATTGGTTACTGAGTACTACTAAGAAACACTTTTCTGCCTCTAGGTGTTCTACTACTCAACTGGAATATTCAAAGATGCTGGCGTGAAAGAGCCAGTGTATGCTACCATTGGTGCTGGTGTGGTCAATACTGTATTTACTGCTGTGTCGGTAAGACTCAATGCATTTTATGGCTGCAAAATTTCTTACCTTTTAGTCTCTTCTTGTTACTGCTTCAACTGCATGTTTCCCTTTGCTTGAATCCCTTTAATCAGTTGGTTAGTTGGATAATGGCTTTATGTTTAGGGGTGGGGTTTGATGAAAGGGTGGGCTTGTTTACATTTTGATGGAATTTTTGTCACATGCACAGTAGTGTACATGGCAGAAACATCAGGGAGAAAATATAATTCTAAATATTGTCCTTTAATATATTAGGCAGACTTTACTCATTAAATTGTAAGGTATATGGCTTTATGGAATACCAATTCAAGGCAGGTGTGAATTTTCAAGGTACAGTGGTCCTCCATCCTTTCACGGTCCATATACTGTGGTCCCGCTATATCATGGGACTACAGTACACACCGAAAGGGCTTGAGGGAGTGGGGTGGGGGGAAAGGTTTTAAAAGCCCAGACTTTTTAAAACCTCTCACCCTTCCCCAAGCCCTGGGCTCCAGCTGATTGGCACTGGGGTGGGGAAACAAAAGGTTTTTCTCCCCCACCCCAGTGCCAATCAGCTGGAGCCTGGGGCTTAGGGAAGGAGAAAAAAAGGTTTAAAAAGTCAGGGCTTTTAAACCCCTTTCCCCCTTCTCCAAGCCCTGGCTACAGCTGATTGGTGGGGGGGGGATAAAGGTTTTTCTCCCCCACCCCAGTGCCAAGCAGCTGGAGCCCGGGGCTTGCCTCCGCGGAAGCATTGCGTGTCACTCCCCTCTCCCAGGGGTCAGGAGAAGTGGTGCGGGATGTTTAAAAGGAGCCAAGCACTTAACTCCATTGCTTAAATATCATGCACTGCTTCTCCCGACCCCCCTGGGGCTCGGGGGAGCGGCACACAAGGTTTAAAATGTCATTAAGTAATGTAGCCAGCTTGGCACCGTTGCTTAAAGACATTTTAAACATCATGGGCCACCCCCCCAGTCCCGCCCCGCCCTGCATCTACATATTGTGGATTTTCAATGATCGTGGGTCGGGTCAGTCCCTAACCCCCGCAATAGACGGGTGGGTAGTTGGAAGAATATATCCAAAATGACGTTCTTTAACAGTTATACATTTTAAAGTGTTTGCTTTAAAATTTCCAGCAGGTCCAGTATTCTCCCATGAAGGGTTGGGAAAGGAAACTTTAGTGGCTTGAATTCCACTTCTGGATTTGAAAAATTAGGCTTCTGGGGGTATATCGGGAATCTTCAATCCATTTCCAACATGAATTGCTGCTGCTGCAAACTCCCCAGGAGTGACAATTCTCTCTCCCCAACCCCACCCCAACCTGGGGAAGATTCTTTTCAAGTTTTGCAATGAGGTAGGACTGACAGAAAACAGCACATGGCCCAGCCCAGCCTGCTTAGAGGACGATGGGAGTTGTATTCTCTTCAAAGCAGAAAAGCTCCTCTGGGTGTGAGCATTAATTGCAATATATCTGGATGACTTAATGAAACCTCCACATTCAGAGGAAGTATACCTGCACGTGAGTTGTTCAGAAGAAACAGAATCTGGAAAACGGCTGCTTTCATACCATGCTTTGACAGCTTTCTGAAATGCATTTGGTAACTGGGGTGGCTGGCTGGGCTGCCTGCCCATGTCTGGTGGAAGTGGAATCCAATCCAGGAAAATCCTATGTCATATGACAGCAGAATAAAATGCAAGCATGCAAACAGCTTACAGAGGAGGAATCCAATGACAACATGGAACACAGAGACCTGTAGCTGTAAGGGGCCATGCCCACTTCCATTGCTATCCATCACAATATTATATCAACCACAGTATTATATACTGAGGGTGGTTGATTGCATTTCCTTGCTTACATAGGATTTCCTCCTTATCCCTCATTCGTATTTATTCTCACAATGGCTCAGGTTCAGTGAGAGAGGCTATGAGTTTTATGGCTGAGTGGAGACTCGAACCTGGATTTCTAGTTGTTATTTCACATGAGTTGTCCTTCAACTCTGCAGGTCTTCCTTGTGGAACGTGCAGGGCGTAGGACACTCCACTTAATTGGCTTAGGAGGTATGGCGATCTGTGCTGCAGTCATGACCATCGCCTTGGCTTTAAAGGTAAGCTGTTGGTGTCCTTGCTGCCTTTTGTGTCAGCAGCATCACAGATCAGGGGATGTGACGTTCACCCAAGCCAGCTTGCAGGGGGTGGAGGGGTGGTCAGTGGTGCCAGAATTTATTTTAGCCGATATGCTAAAAGCAATTTTTCCATTTGACTTGTTGCAGGACACTGTGAGTTGGATGAGCTACATCAGCATCATTGCTATTCTTGCTTTTGTGGCTATGTTTGAAATTGGTCCCGGTCCCATCCCATGGTTCATCGTGTCAGAACTCTTCAGCCAGGGCCCTCGTCCTGCAGCAGTGGCGGTGGCTGGTTGCTCAAACTGGACATCCAATTTCCTTGTTGGGATGCTTTTTCCATACACAGTGGTAAGTAAGAGCTCTGCTAGGACCATTTCCTCAAGGAGTTAGCAGTCTGAAATTTAATAATGGATAACAATCATGAGATGGCAATGGATGGGACGAGAAATTTCATGAGGAGCTGAATGTTGGCAAATGCAGATTACGCACACTTAGAATTTCTGACAGGTGGGAATGGCATCAAGTAGGGATTAAAGATTTCAGGGAGGAAGGATTTCATGATAGGTCCTAAAGGTGACATAAATGGACCCATGGATGTATCATGAGATTTGGGGATGCAGAAGAAAATTAATATGTTTCAGCGAGAGGGGATCATCTAGTCTGTTTCCTTTCCAGTATACTCAAGTAGCTGCCCTGAGGTGAATTTGTGCCACAGGGCTTTGTTTCTCCCTATGAGGCATCAAAAAGTATATGTCTTTGCGCTCCAAACATATCCCTCCCGGTGTGAGTCAAGGTGACCCTGTTTGCAGCATGCTCCAACTTGTGGGAAAGCTTCCTGTGAATAGCTGTGTGGCCGCTTACCTGGTATAGCCACCTCATCAGTTGAGAATGCACATGGGGCCTCAAAGCGAGTTCCGTAGTGATTTGTGACTCTTTGTAGACCGTGGCCTGGCAGGGGACTACGTTTCAGGCCTTACCTCACCAAAGTCTCACACTTACTCTTATCTGTTTCCTTTTCTTGCAGCTCCTGATTGGCCCATACGTTTTCCTCATATTCGCTGCCTTTCTTGTCTTCTTCTTCGTATTTACATTCTTCAAAGTACCCGAGACAAGGGGACGGACTTTTGAAGAAATTTCTAGTGTCTTTGAAAGGCGAACAGACGATGGTGTTCTCCCAGCGACGTTGGAAAAGAACCACATGGTGGAGATGACAAGCATCCAGCCCACTGTACCTGCCGTTGACAAGATTTAGGGTGCTCAGTTCTTGACACTGGCTTGTTTCTGAGGAAGATCCTTACAGGGGACAAGCTGCTATACCCTTTTAAATTGCTGCTATTTCTTCATTTTCCTTCTGACTTCCTTGTGTCTGCCAAGATGTTTTGCAAATCACTAGCACATGCAAAATACAGGGAAATATCTTTGGCTTCCACCATTGGAAGGCATTATGGCAAGGATAACTCCATCTCCTCAATTTCTTTCCTTTACTGTCTCTTGTCTCGAGACCTAAGAAATTGCTGGCCTCTCCTTCCATTCTCTCTCCCCCCCCCCGCCCCCCACCCCCGATTCACACTGAAGGGTTACATGGGCTGGCTGAGCACATTTATGTGTGTACTGAACAGCTCTGAAACAAAAATATTCTTTGTGTGTGAGATAATAACTCATTTGAACGTTCTTTTGATAATGTGTTTTGTACAGTATAGATATGGGATAAGAGTGTCCAAAAACACTGGAATTCATTATAAATCAGTGGGGAAAAGAGGCATCGTCATTATTTATTTCATCAAGTGGGAGTTTTCTTTGCCATTTGGAAATGGGGATAAAGTTACAAGGAATATATTTGCTCCTTTTTGTACAATCCAGAGTATTTTATTTACTAGAGTTTATTTATCCCTGTGTCACATTGCTTGTAAATATATATTTTATGGGAAAATAATGCTCCTATACATAAGAACCAAGAAAAACAATATTAACATAGCTATTTTAAGAAATGTTAGTGCTGAGTGAGAAGCACTATGGTTCTAGAGGAGTTTGGTGGTAGGCGATGGAATACCAAAGAGAAAAGAGGTCTTGCTACTAACAGGTATGCAGTCCTGAGTGGATTGTGCCTGTTGTCCTTAAAGGTCAATGATGCCTTCGGGAAAGCCAGTCCCTTGAAAGAATGAATGCTTTTCTATTGATGTTTCCGTGCTTCTCACAGTATTTGGTGGCTGTATTGAATACTTGTCTTGAAGTATTACTTGAAAATTGTGGTGTTAAAGGTAAATAGAGAAGTGTGGTTCACGAGTTACAGACTATTGGCCATTTTAAAAAAATGGATTTTGAAATGGGTGAACCTTCTATGGTTAATGTGTGAACATGTAAGAAAGGAAGGGGAACCTAACACAATCATTTCAAGGGCTATTCTTCCAGGATTAGAACATGGCTCTTGAATTGTACTGGGATGCCATTTTGAGTGAGGGAAAAAGGTCAAGATCAGCTCTGAGCTTCTGAAGAGATTCCTCTCTCTTCATTTGTCCTCTAACGTTGATACCACTCCATGTCATATCCTCGTGGACATTAAAACTTCAGAGTATATAATCCTGTGTTCTGGAAGCAAAATGAAGTAGGAGATGTTTATTTGATCTACACTTTTATGTTGTGATGAAGGTGATGGTTTGTTTTCTATTTTGTTTTCTTTCTTTTTTTAAATTAATGAAGTCTGAACACAAAAGGGGCAAATGATACTTAAAAGACTGGAGCAAAACTAGGTCAACAACTTAATTCTGTTGTCAATTATTTTATTATTTAGAATTATTTCTTGAAGTATGGAGATGATGGACTGAGGAGTAGAGATTAAAGTCATTTAACGTGATAGTTTTAAAAATGACAAAGATAGATGCCTATAATATCTGAACAACCTGAAGATATTTCAGATCTTTGGTGAATGGAATGAGTGTAGATTTTTTTTTTTTGGCTAACATTGTGGTATCAGTTATCCACCATTATATAGAGAGATTTGGTTAGCTGTACTGTCTCTATTGCAATGGATTCACATTTATTGACACTGACTGTAGCAGACTTCCCTATGTTTCTTACCAGTCCTTTCAATTCCTGGACATTTTAGAAGGGGGAGTTGATATAGGTGGCCAGTGATATAGGTGATATCCTGCCAAATTGGATAGAAGCAGGTTTTATGAGCAACACTCTATTTGTGGAAGGTACTTCTGAATCATTTCCAGGATTTACTTAACTTGTTCCCAGTGCATCACGGTCAACACAGTTTACCAAAGTCTAATCTATAGAACGCATTTCCAGAAAGCTGGTGTGGTTGTCATGGGGAATTGGACACTCAGCGTGTCTGCATTAGCTAGCCTGGTTGCGCACATCCAACCTGGATCCAACCCATTACCAGCATTGTCAGTGGGAGAAGTGTTATTATAGGTGCAGAAATGTTAACTACTGTTACATATTGTCTCTCTCTGTGAGAGAGTGTGCATGCATATTTGTGAATCAGTGCATTCTAGAAAAGGTATGTGTGATAATGGTCTCTTTTCCTTTCTTTAACTTATTTAGGAAAGGGAAGATATACCTGTGGGCATACCTGTACTATAAACTTTTGGGGGGACTTGGGAACTGGTTATGTGTGGGTGAAGAATGGAAAACGACCAGCACCCACACCCATCTGCAGGTCTCAGGCATGAACATAACATTGTGTAAAACTGATACAAATTTGTAGTGTTGGTAAGTTGTGTGTGCTGCTAACGAGGTGGTTTTCCTTTTGACTCAAATGTGTTTACAGTTTGAGAGTTGTCCTATAACTGGGTTTTGAAGGAATACAGTCCTTTGTGATCCTTTAATAGTGTTGGCCTTCATGGCTTAGCTTCACCGAAACTTGATTCCACTTCCAGAACAACTAAAGACAAAGTGACATCAACACAAACATCTTGATGAGGCATTTTCTTGTTGCACTTTGAGAAGTACCAAAGTCCATCCTCTTAGTAAAGAATCCTGCATTCTTGGGGATCACCCATCTTTTAGCCTTCAAATCCCCCTAATTCATTAGCTTATCTGAACAATGGCTAATGTATTTTTCTCCTTTCTCCTCCAACTGTTTGTCAATTCTCCATGGATCTCCTGCATATATAGGAAAGCAGCAGCTTTTCTGTATGGGAGTAGCCACATTCCACAACTAGCATTCCACAGCCTGTGCAATGCCTTGGATTGAAATGTTTGTGTGTCACTTTTTCCCATTCTTTGTGCTGTGAAGATTTCCAATGGATTTTATAAGTTTAATTGTGAATGTGTTATGTGTGTTTTTTAAATAAAAGGTTTGGATGAAAATACTAGTGTGCATATGATTTTGCCCATCATTTTTAACCAAGATGCATCTGCAAATATGGGTAAGCAAGTGTCATTCTACTGCAAATTAAGCTTCCCATATAAATCCAAATCCTGTTCATTTTTTATGGGCATTCACACAACTTCCTTGCAAAATTACTCATTGTTCATTAGCCTGACTATTCCTATTGAATCCTGATCAATACCACTATACACTGCATGTTCCTTTTCTGAAGATTTCTTTCCAAGTCTGGAATGCCATCTGTAGATTCCTGTTCACATCTCAACATTTTCAAGAGTTCAGTGCTATCTGTCAGTATTACCAGGCATCACTGTCTCTGCAAATAATCTGTACAATGGGATACATTGAATATAAAGCACCCAGGTTGGGTATAACCCACTAGGAATTAGATTCTTTTTTAAAAAATTATTTGACTACAAATTCCATAATTCCATTTTCTGGGAGTTCTACTTACATACAACTTAGATAAAAGGTAAAGGTTCCCCCCGCACATGCGTGGTAGTCGTGTCTGACTCTAGGAGCAATGCTCATCTCCATTTTCAAACTAAAGAGCCAGTGTTGTGCCCTGCACATTTTCAAGCCAAAAAGCCATGTTGCCGGCATGGCTGCACAGAACACTGCTCACCTTCCTGCATTTTACAGTGGTACCTATTTATCTACTTGAATTTACATGCTTTCGAACTGCTAGGTTGGCAGGAGCTGGGGTTAGCAGCGGGAGCTCACTCCACTGCGTAGCACCCGGGATTCGAACTACCAAGCTGTCAACTTTGCAGCTGACCATTTCAGCACTCTAGTCCACTTGAGCCCCCACGCTCCCACAAAAAACTAACAGACACCTAAATGTGGCTTACCTTGTAGAAAAGGTTTCTGGACTAGAAAGTGTTGATCCAAAAACACAAAATGAGGCAATTAGATTATCCTATGAGGATGTGTGAAAGTCAAGTTTCAAAACATCATCCATCTATGAAGTTACTTGAGTAACCTCTACTATCCAATTGTCATGAGTGAACTTCCAGGCTGCACTATTCTAGTTCTAGCCTTCCTCAGCATTCCTATGAAGATGAAAATATGTGGGTTAGACATGCATGCCCCCTTGTTGAGGTCATTGGAGGAAAAGTGGGATGTAAACTCTGATTCTAAAAACTGAAAATATAATTAACACACATAACTTCATGGTAATGGAAAGAGACTAAGATACATTTGTATCCCCCTCTCAAACTTCTGGATAATAGGATTCATGTATCCAGTTGTCTAGATATCTCAATGAGTTGGAATATCTGGATGTGGAATTGGTGTTGCAAATTTGATTCCACACTGCCTCCACCCAGAACAAAAGGGTTTGTAAATAACATCTTGAGTACTACCCATCTTTGGATCTTACCCCTTTACTGGACCAACTGAAGAAGTTCAACGGATACAGTGAACATGGAATTCTATAAACTAGTTGAATAAATTGGCAGGGCTTGGCAACCACCACTGCCCTGGGACATGGAGGACTCTTGTTCTAGTTATCTAGCTAAGATACTAGTCCTCATACCACTCCCTATACCAGTGTTGGCGAACCTATGGAACAGGTGCCAAAGGTGGCACTCGGAGCCCTTTTTGTTGGCACCTGACATCACCCTTTCACAGCTAACAGTATTCAGGTTAAATTGCTATATTAGAACTTTGCAAAAAATTAGTGGGTTTTGAATCACAGTTTGGGCACTTGGTCTCTAAAAGATTGGTCATCACTGCCCTATACCCTGGCACCCTGCTGTCTAGATGGTACCTACCTCCTGACAGGGCAGGACTTTCCTGAATTGCAAAGAGCCCAATGTTGTTGGGAGAGCAGGAGCTGTAATGGTGCAGCTGGTTGGAAGTCCTAGTACAGAGAAGGGGAGTTCATTTGAGCAGGTGCTTGTCTTCTCAAGGCCCCCAATCTCCAGTGTATTGTCCAGCTTGTATTGCCAGGTGCCCCTTATACCTCTGCTTTATTATATGTGCTGTGCATGTGGAGGACAGTTACATGCAGATTCAGAATAATTTGAATTAAAGCTTCATGTTTGTAAATTGTAGTTTGGGGTGGATTGTGAAATTGACCTTTGAGGCAGATTTTATGTAGGAAGGAGGAAGAAAAAATCCTGCCTTCCCTGGGTTGTGGGCAACATCTAGGCTTCACCACACCATGCCAAATGCCTTCTCTGATCAGCATGATTGGCCTGCACTGGCACCTGTTTCCAATACTGTAGCTTCAGGTTGCGTGCAATAGATTTAGACAAGCGTGGGTTGATACTAGCTCCCCCCTGTGAGGGTTCTCTTACTGCATACCGGGGTTCCGAGACGAAATGAAGATTGTCCATTCCCGTTGTAACGTTTTCTAATAAATTTTATTAACAACTTCAAACTCTTTGTCATTGTGATTCTTGTTCATTTCAGTCTCATTACTAACAGTTACTTCCAACATGAACGGGTTATTAACAGGGCTTAAACTGGGTGGCTTAGGTTCATCAAACACAACTTGTTTTACTGATGCAATCCCTGGCTGTAACACTGGCTGCCACAACACAGGTGACGAGCCCATCGCGCCACCGAATTCTCTTTCATCAGGGGTCTGCCTCTCCCCCTCGTTCCCAAAATATTGCCCAGCCATCTTATGGGTTTGACATCAATAGTCCATGTCCACTCTTTCCCTACGTTCACTTCAAATGCCTCGTCTCTCTCTCTCTCGTCTCTCAACCATTTGTGTCCCAATGTCCCGTGTTGACCCTTTCCCCCCTTCCCTAATCTCTCTCCTCGTGCTCCCCTCTCGTCTTGTGTGCACTCTTCCCTTAATGTGTCACCTGCTACCCGCGCACTCTCTTCTTCACTCTCCCTTTCTTCTACCCAAAAGGCCTCCTCTACCACCTCTGTATTCTGTTCCTTTTTTGCTTCATTTCCTGACTCTTTCTCTATCCCTTTAACTTCAGCTTCATCCTTCTGAGCTCTTTCTCTTTCCTGTACAGACGGCACACTCTCAGTTTCTTTCTCCTTCTGTGCTGACTCCTCACATACATACCCCAACATATCCTTTTCTGATTATGCCCGGCATGGCTTTTGCCACAATGTTTGACAGTACTTCACACTGCATCAAAAACTTCATCCAGTATTTATCTCAGCCCCACAATCCACTCAAGCTTCCTGTCCCTGTTTTAGCATTAACCGGAAGCTTTCTTTCTGTGCAAGATTCAGTCTAGGCAGAACTTAGGGTCTGTACATCGCATGTAAGTAGAACTGCCAGAAAGGGCCATATGGTATCCTCCCAGTGTATAGGACACCTGCCACTTACCTAACTACGCTTCGAGCACCTCAACCCTGTAGTGCATTTATCCTTGCAGGATTTAATGTTCTACTCCCATCTTTACTTCAGGGCAGGTTTCAGGGAACCCCACACCAAGAAAGATTCTGCCCTTGTAGTGTTGGGGGTCCCTGAATTTCTATCACACACCCTTTAACATTGTACTTTCTATAAACAAATCAGGAGAGATCTGATCCATTCCCAAATCCACAGATTTCAAGGTTATTCAGATAAGTGGCTGGTCTCGTGCTGCCTCTCAGTCCAGAATTCTTATATAACAACTCAGATTACTAAAAAAATTTTTTAACTGCAATTCATAGAAGGGCTGTACTAGTAGCAGAAGTCTGATCTATGCGTATATTATCTGTGACCCCAGTCGATGCCTCCCTTTCTTCTTATTGCACTGTTTTTGCTGTTGCTGTTTCTTTTTCTTTTCTCTAAACGGGTCATATGACCGCAATAAACTATTGATTGATTGATTGATTGCCAGAAAGGGAATTATGGAATTTATAGTCCAATAAATTTTTTTAAAAAAATCCTAATCTTGATCCTGATGGGAGCTTTGGGTAGAGGTGATTATATTCTACGTATGCTTTACTCTGGGGAAAATGCTGAGTAGGACGATACTGTAAATATGCTGCACTGAAAGCAGATTAGGGTAAGGAAGAAAGATGGCCAATACATAAAAAATAAATTAAATCAAATATCACAAAGTGAGAATCTATGGTCATACATTCTCATACAGGAGTTCATGATGGACAGGAGTTTCTTAAGGCACACTCACATATAATTCTGTAAAAAAGAAAAGGATGAAATGTCTAAAGATCCTCTAATATTTGTGTGAGAACCTGCTAGATGAGCTGATATATAAAAGAAACATCTACAGGAAAGAGAAATAGGGACTAGACATGGGCACGACTCGGCAAAATTGTTGTTTCCGTTTTCGGTTATCGTTTCCGTTACGTAACGGAAATGGTAAAGATAATTAAGCTGTCAGAACTCGAACTCGAACCGAAAAAAGAAAAATTTGGTTGGGTTTTTCATTTCCGTTTGTGGCATCGTGGCGATCGCGAAGCACAGAAAAAGTTTTTAAAAGTTTTTTTAAAAAACCCTGACTCCTGGGCAAAAAAGCAGGCGAAAATATGCCCGCCTGAGGCTTTGCCACCTACCAGAGGGGTGGTTTCTGGGGGGTCCCCGGCCTTTCCCCCCCCTTCTCCTGTCCTGGGCTGCGTGCACCAGGCTGGGGGGGAGGTCATCCTCATCGTCTCGCCACGCCATGCGATGGGGGGGGGAATCCAAAATGGCGACCACAATTTTTCTTTTGAAATCATGGTCAAAAAACACACCAAATCACCACAGAAACATGTGAAATTTATTTATTTTAAATGCCTGAATTTTAATAGTAGCAGCAGTGGGTTTTTTTTATAGCAATAAAACGTCGTATTGATTTGATTTGATTTTTTTATTTTTTTAGACCTGCCCATTTGGGCTGGGCATGGGATGGGACCATGCAAATGTTTTGAACCATTCCACCAATGGCATTGCCAGGTTTTTGACTTACACTTCTGGATGTCTCGGAGGGCATAAAAAGCCAAGGCACCTTCCAGAAATCGCCCTCGGGTGTATGGATGTGGTTGACGGAGGAGGGCTGGCTGCTGGTGCTGGTGTGATCCGATCGAGATTGAGGAGGGAGGCTGGAGGCTTTAGGATTTAAGTTAGGCAGGCAGGCAGGGAATTGAATTTAGAAAATAATTTCTTTGATTCCCTGCAGCTTTGTCTGCTGAAGGGAATAGCAGTTTATTCTTTTTTTTTAACTTTTTTTTTATACTTTTTATTAAACATAAAAAAGACAAAATAACAATGATAAACAATTATATAAAAAAACAGTAATAGACAATCATGAACAATACAAAGTGCCCCCCACCCCCAAGAAACCGTCCAGTATTCTTGCATCTTCTCTTTCTTCTTCGTCTTTTCTTTTCTTTTTTTCAAATAGGCTTCTTAAGGTCCTTTACACCAGAACTGTGTTGGATTATAAGTTGGTTGTATCCCTTTCCCTTTTAATAGTACATGATCTATAAATTTCCCCCAAACACCATAGAAGATATCTTTTTTCATTTCACCTCGCAAAACTTTTATATTACAAGATAATTTATCATTTAGTGCTATGTCCCACATTTCCTTATACCATTCAGCAATTTTAAGGTCTGATTTCAGTTTCCAGTTCCTAGCAATAATCAGTCTAGCTCCTGTCATAAGATTTGCTATTAATTATTTAGTTTTCACATCATATTCATTGACAGATGGTAATGATAACAAAGCAATTTCAGGCACACATTTAATATCAGTTTGTAGTATTTCTCTTATCTTCTCAATAATCTCTTGCCAAAACTTTTGAACTATTTCACATTCCCACCACAGATGAAAATAAGTACCTATCTTTTTTTCGCATTTCCAGCAGAGCTTAGAATATTTTGGATTCATTCTATTCACTCTGACTGGAGTTATATACCATCTTAAAACTAGTTTGAAGTAGTTTTCTTTTATTCTGACTGATAATGACCGTAAGATCCTCAAATTCCAAATTCTTTTCCATTCATCATTATTTATTTATTTCTCTATGTCTTGTTTCCATAACTCTCTTATTGTGTCCTGTTCCCTATTCTCAAATGAATCTTGAATTATTTTATATAATTTACCAACTGCTCCTTTCCCTGTATTTCCTTTCTCTGATTCATATGTTGTCAGAAATTGCTCAAATTTTTGTATATCCTCTAAGTTGTATATTTCTCCTAGTCCATTCTTTCGTCCAGCTTTCTAACTGGGCGTAATTCAACCAGGACAATTCCTGAGTTTGCAGAATGAGTTTAATTTCTTGTTTTGATGTCATCTTTTTAATCCAGTCTTTTAATCTTGCCACTTTCCTTAGTTTAAATGTCTCCCAATTTCTTCATGTTCGTGGGGAAATTTATCTGATCGATCACCGCGCCAAGCGGGGAACCTTCCTGTATCAATTTCTTTCCATACTTTTTCCAAGTGAGCAATAGGAAACTCAGAAGCGGGTTTTTAATTGGGTTACTTTTCCTTTTTGGGGGGAACATAAACACATATTTATTTATGTCTTCATTTAGCTCCTCTGATTGAAGTTCCCACCATATTAGTTTTTGAGGTTTAAATAGTATTTACCCAAGGGAACTAAGCTGATTAGCTATGTAGTAAATTCTAAGATTAGGTATGCCTATACCTCCCTCTTTTTGAGATCTGTACCATAAGCTTTTATTTATTCTTGCTTTTTTTCCACCATTGCAGAATCTATTTATAAGATCTTGATAGACTTTAATTTCAATTTCTGTGTATTGAATAGGTAACATTCTAAAAAGAAAATTAATTTTAGGAAGTATTTTCATTTTTACCATTGCTATTCTACCAAACCATGATAAATTTAATTTGGAGTAATTTTGTAATTTATTTCTAATCTCTTCCTTTATTTTTGTGTAATTTCGTTCTTTCGTTTTGCTGATGTCTTTAAAAGTATCCCTAGGTATTTTATACATTTACAAACTTTCAGTTCGTAATTGGAGATCTCCTCCATGTCTCGATTATCCTGATTGAAGAGCATAATTTCTGATTTCTGCCAGTTGACACATAATCCGGTTGTTTCACCGAATTCCTTTAGATGTGCTTTTATTCTTAATATATTTTCTACCGGATTTTTTATTGTTAACAAAGCGTCGTCCGCAAATAAACTGATTTTTATCTTACCTTCCTTACCCATACCTTTAATAAGTTGGTCCTCCCTTATTGTGTTAGCTAGTAGCTCTATCACTATGCAAAACAGAACTGGCGATAAAGGACATCCCTGTCTTGTTCCTCGGCCTAGGGTAATTTTTCCTGTCATCCCATCGTTGACAATGATTGATGAGGTGCTATGAGAATAGAGTTGGTTTATTACACTTAGAAATTTTTCTCCAAACCCCCATTTCACTAATAAAAGTTTTAACGCAGGCCATTGAACACAGTCAAAGGCTTTAAATAAATCTAGAGACAAAATGCATGCTTTATCCTGTGATCTTCCCATCTCATAAAGAACATTCAAGACTCTTCTTACAGTGTCTGACATTTGTCTGCCTTTGATAAAGCCCGTTTGGTCTTCTTTAATATATTTGTCTATAAATGTGTACATTCTTTTGGCTAGAATTGCTGTAAAAATCTTGGCGTCTTGATTTATAAGTGATATTGGTCTGTAAGATCCAACATCTATTGGATCTTTATTAGGCTTGAGAATTAAAATGGTTAAGGTATGTTTCCAGGAGGAACTTGCTCGCCCTCCAATATCTCGTTATAAAGCTTCTTTAACTTAGGAATTAACATTGATTTGAATACCTTTTAAAATTCTGGTCCCAATCCGTCATCTCCTGGAGTTTTGGCATTCTTTAGCTTATTTATGACATCCTCTATCTCCTCCTCTTTAATAGCTTTTTCCATTTCAAGCCTGTCTTCCTCCACTAGTCTTACTTTTAGGTTTTTGTCAATATATTGTTCCATAACTTCCTTGCTACTTCTATTGGCTGTATATAAGTTTTGATAGCTTTTGAATAGCTTTTAATTTTTCTTTCATTTGAGTAGAGATATTGCTGCTTAAATACTTTATCCTTCCTATCATGCTTTTCTCTTTCCTTTTCTGTGCTAATTTTGCTAGCATCTTCGAGTTTTTATTACTGTATTCGAAAAAGTTTCTTTTCAAATATAGTAAATTTCTTTGGGTTTGTTGTAGATCTATATCTTCTAATTCCATTTTTCCTGGCCTCAATCTGGATTAAGATTTTTTTGTCTTTACTTAGAAAAAATTGAGATTCAAGGTCTGCTATAGTAGCCTCTAATTTTTTTTTATTTTGCTGATCTCGACTTTTTATAATAGCATTTTCTTTTATTATGTAACCTCATTTTCTTTTATTATGTAACCTCTGGCCTTCAGAGTGTCCCAAATAACTCCTATTTGACCACCACCTTCTTCATTGATATTCCATGTTTCTAGCCATTCTCTTTGTATTTTTTGTACTGTATCTGGGGATTGAAAATTTCTAGGGTTTATTCTCCACCTTCTAGCTTCCTTATAATTCTTCTTATTTTCTATTTCAACAGACATTAGAGCATGATCAGAAATTTTTATCAATTCTATATTTGTATTTACAACTTTAGATAACAAACTTTGTGAGACAAATATAAAATCTATTCTCGAGTAAGCTTTGTGGGCTGATGAGTAAAAAGTAAATTTTCTTTCATCGCCCTTTAATTCTCTCCAAACATCCTTTAATCCTGTATTTGCGATGAATTTTGTTAAGATTGTATGTCTGGCCCTCCAGTCTACCTTCCTAGTCATTGTTTTGTCTTTTATTTTGTCCATAACCATGTTGAAATCTCCTTCCAAAATCACATGTCCTTTCTGTATCTTTTCTATCTGCTCCCATACCTCTTTGTAAAACAGGTTATGATTAGCATTCGGTGCATAAACGTTTATCAGTGTATATTGTTCTAGACCAATTGTGGCCTGAAGAATAATATATCTACCTTCCAAATCTTTCACAGTTTTTTCAACAATACAATCACAGTGCTTTGAAATTAAGATTGCTACCCCCCTTGCTTTAGATGAACCAAACCTTTTCTCATAGATGTTGATGTTGGGTAGTTTCAGTTCGTTTTGACCATCTTTCGATTGGTGTGTTTCTTGAAGAAAGACGATGTCCGGTTTATTCTTCTTAATTAATGACTCTATTCTCTTTCTCTTCGTGACAGTAGCTAGGCCCTTAGCATTCCATGTAGCTAATTTCAACAGTCTACCCATATTTTCATTCTATTATCGATCTGGAACGGTCTCATTGTGCATATATACAAACAAACATTACATATAATAAAGAAAAAGACAATGATTTCCCAAACCCTACCACCTACATTTATTTTCTGTTCTCCCATCCTCTTGGCTCTCATACACATCCTGTATGCGCCCTTATAGGAGGGAGGGGGAAGGCACCTGTACACTTCCCGATGGCTAATAATGATTCAGAAGCTCTAAATTAGCGTTAGCACTGTCTTGTCTTGCTTACAATTATATACGTGAAAAGTTGAAAAGAAAGAATGCAATAAAAAAGATAACATGATAATGTGAATCTTAAGATCCTCCTATTCACCTCCTTTCCTCCCTCAGTCCCCCCCGCCAAAAAAAAAACATAGAGAGGAAAAGGAAAGGTATGCTAGAGGAAGGAAAAAGGGATAAGGAACGGGAAGGGAGTGGAGAAATATAGGACGGGCAAGTCAAAACATAGACAAAATGAAACAAAATAGACTAGGAAAGAAGGAAAAAAATAACAGGAGGGAAGGGGAGGGAGAGACAGGGAGAGAGAGAAAGGAGTGGCTGTCTTCTGTAGTGCAGGGCTCTTCAAATCGGTCTCCATTTTGCTTGCCCATTGAAACATTTAAAGAGTTAAAAGGTGACACTGTCATCACTGCAGATGCTGAATTTGGAGTTCTCTATTCTTCTTTGATTTGAATATTCCATGCCTTGAGAAGTTGTTCACCTTCTTCCAAGGAATAGATTTTGTGTAGAGTTGGGCCCTTCCACACTTTCAGAAAGATCGGGAATCCCCAGTTATATCTGTAGTTGTTGTTTCTCAGAGCAGTTGTCACAGGTCTCATAGTTTTCCTCCATTCAAAAGTCTCCCTGGAGATATCCTGGTAGACTTGTAGAACTCTTCCCTCACGCTTCAGCAGGTCAGGCTTTGCCCTAAGAGTTGACATCAGTTGTTCTTTCATGGCATAGGAAGTAAATCTAATCAGAATTGGTCTTGTAATACCTGTCTCTGCACTACCTATATAGTGCATTCTTTCAATATCAGTCTCGGCAAGATGTTGGGGGAGGATAGAATTAAGCCAAACGAGGATTTCTTTCTTCATTTCTTTTTTATCCTGTTCAAAATTAATTAATTTCAGATTAGACCTTCGAGAATAATCTTCCATATAGACAAGCTTCCGCTGTAAGGCATCAATCTCTTCTTCGTGCGCAGCGATAACACTTTCGTTCTTGGAGGCTAGAGTTTGAACTTGATTGATTTCTCCTGCTAATTTTTTCAGCTCTATGCCGTTATTAGAGACCTGTGTCTGCAGGGTCTGTATTTCTTGTAACAGGTCCTTCCTTAGGTCTTTATTCTGTGATGATAAGGACTGGAAACGGTCTTCGATAGTAGAAGTTACATCTTTTAGGGCTGATTTAATAAGGGAGCCAACTTCTGCTTTCAAGTTTTTGAACTCCTTTGAAAAATCCGGCTGCTGTGCTGGCAGCTTGCCAGAATCAGACGCCATTGTGTCAGCTTCAGCAACAGCTTCTGCTCTTTCAAGACAAGCACGTTGATACGTGGCGTCTGAGGGTTTGCGTATCCACTTTTTCAAAGCCGGACCCCTTTTCTTGGCTGGCATGCAGGAAAACCAGGTAAGTAAGCTTTTTTTCTTCTTTCTTCTTTCTAGCCTCAAAGCAAGAAAAACAACATCTCTCACAGTTTCTCACAGTCCGCCTGACTGGGACGTGACTTCGGCAGAAGCGAAAGTAAATCACTGCTTCAGCAATTCATTGTTATCTCTCCCCTTGAAAATACACAGTTTTCAACCTGTCCTCCCCAAAGGTTTATGATCGTTTACTCACGATTTTAGTATCATTTAGAGACAGTATTTCAAGTTTTATTCTTCTCTTAAGCGGAGCTACTGGATCAAGCGGCCATCTCGTCATGGGCGGAAGTGCCCCCCTCAGCAGTTTATTCTTTATTTCTTCTCTGGCAGTTTGTGAGGATTTTTTTTCTGATATTGGATAAAGGGGGAGGTTTGACTGGGAATGGGAGGTGTGGATTTATTTTAAATATATATTATATACTGCCATTTATTTTCTCTTTTCCCAACTTCAATTTGCTTGCACACACACACATTTGGGGTGCAAGCCAAGAACAGAACCTCTATCCTAAGTGATATCCTAACTACCCACTCGCCCGTCCGCCCCGCCACCACCCGCCTGCGGCCCGCGCCACCGCCTGCCCACCTGCCCGCCTGCGGCCGCCGGCCACCCATGACCCCCATCATCGCCGCCTGCCTGCATTGCAGTGGAAATGACAAACGACAAACGACAAACGGAAGCGACAAATTTTTGAAAAATTTCGCGACAAACGGAAATGACCCGAAACTCGAAACGTCATTTTTTCTGGTCGTGCCCATGTCTAATAGGGACAAGTCATCAGATAATATAGCCAATATTTGTATGGAAAAATTTAGTAGGACTAATGCTCCAGATGATTTTGGATTTGAAAGAAGGTTAAAAATAACAATGAAATGTTCCAGCCATTCTTGTAACATGAAGTAAATGGAAGAAGTGCAGAACAGAAATATATATTTTAATGGAAAGAAGGCGTCAACTACTTTACCACCATTTTTTTTGTAAAAGAAAAAAACCAACTATTTATTTATTTATTTATTTATTTATTTATTTATTTATTTATTTATTTATTTATTTATTTATTAGATTTTTATACTGTATCATCTAGCCTAAAGGCATCTCTGGGCAGCTGACAACAGGAAAAAAGCAGATTATAAGGCATAAACAAAAACAAAGACAGTATTTTATATAAATTGACCAAAATTACATCAAACATACAACCATTAAAAGAAAATTATAATCAATTATACTATTAACAAAATAGGATTTTACTATCAGAATAAACTAAAGAACCCAATAGACAGAGAAAAGAAATTTCCAGGAGTTGTAGGGATAGAAATTAATTCCAGGAAAGATATTCTATAGAGCCAATTTTTTACTGGCATTTGAAGATTTAGAATGTGGGGGCCAAGCATACATCGGGGCACAGTTTATTCCATAGAATCATAGAATCATAGAATCATAGAGTTGGAAGAGACCTCAAAGGCCATCTAATCCAATTCCCTGCCATGCAGGAACCCCATCACAATATTTCCGACAGATGGCCATCCAGCCTCTACTTAAAAACCTCCACAGAAGGAGACTCCACCACCCTTTGTGGCAGCATATTCCACCTCCTAACATCTCTAACTGTCATGAAGTTCTTCCTAATGTTCAAATGGAATCTCTTTTCCTGTAGTTTGAAACAATTGCCCCATAATGTTTTATTTATTTATCATAGTCTCATAATAAATAAATAAAAATAAATAAATAAATAAATAAATAAATAAATAAATAAATAAATAATGAGGGGCAATTATGGAGAAGGCTCAGTTTCTTGTTGATGTTTATCAGACCTCCCTCCATGTTGGAATCCTCAAATGCCCCACTTGAGATGAACAAGTGGTCTGGCCAGTTCTATTTTGGAGTAGTTGCTCTGACAGATAACAAGGTCCCAAACCATTTAGGGCTTTACATCATCAAACAATATAGGATACGCAACTGGGAAGTCAGGTTGAGAGTATTTAGATGAGATATAAGGGGGAAAATAATGGGACGGATGTCACTGTGGGGACTATATTATAGACCCCAAAACCAGTCAGAGGAGTTGGATGATGCCTTCTGTGAGCAGATGGCCACACTGTCAAAAGGGAGGGATGTAGTACTAACGGGAGATTTTAACTATCCCAATATATGTTGGCAGTCTAACACAGCTAACGGTGGTTAAAAAATCATCTGGATTCATCAACCTTCTGGGATGTATTGCTTTTGTCTGACTTCCCTCCCTGGCCAGGCTGTGAGTTACAGCAAACCTAAAGCACACAATGTCCAGGACAAAGGGACCACAGAAACTTCATTTATCTCAATGTCCCCACTGTCCATATCAGGGCAGAAGACCAGGTCTAAGATGTGGCCTGCCAAATGGGTTGAGGTAGATACCATTTGGGCCAGACCCATTGTTGACATAGAGGTCATGAAGTCTTCAGACACCCCCGAGAGAGCCGCTTCAGCATGGATGTTAATGTTCCCCAAAACGATGAGCCAAGAGGACTCCAACATCAGCCCTGATATCGGTTCAGTAAGCTGTTGTGTCACGGGGAGGGCGATACACCAAGGCTCCTACTTTTAAGTACATACATTAAGTCCCTGGCTCCTACTTTTAAGTGTGTGTGTGTTGTGTCGTTACAATCGTGAGCGACTCTACGTGACTCCATTACATACATTCAAAATCAGGAAATTGGGGGACATGGCATCTACCAAGAGAGATGGAGTTGCAGTAGACTATTGCCACTTGTCAAGGTATAATTTACAAGCTGAAACAAAACAAGGCTTGTGGGAATCAACAGCCATGTTGAACATGTGTGTGAAATGCTGAGTAACTGTGGTTAACAAAAAAGGAAGGCTAACACATGTGTATTAAGGTTAAAGGAAATGATGTAATGCTTTGTGATTGGCTGAGGCTTGTATATAGTGAAAACCCATGTGTAACGTTTTTGGGGGAATTCTCTTCTTTACTTTGTTATGCTGTCGGATGGAACTACTGGAAATATACCTCTGGTGATAGTGAGCTCTGCTTTAGTGTCTTTATTTTTCTGCTGAGACAACTATGCTCAAAAGCCTACTCCAACACCACTCCAGTGTAAGGCGTCCAGAACAGGAATAATGAGATGGTGTCTGTTATGTAGTGGAAGTACAGACAGTATTGCCGGGGAGGTAGGGGTTAATTGTGGCAGACCAGCTGCAGATAATTAACAGCTATCTTCTGGCAGCATCTGTATAAATACGCATGTGTGTTCTTCTTAGCCTTGCCTTTTGTCTTGTCTATCCTTGTTGTTGTGCAATAAAGCTACGTTGATGGAGCTCCCGGTGTCATGAACCCACTATTTAACACTGGTGACGAAGGTGAAGCGACAGCTGTGAGTTATTGCGAGGGAGAAGGATTATGTCGGCTGAAGAGGCGGCCCCCCACCCGGGTAGCAACGTGACTGTAAGAATGACTGGAATGGGGCATTTTGAGCCATTTGATGAGGCAGCAGAAGACTTTGAGTCTGATATTACATGTTTTGAATTTTATCTAGCAGCTCAAGAAATTACAGATGTAGCCTTGCAAAGGGCAACATTTTTTAGCCTGTGTGGGAGGGCCATCTTTGAAGTTGCTAGAGCCTTAATTGCACCGGCGCAGCTGCAAACAACGTCCTTTGATGTTATTAAAGAGAAGTTGAGGAATCATTTCTCACCGCAGCCTTCAGAGATAGCCTGCCAGCATGCATTTTATAAATGGGATCAGGCAGAAGGAGAGAAAATCACGGAGTTTATTGCAGTGTTGAGACAGACGGCAATGCATTGCAATTTCATAGATTTAGAGACTGTGTTGAGGGATAGGTTGGTCTGTGGACTGAGAGACGAGAAACTGCAAAGGCGTTTGTTTGCCAAGAAAGAGCAGACTTTCAGAGTGGCATTTGAGGAGGCGTTAGCAGTGGAAGCAGCTGAGCAATCAACGCGTGAGGTTCATATGGCTCGCAAACCTCCCCTGCCACAGAGGTCAGAGACCATCCATCAAGGGAGGATGGCGGAGGAGGAAGAGGAAGTCCACCAGACTGAGAGTGTAAAGGCAACAAGGAATGAAGTCCCCCATGGGTGTGCAGCTTGTGGGAGGAATCATGATAAAAGACATTGGGCCTTTTTACACGACCCCTAAGATCCGCTGGCCACTTAAATTCGGACCAGAGATCTTAGGGGTTCCTCGCTCTTCCTCTGTCCCCACCCCCCTCCACACTTCCTGGTTTCTGGCTGCCCGAGGGAGGGAGAAAAAAGAAAGAAAAGCATGCCGGTTACCTCCGTTTTGTTCCGGGCAGCATTCAGATCTCTTAAAGGAGCGGGGCGCAAAAAAAGAACAAACAGAAGCCAGGAGAGCCCCTCACTCACTATCCTTACACCGGATCAAAATTTTGTCACATCCAAAAAGCAGGTACAAGAAAACTGCTGTTTGGTCCCGCTAAGTGGGCGGGGTCACACTTAATTGTCTGCAAAGTCCGGAGCTGGTGGGTAAACATTTTTAAGGTCCGGACCTTGCAGCCATTTCCGGCGGAGCTTAGGGGTCGTGTATAAACGCCCATTGTGGTTTTCGGGAAGCATATTGTAAAGTGTGCGGAAAAAAGAGACATATTTCTTGGGTTTGCAGAGCTAGAAGAATTAAAGAACCCTGGACACAGCACAAATCTTGGGAACAGCAGAAAAAAGGACTGCAAGTGGAGGAATGTCACTCAGTCATAAACTATGCAGATCCGGTTCCTATTCAGAGTGTTCAAATGAGGACTCGCAAGAAGATCAAAGTGACTGTGTATATACAGGAGGTTCCCTGTGAAATGGAGGTGGACTCAGGTTCAGCTCTATCAATAATCTCAGAGGACACTTTTCAGCAGATTTGTGCAGAAAAGGGGAGGCTGCAGTTAGAACCATTATCAGTTCAACTAATGGATTTTCAAGGATGGCGTGTTCCAGTAATGGGAATGGGGACATTCCGAGTGCAGTATCAACAATTCAGGGGGCTCCTGCGGCTGGTTGTGGTGAAAGGACATTGGGTGAACTTATTGGGGTTGGACTGGTTTGAACCACTGGGCATTACTGTAGTGGGGGTCCACCAAATGGAGGGGGTGGATGTTGAGGCAATCTATCAGGAGTACCCGAGGGTGTTTGATGAGTCATTGGGATTATATAAGGGACCACCTATATCATTTAATCTTGACCCAATGGTTGCACCTATTCGCTTGAAGCCCCAGAGGGTACCTTTTGCATTGAAACCCCGAATAGATGAGGAATTAGATCGGTTGATCGCCCAAGGAATATTAGAACCCGTACTGAATGCCCGGTGGGAAACCCCAATTGTAGCCCCCTTGAAGGCAAATGGAGCAGTACGAATCTGTGCGGATTATAAATGTACTATTAATAAGGCCCTGCAACAGCATTCATATCCAGTGCCAGCAGTAAGCCACCTATTGGCATCACTGGCGGGGGGGGGAAAGGTTTTTGCAAAACTGCATTTAGCTCAGGCGTATCAACAATTGCCAGTAGATGATGCCACAGCAGAAGCTCAAACTATAGTGACTCATCGTGGTGCATTTAAGGTTAAGCGTTTGCAGTTCAGGGTCAGCGTGGCCCCAGGAATTTTTCAGAGTTTAATAGAGGGCCTGTTGAAGGGTATTCCTGGGGTCCTTCCATATTTTGATGATATACTTGTGGCTGGGAGTTCCATGGAAGAACTGTTAAAGCGTCTCCACGAAGTGTTGGGCCAGCTGCAAGATGCAGGGTTGAAGGCTAAAAAAGAAAAGTGTCAGTTTGGGGTGTCACAGGTGGAATTCTTGGGATATTTGATAGATGCTGCCGGGATTCATCCCACTAATGCTAAAGTAAAAGCGATACAGGATGCCCCAGCACCACGGTCAAAGAGGGAACTTCAATCATTCGTGGGGCTTTTAAACTTCTATCATGTGTTCTTACCTCATAAAGCCTCTGTGGCTGAGCCTCTACACAGGTTATTGAATAAGAGGACCCCTTGGGTGTGGGGTCAGAAGCAGAGTGAGGCATTTAATGCGGTTAAGAATTTGTTATCATCAGATAGTGTACTCACTCATTTTGATGAAAGGAAACCAATAGTGCTAGCATGTGATGCATCCCCATATGGAGTGGGTGCAGTGTTGAGTCATTGCATGCCAAATGGAAGAGAGGCTCCAATTGCATATTTTTCAAGGACCTTATCCGCAACTGAAAGAAATTATGCCCAAATTGATAAGGAAGCCCTGGCCCTCGTAGCAGGGGTAAAGAAATTCCATGATTATGTTTATGGTCGTCCGTTTGAAATAGCTACAGATCATAAACCATTACTAGGAATTTTTGCCCCAGGCCGTCAGACCCCCCAAGTGTTGTCTCCCCGAATGCTGCGTTGGTCGGTATTTTTGGCAGCATATGATTATATGTTATGCTATCGGCCAGGGAAGGAAATGGGACATGCTGATGCCCTTAGTCGATTACCACTGAACAATTCAGATGAGGATCCTGCCCCTGCATATGGCATCATGTTAATAGAGGACTTACCCAATCCACCGTTGCATGCATCAGATGTAGCAAGAGAGACAGCAAGGGACCCTATATTGTCCCGAGTTTTAAATTGGGTATGGAAGGGGTGGCCTTCATGGAAGCTGGAGAGTGAATTTAGTCCTTTTTGTTCACGCCAGCATGAATTGTCGGAACATAAAGGATGTTTGTTGTGGGGAAATAGGGTTATTATCCCATCTAAATTGCAGGGGAGGGTCTTAGAGGCATTACATATAGGGCACCCTGGAATTGTACGTATGAAGGCATTGGCCCGTAGCTATGTGTGGTGGCCAGGGATGGATAAGGCTATTGAGGAACGGGTCCAAGTGTGTCATCCATGTCAGGGGTCTCGCCCAGCCATGCCACAAGCGCCCATCCAGAAATGGGAAACAACCAGAACACCATGGTCGAGACTGCATATTGATTTTGCTGGCCCCTTCCAAGGTCAAGTGTTCCTTGTAGTAGACTCACTTTCTAAATGGTTAGAAGTAGTCACTGTTTCATCAATGACATCGGCGGTGGTGGTTCGGGTACTGCGGTGGCTGTTTGCCACGCACGGGTTGCCTGACACTATAGTGTCAGATAATGCCACGCCCTTTACCTCAGCTGAGTTTCAACGTTTCATGGCAGCAAATGTGATCCGCCATATTACAGCAGCGCCTTTCCATCCGTCGACTAATGGGCAGGCAGAAAGGATGGTGAGAACGACTAAGGAGTCCTTGCAGAGAATAGTGCATGGAGATTGGCAATCGCGGCTAGCTAATTTCCTATTACAGCAGCATATTACTCCACATACAGGCACGGGCAGGAGTCCCGCTGAGCTGTTAATGAACAGGAGGTTGACGTCCTTATTAGATAGATTACACCCAGATTTGACATTAGATCGGCCCCCGCAGCGGGAAGCCCCAGAGACACCGAGGTCCTTTCAAGTGGGGGATTGGGTTTATGCCCGGAATTACGGTAGAGGACCAGAATGGGTTCCAGCTACTGTAGTAGAAATAAGGGGACCAGTATCATACGGGGTGTCTATTGAAGGAGGGAAGGTGCTACGCCGACATGTGGATCAACTACGGCGTAGGTGGGCAGATCCGGTCAGGGCTCCAGAGGCTGATGCAGTCGACACGGAAACATCAAGTGTGCCTGGCGAGCAGGGAGAGGGTATCCCCCTAATCAAGAGGGAAACAGCTGAACCAGAAAGGGTGGAGCAGGAGATTATTCCAGAGGGAGAGTTGAGTTTGGAAGAAGAGACAGTGAATAGTCCGATAGAGAGGGATAATCAGGAACAAGGGGAAACTGAAGTAGCTACAGAATTACGACGCTCACAGTGAGTGAGGAGCCGACCGAAATATTTACAGGATTTTATTTGTGAATAAAATTTTAGTTAGGGGGAAGGGGTGTTATGTAGTGGAAGTACAGACAGTATTGCCGGGGAGGTAGGGGTTAATTGTGGCAGACCAGCTGCAGATAATTAACAGCTACCTTCTGGCAGCGTCTGTATAAATACGCATGTGTGTTCTTCTTAGTCTTGCTTTTGTCTTGTCTATCCTCGTTGTCGTGCAATAAAGCTATGTTGATGGAGCTCCCGGTGTCATGAACCCACTATTTAACAGTGTCTTTTAGCCCTTGTTCATAATGTGGCTGCTGTGTTCTGGAAGTAGAAGTCGAATAAAGGAGGAAGGGAGATGGCTCCTGCCCAAGATAGGTTAAAAAGTTAGTGCAGAAACATCTAGCGACTTAGAGCCTTTTCACACGACCCCTAAACTCCGCGGCAAATGGCTCCCAGTTCCGGAGCTTAAAATTGTTTCCCCACCAGCTCCGGAGTTTACAGAAAATTAAGTGCAACCACGCCCACCTAAGCGCGTCCCAGCACATTTTTCAGGTACCTGCTCTCCAGGGGTGAAAAATCCCTGATGCGGATCTAACGTAGAGAGTGCCGGGCTCTCTTGGCTTCTGTTTGTTGTTTTTTTGCCCCCTGCCCCTTTAAGAGATCTGAATGCTGCCAGGAACAGAGCGAGACTGGCAGAATGGAGGTAAGCAGGCATTCTTTTCTTTTTTTCTCCCTCCCCTCATGCAGCCAGTAGCCAGGAGTGTGGAGGGGGTGGGAACACAGGAACAGTGTCAAACCCCCAAGATCTCTGGTCCGAATTTAAGTGGCCAGCGGATTTTAGGGGTCGTGTGAAAAGGCTCTTAGAATGGATTGCAGGCTCCAGGGACAGATAAACTACATCACATGATGCAAAAGAAAAATGGATACGTAATCTTCGAACATCTGTCTTTAATCTTTGAGAATTCTTGAAAAATAGGTGAGGCTCCTAAATACTGGAGATAACCCAGCACTGTCATCATCATTAAAATATGGCTTGGGTTGCACTCTCAGAGCTTTGGAGGATATAGACTACTTGACCTATAATATTCCACTCTTTGTTTTCCAGATGAACATCCATATCAATGGCCAAATAATGGAGTGTCATTTGCTGGTCCAACACTCGAATTTCAGTCAGGTAGAAAGTGGAGTTCCATTGAGTTGCCACATCCTGGATTAGGGGGTGCAATTGAAAGCCCATTTTTCCACCTGGCTTCTGCTGCAAGAGCTGCCTGCCTCAGATACTGTGGTGAAAAGACCTTGCCTCCTTTCTTGCCCACTCATTTCTATTGGGAATGCTTGTCTCTTCCATACCCTGCAAAGCACCCTGAATTGCTAGGTTGAGACTGGGAGACATACCATGCACCCCTTTCATCTTTTCAAACCTACAGAAGCCAGAAGGAATAGCTGGTCATCTAGGGCTATAAGGCATCCCTGGTAGAGATGGGCACGAGATGGAAAAATAATGTTTCATTTCATTTCGTGCCCACAGCCATTTTGTTTCGTTTCTTACAATTTTTTTTTAAAATTGTATGAAACAAAACGGCTTCCCTGGGGCCTAGAGGCACCAGATTTGGTGCCCGGGAGCCAAATTTCAAAGGGCTCCTGCCGAGATGTTATCGACTGGGCCTCTTTAAAATTGGCCCTGTCAGCACCAGGGTATGCACCTGGTGCCAAGTGCACCATTTTAAAGGGGGTCCAGCCATTGACAGCTCAGCAGGAGCCCTCTGAAAATAGTTGGGTGGGCATTTCCGGGTGATCATGCTACCCACCTGCCCATTTTCAGAGGTCTCCTGCCGAGCTCTCAGTGGCTGGAACCTTTTAAAACTGGCCCATTTGGCACCAGGGGATCCCCCAGGTGCCTACTGGGCCATTTTTAAAGGGGTCCACCCCATGAAAGCTCAGCAGGAGCCCTCTGAAAATAGTTGGGTTGGGCAGTTCCGGGTGATTGCACTGCCCACCCGCCCATTTTCAGAGATCTCCTGCCAAGCTGTCAATGGTTTCATCTGTAACGAAATGCTGCTTCCTTGTTTCATTTCATTATGAAAAAATGAAACCATTTTTTTTTCTTTCATGTCCCCCTCTAGTCCCTAATGATTAATAATCCTGGGATTTTTGTGTGTGTGTATACAGAAGGCCTTTTTCTGCACCCCTACAAGCTCCTCTTGGGTAGCCTGGAACGTCTGTCTTCTTGAGATATGGGCCTGGCAGTTACTGCCTCCCACCCCTGCTCTTTGCCCATTACCCATCCCTGGTTTGACTGCATGTTCCTCACTGGGGTTGGTAACGTGTCATCCCTGCTAGTTGCAGCATCTGGTGGGGGGCAAGTGAAGCTGGAGGGGCTGGGGTGATTTCTGTGTCACACGGCTCCTCCTCGGAAACAGAGCCTGCCTGAATCCCCTCCAGTCTCCTCCCTGGTTTGAATGAGTAGAAGGGATGCACATCAGATTTGCAGAAACCCCCAGGCTGAGAATTGGGTATCCATTCATTTAGAAGAGAATCAGCATTCAAGATGGCCTTAATAGATAACTGGGCCAAAACAAACAAAATGGATTTAAGCAACAGAAAATGTAAAATATGTACTATATTTATGTATGAAAAAATCAAATGAGTAACACCTGTTCTGGCAATAAAAACATTTGAAAAAGATATAGGGGTCATGGTGACTGCTGTTTTTGGAGAAATGTGTGAAGCTTGCAAGTGCCAAGGCTCAGGAAAGTCCTGCAGCAAAAGGTCAGTCATAATCCAAGGTTGCAACTGAGGAGTCTTCCCATTCAGGAGGAACAGCAAGTGCAGAAGGAAAGCAGGAACGAAACACAAACAAACCAAGCAAGAGGTCTGATAGCCAAGTTTGCTGCAATCAGCAAGTCTATGAAGCTTCCAGAGGGAACCTCATAGTGTCCCCCTTTGCCCCCCCATGCCTTTGACCTGAAATCAAGGCTCTTTAAAAGGTGTGCCTCTGCTTGGCGCTGCTTCCACTTGGAGGGGCCTCTCTCTCTCTCTCTCTCTCTCTCTCTCTCTCTCTCTCTCTCGTCATTCTCAGAAGGCAGAATGTTCTTTCTATGCTCCTTGCATTCTGACAGAGCTCTACCAGTCTAAATAAACCCACTCAGCTCCCTAAGGGTGACTTTCCTGGCAGAAGAAAAGCTGGACATGGGCAACAATTTCTTAGTAAGAGAGCAACCCAAAGTGTTTCAATAAATGTAAACATCCTATTTCAGTAGTGGCGAGCTTTCGGCACTCCAGATGTTTTGGACCACAACTCCCAGAATTCCAAGCCTGTATTGCCAATGACAAAGGGCTGTGGGAGTTGTGGTCCAAAACATCTGGAGTGCCGAAGGTTCGCCACCACTGTCCTATTTGGAGACATATCCATGCTCAGAAAGGCTCTTGCTTGCTTAGCAAATGCTTCTATAAATTTAATCAAATCTATTCTGCAGCATATATTGTTTACCAAGTTGAGCCTCAACTGTGTTAGCCAGAAAGTTACAAAACAATATTGACCAACGTCCTCTTGCATATGCACTACAGGAGACCGACTGAATCATGGGATTTGGTGAGACAACTCCCTCATCTATTTCATTGTAACTTAAGTAAGTTTAAGTAGGCTCATTTGAATTGATGGGACCTAGGAAAGAGTGGACTCATCAAACATGCATGGATTTAATGGGCTTCCATAAGTGATTTATTATGCTAATCAACAGGATTTTGGCTAAGGTTCTCAGAACGACCATTCCCAAATGCTCGATCATGGTTGGATCATAGTGTGTTCTTTTCTGTGTCTACACCCTTGTTTTGATATTGGTGTTGGCATGCTACAACCACAGTAGTTTTCCTAATTTTAGCATGAACAATTTCTTTGGCCATGTTAAATTAACCCTTTGCCCACTCTATATGTAGCATGTCTTATTTTAATGAGACAAAAATATCCCCAGTCATTTAATTATTCATATCCAGGGCTGCTTAGCCATTTTTGGAAGTTTTGGCCATGTTCTGGAAGGAAGAAAAACTTCCAGAATACAGCCAAACAGCCCGAAAAACTCACAACAGCTATCAGATCCCGGCTGTGAAAGCCTTCATGAATATATTCATATTCACACAATCTTTTGGTTCACCTTTTTACATAGCCCAAACGAACACATAGAGTCATAGAATCACAGAGTTGGAAGAGACATCAAAGGCCATCCAGTCCAACTCCCTGCCATGCAGAAACCCCATCACAGTATTTCCGACAGTTGGCCATCCAGCCTCTGCTTAAAAACCTCCAAAGGAGGAGACTCCACCACCCTTTGTGGAAGCATATTCCACTGCTGAACAGCTGTCAGGAAGTTCTTCCTAATGTTCAAATGGAATCTCTTTTCCTGTAGTTTGCAAAGAAGGAAGTGCATGCATCACAACTTCCCTGACCCCAATCTTACATTTTCTTTACCACTAGAGTGTGGATGAATTAGCTAGGCTTGTGCGGCTCAGTGAGCTAGGCATCTGTCTGTGGAGCCAAGGGTTGGCAGTTCAATTCCCCACTGTGCATCCCAGAAGACCCAGCCTTCAGCAAGCTGCAGAGTCCTGGGATGCTCCCGGAAGAAGGGGGGATTAAATAACTTCTTACCCTCTAGCAAAGGCCCTTTGTACACCACTCCTAAACTCCACCGCAAATGGCTCCCAGCTCCGGAGCTTAAAATTGTTTCCCCACCAGCTCCGGAATTTACAGTTCCCAGCGCACTTTTCAGGTACCTGCTCTCTGGAGGTGAAAATTCCTGATGCGGATATAACGTAGTGACTGCCCGGCTCTCCTTGCTTTTGTTTGTTGTTTTTTTGCCTCCTGCCCCTTTAAGAGATCTGAATGCTGCCGGGAACAGAGTGGGACCAGCAGAACGGAGGTGAGCGGCATTCTTTTCTTCCTTTTTTTCTCCCTCCCCTCACGCAGCCAGCAGCCAGGAGTGCGGAGGGGGTGGGAACGCAGGAACAGCGACAAACCCCTAAGATCTCTGGTCCGAATTTAAGTGGCCAGCGGATCTTAGGGGTCGTGTGAAAAGGGCCTAGGAAACCCTGGAAATAGTCACTATTAGAATCGACTTAGTAGCAAACAATAGGGTCAATAGGGTTCACAGTCACACCCCACTGCTCCACCTAGAAAAACTGTTGCCCTTCCTAAGAAGACAGACTGCCCACAGGACTGGTTTCTGCGGGATTTTCTTTCTACACTTTTCTGCGGCTTTTTCTATTCTTGCTCATACAAAGAGTACAAACAGTTAGGGGAGGAATAGCCGCACAGTGTTTTAGGATTGGTGAGAAAGTAGGATGTTTCATAGCACTTGAAGTTTCCATCTCTCGGGGGCATACCCCCTCTGCAATTTCATACCTTTGGCTTAATGTAACGAGGATGTGCTTTAAATAAATCACAGTGGTGCTTTCCTTCATGTCACAGTTTGTTGCCATTATATATGGGTTTCACTTCTTTTTACCTGAAATGTCACTGCTAGCTCTCCATAACTCAACCTGAACTCAGTACGGTTAACTTCAGTGTGAACATGTGTAGTATTGCACCTGTTATTTATTGAGATACCAGAAGTGTTGATCAACAGATTCCTAACTATAAGCATGCTTGCTGTCACTGCAGAGGTTTCCTTGCATACAAATGCTCACATGTAAAGGGATTAATATTATTATAGAGCACGTGAACTGGGTCTTCCTGCTTCCCACAGCATTCATCCTAATCACAAATCCTTAAGGAAGGCGAGACTGGAGTAACAAACCATATAATATTTGTTACAAAACAATATTTTAATGTGGACACCAGTGTGTGCATAGAATCAAGATTCGTTACACATTCTTTGTATCAGAGTGAAATGTAGAAAAAATAGAAATACACAGAATTGCACAGCTTTATGGTATTTGAACACAAGAATGTATTTACTTTTGTGAAGATTTAATTTCTACATGAGCTCCAGCTGAATCAACCCAAATATTGTACTTAGATATAGGAGAAATGTTTTCCCCTGAAATAAATAGTTCACCCATTTAAAATCAAGCACTTTATCTAAAATTGACTGCAGGTTGAACAGCCTCTAGTGTAGTCTGCATACATTTACATTACAATCTATGTTTACTAAAATAAAAGTTTTGATAGCCATTTTTAATTTGCAACTTTACATTTAAAACAGTAGCTTGCATTTAAGTGAGAGAATGAGACTTAAAGTGCTTTATTATAGGTTTGCTTTTATTCCTAAAAATATGTCACACGTGAACATTGTAGGATTGATTTTTTTTTTTGACCTGCTTTTCTTTGGCCTTCACCACATTCACTCCAAATCAGCACTCTTTTTTGCTTCTTCGGGAAATCTGTTTTCACCTCTCCCCTGATCTTTTACAGGTTATGTTGACTAGTGCAAAATGGTAGCTTGATGATTGTTGTTATTTTTGTTGTTATTATTGGTGGTATTCAAATGACTGTTGGGGTTTTTCTTCTGGTTTAAAATTACCTTTTTTTTGGCAACAAGCAGCAGCTAAAGCAACCGTCCATTTAAAGCAAAATATGTTCCATCCTTCAAAGACCCAGCAGAGACAGAGCTATTTACCTGGGCCACAAAAAAGGCTGTGTTTTCCCCCTTACTCTTTGCTTTTGCTTCCCTAACACAATGAAGCTGGACAAAAAGTCAACAGCAGGTGAAGTTGTGGTGCAGTTGTGATGCAGTTTATTTTCAGTATGCATATTATTTTTTTCTGCAGCTATGGCATATCAGAAAAGCAAAGCCTTTTTCTTTAGCTCATTCCTTTTCCACAGTGCAAGCCGTTCAAATTGTTCAATGCTCATTTTGAAAACTTCCTGAAACTCTTCAGGGGACAGGTGCCGCTTGGAAAAGAAGAAGAGGGAAATGAACCATGAGTATCTCTAAAGCAAATCTACTTCTTTCTATGAAGTGCACTAGGAAGAAATGGGCCAATAATTGATCATATCCACATGCTGGGAATTAACTTCAGCCACCTACAATTACCATTTATATTTTATATCCTAAACTTCAAATCATCAAACTCAAACATTATAATAAAGGCATAATGATAATGTATAAATAGTAAAATAAATACACCCAATTATAATAAAAAAATAAAACATGAAACAGTAGTCAGATTTTTTAAAAAATGACTTGAGCATTAAAAGGTAGGCACCAGCTGGAAAACTACAGTCCTGTCTAAAAGAGGTAAAACTATATGGAGGGAGGGGGTGAGCATCCCTACGGGAGAAATTCAAAAGAACAGCAACATTCCTAGGGCAACCCATGCAGATCATGGAGTGGTTAAATGAGACTGCAAAAATGTGTTACCCATTTGTACTGGTGGACCTGGCCTTTGAACTGAGCCTGTGCTTTCCATGTGTCATCTTTGGCCTTGTCCAGTTTCCCTACACACCCACATCACTTTTGTTTGCTGGCTCCTCGTCTTTTTATCACTGGGCCTGAGGTGGGCCAAAGGTAGAAAGGAGGTTCCAGTTGGCAGTGAAAGTCTGTGGTTTTGGGTTCCCTTCTGTCACACAGAACTTTGGTCTTTGCTAATAGGCCAACTTGGTGTACCTCAATTAGATGCACGAGGGCCTTCTTCTCCCAACCAATGGACATTCAGGCTCAGCTCTTGATTCAGGAAGAATGCTAAACTATACAATGCAAGGGTTTCTCCAGATGGGGCATATATGTTCCTCAAACTGCATGTCCTTCAAAGACTGATGTTATCACTATTATTCCTGCCATCCACATGGTCTGGCAGGTAAAGAAAATGGATGACTTCTCTCTCTCTCTCTCTCTCTCTCTCTCTCTCTCTCTCTCTCTTTATGCATGTGTTTTGCATTCTTATAACATAGCTACTATTTTTGTGTTTTGTTGTTGTTGTTGTTGTTGTTGTTGTTAATTTAGCTTTGTTTTGGAGGGCTCTGGTTTAGTAGTGGTTCTGTTTCTGTAACTACATGCAAGCTTTCATTGGGCGTTTATACACGACCCCTAAGCTCCGCCGCAAATGGCTGCAAGGTCCGGACCTTAAAAATGTTTACCCACCAGCTCCGGACTTTGCAGACAATTAAGTGCGACCCCGCCCACTTTAGCAAGACCAAACAGCAGTTTTCTTGTACCTGCTTTTTGGATGTGACAAAATTTTGATCCTGTGTAAGGATAGTGAGTGCGGGGCTCTCCTGGCTTCTGTTTGTTCTTTTTTTTTGCGCCCCGCTCCTTTAAGAGATCGGAATGCTGCCCGGAACAAAACGGAGGTAAACCGGCAGTCTTTGCTTTCTTTTTTCTCTGTCCCTCAGGCAGCCAGCAACCAGGAAGTGCCGAGGGGGGTGGGGACAGAGGAAGACAGAGGAAGAGCAACAAACCCCTAAGATCTCTGGTCCGAATTTAAGTGGCCAGCGGATCTTAGGGGTCGTGTAAAAAGGCCCATTGAGTTTTTTCAGATTAAGTACATGGATTGTATCAATTGCCTCTTTTTGGTTTTTAGAAAAGCATCTCCCTGCTACAAGTGTGTCTTTTTAATTGATTTTGCTTTAAAACACCCTCCAGCTCAGCAGGGGAGCCTCTCCCCTCTTTGGGTTTCTCGTATGCACAGTTCTAATCCTTTTGCAAGGCTCTATAAAAGAAGAAAGAAATCCAACAGTGTAACAACTCCCTCCCTCCCTGTGACCCTCTGCTATGCAATAACCTTTCTTTTTCTTCAGAGTGAGGTGGCACCATTTTGCTAGATGGAGTGCTTCTTGCATTGACTTTCATTCTCTCTCACTACACCCTGAGGCTTTTTTTTCATACTTGATTTTTGTAAGGATGCTGGCATGGTGGGAGGAGAGCAGTAGCACTGTGGCAGCTTCACAAGCAAAAGCGAACACACAAAAACCAGAAATAAAAATAGGTGGTGGTGGTGGGGGGGAAGATTTCAACAGAATCTATTCTAGGCATAGCTTTTCTCCCCCTTTTTACTGTAGATCCTGTGATCTCTTTGGGATGTGGATTCTAGTAAATCACACAATTTGTAGGAAAAATAGGAATTTGAAAAAAGTGGCACAAAGGACCCCCATCTGGAGCAGCCCTGAATATTCAAAGAGAATGCAAATTCACTTAGCACACATCTATTTCTAGATCTGTTTTCCTACTCATCATACGTGTTTCGTTTGGATTAAATTTCCACTTACTTGGTCTTGTCCAATCTGTCACTGACATCATAGATGGATTATTACTCATAGAATCATTCCTACCCTTCATTCCCTTATCCCACCACGTAGCATCTAAAATAGGGGGTCTATTCAACTTCAATTCATCTGGGCTGTGAGTGGGGAGGAGCGGGGGACAGCACTGCAGCCCTCCCACTTTGAACTACCCCACCTGGGTGAAGAGGAAGCAGTGTGCAGCTGCACCATCGGTAGCTCGCTCACTCCTTCACTCTCAGAGCAGAGAGTGGTGGTGGTGGTGGGGAATATGGGGCATTTCCAGGAAAATAAATGATCTGAGAAGAGAGTGGGGAAAAGGGTGAAAAATGGGAGTTTCCCGGCCAATATGGGAAACTTGACAGGTATGTAATGTCCAATTTTAGTTATTAATAATAACATCCAGAATCGATATCTGTAGTGAGTTTTTCAGGCTGTTTGGTCGTGTTGTGGAAGTTCTTCTTCCTGATGTTTTGCCAGACTCTGTGGCTGGCATATTCAGAGGAAAAGGTGCTGAGGGAACTAGGAGTTCTCTGGGGTATAGAGTGAGTTATTAGACTGTGTGGTTTTAACGTTTTAACGTTGTGGGGAAAGAGGAAACTTGTCCTATGCAGGAGAACACATGTTAGTTATTGTATTGTGATGGAGGGATTAACAGAATCATTTTGATAATCTGAATAAATGCAAAGTTAAAAGATGGGGGATACTTGACTCAGTAATATTATGAGTGGGAAGGATCCTGGAATTGCAATGTGGTTGCAAAAATATCTGTATTGTGAAAAAGTATAAACAGTCCTCTTTCTTACCTCCAGCCTGGTTCTGTCGACATCCTTTGGTAATTTCACTCGAACTCTGTTTGTCACAATAAGTGTTTCATACGGATAGACCTATTAAACAAGACAAACAAAAACAATAAACTGTATACTGTCTAGAAAATAAGAAATTATTTCTTATGGTCCTTTTAAAATGTAAATCATACATTATTTTGACAGTAAATAAAGTTGTTTTTAAAGGAATACGTAAAACATTGCTCAGAAGGGCTGATTCAGAGCTGGCTCAAGGCTTTTTCCTGCCTGAGATGAAGATCTCCATGATACTGCAGGCTGGCGTTAGAAAGGTACTTCACCAATGGCAACAGGGCAGGGCACCTGACAGCAGCAGCAGCAGCCACCTCCAGGGACGGAAAGGTAGGTCGCATGGTGGTGCCGTACAGCTCTCTCCCTTCTCCTCATCTCGCAGCTGCCTGAGGCATCTGCTTCACTCTGCCTCATGGCTGGGCCTACTGGAGATGATTCTTAACTTCCTTGTGCTCAGCACCCCTTACCTTGTATTCTGTAAAAGAAAAGAAAACAACAAGAACAACCAAAGTTAGTAGATTACAGCAGATCTAGCTGGTATTTTATACACTGCTTTGAGAACCATTATTTTCTTAATACAGAGACTGACTAAAATGTCTTCCCTGCAAAGTTACTCCACATTGGGTCTGGAATATACATAGAGGCTCCTTGGGCTCCTTATACCATGCATCAGTCAACAACACACAATTTGTGTGGCAGCATCAAGTATATGCCTCATGGCTGTTGTGTTGGCATATGTATCATTGGGGAAAGAAAGCCAATTAAAAAAAGCCATTCAATAAAACTCTGGTAAGTTGGAATAATAGGATACAGAAAACAGAGCTTTTGGTGGTGGGGGGGGAGAGAACCCTGATATGACAATGGATACCTCAAAAACACAGCCCTCAGCATTTTCAGAACAATGTTCAGCTGAAATTACTGGGACCCATTTCTGATAACATCTTCATATAGTATACTGTTACTCTGATACCAATTGCTGCGTTAATCCAAAGGCATTAGATTTTAAATTCATCTGCATTGTATAGAACAGTCTAATGTTTGACCCAGTGGTTTGTGTGCGCATCTCTGGATCCAACTCACACAGAAGAATGTCACTCTCTTTTTCTATGGGAAAGCAGAAATGGGATGGTTGTAATGTTATACTATAGTACAAAATATACCTCTCTTTCCCCAAGCAGCATCTTGGTTGGCATCATACTCATTGACATCAGCACCCTAAAAATATATATTAAAAAGACAGATTTGTTATAAAATTTCAATGTGTTTTTTTTAGTATTGATTTTAACATAACACTTGTTTAATTCTTTTAAAATATTTGTATTTTTAATTATTTAAACTGTCTTGGGTCTTTTTAAAGGAAAAGTTGGGGTAAACATATTTTAACTATAAATAAATAAATAAATAAATAAATAAATAAATAAATAAATAAATAAATAAGGATACTATTGAATATAAATTCAAAGTATGAATTCAATTGCTATGCAAGCTCATAAGTCTATTTATCACTGCCATTAAGACTAATTTGGTTTTGCCCGTCAGAGGCAAAATGGCTGGAGCTGAGGGACAGGTAAATGTTGAGCCAAATGAGAACAGACACTGGTTCTGCAATTAGAAGGAGAACTTTCTCCCCTCAGTGATCAAGGGCATTCATTTCTCCTTGCACAAGGTTGTTGTAATTATAAATGAAACGGTATGAACCAGCTCTGGTGCTCAGATCATCAGGAGAGGCCTTTCTCTCCATCCTGCCACCTTCACAGGTGCACCTCAAAAGAACACATGAAAGGGCCTTCTCTGTTGCTGCTCCCAGACTTTGGAACTCCCTCCCACTGGAGGCCAGGACTGCCCCATCTCTGCTGTCTTTCCGGAAGCAGGCAAAGACCTTCCTCTGCAGGCAAGCTTTCCCTGAATGAGGGACTTCCTACTATGTAACTTTATATGGATTACCATACATGATTGCATTGATTGATTTCATTAGGACACCGGTGTTTCCCATGTTACTCTCCACCCCTCATAATGGATTTTTCTTTTTGTTTTTGTGTGCTCTTTGTAGCTTTAATGTTAACTTTTAATGTTCTAAGATGTCTCTTCTCATTCCCTGTTGTTACGTTGAATAGGTCCTAAGTGTTCTGGGATGTATATTGCCCCTCATTATTGTAAGCCACCTTGGGTCCTTTTTCCAAGGAGAAAGTTGGGGTAAAAATATTCAAAATAAAATAAATAAATAAACAAATTACTGTGAATTTTTTTTGGCAGCTAATCATGGATTTTCTTACAAGCTTCCCTTACAGGTATCCTAAGTACAGAAGGCTACATAACCCAGCCATCTCACAAAATACAACATTGTGTATCTTGTTAGACATTTTTAAGTCTACCTACATGATGCAATCCATTTTTCCCATAGTCAGGAAGAGAAGCAGATTTGGAATATGGAAATCCTGTGAAGACAAAAAGAGAAAAATAACGCCTGGTCCTGTATGTGCATGGATTACAAAAAACAAAAAAAAAAAACAGCTCATTCCAGGATTTACATGATTATTGTAAAGGCTGTGCCAGATCAGAAACAAGGCATTATAAACTTTACACGTAGCTGATCTTGTGCTATTTGCTACATAGATTCTATCACTTAATTGGACTACATTCTGATATGGAGGACTGAACATCCACTGAATTTCCAGCATTAGACCAAAGAAGAGAACAAGATTGTAGGAAATTAGAAAGGGTAGTATATCATTAGGATAGTAGATCATTAGGAAGGGTATAGAAAATAAGTCAGCAAGTGTCATTTTGCTTCTTTATAAATCTACGGTGAGGCCCCATCTGGAGTACTGTGTACAATTCTGGTCACCATACCTCCAGAAGGACATTATGGAAATGGAAAAAAGTGCAGAGGAGGGCAACCAGAATGATTAGGGAACTGGAACACCTTCCTTACCATCTGAGGCTGCAACGGCTGGGCCTCTTCACTCTTGAACGACAGCGCCTAAGAGGTGACCTGATTGAAGTTTATAAAATTGTACACGTTGTGGGCAAAGTAGATAAGGAAAGCCTGTTTTCCCTATTGCACAACACTAGAACCAGAGGACACTCCATGAAACTTTTGGATGCTACATCTCAAACAAATAAGAGAAAGTACTTTTTCACCCAGAGGATCACTGATCTATGGAACTCCCTGCCAGAAGAAGTGGTGACAGCTGTCAGCCTTGACAGCTTTAACAAAAGATTAGACAAGTTCATGGAGAACAAGGGTATCCATGGCTATCATTATGGATGCCTAAGGACACCCTTTGGGTTGGAAATATAGGCAGGATATCTCTCAATGCCATTTGCATGGAATCATAAGCATGTGAAGGCATCTGCTTTGGAATACCCTGAAGCAAATGGTGAGCTACTGTGTGAGACAGAATGCTGGACTGGATGGGCTGTGGGCTGTTCCAGCAAGGCTGTTCTTATGTTCACATGAAAGCTATCTGCTACCTCAGATTTCCTCAACGTCTTTAGCCAGTGATTCCAACTGTATGGGCAGCCTCAATATGTAGCAGATGACCCCACCAGAGTACTCAGGGTAAAGGATACACCAGAGGGCACAACGCTAATGAGTTCTACTGGCCTACTGATTTTAACTCCTTTTTTTAGGGTTTTAAAATACAGTGGTATCTTGATTTCCAAAGTAAATTGGTTCGGTTGGATGCTTTGTAAACCGTAAATTATGTAAACTGGAACTGCACAGGGGCACAATGCATCCTGGGAAATGAAGTCCTTCAGAAAATATGTACACCAGGATTTTCCAGAAAAAAAGCATAAACGGAGGCATTATTTTAAATAGACTCCTTTTCGTGAAGTGAAAATTACCTTAAATAGGCATTTTTAAAATACATGATTTTAGGAGAATGGTATGTAATTTCTACAGAGGGTAGCAACATGGAGAATAAGGAAAAAAGAAGTACTATAAATATCGTTATATATCCCCTTAAAAGTAACTCAGCAAAGCACACTGAGATATTGCTACTTCTACTGTTTTTCTTTCCAAGGTAACAATAATTTGCCCATGGATACATCCAGCACCAAAATTATGTAAGGAAACAGATACATAAGAATGTGTACTTTGGTGAATATTTCTCTTCCAATGGTTATTATTTATTATTTATTTATTTATTTGATGCATTTATATACTGCAACCTTCTTCCACAAGGAACTCATGGCGGTTTCCATAAAAGCAGTTAAAACCACAGACGACAAACAAGAACAATAAAAAAGAAGGCAATGGCAAGAATCAAATCAGGAGGGAGGCCCTCAATGGTGGGCGGCAGAGCCAAAAATAATAATAATAATAATAATAATAATAATAATAATAATAATAATAATAATAATAATAATAATAATAATAATAATAATAATAATAATAATAATAATAATAAAAACAGAATTGAGGTCACCATACGCCTCTGTGAAAAGCAGGGTTTTTAATGCCTTTCTGAAGGCGGGCAGGGACTCTATGAGGCGCAGCTCACACAGGAGTTGGTTCCAAAGAGAAGGGCCAACCACAGAGAAGGCGCGGCTACGGGTTACTGATTTCCGTGCCTCTCTTGGTGTGGCCACCCTGAGTGAGCGTGCCTGCAATGATCAAGTGGATCTGGCCACAGATGATCTCTGGGAGATCCGCTTCGCCAGGTATTCAGGTCCCAAGCCATGGAGGGTTTTGAAAACCAAAACCAAGACCTTGAACATTATCCGGAGAGCCAAGGGCAGCCAGTGCAGGCGTGCCAGAACTGGGGTGATATGATCGTATTTATGAGCACCCACCACCAGTCTGGCCGCCGCATTTTGCACCCGCTGGAGTCTCTGGACAAGGGTCAAAGGCAACCCCATGTAGAGTGTGTTGCAGTAGTCAATCCTCGAAATCACAAGGGCCTGCACAACTGTTCTCAAGGAGGACTCATCAAGGTACGGACGGATCTGGGTGATCCTGCGGAATTGGAGAAAAGCGGCCCTGGAGACCGCCATCACCTGGACTTCCAGGGAGAGGGCTGAATTCAGGACCACGCCTAGATTCCTGGCCCTGTCCGTAGGCTGGAGGGAAACAACCCCCAAGCTAGGGAGGGTGGCATTGTACCTAGACGAGGGCGCCCCAAAGAACAGAACCTCGGTCTTCTCCGGGTTAAGTTTGAGCCTGTTTGTCCTTGTCCATTGCAAGACCACCTCCAGGCACAGATCGAGGGAGCGGAACTGCCTCCACTGCAGAAGAAGAAAAGGAGAGAGAGAGCTGCATATCATCAGTGTACTGATGACAGCGAACTCTAAATCTCCTGATGACCTCCGCCAGTGGCCTCATGTAAGCATTGAACAGCATGGGGGAGATTGCCGACCCCTGGGGCATCCCACAAGGGAGAGTCCAAGGAGCCGACAAGTCCTCCCCCAGCTGAACCCGCTGAGACTGGTCGCCGAGGAAGGAACGGAGCCAGCAAAGAACAGAGCCCCCAATTTCAGCCTCAGCAAGCCGGTCCAGCAGGTTACCATGGTCGATGGTATCAAAGGCAGCTGACAGATCAAGGAGGACGAGCAGGGAGGAACACCCCCCCTGTCAGCCTCCCTGAGGAGGTCATCCTGCAGAGCGACCAGGGCAGTTTCGGTCCTGCGAAACGGCCTGAATCCAGACTGGAAGGGATCAAGGATATGATTATCCTCCAGGTAGGTCTGAAGCCGGATGGCAGCCACCCTCTCAACAACCTTGCCCAGGAAGGGAATGATGGCAATCGGACGATAGCTGGCAAGATTGTCTGAAGCCAGGCCGGGTTTCTTCAAGGTGGGCTTCACCACCATCTCCTTCAGTCAGGAAGGGAAAAATTCCCTCCCCGAAGGAGGCGGTGGCAATAGAAGAGACCCACTCCGGCATGCTCCCCTCGACAGATTTAATAAGCCAAGCTGTGCAAGGGTCAAAAGGGGAGGCAGCCGGCCGGCAGTAGGCTATAGCCCTGGAGGCCTCTGCTGGTGACACAGGCCCAAACTCGACCAGGCAAGGTGACCGAGGGGGTGAGCCCCCCCCCCCGATAGCTGGGGAGAGGCTACTGCAGCTGGAGTCCAGGTCGGAACGGATGGCCTCTATTTTGGAACTAAAATAGGTTGCGAATTGTTCGCTAGTGAAATCACTAGGAGGAGGCCCCAGCTGACCAGGATTGGAGAGGTCTCGAACCACCCAGAATAGCTCCGCTTGGCGGTTCGCGGCCTCAACAATTCTCAGGGAGGCATGAGCTGTTCTAGCATCCCTGATCGCATGCACATAACAGCTGGTCAGCTGTTTAAGCACAGCTTTTTTTCTTCCGTCTGATCCTTTCTCCATATGCACTCGAGCCTCCTACGTTCATGTTCCATCACCCGCAACTCATCTGGGAACCACAGCGAGGGGCGGGCTCCACAGCGGAGGAAGCGCTTAGGGGCGATCCGGTCGACTGCCCCGGCGGCACCCTCATACCACTTCTCCACCAGGGCCTCAACCGGATCGTCCGACAGTCCGCCAGAGAGCTCCCCGAAGGCCTCCACGAACCACACATATGATAGTTTTATAGAAAACTCCATTTTCTATAAAACTATCATATTTGTCCTTCTTTATCTCATTTATTGTATTTGAATAGGCCGACTCTTACCTCTTTCTATGAATGCAAGACAGGTGAGGAATTGGAAGATTTCAAGTAGTAAGTTTTTTGCAGAAAATAACTAATGTTGAATCTTCCAGAGGAACATAATTAATGTAATTTAATAGTACTACTTAAGGATATGAGTTTATTTCGTATTCAATTACACATATTATAAAGACCACTTCTAAAAATAATTATGTACTTTAAAAATGAGCAGAAATTAGTAACAAATAAAAGTTGAACATCTCCAACATCTATATCCCTATAAATTAGGGCACAGGATTTAACATGAATTTTCTTTTGTTTTTCTGTCATTATATTCATTATAATATTAATATATGCCCCCTTGATGGCAGGATCCACAATATAGGGTCATCTTTAAGTATCAAAAATGATAATCTTTTGAGTAATCTTTTGCATTTTTACTGAAACCGGTTCAAGAATGTTCTAGGCTTTGAATACTCTATTCCTAACAGACACAACTAGGAAAAAAACTTACTCAGGTAAGTACAATTTGCATTATTATTTAGTCGTTGAAGTTCTCTGTCAGTTCCAGGACTTTGTGGGAGTGACTGAGTATCCAGTTCTGAGGAATTAGTTCTGGCATCCATGTCACTTTTCAGAGTCAGCCAGCTAGACTTTAGCTGAGAAGAAGAAATACCAAAATTAAACATTGGGTACTTTCCAGATAATCCACAGAGCAAAAGAAACATGCAAGGGAAAGAAAGCTCAAGTCTGCAGACTACATTACTGTTTCAAAGGGCATCTCTAAGAAAACTGGGAACAATGACCAAAAAAAAAAGGAATGACATCGCCTTTAGGGAAGATTTTTGGTAATTAAATACATCTCCCTTCTCTCCTCCTTTTCTCTCTCCACTTTTCTAACTTGTGAATAATCCTTTTCATTACATGGAAGTCATAGGAGCCCCAGGACTGAAGTAGGAAGTCTTTCATTACTGAATGTGGTGTTGGCAACTTTTGGCAATCAGGAGCTTCTGTTTCATTCATGCTGCTGCTTCCATGATGCAACAGATTATTCTTAAGTAGGGAAAGCTGTGGGAGAACAGGAGGAATTACCTCACATCTCCCCTGGCTGGTGATGTCATCACTCTTCCACTGGTATAGTTATGCCAGCAGGATTTTACCCACTGCTATTTAAGCAAAGAAAGTTAAAAAACAAACAAGCGAACAAACAAACAAAACCATGGTGACAGTACAATTCTATCCATGTGAACTCAAAAGTAATCTATAGTGAGCTAAACAGGCATACTCCCTGGTAGTTTGGATTGCAAACTTGAGTGATCCTTTTTATTTATTTATTTATTTATTTATTTATTTATTTATTTATTTATTTATTTATTTATTTATATACCACCTGTCTTCCTGAAAGAACTCTGGGCAGTTAACAAAAGGGATAAGAAAGATCTCATCACAACAATCACTATAAAAATAAAAATAAAAAGATAAAGAATTAAAAGAAAACCAGGACAAAATAAAACAGGGTCTCCGGGAAGACGGCAGCTCAGAAGGGGGGGGAGATTAATGGTCGCCAAATGCCCCCCGAAATAGCAAGGTTTTAAGAGCTCTTTTGAAGGCATTCAGGGACTGTGCAAGGCGCAGCTCACTCGGAAGGTGGTTCCACATCGAGGGGCCAGCTACAGAGAAGGCGCAATTATGGGTGATTGATTTATGCGCCTCCCTGGGCATGGCCACCCGGAGTTAGAGCACCCGTGACATTCTAGTGGGCCGGGCCTCAGTTGTTCTTTGGGTGATACGCTCTGACAGGTATTCAGGTCCCAAGCCGTTGAGGGTTTTGTAAATCAAAACCAGGACCTTGAACCTTATCCGGAGAGCAACAGGCAACCAGTGCAAGTGAGCCAGAACTGGGGTGATACAGTCAAATTTACGCGCACTCACCACCAGTCTGGCCACTGCGTTCTGTATCCGTTGGAGTCTCCGGTCAAGAGTCAAGGGCAGTCCCACTTAGAGAGCGTTGCAGCAATCTATCCTCAAGATCACGAGGGCCTGCACAACTGTTCTCAGGGAGGCCTCATCCAGGTACATACGGATCTGGGTGATCTGATGCAGATGGAAAAAGGTGGTCTTGGAGATGGCCATTACTTGGGCTTCCAGGGAGAGGGCCGGGTCCAAGACCACTCCCAGATTCCTTGCCCTGTCTGCAAGCTGGAGGGTAGTACCCCCCAGATTGGGGAGAGGGTTGCTGTACCTGGCAGAGGGCACCCCAAATAACAGAACCTCAGTCTTCTCCGAGTTGAGCTTAAGCCTGTCGGTCCGGGTCCATTCCATGACCGCCTCCAGGCACAGATCAAGGGAGCGTACTGCCTCCACTGCAGAGGTGGAAAAGGAGAGATAGAGCTGTGTGTCATCCACATATTGGTGACAACAAACCCCAAATCCCCTAAGGACCTGTGCCAGAGGTCTCATATAGATGTTGAACAGCATGGGGGAGATTGCTGACCGCTGGGGCACCCCACAAGGGAGCGTCCAAGGAGCCGACAACTCATCCCCCAGCTGCACACGCTGGGGCTGGTCTCTAAAGAAAGGATCGAAGCCAGCTAAATGCGGAGACTCCAATCCCCACCCCGGAGAGCCGGTCCAGCAGGATACTTTGGTCGACGGTATCAAAGGCCGCTGACAGATCAAAATAATCTACTTATTTTAGAGCATTTATATTCTGTCTTATATCTTGCAAGGATAGTATTGTGAAGAACAAACACAAGAATTTAAACTTGGCCATGTTAAATAAAGAAATGTCTCACGCTCTGCTCTGTTGCTTTCAAAATTTACCTTCATACTGTCTTGATCGCTGCCATCACCATCCGATTTTCTGGATGCTAGAAAATGAAAAATAATTTGCAGAGTAAAAGTAGTATTTTAATACTATTTTAATACTATTTAAAAGTATATTCTCACAAGTCAAAACACTGTATAGACTAAGATGTAAAAAGAGATTTAGATAGTGATATCAAATATCACCCATTTCCACCATACATCTGTTTGTGAGATTTTAGCCTTTTTATTCTATAGCTATTAGAATTACCTGTGATTTGCTCAGCCTGAAATAAGCAGAGCAACTGGGGGGTTGTTCAGCATATTTCTGAACCCCAGTCAAGTTCATCCTGAGGTCAGACCCCCCCCCATGTATTCTTTCCTACTCCTCCAAACCCTTTCTATTCAACCTCACACCCCTCTGTCTTCTTTTTCTCACTGCCCTTTCTGCCTCTTCTGCCTAGTACGGTGCTAGCCAGGTTTAGGTAAAGCAACCATGAGAGTAGTATCACTAGTCTGAGGAAGATGATATTTATTGGCAGCCTGCCTTGGTACAATTTGCTGCAGTGCAACAGACACTGGGAGAGAGGGGTCATCTGCAGGGTTTGTCTTGACCTACTCTGAGGGCTACTGGAACTACTGGTAGGGGGAGAAGATGGGGAAGCTGGATGGAAAGTGGAATTCTTCCCTGAATGATTATATATTCAAGCCACAGGTGAATCTGGTGGGTCCTAACATTCCCTGTCTCTTCCAACCCAGCATTATGAGACCCTGAAACTTTTATTTTAAACCCTGAAAATATAAGTTTCAGTGCCACCAATGGTCTTTTAAAGAGCAACAGTAATTTACTGGATGATTTGCTCGGCCAATCTGACAATCTTCAATATGTCAGTGGATGGAAACTGCAACCACATTTCAGATGAACCTGTTGCTTTCAGAGCAACTTTCATTTCACTTTCTTGAACCGAAGATTCCTCATCCTTGGCTTCCCCTTCAAAGGAGTCTGTCATCCTTTTGGTTCTTCTGTATAGAACTTCTTCAGTATACTGTTTCCATCTTCTCTATATTTTCTCCTGGTCATATAATGTGCTACTCTATCATTTGTCATTCTGCATTCCTAATGAAGGCTTAAATTTCCCTTTAATTTCTTGGAATCTCTCGAGGAAATTTACTGCATTTATCCTGGTTACTGTAATAATTCCCTTTGTCTCTACATGACAGGGGCGTGAACGGTGACAGTTAAGAAGGCTTTTTCTTCCATTACAAACATAAGATATATTGAGATTGCTCTCAAGCCATCAAGCCCTACTCATCCAAGGATTAAGTCAAGACAACCACGCGGTGGAGAAGTCTGTGTCTTTGAAACTGTTTATGACCTGTTCTCTGCCTCAGTCTGGAATATCTTATAAATGGGGCACATCTCTACTTTTGTGTCCCAGTTGATCAGTGAGGCTACAAAATAAAACAGGCTGAACTGTGCTTTCATCATTGTAAGGCTAATTACACTGGTGACAATGAGGCCTGTAATAAGACTTCCTGGGGTAGGAACTAGGAAGCCACCCCGGTATCCCTGCCAAGAACATCCCATGGTCAGAAACAAAAGGCTAAAAGATATGACGCTGGAAGATGAGTCCCTCAGGTCGGAAGGTGTCCAACATGCTACTGAGGAAGAGCGGAGGACAAGTACAAGTAGCTCCAGAGCTAATGAAGTGGCTGGGCCAAAGCCAAAAGGATGCTCAGCTGCAGACGTGCCTGGAAGAGAAAGGAAAGTCCAATGTTGCAAAGAAATATACTGCATAGGAACCTGGAATGTGAGATCTATGAACCAGGGTAAGCTGGATGTAACATGAGATGGAAAGAATAAACATTGACATCCTGGGCATCAGTGAACTTAAATGGACAGGAATGGGTGAATTCAGTTCAGATGACTATCACATCTACTACTGTGGGCAAGAATCCCATAGAAGAAATGGAGTAGCCTTCATAGTCAACAATAGAGTGAGAACAGCAGTGCTGGGATACAACCTAAAAAATGATAGAATGATCTCGGTACGATTCCAAGGCAGTCCTTTGAACATCACAGTAATCCAAGTTTATGCACCAACTACTGGTGCTGAAGAG